>JAJQWJ010000017.1:1323122-2548122 GCA_023637945.1 Phaethornis superciliosus
AGCACCCTGACACCCCCTGCCCCCCCTGACACCCCCTGCCTGCACCCCTGACACCCCCCTGCCTGCACCCCCTGCATGCTCCCCTGACACCCCCTGCCTGCACCCTGATACCCCCCTGCCCCCACCCCTGACACCCCCCTGCCCGCACCCCTGCCCAGGCTGCCGTGTCCCCCCCTGCCATGTGTCATCCCCCCCCCCCCCCACGGGGTCTCCCCAGGACCTGCCCACTCCCACCCGTGCCTGCGGCCATGGGAGTGTCCCAGCAGGCAGGGACAGGCAGGGACAGGCAGGGACAGGCAGGGACAGGCAGGTTGCCCGTGGGTGGCACTGCTGAGGGGGATGGATCGCCACCCGTGGGTGTTTCCCACCTGGAGACCTGGGATGTGGGGACTGTGGGACATGGAGATGAGGGACATGGGAGCTGGGAAATGGGTGGCACGTCCAGCTGGGGACATGGGATGTGGGAACACGGAGACTGGAACGTGTTGGGCATGAGGAGATGGAGGCTGGGACAGGGCGGACATGAAGAGCATGGGAGACCTGGGACAAGGGGAACGTGTCCAGTGTGGGGACATGGGGACCTGGGGGACATGGAGATATGGGGACACGGTGGCTACGAGGCCATGGGGACGTGGGGGACATGGAGACTGGGGACACAGTGGGCACAAGGCCATGAGGACTTGGAGGACAGAGAGATACGGAGACATGGTGGGCATGAGGGGACCTGGGGGACAGGGAGAATGGGGACCTGGGGGACATGGTGGGCACGAGGCTATGGGGACCTGGGGGACAGGGAGACTGGGGCCATGGTGGGTACAAGGCCATGGGGACCCATCATGCAGGGAGGCTCAGCACCAGAGGACAGGGCGGGTCATTCCCTCCCCCCGTGATGTCCTCGGTGTCCCTGGTGGCACCCGTGGCCGCCTGACACCCCGTGTGTGTGTGTGTGTCCCCTCCTTGGTTACAGCTGAACTACCTGGGCCCCCCCTTCAATGAACCCGACTTCAACCCCCCCCGTCTGGCGCGGGCCGAGCGGGTGCCCAGCGCCACGGTGGACTTGGACCTCTGGCGGGGTCTGACCGACAACGCGCGCTTGGCCGCCAACTACCGCGCCTACAGCCGCCTCCTCTGCTACCTGAGGGCCTTGGACGGCCAAGCGGCCACCGCCGAGCTCCGGCACCGTTTGGGTCACTTCTGTTCCAGCCTCCAAGGTTTGGTGCTCAGCATCGCGGGGGTGATGTCCTCCTTGGGTTATCCTTTACCTGCCGGGCCCCCGGCGGGGCCTCCCGGCACCTCGGGGGCCTCCAATGACTTCCTGAAGAAGATGGATGATTTCTGGTTGTTGAAGGAGTTGCAGACTTGGCTGTGGCGATCGGCCAAGGACTTCAACAGGCTGAAGAAGAAGGTGCCACCCGCCGTGGTGACCTTGCGCCTGGAGGCCAGGGGGTTCTGAGACCTGAGACCCCTCCTCCCCTTCCCCCTCGGTGTCCCCCGTCAATGGGACGGGGAGGTCCTCACCCTGTGAGGCGTGTCCCCGCTGTCACCTCGCCGTGTCTCGAGAGATGGGGATCCTTACCTCGGGTGCCACCTCCCCTCCCTGTCACCGCTGTGCCTCGAGAGACGGGGTTCCTGACCCCAGCGTGTCACCAAAGCCACCCCACGTCCCCGCTTCCACCTCCTCGTGCCTTGCAGGACAGGGGCTCCTGACCTCAGGTGCCACCAAAGCCACCACGCGGCCCCACCGCCACCACACTGTGCCTTAAGGGACAGGGAGCTTGAGCCCAGAGTGCCACCAGAGCCACCTGTATCTGCCTTTGTCACCGTGCTGTGCCTTCAGGGATGGGCTTGCCTGATCCCCAAGTGCCACCAAAGCCACCCCGCAGCCCCTGTCACCTCTCCCTGCCTGGCAGGACTGGGATCCTGCCCTGAAGTGCCACCCGTGTCCCCCTCCTCTGTCACCAGCATCCCTTGAGAACTGGGTCTCCTGACCACCAAGTGCCACCAAAGCCACCTCAGATCCTCACCCTCTGTCCCTTGAGGGGGGGGCGGGTGCCACTAGGCTGTCCCCACCCCCTTGTCTCCACCCCTGTAAGCCCCGCCCACCCCTACAAAGGACCAATCCCCTTCCAGCATAGGATTAAGCCCCTCCCCCCGCAGCAAGCCCCGCCCAGGAGCAATAGGCTCCGCCCCGATATGCAAATTAAACAAGCCCCGCCCCCCTTTCCCCTCCTAAGCTCCGCCCCTCCCGCAGTTGCCTAGCAACTCCCAGCCCCCTCCCCTTTTTCCCTCGGGATGGGGAGGGTCTGGGGGGGCGGCTGTCCCGGTGTGTCTGTGTTTATTTATTGGAGATGTTATTTATTGGGGTATTTATTGCAGAAGATCTATTCTTGTATGAACGAATAAAAACCTTTCTCCAGCGTCACATGACCCCTCCCCCCCCGAGAGACCCCAACCCCCCAACCACCACCCCCCCGCACCAAAATCCGGGCAGGGGTCAGGGGGGTTTTGGGGATCAGGAGCCAGCGGGGCCATCAGTGGGACCAGGGTTAACAGGGAGCTTGCCCTGGGTGCTGAGCTCCATGGGAGGGGGGGGTCAGGGGTGGTGGGTGTCAGGGTGGGGAGCCAGGGCACCCCATCCCATAGAACACCCCCTAGAGCATCCCCATCCCATGGAACACCCCCTAGAGCATCCCCATCCCATGGAACAACCCCCTAGAGCACCCCCATCCCATGGAACATCCCCTAGAGCACCCCCATCCCATAGAACAACCCCCTAGAGCACCCCCATCCCATAGAACAACCCCCTAGAGCACCCCCATCCCATAGAACACCCCGTCCCCACCCCCTAGAGCACCCCCATCCCATGGAGCCCCCCCTCCCCACACCCCAGGACACCCCCATCCCATGGAACCCCCCCTCCCCGTGCCCCCCCCAGCCCCTCAGGAGGTCCCAGGGTTAGCAGCGATTTTATCCCAACCTTTGAGCTCCGGGGGGGGGTCAGCCAGGCCGGGGGGGGTGATTATCAAATTATAGAAGGTCCCGGGTTGGATGACGAAGCCGATGGCTCCCAGGGCCTTCAGCACGGGGGTGTTTTGGGGTAAAACCCAACAATAAACGGGGAACCCTCGAGCCTGCAGCCCCTGGGCCAGGGCCAGGAGGGGCAGCCCGGTGAGCCCCCGGCCCCGGGAGCCGGGCAGGGTGTAACCATGGCGCAGGCAGGAGAAGGGATCCAGGAGGCTCCAGGAAACGGGGCGCCCGCGGGGTCCCAGCAGGCAGGCGCTGGGCAAAATCCTCAGGAGCTTCCCCAGGAAACGGCGGCTCCGGGGGTTCCCCCCCAAAGCCCAAGTGGCGTCCAGGAGGGGGACATGGGAAGGGGACAAGGGGGACAGGCGTAAACCTGGGGGGATCCTGGGGAGGGGGGGAGAGAGGGATGGGGGGGGAATGGATCTCCTCCCCCCGCCCTGACTTCCCATGGAACACCCCCTCCCCACACCCCAGGACACCCCCATCCCATGGAACCCCCCCTAGAGCACCCCCATCCCATGGAACACCCCCTAGAGCACCCCCATCCCATGGGACACCCCCTCCCCAACCCCCAGGACACCCCCATCCCATGGAACAGCCCCTCCCCACACCCCCATCCCATGGGACACCCCCTCCTCACACCCCAGGACACCCCCATCCCATGGAACCCCCCCTAGAGCACCCCCCATCCCATGGAACACCCCCTAGAGCACCCCCATCCCATGGGACACCCCCTCCCCAACCCCCAGGACACCCCCATCCCATGGAACAGCCCCTCCCCACACCCCCATCCCATGGGACACCCCCTCCTCACACCCCAGGACACCCCCATCCCATGGAACCCCCCCTAGAGCACCCCCATCCCATGGAACACCCCCTAGAGCACCCCCATCCCATGGGACACCCCCTCCCCAACCCCCAGGACACCCCCATCCCATGGAACAGCCCCTCCCCACACCCCCATCCCATGGGACACCCCCTCCTCACACCCCAGGACACCCCCATCCCATGGAACACCCCCTCCTCACCCCCCCATCCCATGGAACACCCGCTCCCCACACCCCAGGACACCCCCATCCCATGGAACCCTAACCCTAACCCCCATCCAAGCCGGGACCCTGGGGCTGCGCTCGGGACTCTGTGTCACCCGGGGATGGCATTTGGGACCTTTGTGTCCCCTTCAGGTATGCTGGGGGACACCCCCTGGTTCCTGGGGATGTGCTCAAGGACCCCCCCGTGTCCCCCGGGGATGCGCTGGGGACCCCTGTGTCACCCGGGGATGTCACCTGGGCCTTCTGCCACCCCCACGCCACCCGGGGTTCTGCTCAGGACCCTTCATGCCACCCAGGGCTGTGACTGCCACCTCTGTGCCACCCAGGGATGTGACAGGGACCCTTGATGCCACTCAAGGCTGTGACTGCCACCCCCTGTGCCACCCAGGGATGTAACAGGGACCCTCCCCCCGGTGCCCCCAGTGTCCCTTGTCCCCCCTCGTGTCACCCCCATGTCACCCCCGTGTCACCCCCCACACTCACTGCCCGCGGGGCCGGGGGAGTCCTGGACACAGCAGTGCCCGGTACCGGAAAATCTCCAACCGCAGCCCCTTGGCACTTGTCACCTCCTGCACGGCCTCCAGTGTCCCCTCCTGCAGCCCTGGGGAGCACCTGGGTCAGGGGGACACAGGGGAAAGGGACAACGGGGGAGGGGGGGGCCTGGAGACCTCCCCCCCCAAAAAAAACCTTGTGCGATGATATGGATCCCTCCTGTCACCTCTGTGTTGGGGACACCAGTGTCACCCTGTCCTGTGCTGTGACAGGGACACTGATGTGACCCCTGCCCCTTGCTGTGATGAGGATCCCAATGTCACCTACTGACCCCCCCCCCTCCTTCAGTGGCAAGGACCCCACTGTCCCCCCTGTCTCATGACAGGGACCCCGATGCCACCCTGCCCTGTGACAGGGACCCCCATGCCATGACAAGGACCCCACTGTCCCCCCTGCCCCTCTCCCTGATGGTGACAGGGACCCTGCTGTGACACAGACCCCAGTGCCACCTCCACCTCTTTCTCCTGGTGTCAGTGACCCCGCTGTCACCCCCCCTGTCCCCTGCCACCCTCACCCTGGATCTGCATGGCCCGTGTCCATGTCACAGCCTCGGTGTCCCCAAGCAGTCCCCTCCAGGCCCCCTGGTCCCGGTAGTAGACAGAGAGTTGGTTGCTGTAGAAGTCCCCAGGGTCCCCGTTGTCCTTGAGGGAGGGGAGGTGACAAGGTGTGAATGTCACCCCTCCCATCACCATCACCTCAGCCACCCGTGGGTTTCCCCTGGGTGGCACCTCTGGGCACGGGCGGGTGAGGACGACACCAAAATGGGGCCACCTGTCCACCAGGACCTGGTGGCCCGCGGGGTTGCCCTGGGCTACTGTCATCACGGCCCCCAGGACCTGTGGGGACAGAGTCAGTGCTGAGGGGGGGACAGATGGCAGGGGGGGGTGATGGGGGTTGGGGATGCCACGGGTCCCTCGGTGTCCCTACAGGGTGTGGCTGTGTCCTGAGTGTCAGGGAGGGGGGGACAGGACATGGTGTGGGGCCACCCGGGGGTCCCTGTCACCAGCAGGGGGGGGGGGACACACACAGGGGACCCTGGAGATCTCAACATAGAGGGGAGGTCCCCAAGGTCCCCAGCACCAGCAGGACAGGGGAGAGGGGACAGAGGGGTCCCCAGGGTCCCTGTCACCGGCAGGGTGAGGGGAGTGGCAGGGGGTCCCTGTCACGGGTAGGGGGTGTCCCCAGGGTCCCTGTCACCGGCAGGGTGGGGGGTGGTGGCAGGGGTCTCCCCAGGGTCCCTGTGGGATGGGGGGGTGTCAGGGGTGTCCCCAAGGATCCCTGTGGGATGGGGGGGTGTCAGGGGTCTCCCCAGGGTCCCTGTGGGATGGGGGGGTGTCAGGGGTGTCCCCAGGGTCCCTGTCACCGGGAGGGTGGCGGGCAGGCTCCTCCTTAGGGTCTCCTCCAGGTTCCTCAGCTGCCCGGGACACGTTAGGATCAGCATGGCCTGGTGGCAGGAGGTGACAGCGGGGATCCGTGGGGCTGTGGGACAGGGTGTCCTGTCCCCCGGTGGCCTTAGGGCTGGTGACAGAGTGATGGACCCTGCCCGCTGCCCCCCCTGCGTGGCCACCCCCCGGGCAGGGTACACTCGGTGGTCCGTGACAGTCAGGGGTGACCTTGGCACACGCCGGTGTCACCGCTTGTCACGCGGCCACAGGAACCCACGGGTGTCACCTCCACGGCTTCCAGACCCTCACCCCACCGCCCCCCAGGGACCCCCCGACTGCTGTGGGGTGAGTGCTGGAGGGGATGGGGCTCTTCTGGGGACAGGGATGGGGACGGGGTCCCTTCCAGGGGCCTTGTCCCCTTTGTCACTTGAAGGGGGGTGTGTGTGTGTGTCTCAGCAGGGACAATGCTGATCCTGACCTGCCCAGCACAGCTCCAGCGCCTGGAGGAGACTCTGAGGAGGAGTCTGCCCCTCGCCCTGCCGGTGACAGGGACCCCACTGCCACCCCTGGGCCACGACAGGGACCCCACTGCCACCCCTGCCCTGTGACAGGGACCCCACTGCCACCCCTGGGACACGACAGGGACCCCATTGCCACCCCTGCCCTGTGACAGGGATCCCCGTGCCATGACAAGGACTCCACTGTCCCCCTTTCCCCTCACCCTGCTGGTGACAGGGACCCCACTGCCACCCCTGCCCTGTGACAGGGACCCCATTGTCACCCTTACCCTGTGACAGGGACCCCCGATGTCATCACAAGGACCCCACTGTCCCTCGCTGTGACAGAGACCCCAGTGCCACCCCCATCTCTCACCTTGGTGGGGGTGTCCATGGACCCCCCCAGATCTGCCCCCCTTTCCTCCCCCCCTTTCTTAAGTCCCCCTTTGTCCACTCCCTCTGTCCCTTTGTCCCTTTGTCCCCTCCCTTTGTCCCTTTGTCCCTTTGCTCTCCCCCTTTGGGGTGAACATCAGCCGGGGGGGGGGGGGGGGGGGGAGGTTTCAAAGTCACGGTGGCCACAAAGCCTGTAGGGTTGGGAGGGCTGGGAGGGCTTAGGGGGGCCCAGGGACCCCCAAATCTTCCAACCCCCCCTGTTCTCACCCCCCCCACCCCTTCTCCCACAGATTTATGGGGCCCTGGTGAACGTCACCCAGGGGGGCTCACAGGCAGGATGGACACAGTGCCTGTGGGGTGCCCCTGAGATTTGGGGGTGTCCAGGGACCCCCCAAATCTGCCTCCCCCCTGCTTTAACACCCCCCCCCCCCTTTTTCCCCGTAGGTCTATGGGGCTGTGCTGAACATCAACCGGGGGAACCCGGGGGACTTCGAGGTGGCCGTGGACTCCTGGCCCAATTTCGGTGCCATCCTGGCCCGGTGTAGGAGAGAGGTGGGGACAGGGGACATTTTGGGGTGGGGTGACACCCTGAGAGGTGCCAGCTGGGCTCAGAGCACCCATGGGTGCCCGGCAGGTCCCGGTGGATGACTGCTACAGGAACACCCAGGCAGCTTTTTACCGGGACCTGGGTGCTTACCGGGAGCTGCTGGAGACCCCTGGGTGCCTGCGCTGGGACAGAGCCTTCCACATCTTTGGTGGGCATGGGGGGCACTGGGAGGGGGCTACTGGGCAGTACTGGGAAGTATTGGGAGTGCGGGGCACTGGAGAGATGGGGGATGAGGGACTGGAGGCACTGGGAGGTACTGGGAGGTACTGGTAGAAGGAATTGGGGGTGTTGGGGGACAGAGAGGGCAGGAATTTGGGTGCTGGGGGCTACTGGGGATGGATTTGGAGGGATGGGGGGCACAAGGGGCAGGAATTTGGGTGCTGGTGGCTACTGGAGAGCACTGGGGATGGATTTGGGGGGAAGGGGGGCACAGAGGGCAGGAAATTGGGTGCTGGGGGGTACTGGGGATGGATTTGGGGGTGCTGGGGGCACAGGGGGCAGGAATTTGGGTGCTGGGAGCACTGGGGATGGATTTGGGGGGATGCGGGGAACAAGGGGCAGGAATTTGGGTTCTGGGGGCTACTGGAGAGCACTGGGGATGGATTTGGGGGTGCTGGGGGGCACAAAGGGCAGGAATTTGGGTGCTGGGAGCACTGGGGATGGATTTGGAGGGATGGGGGGCACAAGGGGCAGGAATTTGGGTGCTGGGAGGCACTGGGGGTGAGGTTTGAGCTAGTGGGGATAAAGACTGGGATGGTGGGGAGCTCTTGGGGACACTGGGGGGGGGGAGGGTCCCCCTGACAGCCTTGTCCCCAGGCCAGCAGGAGGGGGTGGCCACGGTGTCCCAGTCCATTGCGGGGTCCAAGGGCCTGGAACTGGAGATCTCTGAGTACTACACCTACCTACACCCCGACCCCAGCACCATTCCCCAGCCCCGGTGAGCCCCCCCTCACCCCCCCAAATCCCCCCCATCCTGATCCTGGTCACCCCCTCTGGAACTGTGTGTCCCCCCCCCTCTCTCCCCCAGGCTGGACCCCAGCGTTCGGGTGGGATCCCTCAACCAGACCCATTTGGATCTCCTGAACCAGACCTGGCCCTATGGGGGCAACACCCGGAGCCGGCGGTACCTGGGGGAGCTGCTCAGCACCTTCCCCAACCTCTGCCTGCAGGATGGGACCACGGGACAACCCCTCAGCTGGGTTCTGACCGACCCGTTCGGTACCGGGACCCACGCGTACACCCTGCCAGCCCACCGCAGACACGGCTACATGAGGGCCTGTCTGACTTTGGCTGCTAAAAAAACCCAAATTCGGGGTTTCCCCACTTTTGGGTACACCCTCCTCAGCAACAAACCCATGCAGGGGGTGCAGGAGGGCCTGGGTCACCAACGCCTGCCCGGGATTTGTCACTTTGTCCTCCACAACTCCAACCTGGGGACAGCTGGATTCTGACCCCCCCTCCCCATCCTCTTCCGGGAAAGCCCCCCAGGCTGTGGGAGAAGGAAATAAAATGAGAAGCCAAGAGGTGGGGGCTCTCTGATGGCTGCCGAGGGGTTTGCTCGCACCTGGTGTCCCCAAGGTGTCCCCTTGTCACCACAGTCCTGCCCCGAGCTATTCTCACCCCCCCCAAGGGACAGACTCAGGCAAATCTGTGCTGGTGACACCTGTTCTGGTGGCATTGTCACACCCCCCCTTCCCCCCCCAGGGACGGTGTCACCACGGGTGGGAGGGGACAGGCAGGGACAGTGTCACCGGCTGGGGACAGAGGGTGACAGTGGCACGGAGTGAGTCAGGGCTGGGGGGGGCACAGTGACCGGGGTGACAGGGACAGATATGGGGGTGACATTGGGGGTGTACACAGGGACAGATATGGGGTGACAGTGGGGGGGGTGACAGGGACAGATATGGGGGTGACAGTGGGTGGGGTGACAGGGACAGGCGGGGGGGGTGACAGGGACAGACAGGAGGTGGCAGTGACCGGGGTGATGGGAACAATCGGGGGGGTGACAGTGCCCAGGGTAACGGGGACAGGCGGGGGGGGTGACAGTGCCCCTGGTGACAGGGACAGTCGGGGGGTGACAGGGACAGCCCCCCCCGCCCCCACCATTTCCGCCGGGGCAGCGCAGGGGCGGGGCGGGAGCGGGGAGCGGTTTCGGTTCTCAGTTGCCGGTCCCAGCCCGGTTCCCGGTCCCGGTTCCGGTTGGTCCCGCAGCCCCATGGAGCGGTCCCGGCTCATCACCGACTCCTTCCCCCGGCGGCGGCGGGGCCGAGGGGCCCGAGCCCCGGGCAGGCACAAGCTCAAGCCCAAAGGCTCCTCCCGGGACCGCTCCGGTTCCGCTGCCCCCGCCCAGGACCCCCCCCCAGCCCCCCCGGACCGGGAGCTCCTGGAGATGCTGCGGCGTTTTGACCTGGCCTGGGAGTACGGACCCTGCACGGGTGAGACCCCCGGGACCCCCCCCCTCACCTCCCCCCGAATCCCCTGCACCCCCCTCTTCACCCCTCCCTCTGGGTCCCCCCGGTCCCGCTTACCCCGGACCCCCCCAGTCCGCCCCTCTGGGACCCCCACACCGGGACCTTCCCACCCCGCTGATCCCAGACCCCCCTGAGCCCCCTCCCCACATATCCCCCAATACCCCCCCGTGACCCCCAGACCCCCCCCCCCCTCCATGTCCCCCCATACCCCTCTGGTCTCCCCCTGACCCCGATACCCCCAGACCCCCCCCAGAGCCCTCAATTTCCCCCAGCCCCACTGACCCCGGGACCCCCTGATCCCCCCTCCCCCTTGGTGTCCCCCTGGCTCTGCTGACCCCACATCCCCCCCTGGTCTTCCCCCCACCCTCCAGCACCCCCATCCCTTGAGACCCCCTGATCTACCCCCCTCCCCCAAAACCCCCTGCTCCCCCCACCCCCCCTGACCCCCTGATCTCCCCCCCTCCCCTGACACCCCCTCATCTCCCATCCCCTGACATCCCCCTGCTCTCCCCCCTCCCCCCTGACACCCCCTTCTGTCCCCCATCCCCTGAGCCCCCCCCCTACCCCCCCTGACCCCCTGCTCCCCCCCAGGCATCACCCGCCTGCAGCGGTGGGAGCGGGCGCAGGCGTTGGGGCTGAGCCCCCCCAGCCCCGTGCGTGACGCCCTCCTGCAGCACCAGGACAACCCCGAGGTCACCTACAGGTGGGTGCTGGGGTGGGGGGGTGGGATCCCTCAACCAACCCCCTCCCCTCTCTCCCCATGCCCCCCTCCCTCACTGAGAATCAGGGGTGGGGGGCATCAGGCACCCCCTGACCCCCCCCTCCTCTGCTGTGCCCCACAGCCTCTGGCACGAGTACCCCCTCTGAGCCACTGCACCCGAGGGAGGAGGAGGAAGAGGAGGGGGGGCTGTGTCTGCTGCCCCCTCCCAAACTGGAGGGAGAAGAGGGGGGGTCCATGCTCACTGCCCCCCAGGCCTGTCCGCAGCCGTGCCGCAGTTTGGGGGGGCATGGGGTGGATTAAAGGCTGGTGTGAGCGAAGGTGGGGGGCTGCTGAGTGCTGTCTGGGGGGGAACACACGTGGGGTTTGGGGGTGAAGCCCCTCTGTGGGGCAGGGGGGAGGGCAAGGTGTCTGCAAGCCCCCCCTCCCCCCGGAGAGGGTTGTGCTGTCACACAGTTTAATGCCCCCCCACAGTGTCCCCACACAATAGTCTCTGCCCCCCCACAGACCCCCTCGCTGGGCGGTGTCCCTGTCCCCTTTTAGAGGTGTTCCTGCCCCCCAGGACCCTCCCCACCCTCACCCCCCCACACCAGGGTGGGGGCTCAGCTGTTGGTGTGGGGCAGGGGGACACAGCCTGCAGCCAGCCCCTGCTTGGGGTTTTTGGGGGGTGGGCTGTTGGATGTCCCCATTCCCCCCCAAGGGACACAGAGGGACAGGGATGTGCACTCACCTGTATGTCCTCTGCTTGGTGACAGCCTGGATGTGGCACTTGTCCTTTGTCCATTGTCCCCACCTGTGGGACAAGAGCAGACGTCATGGGGGCAGCGGTGCACCCCAGGGTTTTGGGGAGGGGGGGTAGGGGTGGGTGGGTGCTGGCTGTGCCACCTGGGTAAAGGGGGTTCCAGGAATGGGGAAAAAAAAATGGCATAAATAAAGAAATAAGGTATAAACTCAGGTCAAGGTCAGCACACAGTGGGAACCTTTGGATATTTGGGGTGCAGATGACTACAGATTGGGGTGCTGTGAGCCAGGACGGCCCCCCAGGGCTGTGGGGTGCTGAAGGGACCCACGCCCACCCCAGGGTGGTGGGAAGAGTGCTGGAGAGGTCACTGAACAGCAGTCCTGGGGGAATTGTAAGGTGAAGACAAGTGGGTTTTACTCCTAAGGGAAGAGCAGGGTGTGTTTGTTCCTTGGGGTGAGCACTCACTGAGTTTGTCCTCTCTCTGCTGTTCCTTCATTAATAAAACCAAACGCTTCAGGCCTTTGGGTGTTTTCCACTTGGGATGGAGGTGGTTGGGATGGGGGGAGCCTTTCGGGTGCCCCAAACCCCGTGTCACACCCAAGAGGGGGGAAGCGACTGGGTGTGTGTGTGTGGGTGTGTGTGGGTGTGTGTGTGGGTGTGTGTGTGTGTGTGTGTGTGTGTGTGTGTGTGTGTGTGTGTGTGTCTCCAGACCCCACTTTCTCTGCCCAAACCCACCTGGGTCCAGCTCCGGGGAGGGGGCTGTTAACACCACGGCCAAACTCCCCGGTGCCAGCGGGGCGGCCAAAGGGCTCTGCCCACTCCCCAGCAGTTCTCGGGGCTGGGAGGGGAAGGTACTGGGATGGCTCCCCCAGGAGGAAGCGCCTCGGAGCAGGCCCCACGCAGGCCTCTCTGCTCAGCCTTCGACATTCCAGCTCCGTCTGGGGCCCCGCGTCGGCTTTTCCGGCCCCAACAGGATCCTTGATGTCCCCACGCTTTGCCCACACGCCTGCCCGGCTCCCAAACCCAATCCCAACTCCATTCCCACGGCGCGGCCTAGCCCGCCATTAAAAGCCTGCGCCCAGTTCCCATAGCAACCAGGAAGAAAAAAGGCTTCGCACGCATGCGCGGAGCGCCCGCAAAGGACGCCGGGAGTTGTAGTTCTCTCCTTGCCTCCTGGCTCGCCCGCCTCACAAAATGGCGGCGGCACCCAACACTCCAAGCGTTCATCCTGCGCCCGACTGGCAGCAAACAGAGCATTTCCCGCTCTTTATTTTTCGCGAGGGGTGGCAGCGGGGCCTGGAGTGCGGGGAGAGGGGGGGAGGAGGCAGGGCCACCGCCACCGCTGTCCCCCTGTGCGCGTGGTGTGTGCCCCATAAGCACCGCCACCCCCCCGCCAGGGTTAGGGGGCAGGGGGTGGCGTGGAGGGGAGGTCCGGGAGGGGGTCACAGGCAGGGGGGAAGCCTCCATCCAGGCTGGCCTGGCGCACCACACGGCGGGGCCGAGAGGAGGGCCGGGACTCCGGGGGGTCTCCCCCAGGACCCTCTGTGCAGGCCGTGAACACCTGCAGGGGGAGAAGAAGGAGGAGGAAGGGGTCAGCCATGGCCGCCGCCTCACCCCCTACCCCTTCCACACCCCCCCCGGTCTCACCTCCCCGTCGAGGGGCTCTCCCGGCACCTCGGGGGGCTCGGGGGTCTCCAGCTGACTGATGCTCCGCATGACGGCGCAAAGGGAGATGCGGGGACGCCGGGAGGTCCCCAACAGCCCCGTCCCTCCCGTCTCCTCCTCGGGGGGCTGCGGGGAGGGGGACGGGGACGGGGACAGGTCACCCCGCTCCCCTGGGATGGCCTCGGGGGTCTCCGGGGCTGGGGGCACCCGCTCGGCCGCCTTGGGCTCCCACAAACTGCTGTGCCGGCTGCCGCAGAGCTGTCAATCAGCGATTGGCCACGCCCACCACAGCGAGACCACGCCCTATCCCAGCGAGGGGGCGTGGCCTCGGCAAACCCCGCCCACAAATGCACAAGAGGCGTGGCCACGATGGACACAGCCTATCCCCGAGGAGCCTGCCCACAAGCACCGCCCACTAAGCCTAAAAGGGGCGTGGTCAATATAGGCGTGGCTACTGCAACCCCCTCCCACCTCCCTAAAGGGGGCGTGGCCACTAGAGAATAATTAATGACGGGGCGTGGTCATCGCTAACACCACCCACTGTCCCTAAATGGACATGTCCGATATAAGCCCCGCCCATCTCCCCACGGGGGCGTGGCCATCATACACCAACCTTATTTTGAGGGGGTGTGGCCGCTACAAACCCCGCCCACTATCCCGGGAAGGGGCGTGGCCACACCAGTCCCCGCCCACACCACCCACGGGGGTCCCATTCACCCCATGGGAGATGAGGGGGTTCCCTTCCACCCGGTGAGGGCGTGGTTTCACAAAGCCCCTCCCACCCCCCCAAAATAAGGGGCGTGGCTACCTTAAGCCCCTCCCACCCATGTGCCATGGCTCCCACCCACGGTCCGTGGCTCCCACTCGTGGGCCGTGGCTCCCACCCATGTGCCGTGGCTCCCACCCATGTGCCGTGGCTCCCACCCATGGGCCGTGGCTCCCACCCGTGATCCGTGGCTGCCCCGCACCTTGCCCGCAGGATGCCCTGGTAGAAGTCGAGTTGCCGCATGAAGCCGGGGTTGGGCAGCACCCCGGGGCGGCAGTGCCGGACGTGGCGCAGCGCCCGCTCCAGGGACCACCCGAACTCCTTCATGGCGTACGCCAGCACCGTGGCAGCTGAGCGGCTCAGCCCCATCCGGCAGTGAACCAGCGCCCGGCCCCCCGACGCCCTGCAGATACCGAGTGGGGTGACACCGCCAGGCTGAGGGGCACCGGTGCCATGGGGTGTGCTCCCCTTCCCCCCCAAAAACCAGGAGGACACCCTGGGGACACCCTGCCACGGGGCTCTCTCTGTCACCCAGGTTCCCCCGTGTCCCCAGGGCTCCCTGTGTCCCTCAGGTCTTCCCATGTCCCCAATTCTCCCCACATCCCCAAGTCTTCCCACATCCCAATTCTCCCCACATCCCAGTTCTCCCCATATCCCCAATTCTCCCCTCATCCCCAGTTCTCCCCACGTCTCCAGGGCTCTCCGTTTCCCTGGGAACCTCAGGCTCCCCCCAGTGTCCCCAAGGCTCCTTGTGTCCCCAAGCACCCCTGCCTTTGGATCCCCACTCTTCAGACACCAAATGCCTCAGACCTCCCAGTATCCCCAGTATCAACCCCAAGCACCTCAATCACCAAGACCCTCCCAGCCGCTCTGTGCCTCCCCTGGTGTCTCCCCAATGTCCCTCTCCACGTCCCCATGCCCTGGCCCCACACACCGGACACGGGAGAGGAAGAGGAAGGTGTCGTTCCAGTGGGGCAGGAGCTGGGCTGCCTCCTCATCATCCACCCGGACGTTCATGTAGGTGAAGAGCGCTGGGAAGAAGTTATCGATCTCTCGAGCTACATTCAGGATGTGGGTGACCCTGTGGTGACAAGGGACACAGCTGGCACCTGGGGGTGGGGCTCTGCCATCCACGCCTTGCTGCGGTGTCACAGCCACGCTGCTCATGATGGCCCCGTGACCACCCCACCGTGTCACCCCAGATGTCCTCATGTCCACCCCACCGTGTCACCCCAGATGTCCTCATGTCCACCCTACCATGTCACCCCAGATGTCCTCATGTCCACCCTACCATGTCACCCCAGATGTCTCCATGCTTACCTCACCATGCCACCCCAATATCTCCACGTCCACCCCACTGTGCCACCTCAGATGATCCCATCCCATCCCATCCCAGATGTCCTCATGTCCACCCCACAATGTCACCCCAGATGTCCTCATGTTCACCCCACCATGTCCCCCCAGATGTCCCCATGCTCACCGGTTCTGCTGCAGCTCCTCCAGGTTGGCTGCATTCCACTCTGAGCCCTGGGTGGTGACAGCGGTGAGGGCTGGGGACAACCCTGCCCGCCCCCCACCCTTCCCGTCCCCCTGCCCACCAGGTAGAGGTGTGGGAAGACCCGGGAGGGTCGGTCCATCTGGGCCAGCACCAGCAGCATCTCGTTGTCGATGAAGTCCTTGTGCTGGGCCAGACTGTGCCCCGTGCGCCGCTCCAGCTCCTCCCGCACCTGGGACACCCCCACAGCCCTGTCCCTGCCTGTCCCGCCAGGCCACCGGGACCCCCCCCCCCGTGGTGTCACCCACCTCTTTGGAGGTGACACTCTCCAGGTCCGCGCTGGCCATCACGTCCCGCAGCAGCACCCGCACCGCCTGCTCCAACAGCTCCGGCGCCGCCGGCCTGGCACCCGTGTCCACACCGTGTCACCAGGATGTCCCCGGGGTGTCCCCACCACCACCCACACCTGCCCGGCTCCCCGGGTCACCTTTAAGCCCCGCCCACTTATTCTAAGCAACACGCATTTCATTAATATTAGTTTCAATAATTAAGCTCCGCCCCTTTTAATAAACCCCACCCACTAATAATTATTACCCCCCCACTTATTTCCCTTAAGCCCTGCCCATTAAAAATAGTATTTAAGCCCCGCCCACTTCCCCTTAACCACGCCCATTCCTCCACCCTTCGTTTAAGCCCCGCCTACTTCATATAGCCCCGCCCACCCCAACCTTATTTAAGCCCCGCCCTTTTTGTCAAAGCCCCGCCCACTTCCCTTAACCCCGCCCATTTCTCCACCCTTCATTTAAGCCCCGCCCACTTCCCATAACCACGCCCACCACCAACCTCACTGTCCCTTTAAGCCCCGCCCACTCTATCGACTCCCACGCATTTAAGCCCCTCCCACCAAGCCCCGCCCTTCCCCCTGCTCCATTCCCATTGGCTGCCTCCCTCAGGGGGCGGGGCGTACCGGAGGGGCGGGGGCGATGCGGGCCTCACCGACTCCAACCCGGCCATGGCGAACCACTCGTTGCGGCAGCTCTGGTCGGAACCGGGGGCCCGTGCGGTGTAGTCGCGGGTCCAGCTCAGCGCAGCCCCCCCGGGGATGTGCCCGCCGCGGGCAGCCGCCTCACAGGCGCGGTGAAGCTCCTGGAGCACCGCCCTGCAGCACCCCACCTGCCACCGCCATCCCGGGGGGCAGCCCCCCCACCCCCACCGACACCCCCACCCTGCCTTGGCTGCCCCCCCACCCATCCCGCCTCGTGGGCTGGCGACGAACCCTCCCGCTTGCCATGGCTGTGGCCATAGTGGTGGCCACTTCAACCCCCCCCGTGGTGGTGGCAGTGTCCCCTGTCCCCATGGTGGCACCCACAGCCTCCTTGAGCCCCGCAGCACCCATCTCCCCGCACACCCACGGTGGCACCCACGTCCCCCATGATCCCTGCAGAGATCATGTCCCCCATGCCCATGGTGGCACCCACATCCCCCGTGCCCGTGGGGGGCACCCACACCCCCCATGATCCCTGCAAAGCTCATGTCCCCCATGCCCGTGGGGGCCACCCACATCCCCTGTGCCCATGGTGGCACCCATGTCCCCCATGATCCCTGCAGAGATCATGTCCCCCATGCCCATGGTGGCACCCACACCCCCCATGCCCGTGGGGGCACCCACATCCCCCAAACCCGTGGGGGGCACCCACATCCCCCGTGGACACGCTGGGGCTCACTCACCACATGGTCTTGACAGAGATGGGTTTGAAGATGTGGGTCTGTCCCCCCGACGTCACGCTGAACCCCCTGAGGCACCACAGGGTGACCCACGGGTCGGGGTGGGCACCCTCCTCCCCACCCCACGGGTCCCACTCTCGCAAAGCCCTCCCCACCCCAAAACCCCATCTCCCCCTTACCCATCGCCGTCGAGGAAGACCTGGGTGTCACTCCAGAGGGGCAGCACCATGCCCAGGGTACAATGGGTGGCCCTGGGGCGGGCAGAGGTCAGGGAGTGCGGGGGTTTCCCCCCCCTGGGGACCCCTCCCTGCACCCTGCTCACCCCTCATGGGTGAAGTCGACTCCCAGCAACGCTGTCTCCCCCTCAGCCCCCGGCTCCTCGGGCCTCACCACCAGGAGGTACCGCACCCGCTGCGGCCGCGCCGACTCCAACCGCACCGCCTGGGGGTGGGGGGGCTGTGAGGGGTGAGCCCTGCACCCCCGGGGGGGGCACGGCAGGACCTGCCCCCCCCGGGGCCTCAGTGCTGGGGAGCAGCAGCAGGAGCCCCGAGCATTCAATCCACACCCTGTCCATCCCATCCCATCCCATCCCATCCTCATCCCATTCCAACCTCATCCCTATCCCAATCCTATTCCAATCCTGTTGAAAATCCATCCCATCCCATCCTCATCCCATTCCAACCCCATCCCTATCCCAATCCTATCCCAATCCATCCCATCTCATCCCCATCCTGTCCCCAAGCCACCCCCCTCCCCATTCCATGCCCATCCCTGTCCCACTCCATCCCATTTCACCATTTTGCTCTGTTCTGTCCTGCCTTATTCCCATCTTCTCCCATTCCCAACCTGTCCTCATCCCATCCTATCTTCATCCTGTCCCATTTCCATCCATATCCAGACCCATAGCTTTCCTGTTCCCATCTCCATTCTGTCCCATCCCAACCCCATCCTGCCCCATCCCATTCCCAACCTTTCCTCATCCCACACCCATATGAGGACTGGGATCCATATCCCATTCCCTTTCTGTCCCCATCCCCATTCTGGCCCATCCCAATCCCAACCCATCTCATCCCCAACCTGTCCTCATTCCCCCTTTCCCCAAATCCCATCCTGATCGTGTCCCTATCCCCATCCATATCCCATTCCCACCCTCCTTCTGTCCCCATCCCCATTCTGTCCCATCCCAATCCCAGCCTGTCCCCATCCCAACCCATTCCCACCTCCCCCTTGTCCCCACCCTCTCTGTCCCTGTCCCCATCCCTGTCCCCATCCCTACCAGCTGGATGCCATCCTGTGGCCGCAGCAGCTGCATCATCAGCTGCAAGTGCTGCTCCTGCTGCCCTGGGGGCTGCCCGGGGGGGGCAGCCGGGGGGGGGGCGTCCCCCAGCACCTCCTCAGGGGGCAGCAGCAGGGCAGCCCCCTTAACCAGGACAAAGCTCTGCCTGGGGGTGAGGAGGGACAGGGAGGGGGCTGAGCATGGTGATAGGGGGGGGGAAATGCCCCTCAGGGTGTAGCTGTGCCCCCCCCCCAGACACCCCACCCCCCCCGCTTCTCACCGCCGCTGTAGTTGGCCACGTCTGGGTGCATCTTCCTCCTGCAAAGCACGGGGGGGGGGGGGGGGGGGGCACACACACAGAACCCCCAGGGGAGGGGAGGGTGACCCCAGGCCATGCATCCTGTGTCCCCCACCCCAAGCAAACACCCCTAGAACACCCCACTGTGGGGTAGGGTCATCCAACCACCCCCCTAAAAGTAGGGGGGGATTTGGGGGAGGCGGGGGGGGGGCTAGGAGGGTCCTACTGGGGAGGGAGATCCCTGGGGATCAGCCCCGGGATGCTGGGGGGGTCCTGTCCCTGTGCCCCCTGTGCTGGATGGGGGGGGGGGGGAGTCTGGGCAACTGTGTAAGGCCCAGTGGTTACTGGGGAGCCACTGGGAGCCACTGGGGCAGCGAAGGTACTGGGAGCACTGGGGAAACTGGGAGCAACTGGGGACAACACCCCTCCCCCCGCCTCCTTTAACTCTGGGACAACCGGGGGGCAACCGGGGCCCCACTGGGGGGGCAAGGGGGCTCCCGGGACCCCCCCCCCCACCACCACCGGGACAGAACCGGGCAGCCCCTACCCTGCACCGGGACCACCCGGGACAGACCGTACCCCCATTCCGGTACCCCCCACCGGCAAAGCCCAACCCCCCCCGCCTCGGGACAGCCGAACCCCCTTTTCGGGAGCCTGGGGGACAGCTCGGAACCTCCTCGGGACCTCCCTTATCCTCGGTACAACCGGTACCCCCTCTCCGGAACCCCCGGCACAGCCCGGAGCGTTCCACCAGGACCCCCCAGAGCAACCGGTACCCCCGGGACAGCCCTTACCCCCCCTCCGGAAGCCCCGGGACCGCCCCCCCCCCCCGTCCCGGCAGCACTTGGGAGTCCCAAGCCGGCCCAACATCCCCCCCCCCCCGCCTCCCGCCGTAGTTTGTCCGGTGCCGGTATCGGTCCCGGTGTCGGTATCGGTCCCGGTGTCGGTGCCCGATCCCATACTCACCGGGGGGTCCCCAGCCGAGCTCCCCCCCCGCCGCACGGTGACCAGCGCCATGCCCCGCAGCACCGCACCAGGAAGCGCCGGTGCCCCGCCCGGACGGGAACGGGAATGGGCACGGGAACGGGCACGGCCTGAGCGGGAGGGGTCCCCCCCGGGCAACCACCTCAGACACAGCCCCCCCCCCCCCTCCCCACCACCCCAAAACCGCCACCTCCCCGAACGCACCCAGAGACCCCAGGAGCCACCTCACCCGGGACCCATCCCCACCACGGACCCCCCCCTCGGGCCCTCGCCCCCCTCGGGACCCCCCCTCGGGTTCCCAGCCCCCGGGATCCCCTCCCATGACCCCTGAAAGTTGGATGTTCCGAGGGTCCATAGCATCTTGGACCCCCTCGCCCCAGGTCACCTAAAGGTGGGATTTCTCCCCAGCAGACAGAGCCCCCCCCCCCCCCCAAATCCTCACCTGGTGGGAGCCCCCCCCGAGGGTGCCCAGCACCTGGCACCTCCTCTCCCCGAAGCCCCTCACCCTGGCACTACTCCAGCTCCCTTGGCTGTGCCCCCCTCCCAAAAAAGGTGCCAGCCAGGACCCTCCCCGTTGCCCACCCTCTCCCCAGAGCCCCTTTGTCACCCTGTGGGTCCCCAGCACTCCCTCCCTGGGCAGAGATCTCCCCTCCAAACCCCCCCCCCCCCCCCCCATAAACTGAATAAATTAAGCCCTAGGGAGGGAATGGGGGCACAGGGCTAGATTGAGGGGGAGTCAAAGCACCCTCCAACCCCCCCGGAAAGCCAACTCTTCCCCTCAGACAGCACACATCATCTATATATATATATATATATTTATGTATATGTATATGTACATACATCTGCCCCCCCAGATCTCCCCCTCACACACAGGGGTGAGGCCTGGGGGTCCCCAGCCCCCCCCCCCCTCCCCCAAAGGTGGGGCTGCCAGGGTTCAGCCACATCCCACGGGGACCCCCAGATCTGTTCTGCAACCCCCCCCGCCCCCCCCCGGGGGTCAACATCTGACATCGAAGGGGAGGGGGTGTCCCTAGGGTGGGGATCCTGCAGACAGAGGTGTCCCTGAGGTGGGGGTCCTGGGTTTTGGGGGGGGGGGGGGGTCGTCCAGCTGTGCCCACATCGGGGGGGATGTCCTGGGCACTGGGGGTGTCCCCAACCGGGGTGTCCCTGGGAGAAGCGGTGTCCCTGTCCTGCAGTGGGGCGATGTCCCCATTTGGGGACGTGGGGCCATGTCCCTGTCCCCCAGTTTTTGTGGTTTTTTTTTGGGGGGGGGGGGACACAGACAGACGGACACGCACTACTTGTCAGTGAGGGACAAGCGCAGGATGCGCTGCAGCTCCTCCTCCTCCTCTCTCCGCCGCCGTTCCCGCTCCTCCTGCTCCCGCTCCGACAGCTCCATGGCCAAACGCAGCTGCTCGGCGAAGCTGCCGTAACCAGGGGGGGCCGGGGCCGGGGGGGTCCCACCGCCCGCCCCGGGGGGATTGGTCCCGGCGGGCCCCGGGCTGGGGGGAGCGGGGCTGGGGCCGCTCTGGAGCAGCAGACTTTCCTGTAGGGCTCTGCGGGGAGGGAGGGAGGGCTCAGGCCACGCCCCCTCCGATAAACCACGCCCCCAGTGCCACGCCCCCCCGATAAACCACGGCCCCTGTGCCACTCCCCCCCCCGATAAACCATGGCCCCTGTGCCACGCCCCCCACAATAAACCATGGCCCCTGTGCCACGCCCCCCCGATAAACCACAGCCCCTGTGCCACGCCTCCTCCGATAAACCACAGCCCCTATGCCACGCCCCCTGGTGATATCCCACACCCCTCAGGCCACGCCCACTCAGTCCCACCCTCACCCTGGGTGGCCACGCCCCTTTCCAATCGCAGGGGTTGGGAAGACACAGCCCCTCACACGTCACCCGTTTAGCCACGCCCACCATGACCACGCCCCACCCGGATCTTTTCCATTTAGGCCACACTCCCCCATGTCACCTCCTCCTTAGGCCGTGTCCCCTCTATAACCCCAACGAGCCCTCCCATTTAGGCCACGCCCTCTTTGACACGCCCATTTAGAACACGCCCCCAATGGCCACTCCCTTCTAGGTCACACCCACTTTGCCACTCCCATTTAGGACCCACCCCCAATGGCCACTCCCATTTAGGCCACGCCCTCGTTGCCACTCCCATTTAGGTCAAATGTCACCTCCAGGCCCCACCCTTGTAACCCCTCCCATTTAGGCCACGCCCTTGTTGCCACTCCCATTTAGACCACGCCCCAATGACCACTCCCATTTAGGCCACGCCCTCTTTGCGCTCCCATTTAGGACACACATTTTTACCACTCCCATTTAGGCCACGCCCCCAGCGGTCACACCCATTTAGGCCACGCCCTTCTTGCCACACCCATTTAGACCACACCCTATAACAACGCCCATCGAGGCCCCACCCCTCTAGACCACACCCAATGCCCCCTCCCCTTTAGGCCACGCACAAACGAGACCCCGCCCCCTTTCTGGGCGTGTCCCGCTCTGGCCCCGCCCCTCACCGCTCGAGCTGCAGCTCCTCCTCCTCCTCCTCATAGGGGGGTGGCTGGGGGCCGGGCCGGGGGCTGGTCAGGGCCTCCCAAATGGTCACCTGGGGGTGGGGGGGGGTGTATAAAGGGTCTAGGGGCGAGGCCTGACCCCCCCGCTGGGCCCGTGACCCCCCCTGGGGATGGGGAGGGGGTTCGGGGGGGTTAATTTTGGGGGGGGGGTGTGCTGTCCCCACCTGGTCGGTCTCGGTGCCGGCCTCCAGGAGGCTCTGCTGGATGGCGAACTGCAGGAGGTCATCGTCCTCATCCCGCAGGGGCTCCGTGCGCCCCGCACCCAGCACCGTGTACCCCGCAGGCACCTCGAACACCCCCGCCTCCACCTCGCAGGGCAGCGGGCAGCCTGACACAACACACACACACACACCCCGAGATGGCAACCGGCACCCCATGGTACCCTGCGGCACCCCATGGCACCCCATGGTACCCTGCCAGCACCCCCATGGTACCCTGCAGCACCCCATGGCACCTCATGGTACCCCATGGTACCCTGCCAGCACCCCATGGTACCCTGCAGGACCCCATGGCACCCCATGGTACCCCATGGTACTCCATAGTACCCTGCGGCACCCCATGGCACCCTACAGCACCCATGGCACCCCCACGGTACTCCTATGGCACCCCCATGGCACCCCACAGGGTCCCACAGCACCCTACACCCACAGCACCCTAAAATATCCCATGGTACCCCACACCCACAGCAGCCCCATCCAGGGACTCCCCCAGCACCAAGCCCCCCTCCCCCCAGCACACTGTGCCCAATACCCCCATCCCCCCCCTCCAGGAACCCCCTAGAACCATCACCCCTCAGCACCCCATACCCAAGCCCCCCACCCACCACCACCCCAGAGATCCCTCAGCACCCCCACAACCCCCAGACCCCCAAATTCCCATGCCCAGAGACCCCCCCCAGCACCCCATACCCAAGCCCCCCACTCCCCCACCCCAGAGACCCCATACCCCCCCCCAACCCCCCAGCAGCGGAGCCCCCCACCCTTAGCACCCCCACCCCACCTTCACCTGCCGTGCCGGGGGTCTGGGTGCCGGGGGGGTGGGTGCCGGGGGTCTGGGGGGGGGCACCCCCTCCCCGCACAGAGCCCAGGGGGTGGTCGCAGCCACAGAGGTTGCTGAAGGTGATGCGGGCGTTGAGGACATGGAAGAGGGGGATCTCTGGGGGGAAGGGGGGGTGTCAGTGTCCCCACCCTACACTCGCTGTCCCCTCCCTCTGTGTCACCCTGTCCCCCACTCGCCCCCCCCTCACCGATCTTGACGGGGAAGCCGGGGGGCAGCTTGAGGGTGATGAAGTCGCGGAGTTTGGCGAAGTGGGCGTTGGAGATGGCCATCAGGTCGATGATGGGGGTCACCTGCTCCGCCAGGGACAGTGGGTGCTGCTCGCAGAGCCACAGGGTGGCCTTGAACCTGCCCGGGCACCGGTGTCGGCACGGGGACACCCCCGGGGACACCTCCCCCAGGACTGTGTCACCAGGCTCCGGGATACCCAGTGACAGCTTCCCACAGATGCCAAAGGGTCCCTGCCACCCTAATGCCACCTCCCAGAGAAACGTGTCACCACCCCTGTGGGGCCTGACACCCAGTGCCACCTCCTCTGGGACCCTGTCACCATCCCTAGCTGCCCTGCCACCACAGTGCCACCTCCCAGGGGACCATGTCACCACTCTCAAGCCTCCAGACACACTAGGGTGACCTCCCAGGGGACCATGTCACCACCCTCAGCTGCCCTGCCACCACAGTGCCACCTCCCAGGGGACCATGTCACCACCCTCAGCTGCCCTGCCACCACAGTGCCACCTCCCAGGGGACCATGTCACCACCCTCAGCTGCCCTGCCACCACACTACCATGTCACCATCCTGCACCACTTCCCAGCCACCCAAGTGCCACGTCCCTGGGCGGTGTCACCAGGGGGTGGTGGCCTCACCTCTGCACCTTGCTGGACATCTCGATGGGACGCCCGATGTTGCGGGTCTCCAGGTCGAAGTGGGGGTCAAAATACTCCTCAGGGGTGATGGCCGTGGGGTTGGTGGGACTGGCAGCCTGGGACACCGGCACCTGAGGTGACACCAACCCCGCTCAGTGTCCCCTCCACCCCAGCACCAAGGGGGTGGCCCCAGGGGGACCCCCCAGCCCGGCCACTCACCCCGTTGTGGGTGCTGTGCTGCTGTGCCATGCCCAGGAAGGAGTGGAAGGGGGTCCTGGAGCCTGGGGGGGGACAGGGGAGCTGACACCCCACAGCCATGGGGACCCATGGGTGACACCCAGCATCCCTGGTGTCCCAGACCAGATGGGTAACACCCCCACGGCCATGGTGACCCACAGCTGATGGTCACATCGCACACATTGTCCCACATCTGATGTACCCATGGTGTCCCACACCTGCTGGGTGACATCCCACCCCTTATCCCACACCTGATGGGTGACACCCAGTACCCATGGTGACCCAAACCTGCTGGGTGACACCTCACGGCCATGGTGACCCACATCTGCTGGTCACACCCCACACATTGTCCCACACCTGATGGGTGACACCCAGTACCCATGGTGACCCAAACCTGCTGGGTGACACCTCACGGCCATGGTGACCCACATCTGCTGGTCACACCCCACACACTGTCACACACTTGTTGGGTGACACCCCATGGACATGGTGACCCACATCTGCTGCTCACACTCCACACATCACCCCAAACCTGTTGGGTGACACCTCCCACCCTGTCAGGTGACACCAGGGCACTGTCACCTTTGCTGCGTGACTTGTCCTGCTCCGAGAGGTGCTCGGTCCTTGTCTTTGTCACCAGCTCCACGTTGCTGGCACTGTAGACCTGCAGGGGTGGGGAGGACACAGAGGATCAGTCCCACCCGTCACCTCAGTGTCCCTTGGTGTCCCCATGGCCATGCCCACCTTGGCCTCGTACCCGCTGACCACCTCCATCTTCTCCGAGCGCCAACCCCAGATCCCGGACTTGTTCCTGGGGACAGGAGGGGACACGGTGACAGCAGATGGGGTGGGGGGGACATTGCCAGCCCCCCGGGGTGGGGAGGCTCCTCCCAGGCCACCCGCCATCTCGCTCAAACCTTTCCTTCCCTTTCACACCCACATTGTCTCTTCCCTGGAGGTCCTGCCCCCCACCCCACCCCCTCCCCAAGAGGATTTGGGTCGGAAGTGTCCCCCAAGGTCACTGAGGGTCCCCAGGGAGGTCCCTATAGGAGGTCTCAGGTCCCCAGAAGATCCTTTTAGGGGATCTGAGGTTATTATGGAGGAGTACTTGGGGTATTTGGGCTCTGGAGGATTCCACAAGGCTCCTGAGGGGCTTGAGGGTCTCCAGGTGGTTCCCTACAGGGGGCTTTGGGGTGTCCAGGGGATCCCTACAGGGAATCTGAGGTCCTTATGGGAGTGTACATATAGTGTATGGAGTCTGAAGGCAGCTCCAAAGTCTCTGAGGGTCCACAGTGGGGTGCCTAGGAGATCCTTGTCGGGGATCTGAGGTCCTTATGGACAAGTATTCTGAGTGGGTAAGGTCTGGGGGGATCCCCAAGGTCCCAGAGAGAGCCTGGGGTCCCCAGGATGTCCCTAGAGGGTATCTAAGATCCTTATGGACGAATACTTATGCTGCTTGAGGTCTGAGAGGTTCCTCAAAGTCCCTGAAGGGTCTCCAGGAAGGTTCCTATAGGCCCTCTGAGGTCTTTATGGACTTGCCCTTCACACCCATGCTACCCTTTCCCCAGAGGTCCTGTCCCCCATCCCTCCCATCCCAACCCTTCCACCACACCACGTGTCCCCCTAAAGCCCCAAGACGGTGGTGTCCCCACCTCTCAAAGGCAATGTTCCTGGTGTCCAGGTGTGTGGAGACGATGGGGGAGGTCAAGCGCCCGGCCACGTGCTCCTCCGAGGGCTGCATGGCTGCCAGCAGCAGCTCGGGCTCGTGCAAGGCCAAGGCCAAGGTCTCCGTGTAGACCACCTGCTTGTCATGATCCACCTCCATCACCACAGCCCCCTCCTCTGCGCCAGGGAACACGGCTCAGCACCCAGCACCCACCTGTGACCCCCTCTGGGATGGGTGGGGGTTGAGGTGGGACGCGGTGCTGCTGGAAAGGGGGGGCTGGGGGGCTCCAGCGGGGGACATACACCTACAAAGGAGTCTGGGGTCTCCTCATGGGGGTCTGGGTGCAGTGTAATGGGTCTGGGGGCATCTCCAAGGTCCCTGAGGAGGTCTGGGGTTCCCAGGGGGTCCCTCCCGGGGGTCTGAGAGCCATCCCTAGAGAGGATCTGAGGACTTTATGGATGTGGACTCGTGGTACGTGGAGTCTGAGGGGTTCCTCAAGGTCCCTGAGGTGGTTTGGGGTGCTTATGGGGGTGCTCATAGTGTGACGGCTCTGGGGGGATCTCCAAGGTCCCTGAGGGGCTCAAGGATCCCAGAGGGGTCTTTATAGGGGGTCTGGGGTCCTCTAGAAGGTTCCTAGAGAGGATCTGAGGATCTTATGGATGTGTACTCCTGGTACATGGAATCTGGGGGGTTCCTCAAGGTCACTAGAGGGGATCTGAGGTCCCTATAGAGGAGTACTCCTAGTCTGTGGGGTCTGGGGGGTTCCCGAGGCCCCTGAGGGAGTCTGGGGTCCCCACAGAGGGTCTGGGACCCATTCCTAGAGAAGATGTGAGGACTTTACGGATGAGTACTTGTGGTGCGTGGAGTCCAGGGGGTTCCTCAAGGTCCCTAGAGGGGATCCGAGGTCCTAACGGAGGAGCACTCCCAATGTGTGGGGTCTGGGGATTTTCCTAGGGTCCCTGAGGGGGTGTGGGGGTGCAGAGGAGGTTCGGGGGGGTGGGGGTGGTCCCAGAGCTGACCTTCCCCTTTGAAGATGTAGCTGCGGCGGCCGCGCTGCCAGGTCATGTGCTCGAAGCCCAGCAGGGTGGTGTCCACCCGTAAGCTCTCCCCTCGCTTCCAGACCCTGTAGACATCGCTGGGACACACTTTGGAGACCAGGGGCACTGAGGGGACACGTGTCCTGTCACACACACAGCCCCCTCTGAGACCCCTCCCCAATTTCCACCCCCCAGCCCACCCCCTGGTCCTGCTCACCCCAGCTGGTGAACTCCCACTTCATCTCCACGTAGAAGTCAGAGGCCTGGAAGAGGTGAAGAGGGGGAGGGGGTCAAGGAGGATTTAGGGGGGTTTGGATGAGGGGGGGTCCTGGTGGGGTCACCGGGGGTCCTGGGTGAAGAAGTTGGGGGGAGGTGTCGGTGATGGTGGGATTGGAAGTGAAGAAGAAGTAGGAGGAAAGGAGGGTGGGGAGGAGATGGATGGGCTTGGAGGGGGGGGCTTGGGGAGGCTGGGGGGGCCCTTCCCTAATTCTGGAGGTCACAAAGTGTTGGGGTGGGGAGCTGGGTGGAGGTGGTGGTGATGGTGGTGGGCTTGGAAGGGAAGAAGTAGGGGGAAAGAGGAGGTAGGGAGAGGATAGGGAGTCTTGAGGAGGTTCTGGGGGGGTCTTAGGGAGGTGGGGGGGGTCTTAGGGAGGTGGGGGGGTCCCTCCCTAATTTTGGGTGTCAGGGAGTCTTGGGGTGGGGAGTTGGGTAGGGGTGCTGGTGGGCTTGGGAAGGGCAAGAGAAATAGGGGGAAAGGGGGTGGGTAGGGAGGAGTTGGGGGGGGGTCTTGGGGAGGTTGGGAGGGGGGTCCTTCCCTAATTTTGGGGGTGTGGTACCCGTCGCAGCTTGCTGAGCAGCTCGGGGATGCCGGCCAGGCGGCGAGTGGCCCGCTGGTAGTCCCGGTACTGTAGGACCAACTGGACCATCTCGGGGTCCCCGGTGCTCACCGCCTCCTGCAGCACTGGGATGGGGGGGACACAGCGATGGGGACCCCAGATGGTGGGTGGGGGGTGGGTGGGTGGGTGTCCCCCTCGCCCCCTCCTCCCCAGTACCCGTCCAGCCGTTGGCGTTCTCCCGGCCCACGTTGGCGTTGTGCCGCAGCAGCACCCGAACCGACTCCAGGTGGCCCAGTGACACCGCCAGCTCCAGGGGGGTTCGGCCCCGCGGGTCCGGCAGCTCCACGTCGTGCTGCGGGGACAGCGGGGGACACGCGTGGAGGACACCACCCCCCACCCCCAGTGGCAGCTGTCACCAAAGGCCCCGGGACCCCAACCCCCGAGTCCTCCCGGCCACGGCTGCACCGTCACAGTGCTCCCAGTCCCGTTGTACCCCAGTGCTCCCAGTCCCATCATACCCCAGTGCTCCCAGTCCCATTGTACCCCCAGTCCCGTTGTACCCCAGTGCTCCCAGTCCCATTGTACCCCCAGTCCCATCATACCCCAGTGCTCCCAGCCCCGTTGTACCCCAGTGCTCCCAGTCCCATCATACCCCAGTGCTCCCAGTCCCGTTGTATCCCAGTGCTCCCAGTCCCATCATACCCCAGTACTCCCAGCCCCGTTGTACCCCAGTGCTCCCAGTCCCATCATACCCCAGTGCTCCCAGTCCCATTATACCCCAGTACTCCCAGTCCCCTCACACCTCACACTCTCCCACTCCTCCCAGCACTCCCGGTCCCTCCAGTGCTCCCAGTGCCCCCACCCTTCCAGCATCCCAGCTCCCCCAGTCCCTCCCAGTTCCCCCTACCCCTAGTGCTCCCAGTACTCTCAGCTCCCTCAGTGCCTCCCAGTCCCGCCAGTGCCTCCCAGTCCCCACCACCCCGTGCTCCCAGTCCCCTCCAGTACTCCCAGTTCCCCCACACCCTCCCAGTACCTCCCAGTTCCCGAGCTCCCCCATCCCCCCCTTTCCCCCTCTGCCCTCCCATTCCATCCCAGTTCCCCACTCCCCCCGCAGTCCCGTTTCCCAAGTGCCGGTTGCGGGTGCGGATTGGCGGGTCCCGGTGCCGGTGCCGGTGCCGGTTCGGGGTGCCCACCGTGCCGGTTCGCAGGGCGCTGTCCAGCGCCTGGTGCCGGTTGTGCCAGACGAGGCGGTGCAGGGGGAAGGTGTCACCGGGCCGGGCCATCCCGGCACCATGTCCCCGGGATGCGGGGGGGGGAGCACGGCGGAACCGCAGCGCCGGGGCCTGCCCGCAATGGCTGCGCGCGGGGGCGGCGGCAGCGGCGGCGGCGGCGGCGGCGGAGGGAACGCAACGCGGCGGCGCGGGGCGGGGCTGGACCGGGCACGGGGGAGGGGGGGGGGGGGGAAGAACCGGAACCGGGGACTGAGAACCGGGGACTGCAGGAGGGGGACACCAGAACCGGGGACTGAGAACCGGGGACTGCAGGAGGGGGACACCAGAACCGGGGACTGAGAACCGGGGACTGCGGGGGGGGGGACACGGAACCGGGCTCTGAGAACCGAGGACTGCGGGGGGGGGGACACGGAACCGGGGGCTGAGAACTGGGGATTTGAGGGATGGACACCGGAACCGGGGACTGAGAACTGGGGATTTGAGGGATGGACACCGGAACCGGGGACTGAGAACCGGGGACTGCGGGGGGGTCACCGGAACCGGGGGCTGAGAACTGGGGACTACGGGATGGACACCAGAACCGGGGACTGCCTGGGGCGGGAACGACACCGGAACCGGGCACTGATGGGGATTGAGAGATGGACATCGGAACCGGGGACTGAAAACCGGGGACTGCGGGGGGCGGGGACGATACCGGACCCGGGGACTGAGAACCGGGGATTGCGGGATGGACACCGGACCCGGGGACTGCGTGTACTGCGGGAGGGCACCGGAACCGGTACCGAGCACAGGGCGGGGGGAGAACCAGAACCGGGTGCTGCGAGGAGGAGAACCGGAATGGGTCCCTGGGTCCCAGCGGGGTAGACACACTGGAACCGGTACCGAACAGGGGGGAAGGCGCTGGAACCGGGTACTGAGGCGGGGTGAGCACCGCAACCGGCACCGGGCACAGAGAGGGGACACTGACAGCAGAACCAGCACCGGGCACGGCGGACGCGATACCGGCAGCCGGTACCGGCACGACGTAGGTGGCACCGGTCCCCGTAATTGTCACCAGGCACCGGCACATCCCGCACCGAGCACCAGCGGTACCGGTACCAGGGGCTGCCCCCTCCCCGGCACCTCTCCCAGCAGAACCCTGTGCAGAACCGGCACCTCCGAGGGTCCAGAGAGGAATGGAGTAGAACCGGGCTGCCATCCCCCTCCTTGGGCCGGGCCGGGGCAGCACAACCCCCTCATTAGACACCGGAGACTCCCCCGGGCCCAGCCGAGGGGCAGGAATGCTGAAATGCAGGTCAGGGGACAACCAGGGGGGACTCAACCCCTGACCCCCCCTCTGCAGCCCATCCCGCAGGGCCAGGGAAACCCTCCCCCTCCCCCCCCCAATATCCCCGGAGCGGGGACACACACCCCATCACCAGAGGTGACAAGGGAAGACCCTGGGGACAGCAGTGTCACCTCCACAACGATGGGACACACACACAGATGGTGTTTTACCGGATTTTTATTATAAAAACTCTCTTTTTTTTGTTGTTTTTGTTGCATCCTCACATCTCTGCTTATTAAACTCTCACTCACCGATGTCCCCGGTGCCACCCCCACGTGTCCCCACCCCCAGGGACCAATATTTACAGACGCTGCCAGGGAGTGGGGCAGGACACCACCTCTCCTGTCCCCAAGCTGGGGACATCCGTATGTCGCACGAGGCTGATTTGGGGTGGAGGGAGTGTCCCCAAGGGGGTGGCAGGGGGGGGACCCATGGCACAGTATTTACAGGGGGTCCCCCTGGACACACACACACACACACACACACACACACACACACACACACACACGACTTGGCACCCACATGACAGGCACAGCCAGGAGGGGGTGGCACGCCGGGTGGCAGGGAGGTGGCCACAAAAGGCTACTGAAGGGTGAGAGGAGCTGGCCGGTTCCCTGCCCGGCCGGGGTGGGGTGGGCACCCACCTGCCCCATTTGGCACACACAGCAGTGGCAAAGCGGGCACGGGAATGGGTGTTGGGGGACACAGAGAGGAAGGGGGAGAGGGGAGGGACAACCTTCATCTTAGCCGGAGAGTTGGTAGAAGGATGGGGTGACAGGGGGGACAGCTTGGTGACAGCTCCTGCCCGCTGAAAGGATGAGAAAGGATCCAGGAGGTGGGGGACACGCACACACACACCCAGACACCCAGACACACACCCAGACACCCAGACACACACACAGACACCCACACAGACACAGACAGAGGTGGGAACCCAACCCAATAAATTAAAGGCGGGGTGGGAAGGTGCTGGGGGGTTAGGGGAGGGGGGGGACAAGGGGTCAGAGGCCATTGGGGGAGCGCTGGATGAAGGGCACTTTGCTGAGCTCCACCACGGGTGAGCGGGGTTTGTTCTGCATGCGGGGCACCCGCTGCAGCAGCTGCTGCGCCTCCCGCTGCGCCTCCCGCAGCTCCTTCCGCCACTGCACCAGCTCGGGGTCACTCTGCAGGGCAGGGAATGGGTCAAGGTGGGGGCTCCTGGGGTGATGGTGAGGGGTACGGGTCAGAAAAGGGAACCCCAGGGTGACAGGAGGGGTATGGGTCAGGATGGGGAATGCTGGGGTGACGGGGGGGGGGTATAGATCAAAAAGGGACCCCCAGGATGACAAGGAGGGTATGGGTCAGGATGGAGACCCCCCAGGGTGATGGGGGGAATATGGGTCAGAACAGGGATCCCTGTAATAATGGGGGGGTATGGGTCAGGAAGGGAACCCCAGGGGTGACAGGGTGGGGTAGGGGGTGGTTGGGACTCCATAAGGTGCACGGGCTCTGGGGCTACCCCAGACTTTAACTGTCTGTGCCCTGTGATGGGTTTGGAGAGCTAAATGTAGGAGGAGGGCTAGTAGACAGCAGGAGCTGGCAGGAGGAGGCAGTTAGTGGCCAGCCAGGAATGTCTAGTGGCTAGTACCCAGCAGAGGGGATGGCTAGCAGCTAGCAGGAGATGGCTAGCACCCAGTAACGTATCTGCTTAGTGCCCAGCAGGAGCGACTGGCACTCGGGGCCAGGAGGCAGATGACTAGTGAGCGGCAGGAGGTGGCTAGATGCCTGGCAGGGGTGGCTAGCGACTCCAAAAGACTGGCAACCAGCCCGGGTGGGTGTCCGAGGGCACACTCACATCACACTGCAGCACGAACTGCTTTCCGCCGCGGATGCGCAGCAGGATGCACTTCCGCTCCTTCACCTGCGTCTCCTCCACCGAATCGATCTCCTCCATGGTCAGCAGGGACTGCTGGGGGGACAGGTTCAGCCCGGCCCCCCCTCACCTCCTTTGTTCCCCCTCCTGCACCCCCAGACCCCTCGCAGTGCCGCGCTGTCACCCTACACCACCCCTGATCTCCGGCACACCCGTGCCCGGCAACCCCCTGCTTCTGCCCGCTTAACCCCCTGCTCACCCCGTGGCCCCCCAGGACCATCCCCCCCCCATCTTACCGGCGATTCGCCCTCCCCACGCCACTCCAGGCGGTTGGGGAAGAGGTAGAAGTAGCGGCGTTGCCACTGGGTGAGGAAGGGGTTGCCCAGCTTGGCCATGTACCCATGCATGATGCAGTCCTTGCCCATGGCGTACTCTGCGCTCAACGGGGGGGGAGAGGTGGGGTCAGCCCCGGGTAGGGGGGGGTTCTGGGGTAGGGGAGCGAGGGGGTGGGCTCCCCACTCACCCTCCTCGTGGCCCAGCTGTTTGTTTTTGGCTTTCTTGCGAGCTTCCAGCTTGTCGGTGTCGGCGTTGACGGCCTCGAAGACGGTTTCTGTCACCTCCTGCTGCCACCGCTCCGAGATGGTGAGGGGGAAGTTGCGGTACAGCTCCTGATCGCTCTCCAGCAGCTGGGGGCAGGGAGTGGGTGGGCAACACTGGGGCAGGGGCTGCTCTTCTGTCACCTCAGCCCCTCGGCAGCCCCCCCACCCCGAGCTACCTTGATGCCCTTGGTGTCCTCCTCGTCGAAGGAGCCGATGTCGAAGGCGTCGGCAGCGTTCACCTCCCCACGGGGTGGGATGAGGGGAGGGGGGTACTGCGGGCAGGAGAGGGGCTGTAGAGGGGTCTGCGCCCCCATAACCCTCCTTGTACCTCCATACCCCTCTCCCCCCATGCCTCCCTACCCCTTCCTCTGCCCCCCAGAGCCCTGTGTCCTGTATGCCCCTCCCATACCCCTCCCTGTGCCCCTATACCTCCCCCCATACCCCCGTACCCCTTCTTCTGCCCCTCTATTTCTCTGTGCCCCATACCACTTCCCATACACCTCCCTGTCCCCCTCTGTGTCCCCATACCACTCCTCATGTCCCCATACCCCTCCTATGCCCCTCTACCCCTTCCCACACCATTCCTGATGCCCCTCTTACCCCTTCCTGTGCCCCCCTACCCCTCACCTTCTGCAGGAAAACCATCTGCCAGTCCAGGCCCTTGAAGAAAGGTTCCTCCTTCACCTCTTGAGCCCTGGGGAGCAAAGAGGGGTGAGCATTGCCCCCAATCTCCCCCCTCCACCCCCCAGGCCCCCCCCCAGCTCCTCACCCTCTCCCCATGCAGCCCAGCCGGCGGTTGACGTCCCGCTGCAGCAGCCCCTGGAGCAGGGAGCGAAGCTCTGGGGAGAAGGAATCTGGCAGCTCCACGGCCTGTGGAGAGGGCAGGGTGGCACCCAGGGACACGTGTGCACAGGGACAGGAGTGCACACGTGTGCACGGGGACAAGTATACACACGGGGACAGGTGTGCGCACACACATGCACGGGGATAGGTGTACACGTGTGTGCATGGGGACAGGTATACACACATGCACAGGGACAGGTACACACATATGCATGGGGACAGGCGTACACGTGCACAGGGACAGGTGTACACACGTGTGCATGGGGACAGGCACACACACGTGCACAGGATGCAGGCTGACACACGCAGCGATGCTCACGTGTACATACGTGTGCCCCGTGCCAACACAGCTACACAGGTGTGCACACCCAGCCCACGGGGATGTGTCTGTGTGCAGACAGGCACACGTGTGTAGGCAGCACACAGACACGTGTGGGCAGCACGCAGGCACTGTGAACACGCCCGTGTGGGGAGGTGTGTGAGCACACACACGTGTCTCTCTGCACACACGTGTAAGGATGGGCATGAGGACATTCTGGGCACCACACACTCCCCACACACATGGACACACACACACACACACAGACACACACAGGGGTCCTTGTGCCCTGCCCACCCCCCAGCACCCGGGGGGAAGCCCCCAACTCACCATGGTGAGGGTCATGCGGTCGATCTCGTGCTTGTCCTTCGTCTTGTGCTGCCGGAACGGGCTGTGCCTGCAGCCAGGGAGGGGCTCAGCTGTGTCCCCCCCATCACTCCGTGTCCCCACCACCACTCCGTGCCCACTCGTGTCCCCCCACTCACCCCCGGAGCAGTTTGAAGAGCATGCAGCCCAGTGAGAACCAATCGGCGCTGCTGTCGTAGGCCACTCCTTTCTGCAGCACCTCGGGGGCCATGTACCCGTGGGTGCCCCTGTGGGGTTGGGGGGGACACAGAGCAGGGTGAGGGGTGGTGCCAGGCAGGCAGGAGGGCAGGTAAGGGGTGGGGGGGCACACTCACACGCTGGCATGGGGCTTCTTTTTGGAAAAGTCACAGGCCAGGCCCAGGTCAGAGATGCGGACGTGACCAAACTCATCCAGGAGGATGTTTGCTGGCTGCAGGGACACGGGTGACACCCCTCAGCCCAAGCGTGGCAGGCGGGGGGGACACGAGGAGGCTTGGGGTGGCACACATGGTGGCACACAGGTTGGGGTGCCCCTGGGAGCATGAAGCACTGGTGGAGTCTGTGAGTTCCCCCCCACTCCTCAGCTCTCAGGATGCCCAAGGGTACTCGTGGAATTTGGAGGGGGTTTCTGCAGGGTTGGGGGCGCCCATGGGACCTGGGGGTGTCCTCAGGGTGTGGGGAGTGCCCGTGGGGTCTGAAGGTTCCTACAGGGTGCCTGTAGGTGCCCACAGGGTCCTGGGTGGGTGGTTCTACAGAGCCTGGGAATGCCAACGGGACCAGCAGGGTCTGTGGGTGCCCGGGACACCCATGGGTGCCCACAGGGTGGTTTTACAGGGCCTGAGGATGCCAATGGGAGCTGAAGGTTGGGGGGTGCCCATGGGAGGTGGGGGGGCTGCTCACCTTGAGGTCACGGTACACCACGAAGCGGCTGTGCATGTGCTCCAGGCCCAGGATGATCTCAGCAGCATAGAACCTCATCTCTGCCTCCGAGAAGACACCGTGCTGGGACAGGTGATAATGTAGGTCTCCCCCTGAGGTGACAAGGGACCAGTTGTCACCCAGGGGCTGAAGATCAACCCCGGGGGCTCTGAGGAGCAAGGGGGGACACTCACCGTTCATGAGGTCGAGGATGAAGCTGAGTTTGTCGGGGGTGTGGAAGGCGTAGGACATGCATACAATGAAGGGACAGTCCTGGTGGGAGAGATGGGGGTCATTGAGTGCGCTGGGGACATCCTCCCTTGGCTGTCCCCTCTCTCTCTGCCCATGCCAGCAGGCCAGCAGTGTCCCCTCACCCCGGTGCTGACAAGGGACAGCATGATGCGCTCGTTGAGGGCCAGCGTCTCGCCCTGCTTCATCTTGATGCGTTTCTTGTCCAAACACTTCATGGCATACCTGGGGGACAAAGGGGTCTCTGCAAGGGACCTGCTGCTGCCCAGGGGACACAGCCCTCCAGTGCCACCACCACCACCCACAGCCACATCACCACACCCAGCTGCCAGCCATGGCCATGACATCCCCGTATCCCCCAGACACCCACGGCCATCCCTCCACAACCTCCCCAAAATCTCTCATCACAGCAACACAGATGCCCTGGGGACCACCACCATAACCCCCGACACCCCCCCCCCGGTCATCTCAGGTGGATCCCCCCAGCCTTTCTCCCCCCACTCCCCAAACAAAGCCCCCACCCCCCATTACATTTTGCCCGTGTCTGCTTTCCGGCAGCCGTAGACCTCCCCGAAACCGCCGCGGCCGATGATTCGGTGGACGCTGAAGTCGTTCATGGTGAGCTGTTGGGTGGGGGGGTGAGAAGGAGGTGGTGGTGGGGGGTGGGGTGTAAGCCTGGACACCAGGGTCCTGCAGCACCTGCCCAAAAGCTTGAGTGTGTCCCGTGGTGGTGGTGGTGCCCCACACCCTGCCTCGGTTTCCCCAGGGGGTGAGGAACACGGAGGTTGCTCCATATGTCCCGTGGGTGCTGGTCCGAGGGTTCCTGTGCCAGCCCTAGTGAGCCCCCGGGGTGACAGCACTGTCACCGTGCCCACGTGTCCCCCTCCACACCCCACTGTGCCCCGAGGCGCAGGGGTCCCTGCTCACATGGATGTTCAGCTCCACGTTCTTCCACTGGCAGAACCGTGTGAACTTGTCACTGCAATGAAGCACAGAGAGGGCAAGAGTGGAGCCCCTGAAGAGACCACCCCCCTAACCCCCCCAAAAAAAGATCCACTCAGGGCAGAAGGACCCCTTGGACTTGTCTGGAGACAAGCAGCACCTCCAGGGACCTCCCCAGGCCAGACCTGGGGATGAGGAGAATCCCCAGTCTGGGGACAGACAGCCCTGGAGCTCCTATCTAAGAAGGGACCCTGGTCCCCAGGGGGCTGGGACACCCCGATCCTGGTGGGACTGTCCCCATCTCACCTCTCGATGAATTTCTGGAAGATGGCCCCACGTAGGTTCTGGCAGATCTCCTCAATGTAGGGCTGGGGACACACAGGGCTCAGTGCCGGGTCCCCAGTGCCACCCAGGTCACCTGCACTCCTCAGGTCCCATCGTTACGTGAGGTCTCCTCCACCCCTGGGATTTCACAGAGCTCCACTGCCACCCTTCAGGGGACCCCCTGCCACCCCAGGCCCCTGGAGATGCTTCTGCCACCCAGGGTCACCTGACTTCCTGCAGACACCTGTGTCACCACCCCTGGGGACCCTGCTGTCACCACTACATCCCAGGTCCCTATCACCACCCCCTGAGGAACCCACCATCTCCTGACCACCACCCCAAGGGGACCACCAGCAAAGCCCTTCACTCCCAACCATTTGGGGACCCACTCCTTGGTGTCTCCATCCCTTCTGGGCCCCCTGTCACCAGCCAGCCCCCCTGTAAGGATTAACCCTCTGAGTACCAGAGGTGGCAGGGACCCCCTCTCTGTCCCGGGTGATGCCCACCTGGAAGAGGTCTGGGGGAACCTGCTTCTTGCTCAGGCGGCTCTGGACATGTTCAGTGGCACTCTTGGAGAAGGGCTGTGGGGCAAAATGGGACCGTGTCACCCTGGACACCCTCTGTCCCTTCTGACCAAGGTGACATGGTGCCAGGGGCAGCAGGCAGGGCTGTAGGGAATGCACAGAGAAACCCCCATCCATAGGGATGGGTCTTTGTGGCTCCCAGAAGAGTGTCAGTGGTGGTTGTGGAGCTCCTCTTGAAAATGCTGGGTCCCATCCCTGTCCTGGGGACACTGGGGACATCCCTCCCCCTAACTCTGGGGACCACAGACTCACGTGGGAGCAGGCCAGCAGCTCCTTCATGATGTAATGGTCAAAGATGTGGCGGCTCCGGGCGGCTCGCTCCTCCTCAGAGTCCAGCTTCTCATACTTCTTGATCTGGCAAGGGCACAGCTCTGGTGGCACCGGGCACACAGCCACCCCCTTGCCTGCACCAACACGGGACACAGCCCCACACTAGGCTGGGTGGTCCCCAAGACCACCTGGCACACCGGGAACCACATCCCACAGCTGGTTCTCACGTCCCCTGGGTGCCCCGAGCATCGGGTGCCACCTCTCCTGGGTGCTCTCCGTGCTCTTGGTACCATGTCTGGAGGTTCTGCAGGTACCAAATCCCCCCCCCCACAATCCTCCTCATCACCACGGGGGAAGGGGGGGGGGTGGGGGGCTGTGTCCGTCCAGCTGGGTGCCCCCACCTCACCTCCTCATAAAATTCCATCAGGGGTTTGGCCTCCTCTGCCTGGTTAAAGGCGAAGTCTCGGAAGAGCAGATACCCTGGCAGGGACAGAGCCACAGCGTGAGAGGTGCCTGTCCCAGAGTGGCAGCATCTGTCCCAGGGATGTCCCCAAGGCCTGGCTGTCCCCACGGCCACCCCCGGGCCGGGCTGAAGGAAGGGGAAGTGCCACGCTGGGGACGAGGCGGGGAGGCAAGGACAGGGCTGGCACAGGGAGTGCTGTAGGGATCTGTGGGGCAGGGGTGCGGTGGGGTGGCGAGGAGGTGGGGGCAGTTTTGGGGGGCGTTGGGGCAGAGGGGGGGGGGGGAAACAGCACGGAGCTGCTGAGGGGAAGACGTGCCCGGAAACCGCCGGAGCAGGCAGGGAGGAAGTGAGAGCTGCTTCCTGCCCCGGTTAGCACCGGCCTGGGGGAAGTGACGGGGTGGGGGATGTGGGGTGAGGGACACGGGACCTCTGCACAGCCCCATGACCAAAGGGGAATGGCCACAGCCACTGTCACAGCTGCCACCAAGCCAGCTGCCCCCTCGACACGTATGCCCAGGCACACAGCGAGGGTCCCCGCGTTGGGGGACACTTATCCAGGTGTCCCCTGTGTCCCCCACGTCCCCAGCTCACCGATTTTCTGCGTGAAGATCTTGTCAAAGGTCACCTCTCCCCGGTCCTCCAGGTACTTCTGCATGACACTGCGGATGCTGGGGAGACATCAGAGGGGCTCAGCACCCCGCTTGTCCCCAGACCCCAAAACCCCCACGTCCCCTCTGTGTCCCCACGCCACCCCGCTGGCCCGTGCAGCCTCCCAAAAAGGGAAGTGGAGAAGCACACGCAACTCCACGCGTGTCTTTGTGTGTACCAGGGAGGGGGGGATCCCACGGGTGTGTGCATGCACCCTGCCTGTGTGCACGTGTGTGTTGGGACACACGCACACACACGCACACACACACACACGTGGTCATGGGTGTGCCTGGCAGGGGAGGTGTGTGCCATGAGTGTGTGTGGGTGCAGGGCTGGGTGTGACTGTGTACTGTCAGGGTGTGTGTCTGGGTGTCTGTGCCCACATCCCCACGTCTGCCTGTGTGTCCACGTCCACGCAGCTGTGTCTGTCTGCATGCTCACATGTGTGTCCCCACGTCTGTCTGCATGCTCACATGTGTGTCCCCACGTCTGTCTGCGTGTCCCTGTCCCTGTCACCACGTGTCCATGTGTCTATGTCCATGCATCTTTGTGTGTCCCTGTGTGCCCATGCATGTGTCCCCATGTCTGTCTGCGTGTCCGTGCATCCGTGTCCCTGTCACCACGTGTCCATGTGTCCATGTCCGTGCATCCATGTGTGTCCCTGTGTTTCTCTGTGTGTCCGTGTCCCTGTCACCACATGTCCATGTGTCCATGCATCCACGTGTGTCCCTGTGTGCCCACGCATGTGTCCTCATGTCTCTCTGCGTGTCCGTGTCCCTGTCACCACGTGTCCATGTGTCCATGTTCACACATCCATGTCTGTGTCCCTGTGTCCATGTCAGTGCCCACGTGTGTCCCCACGTCTCTCTGCGTGTCCGTGCATCCGTGTCCCTGTCACATGTCCATGTGTCCATGTCCGTGCATCCACGTGTGTCCCTGTGTGCCCACGCGTGTGTCCCCATGTCTCTCTGCGTGTCCGTGCATGCGTGTTCCTGTCACCACGTGTCCATGTGTCCATGTCCGTACATCCACGCGTGTCCCTGTGTGCCCACGCGTGTCCCCATGTCTCTCTGCGTGTCCATGCACCCATGTCCGTGTCCCTGTGTCCCTGTCAGTGCCCATACATGTGTCCCCGTGTCTATCTGCGTCTCCAAGCCCGTTCACCCGTGTCCCTGCCACCCTGTGTCCCCACGTGTGCGTGTCCGTGTGTCCGTCCCCCCGCTGTCCCTGTCCCCGCAGGTGTGTGCCGCCTCTTGCACACCTGTGCCCGGGGTTGGGGTGCGGGACCGGGCCGTGCCCGGGCCTCGGGGCCATGGGGCCGGCGGTGTGGGTGGGGGTGGCGGTGCCGGTACCGGTGCCGGTACCGGTACCGGGGGGTCTCACCTGGGCTCGGGCAGGAGGATCCTCTTGCTGGCGCGGGCGGCGGGCGCGGCGCGGCTCTTCTCCATGGCCATCAGGTAGCTCACATCGGCCAGCACCGCCTCCAGGTCCGCCATCTTGCGCCGCGCCGCCCGGCCCGCCCGGCCCCCACCGCCACCGGACCGGACCCGGACGGACCCCGGAACCGGAACCGGGAACCGGAACCGGAACCGGGGGCGGGACCCGGTATGGAGCCGGCAAGGAGCCGGCCCGGGAGGTTGAGGGGGGGGGGGGTGTTTGGGGAGGGGGAGCCCCGGGGCGGTGGCCTCAGGGGAGCGGGGACACGGCGGGAGGGGACATGGCGGGGCGGCGCGTGCCCGTGTGACAGAAGCCCGGGACGGGGCGGGGCGGGAACGGGGGCGGGGCCAGGAGAGGGGCGGGGCCAGAGGAGGGGGCGTGGTCACAACAGGGGCGGGGTCTGAGGGCACTGTGCCCCGCCCCCCGCGGCCTGGGCCGGACAGAGGCGGGAGCGAGAGGGGTGACATGGGAGGGGGTGTGACAGTGTGTGTGTGTGTGTGACAGTGTGTGTGTGACACTGTGTGACACTGTGTGTGTGTGTGACAGTGTGTGTGTGTGTGTGACAGTGTGTGTGTGTGTGTGACAGTGTGTGTGTGACACTGTGTGTGTGTGTGTGTGACATTGTGTGTGTGTGTGTGACAGTGTGTGTGTGACATTGTGTGTGTGTGTGACAGTGTGTGACACTGTGTGTGTGTGTGTGACAGTGTGTGTGTGTGTGACAGTGTGTGTGTGACACTGTGTGACACTGTGTGTGTGTGTGACAGTGTGTGTGTGTGTGACAGTGTGTGACACTGTGTGTGTGTGTGTGTGACAGTGTGTGTGTGTGTGTGACACTGTGTGTGTGTGTGACACTGTGTGTGTGTGTGTGACACTGTGTGTGTGTGTGTGTGACATTGTGTGTGTGTGTGTGACATTGTGTGTGTGTGTGTGACACTGTGTGTGTGTGTGACACTGTGTGTGTGTGTGTGACACTGTGTGTGTGTGTGTGTGACACTGTGTGTGTGTGTGTGACAGTGTGTGTGTGTGTGTGACACTGTGTGTGTGTGTGACAGTGTGTGTGTGTGTGTGACAGTGTGTGTGTGTGACTGTGTGTGTGTGTGTGACAGTGTGTGTGTGTGTGTGTGTGACATTGTGTGTGTGTGTGACACTGTGTGTGTGTGTGTGACACTGTGTGTGTGTGACACTGTGTGTGTGTGTGTGACAGTGTGTGTGTGACATTGTGTGTGTGTGACAATGTGTGACACTGTGTGTGTGTGTGTGTGACAGTGTGTGTGTGACATTGTGTGTGTGTGTGTGTGTGTGACACTGTGTGTGTGTGTGACACTGTGTGTGTGTGACAGTGTGTGTGTGTGACACTGTGTGACACTGTGACACTGTGTGTGTGTGTAACAGTGTGTGTGTGACATTGTGTGTGACTGTGTGTGTGTGTGTAACAGTGTGTGTTGACATTGTGTGTGTGTGTGACAGTGTGTGACACTGTGTGTGTGTGTGACAGTGTGTGTGTGTGTGACAGTGTGTGACACTGTGTGTAACAGTGTGTGTGCGACAATGTGTGACATTGTATGTGACAATGTGTGTGTGACAATGTGTGTGTGTGACAGTGTGTATGTGTGACACTGTGTGTATGTGTGATAGTGTGTGACAGTGTGTGACACTGTGTGTGACACTGTGACATTGTGTGTGACACTGTGTGTGTGACATTGTGTGTGTGTCACTGTGTGGCAGTGTGTGACACTGTGTGTGACACTGTGACATTTTGTGTGTGTGTGTGTGTCAGTGTGTGTGACATTGTGTGTGACAGTGTGTGACATTGTGTGTGTGACACTGTGTGTGTGAGACACCGACATTGTGTGGTGAGACACTGTATGTGTGACAACTTTTGCGAGACTTTGTATGACACCATGTGTGTGTGACACTGTGACACCATCTCTGTGTGACTCTGGTTGTGATACACCATGTGACACTGTAACTGTGTGCGTGAAACGGTGTCACCATGCGTGTGACACCATGCGTGACACTGCGTGAGAAAGCGTGACACCGTGCATGACACTGTCTGTGTGACACAACCTGTGCATGACACCACGTGTGTGTGACACCAGAACAGTGCCACTATCACCTCAAGACAATGTGGGACACGGGGTGACAACTGCCACCACCCCCAAGGAGACAGCAGGGGACAGCTCCGTGTCCCCAGCAGGGGCCAGGTGCAGCATTTTGATTTCCTTGATTTTTTTTTTTTTTTTGTTCTTTTTTGTTTTGCTTTTTCTTCCAAAAAAATTCCACCCCCAAGAAATAAAATATTTCCCCCCAGCTCTCAGTCTCCTCTCTACCTCCACAACATCTTTCTTTCAAAAAAAGATACTGGAGACACTTGGGAAAAAATAATTAAGATAAAATAAGGTAAAAAGATAAAATAGAAGATACAGTGAAATGAAATAAAATAAAAAATGAAATTAAGTAAAATCAAGCAAAATCGAATTAATAAAAGATGAAATAAACTAAGGTAAAATAAACTGAAATAAAGTAAAAAATTAAATCAAGTGAAATCAAGAAAATCAAGTAAAATAAAAAAATAAAGATTAAATAAACTAAGGTAAAATAAAGTTAAAAAATTCAATCACATGAAACCAAGTCAAAATCAAGCAAATTAAAAAATAAAGATTAAATAAACTAAAGCAAAATGAAACAAAAAACACCAAATAAAACAAAAAACTTGACTCCCCTCCCCCCCCAAATAAAAAACCCCATCCAGCCCCCAATATCCCCACGGAGAGAGCGTAAGACTTGGTTTGCTTTTTACCCTTAATGCTTACATTTAATTTTAAAGCACAAACATCAGAGATGGACTCTAAATCGCCAACAAAAAAATATATATTTACAATATTTCTCCAGAGGTGGGGGGGGGGGGAGAAAGGAAGAAAAGGGGAGGGGGGGGGGATTGAAACAAAACAAAAACACAACCAAACCCTTAAACAATAAGTGAATTTTCTTGCAGGAGTTGTTTTCAGGGAGCAGTCTGGGTTGGTTTTAAATCACTAAGTGATTTTTTTAATATATATAATTATCTCTTTTTTTTTTTTTTTCTTTTTTTTTTTTTTATTTTTTGTTTTCTTCCTTGTGGATTTTCAACCCCGCGGTTGAAGAAGGAGGGAGGGGGACACATGGGGACACCAGGGAGGGCTTCTTGTCCCCCCCCAGGAGCATGGCATAGGGAGCTCACCACCCACCTGGCTCCAGCTAAGCTTTACCCCAGCTTTTTAATTTTTTTTTTTTTTTTAATTATTATTTTCTTATTGAAAATTTCAAGGAAAAAAAAAAAAAAAAAGAAAAAATCCAAAAGGAAAAAAGAAAATAATTTTGATTCTTTTTTTTCCAACATCTTTCCCAAGGCAGTAGGGAGGGGACACACACACCACACACACCCAGCTCTCCCCAGGGTTTGGTTTATTTTTTTTTTCCTGTTCAAATCCCTCGGGATTTACTGGGACACAAGTGTCCCTTGTTGTCCCCATGTCCCCTCAATGCCACCCCCCCACACCCCCTCCCAGGGGTCTGCAGCTGATCTCTCCTCCCTTATTGCTTCTGAAGCAGCAGTGGGGGTTACCCCCCCTCCCTGGGGACATTTCCCCCCCCAGTTTGTCCCCTCGGGGGGGTTGGGGACTGGTGGTGGCACTGGGTGGGCTGGTTTGTGCTATAGGTGCTGCCGGGGGGGGGTGTCAGGGTGGGGGTCCTGACACCAGTGGGTGGGAGATGGGGAGCGTCCGGTCACAGGGCAGGGAGGGAAAGAAAAAGTAAGTGACCAAAAAAAAAAAAAAAAAAGAATATTCCAACTTTTTCTTTTTTTTTTTTTTTTTTAAGTTTTTAAAATTTTTTTAAGGTTTTTTTTTTAAATTTTTGTTTGTTTTTTTTTTTTTTAAAGTGCAAAAAGCTCTCTGCTGCCCTAGAGAGAGGTTCTTTGGACCGACCATTCATTGCAAAAGGAAAAAATGGCAGCTAAAAAAAAAAGAGGGGGAGAGGGAGGAAAGGACAATGCAGGGGGGGGCATTGGTGACAATTCGGTCCCAAGGCCACCCCCACCCAATCCTCTGCAGCCCCCCCTCTCCTCCCCTACACCCCCCGAGTGCTTTTCATGATGCTGGGCCACCTGCAGGGAGCTGGGGGGTGGAAAGAGGAGGCAGCCCCTGTGTCCCCCCCCCCATGCTCACTCACCCCTGGCTGATGCTTTCTGATCCTCCCTGAGCTCTGCTGTATCTGGGGGGGGGGGGAAAGTGTTTCTCCCCCTTTTTTAGGGGGGTTCTCCCCTTCTCTCAACCAGGTCACCTCTGGGCTGCATCGGGGAGCCTGAAGTTGGAAGTGCCTTGTCACCCCCCTCCTCTGTGTCGTGTGTCCCCCCCCAAGGGGTGAGGGGACCACAAAGCCACCCTGGTGGCACCAAAAGAGCCGCTGGGATCCACAAGGTTGGGGGGGGGAGAGGAAGGAAGGAAGGAAGGAAAAGGGGTGGGGGAGGTCGATCCCAGCCCCTGCAGCCGGACGAGGGGGAGCGAGGAAAGGGGCGACGGAGCTGTTGGGGGGTGGAAGGAGGTGGGGAGGGGGTGTAGGGTTTGTTCCAGCTCTGCTCCCACTTTCCATGGAGAGACCTTGACCCTTTTTGTTTTTTTTTTTTCTGCTACCAGGGAAGTGAGAAGTGTTTTCAAGGCAAGGAGACGACGAGGGTGAGAGGGGAGGGGAAGCTGGGGGGGAAGAGGGTGCCCCCGTTTCTCTGCACAGAGATCTCTTTCACAACCTCCACCTTGGGAGCCGCCAGCCTCCAGGCCCAGGCTTCCCTGCCATTTTCCTTTCTTTTTTCTTGTTTTTTTTTTTTGCCCATTCCTCCTCTTGGTACTGGCCAGCCTGGCGGGACATCTTCATCGGCAGAAGTTCCCAGGGGGGAGGAAGAGGAGGAGGAGAAGGAGGAGGAGGAAGAGGAAGGACGGTGGAGCGAGGCCAGCGGTGGGATGGGGACGTGGAGGAGCGGCTCTCCGAGAAGGGGTGGGATGGGCTCTTTTTCCTTTCTCCTCAGTCTTACAACCCCGGGGGTCAGGGTCTCTAGCTGATTTTTTGGATCAGCTTCTCATCAGACAGGCAGTAGAGGCTGTTGATGGACAGGTCCGAGATGAAGTGCTCACAGGCTTTGCGGGTGATCTGTTTGCAACCTCGCAGGTCGATGAGGGTGACGTTGGAGATGCGGCGCAGGTACAGCAAGGCCTGGTCCGTCAGCTTATTGCAGCCTGGAGAGGAGATGAGAGGAAAAAAAAGTGAGCTTCAACACCTCCAACCAAACCAGAGCTGAGCTCCCCACATCAGGTTGGCAATCACGGGATGTTTTAGGTTGGAAGAGAGCTCCAAGATCATCCAGTCCAAACTCTGCTCGACACCGTAAGCTAACCACTCAATCATGTCCTTAAGGACCAGGTTCAAACACCTTTTAAATACTTCCTGGGCAGGCCAGGACAACTGGGAAGTTGCTTTTAGAGCTCCCAAGCTGGTGAGCAGCCTGGAGAACAAGTCCTAAGTGAAGTGGCTTTAGTTTGGAGAAGAGGAAGCTGAGGGGAGACCTATGAGGAAGGACATTGAGCTGCTGGAGGGTGCCCAAGCTGGTGAAGGCTCTGGAGAACAAGTCCTATGAGAAGAGGAGGCTGTAGGGAGATCTCAGTGCCCTCTACAACTCCAGGGAGGTGGGTGTTGGGCTCTTCTCCCAAACAAACAATGACAGAACCAGAAGAAATGGTCTTAAGTTGTACCAGAGGAGGTTTGGATTAGATATTAGGAAGAATTTCTTTACTGAAAGAGTGGTCAGGCCCTGGAAGGGGCTGCCCAGGGAGGTGGTGGGGTCACCATCCCTGGAGTTACTTTAAGAACCATGGAGATGTTCTTGATGCTCAGGGAGGTAGTGGAATCACCATCCCTGGAGGTATTTAGGAACCATGGAGATGTTCTTGACACTCAGGGAGGTGGCAGAGTCACCATCCCTGGAGGTATTTTAAGAACCATGAAGATGTTCTTAATGCCCAGGAAGGTGGTGAAGTCACCATCCCTGGAGGTATTTAAGAACTGTGCAGATGTTCTTAACCACACAGGGCATGCTCTAGTGGCCGAAAATGTAGGCATTTTGGGTTTTTATTTTTGCTTGTTGGGTGTGTATGGTCGGACTGGGTGATCTCGGGGCTCCTTTCCTAACCGCGCTGCTTCCACGATTCTCCGACAAGGAAGTCCAAGAGGGCCACCCCGAGGAGCACCCACCTGCCATGTTGAGCTCGGTGAGGGAGTTGCGTGTGGAGGAGCCCACGGCGGTGAGGAGGTTGGCTGACTGGTCTGTAAGGTGGTTGCAGTGGCTGAGGTCGAGGCGGGAGAGCAGGGGCATATGGCGGATGATCAGCCGCAGCGTGGCGTCCGTGATGTCCAGCCCCGCGAGCCGGAAATCGATCATATTGCGGAGTTTGCTGCGATTGTCCTGACCTGCAAAACGGAGAGGAGGAGCTGTGTGGATTCTGGCAGAATCACAGAATGGTTTAGAGGTTGGAAAAGGGCTCCAAGATATCGAGGTCCTGGAGCAGGTCCAAAAGAGGGCAATGAGGCTGGTGAAGGGACTCGAGCACAGACCCTACGAAGAGAGGCTGAGGGAGCTGGGGGTGTTCAGCCTGGAGAAGAGGAGGCTCAGGGGAGACCTCATCGCTCTCTACAACTCCCTGAAAGGAGGCTGGAGCCAGGGGGGGGTTGGTCTCTTCTCCCAGATGACTTTCAACAAGACAAGAGGACAAGGTCTTAAGTTGTGCCAGGGGAGGTTTAGGTTGGATATTAGAAAGAATTTCTTTACAGAGAGAGTGATCAGACATTGGAATGGGCTGCCCGGTGAGGTGGTGGATTCTCCATCCCTGGAGATATTTAAAAAGAGACTGGATGTGGCACTCAGTGCCATAGTCTAGCACCGCAGCGATGGGTCAAGGGTTGGACTTGATGATTTCTGAGGTCCCTTCCAACCCAGCCGATTCTATGATTCTAAGATCATCCATTGACCAACACCAAGACCTGACTACTAAACCACGTCCTTAAGGACCAGGTTCAAACACCTTGTAAATACCGCCAGGGATGGTGACTCCACCACTGTCCTGGGCCATTCCAATGCCTGACAATCCTCTCAGTGAAAAAATATTTCCTAACATCCAGCCTAAACCTCCCCTGGCACAGCTTCCATCCATTTCCTCTGGTCCTATTGCAGTTTACTAAGGAGAAGAGACTGTTTCCCTCCTCGTTCCAACCTCCCTTGAGGTAGTTGAAGAGAGCTATAAGGTCTCCTCTCAGCCTCTTCTTCTTCAGACTGAACACCCCCAGCTCCTCAGCTCCTCACAGGACTTGTGCTCCAGGACCTTCATCAGCTTTGTTGCCCTTCTCTGGACATGCTCCAGCACTTCTCTGTTCCTCTTATAGTGAGGTGCCCAGAACTCAACACAGGACTCAAGGTGTGGCCTCACCAGAGCTGAGTACAGAGGGATGATCACCTCCCTATTCCTGCTGGCCACTGAGTTCCTAATACAAGCCATGATGCCACTGGCCTTTTTGGCCACCTGCAGACACTGTTGACTCAGGTCAGGGCATTTCAGATCTGGTAGCACCTCCCTGCTTTCTGTGCCTAACATCTCCCTCTCCAGCTCTTCAGCTCTGCTCCATGAACAGCCTGGACAACAACTTACTGGGTTTGTCTGTTGGAGGGGTGAGTAAATCCCGGATCTGAGGGTCCTTGATTCCTACTGCCCACCGAAGATCGAGGGTCCTGAGAAGGGGGCAGCTGGAGGTACTGAGAGCACAGACCGCAGACCAGGAACAGCCCGCTAAGATGAGGTCTTTCAGGCCTGATGGAAGAAGGGAGAGAGGTAACAAGTCAGACAGGCTTCATCGGCTCCGAGACATTCCAGATCCCAACTCTCTTTCTCCAGGTACACCAGGAAGCAGCTCCTCTCCTGGCCTGGGTTGGGATGGGGAATCTGAGCTCTGTAAAGCAGGAGAGGCTGAGCACATCACTACAGGCTGTGTGCTGGGATTCAGACACCCAGGAGCTTTCAACACAGCTTGGTCTTCTTGCTGTTCTCCAGCCATCAGGAGAAGGCTGGTGGTAGTTGGAGAGACCTTTCCCTGGCCCACGCTCACCTGGCAGCCTGTTGACAAGCCATGTAAGCTGTTTTTTGGAGATATTGGTCCAGCTGAGGTCGAGGCTGACCGGTTGTCTTTTGATGATGCCGCTCAGCGCCTGGGGGGTGATGGACTTGCACCTGCTCAGATCTATCTTTGTCCACAATCTCTTGTCACAGCACCTAGGGAGGAGGACAAGGCTGAAAGTTGAGCCCCCATGGGAGAAGAGAGACAGCTGGTGGGTCACTAGGTTTTGGGGAGGAGCCCAGCCCTGGTGTAGCCCCAGCTGCAGCACAAAGCTGCTGTCTGGTTTCTCCGGATTTCTTTGGACACGTGAGGAGGTTGCTGGAGGGGTTTGGCCACCCAGGAATGCCCAGGACAAACCCTGGGGGGTTCTGCTGCCACATAACAAGACCCCACATTGCAGCTGTCTGCCTTCTTGTCCCCTCTCCTAGGTGGTCCTCCCACCAGGGTGAAGATCTTAAGCATCCTCACTCCAAGCAAGCAAAAAACTCATCCCGGTCCCACCTCATGGGAGACCCAGGACCTGATGGCAGCTCATCTGTGCCTCTGAAAGGTGCCACAAAAGTGGCAGGTGAGGGGATGCTCTCCTTCAGCCACCACGTCACACCATTCCCACTGGTTCTTGATCAAAAGCTGGATGGTTTTATGTATTTTTTTTTCCCCATCGTGCCATTCCAGCTGCTTGGCAGTTTGACACCTCCCATTTTCCAGTCCCCGTCTGTTCCCTAGCCCTCCATCCCCAGCTGTCCCAGTGCCAGCATTGTCTTTGGGCCTGCCATCCCCCCCGAGGCATTTCCAGCCAGCAACCCCATCCCTGCCTCCCCCAGCTTACTGGGAGGCCCTGGCAGGACAAGAGGCAGGGAGTGGAGGGCGAGGACTAGGCAGGATGGTGGGCAAGGAAAGGGCATCAGCACCTCCCAAGGGCACAGCAGGGGACACAGGCGATGGGGTGACAGCAGAGCCTGCCACTGTCTGCCAACAGAGGGGACAGGGCAGGGACAATAAAGAGCAATCATAGAATGGGTTAGGTATGAAAGGATCTTAAAGATCACCCAACTACTAGGGGCAGGGACATCTCCCACCAGCCCAGGTTGCTCCAAGCCCCATCCAACCTGGCCTGGAATTCTGCCAGGGATGGGGCAGCCACAGCTTCTCTGGGCAGCCTGGGCCAGGGGCTCAGCACCTTCAGGGTAAAGGATTTCTCCCTCATGTTCAACCTCACTCTCTTCCAATTTAAAGCCATTCCCCCTCATCTCATCCCTCCAGGCCCTTGTCTAAAGTCCCTCTCTCAGCTTTCCTGCAGCCCCTTCAGGCACTGGAAGGTGTTCCAAGGCACACACTTTTATAAAAAGATCAACAGGCCTATGGCAAAGGCAGCAGACGCCCCCAAAGCCATTGAGAAGAGCCTGAGGAGATCCCTTCCCCCTTTTCCCCCTGGCTGCCCCCCATCAGGCACAGGGCTCGCTGTCTGTCCCCCACCTCCCCGTCCCACCTCCCTCACACTCACCACTTGTACCAGGTCTTGCACACCCGCATGCACTCGCAGAGCTCCCTGCGAGTGAGGTAGCGGAAGACGGACATCCAGACCTCCCTCTGCATCCAGCTCTCCTCACCCTCCTGCCCCCGGCCCCCGCGGCCGTTCAGCCGGGCCGCTCCCCCTTCCTCCGCGTTCTCCTCCTCTTCTTCCTCTTCCTCCTCCTCCTCCTCGGCGGCTGCCGCCGCCTCCTCCTCCCCCCCGCCCCTCAGGGGCATCCTGGTGGGTGGGTGACGCATGACCACGCGGGGAGAGTGCTGCAGGTTGGCGGAGGAGGCGGTGATGGCTTGCAGCTTGGGGACGATGGAAGTGCCGTGGACGTCTTTGGTGGGGCGCTGGAGCGTCACGGTGAGGTAGGAGCCGTGGAGTTTGGCCTTCTCCACCTCAGACAGCTCCTTCTTGCCGCTGGGGTTGTTCTCCTTCTCCCTCACCATGGTTCTCTCGGTGGCCTGGAGCCTCAGTAGCTGCCGTCGTTTGAAGCGTTCGTCCCTGCTGGCGCTGTGGTGGTCGCTGGGGCCGGCTCCGGGGGACGAGCGCGTCACCACGCCTCGGGGGGACGCGGGGTCGTGGATCAGCTGCAGCATGGGGGTGGGTGAGTTGGGCGGGGGGGTCAGGGGCTCCTCGCAGCTCCGCAGGGGCCGCAGCACCTTGGCTTGCGCCGCGTCGTCGTCGCTCTCCTCCACCTTCCGCTTCTGTGGGGTGGGACAGCGGAAGAGTGGGGATGGAGCAAAGGTGGAGCTGGGAAACAGATCCCTTCCTCTCCTCTTCCCCCCACAGAGCTGTGCTCAGGACCACCAGGAACAGAGTCCACCCATACCAGTGACCCAACTTTTTCCTTCCCCCTTTGCAGAAGAGGTGTCCCCTGGGGTTGGAGGTGGCTTCCACCTTGTGCTCCACCTCTTGCAGTGGAAACCCTCAGGAAGACAGCTCAGCACAGGACACCGTGGGGACAAGAGGTGCTCATCACATCTGCTTAAAGTGCCAGGGAACCCAGGAACCAGGCAGATGTGCACCCCAAGCATGCACAGCACCCAAGAGAAGGTATCCTAGGGCGGCTGCTCCCCACCTGGCTTGCCTGAGCTGCCACACTTCCATCCCCAGCCGTGCAGCAGCTGTAGGCCAGTGTCCTGGGCAGTGCTGGCAGCTGCCACCGCACGCCGTCCGCTTGCTGCCGGGTGTAGGACCCCGGCTGCCCCTGCTGCTTCTGCAGGAGCCGGGTCCTGGCCCGGTGCCGGGCTCCCTGGGAGCCGGGGACAGAGAGCAGGGAGCTGTCAGCTTGTCCCTCTGCAGCAGGGGGACAGGATGGGGGACACGTGTCCTTGCCCTGCCACCACACAGCTCGCCTCCTACCTGGCCCTTCTCTGCATCGTCACCCTGGTAGCATTTGGGGCACTCCCAGCAGTTGGGGAGCTCATCGTTGAGCAGCCCTTCCCCATCCATCTGCCAAAAGAAGAGGCGAAAGTCAGCAGCAGCCCTTCCACACAGCTGAGCCCCCCTGCCCCAGCCCACCACCCCCTTGTGCTGCCCACCTGCAGGCAGCCAGGGTGAACGATCTCGTTGCAGATACAGCACTCCATGAGCTTCTTTTCAAAGTCCTGCGAGTCCTCGTTCTGATCCACCTCCCCACAAAGTGCACACGTGACTGAGTGAGGCAGCCTGGGCTACAAAGGAAAGCAGGAGTGAAACCAGGGCAAGGTGGGACAACCCTTCCCTCTTTCCTCCTCCTACTCTCCCTCGCTGTCTAAATCACAGAATGTCAGATCAGAAGGGACGTCAAGGATCATCTGGACATAATCTAATACTGTTGTTTATATGAGATGTCTCAGCACTCCATCAAGCTGAGACTTAAAGCTTTCCAAAGTGGGAGAATCCACCACTTCCCCTGGGAGACCACTTCCTTCTCTCAAGCCACCTGAATCCCCAAACAGAAAGTTCTGAACCAAGTGAAAGGAGATGTAATCTCTGTTCAGGGAGAAAACATAAAGCTAGCTGGAGCTAGACTGTCCTCAGAGCGAAAATTTTTTTCCATTTTGTTCCACATCATGGTGAAGGGGCCAACTATCCCACGGGGAATTAAATCTGGCCCTTGCTCTCCTCTTCCTGCCCCTGGTGGGCCACACAGAAGTGGCTACCAGGCAGCAGAAGACTGGTGAGAAAAGGATGAGGCCGTGGACTCACCGCCAAGCACTGCCGGAGGACACAGGACTGCTTCATGCGGCCAGGCCCCCCGAATTTCTTCATGTCCCTGCAGTAGTGGCACATGCCACACTCTCCCTGCATGCAAGCCTTGCATTTTCGGCACCGCACCCGCCTCCGCCGGGCGCCGGAGACGATGGGAGAGACCGTGGACCTGACGGGTGTGGGGCGAGGGGCTGGCTTCATGGTGTGAGGCTTGGTGATGGGGATGGTGGGGAAACGCACCCTCAGCCGGGCCTGGAGCTTTAGCTGGTGACAGAGAAGAAGAGGGAAGTGGTGTGAGGTGAGGGAAGTGCTGAGTTCAGTTTGGATCTCCAGGTCGTCATCTTGGAGAAGGTTCTGGAGGGTGGCCCCACTGCCTCACCTCTTTGGGGACAATAGAACCTATATGGGTGCTGCCATCCCACATCAAGAGCTCTCCCTTCATCCCTCCCCCCGAAAATCAGGGTCTGAAAAGGGCTGAAGAATCCCAAAAGCATTATGGTGCTCCAACAATAGCTGCTCTTGCCTTCTGAGGCGAAGAATGACAAAGGCAGGCAGGCAAAAAGGCTGTCCCCTCTCTGTCCCCCTGCCAGCTGGGCAAGGGGACAGGGCCCAGCTCTGGTACGAGTGCTCTGGTCACTCTTTCCCACAAGGAGGAAATTCTGGGAGCCCCCAAACACCCGTGGTTTACATACAGTACAGGTGGGGAAAGCAGCTCAGCACAAGGACAAGCATCCTGAGTGCTGCATCCAAAGCGTGCAGACATCTCTCTTTTCCCAGAAAAGCTGCCTGAGATGCTTGTGCTGCTCAAGGGACCACGCTGAGCAGGCAGAGACAAAGCCCTCCAATGGGCAATCCCAGAGGTTTATTTGTCTCCAGACACCCAGACGGGGTGTTACCCACCCTTCCCAGGGGGATGGGGTCCCTGCTCTTCCCACAGGCCTGCCCGTGAGCCCGTCTCCTGGCAGGAAGGAAGCAGTGACCTACGGGAGGTGTCCTGCTGGGCTGTGGGGAGGCAGCCTGCGGAGGGGAAGTCCGGCTGCTCCTCATCTCCATCTGCCCAGAGAGCCCAGCCCAGGCTGTGGCCCTGGGTTATGAGCACAGCTTGAAAGGCAAAGGCAGTGAAGCACTGAAAGGGCCTTTTATTCATGAGAAGATGGCTGCTGCCTGCAGGTAGAGACCCCTCCAGGAGGGAGCTGCCATCCTTAGGGTTGCAAGAACCAAGTGGAGAGCATGGGGAGGGTTTTCCCCCAGTGCTGCAGAGGTGGTTGTGCCCCACAGCTCCTTGCCTGCCCACCAAGGCAGATAGGAAAGCGATGTTACCCCACCCCAGATGTGGGCAGAGACTCAGCCAGAGGCAGTTTGTCAGCTCAACCCCACATGATATCCACCCAGCTCAGCTCCTCAAAGCTCCTACCTTATCTCTCTTGGGCCACTGGACGATGGGGACGCCTGTAAGTGCCAGTTTGGGATCGCTGTTTGCGTATTCTTCTAGCAGCAGCTGATGGAGAGAGGGGACATGCAGAGACATAAAATTAAAATAAATAAATAAATAATTTTAAAAGGAAAAAAAAAAAAAAAAAAAAAAGAGACAAAAAAAGCACAGGTGCGAGCAGAGTAAAATGAGGCTCCCACCAGATGCCAAGGGTGTTTCAAACCTGCCTGGGAAGGAGCTCTCCTCTACCCCTTGCCCGCCAGCAGTGCTCCCTCCCCACGTTTGCCAGACAAGCTCTGTCGAGTCGAGCTGCACGAGTGCTTTCATCAACTGCAGCTCAGCCCCGAGGCCCCGCGCTGGTAGGGGGGAGAGTGCCAAGTTTCTGCAATCCAGGGGGAGGATTTAATGGGGGAGGAAGGACGAAGGGTCCCTCCCTCTGCCCCCTGGCCATGGGGTGGCTGGAGGGTGCAGCAGTGGCAGGACCTGGTGTCCCAGCACCCCCTCCCTAGCCAACTGCAAGCTGCCAGGTAGCCAAAAGCTGCTCCCCTGCACCACAGGAGCATCACAGGCTCCCTCCCTCTTGGTGGATAGGGAGGGGGCTCCTTACATATCTCAGCCCCCTCTCCACACCCCATTCCCCACCGAATTTATAGCCCTTGCAAAGGTGCATTTTATTTACTTGGCGTTGCCATGGCTACGCCAGCAGCAACCTCCTGCCGGCATCCCTGCTGCCAGGCAGGACCCGGGCAGGGGGTGGCCGCTGTCCCCTGGGGGGGACATGGAGGGTTGGTGTGTCCCCCCCTTAAAAAGGGGCTGGTCCCAGACTTCCAGCTCTCCCCAGCCCTGGAGGAGGCAAAAATCCGCGAACCCCCCCCCCCCCCCTTCCTCTCCTCGGCGACACAGCATGCAGCCTGCAGACTTCCCATTCCCCCCCTCCCCCCGGGAACAGGGACTGAAAGGAAAGGGCTGGGGGCTCAGCCCCCCCCCCCCCCCCCCCCAATCCCCTTCCCGGACCCCGCGGTGGATGGGGGGGGTGGCTCAGACATGCGTCCAAGTTGGGAGGGGTGGGCAAAAGGGGGGCACCCGTGGTCTTCTGGCTGCATGTGGCTTAGAGCCAGGGTGGGGGACAAGTCCCCCTCTGACCCCTTACCCTTGGCTTGTCGTGGGGGGGGGACACACACACGGACACACGGACGGCGGAGGGGACCCTGCGAGCACACCGCATGGGACCGGCGAACCCAAGCACCACCCAGGGACCCCCCACCCCTCCACCTCCATCTTTGAGGGTGTTTCCCCCCCCCACCGCCCAACCCTGGCTGGGGTCCGGAGTGTCCCCTGTCCCCTCCCCATCCCTCCGAGCCTTGCCAACTGCCTGACCTTGCGTTTCTGGAGCTGCCGAGACTCTGAGCCGAAGTTTGCCGAACCCTCCTCTTTGTTTCGGTGCCCACACTGAGGTGGGGGGGTGTCCCGTGTGTGTGTGTCCCCCTTTTTCCTTTTTTTTTTTTTTTTTTTTTCCCCCCCCCCAAGACACCTCCGGAGGGGAGGAGGGGGGGGAAATCTATCTCAGCCTAAAGGGATTTTAGGCTGAGAGTTGGGGGGAGCGGGTTCTGCACACCCCCCCCCCCCCCACCCCCCTTCTCCCACCCCTACACCCCACCCACCCCCCCACCCCCCCGGCTCCTCCCTCCCTCCCCAGCCGCACTGCCAGCCTCGTGTTCCTGCCGAGCCCTTGGGCAGCAGCTTCCTGAGCCTGAAACAATGCTGCTGCGTCACCCACATGCGGTTCCCAGCAATGCTTTGCAACGGGAAGATGGCAGAAAAGAAAAAAAAAAAGGGGAAAAAAAAAAAAAAACCGCTAAGGAACGAAAAAAAAAAAAAAAAAAAAAAAAAAAAAAAGGCAAAGCGGTTTCTGCTGCAGAGCCGGGAGGGGCCCGGGTAGGGTGGTTTTGGATTGGTGCAAAGACCCCGAATGGGGTGGTCCACCTTCATCATCATCATTTTCATCATCATCATCATCATCATCCCTCCTTCCCAACGCCGCCGCAATGGGAGCTGCCCAGGCCAAGCCCCCTCCCCAGAGCCCCTGCCCCACTCCCTCCCTGCCTTCCCCAGTGCTTTTCTTTTGTCTTTCCATGAAGGGGGTTTGGGGGGCTCCACCTGGATCTAGGAGACACCGCTGCAGTGAGCAGGTTTGTTTTTTGCTTTTTTTTTTTTTTTTTTGAGGGGGGGTGAACCCCCCAAAACGTGCAGGTTACTTCCACCCTGGATGCACAAAACTTCCCAGCCAAGGATCAGCCAAGGTTAGGAGCAGTGGTAGTCCCCAAAGCCACCAGGGACCTTATCACCAGAGGGGGACAGACCCATAGTGAGCAAAGCAAAGTCCTTCCAACCAGCCCAACAAGCTCCATGAGACCCCCAGCCCAGCTCCAGAACCACCAAAATTTAAAAAAATCAAGGAAACTCCTGAACTAAAGCAAGTTCCCCAAAGCTGCATTGGAAAACAGTGACTGCTCCCACTCCTCCTTCAGCCAAAGATCCATTGGCAACCTCAGCTTTTGTCTCTGCTGGCCCTGAAGAGCCCAGGGGCCACTGGCCCAACACTGTCACCCCCGGAACCACCACCTGAGGCACCCAAAGCATCTCCTGGTAACCTCAGCTTTTGTCTCTTCTGTCCCTGGAGAGCCCCTGCAGCCATCCCATTTGGCCCATTTAGAGAGTGATGCTGGAAGGGCTGGAGATCTCATGAACACCCGAGGAGGGGAACTCAACACTTCTCACTGGGGTTACATCTCATCTGACCCACAGGCAGGAACGTCACCGATTGCCCTGCAGCAAAGGACTGCAAACTGTCCCCAAGGTCATGGAGATGGAATGAAGTGGCCACTCACTCCTTCCAAGGGCACTCGGAGCTGCTTTTACACCCCCCTCCTGAGCTTCAGCAAGCTGACATGTTCTCACAGACAGGAGCACCTGGAGAAACAAACTGTCTGGGGAGAGCAGAATCCAGCTGGCAGATTTACTGGGGCAGGAAAAAGAGAGCAGGAGGCTCAGGAGAATGTTTCAGGCAGCTGGGACCCACAGGAGGAACAGATCAGGCAGGTGAGGAGAAGAAAGAGGAAGGAGGTGAGGTCTCTGATCATGGGGGGATCCAGCCCAACACAGGTACATGGGCAATGCCAGACCAGAGGTATTGAGATGAGGCCCTGGAGGTAGGATCTGCACTGCTAGGAGAGGATCTTCTTGTCTTTACAGTGCTTCAGCACCTCCAGGCAGAACCCAATTAGAACCTGGTTGTTGCTGCAGGGCTTGGTGGCCTTGCAGCAAGGGAATGGTTCAAACGTGGCTTTGGGTCCCCACAAGAAAGGACAGCAGGTCTGCCAGAGGCCTCATGGACCATCCTGCTCCTCTGAAGTCGAAGTAATGGAAACCAACACCCCCCAAGAGGGATGAGAAGTGATGGGACAAAAGCAGTCCAAAGACAATGGGACCTCTCAAAGTTCCCTCTTTGCCAATGACCTTTCCAGCAACCCAACTCCAGACCATGCACAGCAGCATCACCAAATTTATGGAGATTTTTCAGCAAGACATCAGTGCTCCACAGTGACGTGTCACAAGCTCATTTCAGGAAGGCAGATCTCCTGAGGCAGTGCTTGAAGCCTTCCTGATTCCAACCAACCATCCATTTAAGCTACTGGAGATAAGCAGTGTGGTGCTACCAGGAGGTTTCCAAGACAAAGCTAGGGATGTCCAGGAGAGGCAGAGGTGCCAACATGCTCATCCTACTCAAGATGCTTGATGTAGCCTGTGTTTTTATGGACAGAAAGTCCCACATGCCCTGGAGCTGGAAGTATATCTGTGTCACATCCAAAGTGTCCTGTTCCACCATGTGATGGCTCCAGGCTCAACTCATGACAGGATCCAGAAGCATTATTTCTTCACATGACCCAACACATGGACACCCTGAAAGTCAGGATCACCACACTGTGGGAAAAACCCAGCATCTTCCTGCCCCGTGCCTGAGGACAATGCTTAGCAGAAGGTGGCCTGAAGCATGGTAGGATGTTTGATCTGTCAGGCAGATGGAGGTGCCAGGTCACTATCTTCTTGTCTGAGCTCTACAATGGGACACCACCATGTTCTGACCCTGAGCAGCAGACAGACCACAGAAACCTGCAGGCTACAGCCAGGAAAGCCTTCCCCAACGGAACACAGCTCTGTGGTGAGGGCAGCAAAGTTGGTGAACACTGAAAACACATTGGTTCTGAGCTTCTCCAGAGAGGGTGTTGCCCAACGGGGCTGTTGGCCAGGTCCCAGGTCCATTAATGACCTCATCTGGTCCATAAGGGTCTTAGCTGGTGCAGAGCTGAGGTGCTGGGGAGGCTGCACGGCTTTCTGCTTAGAGGAAGGGGGTGAAAATGAGACTTCTCCACTAGCACATGAAGAGAAATAGAAGATAAGGGATCTGGGTCTGGACCCAGCAGGAGGGATTCCCCATGGATCACACCTTTGAGAGCCTCAGAACTTGTGCAAGAACACAAAAGCTACTGGAAGAGGGAGTTCTAGGGAACATGACTGCCCCACATCATGAATTACAGATGTAAGGATGCTCACTTTATGCTTGTGTCTTGGTAATAACTTCTCCTGCCTAAAAAAATTAAAATAAATAAGGTGTTCTCCATACCAACTGAAAATCAGACTTTGACTCATTGTGCTTGTCAGTGACCAGAGCAGTTAAAAGGTTTAGCTAGACATGTCTTACAGGTTTCAGGACAGATGAGCCAACCTTCATTTGCCAGTTCCATCAACTCTAAGGAAACTCTGAGTTTGGAAAGTAGAGGTTTGCTGCAGTTGGAACAAACCTGTCTTGTTTTCTCCAGCCCCTGCAGTCCACTGATCTTCATGCCTTGCAGACACTTCATAGCAGGGGCTTTACTTGGGAGCCTGCTGGTCCTGAGGGACAGTCCTGCAGCTTCTAAAGCACAGGGGACAGCCAGCTTTAAGGGCCAAGTCCTTCACAGGAGCTTTTTGCTTAGATCAATCTGCAGGGATTTTGCACCCAGACACAAGGGCTGGTGGGTCACATCAAAACCAAAGGCACACATCTGTTGGCTCCAGAACATGACCAGTCCTTTGAAGAGGTCTCAAAACCTGGCTGAACACTGACAACAAGGACAGCTCTGCCTTTCAAACACCCAACATCTGACACCTTTCTCAGTCCAAGGGTGAAACACTGGTCTCAGAGCTCAGTGTGAGCTTCTTGAGAGCATCGTACGGGTCACGGCTGAGGCCACCCCAATCTGGTGGCTCAGAAACACACACCCCATGTACCCAAAGGTCACAGCACACACTGAAAAAAGCTATGGGAAACCAGAACTGCAGCCCTGTGACACCATCTACTGCTGCTCCTTCAGCCAAGCTCCAGTAGATGACAGCCCACTGAGACCCCAGAGCTACACTTCAAAAAACAGCAGAGAGCTGGATTTACTGAATGTGCCACCAAAATCAGGGGACAGAGCAAAGGAACATGACAGCAAACAGGATACAGCCATGGCTGTGTCTGGATTTTGGCCTCAGGACAGGCAAGCAGCTGAAGAGTTCAAGGTCAGCAAGGGAGGGAGCAGGAGGTAGCTCTGGTTTTAGGGGCTAAAACAGACTTTTGGGGAGCAGAGTGAAGCTGACATTCTCACTTCAGTGCTGAAAAGGCTGAACCACCAAAGCTCGTGGAGTCAGTACACCAGATCTGGCAGATACAGCTCAGGGTGTAAAGCAAGGCAGGAGTAAAACACAAAACCAAAATAAAACCAAACCAAACAAACAAACAAAAAAAAAACAAAAAAAACCCACAAAAACTATGACTTCTATGACCTAAGGTTACATTCTTTGGTAACAACCCCAAGGAAAAAAGGCTAAATCCATCTGGAACAAGGAAAAGGCTGCAACTGTCACAGTGTCCAGCAGCCCAAGGAGCCCACAGCCAAATCTGGAAATGAACTGCATGGCAAACAAAGCCATCTTGCACCAACACCCATCAGGGACTTAGACCAGGCTCAGAGGGGCTCCAAAGGAGTCTCACCTCCCTGGCTGGGAGCTGTTGCTGCTAGCTCTGATCCAAAATCCAAGCCAGGGCTGTCCCTCAGCATCATCTGGTGTTAACTTCAACCTCAGGTTGAGGAAGAAGAGGCCACCAAGCCTGCAGACACAGCACCCCCTGCCCCACGTACCTTGACGTCAGCGATGAGGGCGTCCTCGTCCTCGATGCCGGTGGGAACACATTTCTTGTGCAGGGGGAGGGACTCCAGTTTGTCCACCAGGCAACGCAGCCCCTCCAGCTCAAACTGGGTCAGGTGAACCTTCCTGGTCTTGCGTGGGCTGCCACCGTTGGGGTCCCAGGCCTGGCCATTTTGGGAGCCCCGGCTGGAGTCGGAAGAGTCAATAGATGGGGTCTTCTTCAGACCCGGCAGGCTGCCCCGGCAGCTCTTGCCCAGTTCATCATAGTCCACGTTGGCACCATTGGCTATGGGGCTGGTGAGAATGGACCTCCTTGTGATGGGTCTCCTGGGCTCCTTCCCTGCTGCATCCTCATCTTCTTCCTCTTCCTCCTCCTCTTCCATGTTTACTGAGTCCGCGGAGCTCAGCTCCATATCTGCCGTGATGGAGAAAGAGGGAGAGAAGAGCACACTGGTCAGAAAAATCATCCAAAGTAGGTGTTCAGTTTCTGGGAGAGCCCCTTAAGTCACCAAAGATGCTGGAGCAACATGTACATAGAGGGACAAGGAGAGGAAAGGATCTGGAACACAGTGGTGAGCTAAAAATCTTGCCCATTCCTGGTTTGGATGTGGGAAAACCTTCCAGAGGAGAAAACAAAGCCCTAGATTGAATTTTATAGAATTTAAGAATGGTTTGTGTTAGAAGAGACCTTTAAAGATCATTCAGTCCAATCCCCCTGGCCAAGGGCAGGGGTGTTCCTCACTAGATCGAGGTTGCTCCAAGCCCTGTGCAACCTGACTTTCCTTTGGAGGGATTGGGATCTCCAGCCATCTGGTTTTGTGAGGGACTTGGGACCTTGAGCCTGCTTTCATGATGGGAGAAAGAGGATGTGGACTCACTAGATGACCACAAGGTCTCTGAGCCTAATTATGCAGGATAAAGTAAAAGAGAAGGGGGATCTCCAGCTCCCTGCACTCAGTTCCTACTTCATGCTGCTTAGTGGTAGAAAAAGGGTGATGAGGGCACTGGAGGCCTCCAGGGGAGTGGAGGATGGGGACAACCTTTCCCAAACCAATCATTGAGGGAGATCTCCAGAGAATCACAGGAAAAGGACAAGAGATGGGAGCTGTGTCCCTCTACCATGGAAAGAAATCAAAAGCCCCAAAAGGCTGTGGGCCTGAGGAGAGGTGCCCAGGGTCAGCAGTTACAGGCTCTTAGGGGAAATATTTGCTTCAAGGGTCTTGAGTGGGGGCAGCTCTCTCCCACTCTGAAGAAAGGTCTCTGTGAGAAATCACCTCAAGGTCCCAGATGTAAGGAGGCCAAAAATTGCTTTTGCTGGAGACTCCTTTGCCCATATCCTGGACACCACTTTAAACTCTGCATGCAGGAGGGTCACAATCAGCAAGAAAATTTTACTTCCCCACAGCCCACAGTGGTTACTGTGCAACTTCCCCCCCCACATACCTCTTCTGTTCAAGGTTTTGCTTGTACCAGCAAGGCCAGGAACTTGTCTGCTGGTTTTGCAGCTGCAAGGAACCTGACCCGTTGCAAGGGGTGAAGGAGGAAGCAAAAGTCTGGCTAGTTTTGCCTTCTTGCTCAAAGGAAAAGAAATGAATCACACCTCCTTGGGGCAGTCTGCAATGCACTCCGAATGCTCAGTACACTCAAAAAGTGCTCAAAAAGGGAGGAAATACCCCAATAAACCACTTTGAGATTGAAAAACCATGATCCTAAATTCTTCCTAGATGGTTCTCCCCTACATGCAGCGCTGCTGAACCAGGCAGCACCCCAACAGGATGGTGCAAAAAAACAAGCAACCAAAAAAAATCTGCTTGGACGCAGGTGAGGAAGGAATAAAGGGTGGTGATCTAAGGCAGGGGCTTACCCATACTGAGTGATTCCTTCTGGAAGTCCTTGGTCAGGTGTGAGCGGCTGGTGATGCAGTAGACGTAGCGCTCCAGCACGTACCAACACATCTCATAATAGAAGGGGTAACGAAACTTATTGGGGACCTGTGAAAGAGATGAGGGGAAGGGGATCAGCTCCTTCACTCCCAGGCTGCACAGGGAGAGCTCTTTTTACTGCTGCCTCCAAGCAGACTGATCCCCTCCTGAGGGTGAGGAAACCTGTGGCCGTGTCTATCAGCATCACCCAAGCCATGCTTCTGGCAGCCTGAGGTAATGCTCCTTGCAGCAGGGTATTAACACCAGGCAGAGCAGGAACTCACCTGCAAGCCATCAACATTTCATTTTTGTTTGGGTTGAAGCTCTTCCCCCCCTCAAAAAAACCCCAACAACCCTCATCCTTATTAGTACAAGAAAAACGTGGCAGATGCTACAAAAGGTTTCAGTTGGAGGTAATGGTTCAAGCCCTCTTCCCAAACCCCAGCACAGCATCTGACAGCATTTTCACAGGTGGAAGGAAAGGCTTGGGTTATTAAGAGGTGTTTCCAGCTCAGCTCTTAAGCAGAGTGCTGCTGGGGCTCTGTCACATCAGTGCTGGCAAGCCACATGCAGGCAGAAGATGTCCCTGACCCTGCTGCTTGTCTCACACCTTCCCAAGGCTACCCTGTGCTCAGGCTGGAGTGGTCACCACACACTCCATCTTCCTCCACAAGGAACAAGCAAGAACATCCACTTGCCAACAGCATTCTGTGCTCAGCACCTCAGGAAGCCTTTAGTTTCACTGACACAGAATCATTCTGTTAAGATCACCAGGCCCAATCATTAACCCAACTCTGCCAAGCTCAGTGCTAAACCATATCCCTCAGGACATCATCTACATGGCTTTTGAACGCCTCCAGAGATGGGGATTCAACTGGGCAGCCTGTTCCAGTGTTTAATTACTCTTTCAGATAAGATGTTTCTTCTAATATCCCATCTAAACCTCCCCTAGCACAACTTGAGGCCATTTCCTCTTGTCTTGTAGCTTGTTACTTGGGAAAAGAAACTGATCCCCCCTGGCTCCAACCACTTTTCATTGAGTTATAGTGAGAATGTCTCCCCTCAACCTCCTTTTCCCCAGGCTAAACACCCCCAGTCCCACTCATCTTGAACCACGTTGAGGTCTAAGATCAACCCAACAGCAGCAGAAGGCAGCCAGGTAAGGTTCCCATCACACTCAGGAAGCTTTCCAGACCCCTTGGAAGCCTCGTGTCAGACTGGAGGCAGCAGGAAGGAAGACAACAAGCCTTGGGACACATTCCAGGCTGTCCCCCTGTCCCAGTTCCTGCCATCTCAGGAGGCCACATCCTCTCAGATCTCCTGCAGGTCCTTACCCGGGTGCGATCTTCAATGCTGTAGATCCGGAGCTGCATAGGGATGTTGAAGCTGTGTAAGAAATTGCCCCCAAAAACCAGTGTGTCCATGGGTGTGTACACAGCATGGATCCAACCTGCGAGAGAAAGCAGAGTTTGAAGAATCCTTCTGAGCAACTCGTCAAGGTGAAGGTCTCACAACTGATGGTCCCTCCTAATTAAATCCCTTTGTGATCTCTTTGGAACCATGCTCCTCAGAGCAGTGTCAAATCTGCACCACCTCCATTTCTGAGGAGGGAAACGGCTGGGTTCCACCATCAGCATCCACACCTCCTCAAGTGTCACTACTGAATTACTCAACACCCAGCTCGCTTGACCCATCTAAGAGCTGGAGACAGATTTGTACTTAAGCTCTGAAATACATCTGTGGTTCTGGCCTCTCATTCTCCCACAGTGACACATGTGTCACCTCCTGTCCATAGCTTTTTTGTCATCCTGGTGTCTCTGGGAAGGTTGCTTTCTACTTGTCCTAAGTCTAAGAACAACAGAAAGAAGCAAAATAGTCTTCCAAAGTCTGTTCAACAATTTTAAACCTCACAAAGTCTCAGGCTGCCCAGAGAGGTGGTAGAGTCTCCAACTCTGGAGATGTTCCAAACCCACCTGGATGCCATCCTGTGCAACCTGCTCGAGGTGAACCTGCTCTGCCAGGAGGGATGGACTAAATCATCTCCAGAGATCCCTTCCAACCCCTAAATTTTGTGATTCTGGGTAAAGGAACTCAAGTCCCATCTCTGTTACCTCTAAGGCTAAGCAACCTAGCCAAGCCCAACATTTTGGGGATTTCAGCCTTAAGGGAAGGTCACTCACTCAACTCAAAAGAAGTGTCAGTTGTGGTAACAGGACTCAGATGAGCAACCTGTGTAATCCTTGGTGTTTTCTGTTCCTGGTCCAGCCCTAAGCTACACCACAGCTTACTCCTGTACTACTGCTGAAGATGAAACCACAAGTTACAGCAGCCTTTGACAGCTGAGACAGTCCCATGGACACTATTTTAATGTAAGAGTTTTATTAGAAACCTTCAGAGGGCTCCAACAACAAGGATGGAGTCACATCACATCTCCCTCTCCCAATTACTCATGAGGGAGGATGTCAAATCCTGCCTGTTTCAATTTTGCTTGTGTCCCAGGAATTTCAGTCTCTTGCCACAACCCCAGTGAGAGCCAGGATGGCTCCTGCCCACCCTGCAGTACCTGAGGGGATGACAAATGTGTAACCCTGCTTGAGCTCGATGCGCTGGCACTCTGACACTCTATCCCCAAGGAAAATGTCTCCCTGCTTCCCTGAGAGAAGCCAGTTTTCATAGAGCTCCAGGTTCTGGGGTGTGGGAGGGATCAACCAGAAGATCTGCAAATCAAGACAACACGTGCAAGTCATTGCATAATTAACAAGATTACCTTTTGCTTCATCCTGTCCTGCTCTGCTTCCTCTCCAGACATCTAAATCTTTTCCTTTCCCCAGTCACAGAAATGCACAGAAATTTTCACTAGTGACCTAAACAGCTGCTGAGCAAGGTCTTTCCTGAGCACCACAGGAATGGTAGACTGAGCTTGGGATGCTTCCTAAGACCACCAAAGACACCAGAGTATTAGAGACACAGGAGATATTTACCTGGGGATTTCTGCCAGGTAAGATCTAGAAATGAATTAGAGATTTGCACCTATCTACAGGTGATAAGTAGACATCCATCCCTAACCAGACTCTTCTGAGCTCCTCCTTTTGGAGGAAAGCACTGGAGCCCCAAACCATCCCAATGCTGGGGAAGTATGGCAGCTACATCTTCACAAGGAAAAGTGGGTGGAAAGCCCAAATTCTTCAGGTGGGGCAGTTTGCTGCATTCCCTAAACCTCATTTAAGTCACTGGAGAATGATGGGATGGAATTTTGCCCAGGAATTTTCCTAAAGAAGTGAAAAGAGGTGTTTTTTTTTTTTATTTTCCCCAAAGATCTGCCTTTATGGAGGGAGCCCATTTAGCTGCCTCAGATGATTTTTTGTAACCAAACTCCGATGGAGCTTGGGGTTCAGTTTACATACCCTGCCTTGAGCTCAGCCACAGAAAAGGTCTCCAGGAAAGCAGCTCAAATCTGACACTGTTTCAGAGCTACTTTAAGAGGTTTTGTGGAAAAGACCTCCTAACTAACCTTCAAGTCCTTTCAAAAGCAGAAGCCTTTTAACTGATGTTTTAAGGTAACCTCTCACACATCTGCTATTTAAAAGCCCTGGACAGCTTAGCTTTAGGAGAGGCTCCCAGTCCTCTTTAATTCTCTTTCATCAGTTTGCTGCTGCTCCCAGGGTGCTGTTTGCACCACATCAAGAGGTGATGTAGCCAAACGACCTCTCAGAAGCTCTGGATGAACTGGATTATTCTACTCTTATGTCATTTTTAGCCTTTTATGAGGTTGTCTCAGCATCATCTCTGACAGTGTGGGTTCTCAGCCTCTGCCTGGTGGACCTCTGAGGGCCTGAACTACTTCCAAGAACCATAGATAAAGAAGTTTAGGGTGGAAAGACTTCCATTCACCATCTGGAAGCTGCATCTTCAAGGACTGACATAAGAAGAGACTCTCCTGAAGCACCCTGTAACTCTCCCCCTTACCTTTCCCCCTCGGTGGATGTGGTACCACACAGAAGTCCCACCAAAGTCCACGTGGAAATCTGTGTAGCAGCCCTTGACACTCATCAGACAGTACCTGGTGGAAAAGAAGAAATTTGAAAAAAGAAGAAATTCTTTTAAAAGAAGAATTGTGAAGCAGAAAGAGCATTTACAAAGGGAATGGGCTGCCCAAACCCAAGCCAATAGCTCAGCCCAGTGCCAGAAGCCAACCCCTGCAGTGCTAAGGTGGTGGGTTGCAGGAGAGCTCACTTTGCACTTATATCCATCCTCACAAAAAAAAAAAAAAAAAGCAACCCAAAAAACCTCAATCCAGTCCAGGCAAGAGGAGAGCTTTCATCCTCACACACCCAGCAGCTCTAGAAACCCCCATGTCAGAGGTCTGGCCTAGAGAGCAGGATGGGCAGCATTAAACACTGGCTCCAGATATCTCAGGGTGAGCACCAAGAGTTTCCCTTCTAGAAGCCACACGACTACCCTTCCAACACAGCATGTGGCAGGGGCCTAAATGACTGCTCACAGTGTCCTGAAAAGTGTCACCTGCTGAAATAAACAGAGACTGTTCCTCCCCCATCCCCTCAGTACAATCTGCTGCTTCTTTGGGCAGTTTTCTTGCAAGAGATGGGTTTTTTTTGCTGCCTGCCATCACTAGAAGAGCTCAGGAAGTCACTTACTTCTGCACCTTTGGGTACTGCATCTCCAGGATTGCATTTGTAGACTCTGTCTGACTCTCCTTCAGGTGTCTGGGCCACATGTTATCAACCCAGTCAATTAAATCCACCTAGAGCAGAAAGGGGAGAGGCATGAGTAGAGATGAAAAAGGCACAAGGAATACTTTTGCTATCCCCCAGGCTGTCCTGGAAACTCAAACACCTATTGCCTGCCTGGTAAACCCTGTGGGATACAGGATTGCAAGGGGACCACCAAACCCATGGTGGCACCAAGGCAGGGAGGGAAGCTCTGGTGGCACCTGAATGGCCACGAGACTCCCTTTTTAGGCCCCCAGACACCCAGCAACCTGATGCCACTGGTGCAGTCCCACACACCTAAAGCACTTTGTAGCGACTGTCCTGACACCACTTCCTGACCAGGCTGAACCACAGCAAGATCCCAAGAACAGCACTGGGATACTGGTCTTCTATTCAGGGACTAGGGACAAACTGGGCTTCCATACAAAAACGTGCTGGGAAGCAACTGCTGAGATGGGATTCAGATTGCAAAGCTTCAGGACAGCCAGAACAGGCAGAGATATCCAAGCTCCCTCTACAGTTAACAGGCAGAAATGAAAGGCCTTTCAGAGCTGCCCCTTCCCCTGCACCAACCACAGAGGTTTCAGGATGTCCATCCCATCTATCCCACCTTCCACACTTCAGGGCAACTCGTTTCCTCCCTGCCCTCCTTTGCAGCAGGAAGACCTCCTCCAGTCTTGGCCTCCTCTGCCCTTGGGAATTTCAGCACTTTGCATCAGAAACCCTCCCCCTGCACAACCCTCTGGAGTCACAGCTGAACATACAGGTTTCCTGTGCTGTTTCCAAACATCAGGGAAACCACAAAGCTCAACCAGCAGCCAGGCTTTAGCTGCTCACTCAAAATGCACCAAGCATGCTGAGTTCTGCTCTCTGATTTAGACTCTAGCCCTGAAGCTGCTGGGAGGGCTGGAGCAGCTCTGCTCTGGAGCCAAGCTGAGAGAGTTGGGGGTGTTCAGCCTGGAGAAGAGAGGGTTGCAATGGGGAGACCTTAGAGCACCTTCCAGTGCCTGAAGGGGCTCCAGGAAAGCTGGGGAGGGACTTGGGACAAGGGCCTGGAGGGATGGGATGAGGGGGAATGGCTTTAAAATGGAAGAAAGGATATTGAGATGAGACATTAGGAAGAAATTCTTCCTTGTGATGGTGTTGAGGCCCTGGCACGGGTTGTCCCCAGAAGCTGTGACTGCCCCATCCCTGGCAGTGTTCCAGGCCAGGTTGGATGGGGCTTGGAGCAACCTGGGCTGGTGGGAGGTGTCCCATGGCAGGGGATGGGACTAGATGATCTTTAAGGTCCCTTCCAACCCAAACCAGTCTGAGATTCCATGGTATGCTTCCATGATTACAGCAAGCCACCCCTGCCCTGCACCTCTCTGTGGCCAGAAGGGAGTTGCTGGGTGCACCAAGCATCAGAGCAGTGCAGTGCATGGCACAGAGGGAAGGCAGACCCAAGGCTGAATGACAGCCAAGGTCTTGGCAGGCAGTGGAATCAGTTAACTGGGAGAGGCTGGAAGCCAGTGTCCCCAGCATGTAACCAGTAGCCCCTCTTCCTTCTACATTCAAGTGCCAGGTTGTTCCTTGCCCACAAAGGACCCCAAGGCCCTTCCTGCAGAAGGAAAGGGCAGGCTCACCGTGGCAGGTCTCTGCACCAGGTTCTCCAGTTTGGTGTGGCTGAACTCCAAGCTGATGACATTGTAAAGTTTCTCCCTCTCAGCCTCAGGTGTTTCATAGTAACGTGCCCACTGAGCCATGGACATCTCAATGTCCCTCTGAGTGTTCACATCCATGACGTCCACCATCCGTCGGCTCCCTGCCAGGACAGACAGATGTCACTGGAACTGTCCTTTGTGCACTGCAGACCACCCAGAAGAGACACTCCAGAAGACAGGGGAACCTTCCTCAAAGAACCCACCCACCTACATGTGGGGTCCCAGCCTCTCCCATAACTTCATCTGCCTCCATAAACTCATTGAAACACAAGTTCACATTTTTCAAGTCACTGAGAGTGGTGACCCACTGGCTAAGGATGGCTCAGGTTCAACCAGCACACTGGGGGAGCCACACCACCAACACCTCTACTTTTGATAAACCTGATGACTGCCCCTATCCACCCCTCCCTACCTCCCTGGGGTGCAGCAGGGGCACCCTGAGCTCCCCAGACACTTACCCACACACAGCCGCACATCATTCACGCTGAAATCTGGGTCTGGCATCCTGCAGAACAAACAAAAAAAATAATGGAAAGGTTTCACTTGCAGACCCTTTCCACCTGTAATCCCAGTACTGGCACTCTGAAGCTACTACTGTGCTTGTTTTTGCCTCTTGGACGTGGGTGAAGACTGTGCAGAGGGCATGAGACTGGGCATGCTGGGGTAAAACACTGAGCTCCAAATCTGGGTGGGGAGGGAGATCTGGGAATGGGAAACACCATCTCTAGAGCACGAGCTGTTGCACAGTATCTTCTGTCAAACCAACAAGCAGGCCTTGAGCTAAGCAACCCTAACTCATAACTGTAAAGTCAAAAGTCAAAATCTTCATTGACTTACTACAGCAGGAGAGAGAAGGCAGTTTAAAAGTAACTGTGTTGGGCAAATCAGGTTGGAAATCTGGAAACTGCCAGAAATACTACAAATTCCTTGACTCTTTGGCAATAGATGCCTGTATTACAAGGAAAGAAACCCAGGCAGATGTTGCAACAGAGCAGCCATGGGACTTCCCAGACGTTTGGTTAAATTGTGATAACCTACAGCCTCCCAAGTCCTCTCATTTTAAATCCAGATTCATAACACAGGATGAGGTGGAAGACAGAGCCATCCTCTGTGCCCCTGGCACTTACTTTATCCCCAGGCCATCAGCACTCCTGAAGATGAGAGGGTCTCTCAGGCCACCTCGTTGGATGTACTCAACTGTGAAATCTGGTGGGGGAAGGAAAAGAGGGAAGGTGTTAAAGGAGACTCCCTCAGAGGACCACAGCCAAACCAAGGTTAGAAAGGATCCCTAGAGAGCTCTAGCCCAACTCTGTTCCCAACAAACTTCAAGACTCAGGGCCCTGTCTAGTTGAGACCAGAGAACCTCCTCACATCCCTGTGGCAAGGCCAGCCAGTAAAATCAAGCCCCATTTCTCATTATTTCTACATCCCTGTGGAGCTCCTGGAACTCCTTTGCAGCACGGTGTGTGCTGCTGACAAGCCTCAGCCCCAACAAGGAGGAGGGGGGAGTATGCCCCAACAAGTTGCACCAGACAGGGAAAAACAGCCCATTTTTTTGTCTTTGCTTCCCCAAGAAGCTCCCAGCCAAGCCAGAGAGGCCTTGGAGAACTGCTCCTCCCTCGTGGTAAATCCTCACGAGGTTTGCACTGGCTGGGTGATGAAAGGACAACCTGCTGAGCCATCTGGGTGGTGAAAGAAGGGGGAGAAATGCCCCACAGTCTTTGACTTAGACATCTTGTAGACATGTGGCTGCAATTACAGGTGCTGAGCCAGGCAAACTCTTCGTGCTCCTGGCTGCCATGTGTCCCAGCAAGGCTGCAGAGCTGCAGACTGCCTCATTGCTCTCCAGATCAAGAGGCTTTCCACACACATTCCCTGTTACCAACTCCCCTGACCCAAGGGTTTAGAAGGTTTGAGTCAATTCTCCACCAACACACCCCATGTTGCATTCAGAATGCTTGGGGAGCAGGTAAAAATGTCCCCTGCTTGCTCTGCACTGCTTGGGTTATGCAAGTAAAGTGGTTTACAGCTGAGGAAAGGTGGAAGGAAGGGACCCAATTTGACAGAAGGATGCAGGGTAGAAGGCAAGAGAGTGGGAAAAGATTTCAGGAGCATCACAACTACCTTGTAACCACCCTTTAAGTTGGCAGTCAGGGAAGCTTTGGGTGTAGTCAGATGCACAAGAGCACATCCAACTGTGATCCCTGCCAGCTTTCTCTGAAAGGCTCAGGGAAAGGTCACCTCACACACCATGGAGAATCAGCCAACACCAGCAGTTCCCTGGTCACTGACAGCAGTAGCACACACTGCAGCATGGCAGCTGGGACACAAACCTTTGCCTTCCATGAAGACCACGAAGGTGGAGTTAAACTTGTTGGTGGACAGCTTTTCCTCGAGGTCAAACGTCCTCTTCCCTTCAATTTCATCATCGGAGATGCCATCGTCCTCGTAACGCCGCCTCATGGTGCCACGCTGAGGAGAGAGAATGGACCAGCAGGGTAAGAGTTATGGACCAGAAGGAGCCACCAGTTTGCTCCCCAGAACCTCAACTCAACCTGGCACATCTCAGCCAGGGCCTCTGGAGAAGTTCTTGCCCTCCAGCATCCAGACTTTGGGAAGACCACGAGGTTCTCTACTCCCCAAAAGAAGAGAGCCTCTATTACTGAGTTATGTTACCTACTAAGTCTCCTGCTCAAAAAGTACTCTTGGGATCAGTTTTCAAGAGAGATGTGCCACAGAACGTGTCCTGAATCCAAAACCCACCACTGAAACATCAGATTTGCTTCTCCTACGACCAACAGATTTGTGCAAGTTGGGCCATGAGTGCTGCCACCGAAACAGGGGAGGAGGGAAGGGAAATAGTTCAGTCTAACAGGGGGAAAGAAAAAGAAACAGTATCCTCTTTTTAAAGGTTCATCACTTTTTTGCTGTGCTGGAGGTAAAGACACTTGTGAATTGAAATCCACCGAGGACTCGATGGAATTCAAATCCCCCAGGAAGGGTTTGATGCTGAATTCTCAGGTTTTCATCTTTGGTTACGCTTGTACACAAATTGATTTATTCCCTTGTTTGCGGGGGGGGACACTAGAGGGGGCTGTGTGTGTGTGTAACCCTTTTCTTAGAGGGTCTCATAAGTACATCTGTACTGGCATTCCTCACAGACATCCTCTTCTAGCACTGCTGGATCTGGAAGAAATTACTGTCCCCAGCTGTTAGCCACCCTCTGGTAGGGCCTTTCCTGGGAATGCTGCTTACATCCCAGCAGATAAAAGCCCCCCTGCTCCAATGAGCTGACCTCCTCTCATTAGGGATGCTCCCATTAGAAAACATTCACACCAATTGTTGTGCCAGCAGCCAGCCAGGGGCAGGATAGGGCAGGAGGTGACATTTATCACAGCTGAGTTCAGCAGTGATTCAGACTTCACCCCAAGCCACACTCTCCACTCCTGTGTTCCTCATCCAGGGCTTACCTTAAATCCCAGAAGGTACAATCCCACCTTTTGGTGATGGTAAAAGCTCTTCAGTGGGTGAGGGTTTATTTTGCCCCAGCCCAGCCTGGCCTCACTCACCTTCTCATTAACCCCCAGCCCATCACACCCCACAAACCTGAATTAAACATCTGACAGCCTGGTAACAACCACCCAGCAGTCTGATCACTCCATAGCTTCACTCACCCCTCACTTATTTTTGGTTTTGTATCTTTAAAAAGTGCTGGTGATAGAGAAAGGACTCCCTTGAAATTATAAACTTTTTAAAAGATGCTTTTTAAACTCATTATTTGAACCAGCCTAGGAGCATGTGGAGACACTGGTAAAAGAAAAAAAAAAAAACAAAAAAAACCAAAAAAAAGGAATTTTTTCCCCCCCCCTCTATATCAGAACTTTAGCCTCAGGCTCTCCAGAAAGCTGATCAATTCACAAGTAGTTTCCCAAGATGCTTTATCTCTCCCTGCTGTTAACACCTCATTAAGTTTGTTTGGTTTTCCAACCTCCCCCTCTCCCCCTTCAAAAACCCTCCAAACCTGAGCACAAACACCTCATCTGCAAGGCAGGGACAACAGGTTGCTCCAGAATGGGGCATCTCAGAAAGAAACCAACCTTCTCCAAAGGCCCTCATGATGAACCAACCTGAAAATGGGCTGTGGGTCTTCAGGTCTTTGTCTGAAGCCACCCACTGAACAGGGAGAGCAAGCAGGGGTATTTTCTTTTCACTATTTTTTAACAATACAAAGATCAAGCTAATTTTCCTGACAGGCTGGTATGGACACTTGTATCAACAATGCACTAAAAATTATTAAAAACCCAACCAACCAACCAACCAAAAAAAAAGGAAAAGGTGGCACTCACAGAAGCCAAGTGACATATTTCTGGTGGACTTTGAATGTCATCCTGCCAGCCAGGACTGAACTGTGGGGTGCCAGAGCTAGAGATCCTACTGCTCCCAGCACAAATCCAGGAGCTCAAATTCCCAAGATGGAGAGGTTGGAGCTGTAGAAGCATTACTGGTGTTACCCAGGGAAGTGGTGGAGTCACCATCCCTGGAGGGTTTCAAAAAACATGAAGATGTGGCACTTTGGGACATGGTTTAGTGAGTGTGGTGGTGTTTGGTTGACAGTTGGACTTAATCTGAAAGGTTTTTTCAAACCTTAATGATTCTATGATTTATAAACCCTTCTTGCCCATCATAAACCCTCACAGCTGTGCTGCTGAGATGGAAAAATCCAAAGCAGGTGCCTGAGAGGGATGGAGCTGGATGGCCCTGGCATGGCCACACCAAAAGATGCCAATGGTGGGAAAGGATGGAGGAGGCACACTGCTGGTTGCTGGGAACCTTGGTTGGGTGCCATGGGTGCCATGTGAAACTTCCAGCCCCACAAAGGGTGGGCCACCCCAACAAGCTCCTGTAGGTCTGTTAACCCATGGGAGATCCTGCTGGATCCTGAATTTGGAAGAATAAATGATATTTCAAGGCTCAGCTTCACAAAAAGGGTTACAGCTGAAGGGTCCCATTTGACCAGAAATCTCCCATTTCAGAAGACCTGGGCTGGGACACCACCAGCCTAAAAAAAAACCAAACAAACAACCTCATAGCAGACAGGCAGAGCACAAAAGCACTGTGCAGGTAGATAACCAACAGAGAGGGGAAATCCCTCCTCTGCTGCCACCTCCAGAGAGCCTGGTGCTCAGCTGAGGTGCTCAGGTTCCCCTGATCCTGGTGGAAGGTCAGATGGCATTAGCTGCCTTGCTTCTAGGAACTCTTCTACAGCTGCTGCCAGGCCAGGAAAGAGAGGGTGAGAGGCAAAAGTTTTATATGGTGTAACTCTGGGATGGGTGAATAAGCCTCCCTCAGAGCATGCCAAGGAGCTCCAGCTGACAGCTCCCTCCCAGAACTCCTTTTGGAGGGGACACAGTTACCACCCAACTGGGCTGCAGGGCACAGCAGGCATTGTCTGTCCTTCTGGAAGTGGCACCAAGCCAGCACGAGTTCTGGATTGTGTTGGGGAGCTAATTTAACAGGAATGTGGTGACCACATGGCCAGGCTGGATCCAGATCCCACTGGTGCCATGTAGCAGATGCTACACTTGTGCTGGGGAAAACCAAAGAAATGTTATGACCAAAGAAATGGGACACGTTTCAGAGGGTATCCCAACCTGCCATGGACTCACACAAACCAGCAGCAATCTTCACCTTAGCCCAGTTAGATCCACCAATGATGCCAACAGGAGGAAGTGGACAAAACCTTCAACCCCAATCCCTTTGCAACAGGGATGCTGAATGTAGAATTAAAGGGTCCTCTCCTCCAGCCAAGCAAATTCCAAACTCTTAATGCTCTTGTCATCAGCACAGCATCAGCTCCAAAACTCCACTCCATGCTCCCAGACAGATCAGCTCTGCCTGTTCCTGTGGGCAGGGAAGAGTCTGGCCTCCCAGTTTGCCCAGTCTGTAGGAGAATAGGATCCTGACCATGGCTGAGGACCCAAAGAAGCTGCCACAATACAAATAGCTCCCACCAGTTATACAACGCCAGGGCCACAGCACTTTCATGTCATTGTTGTCTTGGGAGGGTGGGGTAAAAACAACATTTCAGTGCACACAGAGCAGACAAGAGGGAGGAAAAGCTTTTACACTTTCAAGTGTGTGTTTTGGGAGAAGCAGCATCTGCTGGGACTTTGGGATAAAGAGTTTTCCCCTCCTGGAGCCTGCACACCCCACAGTTCCCTGGCTCCCCAAATTGTGTCTCCATCCGAGGACAGATGTGGTCAGTGCACAAGCCCCAGGACACTCCAAAACCTTTTCCTTCTCTGATGGGCTTTCCCAGAATAACAGAAAGTTAGGGGTTGGAAGGGACCTTGAAAGGTCATCTAAGTCCAACCCCACCAGCCAGCCAGGGCACTGCTGCCTGCTTAAAGAACTGGCTACAGGTGATGCCTGCAAAGGGCAAGGGACACACAAAGCCATGACACCTTAATGCCAACCTCATCTTCCCAATAGCACCCACTTTGTGACAGCTGCACAAACCCTTCCCACAGCACAAAAAGCTTGATCTCTTCCCAGGAGGAAACAGCTACTTCTGTCCCACAGGGTTGGGTCTTGGCTGAGTTCTCCTGCCCAGCTTCTTGGTGCCAGCCCAGCCAGGTGGACCTCACCAGAACACAGCAGCAAGTCATAGCTCTGGGCTTTTAAACTAAGATTGCTTCTTCCCAGAGGTGTCTCAGCTACCAGGAGTTTTCCAGTGTCATCTGTCAGTTCAGTCAGGGAGACATCTTCCAAAAAGGAGATCAGCAGACACCATCCAGGAGAAAGTCAGCCCCAGTGAAGCAAGAGATCCACCTCTGTTGGGACAGTGTTCAGCATGAAGCAGGGATATTTAAATACCACTTCTTTTTTCAGCTTTGTGTTAGGATCCAGGCACTCTTCATCCTGATGAGAGTTTTAAGTAAGGAACAGCAGACAAGCAGCTCAAAGCCTTTCTCTCCATGTCAGGCAGGGTCAAGATAAAGGCAGTCGATTCATCCTCCACCACCAGCCAGCCAGCAGTTCTCATCTCAGACACCTGTCCTTCACCAGCTCTTTCTGGCTCTCTTGGGTACCATTCAATTAATGGAGAAAATTGGAAGGATGAATATTAATCCTGCAGATGGCTCCAGAGCCATCCCTTCTATTTTGATCCTTTCCTCTGCAGCCTCCTTTCCCCAGGGATGCCAAGGGAAGTGCCTCATGCAGCTCCATGGTGGTGTTCTTCAAAACCCTTCCTTGGACACCTCTCTCCATCAGCAAGTGCTGCCTTGATGGAGCACAGCCACCTCTAATGGCAAAGGATCTGAAGAAAGCCAGAAGACTATTCTCCTGTGGGGTTATTTTTCTTTGTCTTGTTTTTTGAGGGAAGAACTAGAAATAAGGTCATATTTGAAAAAAAAAAAAAAAAAAAAAAAAAAAAAAAAAAAAAAAGAACAAACTGTCCTTTTGCTGAAGGAGACTCGTATTTACAGAGCAAAACCAACAGTATTTTAGTCACTTCCTGTCCTGTTTGCTGCCATTCCCTCCTTGAGCTCCCAACATCTCCATCTCCCAGTCTCCAGGAAGCCTCCTCCTGCTCCTGCCACTTGAGGAGACCAGAGCATCCTTCACCTTCCTTCTCCTCCCTTCCTCTGTGGTGTTTCCAGAGCAGCTTCCTGGGTTTGAAGCCTTCCACAACCCACTCTTATTCCTTCAGAGGAAAGATGTTGATATCAAGAATGCCATCACATTTCTCCTTCCTGAACTCCCTCCTTCCAAGTTCCCCTCACTACAGGGATTCCAATTCCACCTGGCTCCCAGGTAGAGCAGAGTCCTACCAGAAGAGCTCACATTCAGCTCTGAGCTTCCACACCAGATGCCTCCTATCCACCCATCCCTGTGGAGGTTTACTTTGCTGAAATGCATCCAAATTGGTGACAAACTGACAAGCTCAACCCTCCACGGTTTATGAATTTGCTGTAAAAGTATGTGAGAAGTTAAACAACTTTGGCTCTTGTCTAGGTAGGTCCAAACCTTCAGCATCCAAACTTATTGATTGGTGCTTTAATCTCGAGTGAGGATCTGCAGCTAGCAGCAGTGTCCAGAATTTGGTCTGCAAGGCACCATGCTGAGACCTGCCAGCAGTTACCAATCCCCCCAAAATCCATGAGGTCTCTTCTACCAGTGGGAAAGGGTCCTGTGGGTCTGGAGAGGCACAAGGCAACAAAAATCCCTGGCAAGGAGATGGAAAAGCATCATGTAGAGAGGCTGGACAAGCATGGAAGGAGCAAGGCAGAGCCAGGGCAGAGCAGGTGCCAATGCCAGGACTGAAGAGGTATTTTCAGACACGGTGTGAAGACCAAGTCACAAAATGATGACATCCCATCAGCAGCCTGCCAGGCTACTTCTTAAGCACAAGAGCTTTTCCTTTCCATATTCTTCTCCTCCAAGCCTGCAACTCCCACCTCGGGGTCTAGGCTCCAAGTTCTGGTCCATACAAGCACATTACTTGTGTTTCCTCTGCCAGCTTCTTGTCCTCTGTGCCTCCTCACCTTTCATCACTTCAGTTTCTCCTCCTCTCCCTCTCAAGCATGGACAGCAATAACCACACCACCTCCCATCACCCTTGGGGTACAAAGGGTCCTAGAGATGGGCCCCATCTCATCCTGTTAATATTTTGGCTCTGCAAAGCTGTTTGCTTTGCCAGTGCCCTGGCGATGATCAATAAAGTGACCCTGGGCTCCTTGCTCCCCCAGGCAGAAGGAGCCTTTCCAGCAGGATCTGAGAACAGGACACAATTCCCCAAGCAAGAGATCCAGACCAACCTGTCAGTGGCCATATCTGTCCCAGTGCAAGCCTGGAGGCCAGCCTGACAGTAGGACAAGGTGGCAAGTGGCTAATTTTAGCAGCCCTGCATGTCCTATCCACTCAGGATGACCAGCTGGACAAGATGGACATATTAAACTAACTCCTCTGCTGCCTGGTTTCACAAGAGGAACCCAAGAACTCAAATTAACCATTTCCTGTCTCTCAAAACCTGGGGAGCAAAATTGGTGTGTCCCAGGTCACACATTCCTGGACCAAGACACCAGGCTGAGGAGTGAACAGGAATCTATACAGAGCTGGAGACCTTCCAGGCTTGACAGCTCCAGGAAGGATTCCTATCACGAGCAGGGCTGGCAGCCTTTCAGGAAGAGCAGGGAGAATGCTTTGGTTTGTACTTTTGGGTGATGACACTGGAGGTGCACAAGGAATAATTGGGGAATTGGAGCAAGGCTGAAAGAGGGAGATGGGGAGGGACAGCACCACCAGGCCAAAGAAAACTCCATCAGATTGACCCAGCCCCAGCAAGAAAACCATGAGACAGGAAGATGGGAGATCAGGACACAGATGGGCAAGCCTGGCAGCACCCCCAGTAAAGAAACATTTCCTGGGAAAGGGGATGGCTTCTCATTCTGGTCACCTGCAACCTGTTTCACACACAGCCACTGTCCCAGCTAACTTGTATGGCACTACTGACCCTCAAAGCATCCATACCCACCCCCAGCTGCAGCACCCTGGTAGCTGGACAAACCCTGCCTGGATTCTATCAGAGCTTGAGAAAGCTCATGAAGGACCAAACCCTCCACTGTTCCCTTTCAGGACTGAACACCGAGCCACAGAGGCTGTGTCAAGAAACACTCTTTGCTCTTCAGTCTTGTTATTTCTCAAGCAGACTGAGCAAACTCCTGTTATTAACTCTCACTCCTTCCAAACCAGAAGAAATCCAAGGAAAAAGCTGCTGTGTAGAGTCCTTTCCCTGACAGGGTGTTCCCAGCAGATGCCCTGTGCAGTCAGGTAGCTCTGCTACTCCTTTTGCTTTAGACAGGACAGCAACAGAGCAGCTCAAAATGGCACAAAGTAGACCAAACATCCTCAAAAAGGCAGGTTTGAAAATCAGGTCCACTTAACTCATTTTCCCACTCAGGAAAGAGTGGATCATTTACCTCCAGGCTGCTGAGCCCACACAGCCCACCGGACAGAGACCCAGCAGAGCTGGCACAGGGGACAGATGGGGTCACCTGCAGTTGGGGACAGATTTAAGCTTAGCAGATCAGCTCTACACAACTTCACTCCTTGCTGGAACAGGCAGAGCACCTCTCTGTCCTCAACATGGTGGGAATTCAGAGGGTGAGCTCAGATTTCTCAGCAGGGAAAAAGCTTCTGAATTTTCCAGTGTTCCAACCCAGCTCTGCAGAAACCTGTTGCCAGTTCTGTCCCATGACACCAAGTGAACAGGAGCACAGGAGTACTTGGACAGCAAAAGTACAGGTAGCTTTGGGGTTTGTGCTGCAATTCTTGCTAAGCTGACACTGTCCTTTAAACAGCAACAGGATACAGGCCCTGAGATGCTCAGGAAGAAGGAAAACCACCCAGGACCATTGAGAGGAACATAGAAAGCAGGTAAAACCACCCAGATATTTCCTCTGTGTTCTGCAGTGTTACACCATCACTGCACACACTCTCTCCCTTTGCTCAGCCCTTTCCTTACTCCAAATGGGGCAAAGGGGCTCAGGAGTTCAGTGATGTGTGGAAATACTGAGGCACAGCTCAGAGACACTGCTGGAGGAGCACACACTGCCAGTTCTTTCCACTTCCAGCTGCCTCAGCTCCATCCTGAGATTACAGCTCCTGAGAGCCAGGGGTACAGAGGAAAGCAAGGGGGAAACAGGGCACTTTTGGACTGAACAGCACAGGCCAGACTTTTAAAAAATTATTTTAAATACAGGCTTTTTGTTGCTCTGACACTTTCTGATTGTACCTCCAGCACTCACTTTGCTGTCTTTCCAAATTCTGCAGCACCACTTCTCTCTTCTCTCTCCACATTTTCATGGCTGCCTCACGAAAAGTTAAAGCAAGGGAAGAGGCAACATCAAAAAGGACCATCCCCTCCCTGCCTAGGATCTGCTTTTCCAGGTAACAGTTCTAGATCAATATCCTGATCCTGTTCTTGTCACCTTTTAATCAACTGACTTCTCCCAAACTCTATTAGGACTAAGAGAAGATGATTCTGTTCCCCATCAGACTGCTGCCCAAGCCTAACCCCACCTATCTCTTCTTCCCACCCTGCAACTCCAAGCAGATCCAAGCCCAAAACTTCTTCTGGTTTGAGCTCCAGGGACTTCCACAGGGATCCAGAGTCCGTGGACAGCCAGCTCATGCTGGTTACCACCAATACTGTTTCTACAGCAACAGTGATGCACAAACATGGACCCACAGAAAAAAGAACAGAGCAAAAAACCCTGTCAAACAGATCTGACTCCTCTCCCCCATCATAGATTCCCAGACATCCTTTGTCATTGGGTTCATTTGAACCACCTCAAGTTCCAGGAACATCCTTTCTGGTCTCTCCAGATGAAGCTCCAGGCTGTGTAAGAAGAACTCAGGGGCCTACAGCAGCTCACACTCCTCCTTGCACCATCCTGGAGCCTGTGACTGCCCCATGGGATGAGCAAGGACAAGGAAAAATCAGCCAGTGTGGTCCAATCATTAGCATGCAGGCTGCCTCCTCCTGGGGGGCAGGACACCAGGATGGCACAGAGTGTTTCCTGACCCTCCCAAGATGTAACACGGAGATGGCAGAGCATTTGCTCTTAGAGCTGCTCCTTGGCAGCACTGACAGGACCCAAGAGGTTGTACTAGGAACATGCTCTCAACCACTCCTCAGCCCTCAAAAATCCAAAGTCATCAATGTCCCTGCAAAGGGAGATCTGTAGGTACCTGAAGGTGGGCAGCACAGGGGGTTCAGACCACTGTGGAAAGGGAAGAAGAAACACAAAGCTCCCTACAGCCCCCAGAGCTGACACCACCCAAAAATTCAGTGTGGTGAGCCACATTCCTCCTCACCTCCTACCTCTTCCACTTGCCTTTCACCTCTTCAACCCAAATGAAAGCAGGTCAGGCACTGTGTAAGAATATCTGTGAGGCAGTAAAAGCCAACTCTAGCAGCAAACTGAGCTTTCCAGAACTCACTCATCTTCCTCTGGAACCAGCAACACTCTCCCGTCAGCAGCACCACCAGACATCTCACTCTGAAGAACAAATCCTTGCTTTCCTCCATATATTTTCAGAAGGCAAATGCTGGTGGACCACCTTGTTTCTCCACCACTTCCCACACATGGGATATTTCTCCCCCAAACCTAGCCAGTAGCCCTGAGTGTTCCTCTCTGCTGACACAGAACATCATCCAGCTGGTGTCAGGGATGTATTCACCCAGGGACCAGCACACTCTTGCATCTTTCAGGATGCTAAACACTCACAGGGATTTCTAAAGCTGAGGGTAACCTTCAGTTGCTGCTAGCTTCCACCCAGGAGCTGCCCAGACCAAATCTGAACAGTCCCTAAATTATTTAGAGCTCAATTATAACACCTGGGTCATTTGGAATGACTCATTTGTAGTGTCTTCAGGCAGAGGCATGAGGTAGAGAGTAATTACCCTACCTCTGCTGGTCCTGTCTAGACTAGGAAACTGAGGTGTGTCCAGCAGGTGAGGGACATTTGGCCAGGTGGGGTTTCACACTGGGCTCTGCAGCAGACAAACCTCTGAAGCAACAGGAGGGAGCATCACCTGGCAGGGGAAAGCATCACCCCTGTTAAATTTCATGTACAACCACCCAGATTCTCATGCCAGCACACACAGATGAGTCCCAGGTCAAGGAGAGCAGCCAGGATCCAGCAGGACTGCTCTCTCAGGCACACCAAGCACAAGGGATCACTATCTGGAAGCAGCACCACAAAGAGTAGGGACAAGAAGTCAGGCTGAACCTGATGGGAAAGCATTACCCATTGCATCCCACTGCTGGGAGGGTGGGAGCCCTTCAAGGGAGAGCAGGGGTGGCTGCTTGACCAACACAGGGCTGTCTTACCAGGCATGAGAAGTGTCCACCCTTCCAGCTTTGAGCCCATCCATCCTTTTGGTGGTGGGAGGATAAGGGATGGAACTTTGTCAGGAGTCTGTCACGTGTGGCTACCAACACACATGGACCTTCCCACTCCCATGGGTTGTGTCCCCTGCATTTGACATCAGTACTGCAGGGAAGGTTTGGTACCACCAATACAAACAACTTTTAAAGTCCAAGATCTGGACAGCCAGCAGTCAAGCTTTGCCATCCCACAGGCAGCTCACATCTGGTGCCACCCTACACACAACTGCAAGAAAAACCTTCTCCTCCACATTACCAAACTTCATCCCTCAGCTGATGACTCCACACGCTGCACAAGCAGTGTAAACTCTCACCCAGGGGATAGTGTGGCCACCAACGTGTAAGGACAAGTTTGTCAACTCTGTTCACAGGAGAGGCCTCAGTTTTTGGCTGGTAGGGACAGGCAGGGGCCTCCTCTCAAACTCTGGGTAAGGATCTGACCAGAGGGCAGGGCAGGGCAGTGCTAAGGCAGGGCACAGACTGCCCCAAGCAATGGGAGAGACAGCATCTCAGCTCTCTGGACTCCCCTCCTGTAGGCTCCAACACCCTCAGTGGGTGGGTGGTCCCATGTCCCTTTACAGGTGTCACAAACTCCACCGACCCAAACGAGGGTGCCAATGCACCCAGCCAGGGATGGCCACTCAGATCCTCCAGCAGGAGCTGTGCCACCACCCTGGGGAAGGGTGAGGCTCCACTCCAGGTTCTCTCCAGCAGCAGAGCCAGTTTTAGAGGTTCCTACTCCACCCTGTCTCCCCATCTCAGCCAGCCACCTCTCCAGTCTCCTCTGGTTTGCTGCTGGGGCAGCCAGCTTGCTGGCCCAGCACAGACAATTTGGGTAAGATGTGCCCATCCCCTCCCTCCCAACTTTCCTGCTCCACAAATCCCCTGCAGCAGCACTCAGCCCAAAGGCATCAGCTCCTGGGGCTCTAACAGAGGGAGGGCGGGAAGGAGAGAACCTCTTCAACCAGCTCTGCCACACCAACAACCCTAACTTGGAACCACACCCTGAGATAAAGACTGCTGACTCCACAGCAGCAAGGAGACCAGGAACAGGCAGGGTTTTTGGCCTTAGGGTCCCAGAACACTTCCCCAAACCCTTTTGAAGTGATCCCAGTGCTCCTCACCCTGCATGAAAATTTATGGGAAAAGTGAAAGCGTGATGTGCCTAATTCCAATTTGGAATTCACAGAGGCTGGCTGGTTTTAGTTGGCAGGGAAGGTCTGGCAGAATTAACCCCAGAGCAGATGGAAGGTGAGGTTTCCTCCCCCATCCAGCACCCAGAACCAGCAGACTCTGCCTCCTCCTGAGGAACCCTCGGCAGCTTCATGGACTCACAGAGATCTGGGTGGGTAAAGTGGCTTTGTGTGCAGTGGAGAATGGAGTAAGAGAGCAATTTTTTCCTCAGCAGAGCACCAGGCAAGAACCTAGAGCTGTGAGGGTGGGACAGACCACCTCACCTCACCTCCAGAACATCTTTAGAAGAGCTTTGTGTCCAACAGCTCCTTCTGCAGTGGCTTCCAGAGATGTACTGGAAAGTTTGCTGAACAGCTCCTGGGCACCACCAGGATTTCCTTCCCAGATACATATCTACTCCTACCAAAAAGTAAGTCACACAGATGCAACAATTTCTCCTTAAACTCTCAGATCAACCCATGGAGATCCTGGTGACTGCTGAGGTGACACAAGGCTGACAACATACTCTGAGACAGGCAGCATCTGAGCACCAACAACACCAGCCTGACCAAACTTCTTTTTCTCCAGAGCTTTTAGTCCCTAGCTGCTCATGTTGCTGCTCCTGCCTTTAAGAAGTTCAAGCTCCAAGTGCCAGTGTGTCCTTGTCCTCTTCATGGGGCTTGCGGTGACACAATCTGGGTGCAACCACCCAGTGACAGTCAGAAGACTTCCAAGTCTCAAAGAGGGCTCATGGCATTGTTGGTGCCAGGGCTGGACTGTCACTCTCAGGGCACAGGACACAACAGAACATTTCAGCTCCTCCATGAAGGGTCTGTGAAATGCCCATCTCCAGCTGACAAAGCCAACACCTCAAACCAACCTCGCAGCACTGCTCGGTGTATACTCACACTGAGTAGGAAACTACTCCACAGTTCCTAACAACTCCCACCCTCCACTACTCACAGTGCAGGGAGGCCCAGATGAAACTCAGGGTGAGAAACATGGAGATTCCATCCCTCACTGCCATTCCACTCTCCTCACTGCATCATCCCCAGGGTGCCTTCCAGAGCTCACCAGGAAACAGCTTCTTCCAAGGTGTAATTGTTTCAGGTGGGTGCAGGATGACCCCAGGGACAGTCCTGCCTCCAGACCAACTCACCCAGGTCTTCAAAACCTTGGGAATGATGGAGCCTGAGCCAGGAACCAGCATGGTCCAAGGTGGTGTGACCCACTCAGTGCAAGAGCCACGATCACAGCTGAGGGGGAGAACTGGCAGGGAATTCTTGCAGGAATTCTTACATCTGAGGCAGAGGTGAATTGCTCCTCAAACCCCAGATCTCTCAGCAGGACTGACAAATCCAGGCAGAAAACAAACACAGATCAGATTTTTTGTTGTTGTTGTTGTTGAATTAGAGGAAGGCATTGCTCACTAAATAAAATATCACAACACACTCAAGACTTCCTCCACATCCTGATGGAAGATGGTTTTAAGGTTGGGGTGACACCAGAAGATGCTGTTGGCACCCCAGACTGCAAGCTTCTCTTGCCATCAGTCCCATCAAATGATGCTACCTGCCCACCCAATGAATTCAGCCCTTTCACCACTATAAACTATTCTGGTCAAGGCTGTTTGGCTGGTAGGACTGCTACCACACTTGAATATATATATAAAAATATATTTATTATTTTGCTTTCACACCCACACTGATCCCCAGTCACAGACAAGAAATGCAGTTTTACAGCAGCAGAAAAATGCTGTACCACCAACTACCTGTTTCCCTACCAAAAACTTTTAATGCAGGGATATTCAAAACCAACTCCCAAGACCAAGGCACACGTAGGATATTCAAATAAGCCACATTCATCACTTTTGCTTTCCCAGATAATTCCAACATGACACCTTGTACTGCAAGGGTCAGGAACACTGGCTAAGAGAACAGCTCCCCAAATTTCAAAGTGTGTGTCTTGGACTGAAAAAAAAAAAAACCATGACAAAAATAATCTTTTAAAGGTTCTTTGATAAGGGAGTCTCACTGATGCAGCCAGAGAGAGAAAGAGCTGGGAATTCCCAGGAAAAGCAAAGCAGAAGGCATGAACTCCTCACCTACCACACCAGAGTGATGCTTTCTCCTCTCAGCTGCAGGCCAGCAAAGACAACATGCACAGGAGGTCACAGGAGCCCAGGAAAGCCTCATCCTCAGCTTGCTGCCTTCCCAAGCCCCTTAACCACATAGCTCACCAGTGTGCAGCTATTTATCCAGATTAGCACCTTCTACTGGAGCTCAGGCCACCTACACCAGGACAGCAACTCTTCCCAACCATTTTTATTTCCAAGATGATAGTTTTTTTTAAACTGGGAAGTTCCTGGCTGCTGGTCTCCTTCACCTGCTGGGTCTTTATCCAGCTATTTTGGATTACTTCTGGTCAAAGCAGTTGTTTGTCAGAAGTTTTCTGCCCCAAAACTGAAGCCATCCTGATGATTGGTTATAGAAATGGTCACTCCTCAGCCAAAGCAGCACCTTGAGCCACACAGCTGTGGGAGAAAGCGGGTGGGGAAGAGGGAGGAGGTGGGACTGCTGATTTTGGCAGCATCACCAAAGCATCCACCAAAGCACTTAAGAAAAACAACTCCTCTTGGAGGGCCCACAGGTCTATTACAGTTGGGTATTTTTTGTAAACATCCTCTCAAATAAGAGAAAAGATGAAAAAAACACTTCAAATCAGAGTCACTTCAGGTTCCTGAAGCAGGCTAAGGTGGCTGACTACAAACATACAGATGCCTGTCATCAAATCCTCTAGCAAGAGGTAAACATGCAGCAGACATCAAACAGCACCAGAAAAGGAGCACACCTTCAGCAAACCAGGTGTTCAGACAAACCTCAGCCTATGGAATACCCTCCTCTCCCCAGGGTTCAATGCTGAGATAACCATTTCTACCCTCACAAGATGATTTCTCTTCCCAGGTGCAAGCTGGCTCCAAGTCCCCAGCACCTTTTTGGGGGCCAGGCACCCAGCAACAGCAAAGAGCAACAAGAAGTTTTTGCTGTTAAGGGCAGAGCTTAATGCCAAGTACCATGTTGCTTTGCACCAAATGATTGCAGAGTATTAAAGGATAAGGATTTACCTTTACAGGAAGCACCTTGAAGATGAGGGTACACGTGCCCTGTCACAGAGCTGCCCCTCAGCTTTCTCAGTGGGTCTACCATTGCCTCAAAACACCCTGAAACCACCCTGCAGGAGACACAGCAGTTTCCTCTCCTTCCCTGGACCTCTGGGAATATAAAATCACCTCTTGCAGTTACAGCCCAACTCCCTTCAGCTTTGTGCAGCTCCCTGCACAGCAGCACAAACATCAGGTAAGCCAGAGCTCCTGCCAGGCCCTAACTAGGACCTGACTTTTGGAACATCTTCCTCCAAAAAACCACAGCCAACCAAAAAAAAAAAAAAAAAAAAACACAAACCAAAAAAACCACCAGGAGAAGACCCATGCATGTGTGCACAAGCAAATTCAAGCTTGAAGCTGAAGCTGGTTTTCTCAGATTTCACAGCACACTCAAATCAAGTCCAGGCCAACATACTGGTAACACACATTATTTCAGCTTCTCTGCTTGTTACAGACACACGGAGAAAACCTGCTGTGCCAGAAACTACATTCACACTCATTTCAGATTTCTATCCAGAGCTTCGTAAAGTACCTAAATCCAGACTCAGCCTCCAACCTTCTCCTCTCCCAGAGTTCAGGAGCCAAGTGCCCTTCATGAGGGCAAACTCTGTGACACAAACAGGACCCAGGATGCCATCTGACCCTCCGCCAGCTGAGCTAAAACTTCTGGGCAGGTGGCAGTGCTCCACCACACCACTTTGGGTTGTTTAAACCTGTTGCCAGTACAAACCTCTTCTTGCTTCAGTTGCAACAGAGCCAAGAACAAAACTGGATTGGTAAGGGCCAATACTGACCAGTCTTTGGCTGTAACGGATCCTTTCTTCCTCAGGCTCCATCTCCGACTCTTCTGAAGAGAGTGAGAAGGACACTCCAGGACTGCTGTCTTCCTCCTCTTCCTCCTTTGAAGTCAGAAGGAAATAGTGAAGCAGGGCACACCGACATGAGACGCCTACACCCCTCATTTCTTCACTCATTTTGAGGAGGAACCCAGACCACCGTGCCGGGGCTGAAGGCAGCGAGTGAGCCCACCTCAACTAAAGTTAACTAAAGTTAGGCTCCCATTCTAACTTTAGGCATGACCCAGGGTAACTGACTTTACCAGCTGCTCTGTAACACGACATGAGCTGCAGGGCCCAGATCTGCACTATCACCAGCAGCTCACTTGGCCCACCCTGGCACCGGGAGCAAGCAAGCTGCTGTCACAACACTTTTTGGGGAGAAACCCAGCTCCTCCAGAGTACAAAAGATTATGCATTCGAGAAGCAACAACTCCTCTCAACAACACGGCTGCCATCCCCTGGGTGTCCCGTGGTGTCTCCACCACACAGGTGGAGAATAACCCCCAGGAAGAGGAGGAGGGGATCTCTCCTGCATAGAGCACGGCTGCAGGCAGGGGACTAACTCTTATCTTGAGAGGGACCTAGCTGCTCAGGTCTCAAAACCTGCCACCTTCTGACACCGCACAGTAACACGGGAAACCCCCCCAAGGCGTCAGATGGCACCTAAAGTTTGTTGTTGTCGCTTTTGTTTGTTTTTGTTGTTTTTTTTTTTTAAGGGGGTTGTTTGTTTTTCCGTTGTTTTTGTTTTTTTCTTGAAGGACTCGAAGCCCAGGTATATTACAGCTTTTAATCCCCATGCCTCTGCCAGGCCTTCGGGGAAGGGATCTACCACTACAGAACCGCTACCAGAGCCCGGAGAGAACTTGTTTCATCCTGCTGAGCCCCGACCCTCCCCACCCGCTTTGACAGCGGAGCCTTTCAGCTCCCTCCGAGCATCTCCCATCTCCCATCATCTCCCCCCTCCCTCCCCGCATCACTTTTTCACCCGACACTTGCTCAACTCTCCTGGAACACCCCAACTACAACACAAACACACCGCACGGGAATACCCGCGGCTACAGCACCGGGAGACCTCTCCCCTCTCCATCACCCCCCCCCACAAAGTCCCCAAGCCCAGCCCGGCCCCCAGACCCATCCCAACCCCGCCACGGAGGCCCCGGCCCGGCCCGGCCCCGCCGCTGCGGCCTCACCCCCCCCCCCCCTGATCCCCGGGGCAGGAGGGAGCCAGCCCCGGCCCGGCCCGAACAAAGCGGCGGTGGGGGAAGCCCTGGGCCGGGACGTCAGCCCCCGGGGAGCTGTCACGGGCACCCTTCGGCCCCGGGAGCCGCCCGCCCCGCCGCCCCCGAACCACAACTTCCCGGGCCCGGCCTCCCGGGGGCCGTAAGGAAAAGGGAGACCCGCCCGTACCACCCCCCCTCCCCGCTCCCTCCGTTCCCCAAGCCGGGGCAGCGGCTCTACCGCCCGGGCCTTTCTCCGGGGACCGGCGGAAACTTCGGGGGCGGCGAGTCGGGACCCCCAACCCCCCCCCCCACCGCCCCCAGCGAGTGGCTCACCAGGTCCCTCCTGCGCCTTTGTCCTCTTCTAGCGCCGAGACGGGGAGAAACAGAAGAGACGGAGGAGGAACCCCCGAGTCAAGGAGCGATCGCGCCCCGGGCCCGGGCCCGGCCCCAACACCCCGCGCCCCCTCGGCCCCGCCGCCGCCGCCGCCCCCCCCCCCCCCCCCGCGCTCCGCCGCCCCCGGCGCTCCCACCGCGGGCAGCGGGCACTGACAGCCCCGCCGCCCGCCCGGGGCCGCTACCCGCTCCGACGGGCCCCGCTCCCCGGCCCGGCGCCGCGTTCCCCCGCCGCTACCACCACCGCGCCCCACCGCACCCCCCGCCGCCGGGCTGCCGGCTCACCGCCGGACCCCCGCAGCCCACACCCCGTTGTGCCGTGCCCTTGGCTTCGCCCTGCCCTCCCGGCCCCACCGCCGCCGCCGCCGCTTCCTCCTCCTCCGCCTCCTCCGCCGCCGCCCCCCTAAAGCCGCTCCCCCCCCACCCCCCCCGGCCGGGACGCGGTTCCCCTCCTCACACAGGAGCCGCCGCCGCCATTTTGAACCCGTCAGAGTCTCACATACACACTGACTCGGCCGCCGCACTGCGCAGGCGCCGTCCGCAACCTCCCCTGACCCCCCCCGCCGCCTCCCCCGCCGACCGCTGCGCGCCTGCGCAACGCGCGCCCCCCCGCCCCCCCCCAGCCCCGCGCACCCCGCAACCCCCCCCGCACCGGAGGAGAGGAACACAGTGCGCAGGCGCGGAATGGGGATTGGCCGCGCCCCCCCACCCCTCCCTCCCGCGTATGGACACGCCCTCCGCGTGGACACGCCCCCTCCGCGTGGACACGCCCCCACCCGTGCCCTTCGGGGTCACACGCGTGTGCGGCACTGCATATGTGTGTGTGCACCCCCAAATGCGTGTGTGTGCACCCCTACATACGTGTGTGTGTTCATCCCTACATACACGTGTGTGTGCACCCCTACATGCGTGTGTGTGTACCCCTACATACGTGTGTGTAACCCTACATACGTGTGTGTGTACCCCTACATGTGCACCCCTACACGTGTGTTCATCCCTGCATACATGATTGTTCATCCCTACATATGTGTTTTTTCACCCCTACACACACGTGTGCATCCCTACATACAGGTGTGTGCTACACTGCATACATGTGTATTCACCCCTACACACATGTGTGTTCATCCCTACATATATGTGTAGTGGATTTATATAAACACACAACATACATGTATATACTCCAACACCCATGGAGCACACACGTATGTAAACACAGGGCACATACATGTCTAAACACATGCAGCACACCTCCTGCAGCAGACATGTATATACACCTAAACACACGTATACATACCTATACACACCTGTACACACCTACACACATATACACACCTACACACATGCAGCACAGGTGCACACACCTACAGACATGCACTACTCATGTAACACACCTATTCACACACAGACACACCTGTCCATGTGCAGCACACACATATACACGTGTGCACACACCTGTACCCACGCAGCACACCTGTACACATACATGCACACATGTACACCCCCAGCAGCAGGCCTGGCTCCCGGCAGCCCACACGGACCGTGTCACACTAACGAGTGTCACCCTAATGAGCGTCACGCTTTAATGACCGCGGTCCCCCCGCCTGTCCCCTCCCTCGCTGGCCTGCCAGCGCCATGGGGACACCCGCCCCCCAAAATCCATCCTCTGCTGCCAGCCCCCCCGGGATGCTCAGACCCCGTGTCCCATGTCAGGGGACACGTCCACGTCTCGGGGACAGTTTCTCCACGCAGTGGCGCTGGGGGGGGGGACAGGAGGAGCCTGGCGGGGGTGGCAGCAGGGGGGGGACACAGTGGCAGTCGCCGGGGTGGGGGGCTCAGCAGAGCACGCAGCCCCTCCGGGGTCTCTTCCTGCGCTGGGTCCGGCGTGAGGCGCTGAGGGCGACGGCGCAGGCCTCTGCGAAGATGTCCCCAATGTTCTCCTGGTACCTGGCCGAGCACTCCAGGTAGGACACGGCGTGGACCTGCCGGGCCATGGACTCTCCCTGTGGGCAACGGTGAGGTCAGATCCTCCCACGGGACACGGGCTCCCCCTCCGCCTCGTGCTTGGGGACATCCCTGGCAGGGTGACACTTGCCTGCTGGCGGGAGATGGGCTCCAGGCGTCCCTCCTGAAGCTTCTGCTGCACCTCCGGGTCCCGCCGCAGGTCGGTCTTGCAGCCCACCAGCAGCACAGGGACACCTTTGCAGAAGTGGTTCACCTCCGGGTACCACTGAGGGGACAAAGCACCCTGCAGTGTGTGCTGTGTCACCCTGTGTCACCCTGGGGGACAGGGGACAGGCAGAAGCCCTGGCTCCATGCCACCTCCCACGGGGGTTACCTTGGTTAAGATGTTGTCGAAGCTGTTGGGGTTGGTGACATCAAAGCAAATGAGGACAACGTTGGCATCCGAGTAGGACAGCGGGCGCAGCCTGTCATAGTCTTCCTGTCCTGCCGGGGGTAAAAGCAGACCATTATAAACCAGTTGCCTACTGGGATAGGTGTCCCCTCCAGCCTGAGGACACCCTGTGACATCCTGGCAGACTGGTGGCCTGCCAGCTGTCCAGTAACTCCCCGTCTCCCATGGTCATTGCATGGGGACAGCTCACCAGGGATGTGGGACACCCCGAAACCCACACCCTGAGAGAGGGGATGGGGTGAGGGCCACAACTGCCAGCCCTGTCCCCTCCTGTCCCACCTGCTGTGTCCCAGAGGTGGACTGTCACGGGCTTGCTGCCAGTCTGGAGGGTGGCTGTGTACTTCTCGAAGACGGTGGGGACATAAACCTTGCAGAGGACAGGGTAGGGGGGGTGAGAGACAGCACCCACCTGCCATGGGGGTGAGGGGGCAGCGGTGGAGGTGACCCCATGGAGATGTGTGAGCAGGATGGGGCACGGGGAGGACACACGGGGGGGAAGGAAGGACCAGAAGGGGGGTAGAAGATGGTGGTGTCCCCCCAGGGCAGGTGGCGTGGGGACACCGAGCCTCACACAGGTGGGATACCCTGGGGAGGAGGGGACAGAGGTTCTGGGGTGTCTGTGGGCTGCACCCCGTCTCTAACCCCCTCGGATGCCCTCCTAAGACCCCACTCCCCATCCTCTGACCCCCAGGTGAAGCAGGGTTCCCCATCCGCCCACCGAGGGGGTCACCTCGGGCCCCCGGCTATGTCACCCCCTGCCCAGAGCCCCCAGCCCCCTCCCTGCTCCGCTGCCACCTCCGTGCCCGTCCCGTGTCCCCTCCGCCACCCTTCGCCCTCTGCTCCTCGGAGCAGCTCCGCGGGGGAGGGGGGAGCCGGTAACACCCCCCCTGCCCCCACCCATGACAGGGTCCCACCGGGGCTGAGGTCCCAGGGGACCCTGGGAGGTCCGAGGAGACGAGGCCAATACCTTGGGGAAGTCCCCTCTGGCGAAGGCCACCAGCAGAGACGTCTTCCCGCAGCCCCCGTCCCCCACCACGACAGCCTTGACCTCGGCCTGGGGGGGTCCTGGGCTCTGCCCCCCACGTTCCGCCTGCATGTGGCCACGGAGCCTGCCCGGCCTCGGCAGGGACAGGGACGGGGACAGGGCGGCGGGTGGCACCCGCCCGGTCCAGGGTGCGGCCACCACCCTCCCGCCTCACCCGCCCGCGGCGCCGGTGGGGCTGAGGCTGTGGGGGATGCTCACGGGTGGCCCCGCCGGACATGGGGACCCGCACACGAGTGGGGCTTTGGGTGGAGGGGGGCCGGGACCCTTCCGCACACGCCTGTCCTGCTGCACGCCTGTCACACACGCTGATCACACGTCCTGTGTGTGCTCTTGTGCCTGCCCCACAAACGCCTGGTGAACACGCACACGTATGACCCCATCCCACACGTGAAGAGCCTTTGCATGCACACACACGACTCCACCCCATGTGTGAGGTTCCTTTGCACACACACACACGTGTGTGACTTCATCCCACACATGCAGCAGATCCTTTGCACTCACACACGACTCCATGCCACACATGTGCAGCTCCATGCACACACACACACACACACACGTATGACCCCATCCCACACATGCAGCTCCTTGCACACCCCTGCTCACACATCCAGATCCTTGCACACCTGCACACAGGTTCCCTTGCACGCATGCATATGCTCACACACGCTTGCACAGCTCCCCCTTGCACACCCAGAGCTACCTCCTGCTCGCACACACACACACTGTGCACAAGCACACACACATTGTGCATGCCAACACACGCATGTTGTCTCCTGACCTGCTGCAGGTGGGGACCCTCCCCAACACCTTGCCCCCCACCCCCCCACCCGTGTTTTATTGCTCCAGCATCCACGGGAGGCAAAGTCCAGGGTGGGGAGAGGCACAGATGTGTGGGTGTGGGTGTGACTCACAGCTCTGCCCCCCCACCAGGGCCACCTCTTTGTCACACAGGGTGATAGGCCACGCCATGCCCAGCCCTGTCCCCTGTGTCCCTCTGCTGTGGGCAGCCCCCAGCCCATGATCTTTTCCTGGGGCTGGCAGGGGACATGCCCAGTGCTGCTCCTGGGGACCCAGACAGTACCACACGTGACCCCCACCTTAACCCCCCCCCCCCTGTGATATCCGTGGTGACCCTCACCATGGACTTCCATGGATGGGGTGTGCAGATGGAGACCCCCATAGCCCCCTCTGTGGGAGATGGGACATTTCTGGGTGGTGGCCAGGCAGAGGGAGCCCTGGTTGCCTCCTTGCTGGCTTCCCCATCCCTGAGGTGGGTGCACCTGGGGGTGCTTTGCCCTCCTCCGTCTCCCCAGCAGCACAGGGAGATGGGGACAGCAACTGTAGGGGACATGGAGGGTGGCCATTTCTGCTCTGGGAAGGAAGGAGAGATCATGTCCCCAAACTCCAAGCCTCCAAGATTCCCTCCCCTCCAGCTAGTGCCACTTCTGAGAGAGGTCAATGGGTCCTTCTGGATTAAGGATGGACAGGGGGGACCATGGGTGTCATTCCTTGATGTCCCTCTCAGTCCCATGGGGCTCATCCCCACTTCTCCTACCACCAGCCCCTTGCCTGTCTTCTCTTGGTGGGCACCAGCCCATCCAGGAGGTGACAGAAGAGCTGGGGCAAGTCTGAACTGAACACCACCCAGGCCTGATGTACAATGAAGATGGAGGAGACCCAGCTGTGATTCCCATCCCAGAAAGCTGGAAAGCAAACGGACACAGTAATGAACCATCTCAGAAGGATGCCAGTGTCAGGGCAGGGTGGTGGTGGTGATGGACCCGGAGACTGGAGTGCAATAAAACATTTAGGAAGGTGGTAATTACCAGTTAATGAGGTATCAGGGTGAATCCTAAAAGCATTAAGATTCTTTCGCAGCAAGATGGAGCTGCTTCATCCTCTGGGGGATTCTCTCAGGGAAAACATTTCCTTTCCCGAAAGATCAAGAGAAAATTGTAGGGGAAGAGGCTCGGTGATGCAGCCTTGTGTCTCTGAATCTGCCCACCCTGCCTGACCTGGGATCTTGCAGTAACACCCCAAAGAGCAGCTGGATTTGGAGGAGAGACAGGCTGCTTGGGTCTTCTGAGGACGTGGAGACCCTGGTTCTCCTCATCTGAGAAGATCGTGGGGAGGAGAGCTGGAGAGAGGGAGCACACCCTGCTTGGACGTGCAGGAAAGGTAAGGACTTGGGATGGAGCCCACCCCAGGGAACTGCTTGTGTCTACCTGGAGCCCCTCACCACTTCTTCGGGGGCTCTGGAGCCCCTCCAACCTCTCCTCCACCACCTCATCACCCCCCAGCCCATCCCTGGAGAGGAGCTACCTCCCCAGCCCTCTCATCACCCCCCAGATGCATTGTGCCACATCTCCAGGATCCACATCCTTCTTGCTTTTGGAGTCTCACTGACTCCCCCTCTGCTCTGCCCACAGCTGGAGACCGGGTCCCACCTTCTACCATGGAGCTGAGGCAGACATCCCCACCTCCTGCACCACCCATGCCAGAGATGAATGATGGAGACACCCCATGCAGGATGGATGTCACCGACATGGCCTTAGATGGTACCACGGTGCTCATTGGGCTCTTGGGGCTGCTGGGGAACGGGGCTGTCCTCTGGCTCCTTGGCTTCCACATCCACAGGAACCCCATCACCGTCTACATCCTCAACTTGGCCGTCTCTGACTTCGCCTTCCTCCTCTTCGTGCTCACCTCCTCCCTCTTATACCTGGTGGAGAACTTCTCCTGCTCCACTCTTGTGCCTTTGGTGTACCTGAGGACACTTTTCCTGCTCTCTTTGTTCTCCTACAACATGGGTCTGTATCTCCTGACAACCATCAGCATCGAGAGGTGTGTGTCCATCCTCTGTCCCCTCTGGTACCGCTGCCGCCGCCCCCAGGCTTTGTCAGCCGTGGTGTGTGCCCTGCTCTGGGCTCTCTCCCTTGCTGTCATTGTTGCAGTGACTTCCCTGTGCCTGTTCCATGAGCACGAGCACTGCAGGATGGCTCTCATCTCCATGTACCTCCTCAATTTCCTCATCTTTGCCCCACCCATGGTCATTTCCAACGTGATCCTGTTCATTAAGGTCTTTTGTGGATCCACGAGACGTCAGCCCAAGAGGGTTTATATCGTTATCTTCCTCACTGTCCTCTTCTTCCTCATCTTTGGGGTTCCCCTCAGCATCTGGAATTTCCTGCAGCAGTTCAGCTACTCCCTCGTGTCCTCCCAGGTTGTTTTCCTGCTCGCCAGCATCAACAGCAGCATCAACCCCTTCATCTACTTCTTGGTGGGGAGCTGCCGGAGGCGCTGCTCCTTGGTGTCCCTCCAGGTCGCCTTCCAGAGGGTCTTTGAAGAGACAGGGGTCACCACCATCTCCAGCTAAGTGGCCACTGTGGTCACACTGCCCACCCTGGCTCCCAGGTGGGCTTGGAAGTCACCTTCCTGTGCCTGTGTGTTGGGATGCGTCCCATCCCTTCCCCCATCCTGGCCCCATCCCATCTTTACCCATCCCATTCCCATCCTCTTCCCATCCCCATCTCACCTCTACCCCATTCTATCTTCATCCTATGCCCATCCTCATCCCATTCCCATCTCACCTCTATCTCATCCCCGTCCTACCCTCATCTCTACTCCATCCCATCCCCATCCAGACCCCATCCCAAACCCATCCTAATCCCAATTCCTACCCCCTCCCCCTCCCACACGGCTCCTCCCAGCTCTCGATCCTGGTCCTGGTCCCGGTCCGGCTCCTCCTGCCCCAATAAACGCCTCTGCTTCCATCAGCCGCCTCTTCTTCCTCTCTGGGGACGGGGGGGTGGGTGTCAGGAGTGGGGTATCGGGGGGGGGGGGGGTGTGGGTGGGTGCAGAGTGCCCAAAAAACCCTCGGTCTGGGGGCTGGATAGGGGGTGGGACATGGTGGGAAGGGGTGGGTGGGACTTGGTGGGATGGTGGGAAGGTATGGGACAGGAGCAGCATCATCCCCAGAAGTCCCCTGGGGCCGTGCGGGTCCCTCAAGGGTGGGCGATGTCCCTTCTCCCGCCTCCGAGATGGCGCTGGGGGAAACTGAGGCTCGCTGTGATGGCTTTTGGTCCGGAACCACACGACCCATTGCCACTGTCTCCGATACCAACCCCCTCACAGCTCTGACAGGAGATTTTTGTCACCTTCGGGAGCTTGGCACTGCCACAAGGAGGTGAGTGACACCTGGTGGAGCCCATGGGGACCAACAGACGTGGCACCCGGTCCCTGGGGACCAGGGACTCCTCCTCCTCCTCCTCTTGCTGCTGCACCCTCCCGGCTTGATGAGAAAGAGAAATGCTCCCACCCACCGAAGCCAGGGGAGCTCGGAGAGGTGGGACATGAGGTGAGGGTTTAGGGCTCCTAACAGGTTCCACCTCCTCTCCATCCATGGCCCAAAGGCAACATTCATCCCAAAAAGCAGGGTATTTTTGGGAACGTGGTCTGCTGGGGCACATTATCCTTGGGGAAACGGTGTCCTAAGAGCTGGGATGGGCTGGAGGGGGGAGGAGAAGCCAGCATCCCTCTCCCTGGGCATGTTCCTGCTCTCCTCTTCTGCAGGGGACAATATGACACCATGAGACAGTGACACTTGAGGACATGCTGCAGATATTTATTGAGCTGGTTGCTCAAGGAGACCCTCGGCTGCTCTCCTGGTGGCCTCAAGTAGAGCAGTGGAGAGACTTCAACAGGCTTGGCGCAGAGGGACCATGGTGGTAGTGTTGCTGCTTGCTGTGTTGTCTTCTGTCTCTTCAAAGACCCTCTGGAAGGTGACCTGGAGGGACACCAAGGAGCAGTGCCTCCGGCAGCTCCCCACCAAGAAGTAGATGAAGGGGTTGATGCTGCTGCTGATGCTGGCGAGCAGGAAAACAACCTGGGAGGACACGAGGGAGTAGCTGAACTGCTGCAGGAAATTCCAGATGCTGAGGGGAAGAGCGAAGAGAAGGAAGAGGAGGATGGAGAGGAAGATAACGATGTGGAGCCTCCTGGGTTGGTGCTGCTGGGAGCTGCACTGGACCTTTATGAAGTAGATTGTGCTGGAAATGACCATGGGTGGGGCAAAGATGAGGAAATTGAGGAGGTACATGGAGATGAGAGCCATCCTGCAGTGCTCGTGCTCATGGAACAGGCACAGGGAAGTCACTGCAACAATGACAGCAAGGGAGAGAGCCCAGAGCAGGGCACACACCACGGCTGACAAAGCCTGGGGGCGGCGGCAGCGGTACCAGAGGGGACAGAGGATGGACACACACCTCTCGATGCTGATGGTTGTCAGGAGATACAGACCCATGTTGTAGGAGAACAAAGAGAGCAGGAAAAGTGTCCTCAGGTACACCAAAGGCACAAGAGTGGTGCAGGAGAAGTTCTCCACCAGGTATAAGAGGGAGGAGGTGAGCACGAAGAGGAGGAAGGCGAAGTCAGAGACGGCCAAGTTGAGGATGTAGACGGTGATGGGGTTCCTGTGGATGTGGAAGCCAAGGAGCCAGAGGACAGCCCCGTTCCCCAGTAGCCCCAAGAGCCCAATGAGCACCGTGGTACCATCTAAGGCCATGTCGGTGACATCCATCCTGCATGGGGTGTCTCCATTATTGGTCGGTGTGGGTGGTGCAGGAGGTGAGGACAAGTGGTTCAGCTCCATGGCTGGATGCTGGGCAGCTCCTGGGATGGCTGTGGTCAGAGTGAAGAGGGAATTAGAGGCTGGGAGATGATGGAGCTGAGCTCCTTGCCATGACCCTGTGCTTGGAAGGCATCAGTGGAGGGCATCCACCACCAGGGAAGGGCATGCAGCATCAGTGGAGGACAAATGTTGAGGAGAAGGTTGGTGGACACTGTGGGGTAGGACAGGGAGAAAGAGAGGAGGGAGAGGGAGGTTCACCAGGAGCTGCAGGTGGCAAGCACAGGGCAACCAGGGGTAGAGCTTGGGAGAGCATTGCAGGTCACCAGGAGAGGGTGAGAGGAATGTATCTGCTGGAGGAGAGGAAGGTGAAGGAGAACATTGCACTTAACTGTTAACTTTGGTGAAGCAGCAGGCAAGGGCTGTCCTTCCAGCTGGGCTTGGCCAGATCAGCATCTGTGTCTTGGCATCTCACACTCCCTTCGGATCCCTAACCTCAAGCTGATCCTCCCAGGATTGTTACATGGAGAAGAAAGACCCCCCGGTCACCAGGAGGTCCTCACTTTGGTCCCACCAGCTCTCCTCTGCGGTTGTGGGGGAGTCGAGGATGGTTTTGTAACCCTGGCTACGTCAGAGCTTCCACTCCTTGGGTTTATTTATCTTCTTGGGGTTTTTTCCCCCCACAAAGGAAGTGACTTCTGCCAGAAGCTCCACAAGCAGAATGTTGTGAATGGCTCCTCGTTGCCTCCTGATTAGAAACATTCCTCCCTGGATAACAACCCCATTCCCTGGCTGCCTGCCCTCTCCTGGAAGGTTTCTGCCATTCTTCTTTTCTCCCTGGACCTCAGCAGCCTTGGTGTTGCTTATCCAGGAGCAGATCATGATGCTGGTGGTGGTGCTGGTGCTGGTGATGCTGGTGATAGTGTTGATGATGCTGGTGGTTCTGGTGGTGCTGGTGGTGATGCTGGTGATGGTGGTGGTGTTGGTGGGACAGCTGGGTGCTCCTTAGAAGCACAGGTATCTTCCTGTGGTTTGGAGTTCCATTCATCTGGCCCTGGATATGGCAGAGATGGTAAAAAGACACCTCCAGCTCCACTTTCTGCTTGGTTTTGGTTTTGATTTTGGTTTTGGTTTTGGTTTTAGTTTTGGTTTGTTTTTTTCCCTGGGATCTTCATGACTTAAAAGGGGATCCAAAGCAAATCACAGCCTCCCAGAGAGAAGATGATCAAATCTTCTCCATAGTGGACCAGGGAAGGAAGGATTGTGGGTGACCATGTGACTCTGGAGAGAGCAAAAATCCAGGTTTAATTACAAACTGGCAGCTTGTTTCTAATATTGCCCCTTTTTGCTCATTTTTGCCATTGAGAGAAGAAACTCAAACATGTGAAGCGATGCCAAAAGGTGCCTTGAGGGACCTCAGTGTGAAGGACCTTGTCATCTTTGTCCCTAAGTCTGTTGCCACCACATCAGTGGGAGTTCTTAGCTGCCAGCCTGAGGAAAAATCACAGATGGTGACACCCAAGTGGCTGCCAGAAGGTGACAGAACCAAGTGCTCAGTCCAGTGGTCACTGGACTCAACACCCCCCAGCTGGGTGTCAACTGTTACTTATTATTATTTCTGTATAGCTTAATTTATCTATTGTTTGTCTGTGTTATTTGCTATTTATTTCTTATTAATAGTTATTTACGGTTTATAATTTATTATTTACTACTTATTCAGTAATTTACTCTTTCTGATCTGCCACCCCTACTTTATTATTTATCACCTCCAGCTTCTGATTTCCTCTCCCTGATCAGCAGTAGTCATTATTTACCCACATTTATTATTTCTCCCATTAGCAACATTTAACACTCCATAAATATTTCACATTGTTTCCCAGACAGTGGGAAACTCAGCCAAAAAAGCTGAGGCTGCTCTGAAAATCAGTTGGTGGCTGAAGGACCTTGAGGGCTTGGGAGATGCTGAAGAGCTGGATGGAGGAGATTAATGCTCATTTAAATATCATTTTGATGTAATTTAAAGAAATTTTCTTTATGAAGGGATTCGGAGGAGTCTGGGTTTCATGCCAAAGCAGGACTGTCAGCCAAGATCAGAAGTATTTTGAGGTGGCAGGAGAAACAGAAGACTCCAACAGCATCCTGCAACATCAACACAGGGGAGATGTTGGGGTGGAGCATCTGCCCAACCACCAGTGAAAGAGAAGGGCAGGTCCCAGAGTCTGTGTCACCCCCAGGATGTGACATCTGACCGTGTCACACCATCCTTCCCTCCTACCATGGAGATGTGATGATGAAGATGTCCAGCTCAGCTCTTGACCACCAGCAGGGAAGTGAGCCCCAGCAGGCACTGCATTGAGCATCATTTCATTGATGGGGACCTGGTGGCTTCTGTGTGACAGCCAAGAGTGGACATTCACAGAGCTGGGAAGGGTGGCACATCTCAGGGATGTTGCAGCCAGGAGCAGAAGAAGCAAAGAAGAAGGAAAATAATAATTTCATGCTCCACACAACGGCGGGTTTGCAATCAGGAAGCTCTTGAAGCAACCATCAGGTGGGCTGCAACACCCATCCCATGAGGGTGACTCTTTGGCAAGTGGCTTCCTCTGCTTTCATAAGTGATGAGCAAACCCTGGCAGCCACCCACGCCTCAGCAGAAACCTGGGATTGTGGTCCCAGGGGCCCTTTGGCCTCGAGCTGAGGAAGAGGCAGGGTGCTAAAGCCTGCACAAGGACCATCAGAGGAATCTCATCATGGAGTCAACTTGCTCCTGGTGGCCACATCTCATCTAGGAGGGTTTTGGTGTGGCAGCTTCGTAAAATTTCATGTTCAAGACTGCGAAAGAGGATTCCAGTTTGCAGCTGTGGGGTACCAAGGCTGAGCAAGGACTCCGTCCTTACTGGACCTCACCTGTGCTTGGTGAGAGGGGTCTGAGATTCACCTCCTCTCCTCTCCTCTCCTCTCCTCTCCTCTCCTCTCCTCTCCTCTCCTCTCCCTCTCCTCTCCCTCTCCTCTCCCTCTCCTCTCCCCTCTCCTCTCCCCTCTCCTCTCTCCCTCTCCTCTCTCCCTCTCCTCTCCTCTCCTCTCCTCTCCTCTCCTCTCCTCTCCTCTCCTCTCCTCTCCTCTCCTCTCCTCTCCTCTCCTCTCCTCTCCTCTCCTCTCCTCTCCTCTCCTCTCCTCTCCTCTCCTCTCCTCTCCTCTCCTCTCCTCTCCTCTCCTCTCCTCTCCTCCAAGCTTTCCCAGCCTCAAATCTGAGCTTGCACTTCCCTGTGCACCATAAGAACAGAGCCATGGAGGCTCTTGGCTCCTGCTGGTGAGGGCTTTTTTGGGGTGTATCTCCTTAAAAGCAGAGTGAGGGTGGATAAGAAACCTTGGCACAGCAACAATTCCTGGGCAAACCCTTGTGTGAGCAGCTCCAGTGGGTGCCAACACATGTGAAGAATATGTGGGAGACTCAACTTTCAGTTACCAGAAACCATGTGTTTGGGGTGGCCCCAGGAAGGCTTCTCTGGTACATTGAGTTTTGTCCATGGTCCACGTGAGTTATCTGCACGCAAGGGATTTTCACTGGAACTGCCTCTTGTGGTTCCTCCCACTTTTCTCTGGGCTGCTTGGATGGTTTTCTTGAGCAAAAGCCATTTCGCAACCGTGACCCTGAGGTCTGTGTCAGTTTCTGGTGTGTTTGTCCTCATCTAGAGAAAAAAAACACAAAACAAAACAAGAGAAGGAGGATGGAAATGAAAAGACCACATTGAGGAAGGAGGAATGACTCCCAGGGGGGTTTACACCAGCTCTAAAAATTAATTCACCAGCAAACTATTGCTTCTGAGCTGGTTTTGTTTCCTGGTGGAATTCCTCTAGTAGAAGCATGGAGTTGGGAAGATGGAGCTGGCAGGGAAGGGGTGGAGGGAGAAAAGGCATCAGCAGTGCAGTGCCAGGGACTTCTGATGGGATCTAGGATGGTGACAGAAGTTTCTCTGCTCTTTGACTGGTCCCTCAAGCCAGAACTCCATGGACTGGAATGAAAATTGGTGACAGGTACAGAGCCATGAAAATTAAACCCATAAAGCTCTCTGGTGAAAAGAAGAAGCTCAGCTAAATGATGGTCTGTGTGAGATCCTTGTAAGCAGGATGGGAGGATCATGGTCCTTCTGTAACTGCCTGGGGAGACATTCCCTGGGTGGTGGGAACCCTTTCCTGGACAAGCTGTAACTCAAAAAGTTTTTACTTTCCAAAGGACAGGAAAGTTGGAGAGAAAGAGAAATCCCCCCCCAACCTCTCAGCTACGGCAGACTCCTGCCCTATTCTTTAAAACTCCATTAATAAATACTTCTGAGCTGTTTAATTCCTTCATGTGTTCTCAAAGCCTGAGTCACCACCCCTGGGTTATATTTTAGCTTCTCTTTGGGAAAGCAAATGGCATGTTAGTTATCCTTGGCTTTCAGGCAGTGGGAAAAAGATGGACAACTGCCATGGTTTGGTTCCACTGGAAGCTTCTCACAGTGCCAACTACAAATGTCCCAGAGAGACCTTTGCTGCTCAGGTCCCTCCCAGAATGAACAAGGAGGTCTTGGCAAGGTCAGTAGATGGCTCATCCCAACTATTGAAGGTATCTACCTTAGGCTGAGGTTCATTATGCTCTAGAGGTACCTGTCCTCCTCATAGACAAGACAAAAGTTTTAGAATGACACAAAAATGAGCCATTTCATGTCACTTATTGAACAGACTTTGAGATCAGAGCTACCATGCTGGAAACAAAAAAAAAGAAATCCAAATTTAGTTTAGGAGTGGTGACAAAAACCCACTAGAAAAAGACCAGCACAATCAGGAGCTGGGAGCCCATGGATGGTCATTGAACTGTGCAGAGGAGATGTTCTGCTCCTCCTGAGGATGGCCAGGTTCACTGAGGGGCTTTCTCTTAATGGATACCTCTTTGGGGCACCAGAAGTTGTCCCCACTCCCTGCCAGGTTGATCCAAGCTCCATACAACCTTCAACACTGCCAGGGAAGGGACAGCCACCAATTCCTTGGGCAACCTGGGCCAGGGGCTCACCACCCTCACAGGGAAGAATTTATTTCTAATATCCAACCTAACTCTCTTCTCTACTAGTTCACAGTCATCCCACCTCATCCCATCCCTCCAGGCCCTCGTTTGAAGTCCCACCCCAGATTTCCTGGAGTCCCTTCAGGCTCTGGAAGGTGCTCTAAGCTCTCTCTGGAACTTTCTCTTTTCCCAACTGACCAACCCCAACTCTCTCAGCCTGGTTCCAGGGCAAAGCTTCTCCAGCCCTCATTTTCTCAAAACATCTTATCCCTGCAACTGATCAGTGTGGCAAATTCCCACGTAAAATTACTGGAGAGTGCTCCCGTTTGTCCCCAAACTATGCAGCCCAACTTGGAGCTGAGTTTCTCTTTCCATCAGCTGGCGGTGCAGGACCCGCTCTGCTGATCCACACTTTAGACCAGGTTAAGGATGTTCCTGGCCATCCGCACCCCTCTCCTGCCATCTAGAGGCATCAACCCCGCAGATATCTGTGAATTCGATCGGGACAGTGCGGGACACGTCAGCCCAACCCAATGAGCCCACGGTGGGAAGGAGAAGGAGGCTCCCACTCCTGCCCCGGAGGAGGCGGAGGGTTCGGACAGGGCTGGTAAGGGGTAGGGGGAGATTTTGGTGGGGGTGAGGTGACAGAGGGTGTCTTCGTGAGGGTGTCCTGCTCAGCCTCCTGAAGCAAGTGGATCTTCCTGGGAGTTCTCACCATCCACTTCCAATCCCTCAGCACCCACCAGCACCCATGACCTTGCCCATTCCCCCAGCCCTTTTTGCAGAGCCCAGCCTGGCTTGCCCAGCAGACATGGGCAGAGCTCCCCCAGGGCCTCACGTGTCCCACCTCCCCCAGGCAAGAGATCCCCCAAAACACCACAGAACACATCTGCTGAGCCAGAGGAGTCGGAGTTTATTGTCTGGGGCCAGGGCAATGAGGGTCATGGCAGTGGGGAATGCAGGGACCCAGCCGGGCTGAGCAGTGCCGCGCTGGCTCTGGCTCATGTGTCCCCGTGCTCAGCTCCAGCCCCCGGCTCCCTGCCAGGCCCTGCAGCTCCAGCTCTCCTCACCAGCACAGCCTCACAGACTGGTCTGCTCCACGGGCTCTCCCGACACATATCTCCCCTCCTCACTCATGGTTTTTTCTTCAAACACTCGGCGAAGGGCGACCTTGGCAGAGTCCTGGAAGCGGCACTGCCGGCAGCTCCCCACCAGGAAATAAATGAAGGGGTTGATGGTGCTGTTCAGTGAGGACAGCAGGCAAGAGACATGAAGAGAAAACTGTTTATAAAAATGAGGATCAAGGTGAACCACCACAGTGAAAGGGAACCCCAAGACAATGAGGAAGACCAAACTGAGCAGGACAGCGATGTAGAGTCTCCCTGGGTGTCGTCTCCGGGAGCCACATCGGAGTTTGATGAACAGGGAAAAGTTGGAGAGGAATGGGAATGAAGAGAGAATGACAAAGTTCAGGATGCTTAAACCTTTTAAAACCTTTATGCAGTCCAGAACAAAAGGGGAATAGCAGTTAATGAAGTCTAAAGAAATAAGAAATGCAGCAAGAGCCCAGAGCAACCCACACGTGATGCCAGACAAGTGCCTTGGGCGGTGGCACCGGTACCAGATTGGGAAGAGAACCGACAGGCACCTCTCTGTACTCATTGCTACCAGGAGATACATGCTGGCTGAATAGCAAAACAGGAACAGATCCATCAGGACATAATCTGCTCGAGTAAGTTTAAATGAGAAATAACAAGAGAGTGCTGAAATTATGTATACCAAAAGATCAACAAGAAGGAAGAGGAGCAGAGAGAAGTCAGCAACAGCCAGGTTCAGGACGTAGACAGTGAAGGGGTTCCTCTTCATGTGGAAGCCCAGGAACCATATGACCACCATATTCCCAACAAGACCACACAGGGAAATACCAATAGAGACAACTGCAGTGATCAACACACTATAGTCTGGGGTGCACACAGGTTGAATATCGATTTTCGCATGCTCTGCAGATCCAGCAGATACGTTCAGAGAGAGATCTGTTGTGTTGGTCTCCTCCATGGTGAATGGCCCTGCTCTGGGTGGCCGCCGTCTCCCTCTCCCACCACCTCCTAGGACAGACGAGGAAGCAGAAGGAAATGAGGGGCATCAGCACTCCCAGCACTCTCCATCTTTCCCCCAGCCCCACAGCAGCCCCAGGCTGCCCCAGGAAGGACCCCATCTCCTGCCGTGCCCACCACAGGCTTTGTGCCCAGCCCTGGCCCTGCCCAGGGGGCATCTCCCACCTGCTCAGCCCCGGCCTCCTACCTCCTGGTGCTCCTGGGAACAGTGCTGCTGCAGGAGATCCAGCACACGGGGCCTCCAGGCTCTCCAGGAGAAAGGGTCTGGTGATGGCTGCTGGGGACACCCTGCTCTGCTTTGTCCTTGTCCTTCGTGTCTGTGGAGCAGATATTTCTCCAGAGATTACGTCCTGTGGTCAGTAGAGTCCCCACCCAATCTCATTGCCTTGGTGTCAGCATCCCCTCACATGTCCCATGGACAAAGATCTTGTCAGTAGGAGTTGGCCATGTCACTGCCTTCCTCCCCTCCCACCACTCTCCATTACAGTCTTCCTGTGTCAAGGGGCTGCTGACATGAGCTGTGTGCTCCTGGGCTGGACCAGGAGACCCTCCCCATTGGGAACTCTCCAGTGTGTGCACATGGAAAGCATAAAGGCTTCACCTGCTCCCTCTGATGGAGCTCCTGTGTCTCTTGACTTAGAGATTGTTTTTGTCGGTCACCTGGGGCTGCAAATGGAACTTTATCCCCAAGATACTTGTCTCGTTAGCCATCATCCATCAGCACTATGGACACAGCTCAGTTTCCTCTATCGTTCTTTTTATCCCCATTCTCTTTCTGTCCCTGTTTCTTTCATCCTTCTCACAATTTTTCTTCCACATTTTCATTCTCTCTCTCTCTAGCTCCTCCTGTCTCCATCTCTTCCTTTTTCTACTTTTCCTTCTCTCTTTCTCTATCCTTCCCAGTCTCCCAAATGCCATTTACCCTGTGTCTTATGCTCACCACCTCCAATCCCTCAGCACCCACCAGCACCCATGGCCTTGCCCATTCCCCCAGCCCTTTTTGCAGAGCCCAGCCTGGCTTGGCCAGCAGCCATGGCCAGAGCTCCCCCAGGGCCTCACGTGTCCCACCTCCCTCAGGCAAGAGATCCCCCAAAACACCACAGAACACATCTGCTGAGCCAGAGGAGTCGGAGTTTATTGTCTGGGGCCAGGGCAATGAGGGTCATGGCAGTGGGGAATGCAGGGACCCAGCCGGGCTGAGCAGTGCCGCGCTGGCTCTGGCCCACGTGTCCCCGTGCTCAGCTCCAGCCCCCGGCTCCCTGCCAGGCCCTGCAGCTCCAGCTCTCCTCACCAGCACAGCCTCACAAACTGGTCTGCTCCACGGGCTCCCCTGACATGTGTCTCCCCTGCTCATTCGTGTTTTTTTCTTCAAACACTCGGCGAAGGGCAACCTTGAGAGAGCCCTGGAAGTGGCACTGCTGGCAGCTCCCCACCAGGAAATAAATGAAGGGGTTGATGGTGCTGTTCAGCGAGGCCAGCAGGAAAAAATGAATTCTAATGAAATATGGATTAACATGAACAAGAAAGAGTCCAACAGTGAGTGGCAACCCGAAGATGAACAGGAAGACCACATTGAGCAGGACAGCAGTGTAGAGTCTCCCTGGGTGTCGTCTCTGGGAGCCACATCGGAGTTTGATGAACAAAGAAAAGTTGGAAAGGAGAGGAAATAAGGAGAAAATTGTAAAATTCAAAATGCTTAGAGCTGTTACTGTTTGTTCACAGGTTTTTGTCCAAATGAAATGCCCACAAATGTAAACCGAACCGCCAAAGAGTACAGCAAGAACCCAGATCACCCCACACACTATGCCTGACAAGTGCTTTGGGCGATGGCACCGGTACCAGATTGGGAACAGGACACACAGGCACCTCTCCATGCTCATTGCTGACAGGATATACATGCTGGCAAAATACCAAAATACAAACACCTCCTTTAGGGTAAAACTTGTAACAAAAATTTCAAAAGAGAAGATACAATAGACTGCTGAAACACTGCTTAATGTCAGTATGACAATAAAGCAGAAGAGCTGAACGAAGTCAGCAATGGCCAAGTTCAGGACATAGACAGTGAAGGAGTTCCTCTTCATTTGGAAGCCCAGGAACCATATGACCACCATATTCCCTACAAGACCACACAAAGAAATACCAATAAAGGGACCTGAAACTGTCAACACACTTGATGGTGGGCAATGATGGTCATAAACTGCTGGAGAGCCTGCATAGTCTCCATCAGTAGATATGTTCAGAGAGAGATCTGTTGTGTTGGTCTCCTCCATGGTGAATGGCCCTGCTCTGGGTGGCCGCCGTCTCCCTCTCCCACCACCTCCTAGGACAGACGAGCAAGCAGAAGGAAATGAGGGCCATCAGCACTCCCAGCACTCTCCATCCTTCCCCCAGCCCCACAGCAGCCCCAGGCTGCCCCAGGAAGGACCCCATCTCCTGCCGTGCCCACCACAGGCTTTGTGCCCAGCCCTGGCCCTGCCCAGGGGGCATCTCCCACCTGCTCAGCCCCGGCCTCCTACCTCCTGGTGCTCCTGGGAACAGTGCTGCTGCAGGAGATCCAGCACACGGGGCCTCCAGGCTCTCCAGGAGAAAGGGTCTGGTGATGGCTGCTGGGGACACCCTGCTCTGCTTTGTCCTTGTCCTTCGTGTCTGTGGAGCAGATATTTCTCCAGAGATTATGTCCTGTGGTCAGTAGAGTCCCCTCCCAATCTCATTGCCTTGGTGTCAGCATCCCCTCACATGTCCCATGGACAAAGATCTTGTCAGTAGGAGTTGGCCATGTCACTGCCTTCCTCCCCTCCCACCACTCTCCATTACAGTCTTCCTGTGTCAAGGGGCTGCTGACATGAGCTGTGTGCTCCTGGGCTGGACCAGGAGACCCTCCCCATTGGGAACTCTCCAGTGTGTGCACATGGAAAGCATAAAGGCTTCACCTGCTCCCTCTGATGGAGCTCCTGTGTCTCTTGACTTAGAGATTGTTTCTGTGGGTCACCTGGGGCTGCAAATGGAACTTTATCCCCAAGATACTTGTCTCCTCAACCATCATCCATCAGCACTATGGAGACAGCTCAGTTTCCTCTATCGTTCTTTTTATCCCCATTCTCTTTCTGTCCCTGTTTCTTTCATCCTTCTCACAATTTTTCTTCCACATTTTCATTCTTTCTCTCTCTAACTCTTCCTGTCTCCATCTCTTCCTTTTTCTACTTTTCCTTCTCTCTTTCTCTATCCTTCTCAGTCTCCCAAATGCCATTTTACCCTGTGTCTTATCCTCACCACCTCCAATCCCTCAGCACCCACCAGCACCCATGGCCTTGCCCATTCCCCCAGCCCTTTTTGCAGAGCCCAGCCTGGCTTGGCCAGCAGCCATGGCCAGAGCTCCCCCAGGGCCTCACGTGTCCCACCTCCCTCAGGCAAGAGATCCCCAAAACACCACAGAACACATCTGCTGAGCCAGAGGAGTCGGAGTTTATTGTCTGGGGCCAGGGCAATGAGGGTCATGGCAGTGGGGAATGCAGGGACCCAGCCGGGCTGAGCAGTGCCGCGCTGGCTCTGGCCCACGTGTCCCCGTGCTCAGCTCCAGCCCCCAGCTCCCTGCCAGGCCCTGCAGCTCCAGCTCTCCTCACCAGCACAGCCTCACAGACTGGTCTGCTCCACGGGCTCTCCTGACACGTGTCTCCCCTCCTCACTCATGGTTTTTTCTTCAAACACTCGGCGAAGGGCGACCTTGAGAGAGCCCTGGAAGCGGCACTGCTGGCAGCTCCCCACCAGGAAATAAATGAAGGGGTTGATGGTGCTGTTCAGCGAGGCTAGCAGGAAAAACTGAATTCTAATGAAATATGGATTAACATGAACAAGAAAGAGTCCAACAGTGAGTGGCAACCCGAAGATGAACAGGAAGACCACATTGAGCAGGACAGCAGTGTAGAGTCTCCCTGGGTGTCGTCTCTGGGAGCCACATCGGAGTTTGATGAACAAAGAAAAGTTGGAAAGGAGAGGAAATAAGGAGAAAATTGTAAAATTCAAAATGCTTAGAGCTGTTACTGTTTGTTCACAGGTTTCTGTCCAAATGAAATGCCCACAAATGTAAACCGAACCGCCAAAGAGTACAGCAAGAACCCAGATCACCCCACACACAATGCCTGACAAGTGCTTTGGGCGATGGCACCGGTACCAGATTGGGAACAGGACACACAGGCACCTCTCCATGCTCATTGCTGACAGGAGATACATGCTGGCAAAATACCAAAATACAAACACCTCCTTTAGGGTAAAACCTGTAATAAAAATTTCCAAAGAGAAGGCACAAGAGACTGCTGAAACACTGGTTAATGTCAGTATGACAATAAAGCAGAAGAGCTGAACGAAGTCAGCAATGGCCAAGTTCAGGACATAGACAGTGAAGGGGTTCCTCTTCATTTGGAAGCCCAGGAACCATATGACCACCATATTCCCTACAAGACCACACAAAGAAATACCAATAAAGGGACCTGAAACTGTCAACACACTTGATGGTGGGCAATGATGGTCATAAACTGCTGCAGAGCCTGCATAGTCTCCATCAGCAGATATGTTCAGAGAGAGGGCTGTTGTGTTGGTCTCCTCCATGGTGAATGGCCCTGCTCTGGGTGGCCGCCGTCTCCCTCTCCCACCACCTCCTAGGACAGACGAGCAAGCAGAAGGAAATGAGGGCCATCAGCACTCCCAGCACTCTCCATCCTTCCCCCAGCCCCACAGCAGCCCCAGGCTGCCCCAGGAAGGACCCCATCTCCTGCCGTGCCCACCACAGGCTTTGTGCCCAGCCCTGGCCCTGCCCAGGGGGCATCTCCCACCTGCTCAGCCCCGGCCTCCTACCTCCTGGTGCTCCTGGGAACAGTGCTGCTGCAGGAGATCCAGCACACGGGGCCTCCAGGCTCTCCAGGAGAAAGGGTCTGGTGATGGCTGCTGGGGACACCCTGCTCTGCTTTGTCCTTGTCCTTCGTGTCTGAGTAGCAAGTCTTTGTCCAAAGATCAGTCTTTGTCCTGTGGTCAGTAGAGTCCCCACCCAATCTCATTGCCTTGGTGTCAGCATCCCCTCACATGTCCCGTGGACAAAGATCTTGTCAGTAGGAGTTGGCCATGTCACTGCCTTCCTCCCCTCCCACCACTCTCCATTACAGTCTTCCTGTGTCAAGGGGCTGCTGACATGAGCTGTGTGCTCCTGGGCTGGACCAGGAGACCCTCCCCATTGGGAACTCTCCAGTGTGTGCACATGGAAAGCATAAAGGCTTCACCTGCTCCCTCTGATGGAGCTCCTGTGTCTCTTGACTTAGAGATTGTTTCTGTGGGTCACCTGGGGCTGCAAATGGAACTTTATCCCCAAGATACTTGTCTCCTCAACCATCATCCGTCAGCACTATGGAGACAGCTCAATTTCCTCTGTAGTTCTTTTAGTCCCCATTCTCTTTCTGTCCCTGTTTCTTTCATCCTTCTCATAATTTTCTTTCCTCATTTTTATTCTCTCTCTCTCTCTAGCTCTTCATGTCTCCATCTCTTCTTTTTCTATTTTTCCTTCTCTCTTTCTCTATCCTTCTCAGTCTCCCAAATGCCATTTTACCCTGTGTCTTACCCTCACCACTTCCAATCCCTCAGCACCCACCAGCACCCATGGCCTTGCCCATTCCCCCAGCCCTTTTTGCAGAGCCCCACCTGGCTTGGCCAGCAGCCATGGCCAGAGCTCCCCCAGGGCCTCACGTGTCCCACCTCCCTCAGGCAAGAGATCTCCAAAACACCACAGAACACATCTGCTGAGCCAGAGGAGTCGGAGTTTATTGTCTGGGGCCAGGGCAATGAGGGTCATGGCAGTGGGGAATGCAGGGACCCAGCCGGGCTGAGCAGTGCCGCGCTGGCTCTGGCCCACGTGTCCTTTTCCAAGCTCCAGGGCTGTTCCCTTCCCTTGCAGCAGATCAGCACTGAGGCCATGTGGAGCTCCATTCCTCAGGATTCCTGCAAGGCTCCACTTCTCCATTCCTCTTTAGCAGCAGTGCTTTATACAGTGGTCTCATCCACAGTGTCCTCAGGTACATGGCCCTCCTCCTCGTTCAGTAATTTCTCTTCAAACAGTTGGCATAAGGAAGCTTTCATAGAGCCTTGGAACCAGCACCGCTGGCAAATCCCCATCAGGAAGTAAATGACTGGATTCATGCTGCAGTTCAGCAAATCCAGCAGAAAATTTTCAGGAAATAAGTCTTGTGAGCTTGGAAGATTGAGAAAATCCTCTGTACTGAAAGAAATACCAAGGGCAAAGAAGAAGATCACATTGAGAAGGACAGCAACATAGAGCTGCCTTGGGTGTCGTCTCTGTGAGCCACGTCGGAGTTTCACGAAGAGGGACAGGTCCGAAATCAACATAATTGATGACAAAAACACAGAAATTGCAGTGGTTACACCTGCAAATACTTCTTCGTAGCTTTCAGCAGTGTTACAACAGGCTGAGGAAACAAAAATTCCAGCAAGAGCCCAGAGCACCCCACACACAACACCTGATAAGTGCTTTGGGCGGTGGCAGCGATACCAGCCTGGGAAGAGGACAGAGATACACTGCTCCACACTGAGAGCTGTCAGGAGACCCAGGCTGCTAAGGTCAAAGAAGAGGCACAGAAATTCAACTAGAACCAGAAAATCTATGTAGTAAGAAATAAAATTATACAGATAAGAGCAAATTGCTGCTAAGGTCAAAACTGCCAATAGGAGCAGAAAAAACAGGAGAAGCAGAGAGAAGTCAGCAACAGCTAGATGGAGGGTATAGATGGTGAAAGGGTTCTGCTTCACGTGGAAGCCTAGGAACCACAGGATTATCCCATTCCCCAGGAGTCCACAGAGAGAAATCCCTATACAGACACCTGTGAAGACCTCTAATCTGTAAGGTAGTTTGGAGCACTCATATTCAATATTTTCCCTGTAGTCTACAGATCCAATAGATATGTTCAGAGAGAGGTCTGTTGTGTTGGTCTCCTCCATGGTGAATGGCCCTGCTCTGGGTGGCCGCCGTCTCCCTCTCCCACCACCTCCTAGGACAGACGAGCAAGCAGAAGGAAATGAGGGGCATCAGCACTCCCAGCACTCTCCATCTTTCCCCCAGCCCCACAGCAGCCCCACGCTGCCCCAGGAAGGACCCCATCTCCTGCCGTGCCCACCACAGGCTTTGTGCCCAGCCCTGGCCCTGCCCAGGGGGCATCTCCCACCTGCTCAGCCCCGGCCTCCTACCTCCTGGTGCTCCTGAGATCCAGCACACGGGGCCTCCAGGCTCTCCAGGAGAAAGGGTCTGGTGATGGCTGCTGGGGACACCCTGCTCTGCTTTGTCCTTGTCCTTTGTGTCTGAGTAGCAAGTCTTTGTCCACAGATCAGGTCCCTTGAGACTCTCCCAATCTCATTGCCTTGGTGTCAGCATCCCCACACATGTCCCGTGGACAGTGATCTTGTCAGCAGGAGCTGATCACATCACCCCCTTCCTCTCCTCCCCCCAGTTATTCACCAGGAAGTGCTAATCTGTTATGATGCCACTCACAAATGCACTCAGACTCCATAAAGTATAATTTTAAGTGCCATTTACTCGATCTAGAACAATGAAGAAAAATTCAACTGTCAAGCAAAAAGGATGCTCACATGGGAACCCTCGCAGCAGTCTTAGGTAAAGCCAAGGTTATGCCCCAGCATCCAGTGGAGCTGTCTTTGGGCTTCTCTCCTACCATCAGGCACCCAGATTCATCCCATGGCCATGGGAGATGCACAGCCCAGGCCTGGGACTAGTCAGGTTGAGTGTTTTGTGCATCACTAACTCCCTGATTTATAACATCATCTGGCCAGGATCTCTACACTTCCATCCTTCATCCCACCTATGCCAGGGTCTCCCCGGTGTTGCTGTGTGAAAGGTAGTGGTGGAAGACTTCCCTTAGTTCCTTTGCTCTCCTCCTGTCCTGCATCACCAAGGGGATGTTGGGGAAGAGATCTGCAGAGCAAGAGAAAGATAGAAAGATGAGAACAAGTGAGACGAGCCAGGGATCACCAACAACAGGAATGAACCAGCAGAAACCTCTTGGAACTCTGTGACTCCCATGGCCTTAATGCTACTTTCTCCTCCCATCAATCCTCAGGTGCAAAACTCTCCTGGTAATTCTCAACCCTTCCCCTGGCCCCCAGGTCTCACCATACACCCACTCCCTGCACCTGCAATGCCAACAGAGCTTCCCTCAACAGCAGCCAAGGAGGCAGAGCTCTGGCCTTGTCTTAACTAACCAGGAGAAATCACCAGTGTTCTGATAAAAAAGCAGAAGGGCTTTGCCCACTGCCTCTGATCACATCTCTGACATGCATGTGTATCCTCTGAGATTACATTTTGTGGGTACATAGAACTGCAAATATACTTTTATCTACAAGAGGTTCCTCTCACACCAACTCATCCTTTAGCATTGCAGGGACTGGCATTTTCATTGCTTATTTTCTCTCCCTCTTTCATGTGTTTTTCACATTTTAAATACCTCTTCTTGGAAATTATTGCCCCAGTATTGATGTCCTCTAAGGATGTCCTTTGATTTAACGTGGTAAATGTGTGGCAATGAACAAGGTCCACAGATTCTCCAGGAGACCCAGCCTGGAGCTTTAGGAGCTGGGGCCAGAGATAGACCTGAAACAAGGCTGGAGGACAGGCTCACGGTCCATCCATGAGAAGGGGATACAGACAGATCTCCAGATAGATGCAACTCCTGCAGAGCTCAGGCAAAGCTTAGATGCTCAGGCCTGATCCTAAACGGTGCCCTTGGTCCCGTGGGCAGGGGATGAATGATTTGGGTCACCTTCAAAATCTTGGAAGTGAGAATCAGAGTGCCCCACATGGACAGTTGAGTGTGCTTCATTCATGAAGTTCCTTTACTCTCATTTCCTACAGTTTGGGGCTTATAAATACCAGGTTATCATTGCTCATCTCACCTTTCTTCCATCCCCCACACCTGGGAATGATTTATGTACCCTCCTGTGTTGGCAGCTGGAGCTTCCCCCATGAGGTCAAGTGGAAGAAACAGGAGAAAACAATGCTCTGCAGAACTGTCCCTAAACCTTTCTGGAGCAGGACAATATGTCCTTCAGAAACCTCCCATTTTATAAATCAACTGTCCAGCCAAAATTATACCTTATTAGCATGGTGATCATCTCTCTTCCTTTGCCTCTAAGAATAAGGTCTTGCCCTTGGTCCTGCCAGATGGGCCTCCTGTGGTATTGGAGCTATATCTAAGTTGTAGAACATTCCACATTTTGCCACGTTTTGCAGATGGCACTATACAATGTTACAGTCCCCCAGGAAAGAGCAGGAGGAAAATTTAGAACCACTAGGTACACAAAGAGAAAGCCAAAAGCCCCTCATAAGGTGTGAAAAAGCACTGGAAGGAAGAGGCAGGAGAGGAAGATGGAAATGTGGCCAACTCCTACAGACAAGATCTTTGTCCATGGGACATGTGAGGGGATGCTGACACCAAGGCAATGAGATTGGGAGGGGACTCTACTGACAACAGGATGTGATCTGTGGACAAAGATTTGCTACTCAGACACAAAGGACAAGGACAAAGCAGAGCAGGGTGTCCCCAGCAGCCATCACCAGACCCTTTCTCCTGGAGAGCCTGGAGGCCCCGTGTGCTGGATCTCCTGCAGCAGCACTGTTCCCAGGAGCACCAGGAGGTAGGAGGCCGGGGCTGAGCAGGTGGGAGATGCCCCCTGGGCAGGGCCAGGGCTGGGCACAAAGCCTGTGGTGGGCATGGCAGGAGATGGGGTCCTTCCTGGGGCAGCGTGGGGCTGCTGTGGGGCTGGGGGAAAGATGGAGAGTGCTGGGAGTGCTGATGCCCCTCATTTCCTTCTGCTTGCTCGTCTGTCCTAGGAGGTGGTGGGAGAGGGAGACGGCGGCCACCCAGAGCAGGGCCATTCACCATGGAGGAGACCAACACAACAGCCCTCTCTCTGAACATATCTGCTGATGAAGACCATGCAGGCTCTCCAGCAGATGATGATGAGTGCCCACCATCAAGTGTGTTGACAGTTTCATGTCTCTTTATTGGTATTTCCTTGTGTGGTCTTGTAGGGAATATGGTGGTCATATGGTTCCTGGGCTTCCAAATGAAGAGGAACCCCTTCACTGTCTATGTCCTGAATTTGGCCATTGCTGACTTCGTTCAGCTCTTCTGCTTTCTTTCCATACTGACATTAAGCAGTGTTTCAGCAGTCTCTTGTGCCTTCTCTTTGGAAATTTTTATTACAGGTTATACCCTAAAGGAGGTGTTTGTATTTTGGTATTTTGCCAGCATGTATCTCCTGTCAGCAATGAGCATGGAGAGGTGCCTGTGTGTCCTGTTCCCAATCTGGTACCGGTGCCATCGCCCAAAGCGCTTGTCAGGCATTGTGTGTGGGGTGATCTGGGTTCTTGTTGTACTCTTTGGCTATTTGATTTACATTTGTTGGCATTTCCCTTTGGAAGAAAGCTGTGAACAAATACTACAAGTTGTAATGATTTTGAATTTTACAATTTTCTCCTTATTTCCTCTCCTTTCCAACTTTTCTTTGTTCATCAAACTCCGATGTGGCTCCCAGAGACGACACCCAGACAGGCTCTATGTGGCTCTCCTGTTCAATGTGGTCTTCCTGTTCAGCTTTGGGTTTCCTCTCACTGTTGAACTCTTTCTTGAAAAATATTTATTGAACATTATGTTTTTCCTGCTGGCCTCACTGAACAGCACCATCAACCCCTTCATTTATTTCCTGGTGGGGAGCTGCCAGCAGTGCCACTTCCAGGGCTCTCTCATGGTCGCCCTTCGCCGAGTGTTTGAAGAAAAAACCATGAGTGAGCAGGGGAGACACGTGTCGGGGGAGCCCGTGGAGCAGACCAGTCTGTGAGGCTGTGCTGGTGAGGAGAGCTGGAGCTGCAGGGCCTGGCAGGGAGCTGGGGGCTGGAGCTGAGCACGGGGACACGTGGGCCAGAGCCAGCGCGGCACTGCTCAGCCCGGCTGGGTCCCTGCATTCCCCACTGCCATGACCCTCATTGCCCTGGCCCCAGACAATAAACTCCGACTCCTCTGGCTCAGCAGATGTGTTCTGTGGTGTTTTGAGGGATCTCTTGCCTGGGGGAGGTGGGACACGTGAGGCCCTGGGGGAGCTCTGGCCATGTCTGCTGGGCAAGCCAGGCTGGGCTCTGCAAAAAGGGCTGGGGGAATGGGCAAGGCCATGGGTGCTGGTGGGTGCTGAGGGATTGGAAGTGGTGAGGATAAGACACAGGGTAAAATGGCATTTGGGAGGCTGAGAAGGATAGAGAAAGAGAAAAGGAGAAATAGAAAAAGGAAGAGATGGAGCCAGGAGGAACTAGAGAGAGAGAGAATGAAAATGTGGAAGAAAAATTGTGAGAATGATGAAAGAAACAGGGACAGAAAGAGAATGGGGATAAAAAGAACGATAGAGGAAACTGAGCTGTGTCCATAGTGCTGATGGATGATGGTTGAGGAGACAAGTATCTTGGGGATAAAGTTCCATTTGCAGCCCCAGGTGACCCACAGAAACAATCTCTAAGTCAAGAGACACAGGAGCTCCATCAGAGGGAGCAGGTGAAGCCTTTATGCTTTCCATGTGCACACACTGGAGAGTTCCCAATGGGGAGGGTCTCCTGGTCCAGCCCAGGAGCACACAGCTCATGTCAGCAGCCCCTTGACACAGGAAGACTGTAATGGAGAGTGGTGGGAGGGGAGGAAGGCAGTGACATGGCCAACTCCTACTGACAAGATCTTTGTCCATGGGACATGTGAGGGGATGCTGACACCAAGGCAATGAGATTGGGTGGGGACTCTACTGACCACAGGACATAATCTCTGGAGAAATATCTGTTCCGTAGGCACGAAAGAAGAGGACAAAGCAGAGCAGGGTGTCCCCAGCAGCCATCACCAGACCCTTTCTCCTGGAGAGCCTGGAGGCCCCGTGTGCTGGATCTCCTGCAGCAGCACTGTTCCCAGGAGCACCAGGAGGTAGGAGGCCGGGGCTGAGCAGGTGGGAGATGCCCCCTGGGCAGGGCCAGGGCTGGGCACAAAGCCTGTGGTGGGCACGGCAGGAGATGGGGTCCTTCCTGGGGCAGCCTGGGGCTGCTGTGGGGCTGGGGGAAAGATGGAGAGTGCTGGGAGTGCTGATGCCCCTCATTTCCTTCTGCTTGCTCGTCTGTCCTAGGAGGTGGTGGGAGAGGGAGACGGCGGCCACCCAGAGCAGGGCCATTCACCATGGAGGAGACCAACACAACAGATCTCTCTCTGAACATATCTACTGATGGAGACTATGCATACTCTCCAGCAGTTTATGAACATCATTGCTCACCATCAAGTGTGCTGACAGTTTCATGTCCCTTTATTGTTATTTCCTTGTGTGGTCTTGTAGGGAATATGGTGGTCATATGGTTCCTGGGCTTCCAAATGAAGAGGAACCCCTTCACTGTCTATGTCCTGAATTTGGCCATTGCTGACTTCGTTCAGCTCTTCTGCTTTATTTTCATACTGACATTAAGCAGTGTTTCAGCAGTCTATTGTATCTTCCCTTTTGAAATTTTTGTTACAGATCATATCCTAAAGGAGGTGTTTGTATTTTGGTATTTTGCCAGCATGTATCTCCTGTCAGCAATGAGCATGGAGAGGTGCCTGTGTGTCCTGTTCCCAATCTGGTACCGGTGCCATCGCCCAAAGCACATGTCAGGCATTGTGTGTGGGCTGATCTGGGTTCTTGCTGTACTCTTTGGCGGTTCGGTTTACATTTGTGGGCATTTCATTTGGACAAAAACCTGTGAACAAACAGTAACAGCTCTAAGCATTTTGAATTTTACAATTTTCTCCTTATTTCCTCTCCTTTCCAACTTTTCTTTGTTCATCAAACTCCGATGTGGCTCCCAGAGACGACACCCAGGGAGACTCTACACTGCTGTCCTGCTCAATGTGGTCTTCCTGTTCATCTTCGGGTTGCCACTCACTGTTGGACTCTTTCTTGTTCATGTTAATCCATATTTCATTAGAATTCATTTTTTCCTGCTGGCCTCACTGAACAGCACCATCAACCCCTTCATTTATTTCCTGGTGGGGAGCTGCCAGCAGTGCCACTTCCAGGGCTCTCTCATGGTCGCCCTTCGCCGAGTGTTTGAAGAAAAAAATACGAATGAGCAGGGGAGACACGTGTCGGGGGAGCCCGTGGAGCAGACCAGTCTGTGAGGCTGTGCTGGTGAGGAGAGCTGGAGCTGCAGGGCCTGGCAGGGAGCCGGGGGCTGGAGCTGAGCACGGGGACACGTGGGCCAGAGCCAGCGCGGCACTGCTCAGCCCGGCTGGGTCCCTGCATTCCCCACTGCCATGACCCTCATTGCCCTGGCCCCAGACAATAAACTCCGACTCCTCTGGCTCAGCAGATGTGTTCTGTGGTGTTTTGGGGGATCTCTTGCCTGGGGGAGGTGGGACACGTGAGGCCCTGGGGGAGCTCTGGCCATGTCTGCTGGGCAAGCCAGGCTGGGCTCTGCAAAAAGGGCTGGGGGAATGGGCAAGGCCATGGGTGCTGGTGGGTGCTGAGGGATTGGAAGTGGTGAGGATAAGACACAGGGTAAAATGGCATTTGGGAGACTGGGAAGGATAGAGAAAGAGAGAAGGAAAAATGGAAAAAGGAAGAGATGGAGACAGGAGGAGCTAGAGAGAGAGACAATGAAAATGTGGAAGAAAAATTGTGAGAAGGATGAAAGAAACAGGGACAGAAAGAGAATGGGGATAAAAAGAACTACAGAGGAAACTGAGCTGTGTGCATAGTGCTGATGGAATATGGCTAACGAGACAAGTATCTTGGGGATAAAGTTCCCTTTGCAGCCCCAGGTGATCCACAGAAACAATCTCTAAGTCAAGAGACATGAGGAGCTCCATCAGAGGGAGCAGGTGAAGCCTTTATGCTTCCCATGTGCACACACTGGAGAGTTCCCAATGGGGAGGGTCTCCTGGTCCAGCCCAGGAGCACACAGCTCATGTCAGCAGCCCCTTGACACAGGAAGACTGTAATGGAGAGTGGTGGGAGGGGAGGAAGGCAGTGACATGGCCAACTCCTACTGACAAGATCTTTGTCCATGGGACATGTGAGAGGATGCTGACACCAAGGCAATGAGATTGGGAGGGGACTCTACTGACCACAGGACAAAGACTGATCTTTGGACAAAGACTTGCTACTCAGACACGAAGGACAAGGACAAAGCAGAGCAGGGTGTCCCCAGCAGCCATCACCAGACCCTTTCTCCTGGAGAGCCTGGAGGCCCCGTGTGCTGGATCTCCTGCAGCAGCACTGTTCCCAGGAGCACCAGGAGGTAGGAGGCCGGGGCTGAGCAGGTGGGAGATGCCCCCTGGGCAGGGCCAGGGCTGGGCACAAAGCCTGTGGTGGGCACGGCAGGAGATGGGGTCCTTCCTGGGGCAGCCTGGGGCCGCTGTGGAGCTGGGGGAAGGATGGAGAGTGCTGGGAGTGCTGATGGCCCTCATTTCCTTCTGCTTGCTCGTCTGTCCTAGGAGGTGGTGGGAGAGGGAGACGGCGGCCACCCAGAGCAGGGCCATTCACCATGGAGGAGACCAACACAACAGATCTCTCTCTGAACATATCTACTGATGGAGACTATGAATACTCTCCAGCAGATGATGATGAGTGCCCACCATCAAGTGTGTTAACAGTTTCATGTCTCTTTATTGCTATTTCCTTGTGTGGTCTTCTAGGGAATATGGTGGTCATATGGTTCCTGGGCTTCCAAATGAAGAGGAACCCCTTCACTGTCTATGTCCTGAATTTGGCCATTGCTGACTTTGTTCAGCTCTTCTGCTTTATTGTCATACTGACATTAACCAGTGTTTCAGCAGTCTCTTGTGCCTTCTCTTTGGAAATTTTTTTTACAGGTTATACCCTAAAGAAGGTGTTTGTATTTTGGTATTTTGCCAGCATGTATCTCCTGTCAGCAATGAGCATGGAGAGGTGCCTGTGTGTCCTGTTCCCAATCTGGTACCGGTGCCATCGCCCAAAGCGCTTGTCAGGCATTGTGTGTGGGGTGATCTGGGTTCTCGTTGTACTCTTTGGCTATTTGATTTACATTTGTTGGCATTTCCCTTTGGAAGAAAGCTGTGAACAAATACTACAAGTTGTAATAATTTTGAATTTTACAATTTTCTCCTTATTTCCTCTCCTTTCCAACTTTTCTTTGTTCATCAAACTCCGATGTGGCTCCCAGAGACGACACCCAGACAGGCTCTTTGTGGCTCTCCTGTTCAATGTGGTCTTCCTGTTCAGCTTTGGGTTTCCTCTCACTGTTGGATTCTTTCTTGAAAAATATTTATTGAACATTATGTTTTTCCTGCTGGCCTCACTGAACAGCACCATCAACCCCTTCATTTATTTCCTGGTGGGGAGCTGCCAGCAGTGCCACTTCCAGGGCTCTCTCAAGGTTGCCCTTCGCCGAGTGTTTGAAGAAAAAACCATGAGTGAGGAGGGGAGACACGTGTCGGGGGAGCCCGTGGAGCAGACCAGTCTGTGAGGCTGTGCTGGTGAGGAGAGCTGGAGCTGCAGGGCCTGGCAGGGAGCTGGGGGCTGGAGCTGAGCACGGGGACACGTGGGCCAGAGCCAGCGCGGCACTGCTCAGCCCGGCTGGGTCCCTGCATTCCCCACTGCCATGACCCTCATTGCCCTGGCCCCAGACAATAAACTCCGACTCCTCTGGCTCAGCAGATGTGTTCTGTGGTGTTTTGGGGGATCTCTTGCCTGAGGGAGGTGGGACACGTGAGGCCCTGGGGGAGCTCTGGCCATGGCTGCTGGGCAAGCCAGGCTGGGCTCTGCAAAAAGGGCTGGGGGAATGGGCAAGGCCATGGGTGCTGGTGGGTGCTGAGGGATTGGAGGTGGTGAGGGTAAGACACAGGGTAAAATGGCATTTGGGAGACTGAGAAGGATAGAGAAAGAGAGAAGGAAAAGTGGAAAAAGGAAGAGATGGAGACAGGAAGAGCGAGAGAGAGAATAAAAATGAGAAAGGAAAATTGAGAGAAGGATGAAAGAAACAGGGACAGAAAGAGAATGGGGATAAAAAGAGGAACTACAGAGGAAACTGAGCTGTGTCCATAGTGCTGATGGATGATGGTTGAGACAAGTATCTTGGGGATAAAGTTCCATTTGAAGCCCCAGGTGACCCACAGAAATGATTTCTAAGTTAAGAGACACGAGGAGCTCCATCAAAGGGAGCAGGTGAAGCCTTTATGCTTTCCATGTGCACACACTGGAGAGTTCCCAATGGGGAGGGTCTCCTGGTCCAGCCCAGGAGCACACAGCTCATGTCAGCAGCCCCTTGACACAGGAAGACTGTAATGGAGAGTGGTGGGAGGGGAGGAAGGCAGTGACATGGCCAACTCCTACTGACAAGATCTTTGTCCATGGGACATGTGAGAGGATGCTGACACCAAGGCAATGAGATTGGGTGGGGACTCTACTGACCACAGGACAAAGACTGATCTTTGGACAAAGACTTGCTACTCAGACACGAAGGACAAGGACAAAGCAGAGCAGGGTGTCCCCAGCAGCCATCACCAGACCCTTTCTCCTGGAGAGCCTGGAGGCCCCGTGTGCTGGATCTCCTGCAGCAGCACTGTTCCCAGGAGCACCAGGAGGTAGGAGGCCGGGGCTGAGCAGGTGGGAGATGCCCCCTGGGCAGGGCCAGGGCTGGGCACAAAGCCTGTGGTGGGCATGGCAGGAGATGGGGTCCTTCCTGGGGCAGCCTGGGGCTGCTGTGGGGCTGGGGGAAGGATGGAGAGTGCTGGGAGTGCTGATGCCCCTCATTTCCTTCTGCTTGCTCGTCTGTCCTAGGAGGTGGTGGGAGAGGGAGACGGCGGCCACCCAGAGCAGGGCCATTCACCATGGAGGAGACCAACACAACAGATCTCTCTCTGAACATATCTACTGATGGAGACTATGCATACTTTCCAGAAGCTGATGAATCTTGTTGTGTTACAGACAAGAGTTTTTTCATAATCAAAATTGTCTGTATATGTATTTCCCTGTGTGGTCTTGTAGGGAATATGGTGGTCATATGGTTCCTGGGCTTCCAAATGAAGAGGAACCCCTTCACTGTCTATTTCCTGAACCTGGCTGTTGCTGACATCTCTCTGCTCTTCTTCTTTCCTGTTAGACAAACATTAGACATTATAGATTTCGGCCAGAGTATTACCTTCTCGCAATTTTATGACTTCAGTTATGCTGCACTGTTTCTGTTTCTGATTTGGTACTTTGCCAGCATGTATCTCCTGGTAGCAATGAGTACAGAGAGCTGCCTGTCGGTTCTCTTCCCAATCTGGTACCAGTGCCACCGCCCAAGGCACTTGTCTGGTTTCGTGTGTGGGGTGCTCTGGGCTGTCCCTGGACTTTATGTTTCTTTGCTTTTATTTAGATGTTACTTTCTGTCTTCTATAGAATGTGATCAATTATTACAAGTTGTGAACACTGTCAATTTTCTCTTTTTCTCTTTATTCCAAATCATTTCCAACCTTTTCTTGTGTATCAACCTCCGATGTGGCTCAGAGAGACAACACCCAGGCAGGCTCTATGTGGCTGTGCTTAGCCGTGTGATTTTCCTGTTCATCTTTGGGCTTCCTCTCACTGTGATATTGCTCCTTTATAATGAAAGTAAGTTTCCATACTTTTTCCTACTGTCCTCACTGATCAGCACCATCAACCCCTTCATTTATTTCCTGGTGGGGAGCTGCCAGCAGTGCCACTTTCAGGGCTCTCTCAAGGTTGCCCTTCGCCGAGTGTTTGAAGAAAAAACCATGAGTGAGGAGGGGAGACACGTGTCGGGAGAGCCCGTGGAGCAGACCAGTTTGTGAGGCTGTGCTGGTGAGGAGAGCTGGAGCTGCAGGGCCTGGCAGGGAGCTGGGGGCTGGAGCTGAGCACGGGGACACGTGGGCCAGAGCCAGCGCGGCACTGCTCAGCCCGGCTGGGTCCCTGCATTCCCCACTGCCATGACCCTCATTGCCCTGGCCCCAGACAATAAACTCCGACTCCTCTGGCTCAGCAGATGTGTTCTGTGGTGTTTTGGGGATCTCTTGCCTGGGGGAGGTGGGACACGTGAGGCCCTGGGGGAGCTCTGGCCATGGCTGCTGGGCAAGCCAGGTGGGGCTCTGCAAAAAGGGCTGGGGGAATGGGCAAGGCCATGGGTGCTGGTGGGTGCTGAGGGATTGGAAGTGGTGAGGATAAGACACAGGGTAAAATGGCATTTGGGAGACTGAGAAAGCAAGAAGGAAACTAAAATAGAGAAAAGGAAACAGTAAATGAGTGTGAGAGACAGAGAGAAAGAGAGAGAAAGAAAGAAAGGAAGAAAGCAAGAGAGGAAGAAAAATAGAGACCAGGAATGAAAAGAACTTCAGAACAGCTGAACTGTTTCCATAGTGTTTCTGGGTGATGTTTGCAGGAAAACCCTTGCAGATAAAGTCACATTTGAAGCTCTGTGTGACCCACAGGCAGTCTCTAAGGTGACACGCCTGGGGATTTTCATCAGAAGCAGCTGATGAAGCCCTGATGCTGTTTCATGTCCACACACTGGTGACTTCCCGATTCAGAGGGTCTCCAGGTGCAGTCCAGGGAAACACCAAGAAAGACAGAAGCCCCTCATGTGGTGGGATGACACTGGAGAGCAGGAGGACAAGAGAAAGGGGGTGAAGCAGCCAGCTCCTGCTGACAAGATCTTTGTACACGGAACATGTGAGGGGTGCTGTCAGCGATGCAATGAGATTGGGAGGGGACTCTACTGACCACAAGAGATGATCTCTGGAGAAATATCTGCTCTGCAGGCACGAAGGACGAGGACAAAACAGAGCAGGGTGTCCCTAGCAGCCTTCACCATACCCTTTCTCCTGGAGAGCCTGGAGAGTTGTGCTGGACCTCCATCCTTCTCCTTTTCTCTCCCACCTTCCCCTTGCTCCAGCGTGGATTCTCCTCAGGCAGCGTCTCCTCTCAGGTGATGTCTGCCTACCCCAGACCCAGCGTCCTCCATGGTGGCCCCCCCCTTTCCCTCTTCTCTTCCCTTATTGTTCTTCCTGCTCTTTCTCCCTCCTTGGCTAGTTTCTCCCTATTTTCACAGACGTTTTCACAGCGGCCCACACACACTCCCCTCAAGTTTGGCCACAGAGCTGGCTGGAACCGGCTGGAACTGGCTGGAACCGGCTGGAGCCGGCTGTGCCGCTCAGCTCCCCTCACAGCCTGCGCTGCCAGCAGCTCACCACAGACACCCAGTACACACACACACACACACAATTTTTTTGTATTTATCAGGTTTAGGGCTGTTCCCTGCTTTGGTCCCTCTCCCGTGGGACACACACACTCAGGGTCTGCCATTTCCAGCACCATCTTTGTGATCACCTGGAAGCTCTGTCAGGAAGAGGCGAGGCACTGAATTTGAGCAACTTCTGAGGTACTGGTTCTGGTACCTGGAAGGTAGGGCAGCCAGTTTGTTGAACTGTTTTTTACACACTGTAGTTTAAATAATATTGGGGTGTTTTTTTTTCACTCCTCCATTCTTACCCTTCCCCCTGACCTTTACGTGGGGTCAGACAAATCCCTGTGTGTTTCTTCTGTGCTCCTGGACAAGAATCCAGTTAGGCTGTGTCCCTGTTGTGTTCTGATGCTATTTTTCTGTTCGGGATGATTTCCATCCTCCTATTCCTCTTTTTTTTGGTGTCTTTGGAAGGATGGGGTGAAGGGAGATTATGCTTTATTGCAAAAAAGAATTGGCTTTTAAATTGGTTTTGAGAAGGCATTTTTGACAGTATGGGAGCTATGCTATGGCTTTAGAAGTGAGACGGTTGATGGAAAAGAAGCTTCGATGTTTGCTCTAGAGAGACAGCTGAGAGAAAAAAAAAACCAAAACAACCAAAGACCCAGCAGAGATTCTAATTTATCCCATTGGATCTGCTGGGAAACATTTTCTGCAGAAAATTGAGGAAGATGTTTCAGTTTGCAGTTTGTGTCTCCTGTGAGGTAAGGGACCAGGAGCTGTCAGGAAGGAGTTTCCACCGTGCAGAGGGGGGAGGAGGTGATGAAGCCAGCAGTGGGTGAGAATGGGTTTTTTAATATATTGTGAGGCCATTTCTGATTCCTGTCCTTCTTCTCCAGTTGCTCCTGGAGTAGGTGGGAAGGAAAACTACCTGCCAAGGATTCCATTGCCAGCAAGTGCTTTGGGATGTTGCTTGCATCTGTGAAGGGCTCTTTCTGCATTTGTGCAGGAGCCAAGTGCTGTTCTGCTAGTGAGGTATAAATGAGTGGTTAGTAGGGGCTGTGGGAAGTTCTCAGAGGAATGGTATTCTATTTAGCTCTGTCTTTCTTGGAAAATCAGACTGGGTTTAGATTGGGTTAGTTGGAGGGAGAGTATCCCTTTCCCCAGTGTTTTCTTTAAAATTCATTTCCTGTAAAAATGCTTTACCCCAAATCCTGCCATGACCCTATCAACAAAAAAGGCTTATCCAGTGTGCCTGGGGTGAGAGAAAACAGAGCAGACAATCAGGCTTTCATCCCCTGAGTGCAAGACATCAGTAATCTTTTCTGGATGTGACCAGCCCTCACTTTCCACCCCGGAGTGCTTCTGAGCCTTCTTTCTTTCCGAGTGTATGTGAAAAGGTGCCTATTTCTTTCTCCTGCTGATAGGTGGAGCCTCTCTGAACTGCCCAGGGCTCTTAGAGCTTCTCGCTGACTCATTGCTCACTCTGATCCTGGAGAAATAACATCTTTTAAAAGGCTGAGCTGAAAGAGGCTTAAGAAGGATCATATAAACACAGCAATTTTATTCATAGCAATTAGAAGAAAGACTGCAGACAGGAAACAAACTTGCTGTGTGCCACCCATCACAGGAATAAAGGTCTGTTCACAGTGTGGCTGTGCAAGGTTTGAAATGGGAGGGTGTTGGCTCCAGGGGGACAGATGTCCCTCAGTCTTCAGGTGTCACACTGTGAAGAAGTGAGAGTCTTTCTCCACATCTACAGTCAGGAGTTGCCTTTGAGCAGACCTGATCCACATTCTGTCAAGTTATTCCCTGGCTTTGTCATCTCTCTTACGTAACACTAAACAGAACTTGGAACTGGACTGAGTCCTTTGTCTACATTTTTTTGCCTGTAGACACTTGCTTTGATAGTGAAGCTTTGAAAGCACAAACCTATGTGTCCTAAAGTGGTGTTTCTGCAGATCTCTGAGGATTGTAGACACCACTTAGCTGTGAGATGTTGCAACACTTGAATAGTGTAAAAGATAGCTGTGTAGAGGTGCTTTCTCCCCCTTATAGCCCCAGTTAGCTGACCCTGACTCTCCTCTTCCAAAAAAGATGTAGCCCTGCCTTACTGTCTGCTGCCCCTTCCTTCCTGTGGCATAAAGCCACATCTCCATGAAAGGTGTGAGAGAAGGTATTTGGCAACTGATGTTGGGGAGGGTTGCAAGGGGAAAGCTGCTCCTTTGAGGTATGTGTGAGGTAGGCTGGTGTGACAGAGAGAAGTAGGCTGGTTGTTGCAGAAGGTCTTGGAATGCAGAATGAGGTAGATGCTTGAAAAGGGATAGAGGCTTGAGAAAAGCAACAAAATCAAGGGACCAGAGATTCTTTCACTCTCCTGCGTGTGGTGAAAACCGGGTGGTTAGGAGGTGTCCATGTGCCTGTACACATCCCTTCCTCCAGGCCTTAATTGCACTGCAGAAATACCAACAGTAATGGGTGTGCCTTCTGCTGAAATCAAGGAGAAAATAAAGAGTATTTTGGGCCCTGCTGTGTGGGGACTCCTCAGAGGAGTGGAGTGAGGTTTCCTGTCCTTGGGGAACTGGTGACACCATCCCTTGTAGGCACTGCATGATGCTGGAACATGAACCACCTTGAGGAGCACACTCACTTTTGCCCTGGGCTGCCTGTCTCCTTTCAGCTGTCCCCAGGGAAGCAGAAATGTGGGCTCTTTTCAAGGTCCTGGTGGCCCCTGGGGAATGTACCCTTCTCATGAATGACTGCTGGTCTTCTGGATGCCCTGGTATCCCTCCAGAGAGATTGCAAGCAATTCAGAGGACAACTTCAATTCAGATGCTGAGGACGTTCTGCCTGGCAGGCTGGGCTAACTGTCTTGGTGCTTGTTCTGGGTGGAAACGCCTGAAAATGATGCCCATCTTCTTGCAGGTCCTATCACTGATCACAGGAGATGGAAGGCAAGTATCTGGCAGATGCCACCCCTGAGAATGTCTGTCTTTTCCCATGGATGATTGAGGGTGTCTACAATGGTGGTTCATATGCTGCTGTCACCTTTAAATGTCCAGGGTTGGATGTAAAGTGTTGACATTAACATGGAATGTAAAATGTGTTCAGGTTAAATACTGCTTTTCTTTATGCTGAGTATGTTAGAGGACAAACCATCAGGATGGGAAGTTTTTCACAGTTCATATTCCATTTGTTTTCACCAGTTGATGGCTTTCTCCATGCACCAGAATGTGTTGAAGTCCATTTTGTGTACCTCTTAAAAAAAAAAAAGTTTTTAAGTCCAATTTGTGTTCCTCTTCAACATTTTTAATAATAATGGAAATGTTTTGCTTCTCCCAGTGATAAAATCAATACAGATATTAAAAGGAAGACATTTATAACACATTTTCTGATAAATGGATGCTCTCTTTCCCCCAGCAGTATAACTTAGAAAAAAAAAACCTCACTAAAAATAATTGATGACACAGACCTAATCCAAATCAATTGGATGTACATTGCAGAGCAAGAGCAGTAACAATGAAAGAGGTGGAACTCAAATTTCAGCTTTCAGGAACTGGCAACAGGAAGCAAAAAGCAACTATAGACATTAGGGTCAACCACTATTTTCTAAAGTGGTGCTTTTCAAAATTAATAAAAATACAAATAGAAAAAAAAAGATAATAGACTGTAGCAGAATGCAGCTTCCCTTTAGCAAATCATTTGCAAATGAAGACATGAAGAAGAAATCAGTAAAGTTACTCAAAGACAATTAGCTGTGTTGCCTTTTTCTATAAATTTAGAGTAAGACATTGACTGTTACGTAGTCTGATAGTACAACACTTCAAATAATCCAATCTGGCACCTCAAAGGTCTAGAGAATAACTTGTTGCAAACTGTTTTATTTATTTACCTCTCTTATCTTTCTTATTTTTTCCCTATCCTAGAATTTATTTCTCTGGTAGAGGAGATGTTGGATGCCATGGCTTCTTACCTATCCTGCTTCAAGGAAGAAGTCACCCTATGCATGTTGTAGTTAAGTTGTAAGGCCACTTGGTAGGGATTGGAGCACTTTTTTTACTACATCACAACTCTACAGTCTGGAAACCTCCTGAGATAATAGAACAAAGGGACTTGTAGGGCATGAATCATTTACCTATGTGAAATGATGACTCTAGGAAGCAAAAAATCATGCACTTGGTGAGACAAAAGAGGTTGCATGTGTTGCTGAAATGCAGGTGTTTAAAATTTAGAGAGGGAGAGACTTGCTTTCCAGGAAATTTGTGGCTCATTTCAACAGGAGGAGGATAGATCTCATCTCTCATCTTCAGAGATCTGAGGGATAAGTGACTGAGAATTTATTAATTTGACATTCTTGTGCTGTGAAAGACAGAGATTTGTTGAGTGAGCTGCAGATTCTGAGTGGGATTCTTTTGGTGACATGCAGGCACCAAGACATTTCACCTTATGAAACTGAAGTAATTTAATTTCTGTAGATAAGAAAGAGGCACTTTCAGTGTGGTCCCAATACAGGTCAGCTAAATTCTGTAATCCAGCTGCTTACATGTTTTCACCAACCACAGATGGAACTTAAATCCTTAGATGAAGGATAGAGGTTTCTAACACAGATACTGAAGGTTGGGAGAGATAAACCTACCCCAACACCTCAGAGTTCTGAAATTCTGTAAACTATTGTCCCTCAGCTTCAGACCAGTATTACTGTGTTTAGGCACTGCAGGATATTAGGAGGACATAGTTATTGTGTCACGAGTTTCCCTTTCCTCTTTGTCATCTCCTGAATCTTCAAAGGCCCTCTGGAATGCCAGCCTGAGGGTTAGTTTGATTCTCTTATCCTTGTAGCTCCCCACAAGGAAGTAAATGACAGGGTTGAGGCTGCTGTTCACACAGGACAGCACAAAGCCGATCTCTGGGGAGTAGAGAAACTTGTAACCCAAGAAGTCAAATAGGATGAGGACACTCAGAGGCACAGCAAAAATGAGGAAGAAGAGGACAGTGAGCATGATGACAGTGAAGAGCCTTCCTGTTCGGAGGTGCTGGGTGCTGCACTTGACTCGGAGGAAGAGGGTGAGGCTGAAGAGGAGCATGAGCGGCGTGCAGAAGAGGAAGTCCAAGGAGCCAATGCTGATGAGCAGGAGCTGGCAGGTCCTGGCCGAGGGGCGAATGGTACAAAAAAAATACCCCAAAGTGTTCAGCATCAGGGAGAGCCCCCAGAGCAGGCTGGAGATGATGCCAGACAAGTGCCTTGGGCGGTGACTTCGGCACCAGATGGGAGAAAGGACCGAGAGGCACCTTTCAATGCTGATGGCTGTCAGGAGGTACAAACCCGTCCCGTACATGAAAAGATCCAAGAAGAGGAATATCCCAAACTGCACCCCCACGTTGAACTGCATCAGGTACTGAACTGTCTCGATGGCAATGCAGAGGAGATAACCAAAGTCAGCAGCAGCCAGGTTCAGGATGTAGACTGTGAAGTGGTTTCTCCGGATGCGGAAGCCGAGGTACCAGAGGACGATGCCATTTCCCACCATCCCACAGACAGCACTGATGAGGCAGAAGCTCTCCATGAACTTGAGGACAGCATATGAAGGCTCTGCTGCTCCCACAGCCCCGCTCTGGTTAGTCCCAGGGGGCTGGCTGGTTGCAGCTGGAAGGAAGGTTGGGGCTGGACTCATAACGAGTGCTTTCAGACAGACCTGGAAGCAGAGAGGAGAGAGGTGGTAACTCCAGTGTGAATGGAGTCATCTTCATGGTGACCTGGTGGTGTTTCTGGAATTGCTCCAGCTCTTTGCAGGGTTTGGACTTAGAGCACAGGGCATTGTTCAAAGTCCTGTGTCTAAGGCCAAATTTCTAAACAGCATATAGGAAAAGTTACATTGCAGTCAGTGTTTCTCCCCTTGGAAAATACATTTCTTGAAGGTTCTTTTTGTATTTGGAAACAAAAACCTTTAAAAAAAAAACAATTATAGCTTAAATGAAGCATGTCTGAAAAGTATCTCTTGTCTGAACAAAAAGTGATGCCAGTGTTAAAAACTCTGGTGTAATTGTCTTTGCTTCATGTGGCTAGGAGTGATACAAATCTTGCCAAAGGTGTGTGGAAGTTCTAGGCAATCAGCCTACAAGTTTAATCAGCATGAAAAAAAATGTAGTAGAGAGTATTCAAAATAGCTGGTAGGTTTTTATGTTGATGACTGATTTCTAATTTGAAAAAGTGGAGTTTAATGTAGTTGGGTTGTTCTCTTGAACTCCGTGTATGGAAAATAATAATTATTCAGTCTGACAGAGCCAGCCCTTAATAACTTCCTTTTCAGAGAGAAACTGTAAGAACCATGTGTGGGACAAAATGTCTGACCCTGACGGGGCTTTGATCCATGGTTCAAATAATTATTTCACCCCCAAATTATTATTTCCTGAGGCAGTTCACCCTGCTTCTCCCCCCGTGACACTTGGAGCTGAATTAGAATATTAAATACATTTTAAAAGGTAAAAAAATAGATTTCACTCCCTTTATTTTGTCTGGTGAGGTGAAACAGCATGACTGTCTTCCTCTCTCCCTGCCAGCTATTCATTTTGACATGAGAAGATAGAGAAATATCATGAAAGGCAGCAGGAGATAGTTAAAGAAAGGACCAAGTCAAAACAGGGAGAGCTTGGAAGATGTGAGTCATTGAACACTCTGAATATTCTGTTCTCTCTTTGTAAAATGCTGCAGCATACATGGAGACAGACTTCCATGAACGAGCAAAAATGTGACAGATTGAATCATTATTGTTCCATCTCAGCACACCAGACACTGTCTACAGTGCTGCATGGCCACAGGCAAGATAATTGGTGTTTATACCTTCCTGATACACCTGGCTTTCACCATTAAAAGTCCAAACATCTCATTCAGCATTGCCTTTACAGCTGCCATTTGAATTCATGCAGGTTTAGGAGCACCTCCAACAGTAATGTATTTTATTCTCAGATTGTTGTCTCAGGTGGGTGTCCAGACACCTGCCTGGCTTTGCTGACTGCAGACAGATTGCAGAGTGCACCTTCAGGAAGAGGATAAATGTATGGACAGCTGAAATCAGAGGATGGGAACTCCACCCTTAACTTCATCAGTGATGTGAAAAGATGGAAAATCTTTCGGGTTGACTGAAACCAGGGGACTTCTGGCATTGCACCACACTCTTCTAGAGGAAGGTGAATTATTCCATCCTTAGCTTGCTGGTCCTGACATGAAGATATTAGAGACCAGTGTTCTCTGAAGATAGAATTTTAGTACCTGTGGAAAGGGATTATGGAAAACCAAAACCCACCATCTTCTTCAGAATGCACAGAGTCTCTGTTGTAGCCCAGTTTCACAAGAGGAACATCCCTGAATTCAACCTCACATTCTTCTTCCTTGTCTAGAGAGAGCAGCAGCCTGCCTGACCAACTTCCCTAGCACAGCTACCTCATCCCTGAGCATCTGTAACAAGCAGATTGAAAAGATGCAGCTTTATGACTTTGCTCACTTCCTTGCTAACTGCTTCTGGGGTGTCAGGAAATTAGCAGACCTTGATTCACAGCAAAAAACAACTGGAGCAGCCTCTAATTCCCTGAATCAAGTCTGCTGTGAGAAGAAAAGAAAACCCAGGGGTTAAGAGGTTTCCTATACTTTAAAAGAGCCCACGTAGCACTATTCTGTTAATTCTGTGTAATCTGAAGAAAATTTCTGATTGATTTGAAAAGGACATGAACATCTGAGTGTCACTTAAGATCTGAGCCCACTCCAACCTTCTGACCAGGTATCCATTTTAGGAAAGCAGTTGTTCTACATCCCTTCTGCAGTCATCTCCAAAGAGCAATTAACACATCCTCCAGAAGCTGCTATCTCTCCCCTGAGCATTCAGGGAACACCAGGTGATTCTCAGTCTAACTTCAGCTTGCCAAGCTTATTGGCAAATAGAAAATAAATTACAAAACATCAATAAATTTGTCTTCCACTATAATGGGTAGGAAGGAATCCTTCTCTGACTTCTGCAGACTGTGGAAAAAAATACCAACAAAGTCTGTCATGGTTCTCATGTTTTATGACCTTGGAAAGACTGATTTTTTCTTGTTGCCAAGACACATTTATGTCTCCAAGACTCATTCAAGATATGAGCAACATCATTAACAAAGCTAATTAATGAAACATCAATCAGCAGCAAACTGAGTCTACGTGGTCTCCTTTTCTCTTAGCATTAAACATTCTCCCTGTGGTTTGCACACCAAGTGCCACAGAGTTCCTGTGGCAGATGTCAGTCTGAATGACTCTGGCACCACAGAAATATTTTAGATTACAGATACAAAGTTCAAATATTGTATTTTCTTGGCTTAAGCAATAATTTCAGACCAAAACTTCTAATGTGAGGTCTCTGAATGATGACATCTCATATTACAGAGCTGTATTTAAAGCAATCCAGTAGCATGTGGTCATGGAACAGGGTTCCCAGAATGAAGTTCTCCTTACCTTGAAAATGCTCACAACAATTGCTCACCTATAGCCAATCTCCAACCATCTGGAGAAGAAAATGTTTGATCTTCTTTCCTTCAGTTTGGTTTTTTCTCCTCCCTTCCCCTTACCATTCCTTCAGAAGTATTGGGCAGAGTGCAATGGCAAAGATACCATCTCACAATTTCTCACCTCTTTGTGGGTTTCTTGGAATTTCAGTGGTTGATTTGCAGCAGCTGCCTGGTATGGATCTGCTGGGGCAAATTGTCACCTGAATTCTGTGACATGTGGTTCAGATAAAATCCTTGTGTCATACTGGAGAGCTGGGCTAGTTAGACACTGTTTAAAAAGCCACAGTCTTCTCAACATGACTTCTGAGAGCCAGCCAATCACTCTCCAGAGGAAATACCTACTTTGTTGTGAGTGGTCACTTGGGTTTGAACCACTTCCCCCTTCCCTCTCTGTACAGAATCTATCACTCTCATGGTTCTGAAAATGTATTTTTTACAACTTCTCTCTTCTTCTCCCCAGTCTCACAGTACAAAGAAAGCAAGAGCTGTCTGTACAGAATTATACCTTGCTTCTCTCACCGATGCTTTGTTTCCTACTCCTGTCCCTGAGGTGCTCTTGTTTCACAGTCCTGGAATCAGGTGCCTCACTGCAGGGTCACACAGATTGAGAAATGTCAGTTCTCTTCTATAACACCTGCTGATGATTTCACAACCTGCCTCAGCACAGCTTCTTCATTCCCCAAGGACCTATTGTCCCTTCCAGATCAGCATGAGCACACCCATCACCACAATATGTCCTCTTCTGACCCTCAGCCTCTCACAACACAAGTGCCCACCCTACTCAGTCCCTCCTGCTTCACACAGCCTTTCCAGGAGCAGGGTCCTCCCAAACTCCAGGGCCTCACCACACTCAGGAGCTGTGATTGCACAACTTCTGCTTCAGTTGCCTTCAGTACATGTTGCCCTCCTCTGATGTCATGAGCTCTTTCACTGCAACTTCACACACCACACTGTTACCTGCTACTGCACCACAGGCACTTCTGATTTCACAAAATCCCTCAAGACAGCCTCCAGCCTCCCATTTCCAGTTTCACAACTTCCCCTCACTTCATGAGGTTCTCATAAGCCCACTCCTCAAGCCTGTCAAGATCCTCTGGATGGAATCCCTCTCCTCAAGTGTCCTCAACTGCCCCACTCAACTTGGTGTCATCTGCAACCTTGCTGGGGGTGCACACTGTCTGTCTCCATCAGTGATGAAGATATTAAATACAATTGGTCCCAGGATGGACCCTTGAGGGACACTATTTGTTGGTGGTCACTACTTGGACATCAAGTCATTGACTATAGCTCTTTGGACATGGCCTTTGCCTGCTCTAAGTAATTTTGTTCTACATCCAGATGTTTCTTTCAAGCCTAATCCCATCCAAAAATCCCATCTGAAGTAGATCAGGTGAATGAATTTTTGGAGACAATTTCCATTTTCTTTCCATAGGAGACCTTTGGGTGGCAAAGACTCAACTCAGCAGACTTTCAATGGTCATAACAGAGCTGACTTCCTCCCTTGGTTTCCCCATTTGTGAAAGAGGATTTTTTTTTTACTTATTCTGTAATTTGCTGACTTTTGCTAAAACATGCAAATCCTTGCAAGAGGCTTTATTCACTGGGCTGCCAGTGCTGAAATTTCTTGCAAAATAGAACATGAAGGGTCATCAAGAGCCATTGTAGGACATCTGTCCTGTGAAAACTCAATCATAACCACTACTGAGCTAACTGTGCCTAGGCTGCCCTTGATAAGATTACTGTGACAGGTAACTCTTTACCACCCCATGGCACCTCTCTCCTTACTACTAGAAATCTCTCTGACTTTTTTATTAGTCAAGATTTCTCTTATCCATGGTTTTGGAATATGCAAAGACATGAAATACTGTTCTGTTACTCACAGTGCTAGGCAGCCAAAGCAGTGGATCTAATGGACCTCTGCTCTTGGGGAAACCATAAATCCTGCCCCTAATTCTGGAAAGGGTTAACTAGACTAAATCACTGCACATGTTTATCCAGTTTAATATTCAGTCAGCCCACTGACTGTTGTTTCTCCTAGACACATCCTGAAGTGCCTTAATGCCATCATTATCTCTGACTGATGGCTCTTTCTTTAAAATATGTTTGCTTAAACTTATCATCCAGGGCAGAATGAATTTCTCCTCTTTTGTCCCTTCCTTTCATTCCTTGCCTTCACTGAGTCTCCACACCTCCCTCCTCCAGCCCCAAGAGTCCTTCAGGTAGGAGATTTCCTTGGGGAGAGGGTTGCAGAGTGTTATTTAAGTGGTTTTCTCCTCAGCCTTCTTTCTGCTGCTGGGTAGTGAATGCAGTGTTCAGTGCATGTGGGTCAGGCCATGCTATCCAGACAGCCCAACAAAGCAGTTCTTACACAGGCAGAAAATACCAAGGCACACACCTGTGGTACAGGAAAGCAAGGAATTCAATTGGATGGGATTACACAGTTAAAGGCACCTCCCAAGAAAGTGTTGGAAGCTTTCCAGAAGCTATTCTATGTTCTGTAGGGCTCTGTGCTCTCTCACATTCCTACCAGAGAAGGCAGGTGGTGAGGAGATGAAATCATAAAGAACTAACAAAAAAAAATTACATTTCCAAGCACAGAGGAGGTAAGTTTTCCAGGTTCTCTGGATTCTTCCTTTTTTTTTTTTTTGTTTTCCTTTCTTCATATCTTTTCCCGATCTCCTTTCCTCATTTGTTTCCCTTCTTCTTGAACAAACGTGAAAATACAAAAAGAAATTTTCACTAGAGTTATCAACTGTCTGTGGCTATCTTTGGCTGCACACAGCTAGTTCTGTAGTCCCAGGTGAGGTGATTTTGTTATTTTGTTTCTCATTTACCACCTGAGATTTTAGAGAAGAATGCTTGCAGTAAAGGAGATGCTGGAGTTTGTCATCCTTTTTGAAACATTAGCAGTCCCTGTTGTATTTATTTTTATTGTGCAGCTGATTGCACTTCATCACATACTTATATTGTCTCCCTGAAAAGATACTTTTAGAAGTATCTCATAACTTGTGAGACTTCTCAACTGAATTCTAGACATCCTCTTAGAGTCAACAGAAAAAAAAGAGGCACCTCCATCATGGAAATCATCACATATTTAAACAGACACCTTAGGCTGGTCATGAATTGCCCTGCAAAGGCAGAAGGAAGAACACTTGACAGGCTCAGATCCAGGTGCCTACCTGACATCAGTTAATGAGACAGATGAGGCAAATGATGTAAAATGTCATTTGGTGGTGGTGACAGGGACTAAGAAGGACAAAATGGTCACAAACCTTTCAAAAAACCCCACTTTATCTTAGCTTAGGTGTTTCCCACCTGCCATTATTCAGCAATATAGTTTTCCCTGATTATTTATCTCTTGGTCATTCCTTTCTGAACCACTGATTGTCTCCATGACACCAAGACTGCTGGGATTCATTCCCAATTCTGCTCTGGCCTAGGTGGATGCCATCTGTTTCTTTTCCACTGGGTGCTGCACAACCATAGATATGTGTCCAGGTTGTCCTTTTGTTTTCTGTAGAAAATGATGGGAGCAACAAGAGAAAAGTGGAGGGATGGAAAGGATCATGACTTGGCAAGACTAGGTAGAAACTGATATCTCACTGTTCTAAGTGATCTTTTTTCCTTGGAGATATATTAGAAAAGGAATTATCCACGTAAATTTTAGCTCCCTTTTCTTGAATATCCCTTACCTACTGTTAGTACAGCAGTAAGCACTGGAAAAGTCCCTAAGTTTCCCAACTTCCTCTCCAAGCTTTACTTTGTGGGTCTGAGAGCAATTTTGGTTTTTCTCCATTTCAGTGTTTCCTGTGGATGCTTCATCAGACTTTTTTTGCCTGCAGAAGACTTTCTGATTTTGTTGTAATCTCAAATAGGTGTGAGGTAACTTGAATTCATCCCACAGATCTGCTCAGCTCACCTGAGCAGGTGGGAACTTCTTGTGTTTTCACTGGGCAGGATTTTCAAGGGCCATTTTTAACAGCAGCTGCCTGGGAATATTTTGATACCAGGATGAATCCCATACAGCTGATAATTTGTTTCTCAGGGGTGTCTGCTTTTGGTTAAACTCTGTAGTGAGTTTGCTCAAGTGGTTTCCAGCTGGTTTTGACCAAAACAACTGTGATATCTGGGTGCATAATGGCAAGTGGATGATGTTAAGGACTAAGTCTTTTTGAAGATGTAGATTCTTTATTTCCTACTGACAATAGCACACACACACACACATAAAAAAAAAAAAAAAAAAAGAATGGCATTTTGGAAAGCTTTGAGATACTTTCAGTGAACAAAAAATCTATGAATCTAACTTTCCCCTGGTGCTGCTAATTTACTTAGGCAATGGAAAAAGAAAGGTTTCTGTAAAGGAGGTTTAACTGCTCTGTCTGTAGAGAGACTCTGACCAATATCCAGATTGACATCACTAAACAGAAATTAACCCCTGAGAGTATCCCTCCAAGTATATCACAAATCAGTATCAAGTAAAATTCATTCTCCGAATGAAGATCTGAAAATATCCTTCCAATCTTCCTTCCTCTCAAAGGAATATTGCTGAGATTTAAAGCAAATTAAATGCTAGAGCAAGTCATACGTGAAATTGTTTGCTGTTTTCACCGTGACAGATAACTTCCCCAGAACTCATTGTTCACCTCAGGAAGCTACAAATTTATGTTTCAAAATGTATATACACACGAGATTTATATTTTTTCTCTGTGGGTGGTTTCATTTCCCCTCAAATCAGCAATTCAAATATCATTTTTTCTTTGAAAAGGAACGAGCATTCTAAGAAATATTATTAGGTGTTCATAAAGGCACTGTTTTTACAGAGATTGTTTTCATGGGCTTGGTTGACACTGAGGGAAAACCCTACTTTTAAATATGCTTTTAAAAGTGCTTGAGGTGAATGCTCTGGCCTTGTCCTTAGCACACCAGCCATAGATCCAGTCCTTCAAAATCCTGGAGGAGCAGGATGGAGGAACACATCCCAGAGTGCAGCTGCCTCAGTGCAGTAACAGACACAGCTGAAGTCTCATGAACTTAATTTTAAAATAAAATATCTAAGTGGGGAAGACCAAAAAAAAACCAACAAAAAAAAATCCCACTTCATAAACTTAATACTAATTCTATATATTTCTTAGCCTGCATGCATCTCTGATGAATAACCCATTATTTATAATGAATAAACTTGAATCATTTGTCTTTGTTTTTCCATATGCCTAGGCTTTACATTGCCCATCACCACTCAGCTGATTAACATGGAGAATGCAAGCAGTGTGAAGGAATTCATTCTTCTGAGCCTCTCAGAGAATCAAGGGCTGCAGAAAATATATTTTGTGATGTTTCTGTGGTTCTATCTGATTATTGTGGTAGGAAATCTGCTCATTGTTATCACTGTAATTAGCAGCCAACATCTCAAGTCTCCCATGTATTTCTTCCTCTGCTACCTGTCCTTCATAGATATCTGCTACTCTTCCATCACAGCTCCCAAAATGATTGCTGATTTCCTTGTTGAAAAGAAAACCATCTCCTTTGTGGGCTGCATGGCACAGCTGTTTGGGGTACATTTCTTTGGCTGCACAGAGATCTTCCTCCTCGTAGTGATGGCTTACGATCGCTACGTTGCCATCTGCAGACCCCTTCACTACACCACCCTCATGACCCGGCGTGTGTGTGGCCTGTTGGTGACCACCTCGTGGGTAGGAGGCTTTGTGCACTCCATAGTTCAGGTTCTTCTCATCTCTCACCTCTCCTTCTGTGGCCCTCACAAAATTGACCACTACTTCTGTGATGTCTACCCCTTGCTACAACTGACCTGTACAGACACCTACACCGTGGGCATTGTTATTGTCACCGGGAGTGGAATGGTAACTCTGAGCTCTTTCTTAAGCCTGGTGGCATCCTATGTTGTCATCCTTGTTTCCTTGAGGAGTCAAACATCTGCAGCGTGGCACAAGGCTCTCTCCACCTGTGGGTCCCACATCACTGTGGTGATTCTGTTCTTTGGGCCGTGCGTGTTCATCTACGTCCGTCCATCTAGAAGTCTGTCAGAGGACAAAATCGTGGCAGTGTTCTACACTCTCATCACCCCCATGCTGAACCCACTCATCTACACACTAAGAAATGCAGAAGTGAAGAATGCCATGAGAAAGCTGTGGAGAAGAAAAGTGGGAAGTGAAAAAGGAAAGGTGTAGAACTGTGGTAACGTTTCCAAAGGGTGGGGAAAATCAAGCATCTTCCACTATAATTTCTTTGGTGAAAATTCTGAAGGAACTGCCTCTCAAAGAAAAGCTTGCTGATAGCTCCTGTTGTAATTAGGAAGACACTGAAGGTTTGTCTTTTGATTTGAAAGATGTGAACTCTGTGACAAGCAGGCATTCCCTGCCTATTCTCTTGTCAATGAGTGCTCCCAAGCACTAACTGTAACACCAGTGTTTAAATAAATATTATCAAAAATACTGAAAATGTTGTCCAGGTAGAACATCCCATTACTTAGATATAAACATTTAGATTAAATCCATCTTCTCTGTAATCCATTTGGCTGGAAAAGACAGAACCACCTTCTGCTGGAGGGAGGCAACCCAACCTGTTCTATTTACTCTATATATCTGTATCTAGTATCTATTTACTCCACCTGTCATTGATGCCATCCTTCCAACCACCTCTTTTAACCCCCAGCTCTGCCCCAGAGTTTTTTATTTTAATGTTTAGACTAATATAGCAAATACTTGACCACAGTTTATGGAAGGTGTCACTGAAAACAACATTTGGCTTTGGTAAGAATTCTGATAGGAACTTAATGCTTGGGCTAAAACATTGATTCTGTGTTTTGCATTCAGTAAAAATACCTGGTAAGCAGTGAGGACTAACCACAAACCTTTTTAAATTTTTGAGTAATTTCCTGTTTTACTTCTTGTTTCATATTTGTACAGCAGTTGTCTGAGAGGTAGCAGTCTAGAGCACTTTTGTGGTATTTTCTTATGCTATCAACATGCCATGGTAAGAACAAGTTAATAAGGAAAAAAAGAAAGCATATGAGAAATATTCGCTTAGGACAGAAAACAGGACTTTAAAAATGTCCTTTACTTCAAAAATCTTTGATTGCAAAGATAAGGGGAATGTAAACCTTGCAAGGTGTGATGCTAGTTTAAGTCAAAAATACTTCCAGAAGAAATACCTGTCCAATGGTAAACAAAGCCTATTTATTTGTACAGCATTAAATGCCAGCCAGCAAACAAGCAAGCAAGCAAACCCATGGGCAATGTCACAGTCTAGATGACCACACTCCACTCTTCAAAGACTACCCTAATAACTATCCCATTTTTAGCTCCTTGTCTACTGATGATTTCTGACAAAACTTGGTGTGCCTTTGGGATCTCATTACTCTTGGCAGTCTTGTGCTTCTGCTGTGTGATCTACTTTAAATATTTCTGCTACAGTTTCTCCATCTTGTGATAGATGATTGTTCTTGCAGATGCTCTGGGAAGGTGTTCCTTGCAGGATGAGCAATGCAGGCAGAGAGTCAGGCTGTTCTTTTCAGGTGCTGCGGGTTTCAGATCTGGCAGGGGTGTGGGCTGCTTTCACTACATCTAAGCAGCAACCTGGAGCTGAGACATTCTGCTGAAACCACCTCAGGTGGTCAGAGGAGGTCACCAGAGAAGGAAGTGCAGGTGAACTTCTGGGGACTGGCAACGATGAACAGAGTAAGATTTCTGGTATTATGCTTTGTTTTGTCCAAGCATAACTGAAATCCTTCAAGGCACTTCTGGTGAGTGACTTTTGTGAGGCCCATTTTAGGAATTAAAAAAAAACCCTCAGTGACAGATTTTTCAGCCTTGGTGTTAGTTGGTGTCTTATTTGCTCTTTTTTCCCCCCAGTTAGATGCCATTTCCAGACAGATGTGTCAAAAGGCTGTTGTCAGTTTTACAGAGGGGACTCAGGAGTTGGTGACAGCACATCCCATGCCACAACACACATTTTGTCTTCCCCACAGTGCTCTCCCTATGCTCATGGAGAAGCATGGGGATAGGGATGGAGACACTTAAGAGCCTTTCCTCTGCCTCCTTAGTAGCAAGAAGGTGAGGCAGAGGGCTCAGGAGAAAGAATTGAGTGCCCTGTGATTGTCAGATAGAATTCAGACCCCAAAAAGCTTGCTAATATCACAAACAAGGTCTTACAATTTGCCACCTCTGTCTTCATGAGTAATTTGAACACCAGTGATACTTGGTGTGATTTCCCTCAGCTCATTTGTTGTCCTTGTTGTGTCCTATGCTGTCATCTTGGCTTCTTTGAGGACTCACACTTCTCAAGGGTGTCTCAAAGCACTCTATACGTGTTCTTCCCACATCACCATTGTAGTTCTGTTCTTTGGGCCCTGCATTTTCATCTATCTGCACCCCTCCACCACCTTGTCAGCAGACAAGGTGGTGTCTGTCTTCTACACCATCATCACACCCATGCTCAATCCCTTGATCTACACCCTCTGAAATAAAGAGATGAAAAATGCCATGAAAACTTTGTGGAGCAGAAAAGTGGAGGGAAGAGGGGAATGAAGCAACACAGTGGGTATTTGTAAGATGATGTGAGCTCAGGAAACCAGGGAAAAGGAAAGAGAAGTGTGCAGGAGAGACTTTCCAGTAATGCTGCTGTGGTTTCAGCACAGCTTTTCAGCTGACTAAATTGAAGGTTTTGTGTGGGGTTGTTGTCAGCTGCCAAGCCTGAGCAATGTGGGTAATGTTGGGACATTTTCCTCATAGCTATATCTTAGGGATTTATCCAGGCTTCTCCAGGAACTAGGAAAAACAACCAAGTATTTTGAAAAGTTGTTGTTTCCTCCTAGCTCCTAAAAGCTCTGGAGAGTAGCAGCTCCTTTATTTCTGCACAAAGGAGTGATGGTGGCACCAAGCTTCCAAGAGTAAACAAACCTTTGAGTAGGACACAGCACTGACAGCTTTTATCTCACATGTTTTGATGTGCTAACAGGATGTGTCTGCACCTGAGGGACTGTACTCATTTCATGGTAAAACAGGACCATGAGAGAAGCAGGAGATTGTAGTATGGCTCTGCAAGACAGGGAGGGATAATAAATTGTATTGAAACACCAGCAAGTAAATAAACAGCAATATGTAAATATTAAAAATGTTTTCCAAGCAGAGCAACCCCAGTGTCAGTACCATGATCTAAAAGCTCACTGGCTAATAAAAGCTTTCCAACAATGCTGAGTCTGAATGTCCCCAATTTTCACTTATTTGGTACTTTCTGTTGAAAGTTCTATATTCCCCTTCCTGCCTCTGGTTCCTCAAATCTAAGTTGTCCATGATAGCAAATGTAAGACATGCAAATTAATATCCAGCTCCAAAAAAACCTCCTTTACAATAAACTTAAAGTTATGGCTATTTTTGCTTGGCTCAGCCCCATTTAAAGGAGCCCTGTTGCCTAACACCTTGCCAAGAGCTTGAGTTTGTCTCATAGGTGACCTTCATAATCTATCAGAGCAGCAACCCAAGCATGGTTAAAGACCATAAACACTGCCTGAGCAGTAGAATAATCAGAACAATTTTCATAGCTGAGTGAAATTTCATGTTTTGGTCAGCACTCCAGAGCTATTGCTCTAATCTTCTCTCAGGGGTTGGTACCTCAGTGGAAGTAGGAGATTAAAGATTTCTTCACACTGAAACACAACCAAGTTCTTAGATCAACGAGGAAAATGTTCCTCATCTTCTTAATACGAACATTTTTATTTGGTTGGCATTTTCATTTGGTTGACATAGAAATGCCCCAAGAATCTTCTGACTGTGGCCAATACTGCAAATTGATGGACTGTAGTCAAGGCATGAATTTTCAAAAACTTCTCTTGGCACTAATATTTTGGGAAGGGAAGGAGGGGAACAGGATGTCCTTAAAATAGTAATTGAACACACATGGAAATGAAATACAGCAACAAGTCCTCATTACTACAATGGTAGTAAAATTAAACCATTGCTAATTCAACAAATTTCTCCATATTTCCAGACAGCATAGGAAGAGAAAGAGGGAGCAATGACTGACAGGAGAGGAAGGTTTATCTTCCCTGCTGTTAGGGAGTAAAACCAGGTGTGTAGTCACCATGATTCCTATCTGGATTACCAGGTTCTTCCCTGCTGGAGGAGGTTACTCCTTTCACCTCCCAAACATGTAGCAGAAATTGCCATAAATTGCACACCAAGGGACCCAGCAACCCAAACTGTTTAATAAGGCCCTTGGGTGGATGTTTGGAGTTCAGTAATGATCCAGTTCTCAGAGGTCCCACTCCATTAGGAGAAAACTTACCTTTCACCTCTATTTAGCACCCACTACATTACAGGAGTATTTATAGGTTGTACTGGGATGACTTAAGGGAGGAAGAAGGTGCAGAAAACACAGAGGTCAGTTCAGAAAGCTGTGGAGGTGTTGCCTTATTGGTTCTTTCTGTCTAAAGGAAAAAATGGGACATTGATATCATCACAGTGAAATTTGCCTGTAGCCTGTCAGGAACAGAAAAAGTTGTTTGAAAACCTGAAACAAATTTCTATGCAACTAGTAATTTTAGAAAAGAACAAGGATATGGTAATTACAAGCAGGAGGAAGAAGAGTGAAACAATGTCCTGACCTGACAGATAAATAACTTGAAAGAAATTTGGAGTGAATGACTGAAAATGTTTTCAGACAACCAATGCTGTGGAGTTGGGACTTGAAAGTTCATGTTGTATCAACATTTCCTAACTGGGTGCTGTGGTAATCTTTTCTTCCTCTTATGCATTTTGTATCAGCCGTGGCATATTAAAGCACCCTTGTGTGGTTGTGTTTGTTTGTGTGAAAGGCAGAGAGAAAGGTTTAATAATCTGTTGAAAAATATACAGCCAAATTTGAATACTATTGTGACATTTTTCTCCTTTGGATCCTCCCAGGCAGCTTTGCTTACTGCTGATTGAATGGCAGACATGTAGCATGGGGCAGGTATCTGCTCTCCATTTATCCTGAAGTTCAGATGGTCTGTCTCCTGTGGTCCAAGTCATCTCACTGTGGTGTAATGATCTAAAAACAGGTAAACTGAGTCACACCTTTAAGGTGTTTATTCCTCTTAATCAACTATGCAGGGAGCCAGAGCTGTTGTGCTCAAGCTGTGATGCCAGGGCTCTGGCTGACACAACACCAGGGATCAATACAGACAGTTCACCCCTCTGCAGCTGGGCTGGCTCTGGAAGAATGCTGAGCTCTTGGGAGAGACAGAGAGGAAAAAACCAGGATCATTTCTGAACTAGTGATGTGATTTGCAAAACTATATTCCAAATTCTGTGAGAAGCCAATTCCATTGATGGGAAAGAAAAACAGTGTTTGAGAACTACAAGAAAGTGGTAAGGACTAGAGCAGGACCTTGGGGAAGTAAAAGGCTATTAGTAAAAGGCAAAAGAGGCATAAATGAAAAACAGACACTGCTTTCTTAGTAATTATCTCCTTTGCTTCATTAAAAACTCTTAGGCAGAAATGAGGAGATGAAGAATTTCCTGGTATGTTTGTAAATGAAATTGAGCAGATCTTTTCCGGTCATATTTTAACCTCCACAAGACAGTGAGTAAATTTCTCTGCTGAAGAACTTTAAAAAATACTCTGAGCCACAAAAAGGTAGAGCAACTGTGCAGAGTTTTTCAGCTTCTGCTGAGTCAGAAAACACATTTTTTTCAGGAGAGCATATTCTGCTAACAGCAAGAGCACTCCAGATTAGAACTAAAGAGCTGCTATTGCTCAATGGAGAGGAATACCAGTGGAAAACCTCCCAGACCTGCTTTCTGTTCATGTAGTTCTAGTTTCAGAGTGGTCAAGCTAACTGGAGAATCTTCCTGTCAGTTTAGAGGAATGCAATTAGGAGCAGAACATGGAATGGCTGATGGTTGAGCCCTATATTGTAGACACAATGTTTGAGCATGGCAAGCATTTGCTTCCATCCTGGCACTTGAACCTCCCAGCAGGTAAAAGGACAGTGTGGCATTTTTCCAGAATTCATGGTTCTTCTGTGAGAGTAGGATGTGATTCCTGACACAAGGGGAGCACAAACTTTGTCACATGAACTACTATGCAGAAAAACAGTGGTCAGAGAGAGCTGAGGGGTGAAGGTCAGTGTGGAGGGGCCAGAAACTTGAAAAGGGAGTTGGAAGGCAGAGGAGAGAGGTGGACAGTGCTCTTTGCAAACACTGCTCACCATAATTTATGATGTGACCCTGTGCTTTCTGTAGCAGGCAGAACAGCAGTAAATGTATCCTGCTCTCATCATCCTTGAGCCCTGGAGCTGTAGCACATCCCTGTCTCATCCTGGTCAGCCCCATGACTTCAACTCCACACCTGTGCTATGGGAGCCCGAGCTGAAGCGATGGCACTGGGAAACTTCTCCCAGGTGACTGAATTCATCCTCATTGGCCTTTCTGATAAAAGGGAGCTACAAGTTTTCTTCTTCACCTTCTTCTTCCTGGCCTACGCCATGGTTTTGCTGGGAAATCTCCTCATCATTGTGACAGTCAGGACTGACCCCAAGCTGTCCTCACCCATGTACTTCCTCCTCTGCAATTTGTCCTTCATAGATATCTGCTGCACCTCTGTCACCTGTCCCAGGCTGCTGGTGGACCTCCTCTTTCAGAGGAAGACCATTGCCTTTGAAGCCTGTGTAGCTCAGCTCTTTTTTCTGCACTTTGTTGGGGCCTCAGAGATGTTCCTCCTGACGGTGATGGCGTACGACCGCTATGCTGCCATCTGCAAGCCCCTGCACTACCCAGCCATCATGAGCAGGCGAGTCTGCTGGCTCCTGGTGTCTGCCTGCTGGGCAGGGGGTTTCCTCCACTCCATTGTCCAGACCCTGCTCACAATCCAGCTCCCCTTCTGTGGCCCTAACACGATTGACAACTACTTCTGTGATGTGCCCCCTGTCATTCGTCTCGCCTGTGCGGACATCTACGTCACCGAGTGGCTCATGGCTTCCAACAGTGGCTTAATCTCCCTGCTTTGCTTCCTGGTGCTGGTCACATCCTACACCTTCATCCTGGTCACAATCAGGGTCCGCTTCACTGAGGGGCACTGGAAGGCCCTCTCCACCTGTGGCTCCCACGTGGTGGTTGTCACCCTCTTCTTTGTACCCTGCATCTTCATCTACCTCCGGCCCTTTTCTACCTCCCCCTCTGACAAGCACATCTGTGTGATCTACACTGTGCTCTGCCCGGTGATGAACCCCCTCATCTACACCCTGAGGAATAACGAGGTGAAGGCATCCATGTGGAAGTTGTGGAAGAGCTGCAGAGTCTCCTGAGACAAGTTGGGTTTGCAGCAAACATGGAGTAACTTTCCTGCAGATTAATGGGAGATCCCAGGGCACGGGAGTGGGGTTGGACTCCAACACGTAGGGCAATATCTGAAACCCAAACAATGGTTATTTCCAGTTAAGGAATTTACCTGACCTTGTTTTTTTCAGACCTATAGATTTCATTGGTCTTCTTAGCTGTTTTTTGGGCCCCGTTAGTCCACCTGTGGACTTCTTCCTGCTGCAGGACAGCTGAGATATTTTAAGGTTTTTACCATTCACGTAATTTTGCAATAATATTTGCAGTTTCTGATGACAATTAGAACATCCTTCTCTGCACTCTCAAAGAAAAGTAAGGAGGACCAGATTCTTGAGCACAGAGTGATACTGTTAAGCTGTGACCCTTGTGATGCAGGGAGTGAATTAGAAGTTTTGCTTGGGCAGAGCTCAGTTTGGGATGAAATTCTGAAGAAGAAGGAATTATGCTGTGGGATATAGTAGAATCTAAACAACAGTTATTTAAGGACTGGATCTGCACAAGTGGGAAAGGTTGAGCAGCCTTTGAACTTTGCTTGGGAAGAGTAAACCACCACTACACAATAGAAAATTGTTACTGTTTGTTAAGAAAGTGGAGACATCTTTAAAGCATGGATAACTTTTCCCTGAACTACAAATCAGAAAGATCTGAACAACTGAGATCTCTGTCAGTGTCTTCTCCCCCCCCCTCCCTCATTGTCTTGTCTTTGCTTTTCTACATTTTTTGCCGTGAAGTTTCTCTGTTTCTCATAAAAATGGATGGGTTCTTCCCATCACCATGGCCATTTCTCTGCCATGGCATGTGCTTACAACATATTAAAGGACATTTCAGATCCCTTCTTAAGATACTACCCACTGTTACCACAAAAATGGGGCTAGAAAGGAGTTCTGGAGAATCAGTGACTCCTCTTTCTTACTTGTTTGTGAAGGAAAATAATCTCTACTTCAGCTCTGAAACCATAAGATGTGTGGAAAAATCAGACTGTGCTGTCCACAGTGAGACTTCCTTGAGGTCTCTTAATTTTCAGACTGTTTCTTGGGTTTTGGACTGCTGCTTCTTAGGCATTTTCTGAACCATCTGAAATAACAAAGCCAAAGTCAGTTTATATTTAAAACTGAGTTTAAATTTAGCAAAGCATCATTTTGGGATAATGTGGAACAGATACGGTAACTCCCAGCACTGTAAAAAAAAAAAAAAAAAACAAAACAAAATACAAACAAACAAAAAACAATGGTTAAGTTAACAATGGAACTTTGATGTGTATGTAGAAGGAATCAAAGGTCAATGGGGAAATCAGGCAAGTAACCCAGTCCTTATCTGAGACACTGCCAAGCAGTTACACAGCAGCTTCTGCTTGGCTCATACAAGAACTTCTGAAATGTCCTCTGAGGTTATTTCCCAACTCGGAAAGCAATCAACTTTGCCTGTGTTGAAATCCACTGCTCTGGCAGGATGGAACAGTGGCTGTGACAGAATCATTTGCTTTCTGGTGTCAAGGCAATACCAAGCAGGTCTTTCACCACTTCAGGCTAAGGCCTGAAGAACACAAATTTCCTACGAAACGGTGTAACTGCTGAATTTCCTACTGCAAGAAGCAAGAATTAGTTGGGTATGGTTGGGGTTTTTTTAGTTTATTTTTTATTTTTACCTTAGTATGTATTATACATCAAAAATCTTTCTGCCTTAGCCCAACAGAGCAGCATGGTTATACTTGACCCAGTCAATATTTCAGGATACACTAGAGAGAAGTGGAATTATGTTTATGTTCAGTCACTCTCCCCAAGTTTAAGGACAAAGTGTGGGGTTTTGCTTCCTACACTTTGGCTGTAAGGAATGTGATCTCAGAAGCAATCACCTTCACTAGCATTGCCTGTCTGACCTTCCTTCTACTTAACAAAGATCTGTGGACCCTAGGATATGACCATGTCTTATCTAAGAGAAAAAGAAAATGCTTAAGAAGTGGTTTTGGTTTTTTATGTTAAAGCTTAGGCTGCTGAGACCAATGGACTCACTTCTGGTGAAGATTTGGGTGAGATAAATCAACGTGCTTATCCATCATTTGGAATAATTTGGGAGAGCTGTGGCTGAAGCTTGCATCTAGCATCAGACTCAACTTGAAAATAATGTGTTATATCTTGCTGTCACCACATGAATATTGAATGCAACAATACAGCATTCAATACAGTATAACACAAAACATTATCAACAACTAGTAAACAATGAATATCACAAAGTATCTTCAACATAGAAGCTCTTCACATTATGGAGGTATGTGAAAATGATCATATTGAAAATAAATTTTGAAAAAAAAAATGAAACTTTCTTAACCGTTTCACTTGTGTGGGATCAAAATTTTCAAGGAAATAAATCCAGGACAATTTTCCCTCTCTCTTGACATGCTATTTCTGGGCTTTGCCACAGGGTGGCAGGAGTACCTAAAAGCAGACACTGATGCTATAGGGAGGTTAAACACTGGAGATTCTGTTCATAAGGTTTTCTTTGCAAATATAAGGATGCAGGGGGTTTTAAGCTTTCCAAAAAATAGTCATAATCTCACACAAGCGAGTCAGTGAAATCATATAGAGAGGAATAATTGAAACAATCCAGCATTCTACCTAGGAAGACAGCAAAAATGTTTGGAGAAGAAGCCTAAAGCAAAGACAAGAGGGTTTTACTTTGTGAGATGTTATTAATATCAGAAATTTCCACCTTGCTATGATTAAGTTTCTGTACTCCTTCAGCAAACTTCATCCTTTATAAGAGTAGCAATTATATCATCAAATCCATCAGGACAACACCATAAGTTTCTTTGTGCTAAAAGGATTCCTCCATCTGTAATTTCCTTGGTATTAGAGAGAACTATTGCAAAATTAAAATGTCCTCCAGGTCAATTAGGGTACCTGTCAACTGAGGAAAAATCCTCAAAATGGTGGAAAAGGCTTCAGGTGTTGTAAATCAGTAGCAGACTAATCAGAGCCCTGGCCCAGTTATTCAGCTGATGTGAATTTGATTTGCTTCATTTGTTCAGCAGGTATAAATCAGGGGCATCAACAAGTTGAACCTGATAGAAGCTGCTGGAGTAGGCTTGTGTTTGAGGTAACTAAGAGCTGTGTCCAGGAAAAGGTCAGAGCTGCTAGCAGAGGATTGCAAAGTGTAAGTGAGCAATGTCCTGGTGATGGCCCTTGGCCAAGTATCTCAAAGCTTGAGGAGGTGGTGGGGACCTATTCACAACTCCAGGTTTAGATATTTATGGGATATTTCATCAGTTTTAAGCTCTCCTGCTGTATGTCAGTCCCTGTTACCTGGATCCTCACAGTGAAGCTGGCCTGCAAAGTGCTTGTTGGCCTCCCCAAAGACACAGAAACTTGGTACATCCATTATAAATGGTTTCTTGGTGCTTGTATTGTGCTGCACTTGGCACTGGATGCTACAGGAGAAGTAGTAAATCCAGGAATGTTTTTTAAAAGATGGAGGACCATGACAAATGCAGAAGAAAAAAAAATACACTGAAATTTAAGTGATTGTTCTATAAATAATTCACTATGAATGTCTCTCATGCCAGTCTTAAAGCAGGCAAGGTTTATCAACTGAAAATCAAGAGGAATGTAGCTCTCAAGGAAGGTATCCTTGTGGGCATGGGGGTGCAGAGGTAGCTTTGATGGAAAACTGAAGCAGCTCAGCTGGACGCTGGGCAAAGGTGGTAAGTGGAGAGAAAACTCATGGACCTTAAAACTAGGAAGGAAACACTATGCAGATAATTGCATGTATTGACTTGGAAAAAAAAATCCCTCTGATTTTGACAAGGAAGGCAAATGCCATGTAGTTTTGGAAGCCTATGTCTCATGATAAACAATTTAATAGAATTGATTTTTCCCCCTAGGAAACAGATTGGGATGATTTTTAATAAGGCCTCAGTAGATGCTGTTAAAAAGTTGGTGCCTGACAAATTGCAGAGGTGCAACTTGGCAGGTGAGTTTATAAGTGTGTTTAAATTGGCTTCACTGGGCATCATTAAAATCTCAAGTTCTTTCTCTTCTGGAAATTAGCAGCTCTGAGCTTATGCTCAGGTTTGATTATTGCCCTCACCTGGGAGGCAGTGAAAGAGTGTCTCAAAGGTTAAAAAAAAAAGAGAGAAAAGGTCTTTTGTAAACTGGCAGGATCTCTGATGTACTTTTGTTAAATCCCAATAAAACTGAAGAGATCCTGGACTAAAATTTTCTTTAAGGACTACGGGTCAAGAAGATCATCCACACTGCACCTTTTGTGAGGTGCCATGCAGCAAAAATTAAACTCAAATGGTTTCTGGCAAAGAGAAGGCTCGTTCAGAGTTATCTCAGGGCTTCTGCTCTGCAAACTTCTGGGCCCTCCCTCTTATTAGAACCTGGGATAAAGTTTTGAATAAAATCCCAAATGTAATTTTGGAAGAGAGGACATTGTCAGGGAACCTGACAGTGAGTATGGGGCCTCTCTACAATGTGAATTGCAGTGTGGGGTTGTCCCCTGTTGAGCATGAAGACATCAGAATTACCTGAAATGAGTTTATCCCTATGTCTGAAACACAGATGGTAATTAGAATAAAAGCAAAAAAGAGAAAAGCATGAGCCCAGACTGATCACAGACTTGGTTGCTAAAATGATTAGCATTCCTAGCAAGAGAAATCAAGACTTGACAAAGCTTGGGAATGCCACAACTGGTCAAAATCCAATGGCTTGGGTTGTGCTTTGAAGTCTTGTGCCACGCTGAGATTTTGCATCGAGTGTTGCCCTCTTGTGGCTGCTGAACAGAGAGATGCGACACTGATGATGACACTGTCAGGCAGGGGAAGTGGCATGAAATGAGATCAGGAAGGGGGAAGGGGACAGTCCTAGTTGTTCTCACAGCTGTGGATGAGCTTGAGCTCTTGATTGTATCTCTCTGTGGCATCTGGGCTTAAGAAAATGTTCGCTCCATTCTTCCCTGCAAAACTTCATGGAAAGTGTGATGGCTGGTCCTAGGGTCCTGGACCATGTCAATTTATTCCAGCCACAGCAGGAGAAGTCTGTGCTTTGTAACCCTTGGAGACCTCCAACAGATCTTCTGCCATATATGCAGAAATTTTAATTTTGTAGCAGTCACACCCTGCAAACAGGCTTTAAGAATGACTGACAAACAATATTATTCTTGTTAGCAGCACAGCAATTATGAGCAGGTAATCCTGGAAAGGGGATGGGTCAGAGGGAAAGCAGTGCACCCATAAATCAAGCCATAATGCCTGGATGTTTTCTGGAAGCAGAGTGAAACATTTTTTAGCTATTACAAGTAGTGCTGGTAATTTATATTCCCTCTTAAGCCAGGGTACACACCTGCTTCAAGTAGTGCATGGGTTTCACAAGTGGTTTACCTTCTGTCATTTCTGTAGGGACCATACAAAAGGAAAAGGTTGCTCCTGTACAAGAATTGGAGATGGCCCATAAAATCAACAGGGAAGGCATGTGATGCTCTCCTAGCTGCCCTTGCAACACCTCTACAAACACTCCACAGCAGTGGCTCAAGTTCTGCTCTTTACCCTGCAAAGACACTGTTACCACTGCCCTCATCTAAGGTATGTCCTGTTGCTAAATTTACTTTCACCCAATATGTGTAAGTAAAAGACTTCAGGCTCCAGAGCAAGACAAATTGGTTTGAAAACAATTTTTGATCAAGCTATTTTAAGGCTGTGCTTGAATTTAAAGAAATTGGCACACTGGACTCTTGTGAGATGTAAAACTTCAGTAACCTGGACTGGCACCTGAAGGGGTTTGGCAGCACCTAGGGAGAGTAACACCATCTATGTCTTTTTCCTGTGAGTAGAACTCAAGTATCAAACCACAGCCCTTTAAAACAGTCAACACAGAAGTCATGGGGAATCAAAGAATTCAGGGGGAAGAAATTTCAGCCCTCTGACAATATGCTGGAAAAAAGCCTCATATATGTGATATACGTGGCATCCAAAAAAGCTTCAGAGAGACTCCTCCCCAGATACACCCTCTCATGTTTATAAAACCTCAAGAGGTGCTTCTCCTTGCAGTCAAGACTGCATTTTTGCCAGTGCTTGTAGATGCCTGTGTGAATATTCTTAGGCTCCTAAATCTGGACCCATCACTTCCTTAGCAGATTGATGTTCCTAACTCTACAGTGAAATAATTTTGGTGATCTAAGCAGCAGTAAAAAGAAGAAAAAGGATAGTCACCTTTTTTGGAGATACAGATGACCATATATTGCCAGTAATTACTCTTTGTAGCAGTGAGTATTTCTGTGTTAAATTTCTGCTGTGCTTCACCTGAGTAAGTTTCTCATTTTGAGAACAAGTGATGCTATTATTTCAAGCACCATGTGCCTTTTATTTCTGACAACCAAGATATTTCTTATGGTAGTTTGGAATGGAAAGATCCTTCAACACCAAGTCTTCCTAGACTTGTTTCAGCTGAGAAAAGGAGGGGGTGGAAAAGCCTAGCTAAGTACTAAAGGTCCTAATACTCTTGTGGAAGTTTATAGGATAAAATTTATAGAAAGGAGAGAAGTCTTTAATTGGATGCTAGATTATAGATCTTTTTATATCCCACTGGATAAAGCTGAAAAAAATCCAAAATACATCTGGGGTATGCTACCTCTCTGTTGATTACCAAGAATTTAATTATTCTGTGGTAGCATTACTTGCTTAAAATTAGGTTTTACTTCTGATAGTGATCTAGACCCTTTTGGTGATGAGATTATCACTAAACAGTTTCTGCTGAAAGGATTTCCAGAGATCTGTACTCCACCTGCCTTGCTCAGAGTCTGAATGCATTCAAAGCCCTGTCAGGTTCTTCAGGGCTGTGTCAGCCAAACTTCCCACCTCAGAGGAGGTCTCTCTGTCCTCAGCTTTTAGCTTTTCAGACTGAGAAAGTGGCTTGCATGAAGTAAAGTTTTTTTTTATTATTAATCACTATTAAGCTTAGTACTTATACTTTGCCATTTGCATTAGGCCTATGTGAATACAACTTAAATTTTGAATGTGGTGATACAAACATGCAAGTGTGTTTAAACTGCAAAACAGATTAAAAAAAAAAAAATCAGACTCTTCAGAAGGGAAATACAATTTTGACTGAATCACAGCTTCTTTCTTCCAGGTGAACCTCTGCAACCATTTCCACAATGCAAGATAAGACACAGAGTGCCAACCTATCAACAGTATCTGAGTTTATTCTTGTAGGCCTCTCTGATACACCTGAAATCTGTTTTCTTCTCTTTGTGCTGTTCTTGCTCATTTATTTAGCCACCATGGCAAGCAACATCGCAATCCTTTTTGCCATTACCACAGAAACTCATCTGCACAACCCCATGTACTTTTTCCTTGGCAACTTATCCTTACTGGACATCTTATGTCCCACTGTCACTGTTCCTAAGATGCTGGAGGCTTTGTTGCTGGAGAACAGGGTGATTTCATTCACTGGCTGCATGTTCCAGTTCTTCTTCCTCATTGATGTTGTAGGCACAGAGGTTTTTCTCCTGGCTGTCATGGCATATGACCGGTACCTTGCAATATGTCACCCACTGCACTACATGAATATCATGAGCATAAAACTCTGTGCTCACCTTGCCATTGGCACCTGGGTGGTAGGATTTTTAAATTCTCTGTTGCACACATCTATGATTTTTACACTCCTTTTTTGTGAGTCTAATGAAGTTGATCAGTATTACTGTGATATTCCCCCTATGTTGGCCCTTTCCTGCTCACCTACTTACAGCAGGGAAGTGGTGATTCTTCTTGTTGCTGGGGTCCTGGGGGGCAGTGCCTTTGTGGTCACTCTGATCTCATATACCTACATCCTCCTGGCTGTCCTGCACATGAAGTCTTCTGAGAGCAGGCACAAAGCTTTCTCCACTTGTGGGTCTCACTTGGCAGTAGTGTGCCTTTTCTATGGGACTACCATTTGCACATATGCACGGCCTTCCTCCACCTACTCACCTACTCAGGGTAGGATAATTTCCATGCTCTATGGAATCCTCACTCCCTTGGCAAACCCCCTAATCTACAGTCTGAGGAACAAGGAAGTTAAAAATGCCCTAAGTAGAGGGATCAGACAGATAAGAACTGCTTTAAGAAGACAATAGCATCTCTGCTTCTGGCAGCCCCTGGAGTTCTGGACATTGGGCAGGCCCTGCAGGTTGATCTTCTCTGACTTCAGCCATCTGAAAGTTAGATGCTGGTATAGAAATTCCTTCTCTGGGCTTCCTTAGAAGTGTCCACTTCCCAAAGGCCAACTGGATGTCACAGCTTTAGGACATGATCACAGGAGAAGAGGGCTTCATCTGGTAATGTTTTTCTCCACTAAGCACAGAGAAACGTGCTTAGATGAGAGCCTCAGCCTTGGACACAGGTGTTGGGTGCATATCCTAGAGCAGGAATGCTGAGAGTTGGTACTGTGGGCACACTTGGATTTACACTCACTCTTCTGTACTAAAGCAACTTAGGGCTAGTGCCTCCTTATTGCCCACAGTGCTCCTGCAGAAAAGAGAAGCACATCCCTTGTGGGATGGTGACTGGAGGGAAGGCTTCTCTGCCATCATTTGAGGCCATCAGTTGAGGTGTGTTTTCACCCAGTATGTCAAAAATCCAAGTGCAGTGCCATCAGGCACAGTCAGGCCACAGTTTGCATCACGTGTTTCAAAATCAACGCAAATCAACTCCCACAGATTATTGATGTCAACTGTGCTGGTGGCTCTACTCAGTTTCCTAGATTATGGTCAGTGGAAGGGAAAAGAAGGCTTTGCAGTCATGGGTTTGGTGACCATTGCCCAGGCACACCTTGGATTTTCTCAGTGTTGGCAGACTGAAGGTTTGCAGCCTGTGCTTTAGGTCTATGTGAGTCCATAACTCCAAACAGTGCTTCAACCCCAGGCAAAAGGTGAAGGCAGTGAAAATGATGTGCAGAAAGGAGTGCTGTGCAGTCTCCCCTCTGGCTATCAATCTGTGTATCTTGGCTACAAGGCTCTGTGCTGGGCTGATAAACTTTTCCAGTTTGAGCTGGACCTGGGGCATGTCACTCCAGCCATTGGGCCTGGTGTGAAATAACTTGTATGGCTTTGTACACCACTCCTTACTAAAACCAAATGTCAAGGATGTCTTAGTGGCCTTTTTTGGGGGTTGCTGTGTTGGTGTAAAGGGTTGATGGCTTGCCTGCAGGAACCTGCATCTTGGTGGCAACAAATGCACATTCTTAATGTGAAACCAGTGCAAATAATTTAAGCTGGGTCCATTCTCAGCTGTCAGACATGTTGAAAATGGGTCCCCTTGTGGGGACTGTTACTCCTTGCCCTATCACTCTGGGGCCTTCTCCAAAATCCTTCCCCAGATTCCCTGCAGCCCCTTCAGGCACTGGAAGGTGCTCTATGGTCTCCCAGGAGCTTAGTCTTCTCCATGCTGAACAATCCCAGGGATTAGTACTGAGATCTCTCTCTTTACTGGTTGGGTGTCTTGGTTGGGATGTTGCTGGAATCCTCCGCCCCCTTTGGGGTGACCCCTCTCTGAGACCAGCAAAAACACGGAGGAGGTTGAGGTTTTTTTTGCTGACGAAGCAAGTTTGATGTGTGGCAAGGTCAGAAATATGAGTTTATTGTCTCCAGGCTGTGCTGGTTATTCTGAGGGTTCATCATCAGACAGCCACGGGTTGGCTCGGGATGGTGGGTAGGTGGTGGCGGCCGCGCTGGCGTGGTAGCCAACATCTCTCTCCAGCTCTGAGGGCAGTGCTTCTGTCAGCTCCTCAGCTTGGCTACTAAGCTGGATTCCAGAGTCTGCTGTGGCTTGGAGTGTCCCTGGGGCTACTGCCAAATTGTGGGGTTGGTCCCTGTGCTGGGCAAGGAGCTTCCTACGCTTGCCTTGTCCCCCCAGCCGCTTGCAGCGGCGCACGGGAGCGCAGCTCTGGTGTTGGGTGCTCTTGGGGTTTTGTTGTGCCTCACGTAGATGCTGCCTCCTCTTCTGGATGAATTTTTTGCAAGAGACACAGTTCAGGTCGTGGCACAGGAACCGGCCCAGGGACCTGCCCTGACCATCACAGATCTTGACCTCACAGCCAGGCAGCTCTGTCTTCTTGCCTGCAACAGAGCCCGGGGGGTGCAGAGGCTGAGAGCAGTGCCATGGAGAGGGGCTCAGTTGTGGTTGGGTAGGGGACAGCTCTGGGCAGCAACTGGGACAGCAGGAGCCCCAGAGGCTGGTGTGATCCCTGGAGTGTCCTGGCACTGTGTGGAGAGTGAGCATGTCTCACCAGGGAGCTGTGCTGGGGTTGGGGAGTGGGGCAGCCATCACCCCTGGGAGCAGGAGAAACACACCAGCCCCACATCCTTGTTCCACCTCCCAGCAGGACTCATTGGCCAGGAAGGACACAGCAGGGACAGCTGATTACACAGGAAGTACAAGACTCCCCCAGGGCTCTGGGATGGGGCTTGTTCTACAGGAAACCCACATCTCATGGACACGGGGCCACCTGGGCACGCTGTCCCTAGCACAGGCAAAGAGCCATGGCCTCACCTACGTCGTGGGCTTCTGTCAGACACTTCCACAGGCTGCAGGGACTGACCTATGGGCACAGCAGCATTGGCTCAGTGACCTCAGGGACCCACTGTGTGTGGGTCCCAGCCAGCCCCAACTCCCCTGAGGCCAGGAGCCCTGTGGCTGCGTGGTCTCTATGGGAAGATCTCCCTGGGAGCCTTCCTCCTACCTGCTGCTCTTTGCTGGAGTGCTTGCACCAGCACTGCCTCTCAGCCCAGACCGCCAGGAACAGGAGGACACCACTGGCCCAGATCAGAAGGAGCCAGCCAAGCTGAGTCAATAGTGTGGTGTCCATCAGGATGGGCCTGAGGTCAAAGGAGCCTATCCAGTATGTTGTAGTTGCTCTTGCTTCCTCATCCCTTCTGTCCCCTGGGGACTGGGTGAGGATGGTGAGGTCACACTCACTGTGAGGTTCGTAAAGACTGTTGCCAGGGATGGTGGCAGGGAACTGGTCACCAGGCTGGGATGGTGAAGAAGGGCAGAGCTAAAGCTAAAAGTGATGCAGGGTGGGTGGGTGTGGAGGGTGGGCAGGGGTTAAAGCATCCAGGATGGACCCAGAGAGCAGGGCATGGAGCTTGCCTGTCACTATTTTCTCTCCACACCCCATTATATCAGCTGCCAGTACCTGAAGGGGCTTCAGGAAAGCTGGAGAGGGACTTCTGAGGGCATGGAGTGATAGGATGAGGGGGAATAGTTTTAAACTGGAAGAGGGGGCGTTTAGTTGAGACATTAGGATGAAATTCTTCAGTATGAGGGTGGTGAGACATTGGTACAGATTGCCCAGAGAAGTTGTGGGTGCCCCATCCCTGGAAGTGTTGGATGGGGCTTGAAGCACCCCAGTCTCATATTCTGTGTGGTTTTGTGTTCTCCTGACAGTAAAACCTAGCAGAGGGCAGATGACCTGTTCAGATGTTGACATTCATGCTCAAGATCTTGAAAGGGAGAGGAGATCAGTTCCACCTGTCTCCCAGGACTTTGTTGTGCTCCATGAGGTCTCTCTTGACCTGTTTCTCCAGCCTTTCCAGGTCTCTTTAAATGGCAACACAACCAGTGTGCAGTAGTTGGATTTCCCATCAAAATATTTGCAGCTGTTTAGAACCATCACACTCTTGTAGATAACCAGAAATCTTTGTTATACTTCCCATTTTTAACCAACCCAACTGCAAACCAGATTTCCAGAATGTTGAGTGAGCAGGAATTTTAATGTGCAGTATCAAATCTTTAATTCTGAACAAGCTTATGTTACAGATCTGAATATTTATTTTTTTGTGGAATCATAAAATGTTGCACTAACATTTGTTGACCACTGCTGGCCTCCAGGATACTAAATATACAACTTCACATCCTTCAAGTGAATCTACTTTTCTGCACATGTAAAGAACACATTAAATGACTTATTGAAATTCATCTTCTGAGTCTTCCCTTCAAAAAAGTTTTCTTCTCTAGATAACATTAAGAGCCAGTGTGTTGCAAGGTGGTGAGCCATTCAGCCACCCAGAAGGTGTTGGCCAGGGGCAGCTGCTCTCTCAGCTGCTGGTGGTGTGATGCACAGACGTGTTGTCCTTCAAACTCCAGTGGTAACTTCTGTACAAGTCAAGTGGAGGACTGGAAAGGTGAATGTCAACCCAAAAACTCTCCAACTGCCAACTTCAGGGTATGGAGTAGTGAAAAACTAAACTGCTTTAGAAGGGCTCGTTGCCTTTACCAAAGAGGAAAGTTTCCTTCTCCTTAGTGTCTGTGAAGCTGTCCCATGGGGGCTTGTTAGGAAGAATGAGGTGAATTTACTACAAGCTCTCTAAGAAGGTCTCAAGATCATTAGAGACTTCTTCACAACACCCAGAAGGGCTTGTTAAGCTGGTGACTCCTGGGTGGCTGGTTCCCTGGGGAATTCCGTGTTTTGGAAAGTGAGAAGTGTAACTTATGATGGAAATAGGTTTAACTCCTTAGCCAAAGTTGGAGTTCAGGCCTGCCTGAGGCTTCCAGTGGCTCATGCTATGACTATGGCCCCTACCTACAGCTGGAGAAGGCCTCTTACTTACCCTTCTTAAGGGGTAAGAAATCACCTGTTCTCCCTAAATGTACAGTTCATACACAACTTTTGCCTTCACTCATCAGCAACTTTATCTTTTGCCTTCTCTGGTCATGGGAAGAACATTTTTAAAAGGAAGTGAGTCCTTCAGGTGTGGTGGGAGCCTGGCTTGGTGTCTGGCTCTGGCTATGCTTCCCCTTACTGGCTGACTGCTAAATATCTTTGCATTTATCTTTGAATTTACCTCCTAAAGGCTTCATCTATCCAAGGGCTCACTTACCCTCTCCCAAGAGGCTCTGCAGAAGAGGTAGACTTCTACTTTCTACCCCAGAAAGCACCTCACCTCTTCCAGTTATCTGCTGCTTGATACAGAGCAATGAAATTTATGTCTAGCTCTAACTTCATCCTCTTTTTTATTTCTAGTCGTGATGCTCTTGGCATTTTCATGGACTTGGCAGCACTGAGTTAACAGTTGGATTTGATGATCTTAGAGGTCTTTTCCAATCAAAACAATTCTATGATTTGATGATTTTCCACTTCTATTTCATATGAATTGCCAGAGTGAGGCAGGCTGAGGTCACAATGCCTTTATTTAGCCTTTGGGTTTTAGACCAAATCCTAAATGTTATTTAGAAAGCTATTTATATCCAAGGTCTTTTGGTTTAGGTTGAATTTTAGTACATTGACAATTTCATCTCATACTTTGCAAAATTAAGTCTAGGACAATTGCAGGTAGAGGAATAATCACATTTGAGCATTGTTTCAACTCACAGAACGAAATGCAATCTGCCAGTCCCTGAAAAGCCTCTAAAGAAAGAGAGATTTGGGTCTATTCATTGCCCTTCTCAGGGCATGCTCCATGTCCTTGTTCCTGAGGCTGTAGATGAAGGGGTTCAGCACTGGGGCTATGATGGTGTAAAACACTGCAGCCACTTTGTCCCCATCCTGTGGAGTCCTTGGCCTGGGATTCATGTACGTCCAGATGGCTGTCCCATAGAAAATGGTCACCACCATCAGGTGGGATCCACAAGTGGAGAAAGTCTTGGCTTGTAGACGTGCAGATTGAATCTTCAGGATGGCAGAAAGGATTCGGGCATAGGAGGTGGTGATGAAAAGAAAGGGGATGAAGACAATGAGGATGCTGAAGATGAAGACAACCAACTCTGTGAGGGCAGTGTCAGCACAGGCCAAGGCCAACACTGCTGGCACTTCACAGAAGTAATGGTTCAGGGTGTCAGGGCCACAGAAGGGCAGCTGCAAGGTGAGGCTGTTGATGACCATGGAGCTCAGCAGGCTGCTGGTCCAGGAAGCCAGGACCAGGTTAATGCAAAGCTGCCTGCTCATCACAGTGGTGTAGTGCAACGGCTGACAGATTGCCATGTATCTGTCATAGGCCATGACCCCAAGCAGAAAACACTCTGTCATGCCAAAAGCCAGGGAGAAATACATCTGAACAGCACATCCAGAGAAGGAGATGGTCTTCTTCTTGGTCAAGAGGTTCACCAGCATCTGGGGGACGGTGCAGGAGATGTAGCAGATATCTAAGAAGGACAGGTTGGCAAGGAAAAAGTACATGGGTGACTTCAGCTGCCTGTCAGCTCTGATCACCATAATGACCGTGGTGTTCCCAACAAGTGTGAGCAGATAAAAAGCCAGGAACACTACAAAAAGAACAGTCTGTGTTCTTGGCTGGGAGGAAAGGCCTTGAAAGATGAATTCTGTCACTGCGCTCTGGTTTTCCCTGGCCATTCTTAATCCAATGGTTTAATGTTAAGAAATAGTGATAAAGTCAAATCTGTTGCAAGGGAACTGTAGCAAGAGTTTATGTTTCTCTTGGAAGGGGAGAGAATCTGCCATGGAAAATAATGTACCCGACAGAGCATACCAGACATTTTATATCATCTGTTACGGTGACCAGAAAAATGAGGAAATGTTGAGGAGGTTTTCTTACGGTACATTTAGCTGAACCCCTCTTCATGCTGGTTGTGGTCTAATTACACAGATTTAACAGAAGAATGCCTGATTTTTACACACTGTAATGCCTGTCAGAGGTACTATTCTCTTTAGAAAATCAAAATTCAATGTTAGATCAAAAGGTTAAGTGCCAAAAGCCCAGTTCTCCAGATCCTTTCTTAGACATCGGAAGAAACACGAGACAGACTTCTGAAGTAAAACAGTCCTTCAGACACTCTCATTATGACACAGATTTGTGGGTAAATATTCCAAAAGAACATTGGCTTTTCTTGCAATAAAGCCAAAATTCAGCACACAGACCACATCTAACAAATGAAATATGTCCAACCACCTTAATGTATATTTAGAATCTTATGGTATTCTCATCCTTGTAACTCCTAGTTCATGTTCTGTCTTTCTGTCATCTGCCTAAGATGTATTTTTTTTCACTATGACAAGAGAGCCTCTGAGTGGTCAGAGCTGCAGGATCCTGAGTCTTCATCCAGAAAAACGAGAGCAGCAGAATGCCTACATCAATAATTCAGTGCTGAATCCAGACACTGAGTTGTGACAGTGTCACTTGATATGCTGTAGGCTATCTGAGACATCTGAAGGCAGCTGTCACGTTTGAGGTAGGGACACTGGAGACCTTCTGTGCCTCTGGAATGACAATTGGAGAAATGACAGGTCACACAGGGGTGTCTCAAGTGGTACCAGACTGCTACAGCTAAACAATTTTCACCCCAAAGACAGGAGTTGAATATAAACTGAAAGAAACCTAAGAGCTGACACTGAAGACAGAATCCATCCTGCCTAACATCACCTCCTTCCTAGGTGGTCACTTAGATTTGAGGCAGCCATTCATTTACAGTAATAAAAAAGTAGTAAGCACTTTAAGGCATAATTCATGGAATTAAAGTGTCTGCTTACTTTGGGGTGAAACTGCCTCTCAGAGCTGTCATTTCTCCTCACTGTTTATCAATGATTAGATAAAGCCTTCAGTCTGTCTCTGCAGGGGATAATATTTAATCAGACAAACCAGGCCATCAGACTTTATAAGCATTTTAAGCACCAGCATGTCCACAGTTGAAGGCTATAACCTCATCATTACCTTTCCACTGCTCTTAAAACATTGACTTCCAGAAAAACACCTCTCTTGTTTTCAGCTTGTGCCATTTCTCTTTAGAACTCTGTAATAAATGAGAGCTGTTAATTGCAGGTGTACTAAACAAATGCCTGAGCTTGCAAGGTGAAGCTTCTCACTGAAACAATTGAATGACTGAAACATTTTTTAAGCTGTTGCTGTTTGCATTGTACTGAGAGTAACTCTGAGTGCAGTTTCAGTTAACAGCAACACAGAGCCCAGCTGATTGATTGTGAATAATTTTCTGTGCTATAGGAAATTCTAGGCAAGTCAGTTGGACTGCTTGTAGTGGCCACAGTCTGTGTGACAAGTTGAGGCTGTTAAATGATTTTTTTCCTTTGCTGTAACCCCACATTTCATCTCAATTCTCAGCACACCAATATTAGAATTTCTATGGAATGTTGGTGTTTGATTAAGACCAACACGACTCCTGTAGCCACAGAGAAGGGCTGAGCTGCAGCTGAATGTCATTTGCAATATGGATGTCATCCTGACCTCAGTGTCATTTGTCCCTCCAAGTACAAACTTCCAGGAGAAAAGAGTCCAAAAGTCTCCACATTAGGAAAAGAAGTATTTATTCTCATGGTTTTAAAAATTAAAAAAGTTCAGGTCAAAACAATCTTCCTCTCTGCCTTTTTTTTTTTTTTACCATTCCTAATAGGAAAATTCATTAATGGATTTATTTTTTTTTACTATTATATACATGAGCATAGACTGCAACTATGTACAGCCTCTGTGCAAGAGCTTAAGCCCAGAGTAAAGATAGAGAATAAAACAGTGACACAGCTATCAGTCTGTCAAATTTTGTAATATTTCAGACTCTGGATATGTTTCCTACCTTGGAAATTAACAAAAAGAATGATGCTTTCTATCCTCAGGAACAAGTGCTGCTGGAAAGCTGGACACATTTAGGAACCTCTGACTGCAGACTCAAGAAAGCTGCTGAAATTCTGCTGCTCTCTGGCTCCAGGTGAGATGGTATGGACAGTCAGCAGGGGAATGGCAAGGTTTTCTCTTTTAAATGATGTCGTGTCCCAGAGGGATCCCACTGAGTGATGCAATGGTTGCAGTCTGCTGAGGTCTCTGGTTCATGAATACAGAGCTCATTCGGGAAAAAATTAACAATAATGAAAGAAAAAAAAATTTAAAAACCCCAAACACCTCCAGAATATAAGCAGAAGATTCGTATTCTTCTCTAGGTAATGTTATCACTTATCTTGGCAATAAGTAGGAGGTTATTTTTTGAGTTATTTTAACATGGATAACATTTTCTCTCCAAGCCACGAGGTCACACAGACCAAGAGGCTGCAGAGGACTGCTGAGCTCATGAAATGATCAGCCTTTACCTGAGCACTTTGAAGAGAGGGTATAACCATCATTTCAAGTTTTTTCTTAGTAAACAATACCTTGGCCCTTAGTAAACAGTACCAACACGTGCAAGCTGAATTCCAGTCCGGGTTCTCCTTACATGAGCTAAAGATAGTTTACATCCCTGGCAGTGATCGGGTCAGCAGAATTTATCTTTACAGATTTACAGCCTGTAGTCATCTGAGGTGGCTGATTAATCCTAGACACATGACAGGTCCCTGGATCAGCAGAGAGAGACACAGCCCTCTCCTGAACTCAGATAAGCAAAGCCCCCAGCAGCCTATATAGAGATGGTTTTGCCCTGGACACTTTAGGATTATTTTTCTTTGTGGATGACAGGAGTAGCCTACAAGTTAGGCTTAGCTAGGTAACTTTTAATAGTTTAAATTGGGTGATGAACCCCAAAAATGAGAGAGATGAATGATAACCCAAACATGGTCATTTTCTCCTAGCCCTCTGGAAAGCCTTTTCCACACCACTCTCCTCAAAACCTGAGCATCTGCTCCATTCCTGCCATGTGTCATATTTTAGCCCCTTGCCCAGTTTTGTAAGGTCCAAATACATCCATCAGTGGGTACTGGAAACTTCTGTGGAGCTTTCCCAGCTCTTCACAGCCAGTTTGTTGAAATGGGAGAAATAAAAACCAGTTCTGCTGCAGCATTCTGCTTTCCTCTCTGTCTGATGGCTTTGGTGGGTTTCTAGGGTCCTGCTTCAGGGGTGTCACCTGTGAACTTGTCCCCTAGAGCTTCAAGGTGTGTTCTGCTTAAGAACACAGGGATGGGAAGGATATGATTCATTTTGTATGATTTTACCAGCACAAAATGGAGCTCTGCAAACCTGAGCTGTCTGTCTGGTTTATTTTATCATCAGTGGAGGGAGGGGGAAAGTAAAACACATCATTTTCCTTAGAAACTTGTTTTATCATGGGATGAATCATCCTTTGGAAGTGCCATTCTTGCTGATGATAGCTAAAAAATCCCTCAACAATTATCTTTAGAACGTATCTTTTCACTGAAACATTTCCACACTGAGACAATACCAGTACCATTGTAATTGTTCTCTCCCCCTAAAAACATCATGGTCTCCCGTGCCAAAAGGAAGATATAAAATCTGGAACACTTCCCAAAAGAAATATTTCCTATATCCAGAAGAGAAAGAAATATTTCCCTAGCAGGTAAATGTTGTAATGAGTAAAATTTCCTTCCTTTCAGGGAGTTGCTTAGAAATCATTCTAAGTCAGCTGCCTTGTTGACTGAATGCATTTCAGATGCACTGAAGAAAAAGAGTTGCTGCATCGTGATACAACAGCAGAAAAAAAAATTATGAATTAGATGAAAAATTGTACCATTAGGATGGGGGGGAGTTTATTTTTTTTTGTTTTGGCACCTAAAATATTGAAATACTGATCTAGGAACTGAAATCACTTGCAGGTCTTCATCAGAGGCCGCTGAATCTTCAGCAGCTGATCAGATTTCCATTCCTACATTTCTGAGAATGGTCAAGAGCTGAAAACAGGAAGGAGCAGCCAGGTGTGCATAAGCATGGAATATTTTTCAGGGCAGAAAGTTTCTTTTGTTTTTCTTAACCTTTCACCAGAAACCTCTGTTTTGCCTGTTATAGTGTCCAAATAAATGATAAGGCTACATGGTTGCTATGTACCTGGTCCTGCCTGAAAATAAAACCCAATTACTTTGGGTAATCTCTTTCTAGATTATGTTCTAAAGTCAGGTCTAGATCAGCTTCTAGTGCCCTTTCTTGCTTTCTAGAGCCCTTTCCAGAGCTGATTCCAGAGCAACTTCTAGAGCTGCTACTTGAGCCCTCCTAGAACAGTTTCTGGAGATGACTCTAGAACACTTTTCTAGACCTGATTGCAGGGTCACATCTTGGGTCTTTTCTAGAGCTGCTTCTAGACCCCACCCCCCAGAGCCGAATCTGGAGGTTTTTGGGTTTTTTTTTTCTTCCTCCTCCTCCTCCTCCTCCTCCTCCTCCTCCTCCTCCTGCTCCTCCTCCTCCTCCTCCTCCTCCTCCTTCTTCTTCTTCTCCTTCTTCTTCTCCTCCTTCTCCTTCTTCCTCCTTCTCCTTCTTCCTTCCCCCCCTCTTCTTTAATAGTGGTTTTCTAGAGATGCTTCTATCGAGCTTTCTAGACCCCCCCCAGGAGCTGGCTCTAGAACAGTTTCTTGAACAGTTTCTAGATCTGCCTGTAGGGTCGTGTCTCGGACCTTTTCTAGAGCCCCCTTCCCGAGCTGTTTCCAGACCAGCTTCTGGACACCTTTCTAGATCCCTTCCGGAGCTGCTTCTGGAGTCACCTTCTCCCAGCTCTCAGCCCCCGCTGTGCCAAGGCTCCCAGGTCCAACTCTGAGGTGGCCCAACCTCCGGGGAGAGCTGGGAGGTGATGTGTAGGAAACCGGGGGTGGGGGGTGGTGGGGTGGGTACCGTCAGAACCGGACTGTCCGCTCCGGTGTTGCTGGGGAGCTCCCCGAACCGAACGGCCCCGACCCGGTGACAATCAGAGCTGGGGCTGCAATGGGGAAAGGATCTCGGGGGCTGCTGAGGCACCGCTCCCCTCAGGGCACTCTGAGAACACAGCCCGGGGCTGCCCCCCCTCCTTCTCCCTCCTCAGGGGGGGTTCTGGGGTGTCCCCCACCCTCGCCATGGACTACAGTTCCCAGCATGCCGCGCGGCGAGTTTGTGGCGTCATCAACACACGACATCCGAGGTCTAATCCCCAGAGCGTCCGGGATCTCCGCCGCCACCCCAAGGCAGCCCCGCGGCGGCACTGGGGGAAGGCGAAAAATACTCTGCAGGTCCCGAGGTGACGCTGAGGTGGGAAATGCAGCGATTCCCGCACCCCAGCCCCGGGAGCGGCCCCGTCGGGAGCCATGGCCGTGGATACCGCACTTCTGCCCGGGACTACAACTCCCAGCATGCCCCGGGGCAGCGCCGCGCCTGCCCAGCTGGTGGAGACCGCTGATTGGCTCAGCTGGGAGCCGCCCCCTCCCGCAGCGCCCCCTGCGGGCCACGCGCCGGCAGCGCAGTCCGGGGCTTCCCCGGTGTCGGCGGGAGGCGGCTCCGAACTCCGGCCCGGCCCGGTCCGGTCCGGCCGTTTCGGTTCCGCAGCGACGTGTAAGCTCCGTCCCGAACCTCAGGACTCGCCCGAGTTTCCCCGCTGTTGTCTGAGCTGGGTTGAACCGTGTGGCTGGGGTGGGACAGGGCCCGGTGCCGGTTCCGGTTCCGTTCCCCTCTTGGCCGGTTTGATTCCTCCTCACTCCCGGCCCTGTGGGTGAGGAGCTGCCTGCGGGGTGGGTGCTGGCGGCTGGTTCTGGTGTCCCTGCTGCAAGGGCGGGAGGAGCAGCGGGGCGGGGGGTGCTGTCCTGACCCCCCGGTATTTAACTCCGTTCCCTTTTCCCCTGGGGTGATGCAGACCCCCAGGAACAGACCCCCAGGAACAGACCCCCAGGAACAGACCCCCAGGAACAGACCCCCCAGGAACAGACCCCCAGAAATAGACCCCCCAGATACAGACCCCCAGATACAGACCCCCAGAAACAGATCCCCAGAAATAGACCCCCAGGAACAGACCCCCAGAAACAGACCCCTAGAAACAGACCCCCAGGAACAGACCCCCAGGAACAGACCCCTAGAAACAGACCCCCAGAAATAGACCCCCAGGAACAGACCCCCCGAAACAGACCCCCCAAAACAGACCCCCAGAAACAGACCCCTAGAAACAGACCCCCCGAAACAGACCCCCAGAAATAGACCCCCAGAAATAGACTCCCCAGAAACAGACCCCCAGGAACAGACCCCCAGAAACCCGGTGTGGGTGACAGGTTGGTGTAGGCCTGAGAGCAGGGAGGTGTGCGGGTGCTGCAGGCAGCCTGAGGCAGTTGGATGAGGTCCAGGTGTCACTCGGAGTGGTTGTGCTGGAGGAGACTCGGATGAGTTATGACACGGATGTACAGCTTGGGGAGGCAGAGCTGATGTATGTAAAGACCAACAAAGTGGAAAGTACGTATGGGAAAAGGAGCTTTAGGGTGACAGGATTAGGCAGGTGTGTTCACTTGGTGAGGGTAATGATGCTGGGGGGCAGCTGGCAGCTTTCTCTGGTGTTTCCTCTCTAAATTCTATGAAATTGCTGTGTTGTGAGGGGAAGAGGCTGAAAAGGAAGGAGGAGGAGGGTTGCGGGGAGTAAGCAGCTCCCCTGTGTGTTGGCTGTAATCCTGGTGCTGTAAGCAAAAGGGGAATGTTTCACAAAGTTTCTGAAATCATCCTGGAGAGTTGGACAGGACAGGGTTCTAGGCAAGATAGCTAAACTCTGAAATTAAATCTGAGTGCTTTAACCTTTCACAACCCTTGTGGGATCACAGAGGGACAATCTGTGAGTTCTCCAAGGTAAAAAAAAATGAAGGTGCTTTTTGAAATTTTCTCATGCCAGACAGAGTACCTGCCTTAGTTTGTTTTCTGCAGCTGTCGGACAAAACAGGTTGCCTGAAAATGAAATGCTGCCTCATTCTCCAGAAGGGACAGGAATGAAGGCCATGCACTGGTCAGGAAGAGAATACATCTGCTTCCCAGTTCCTAAATCCCAGGACTGGGTTATTTTCAGAAGTGTTGTTGCTCAATCCTGATACTTCCCACCTCGGGAAAGCAGAAGCTGACTGAAAAGCAGATCTCTGTGATAGGGTTGGGGGTGACACAGGGAAAAGGGGGAGAAGTGGCTCCTACCAGTTGTCTCTGGAAGAAGGCACTTCTGAGGGACTTCATCCAAGAAGAGAAAGTCCCCAGTTGCTCTGCAGTAATGCTGGTGTCACTTTCTCTTCCCCTTCATGAGTCTCTCCGTGCACTGGTGGTTCATCTGCTGGATGTGGCTGCAGAAACAGTTTCTCAGTCCCTTTCCTTGTTCCTTTTCTGGCCTCTAGAGTAGAGCAAGAGCCCAGCCTGTTCCACTAGAAATGTCTGCGGTTATGGTGAGGGAGGTAGACCCTTGTGACTCCAAAGTATAGGAAAAGATGAAGAAAACAGAGAGTAAGCCCAAGTTTTTCTCAACAAGTGAGCTTCTGGGCAAATAATGAAGGTAGAGAGATGGTGGAGAACTTTTGCAGGGCCTCGTGCTGCCCTGATGCTACTCTCTGTCTCAACAGCAGGATCAGTAAATAGCATTTATTTACTGTTTAAACTGATGACAATTGCTGGCAAAGTACACATGGGCAGGTTTTTTTGTGTCTTGAATCTAAAAATGCTTGTTAACAGGGCAGTGGGACAGCCCTGGCTGATCACAGAGGTGTGTGATAAGAGATGGAGTTAAACAAGCTGGATGGCAAATCCCTTCCACCCTTTCTTCCGAAAGCCAGGCCCTTGGGAGAAGGAGTGAGCCAGGGCTGGGGGTGTGCTCCTCGCCGGGCAAGGACCTGGACTTGACACCAGCACCTTCTGCAGGGGAGCTGGGCTGTGGTGAAGCTCCTGGAGCAGGGAGAGAAGTTGGAATCCTGGATCGCTGCTGGAGAAGCCTTGTGGCCGGCGATGCATTCGCTCACAGCTTCCAGTAAAGGGCTGGCTGCTTTTTTTGTGTGGTCATGCTGAGCCAGCTCATACCGCTGCACTTCCCTGCCCAAGTTTCCAGAATTAAGTAACAATGCTGCAATTCTGGCTTTCCCTGCTCCCACCCTACCATCAGAGTTCATGTTTTACACGGGGTCCAAAGGAACACACACATGGTTTAGCACCTCTCTCCACCCTCCTGTTGTTTCAGCTGATGTCAGCCTGTTCCTCAAGCTGCATCTCCTGACTGGAGAAACGCTTTGTAAGAGAACTTCGGCTGCTTCCCTTTTGGTCTTGATTTAACACCTTCAGTGCTTACTGCCCCAGTGTCCTCACCAAAGCCTTTGCTGTGCCCTGTCTGGGGCTGTCTCCTTGGGAGGTCTCATCTCCACTGAGGGTCCTGGCCACAGCAGGTGTGGGGAAGCACCCTCTGCTTTCAGGGTGTACACCAGCTCTTGAGGACCTGGCTGTGGCATTTGAAGTTATTTGCTTCTGTCACCCTTCTCTTCTGCTTCCCATTGCTACAGAGCTTGGCCAGCACCCTCCACACACCTCAGCATCAAGGCATGACCCGAATGCTTGAGCTGACCTAGCAACCTCTTGTCCTCCCACCCAGCAGCTGGTTCTGGAGCTTGTCAGAAGTTCCATTTGTTGATCAAGCTGACCCTGGAAACTGGCCATAAAGGATTAATTTTGAATCCTGGGGTCACTTTTGAGCTTCTCCTGACAATCAGGACATTGAGGGGATGGAGTGTGTCCAGAGAAGGGCAAGGGAGCTGGGGAAGGGTCTGGAGCCCAAGGAGAAGGTCTGGAGAACTTCTGAGGAGTGGCTGAGGGACCTGGGGTTGTTCAGCCTGGAGCAGAGGAAGCTGAGACCTTCTGGGTCTGCAGTTCCCTGAAAGGAGGTTGGAGCCAGTACAAAGAACAAGTGATAGGACAAGAGGAAACAGGCTCAAATTGTGACAGGGGAGTTTTGGGTTGGATATTAGAAGAAACTTGGTTGCTGAAAGAGGGATGTGAGGCCCTGGTCCAGGCTGCCCATGGCAGTGGTGGAGTCACCATCCCTGGAGGTGTTTAAAAGCTGTGTAGATGATGTGCTGAGGGACAGGGTTAGTGGTGGAATTGGCAGTGCTGGGTTAGTGGTGGGACTCTATGATCTTAAAGCTCTTTTCCATCTCAGTGGATTCTCTGCTTTTTCCTCTTCTTTGTTCTGGTAGCTTTGGGAGCTGAGCTGGCCTGAAGAGGCCCTGATGAACACTGGAGCTGGCAGGGGGTAAGCAGGGTGGCTGGAGACAGGGAAGAGAGCTAAAGGTGGGGGTGTGAGGAATGCATCTCCCCTCCTTGACAGCCTCAGACTGGGTGAATGTTTCACCTCCATGGTGTAGCTTGACTCGGAGCCTCCTCCTGCCCTGTGGGTTGGATTCCTTTCATGGTGACTTTCAGAAGCAACCAAGAGCATCAAACAACAGGCAAGGAGTCCAGGCTGTGCTATGAGAAGTGTCAGGCAGAAATCTGCTTTATTTTCTAGTCAGACTGGAAAGTTCCTGATTTGACTGGTTTCAGTCTTGGTCATCACTGCAGATTTAGACAGGTTTTGGGCAGTGAGGCCACGCATGACTGAGCAGGCTGAATCTTAACAACTGAGGGGAGGAACTGATCCCTTAGGCCAGGCTGAGCATTCCTCAGGCTGTCTTAGACCTGCACCAAAGCTGGCTGCTCTCCTAGAAAAGTCCAAGAGTCCTGCAGGTACTAGTGGGGAGTTCCTTTCCAGCACACTGACCAAAACCACAGGGCATTACACCGATGGCCAGGGTTTAAGTGGCTGATGGTTTATCAGAGTTGAATGACTCCACCAAGTCTATGAACATCTGCCAGGCTACCTGGTGCTGTGGTCTGAAAGAGCAAGATGTGATTGTAAAGGACTTTGAGGACTCTTCTCTAGAGCAACACTCACCCCTGTGGCTGCTCTTCCTTGTTATCTTGGCTGCATGGAGCTGGCAGCCTGTTCAGCTGTTCTGTTGGTTGCTATCTGGGGGGACACTCCAACATCTGTTGAGCTGAAGATGACAACTTAGACATGGTCCTATCCAATCCTCTGTATTATAATACCAAGGTCATGATAACTATTCATATTGAAGTCATGTTGACTATTTCCCCCCATTTTATTTCTCTCTCTGTCCAGTTTCATTGTTGTTTTGGTTTTTTTTTTTCCCCCACAAATGCTGTGGTGGAATAAATTTGCAACCAAATGCTCTGTTTTTGAGATGTTTTTTCTTTTTTGCTCAGGTTTTCTCGCAGTGTGGGGCAGAAGTGGTGTCCCTGCACAGAGAAGGCAGCAGTGGATCTGTTCCCCCCCAGCTGCTGCTGTGTCCAGAGGTGACTTTGCAGGGCAAACACTCCACACCTCTTACAGATACAGCCTCTGGAGTTGTGGCTGCATCTCAGCTGTGTGAACCTGACAGGTGTTTTCACCATCCCTTTCCATCATGGCACGAAACAGCTTTTCCTTCAGACTCTCAGAAAACTCCCTCTGCTTATCACTTGCCCTCACCAAACCTATACTTCCCTCCAACACAGAAAATCCCTCCAGTTCTTCTCAGCCACTAATCATCTCTTCACTCCCTTTATAGAAGCCATGAAATGAATTCCTGGAGACAACTGCTCATCATCAGATGTTCAGAGGTGCCCCTCCATCAGCATTTCCTGCCTGACACAGATGGTGACATGGGCTGCTGCTTTTTTTTTTGTGCTGGAGATGCTGCTTTATCAGGCTGGTGCATGTTCTTTAAGCTGGTGTTCAACTGCCAGTTAGTTCCCTGTAAAAGCTTGGTGATTCTCAGCATGCTTGAAAGCATTGCTTGCCCTGCCCCTTTTTGGGTGGTTAAATAGAAAAACAACGACCACTTCCTCTGGAAGGTTTAATGTCTGACCAAACTGTCCAAAGGGCATCTCGGATAAACTTCATCTTTAAAACAAGGGCATTTCACCTGGGTACCCTGCTCAGAGTGATTTATGAAGGCTTCAATACTTGCCAGTGTTTTGCAGGGGAATTGGTGATAGGAAGGAGGTGATTTTTGGTGCACTGGTAAACTTCCCTGTGTTTGTTGACTTTAGTTGGGCGGTTCTGTTTGCAAACGTGTTGTTTGGTTTGCAGTGTTTGAGGAAAAAGTTACCTACAACAGAAACAAAAATGGTACCAAGCCCCACCTCCTTGTTTTTAAGAATTTGTAAATCTGAGAGGAAAGGTGGATCACACTTGATGAGGATGATGATGATACAGCAGCTGCTGGGGATTGTGGCCTGTGGTGGAAATCTCAACATTAAACTGATTTTGGCTTTTCCAGCTTTGCAAATCACCTTGTAAAAGCCATAGTGCACAGGATGTTGTTGAGATCAGAACTAGAGCTTTTCAGTCAGCTAGTGGAATCAGTCCTGAAATTAGGTTAAATGTGTCTGATAGGTGCTTGTAAATTCAGAGTTCTGCCACTGGCTGTGCCAAGCATAGAGAATTTCTGTGTTATTAACACCATTTTTCCTCTCTCTGGACACACTGCACTTTTTTAGAGGCATGCCAAAGAAATAAAATGACATTAAAAGGGCATTTTTTATGAATTAGAAAATTGTCATCTCCTGGGGCATTTCTGTGAACAAAAATGTTCCAGAGTGAGGAAGAGAAAAAAACCCAACAAACTGTAACAGAACTTAGAAAATGTTTGTCTCTTTAAAATGGGGCTTGTGTTACTTGTCTATAAAATCCTGTAGTACAGACTGTTACAGATTACTTTGTCTTTGGGACCTTTTTTCCCCCATAGCAGAACAGTTTACGGTTCAGTCGTCTCCTAAGCAAATTTCCCAGAATAACTTCAAATATCCTTTGTCTTTCTGTCTCAGGACTGTGTTTCCAGGAACTAGGAGTTCATTTGCATTCTGTGCCCTTAGTACTCAGTGAAAACCTACTGCCTAAATCCTGAGTTTCCCAGATGTCGAAATTTCAGCACCTGAAAGAAAAGACTGAAAAATTTCCACACGATTTTACCCAAGGACTTGGAGGAGAAGTTTGCGGTTTGTATCCATTTTTAGGATATTTTACAGAACAAGTGGATCCCAGATGTTTTTAGTAAACAGCTTCAAAACTCACCGCTGAGATCAGTGTTGAATTTCCAGACACGTGATCAATCTCCCAGCCAAGTTTGGGGTTGCTTTTGTGTTTACATAAAGTCTGAGCTGAATGACACTGAAGTCTGTGGGTGGAATGGAAGTTCTGCATAACAAATATTTGACTGGATGAAGCTTTATCTTATTTACAGGACTTTGAGCTTTGACAGAAAAGGTTACTGTGGGGTTTTTTGGTTATGTAATATTTGAGGGATATTCAGATCTCTCACTGGATTTGGAAGAGCTGTTGCTTTTAATCTCAGATTTGTTGTTATTCTAGCCATTAAACTAGCATGGCAAAAAGCAAGCATTTTAAAGCAAAAGGGAACCCTTTCTAGAGATGATAAATAAAACTTGGAGCATTTCTCAACATTCTGGCTTGTCCAGCTACTCTTCACACCAAGGGAGTCCTCTTGGGGAAGGTCGAGCTGGATGCCTTAAGTCATGTGCCAAGTTCTTGCTCAGTGACTAAATCAGCAAGAATTTGGCTACTGTTTTTACAAAGTCAGGATTTACTTTGTGCAAACATTGTCCAGTATCTGTTTAAAAGTCATGTTTACTGTCATCATTTGGTAAGATCATGCCCAAGAAGGGCACGGGTAGAGTCAGTATGAATCAAGAAGGTGTAAAAATCATGGAATTTCCCCCTTTTTTAATGAGGATATCCTGAGCTTTACTTTCTGCAAAAGGTTTTGCCAGTGTCAGATGTTTTGCTGCCCAGTGCTCTCTCATAGCTGCTGAGATTCTTGGAACTGCCTCCAGAGCCTTGGTGGATTTTCCTGCATCTAGGCCCACTAATCATCTTCTATATATGTATGGAAACATTCATCACAGAAGCTTAGGTTATTTTTGCACACTTAAATGGTGCTCTCCAGCAATCCTAGGAGGAAGTGAAGCATTTCTGTCCCTACACTGGCTGAGGGTTGGGTCTGTGCTCTGTTTATCAGAGCAAGCTGCAAACAAGAGAGATGGCCCTATTGTTTCTGATGGGATCTTGTCCAAGGGAACACAGAGATTGCCTTTAACAATTTGAGGCTTCTGTGGGCAGACAATATGTTGACTTCTGCCTGTGGGCAGCACCAAGCAGCCCCTGCTTCAGAGCAAGGAAGCAGCTGAGAACCAACAGGAATTCAGAGTAACCTCCTGAGAAGCTAAATCAGCCCCGGGACTGACATGAAAAATGTACTGAAAGGAGGAATTTGGATTACCAGGCTCTTTTTCCTGCATACACCAACACCTTTAATCCACTGGGTTTGAAGGAGAAAGGCCAGGACCTCCCCTCTGACTTAGTTTAACAAATAACTGTCAGGTACGCAATTAACTATTAGCTACTGAAAAAATTACAATAAAAAATATCATGCAAAGCACTGTTAGATGGAAAAAGTGAGTCTGCAGTCCCTGAATGTGAATGCCATTTGAGGGGAACTCCAGCCTGGCTGTAACAACGCTTTTAGCAAGCCTTCTTTTCAAGGATGCTTGTAAACATATTCTTTGGGAAGAATGGCACCAGGCAAAAGGCAGCTTAAACCTAAAAGCCATAGGAAAACAGTAAAGAAGTCAAAATTTAACAAGAATTTGACAGAATTTTGAGAGTCAATTGCACAATCAACAGAAAAGAACCGAGTACAGCTGAACCTAAACTCTGGTAAGACCAGAGTGCTGAGCACTCTTCACCTTGGTCACTGGGGTCTCATGACACATGGCTCTACAACCCCATGTTTCCTCTTCTGACCACGTAAATCTGCTGTCATCAAAGATAATGTGAACATTTGTGCAACTTGCAGCTGATTCAGAAAGCAGAAGGTAGGACTTCCCTAATCTTGAGTCCAAACTACAGAGGAAATAATAGATTATTTGCTCAGTTCCTTACAAACTGTGCTGTTGTTGCATGGCTTTTTTTTTTTTTTTTTTTTTTTTTTTTTTGTGAAACAGTGTAAGGAGGATTGGGGGAAAAATAGAAAAAGCAATAGCTTGTGATTTATAAAAACAACTGGGCAACTTTTCTCATCATTCCAAGGGTCAGTCACAGGTAAAAAGGTTGGGTGGAAACAGGGCACAAAGAGCAAAGATAATGTAGAAGACACGGTTTGGTGTTTTGTAGGTTCAAGGTTAGCCTTTCTGACACAGCACAACATACACTGCAATGAGCTGCTAATACAGAGAGTGTCAAGTTATGTGGACATGCAAGAAGCGAGGTCAGCGTGTACCGTTAGCACAGAGCAATTATTTGCAACAAACTGGCTATCACTTAAGCCATGGCAAAGTTCTGTGCAAACATTGCTTTGAAAAGTCTCCAAAGACATAACCATGAGATATCATGGAGACATGGCTCCTTGTTAAGTGGGAATAGCATAAGATAACCTAAGAAAGTGCTGAGAAGCAAGGTTAACGTTAATAATAACAAAACTTGTTAAGCATTAGGTAATTACCGGACCTCCTTATTAGGTCAGGATCGTTAATTAACCAATCAAGTAACATTAGGTAATGCCATGTTAGCAGTAACTGACCAACTGAGTAATTTTCAACATCTTTGTAGTGATAAGAAATAAGGTATATAATTGTATGCAAAAGTGCCAATAAATCGGAGTCTTGTTTGCATCAAACTGTCTCCCCGTCCTTCGTTGCGACAAAGTTATACATGAGCAGGACACCTCCTGACTTGGGGAAAGCCTCTTGGGCCATGTGCTGGTGAAAATACTACAGGATGAAAGCAGTACTGCAGATCTGCCCAGCAGAAACAGGTTTCTTTGCCTTTTTTTTGTTTAGTTTTTTTTTTTTTAATTATTATTTTTTACATAAGCATTTGTGTGGGAGGGAAAAATGAGACTGCAAATGTACCTGGCAGCCTGCTGAAGCGACAGGTATGACCCAGGTTACCTTACATACCTTAATTACTTCTGATGGTTAACCGACAGAGGCAACAGAAAACAGTAAAAACAGAGGCTGCCTGTTTCCTGCAGGTGCTCAAAGGGCCTCAGAAAGCCCTCTGGTGCTGACACAAGCCCTTCACACACTTCACCTGTGCAGTCACGCCTGGGAAATCACCCCAAGGAAGGTTCAGACTGATTAAAACTTTGTAGAAATAACTGGTTAGAGGGAAATGGACTATGGTTGTACTAACTGCAGCTGAAATCATCATGTCATTATCATAAGACTCATTTTTTTCTGTCAGAAATTTTTGATTCCTCAGTTCCTGATTATTCAGCATTTTGTACGAACTGAATATAGGCTCCTCTGCTAAACCTCAGCATCAAGTGAGTACCTGAGGGCAAGAAATGTTAAGTTTCTCAGCAGCTTTCTAATGTCTGGTGTTTCTTAACATCCCATGCTAACATCCAGGGTGCTTGATAAGCAAAGACCCAAAGGCATCACTGCAGGTGCCTGTTAATAACTTGGAGCAGCTTTGAAGAGTTTAGTTAATGGGTTTTTTTAATTCGTGTTTGGTTGGGTCATCAGGCTAAGCAGGGATTTTGCCCTTTGTTTGTTTCTTGCATTTCTTAGGAGTATTTTTGAGGCAGTATCCGAAAGAGGGCCTAGTCACTGAAAGGAAGTCTGAAAACTCACCAGGTCATAGAATCATATAGGATTGTTTTGTGTGGAGAAGACCTTTAAGATGATGAAGCCCAAACATTACCTCAGGATTTCTTTCTTCCTAGCGTGTCATCTAAATTTACCCTCTTCCAGTTAAATACAATGAACCCTTCTCCTAGTGCTACAACTGCTAGTGGGTCCCCAAGTGCTTACGCAGCTCCAAAGTTTACTATCCAGGTTTAAAAGCTGTTTTGGGTTGAACAAACACATCTCGATACCTGCAGGGCCACAAAAGCCTTCACCCTCTGGAGTCAAGGCAGCGGGAGTCACCGCTTTTTAGCAGGGAGACATCGCCGGCCTCCTTGTTTAGGCTGGGACAGGGGTCGGCTAAACGCAGAGAGGGGAAGTTTGTCGGTTTAAGGGGAGAAGGAGGCAAAGAGGGGGTGGCGAGACCCCCCGGGAGCTGCCCCCAGCGCCCGCCAAGTCTGAGGCGCCGCCCGCAGCGTCCCTGAGGGAAGGGGGAGAGAGCGAGCGCGCGGGAGGCGGGAAAGGCGGTGGGCGGGGCCGGGGCGCGCGCGGCGGGGGGAGGTGCTGAGTCACGCTGGGCCAGCAGAAGGGAGGCCCCGCCCCTCCGCGTGACGTCGAGGCGGGCGGGGGAGGGGGGGCGGGCCTGCGCGCGCGCCGTGACGCCATCGTCGCTATAAATGGCGGGGCTCGAAAGCGCCTCTCCTCACAGCGCGTCGGCGAGGCGAAGCGGAGCGGGTTCCTGCGTCAACAGTGCTTGGACGGAACCGGCGACGCTCGGGCCCGCCGCCCCCCACCACCACCACCGCTACCACCTCCTCCACCGTCGTTTGTATCCACCGACTCGCCCTCTTCAGGCATCGCCATGGCAGCTCCCCCTTCACAGGTGCGCCAGAACTACCACCAGGACTGCGAGGCCGCCATCAACCGGCAGATCAACCTGGAGCTCTACGCTTCCTACGTGTACCTCAGCATGGTGAGAGGCCCGGGGCGGGAGCTCTGGGATGAAGGGGGCGATGCTCATGGGGTTGGGATAAAGGGGGGGGAGGCCTGAGGCCTCCAGGGGGGTAAGGAGAGGCGCCTGAGGCCTACCCCGCAGTCCCAATGTTTAGGTTGGGGCAGGGGGGCAGCCTCGGGGACATGGGGAGTGTAGGCGGTCTCCCCCCTCTGTGGCTTCTCCCTGAGGTCCGCCCTGCCGGGATGGGGGAATAAAGTGTCGTACCTTCCGTGTGAGGCCCGAGAAAGGGGGAGGGAAGAGCTGGGGTGGTGGGTTGGTGATAGAAGGGAAGGATCTCCCAAGGAATAAAGGCGTAACCGTGCCTGCGGTGCGAGGGGCCTGCCTGGACCCTCCACGCTGCCCCAGCAGCCTCCTTGCTACCGGAAAGGGGGAGTTGGGGGGGGGATCCTGAACGCCGGGCGGTGCCTGCGGGCTCAGCTCTGCTCCTCCTCCTCCTCCACCGCCCCGGGGCCCTTCTCGGCCTTCCCCGGGGGGAGGGGCAGCCTCCTGTTTTCTGTAGGTGAGGCTTTTATCTCGGTGGCGAGCTGCAGTTACACGTTAACCACGGTTTGTCCCTTGCCCTTGGCGGCCTCGTTATCAGTACAGCTCAGCAGCTTCTGAGCAGCTCTGCCCTTGGGGCTGGGTTGGATATAGCAGGAGTTGAGTAACGAAGCGATTGGCACCTTTCCCACAGGCGTTCTTGTCTCTCGGGCAAGGTTTTCTTTTTCTGTATTTAGTTTTCGAAGAGAATTAGTTAGGAATCTCTGGTTTCTGTGGAGCTGTGTTTGTGTCCCATTTGGCATACAGCTGCGATTTTAGCCATAGCTCCGATAGGGAGCTTTGGTCCAAACAGTTCCTCTGCCCTGTGGACATGCAGGTAGCTTGAGACTTCTTTTAGTGACCCTGCAGTATGTTGTGGCACATAGGTGTGGAACTTAACAGCTTGTTTTTGCCTTACTCTGAAGATCTGCACCTCGGCTCCGAGCTGAATGTGATAATGTTGGTGGGTGGTTGTGGTACACAAGCACTTTAGTGTCTTACCTTGAACCTCCGAGCTGCTGGTTTAAGAGCAGAAAATTCTGTAGCAGTTTGTCTGGGAGCTGATACAAAGCTTTCCATTGAACCCTCCTAATGGCTCTGACCGCAGAACAAATAAGCTGTGTAATGGCTTCTAACTGCTCTTAATAGGGGTTTCTTTGGCTTTCAAAAAAGATGATCTTGTGCCTGTGGTTGAATACCTCTTAATTTATCTTTCAATTTTTAAACGTGATACGAATTTTTTCCCCAAAGTAGAAAGTGTACTACTTAGTCTAATCTCTGATAAGGTGAGGGAGCTTTGTTGCAGAAGTGCTTCAAATTCTGGGTGACCCTTGCTATTGCAAGTCCCAACCTTGACTTGTGACCATTGTAAACAAATACAGGCCAACAAAGGGAGCAGTGGAGGACTTTTCCCTCTTGAAAAAGTCTTTTGAAGGCTGCCGGGTCCAAATGGTGCTCGGAAGAGCTCATATCTTTATGGGGTGTGGGGTTTTTTCTTTTGTATCTTCAGAATGGAACCATTTATTTGTTTGTGCTTGAGAAGCTGGTTAAAATTTAAACCTGTTCAGCAAAATCCAACTTGCAGCTGCTAAGGAAAGAGTTTTACTACACTGCCTTGCTGTTGTTGTGCTATTTCTAGCCTGTGCTTGCACCCCAGCTGTCTTGGGAGTAGGGCTGATAGGAGAACGTCTGAAGTCCCAGTTTGGACTTGGCTTGGTGTTGCTGATGGAGTGAGGCTTGCTTTTGAGCATATGAACTCTTCTTTTTTTTATAGTCCTACTATTTTGACCGGGATGATGTGGCTCTGAAAAACTTTGCCAAGTACTTCCGGCATCAGTCCCACGAGGAACGTGAGCATGCTGAGAAACTGATGAAGCTACAAAATCAGAGGGGTGGACGCATCTTCTTGCAGGACATCAAGGTGAGGAGTGGAGCTATGGGTTGTTCTGTCTCAGGGCTGGAAGGGGAGGAATTTCCACTTGGGTCTTCTCCCAGAAGGAGCAGCAGCTGACAGTGAAAAGCACACTGCAGTGCTGTGATCCCAGTGTGGCATATGGCCCAAAATCTAGATATGTGAAGGAATTCAGCACATAATTTGTGCTGAATAAAAAAAATACTTTCTGTGTGAAAGGAGCCGTAGGTGACTTGCTGTGGGGTGAGGGTAACTAGAGCAAAGTGGGGCTTTCTACCTTAAATTTTCAGCAGGAGTTTTCTCTGCTCTGTATGCAGTTTTGTAGAGAACTTGACTTTCACCATGGCAAAATGAAATCTCAAGTTTCCAATTCCTTGTTGCTCCCTGTAAGCTTTCACAACACTTTCCTTGGAGTCACTTTAATTATATTATCTGGAACAGGGGAAAGTAAGCAATTCTGTGGGGCCATCTCAATGCAAGCTGTGGGTGGGGGGAGAACAAACAAAGTTTGGCACTTGAGAAGATTTGCTGTGTTTCTTAGTAGGTCTGAGTACTTGTAAATACCAATCATGAACTAGGCAGCTCTGAGCTGAGGACTGCCTGCACTGGTCTCAACTGCTTCGTTTCTGAGATAATGCCTGTTGCCTACTTCTAAGCAGATGTTTAAGCTGTTAGGTTACAAAGGGAGGGGGAAGACTACCTCTCTAGTAGCTGCTTTGCCTACAAGAGCTTGGAGAACATATGATGAGGAGAACCTAGGGAATGGGGGCAGATCTGCAATTCAGTTCTGTTCAGAGTGTGCACCCTGTGTCCACCAAGTTTTTGAAGATACCTAAATGCCTGAACTTGGTCTACACAGACTGGTGTAAAAGGCTCTGCTTCCCAATGGGCTGTGAGTACTTATGGAAAATCTGTTTGTGTGCTTTTCCCTGTTTAGAAGCCAGATCGGGATGACTGGGAGAATGGACTGACTGCAATGGAGTGTGCCCTCCACCTGGAGAAGAACGTGAACCAGTCACTGCTAGAGCTGCACAAACTGGCAACTGAGAAGAACGACCCACATGTAAGTGGATGCTGAAGCTCAGGGTTTGGCTGTGCAATGTGTGTGTCTTAACAGTGAGGGTTTAGGGGCAAGCTGTGTGTCCCTGCCATGCCTAAAGGTGAAAAAAAGGTGTGAAAGTAGTGGTGCAGCCTTTCCCAAGGGAAAACCCAGCATAGCTGTTGGGTAGGATCATTGCCATCTTTCCAGGAGGTCCAGCATTGAGTAGCAGAAGCCTGCTGTACAGACCAGTGGGTGTATTGCTTCATTCAAACCCTTCTTTTGCTCTTGGGAACAGAAGATGCTTGTGTACAAACATGAAGAATTAAGCTCTGAAGCTTCCTTCTGTGTTGGATGAGTTCTTTGAATCAATGGATGCCTGCAGGGCTGTTGCAACATGTAAACGTTGCTGCTTCTGAATGCTAAAAGCCCTTGCACTTCAGGACAGTGTTTGAAAACACAGGTTTCCTCTCAGGTGGAAGTTACTGCCTTTTAAAGGCCTCTTCCATCCCAACACATTCTGTGATTCTAGGATTGGCAAGGCTGGATTGAAGCTTCTTAGTATCAGAGATGGGCAGGTGTCTGAATCTGAGTACTCTTGGAAGTGTGTAAATCAGAGGGACTTCTAAAAGAAGAAACATTGCTGGACTACAGGTGTAAATCCTCAGGGTCATGAATTCAAGTGCTGTGCAGTCAGGGCTTCTAAATATCTGCAGAAACATCTGTTGCTCTCTGTAGTGAGAAAGAGACAATGCTGCTTAAGCTGACCCTGCATGGTTCTGGAGCAAGTGTGCCTAGATAAGCCTGTCCCTGTTCTGGCCTTGCTGAGGCAAAACTAAAGGCTTGTTTCTGGCATCTTCTGCAGCTTTAAAATTCTCATTCTTGCCCTTTCTCCAGAGAAGATTGGTAGGATTTGAGCTGTTGCTTCAGCAGGAGAAGCTGTGTTCAGGCCTGAATTTAAACTCTCTTGTCTCCCTTTCAGTTGTGTGACTTCATTGAGACTCACTACCTGGATGAGCAGGTGAAGTCCATCAAACAGCTGGGTGACCATGTGACCAACCTGCGGAAGATGGGGGCACCAAAATATGGCATGGCAGAGTACCTCTTTGACAAGCACACCCTTGGGGACAGTGACAATGACAGCTGAAGTCTTGCCCAGAGCAAGTGGGGTTTCACTGGGACTCCGACTTTACTGTCCAGCCATGCATGCATCTTCAGCTATCTAGTTAAACAGTTCTGATTCTCTGTACCAAATACCACCCCTATTTTCTCTTGTGTTTTGTGTATTGCCCTCCATCCAATAAAGTGACTTGGTTCAAGTTGCCTTTCTCTGTTTCTCTCAGGAGTGAGAGATTGTGTTCCATGGTCTGTGACCACCATCTTAAGTTGGGCATTGATGCCTCTCAACGTATTCCTTCATCTCAGATCAGGTTTTACTTAGTGCTTTTATAAAAATTACTCTTCTGCCATCTACTGCAGGAATTGCTCAGAGACTGAAGTTGTTCTAAAATGCCTTGAAGCTGTTGCTGTAAGGAATCCTCAAGGAAAAGGTGTGGGTATCTGGGCTTGCTGAGTGCATCCCTGTTAAGTCAGGCTATTGAAAGGGGATGCGTTGGCATCTCCCTAGGAATTGTGCCTGTCTAAAAAATGTGCTGTATGGAGAAGAGGTCCTGTGAAACAAGATGTTGGGCTGGACTGAAGCTGCAGGAGCTGCCTCAAGGACACAGTTTGGAGCTGCAGCATGTGGTAGCTTCTGTTGGGGTTTAGCAGCTCTACTGGGAAGGCAGATAGGGTGGGCAGCTGGTGAGAAGGGATGTGGGAGGCAGACTAAAATTGTCAGGTGATAGAGGAGAGACTTCCAGTCCTTGCAGGTGGGGAAAAGTGCTTTCTGAGTTCCTGTTGCATGGAAACTAAAATGAGGAAACAAAACAGATGCTACTAGAGTTCAGCCTTACTTTTATTTTCATATGGAAGACAGTGAAAACAGCTGTATGGGGCCTACCATCCAGATGACTTTTTTTTTTTTTTTTTTTTTCTCTGAGTACTCAAATTGGTGGCAGCTGCAATGTGGAACTTCAAAAGGAAGCAATGTACTTGGCAGATGTAAGGCACGTGCCCTGCCTTACCCTGTTACTTTCCCACTACAGGAAAACACCAGCTAGGCATGACTGTGCTGAACCATGGGGCTGCATCACAAATGCCTTGACTTGCTTCAGTCCCTTTCTTTCCTTGGAGTATCTTGTGAGTAGCACAAATCCTACCTGAGGCTTGTGATGGGTTTTGTGTCAAATAACAACATAGTACATAAAATATGTATTCCTGTTTTGGGCCACACCTGTGCTCCATGTTCTTCATGCAGATACCAGCTGAACTGCTGCTAGGTATCTGCAATATATAACACTCATCTGTTGTTTTGCCACAAGTGTAGAAGATGTATTTTTTTAATTTGTTTTATGGTTGCAACACAAGTTGTGCCTGCTGCTGAATGTAAGGCCTGTAGTGATGTGTTTGGTAGTGCTGGCTTCAGCCTTGGGCTGGGCTTGAGCTGAATGTTCCAGCCAAGATGAGTTTTGGCTGCTCTGCCCTCGTGTTTGGGTGAGTGCCAGCCTAGCCAGGTGTAGAGATAACTGCAATATCAGTAACCCAGCAGGAATCTCAACAGAACTGGGTGTCTCTTGGTCTCCTCTAGCTGTACTGATCTAACTGCTCTTCACACGCGTTTTCACTCGTCTCCATGATCACCTCCATCAGACCCACGTAGTCACCTTCAGCTAGAGAGATTCCAGAGTCATTGGGGGATGGACTCTCTGCTCTTCTTGCCTCTTTTGTAGGAGGAGTATTAGTGTTTCCATTTCCAGGATCTCTTGTAGTCCTGGCAACCTCTGCTGGATGCTGATCCGAAGCGCTGGCTGCATCATCTAAACTTAGACTGCGAGTGTCAGGAACCACATTCCCCTTGTGGGATCTCTCCAGCACTGGAGATGTCACAGGAGTGAATGAGAAGCAGAGGGAGGCACTGCCTCCAGGGGTTTTGGTACTGGGGGTGTGAAAGGCACTCGAATGCTCAGAGTTGGGGCTGGCTGATGCTGTGTTCTCCAGGGTTAGCTGGGGTGAGTGTGAACCTTTCAAGAAGCTCTTCAGACTCTTGAAGCTACCCTGCTTCTCATGGTCTGGAGACTCGTCCAAGAAGGGAAATTTAAGGTTATCTGATGCTGTTGACTGAGCTCCTGGACTTCCTGTGGTGACATCTCTGCTTTTACTGCTAGAGCTGCTCTTCTCCTCTTCTACTGTTAGAATCAATGAGTCGGGACCTTTGCTCCGATCCGTTGGCCAGATAAACGTTTCCTTTGCACCCGAGCCAAGGGAGCTCTGACTTTTATTTGTATCACTGACCTTAGAAGGTGAGGAGTTGGCAATGACATCTCTGAGAGAAGTTGAGCACGCAGCAATGCTGGAGAGAGCAGGAGGCTTCTTGCGGCCTTGACGTCTGGGAGGGAAGATCATGGGGATGGAGCTGATGGGTGTCTGTGGAGCACTATAGAAACCAGGTCTCTCATAAAACGGGGTTGACATGAAGGCATCAAACTCCCTCAGTTTTCTGTCTTCGCTGTCCCACTGCTCCTGTGAACTGGAGTCTCCCCTTGGTTGGTTGATGCTGCAAGGGCTTCCAGGCTTGCCCATGTCTTGGTATGCATACTGAGAGAAGGGGGATGCGGGGTCTCCTCGCTTGCGCAGCAGGTTCATCCGGGAAGGGGACCTGGAGGAGCTTGGTGACTGGACACCAAGGAGGCGACCCAGGTGTCCCAGAAGGGGTGTGGAGTGATTGGCCTCCTCGTTCTCCTTAATTTGCTGCAGGGGTTGGAACTCCATCTCTTCTTTCTGCATGCTGAGGAAAGACAAAAGGGGCTGTGACAGTGCCACAAAAAAGAGGTGGGTTCTGGTGGGGAGGTGAGCAGCACAGGGAGCACTGCTGCCAGGGGCAAGCCTCTCTCCCAGGGTTGCCATTAGGTATGTGTCAGGCCCCCACGATGGGGGTGCTCACAGTAGAGGGGAGGGGGGTCAGAGGCATCCTTTTCTGAGTGGTTGAGAGAGTAGGGGTTGTTCTGTCTGAAGAAGAGAAGGCTCTGGGGAGACCTTAGAGCACTCTGAAGTACCTGACAGGAAGATAGAATGGGACTTTTGATGAGGGCATGGAGTGATAGGACAAGGTGGAATCATATCAAGCTGAAGCAGGGGAGATTTAGGTTAGATATTAGGAAGAAATTCTTTCAGGGTGGTGAAACACTGGCTCATAGAAAATGTGGATGTCCCCTTCTTGGAAGTGTTCAAGGCCAGGTTGGACAGGGCTTGGAGCAATCTGGTCTTGTGGGACTTGCCCCTGCTTATGACCCAGGGGTTGGAACTAGATGGTCTTTAAAGTCCCTTCCAACCCCCAGTGTGGGATTTTCCATGGGGGATGTTGGCTATTGTATTTGGACAAGCCTAGAAGTATCTTAGACCAAGATTCCACAGACTATGGGGAAGGATATTACTGCTCTCTCTTACTCTTCAAGTAAAATATCCTGCACAAGGCTTGATCCAAGGTGAGCATAGACTGTTGTGACACCCTGTGGCTGCACTCACCTGATATCAAAAGTTGAGCCAAGGAATGATGGGCGCTTGTACTCAGCAGTGGCTGCAGTGTAGGGTGGCTGAGGGTCTGGCTCGTTCCAGTATAGGTCCTTTTCCAGAATGGGCAAATCCTGATGCATCTCATCCACTGCCATAAGGGAGACCTGCAGGGGACAGCAGAAATGTGATATGGGGTGAGTAGCATTTTATGTGCCTGTTATTGATGGACAAAGGGATGCTGGGCAGGAGGGGGTGATGTAGCAAGGTGAGTGGTTGGGTTTTCTGTCGCTTGGGGTTGTTTTTCACACGGAAAGATTTGATTAATGAGAAGGGAAGTGATGCTGAAGGAGGCAGGAAAACAATGTTCTCACTAGGACTGAAGGGCTGAGTGTCAATGCGGGCTTAAGGTGGAGAGTTGTTCCATGGAAGAAAGAGGGAGAGAGTTTTAAATACAGAGGGTGAGAAAAGGTAGGGAAAGGCAGGAATGTGAAAGATAGTGTGAAGGTGGTGAGACCCTGGAACATGTTGCCCAGAGACAGATGTGGCTGCCCCATCCCTGGAAATGTTGAAGGCCAGGTTGGAAAGTGCTTTGAGCATCCTGGTCCAGTGGGAGATGTCCCTGCCCATGCAGGGGGTTTGGAATTAGATGATCTTTAAGGCTTATTCCAAGCCCAATAATTCCCTAGTTCTATGAACGGTACCAAGGCCTTGAAAGGAACAATCTGGATCCATCGTTTGTGTCACAGTGTGGACTACAGCTGCAGCCAGTCTGTGTGTACAAAGATGCACTAAAAGTCATGTTGTCCCTGGTGTGGGGAGATCTTCCTGTCACAGGCCCCATGTTCTTGGAACCTGGGATATCTCCTTGGCTCCTGAGGGTGACCGCTGAGTTGGCCACATTTGTACTTGTTGGAAGCCTCATGCTCTCCTGCTCTTCTACCCATCTCCCTCTAGAGGTCCTGGGCTTCTTCTAAACATGCAGCTGACACCTCAGGAAAGTGCAAGTGCAGGTGAGGTGGGTGGCAGAGGTGTTGGAGGAGAACTTTGTGACTGATGGGAGATTGCTAAGCCCTCAGGTGCAGTTTTGCCTGCAGACCTGAAGGATTCTGCCTTCATGTTACCTGCAGGTTCCTGTCAATGAGCCAGTTGGTTTCAAAGTCATCATCATCTTCCCCAAAAGGGTTGATGAGCTGCTCAGCCACCTGCATGTGGAGAAGATACAGCAAAGGTCATCATGGTCATACCTGTCCCTTTCTCTGAAGGCAGAGGGCCTGTAGGGCAGAGTCAAGCATGATGTCTCCTGAAATGGGAGCAATGCTTTTCCTCCCAAAAAGGAGTGGAGCCCCACTGCCTTCCTTTTTCCTCAGGCTGGTCAGGCCCAAAGCTTAGGAAAGACAAAGCTGATCTCCAGGGTGAAACACTCAGAAATTGAGAAGGGTTCAGCAATACCCTCAGCCCCCATTGGCTTCCCCTTTCTCTGCTGCCCATGAGCCAAAGAATGCATCTGGGCCCCTGGTGAGCAAGAGGCTGGGACAAACCCTCAGCTGGGTCAGATTTTGGCTCCAGGCATATTTTTCTTGGGCTTACCTTTAACCAGCCAGCGTAGAAGAAGAACTGCAAGAATGTAAAGACGGGCACGAAGAGATCCAGTTCATGGCCAGGATAGGCTTTCTCTGGATCCAGGAACTGCCGTCCGATCAGACAGGCCAGGAAGAAGCTGTAAACAGCCACGGTCACCACCTGGGAAAGATGCCAAGGGACATACCAGAAAAGCTTGAGTTCCCAGCTTGCTTTCCCAGCATCAGTTCCACCCCACACATCTCCAAACAGCAGCAGGCTGCTGCTCTTTTGAAAAGCCTTGGATTCAGTTCTGACAGGCTTCTTCCTCCTCGGCTTTTTTGCAGGAAGATGGACTTCCACTGCAGAAAGCTTCAAACATACCCTTTGCCCTTCAGCTTTTACACAGGCTATTTCATTCCAGGCTCTCCTAGGAATGATACCTGCCTTCCACAGAAAGGCAGTGGCAGAAGAAAGCATGTGACATCCTGGATGGAAAGAGCCTGAACCACCTGCTGCGTGGTTGTGCTGCTGCTGAAGTGATGTGTACTGCTGAAGTAAGGGGTGCTGTGAGCTCTTTCCATTCTTGCCCTTCCTTCTGAAAGCTGCCTTGAGCCCCTCATGGCTCAGCCTGTCCTGGCAGGCTGCTTCCAAGTCAGGGAGGGGAAACTGTCAGTGCTGCCAGCTCTCAACCAGCTCCTTCCTTCCTTGTCCTCATGCTGGGCCTATTTTTACTTTTTTTTTTTGTCTTATACTTGCCTGCTTGCTTGCCCAGATTTCAAGCTACAATGAGCTTTGTGCTTTCCTCTGTAATCACAGGACTGGGAACTTCCTCTTTTTAAAATTAAAAGCAGCTGAGAGTGCTGTGTGGTGGTTTCTTGACGCAACAAGCAAGAGGGTTCAAAATAAAATAAACCCAGCATCACAAGACTCTGGAGCCAAGCCATGCAGTGAACAGTGTGGGGCTGTTCCATGGTGGGCAGGAGAGAAAACACCTGGAATTAACAGGATGTGCGTTTGGAAACCTAGATAATAAAATAACGTGCTGTGTATTGCAGAAGGGGCAAAGGCACACTTTTTGATTTTGCTTTTATTCCTAGTGTGCAAGACGCTGGTCTGTGTAGGAATATCATTTCCCAGTGTGTTCCTCATCAACCTTCAGCACATCATGAGCAGAAGCAGTTCTCATTTCACAGCTCTTTGTGTTATCTGACCTGCTGGGATGGAGGAGACAAAGGGGCAGGTTGGTGCCGAGGTGTCTGTCTGGGTTTGCATCGAGAGAGCATCAACAGCCCAGTACAAGCACTCAGTTCACTCTCACATAAGTGGCACAGCTCCATCAGAGCTGCTTTGCCACCTGTGTGGGTCAGTTATCCCAGGGATGTTTCATAGAATCACAGAAGAATTTGGGTTGGAAGGGACCTCTAAAGGTCATCTTGTCCAACCCCCCTGCAGTAAGCAAGGACATCCTCAACTAGATCAGGTTGCTCAGAGCCTCTTCAAGCCTCACCTTGAGTAAGTTTAAGTAAGTTTCTGCAGAAGTGGCTGTGTCTGAGTTAGGGCAATAAGGCTGGGCTGGCTCCATGCTGCTGAACTATGTCTTTTAGAATAGTTTGGGTTGGAAGGCATCTTTAAAAGTCATCTAGTCCAACCCCCCTGCAGTGAACATCTTTAGCAGAATCCTGTCCAACCTGACCTCGGATGAGCTGATGTGTGTTGTTGGGGAGGAGGTGTCCAAGTGCATCTCACCTCAGCATGGTTCATGTGTGACTGGACACAGGGGTGGCCCTCGTGGCACAGGGCAATGTGCCTGTGCTGGCAGCAGGGCAGGAGGTCTGTGGGATCCCTTCTCACCTGAGTGTAGACCAGGGGGATGCTGATCCAGTCGTAGCCGTAGAGTCGCCCGCACTGGCTGCGCAAGGTGTTGAGCTCCTGTGGTGAGGAAAAGGAGTGGCCTGTCTGTCACCAGAGCTTTGCATCTCCTGCCTGGGGACACTGAGCCCCTCGATCCCCATTGCCAGTTTGGTGGTTTTTTTTTTTTTTTTTTTTGGTTGACCCCTTCTGCTGTCTTCCAGCGACATGCTTCCTTTCAGCCTCCCATCCATATTGCTTTAGCCCATTCTCTCCCATTCATACCTCCTCTAGAAGAGGGGGCTCAGCCAGGACTCCTGCTCCCTTGGTGCCCAGCCTTACCCCAGCAGTCCATCAGCAAGGTCTCACTCTTGCCCTGGAGGATCTCTTTGCCCCCTGGGTGTCTCCAAAAAGATCCCATCCTAGCTCACTTCATAATAGAGTTTTTCTCCTCAAAATGGGCAGCCAACAGGTTAGGCAAAGAATGTCTGGAGAGCATCCATTTCTCTCTCCTGAATATATGGTGAGTCTAGATAAATACCCAGAGGGAGATCTGGCTCTCTGGGCAGATGAATCTCACTCCAGGCAACAGAAACAATGTGACTTTCTCTGCACATGAATACCAGGAAGGATGAGCTGCTCTGGACTGTTTTTTTCTCTGCAGCTGGGCAGGGCTCATTGCCAGGTCTTGCCTGTGGAGCATGGCCTGCTTCCCAGGACTATCTTACAGCTTTCAATAGTAAAGTTTGCTACACAGACCTTGGTTGTCAGGGATGCTTTTGAGCACTTCTGGTCTCTTCCAGATACATAATTCCTTATGGCTTTCCCTCTGTATTCTAGAGACCTCCAGTGACCACTGTAGTCTGCTGCTCTGGAGTGTGTGAAGGCTGGAGGAAGGCTGGTGAAGGACCTGCTACATGTGTGTCTCCCATTGCTACACTTAGATGTGAGTTCCATGGTTCCCCCCAGTCCCACATTTGAGGAAGCTGTCACATCCCCTCCCTACCCTGTCAGTAGGCCACAAAAAGCTCTGCTCTGTCACAAGCTGCAGAGTGGCCCTGGGGACATTTCCCACCACAGTTAATAGAATATCCCCAGGAACTTGTCTCACTGCCCAACCTCCCCATTCCTATTGCTTGCCTGACCTCTGGAAATCCATGGACCCAGAGGACTGGACAAGGATCTCACACATTTGCCTATTGCCTGCCTGAGTCACTCACATTCAGGATGCCTTGGAGCAGCACGCTGTCCCGGATCCTTCCCTCATTCCTTGCCTTCACAGCCAGGTTGGAGAACCACACACATGGGATCCAAAACTTGTTGTGGGGAGAATTCAAGCTCTCAAACTTCTTGTGCTCTTCTGGTGTCATGAGACCTGGGTAGAAAAGAGTAGATGGGAGAGGAATGGGCACAGAGAGCTGGAAGGAATTGATCTAGTCTCAAATGAAAACATTAAATCTCATGTGGTCACCTTAGTGCTCTTTAAAAATCACATGGAAGACTCAGGTGCTCAGCCTTGGGGAGACACACAGGAGGAGGAGCAGTCTTGTTAAAACATTTGAGTTACAGGAGTGAGAGGCAGGCTTTATCTCATTCCACTTTGGATATCTGCAGCTATATATGACCAGCTCACAGTCAGGATGGGAGATAAAGTACTGCTGAGGGTGCAATTGCCTGGTGTACACAGGCATTTGTGGAGAATTGGATAACATCTGTCCTTGAGGTGCCTGTTTCTTTTTTGGATTGCAAAGGGAGCCATCACTAGGGTGGATGCAGACATCTCCCTTTGGACAGACGGGTAAATGCATCTTCAGATGCATTGGGAAGCATCTTCAGAGAGGATTCAAAGTGGGAGGTCTGAGGCTCAAATTCCCACCTGCCCTATGGAAAACTGTTGCCTTGAGGGAGGAACAATCCTGCCACTTGGCAGGAGTTTGCTCATGCTCTGTGCATGGGATCATTTACTACAGAGAGCTCTTCCCACACACATTTCCAGTGCAGGGTGAGCAGTTCTGAGTGAAGTCACTGCACCACAGTTACTCCCAGCTGCTCAGCCAGGGCTGTCCTGTGACCTGCACTATATCTGCATTCAGAAACTGGATCTTGATGCTCCCCTTATTTAAAAAAAAAAAATTGAGCAGAGCCCCTTCATCTTTCAAACAAGCTTTCTGCTAGAGCCCCTTCATCTTTCAAACAAACTTTCTGTTAGGAACAAACATTCTCTGCAATGCACAAGCAAACAGCTGATTATCCCTGAGGAGCAGAGCCAAGGGCACGAGCAGACGCTGAGCACATTTGCAGCCTTCTCCCATCTCCGGGCTGGAATTCTCGTGGCCCTTTCCCAAGGCTCTTTACCCTCAAAACCAACAGCAAGGTGGTGCTGCCTGCCTGATGCCAGAGCTGTCCCAGAGCTGACCTGCCCTCACGACGTGCTCCATGCTGGGGAAGCGTTTGTAGACGGCGGTGCTGACGGAGCGCAGGATGAGCACGCTGCTCAGGTTGCTGTAGCGCATCAGCGTGCGGCGCAGGAGCCGCCCGTACTCATCCTCCCCGTCCACGTTGCAGGAGACCAAGTTCATGATGCGGTCAGGCCAGGGGATGCTCTCGTACTGAGCCCACCAGCGGGACACCACCAGAGCCACGTAGAAACCTAGAGGTGAGCTGAGCAAATTAATCGTCCTGAAGAAGTGGGAGATGGGAATGCTGGTGGGTGGGAAGGCTGGCGTTGCTCAGATGGGGGTGCAGCCACGCCTGGGGGGCAATTCATGTCTCTTTGGGGTTTTTTTCTTAGAAAGAACTTATTTACAGAGAGGGTGATCAGACATTGGAATGGGCTGCCCAGGGAAGTAGTGGATTCTCCGTCCCTGGAGATATTTAAAAAGAGACTGGATGTGGCACTCAGTGCCATAGTCTAGTAACTGCAGCGGTAGTGGTCAAGGGTTGGACCTGATGATCTCTGAGGTCCCTTCCAACCCAGCCGATTCTATGATTCTATGATTTTTTTTTGGATGCTGCTGGGTGCCCGCCCTCCTGGCAGAGCCCAGAAGACTCTAGTACATCTGGACAGTGCAAACTGTGTGCTGGAGGCATGCCTCACAGCTGCAGCCTGGGATGATGGATTCTGCTGGAGGATTTTTACAGAGGCAGAGGGCGAGATCTGCTCAGCAAATCTTGCTGAGCTCTGGATCAAACCAGGGAGAAGAAACACTGGCCCGTTCCTCTCCCCTGTACCTTCCCAGAGCTTCTTACCCAGCACAAAGGACACGGGGATTAGCTCAGCGTAGCTGTTGCAGTAGAGTGCCAGCTTCTCAAACATCAGCCTTTGGCTCTCACTCAGGATCAGCCTAAAAGGGAGAAAGAGAAACATCAGTCTCAGAGAATAGTCCGGACCTGCAGGGACAGAAACCAAGAGAGGGGAGCCAAGAAAAAGCACTGTCATGCTGTGTGTCTGGGAATGATGTCAGTGAAGAGCCTTCAGGAGCCCAGGACAGCAGCCCACCACCCCAAAATATCCCACTGACCAGTCTGAGGGAGCCAGAAGTGCTCACTGGTAGAGAGTGTGTGGTAAGGGACACGGCCTGATGTCAGGGACATCCCTGTTTTTCTTGCTCAGAAGCATGCTGTATAGTATCCAAGGTTTGACTCACAGCTTGGATGTGCACCTCAATTCACTTAATATCCTGCAAAATGTCAGTCCAAGCTCTGCTCTTACCTCAGTTCTGTCTCTGTTGTAAAGCTGCTTCCCTGCCTCTGTGATGGACATAAGGGACTTCCCTGCCTTTCCTGAGCAAAACCAGACCAGCTACAGAATGCAGTTGCTTCATTACAGATCTGTGGGCCCAGAGTTGATGTCTGCTCTCAAAAATGTACCCAAGATATTGCCTGTTGTATAAGAGAGGAAACTCCTTCCTAAAGCTCCCACTGTGGGACATCTCCAGTCTTAGTTCAGTCTCAGTCTCCACTGATCTATGCATTATTCTTCTGGAGGTAATCATCAAATACAACACTTCTTCCTAAAGAAGAGAAACTCTGTAGTTCCCAGGATTGAAAAATGAGATTTATCAGCTGCTAAGCCATATTGGAGGAGTGAGGAAGGAACTTTCCTGGTGGCCAGGTCCTGTTCCCCAGGATCACTGTCCCAGTCCTGTGTTACTCAGTTGTTCTGTTCCAGGACAGGCTGTGAGTGAGGGGCTGTGCTGGTGTCAGGGTGTAAGGATGCTTACCTGTAGACAAGACTGATGGTGAAGTAGAGAAAGATAAAAATAAGGAACTCAGAGTAGAGAAGTTTGTAGATACTTCCTTTCCATTGGATCAGGAGCTGTGAGAAGGTGCCTAGGCGGGCATCAGCCACACGGTTGGTGTATGTCACTGTCATCACAGATCCTAGGGAACACACAAAATGAGCTGGAGCTGCCAGCCAGCTTGTGCAGAGGGAGCAGACAGGGACACCTCGAGTGTCCCAGCAAGCAAGAGAGATGGAAGGAAGAGAGGAAGAAACAATGATTTGAAATTAAAAGATAAGTAAGATGACACAAGTGACACAAGGAAACCGGAGGAAATTTATGATAGGGAATTAATTTGATGAGCTTGACATCTTTGTCCTGTATTAGAGATGCTTGTGACCTGGTTACAATGAGACAGAATGTATTTTTTGGTGGAGCCTGAGGTTTTTAGTGTTTGGTTATCACTGGTTGGTTGGAGAGGACAGAGCCCTTGTGCCACTCACTGCCTTCCCCAAGATAGTTGTTTAATTTTCAGGATCACAAACTCCAAAGTTCTTCCTGTATTTTTTTCCCCTTGTATTATTTGCTTCAAATTTGTTGTTTCTGTAAATCTGCTTATTGGGAAATGTTTTCCTGGAATACTGCAATCAAAAAAGAGGAAACACAAAGAAAAAAAAAACAGACTCAAGAGATCTCTTGGTACTGATCCAGGTGAAAGTATCCCTGGAGATCTGGCAGGTTTTATAGCACTTGCTCAACATCATAGCTGTCTTTAAATTTGGGCTGTGGGCTACATCTTGGCTGTGCTGATCCTAGCTCTGCAGGCAGAACAGCCCTTCCAGTTAGAGACCTGAGGGATGGAGCTGGGCCAGGCTCACAGAGCACAAATTCCAGCAACTCCACCTCCCCTCTCCCTCAACCATATATTGCACAATAAACCACACTAGATGAAAAAGAGCCATTCAGGCTCATGAAATGCTTCCCAATCATGCAGCATCTCCTTTGCACTTCTTCTAGTCTAACCCTGGGTAAATAATTCTTTATAATCAATTAATCATCAGACTTGCATTCCCATAAACCTAGATTTGTAAAAAAAAAAAAATAGAAAAAAAAGAAAAAAGAAAAGAAGTGTAATCAATGCCAAGACAGGGTCAATGGTCCCTTGGTTCATAAATAATTATCCAATGTGAAAACTGTTGGTATTTCTAAATCAAAACATGTTACCAGGACATTACACACACATTGCTCTCTGAGGCAATAATGTTAATAGTTATGGAGCCCTGGGCTCTTCCTTGAATGATGGAGACAAAGAAGCACTTCAAGAGACAATTCAGACCTTACTGCTCTGGAGCAGCAGCTGAAGGCAGGTTAGTTTGTGTCCACATTCCTCATTTAAGCATCTCAGTGAGAGATCTACAGTTAGGTGGGAACACCTCAGGTCTCAGTCAGTTGGTGCTGTGAACAGCAAACTCTTTTTTGTTGCCTACTTCAACCAAGTATCATCTTAGTCCTGGCTTTGGCTTTTCAGTGCTGCTTCTCCTTTGGACATAGAAATGTAATAACTCTCCCTGAGTTCCCTATCACGGGTTGTACTGGAGGAGCAGAGCTGGCACCTGCCCTTCCAAGAGCTTCCCAGCTGCACAAACACACCTTTCACTAGAGCCTCATGTATATTTATGCCATTTCCATATGTATTTCTGGCCTGGTGCACAGGGACTCAAAAGAATGGTTTTTAACTGCCCTGGAGACTATACAGATGGGCTATACAGATGAGAAGTGTCTGCAGACACCCATCACTTTGTCAGGGGATGCTTACAGAAAGCTGGCACTTTTCTCTATGCCTCGAGCCTCAAAAGTGCTCAGGGAGATTCTTCTGTTGCGTAATTGAAATACAGATTCACTCTTTACCAAACATGGAAAACTTCAGCTCCTGTCCATGCAAATAATGAATGGCACCCACCTCTCTGCAGTTCTGCTCCGATAGGGGATATGAGGCTTTTCCCAGGACTTTTTCCTCCAGCTCTGGTTGGTGAAGACACTTCCCTGCCCACCTGTGTTGGACTGCCCTGGGATGTCACTTGGCAGCTGAAATGCTCAAAGTACCATTTGGAGTTGAGGTACGTGGCGAGAGGTGACTCCCAGCAGCACCAGCACACGGGGGTGTTGGGATGGGGGAGAAAAAGAGCCATCTGTGGATGCCTCTCCAGGGACCTGCTGTCTGCTGCTGCTGCACTCCCCTGCCTGATCCATCCGGACTAACACCTGGAGGTCAACTGACATTAATCAGACTGTGGAAATCCACCACAACCAAGATCTGGCCACAGGAATTTTATCAGGTGCATGACCCACCGTGTGAGACGGCAAACAGACACCAGCAGCCATCACAGAGATGGAGAGCAAGCAGGTGGGGTGAGAGGAGGTCACAGAGAGGCAGGAAGGCACATCTTGGAAGGAATCTATCTTGGGGATATTCAGTACTTACATTCATGGGCTCCTGAGCTGTGCTGGAGGCTCTGGAGGTTTGGTCCCACACGTGTCCTCGCTGGGTCCTTTGTGGCCCACGCCACGGCCCGCCTCCTCGTGCCCCCTTGGCTCATGGGGGGGATTGAACCTGACAGACACGGTGTGCTAAGGAGCCTGAAACCCACTTGGGAGCTGCAGCCGGTCACTTGATGCTGTAATCCTTCCTCATTACAAAAGAGACTCTGTTGTCTTTTGCCCTGGTCCCTTCTAATCTTCTGAGTAAGCCCTGCGTGTTTATAGAGGCATCCGGAGGAGGGGGAGGCAGGGCTGGCTGCTCAGCAGCTGCAGCTAACTCCTGGCACAGCCATGGTGGCTGCCAGAAGAGAGGCATTTTTCCTCTAATTCTTTCCTGTTTGGTCCCCTTCTCTGTGTCACAATCTTACAGGAGCCCTAAGAGATTAAGCAGGGCTGGAATTTTCCACAAAGGCTATAAAAATGTGTCACCCCTGGGGGCTGCACAGCCCTCTCTTCCCTGGAGAAACTCCTCACTCCTCAGACCTGGCCCATGCTCTACCTACCTCTCAGATGATGTTTCTAACTCCTCACTGACCCTGGAGGACTCTGCCATCTCTTCCAGCTGATGTTTGGTTGCTGGGGGCTTCTACACTGCCACTGGTTTCCTGAGGCTCTTTTCTGTGTCTTGTAGTCTAGTTCTTGGAATAACCTGCTTTCTCTAGTTCTGATCTACATGCATGTGTCTGACACTTGTTTAGCATCAGCAGCAGGGGTTATTTTGTCCAAACTGTAGATTTGTCCCTTCTGTGTGGTTGAGCTAAGACAGGGGAGGGTGTTGTGTCACTCTACCCTGGCATCTGTCTTATGTGGTGTTTCTGGTACAGCCCTGGGAATTGCTGTTAACAGTGGGGCAGTGATAGCTTAACACACAAAAGTCAGTGCCAGCATTAGAGGTTTTAATTCTGGGGTAGGCTGTGGTATATTGGTTTACCTCTAGTCCTAATTCCTTCTTGACAAAAATGGAGGGAACAATGCTTGCTTCTTCTATGTGGCACCAAAGCCATGGAGATCCCCTGACTTCTGCTGGATAGAAGGATGTGGGCACACATCTGGGGAGAGTAAGTTACAACATCTGCCCATGCAGCTGGGAGGCTGCCACACTATGCTTTAGGAGAATGGCTATAATTGCAGAAGGGATGGACCTGGAGCACTTGGACTTAGCAGAGTCCTTTCTGCATGAACACTGCATCCCGGGGTGTGCTGCAGCTCCCTGGTCCTGGAGCCCCCTGACCAGAGATATCTTGCTCTGAAGGTTGGAGGGCAATGCAGAAGAGAAAAAGGAGCATAATGGGTCTGCAGTGTGAGATACAGCCCTGGCAGGAGCAGCAGGAGTACATGGAGGACTACTGAGAGCCTACATTCAAGTTGTGGAACTAGATAATGGCTCTTATCAGTGGCCAGAAGGGGTTGTCTCACTGGCCCAACCACAGCAAACTCATGGTACTGAAGAAGCATGTAGCTTTGTGCCTGGTGTCATGAGCAGCACCTGCCAGCTCAGGGAGAAAGAGAAGTGTCCACCAGGACCAAGACACCCTCAGCTGCCCTCTCCTTGCTCTGGCTCAGCAGTGAGGCTGTTGTGTCAGTCCCTGTGTGAGTAGCATCTGTCTGGGATAGGAGCTGGGGTGCCCTGGTTTTACTGAGCCTCCAGGGCAGTCTTGTCCCTCAGAGGTGTAATTTCTGTGTCATCTGCTTTGTTATGGGGCTGGGCTTGCTGTGAGGTCCCTGAAACTTTGTTCCTAGGTTGCTGCTGCTCCCAAAGGGTCCTTCTATGGTTAGGATCACAGGGTTGGAACAGGGTCCCCAGCTGATTCAGGACCATGACAATATCTCAAAACACCAAAGAGCTCTGTGAGGGGGCATAAGAGCTGGGAGAGCAGAGGGATGGAGCCTCTCTGAAGGCAAGGTGGTCCATGCAAGGGCCCCTCTCCATGGTTGGGAGGGGAGGCCCTTTGTGGAAATATCCAGGGAGATGGAATTAGTGGGCAGGCAGGCTGAGATGGGGGGGGCAGGGGACAAAAATGTTTCAGGTGAGAGATTTGCTGGAGCTCTTGAGAGTGGTTGACCCCTGGAGACTCTAAAATGAAAGAGAAAAACCTCAAGTGTCCTGCTCATTGCAGAGGGATGTGCTGGCATCTGGGGAACTCTGCTGCCCTCCTCTGAGAGTAGCTCAGCTGGCAGCTGCTGTTAGGACAGCACAAAATATTTGTGGTATTTATCGTGAAAGTAAATAACTTGGGCAGTTATTTACCAGTGTGGCAGTGCTGCTTGGATCCCTTTTCACATACTCTGTGGCCTCAGACCTTGTGGATTTCAGATGTCCATCTGAAAGTTTGCTTTGCACAGAAGCAGGGAAAGCAGTGAGGTGCTGACATCCATCCTCAGTCTCACTGTCCTGGAATCAGTCTCATTTTCTCCATTTTACAGAAGGAAGGACTGAGTTACTGTGACAGGAAGTGAGTTCAACCCAAAATTTAGTGAAATCCCTTTCCCTTCTTCACTTTCAGAGCTTAAGTATGCACAGAGGCAGCTGGCATCAGGAGTATTCCTCAAACTGATTCTCTTCCCTGGAATCTGATGTAAGAAATTAAAAAAAAAAAACGTGGAAAGTATCTCTGAGGAGGTGCTGATTTGCACGGACAGGGTTCACTCTGAGTTTGAGCTGGTCATGAATGTTTGAAGAGGACACAGTGACCTTCAGTGCTTTCGTGAGGCACCTCAGACTTCTTTCCCTTATGTTGCAAGAATTCATTTTGCACCTTCCTGGGGGTGCCCTGAGATCTGAGGGCACATTAAGGCTGCTGTCACACAGCATTCAAGCTCAATGTGGTCATTTATCTCCTCATGGACTATGTGCTGATATGTCACTTGCTTCTGTGATGGAAGGAGCCACATCCCTGCCAGCTCTGCTGCTTTTTACAAGTGTCTTTGAGTTCTTTTTTTTGTTTTTTCTGTGGCACATAGAGAGCCACTTGGTAGCACCAGGCATCCTACTTCTATGAGGTGGAGTTGGCATCTGTGTGTCAAAGGAGCCATTTGAGATGGCACAGACCAAGTCACAGGCTGCCTGGGTCCCCCTTTTCTTGCCTTAGCCAGCGTGGTGGGGATTAGGTTCCAAAGACAGGACCAAGTGTGTTGGCCCTGGATGTCACTTCTGGGGACTGCATGCTGCCTTCTTGCAGATGTTGTGGGAAGGATGCAGGACTGAAAAGTTTCTGGTTGGATAAACAGTGACCAAATCAGCCAGCAGAAAGGGAGATGAGTCCTCCTTTCCCTCAGAGTTTTCCAGCTGCTCTTTTTCCTTGTCCATCTGGTGTCTCTCGCCCTGGGACCCTTCAAAGGATGCTGCTGAGTGTGAGGTTGCTCCCCATCAGGTCCCTGCAGCTGTGAACCAGCAGGAACAGCAGTGTCTCTGGTGGCTCTCTGCTCAGTGTCACAATGTGACTGCCTTTAGCAGCATCCTTCTAAGCAACACAGCACTGCTGCACTTTGGTGGGTGATCAAAGCAGATCCTCTTCATGAAATAAGAGATTTTTAAACCCAAAGATCTCAGAGGACCCTTTCAGAAGCCTTTCCAGCCAGTTGAGCAAAGAGGCTGCACAGCTGGCTGAGACAGGAGAGAGGGAGGGGGGCGGATGAAGCCTGAAGTTTTATGCCATTTGTTTTCATTTTCATGGCAATAACATCCATGTGGGTGGATGAAGCCTGGAGTTTTATGCTGTTTGTTTTCATTCTCATTTTCATGGCAATAACATCTGGGCTGGGTTTGCTGAGCCAGGAGTGTAGTCCTGCTTTTCAAGCTCAAAGATAATCCTTATTCCTTCTTCCTTTCTAAGCCTGTGTCCCCATCCATGCTGAGCAGGGTGTCCTATGTGAGAGCTGCTTTTGCTCTGCAGGGTGGTCTTGGAGTTTGTTTGAACCAAACTCAGGATTCTGATTCCTGCTTTTTTTTTCATCACTCATTTAGAGGAAGCTGTGAGCATTCCGGGAGGGAATATGAAGGATCAGGTTGATGTGGAGGCAGAGAGCTTGCTGTCTAGAGAAGGCACAGGACCACCAGAAACACAGCCCACCAAATGGGAGTCTCTGCTTTGTGCTGATGGTTCCCCAGTTGCTCAGTGCCTGTGCATTAGTGTCAGCCTCTACAAAGCCTGGGCTGAGAGGAGGTCACTGGAGAATGATGTGGAGGGGCTCCAGAGGTGACAGATAACTGCCCAGGAGCTGGGGATGCAGAGCTGGGTCAGAGAATTGCCCCTGGGGGAGGGCAGTGGAGTGCCACAAGGGTGTTCCTGCACCTGAAAAACCCAAGGGAAGGACTGGAGGGATTCCTTTCCTTTGTGGAAGAGCCATGGGGACCAAAGGACCTGACTCAAGAAGACACAGAAAGCATCAGTGAGATGCTTCTTTGCCTGCAGGAGGTGGGAGGATGAGAAACAAAAGGTGAAGAGTCAGTAGCATGGCAAGGTGGATCTGCAGGAAGGATCTGAGAGGAGTGGGGATGAGTGGGTACAAGTGAGTGAGCAGAGGCAGCAGAAATGGGGAAGATGTGAAAGCAAAAAGGGTGCCTGAAAACACCGGTGGCAGTGGGGAGGTACCATGTCAGGATCCTCACAACAGGGCTGTCACTTGCTGGGAGGCTTGCAGGAGGCAAAGTGGATTTTCTGACACTTCAATGATTAATTTCAGCTTCCATGAAATATAAATGGGAAATAATGTGGGAGACAGCAAAATACTTCATGGCTTGAGACAAAGGTGCTGGGTGAGATCTTCCAACTGCACTGGGGCTGTAAGGTTGCCTCATGGTTTGTTGTCTCTTTAAAGCAGAGGTGGGAGCTGGGTCTGTGTCCCACCAGCTCTGGGGCAGACACTTACAAGCACTTCACAACACAGCCAGGGGATCAGCTTGTGCAGAGGGCATGGAGAAAGCAGCAGCTTTTCCTGCCTCGAGGCAGCTTGCATGATAACCCTCAGCTTGGGAATGATGTGCACTGAGTTCTGCTCTGCTGGGCCAGCCCTTTCTTCTGGTTATGGAGAAACCTCAGGGTTTCTCTAGGCTTCCTTGGTACCATTGCTTATCTTTTGGGGCTGGGAGTGAGGGGGAGCACATGCCACTCTTTCCTTGTCCCAAGTTATTTTTGCAAGTGAGTGGAATTCAGCATCTCCAGCACGTCCCCTCTTAAAGCTTCCTGCCTGCATTATCAGTTCCCGTTTTTCCTGCCTTTGTTGGATCCTGGAAGTTCTGCCTTTCTAATCTGAGGACCCTCTGTCCCTGACAACCAGGCCTTGGGAGTTAATAATTACAAACATTAATTACTTCTGGTGCTGCCTTGCAAAACTGAAGATCTTTCCCCTCCTCCCAAAAGTTCTCTGAAGATAACAAAGGTTACAGCCATCGACATAAACTCCTTGGACACTTGACTCCAGGACTTCACAGCAGGGGGTTGGCCTTTGTTGTCACCGTGGATCCCATCCATGTGATGGATGGGCTGTAGATGACATGGACACCCTGAAAAAGCTGGGACAGGGAATTGCTTCCTGTGTGGTCTATGTAGAGTGATGTTGTACAATGGATACCAGGATCACTTTGTCTGACTTGCCTGCCTGCAGGGTCGTGTCAGACAGCAAGGCAAAGGACAGGGCAGCTGAGACCAAGGCAGGAGCTGCCCCTGTGCCTGAAGGTTCAGAGAAGATACCACTGCCTGGAGGAAAGCCCAGAGCAATGGCAAGGTAGGACACAAGGGGAAATGTGGGGGAATGGTCTGGGAGACATATCCTGAGCGTGTCCTGCAAGGGCAGAGGCAGTTTTTGGTGCAGTGGAGGCCCTGTCACCAACATGGGAGTGCTGTTAGTCCAGAAGTGGTTTGTAGGATTGGGGTAACAGCAGGAGTCTTTTGCTTATTTTATTCCCATTGAGGAGATGTGTCCCCAGGGACAGGGACCATGGGTTGTGCACTCCCTGGAGCACTTGTTGGGGTGGTGGGAACCCCACAGTGCTGGCAGTTGTCTCCCTGCCTGTAGGTAATGCTCCAGTGAAAGGGGGAATTTCCTAAAATTCCTCTTGATTTCAGTGATGGGCTGTAGAGTGGATTGGTCATTTCTAAACACTCCAGGAATCACCTCTTTCTGACCCTTTTTTCCCCTCTGTGCTTGCAGAGCAAGTGAGGAAAAAGCTTTCAGAATGCCCTGGGGTGTTTGGTGATCTTAAAGGTGTTTTCCCACCAAAACAATCCTACAATTCTGTGATTCCACACACAGGTAGTGATGCAGGAGGGTGGACAGAGAACAGTGTGTTCCCACTGCTTGGCAGAGAGGATGTGAATCAGAGCAGCCACATGACTGCTCTCATCTACTGGGACAGCTGTGCTGCTCCCTTGGCCTCCTGGAGACAGCCAGTTCAGGGATGAGTGAACTAAAAATTGGAGCCACAGCATCCAAAGTTCAAAGCTCAGTAAAGTGACCATCTTGGGCATGAAAAGCCCAGTGCTTTTCCTAAAATGCTGAGTTTAAAAATCCTTTTGCCCACTGCTGACAAGAAGAGGCCTTTCTCCCCCGACAGCCACATTTCTCCCATCCTTTCCCCTTCCTGTATATCATTCACAGAATCATGTATATTATAACTTCTTCCCCACTGAGCCCATGAGCTGTTTCAGGAGGAAGCTGAGAACACATTCTGTGCCAGGGAGGGATGATGTGTTGATGGGGAGCCTAAGGGTGTTACCAGCTGCTGGTACCAGTTTGAATCCCTGGTGGAATACACAGCATTATAACAGGGGTTGTCTCTCCACAACCACAGTTTTTTAGGAAGGCTTTTCCTTTCCACCAACAGCAAACATCTCAGACAACAGGGGTGAGGAGTCCCAAAACCATAGAATGAAAGAACAGTTTGAGTTGGAAGGGACATTAAAGATCATCTTTTCCCAATGCCCCTGGCCATGGGCAGGGACACTTCCCACCAGCCCAGGTTGCTCCAAGCCCCATCCAACCTGGCCTGGAATTCTGCCAGGGATGGGGCAGTCACAGCTCCTCTGGGCAGCCTGGGCCAGGGGCTCAGCACCCTCACAGGGAAGAATTTCTTCCTGATGTCCAACCTGGATTGCTCTTCTTCCAGTTAAATACCATTACACCGTCACGTATGCTCTTATAAAAAGTCCTTCCCCAGCTTCCCTGTAGCCTCTTCAGGCACTGGAGGGTGCTCTGAGGGCTCCCTGGAGCCTTTTCCAGGCTGAACACCCCCAGCTCTCTCAGCCTGTCCCCGAGCAGAACTGCTCCAGCCCTCCCATCACCTCCGTGGCCTCCTCTGAAGGCCCCAGGACACTGACATTATTTCTGAGGCTTGTATTTCTAATCCCTACCCCCCTAAGCCTTTCACAGGCCTCTTAAGGAACTAAATATCCGGAGACATCCCCGACTCCATCGCTGATTTCCCAGCTCAGCCTCACACCCACCTCGGGCAGCGCAGCCGCCCCTTCCCAGGACAGCCCCATCAGCCTGACAAAACCCAGCGGCTCGCTGAGCCCTCCCCGAAGGAGCCTCAAAGGGGCCAGGCTCAACCCCACGGCGACAGACGACACACGGTGACAGGGTCACCCCCTTCCCTTTCCCTCCCGACATTACGATCGGAGAGGAGGAGGAGGGAGCGCGCATGCGCGGCCCCTGAGGCGCCAGCCGTGGAGGGGTCACGTGGTGCCGCCGCCGTTCCTCTCCCCCCCTCATCCCGCGGGCGGCGGGAGCCGCGTCCTTCAGGCGGTACCGGAGCGGCGGGAATGGTGCGGGCAATGGGGGCGACAGCTCCTCCGCCTCCGCCCTGAGAGCAGCGGCATTGGTGGTGGTGTTGGTGGTGGTGTTGTGGCAGCGGGACCCAGCATGCGGCGGGGGTAGGTCTGGGAGTCCGTGCCTGCCGGCTGTGGGGAGGTTGAGGGCGCTGAGGTAATGTTAGCCGCGGGGCCTGGCCGGGGACGGGGGGAGGCGGCGGGGTTCACCCCTTCAGTCTTTTGTGACAGGAAAAGTGCCCGGTGGAGACAGAAATGAGTGGCAAGCCGGGTGAATATGAAGCTGCAGTGTGGCTAGGAAGGCCAGCGGTATCCTGGTGTGGTCCAGGGCAGGGATCAGCCCCCTCTGCTCGAAACCTCGAATCCTGGGGTCAGCTGTGGTCTCCTGACTACAATCAGGACATTGAGGGGATGGAGCATGGCCAGAGAAGGGCAGCAGAGCTGGGGAGGGGTCTTGGAGCCCAAGGAGAAGGTCTGGAGAACTTGAGAGGAGCGGCTGAGGGAGCTGAGGGTGTTCAGCCTGGAGCTGAGGAGGCTGAGGAGAGAACTTGTGGCTCTGCAGTTCCCTGAAAGGAGGCTGGAGCCAGGGAAGATTATTCTCTTCTCCCAAAGAACAAAGGATTGAACAAGACAAAACGGAGTGAAGTCGCGACAGGGGAGATTTAGGTTGGATATCAGAAAAAACTTGGTCGCTGAAAGGGTTGTCAGGCCCTGGTCCAGGCTGCCCGGGAAGTGGTTGAATCCCCATCCCTGGAGTTGTTCAAAAGCTGTGTAGATGATGTGCTGAGGGACAGGGGTTATCAGTGGACTGTGTATACAGAGTTGGGTTTAATGGTTGGACCTGTTATCTTAAAGGTCGTCTCTAATCAGAACAGTTCTGTGGGCTTTCAGGGTCTGCAGGGTCTGGCACCTGGACCTATCCCCTCAAGGAAGGGAGCTGGAGGCTGGGACAAGGACAGGAAGGCTTGGGAGAAGATCAGTTTCCCCTTGGACATCCATTGGGTTTGCTTCTTTTGTTGTTAACAGTCCCTGCAGCTAAAAACCTCGGGGCTTAGTCTGCTCTAGGCTCTACAGGTGTGTGTTTGTGCATGCAGTCATATAGAAGTTAAATAAGGAGTCACAATAATGAGGTACTCTGTCTACAAGTGACATACAGACACTGTGGGTGATTGAGAGAAATGTAAGAAATAGAAATTTTGTGTCGTCCTGGAGTAGAACAACTATGTGCTTTGCAAAAGCATTTGAGACCTGGTGGGTTAGTGAGCAGCCTGTGGACTGGTGCTGCTTCATAGCAATCCAGAACAGCAGTGATCAGGCTTCTGATCAGATCAGAGTGGAAAATTCAGGTCCTCTCTGCAAGCCTGAGGGTAATTTTAACCTGGAGAGACCCACAGGCTCTTCATACAGGAAATAACCCTGTCAGGTCAGCACTGTGGGGCCCGCTGGAAAAAATGTAGATCCTGCACTTTTTTTTTTTTTTTCTTTTTCTACAGAATCCAGCTTTAGAAGGTTGCGGGGTGTTGGGTTGTTTGGGGTTTTTTTGTGTGTGTGAATTTATATTTTTTCTGGCAGTGTGGGACCTTTAGGCTATGATACATTTTCCCAAGAAAGCCACCAGTCAGCCCAGCAAGAGAATGCAAGTGGTGGTGGTCATTTGGTCTCTGGAAGGTTTCAAAGCTGGATGCTGGAGACTGGGCTTTGGTTGGGCAGAAGCCAACACAGCTGAGGCTTTTGTTGGGATTTTTTTTACAAATCACAGAGAATGTGATATTCTGTTATAGAACAATACAGAAAATAATGACAGAATTTTTCAGGATAGGTTTTTAGGTCCCTCAGCATTCCAGAGTGTGGGTGGGACTGTTTCATTCCTCCGTGTCCTCCAGTTTTCTTCCACAGCACATGGAAATACACTGGAATGAATACCTGTCTCCCAAGACAAACAACTTTCATCTTGGGACCTGAGACTCATAAAGAAACAGTGTTGGTCTTTTTCTCCCTATTTTGTAGGGGCTAGATTAGCTGTCTTTAGTAGTTAGCAGACATTTTGAAATGTCCCTTTCCTTACTGCTGCTTATTATGTTTTTTTATTAGCTGCTTGGTTTTGAGTTGAGCTTTACCTCTGTGTTCTGTGTTTATTTTTTGGTTATTTGGTATTGACCTCCCTGTTTGGCATGCTCCCTCTGCTCCGTGACAAATCCATTGCAGAGAACCTTCCCTGATCTCTGGCATGAATTTATCTCATTATGTCCCCACTTTCCTGTAGAGTCCTTCCTTTGGGTCACTGCCTTGCTCCATCCCTCCCCTTCCTTAGCACTGAGAGCCTCTGGAGAGCTCCTCATCCCGTTAGCCATGTCACTGGTTAGGTAAGTGATCTGGGTTAACTAATCTTCACCTTTACAAACTGTTTTATTTCTTCTGTGCAGTTCTGCCTTTCCTCTGATAAACCAAAAGTGCCAACAGAGCAGCCAGGCTGGACAGAGCAGGCACTGCACACTCTTCACACCATGGAGTTTGCACTTGGGCAATCTCTTGCACCTCAAACTGGAGATGCCTGCCCAGCTTGGGAGTTCCTGTTACTGGTGGCTCACTCAGTCAAGCATAACCCTCTATGTCTGTGCATACTGCTTTTTATCAAGCAGTCCCAGCATGCTGAATAGCTCAAAAGGAACTACCTTTGCTCTGAGGCACTGTCTGTCCTTTTTCCTCTGGCCAAAACTAATGTTATTTTCCTGCTCTTTCCCCAGCGTGCTCTTTTATGTTGTTTTCCAGATTTCCAAATTTAGTAATGTCATTAGGATGAGCCTCTTTTTCTAGATCTTCCTAGTGAAGGTTCACACCCAGGTGAAGTCAGTGAGACACTAATTAGTTTCTGCCTAGTTTTCCTAGGTAGTTTTCCTACCTTCTTAGCACTGCTGTGGCATTGTCATTCTGGTGCTTTCCCTTGTTCTCTGCTTAACAGAGTTCAGCTAAAACTTCCTCCCCTACTTCTGTAGTCAAACTGCTGTCTGGTTGGCTTGGCATGGTGATGATCCTGTGCTCTTTATCTTCCAAAGGCACAGAGAGTTTTCCCCTTGTGCTTTTTTGCATGCTTTCCTGAGGCACCTGAGCTGAATTAGCTGGTAGCTGCTGCTTCTTTCCCTCTTTGAAACATGACTCTGACAGCTGTTGTTTGGAGGGGCAAATTTGAAAAGAAACTGTGATAGCACCATGCTGCTGCTGAGTGCCACAGCCTAAGAGAAAAAGGCCTGTCAGTAGTTGGGCTTCATGGTTTGACTGCTCTTTGTGTTTGGGTGAGGTGAGACAGAACATGGCTGAGGAGAGAAGCCCAGTTTGGGGCTGGAGTCAGTGCAAGGGGGAAGAGTGTGGAATACAGGAGGTAGGGCAAGTTCAGCAGAGGAAAAGAGATGTTGGGAAAAGGAAAGAAGAGAAAGCAAACCTAACCAGAAAGAGGTGGTGGTAGCTTCTCTGCAGGAGAAAGTAGGAGGCAAGAAGGAGTGTGCAGGAGGAGGGATTGGTGCTGTGCATGGGCACCAGAGCTCAGCTAAGGCTTGTGACCCAGAGATAACTGGCAGCAGGTTAATCTGTCCTGCAGTGTGTATGTCCTGCTGAGTGGCTGGGAATGATAGAAAGCTTGAACGTGCTCCCAGTGACTTCAAGTGACAGGTGACCACTTGTGAGGACACTTCAGTGCATGAAGAAGGAATGATGCACTCGATCTGGGCAATGCTATGGTTGCAGGGCCCTGCCATGCAAGCACTCAAGCCCATGTTTTCCTCTCCTAAAGACTGGAAATCTAGTAGTATCTGGGACATGCTGGTTGAGAAGGGTTACTACTAGGATTTACTAATAGCATTGCTTTGCCTATTAAGTTTTATGTGTCCAGAATTATGTGAGGCTGTACTCACTGTTGGGAAACCATCCCTTCTTCAAAGGAGTGCAGGAATCTCAAAGCAGACTTGATGTGATTCTTAAAGATCCCAGTATAGGGTGGAGAATTCCCCCAAAGTCTTTATTTCCTGCTTATAACTGTGCTGTTATCCCACAGCCAGGCCACTTTTGAGGAAGACAGCCAGACTCAACCAGTTGTGGGACACTGGAAGACACTAATGCCATCCAAAGGCAGCAGGGAGGAGCCAGAAACTGGATGCCAAGATGCTGGAGGTGTGGATGAGACCCAGGCCACTGAGCAGCTCGATGTGTCACGTCTGCGCAGCTCTTCAGTGGAGATCCGTGAAAAGGGGTCTGAATTCCTGAAGGAAGAGCTGCAGAAAGCACAAAAGGTAAGGCCCAGAGTTTCTGAGAACACCTGAGGGGCTGGTGGCACAGATTGGAGCCTATGGGTTTTTTTCCTAGGGGTGGTGCTGAGGGAAGCAGGGTCTGAATGTGGCTGTGCTGCAGTCTAAAGCAGGCAGAAGGGTTGAGCTGAGGTGGCCATGAAGTGCTCTGGAACAGGACATCAGTTGTTAGATTGACCTCTGTGCCAACATCCAAATGAGTCCTGGAAACCTGCTGCAGAAAGCAGCAGTGCTTACTCTGCAGCCTTCTTGTTCCATGGTAAATTCCAGCCTGAAAAGCCTGCTGCCACTTGTGGAGGGATGACATGGAGCCTGGTGGAGAGCTTAGTGGCAGAAATGTTGGGCCAGAGATCCGTGCTGTGGTGGGTGGATTTGTCACTGCTGGGGCCTTGCTCTGAGCTCATGTGTCCCTCTCCATTTCCTCAACAGGAGCTGAAGCTGAAGGACAAAGAATGTGAGAGGCTGTCAAAAGTCAGAGAACAACTGGAGCAGGAGCTAGAGGAGTTAACAGCTAGCCTATTTGAGGTACCACCCTCTTCCTTTTCCCATAATTTCTTAAGCTAAGCTTACATCCAGCTCCTTGAAGACAAGCTTTCCCTGAACTTCCAGCCATCTCCTCCCCCAGTTTCCTTCTTTCTCCTGTTGTTCTTTCCCATTTGCAGACACAGAGCTGGCAGTGCTTCAGGCAAAGCCTGAGAGCAGGGGCTTGCATCTTCTCCTGGGGAGCATTTGCATGCATTTCTTTCCCCATCTAGCAGCTGTGAGGTGGCATAAAGAGCACAGTAATTGTGGATCTGTACATCTGGTAGCAAACACAGACTTGGGGGTGGGGGGGTGTCTGTTGCTGGAGCTAAGCACAGCTCCTTGGTCCTCTCCAGTGTCTGTTCTGGAGTCTGAACAGTAGCTGCTGTCTAATAGAGATTATTTGGCCTGCCCTGGTGGCTTTATGAGTTGAGGCTGCAACAGGCAGACTAAAATTCTCTCTCTGGTTCAGGAAGCCCACAAGATGGTAAGAGAAGCAAACACTAAACAGGCAGCATCAGAGAAACAGCTGAAGGAGGCACGAGGGAAGGTGAGAACTGCACTCTCTGTGGCTTAATCTCTGTGCTGGGTTGGTGACATCCCTGCCCAGCCTGGCCATGGTGCTGTTTGTTGGCTGGAAGAGAGTAAAATGCCTGCATTTTGGTCTCTCTGAGATGTAGCATTTTCTCTGTTCCCTCTCCAGCAGACAGTGGGTGAGGGAGGGGACAGCTGTGGGGATGGATAGAGCAGGGAGTTGGAGGCTGCATCACAGGGCTGTTCAACTGGTTCCTTCTTCAGGAGAGAGAAAAGTTTCTTCTGGGTTATCAGGTCTAAAAAGAGCCTGGGGCAAAATGTGCTCAGATTGAGGAGCAAGGGGCTCCTGAACAGCTGCTTGTTTAGCCCTGCCTAAAATTCTGGGGGACAGTGGGGAGGGCTTGTAGCTGGCTCTGTGTTGCTTTAGCATTTGGTGGGGTGCAGCAAGCTGGAGCTGAGGAGGTGCTGGAGGTGCTGTTGACTCTTGCCTTGTCTTCTCAGATTGACATGCTGCAGGCAGAGGTGACAGCTCTGAAGACGCTGGTGATCACATCCACACCTTCCTCTCCCAACCGGGAGCTGCACCCTCAGCTCCAGAGCCCTTCCAAAGCTGTCTTCAGGAAGGGCCATGGGCGAAACAAGAGCACCAGCAGTGCAATGGTCTCAGCTGCCAGCCAGAATGTGACACCAGAACCAGTCAGTCGGGAGTGCAAAGAGGTGGGTGAGGGTTGTTCACCACATCAGCCTTGGAGCCGCTGCTCTTGCTGTGCTCAGGGAGCTGTGCAGCTTCCAGTTCAGGCTTCCTGGGGAGCTCTGTGGTTTCAGACTTGGAGATGCTGTCTGTGCAGTAATCTGGCTTGTTCCCTAAATTTGTGCTGAGGCAGGCCTTGGAGGGCTTCCGTTTGAGATTTCCCCTTCTGGGAAGCCTGTTGAAGGCTTCATCAGGACAACTGCTAGAGGAAGTTGTTGAGAGATCCCTGGAGGGCACAGACGGATTCAGGAGTTATCAGTGCTGAGGCTGGCTATGTCAGGAGTTGCTGAAGAGAAGCCAATTATTCTGCTGCATCTTGGCAGCTGAGTGCACTGCCTGTTCTGGCATGATTTGATGTTGTTTCTTCTCTCTACCTAGTTTGGCTTGGACACCAAGACACCTCCATCAGTTTGTAGTGTCTGTGTGTTCTTGGGCTTGTCACTGTTCTTCCTCTTTGCAGAGCATGTGTTTAGTAATTACATTTGATTCCTTCCTCATTGGAAGGAACTGGGCAGATAAGTATACAAAGCATTTGTGAGGATATTTCAAACAAAAACCAAACCCTGTTCAGTTGCCTTTGGTTATCCTTTGGTAGTCCCCTAACTCCCGTGGCCACGGGTGTAAGTAACAATTCACAGTGTTTGCAGGACCTTTCTGTCTGGGAATTTTCAACTAGCCAGATGTGTATACAGCTATTATGGGAAGCAAAAGGAGGCAGCTCATGCTGCTTGGTCAGGAAGAATGAATATGAGTGAGGCTGTGGGGGGAGAATATGTCTGCCTAGTGATTTTGTGGGAGCTGCACCCTCTGTCCTCAAGAATTGCTGAGGGAACATGGGGCTACCTGGTCACTTGGCTCATGTGAGAATTTATGCAGAAGGGCAGTGTGCAATGAATACTCTCACCAAACAGGACTGTGCTGGCACTGCTGGTAACCTCTGCTTTTGGCAGTGGACTCAGTGAATGTGCTTCATCAGCTTCTGCACAGGGCTCTTGTTGCTAGAGTTTGGCTGGATTGCTTCAGGCAACATTGGCTGTAGCCATTGTCCTGACACAGCAGTAGCAACCAGAGATGAAGATCTTTAACTGTGTTCCCAGGCAGAGAGGAACAAAGGCTGGGGCAGAAAGAAAGCCAAAGGGAAATATCAGTTCAGTGACCGTGAGGGCCTGATGCAGTGGTTTCTCGTGGTCAAGCAGAGAGCAGTCTAGAGATGCTGAAGTTGGAGTCACATGCACTCAGTTAGAAGCTGCTTCCAGGGCTGGAAAGAAAAAGGTTTTAATCATTTTATGGTCCTGAGACCTCTCCCAGTGCTAACTATTCTCCAAACAGAGAGCTCAGTTGGGTGAACATCTCACTACCCTGTAGAAATTGCCTACAGAAAGCAGAGAGAACTTTTCCGTACCGAGTTCTTGGCTCAGTCTCAGCAAAGCTCATGTTGTTTAAAAAAATACAAGCTCTTGTGACTTGTTTGTTAAAGATTTGGACCTGTCATTTCATTTTATAGGTATCTTCCACATGGTGCAGCTATCCCAGAGCTTAAAATCCCAGGGCTACAGCTTCCAAAGTGACTGATAATTTTACAAATCAAAAGAGTGGGTCTTGTAAACTCATTAATTTCTGTCACTCCTGTTCCTTAGTTGACCCTATGTAAGAGGTGATAAAAGGGAACCTGGCATTCAGAGTTGGTGCTCTGTGGAAAAAAAAAACACACCCCATCCTAACTGGAGCCTAAAAATGACAATTTCTGTTCCCTTTTTGCACCTCAAACCAAAAGATGTGGCTTGTGGCCCTGTGATGTGAGTAGCATGCTTTGCTCCATGGAAGGGAGGACTTGAACCTTTCTTTGTATCTTTTGTCTTGTTTTTTTCCCTCCCTTTCTTGCCTGTCTCTAAACCTTTTCCTTCACTGTCTGTCTCTTCCTCTGCTCTCAAAGTCAGGGTTACCCACTCTCCTCTCTCTGCTCCTTTGTATCCTCCCTGGGAAGGCCATCCACATCACCTATGAACCCAGCTGGCAGGCCTTGGGGGCAGATGCTTCCTCACCCTTGCAGCAGGTAACCTCTCTGGACAGCACTGGGGATGGCTGGGTCTCATCTGCCTCACACTTCCAGCCTTTCAGTTCTACTTTCCTGTTATGCTAGCCTCCATAGTTTTTTTTGTTTGGTTGGTTGGTTGGTTGGTTGGGTTTTTTTGTGCTTTTCTCAATTTATTTTTCCATCCTATGGCTCTGAAGCTGTCTCCTGGGACTGAATCAACAGCCTCCCTAGCATGGAGATGGTGTGCTAAGAGCCCAGACCTTTTTCAGCTTTGTTCATTCATGTTCTTTGTGTTGCTCAGCAGGGTTGCTTTAGTTTTGTTTTTCCTTTCAGCAGCTTTAAAAGGATTTGCTGGCCTTCTAAAGAGATGCCCTATCAGTCAGCTTGGTTGTTCTGCTAATGATCCATCTGAGGTTTAAAAGTCAGGTCCCAGAGAGTCTCAGTCAGACAGGGATGGAGGGATCAACCTTCCTGGAGGCTCTGGGGATGGGAGCAAGCTCTGTCCTGGGTCCCTTTCTGCTGAGCAGTGACAGTGCTTTTAAGTCCCCCTTCTAAGAGGCAGTGAGTGGACATTAGAATGGGGAAAGCTGTTCCACCTTTTTGAGTTCCCTTTGAGGGACCTCCTCTCCAACACTCACCTTGCCTCTGCAGGCCTGTGTGGCTGCCCAGTGTTCCCAGTACTTCTGCAACTCCCCAAACACCAGAGTTCTTTGTCTTTAAAGTGTTTACATACCCTGTGAGCTCATACTTGGGCTCACCAAATGTAGTCCTGCTGATGGCAGTTTGATAATAGTTTTTCCCAAACCTTTTCTGTAGCAATTTTTACAGAAGGGCTCTGCTTCCTGTGTCCTGGGTGCCACTGCCATTCTGCTTCTCTTCATCATTCCTTCATGGGCTGAGTGGACACTTGGTTTGTTCAGTGGTTGCATGGTGGCTTTCCTGAAACAGGAGTGCTGCCCTGAAGTTCTTCCTGAAGAAGAATGAGCTAAAGAGGTGCCTGCAGATTTCTGGCACAATAAGCCCAGTGTGACTGTGTCAGTCTGGCACAGAGCTTCTCATAGGTGGGAGATGAAAGATTCTTGGAGCAAGTCAGCTTCCCTCAGACACTCTGTGATGTATGAGGTGCAGAAGCAGCTGTTTTGTAGTTAGGTTATCTTCATGGTAACAGATACCTTCTGGTGTGGAATCTCTCCCTCCAGTCACTTTCCTTCTTCAACACTTTTTTGCAGGTCGACTCCATTTTATTTTCTGAGTTCCAGGCCTGGAAGGAATCTCCCACTCTGGATAAATCCTGTTCCTTTCTGGACAGAATTTATCGAGAAGATGTAGGACCTTGCCTGGACTTCACTAAGCAGGAGGTGAGTCCTGGGAAAAGCAAACACTGCACTGTCCTGCAACACTGAAGTTGTACCTTTCTGGAGGTAAGCTTTGCACATTCCTGTCTGTACTGATTTCTCTTTGCTGCAGCTGTCAGAGCTGGTGCGAGTGGCTGTGGAGCAGAACACCCTCACCATTGAACCTGTGGCTTCCCAAACACTGCCTGTGGTGAAGGTGTCAGCAGAAGAGTGTGGTACAAAGTAAGGAGCCATGCTTATGCTCTCTTGTCCTTTCCTTGGTGCTCATCTCAGCTGGGAGCTCATCTTTGTGTGAGAAGAGGAATTAGCTCAGCTCAGCTCTTGTACTGCAATTGACTGTCTTGGGGGATAACCTAGTGATTGTGTTTAGTGCCCTTGGTTTAGGAGAGGGTTGGGGTTTTTTCCCCTTAAGGTAGCAACTTGTTTAATGTTCTCTGAAGGTGTGGTTGTGCATAACCAAGGGTGAAAGAATTAAGTCAGAGCTGTATTGTCTCATGTTCTTTTATCCTGTGAGGTTTGAGCTCACCTTGCACTCCTGACCTTGCACCAGGTGGGTCAGAAGAGATCTCTTGCTCTGTGTCATCTTCCCCCCTGATGCTGTCACCTTGCCATCAGAACTGGGGCTATGGCTGCTCAAGAGCTTGTGTGAGGAGCACTAGGAGGAGTGACACAATGTTCCAGATGAGGATAGGGGATTTTACTCAGCTGTTGAATTTCAGTTCAGTCAGGGTTCTCCTCTGTACTTCACTCTCTTACCTTCAAGCAGAGCACCTTCTAAGTGGAGGTGTTCCTGTCACAGAAAATGCTGCTCGTGTGCAGGTTTTCTACCACTCTTCTGCATTTTCCATCATCTTTGCAAATTGTTCCCTGAGTATGTGTCATGCCTGTTCCAAGAACAACCCCTCCTGCATTTATCCTTGTTGGTTTCCTTTTGATTTTTTTTTTGGTGTGTGTCTTCAGTGGGCTCCAGTCACAAATTGTAATGTAAGTGAAGTATTTATTTTTAGTCAGTGATCAAAGATCTCTAATCCACTAACAAGTTACTAACATAGTGCAGTTTATCAGCTTTAAGGCTGGAGCTGAACTAAGCTAACTTTTTAACCCTGTTTAATGACCACCCAGACAGGAATCTTGCTATTGGTAATTAAGGACCCAAAAGGAATTTATTCCCCTTTGTTTCCTAGATGCAAAACACTGATTTTTGTGGCAAATTTGGACATGCTCTTGACCCAAAAGGAGAAAGCTGAGGTCCCTTCTCAAGCTGGAATCTGTACCCTACTGCACAGACCCTAGTGCAGTAGTTTGGAGAGTCTGGGCAGGCAGGAATTGAGTTGGCCACTATGCAGCCTTGATTTGCTTGGGTATGGAATAAAATTTATGCTTCCTGATATTTAGTTTAAGGTATCCTAAACTTGCCATTTATGGACTCTTTCAAGTCCATAAATGAAACTTCTTCTGAACTAATGCAGCATCTAGCTTCTGAGCTCCCACTTCTGTCTCTTGGGGATGATCTGGAGATTGTTGAGTTGCTGTGCTCTACTGTGCCATGAGATCACTGAAGGCTGAAGTGTTTTTTCTTTGCAGGAAATGTGCTCTGAGTGGTCTCCCCAGGACCTGCAAGCACCGCATCATGCTGGGGGATTCTGGGAATTACTACTACATCTCACCATCCTGCAGGGCCAGGGTGAGTTTTCCCCCTTCCCAGGGTGCTTCAACCCTCCAAAACTGCTCCAAGCTCTGAAATGGAGGAGCTCTTGGGTCAGCCTTCAACCTGACAGAGACCTGTGGGCCTTGAGTGTGTTCCTGAAGTCATGGTGGCTCTTGGTTGATGAATAAAGTGCAGGTCTCCAGCCCTGCCTCATGTTCCTGTGCTCTGCCTTACCTTCCTTCAGGCAACTTATCTTCAGTGTGTTCACTTTCCATGGTTTGATTCAGTACAGGGCTTTGATTGTTTTGCTTTATTATTATTATTAATTGTCCTTTGTAAAACACAGTAATTTTCTGCCCTTTAAATGCTGGCTCTTGTTACTGTTCCAGTACAGATCAGTGACTCAAATGGTTATGAGAACAAGCTGTCCTTTCTTTGGAGGGAAGGGAGAAGGTGAATGATCTCTTAATATTGCTGTTTAGGCTCTGAATCAGTGGAGCATTTTAGTTTTTTCTTTCCTGATTGCATATCAGAAGAGCTGATCTTGCAACATGTGACAAAAGGATGTCTGAGACAAAAAGTTGGGGTTGTGCATGGACAACATTATCTTGAATTATTTTTGTCATTTGCACCAAAGTACTCTAATGTGTCGTGAGCCCCCTTATTAACTCCAAACATTTTCATTCAGTTGGAGAACAGTGAAAGAAAATCATGAACTTGAGCAAATTAAGTTAGTGAGTATGTCTCAAATCTGCAGTAGATTGGAGTTCTTCCACAGTGTGGCTCATGGACAGTGTAAAATCTTGGGATAGGATTGTGGATGCTCAGAATATTTAATTTTTTTTTTTTAAGCCAGATTCTTTCCTATCTCTTTCCATCTGGTATATGCTACTATTTCTCAGGTAGTGAACATCAAGAGCTCCCCTGCTGGGTGCTGTGTGAGCCCCTTGACAGCCCCTTGTAGCTGACTTGGTTTTCCTTTTGTTTTTCTCTCTCCCTCAGATCACAGCAGTGTGCAACTTCTTCACATACATTCGCTACATCCAGCAGGGCTTGGTGAGGCAGGATGGTAAGAGGGGGGAGTAGCTGGCTGTTGTGGGGACACCTTCTTTGGGCCATTGGGAGGAATTGAGAGGCTCTGGTTAGCATGACAGGAATAGGGCCAGCTTTTGGGGTACCCTGAGCAGCAAAGCATGAGCAGTTGGAACAGATGCACCGAGTCCTTGCCTGGCAGCTTGTTGGGAGGTTTGCCCTGGGGTGGAGGTGGTAAGGGGTGACCTGATGGACCTGTTCTGCTCCTCCAGCATGTCTGCTTCTTTCATTTTGGGGATGATCTTGGCTGGGCTGCCCTGGGAGAATGGCATAACATGAAGTGGTCTCCAACTGTGCCTTACTTACTGATTTTTTGTGTGTGTGGTTTTTTTCTTCTTCTCCACACCCATTTTGCTTTACAGTGGAGCTGATGTACTGGGAGGTCATGCGGCTCCGGAGGGAGATGTCTCTGGCCAAACTTGGGTTTTATCCCAGTGAGATGTAAGCAGAGGGCTGAACATGGAAGGAGACTGCTCCTGTATGAACAGCTTGTCAGACGTAGTCTGCCAGGCAGATGAAAGCAGTGCTTCTCCTGAGGTGGGCCTTACTCCCTCCCCACCCTCCTTCTGCCTGAAGATGATCAAGGAGTGAGAAGCACAAGTTCCACCTTCAGCTGTCCCACTTCTCCAACTGTGACTGGAATGCAGCTGCCAAGTCACCTCCTCAGAGCTGGGCTGGCCCTGGCTGCTCTGGGGTGGCCATCTGTAGACTGTCCTCTATGGAGTCTTCTATATGCAGTGTATATCCATTTAAAAAAAAAAAAACCAAACAATTTTTTTTTTTTTTTTAATATACAGTCTGCTTTGGCATAATATGAGGCCAGTCCTGTGCAGGGCAGGACTCTTGGACCTTTTTAAGCAAGTCTTTCAGGACAGATGCTGGCTGTCTGTCCATCTGTTGGTGGAGGGTGCTGTGCCCAACCACACACCCAGGTCCTCCTGACCACTCCCTGCAAATGCCAGCAGCACACAATAATCTTATGGAGAGCCATGAACAGCCTGTTTCCAAGTACTTCCTTGCTCCTTTTCAAGGAAGCCTGCAAAAGAAGCTTCCTGCCAACTGAGTCACAAAGAAGGATTTGTTTCTGTTTTTAGCTTGCAGTTTGGCACTGGGTAATCCAGGCTAGGGGAACAGCCAGAGCAGAGCTGGAGTTGTGCACCTGGGGCCTTCAGCAGAAGAAGGCAAGCAGGAAAATTGCACAGCTCACAGCTGGCCACAGCTTGGCTGCAGTCTGCAGGATTTCTTCTCATCTAGAGGATCTGTTGCAGTTGTCACAGGCAGATGTGGACCTTGACAGGTGCTGGGTGCCCTGTGGCATTCCTTGGTGCAGAATTCCCCCGTGGTGCTCTCAGATACAAACCTTGCTCACAAACAGATGCCTTTGAGCTGTTCCTGCTCTCAGGGTAGCTTTGGACAGTAGTTCCCACTGTTAGAGATGGAAACCATGGTCCCAGGTTGGGTTCTTTGTGTCTCCAGAACAAGCATGGCCAAGCTGGGAACAATCTTGATGCCCCAAGATTTCCTCCCAGTATTTCATCAGACCTAGAGATGCATGTCTGCTGGAAAGCCTGTCTTCTCCTGGGCTCCTGTCCCCAGCAAGGAGATATGAGACATCTTTCTGTGCATGTGAGAGAGGTGGCTGCAGTTCCTGTTTGCCTCAGATGTGCATGGAAGGGTTTCACTAAAGCTGATGGAAAGCAGAAGTCTCCTAGAGCATAACTCAGGCTTGTGTGTAGAGAACTGCTAAAGCCATGACAGTGTTTTGTAGCAGATTTAGCCTTTTTTTTCAGTGACTGTGGAATCAGCTCAGCCACCATTTACCCTGGAGGTTTCATCTCACATTGGCATTTCTGCACTCTTGACTGCACTCACCCTGTCCCTCTGCCATCATCAACTCCCATCTTCCCAAGCTGGTGCCCAGAACCAAATCACCAAATCCTCAGCTCCATTAAGTTTCATCCTCTCCTGGGAGATGCAACAGTAGGAACTCTGTGTCTTCAGTAAAAGAAAATTAACTGAGCTGTTGTAGTTTTGTCCAGGGGAGGGAGCAATAGATGAGGAAGACAAAAGTTTTTGTTTGGAATCTAATACAAGGACAACTTCACAGTGGATCTGAGAACCTTCTGTGTGAAGATCCCAATGAGCACAAAGCTTTCCTCTTGCTGAGCACACTCACAATAAGGTGCAGAGCTGCTCCTAAGGGGACACCTCTCCTTCTAGTATTATTTGCCAAGGTTTAGTAACTATGTGAAACACGAGTTGTCATTCCCTGCACTGGGACAACACATTCCTGATGAGACACAAGCTCTGAATCCACCTCAGAAAGGGCTGACCTGCAAGTCCAAGTTGTTAACACCTCAGTTCTGCTCTTGCTTCCCTCAGCTGAGTGCCCCAGCTTATGCTGCTCACCTTAGCTGGATGAGTGCATACATCTGCAACAATTCACCCAAGGAATGTTTTAAATGTGGAGTAAAAACTTTGAAAATACATCTTTGGGTAAGAGTCTGGATGGCTCTTGAGCTAGTGATAAACCTGCATCTCTTTGGTGTCTGCGGACTTGTGGCAATTTGACAACAGCTTTTCCAGAGGAGAAAATAGAAATGTCTTCTCTCAGTTGCAGATTTCAGCTCAGGTAAATTCTATCCCTGACAGTTTCTCCTTGTGTCTGTTCCCCCTGACCTTTTTTGATCTCTCCCTGTCATCCTGTGCCATTAGCTGCTACATTGCACAACAGACGTGGCTGCATTGCAGCACTGGGAATGAGATGATCTCTTTATGTAGGAGATGGTTTGGTGTGTGGGATTTTTTTTTTCCCCTCCACCCTGGTGTCATTTTGTAAAAGCACTTTTGAGATGAGAGGAAATGCAGAATGCATTGTAGAAGGTTGTCTTGCATTTGAAACAAAGCAGAGAGAAAAAGTTGTAAAATAATATGAAGTCACTCCGTTAACTGGGGGATGGTTGCACCCTGCTCTTTAATAAAGGAAAATAAACATTTGTTATTAACCTCTTCAAAGGTCTGGTTGGGTTTGTTGGGGTGTGTGTGCTCGGTAGCCAAGAGAAAAATCCATTTTGGGATTGTGCTCTGTGCTGCCCTTGCTACTGCATGTCCTAAGGGACTGAGGTTTTAATGTTTTTTCTCATCAGTCTGCCCCTCCTGTAGCTGGCTGCTCCCCAGCTTCACCAGGGCACTCTGGTACAGTGTTCTGGTAGCAAACGTTTTATCACAGGCATTTCTGGTGACAAGGCAGGCCCCTGTGGTTCTTCCTGAGTAAGGCTCAGGACTATTCCAGGTTCTTGTTTCCTCACAGGGCTGAGCAGTCTCCTGCTTTTCCTGTCAGCAGGTGGAGGCAGAAGAATGGTGGCAACCTTTCAGAAGGTGTCATTCCTTACCAGTAGGCCCTTGGTGTAGAGTGATTGTTTCTCTTTGCAGGCTTTTGGATCACTGACTCTTTGGCAGGTCTTCCCTTGGCTGCACTGTGGCCCTGGGCTTTGGATGCAAAGGCAAGAGCTGGCAAGCATGAGTTGTAGCAGCCTCAGGGACTGAACTTGCTCCTTTTCAGGTAATTCCTACCTTTAGCTGCAATGTGATTTGGATGAGGCTGCCTTTTTTTGTCCTTCAGAGAAGGAGAATGGGGACTGTGGTTGGGTTCCCCTGGCCCCAGCCCATGTGCAGCACAGCAGAGAAAAACACAAGTGGGAAACCAGCTGGTTGTGTGTACCTGCCCTGCAGCAACTCATACTCTTCAGGTTGGGAAGTTGGGTTTCTCTGGCTTCACTTAAAATTATTTATTCTCCTCCCATGTTTAGCTGTGAACATTAACATCGAAGATCTAGTGCCGTTATCTCTTGGTGATAGCAGTAGAGGGAGCTCTACAACTCCACAAGTACCTAAAAGGTTGTAGCAAGGTGGGTGGCAATCCCTTCTCCCAAGTAGCAAGCAATAGGACAAGAGGAAACAGCCTCAAGTTGTGCCAAGGAAGGTTTAGATTGAATATTAGGAGCAATTCTCCCAAAGGATTGTCAGGCTTTGGCCCAAGATGCCCAGGGCAGTGGTGGAATTACCATCCAGGGAAGGATTCTGAAAACGTAGATGTGATACTGAGGGACATGGTTTAGTGGTGGCCTTGGCAGTGGTGGGTTAATGGTTGGATTTGATGACCTTAAAGGTCTTTTTCCACCCAAAACAACTCTATAATTCTAAAGCAGGACCACCCGAGCTGGTGGCGTCTGCCTGTCCTTGTGCCCTGGGTGCCAGTGCTTGAGTAGAGCCATAGAGGAGCTGCCAGAAGAGGCAGGAAAAATTTCCCTGGCTGGCCGGGGGCTTCAGAGAGGGATGGCAGGCAACCACCAGGGCTAACAGCAGATATGATGGAGTAATTAGAAGGACTGTTCTCCTGACAAGCTCGGAGCTCTGTGTGTGTACCCCTTCCCTGGGTGGGTCTGTTTGGGCTGTTAGTGCTCAGATGGCTGTAAAGTTGTTTTATGTTTCTCAGCTGTCCTAGGTTAAGCACCAAAACTTTGAATCAAGACCTATCTCCAGGTGGGATATCAATTTTATGGGTTTTTTTTTTGTTGTTTTGTTGTTTTTTTTAAGAATCTACAGTGTCTGTATTAAAATGTAATACCAGAATCTTCATTCTTTGCAAGGGAGAGAAGCCTTCTGTTCTTTGGAGGTTTGGTCCTACCCTGTGCAGCATGGTCAGGCAGCCACAAGAGGGCACAGGCAGACCAGGAAGGGACTTTCCTCCCTCTCTGAAAGAATGGAGCATCTCCAGGCTCCTGCTTCTGCTCCTGCCTCTGCGAAGGCATCACAGCTGGCTGACCTCTTCTGCAGCCTCTTGGCCAGGTGTATTCCTCCTGCCCTCCTCTACTGCTGGCAGTGGGACTTTGGTGTTGGCTGCCATTCTCCTTAGGCAGTGATGTGGAAAGGGTGGATTTGGATTTCTTTAAGGGATTCTTGGTTAAGCCTGAGGAATATTGCAAAGCAATGAGGGTGTCCAGGTGAGAGACTGTGAATGTTTTGCTGTGTCTGGCTTTTTAGGTGTAATTGTCCTCACTGGAATCATTAGGCATTGCTGCTCAGGAGCTTTCCTGTAGCTGAGAGCTGAACCATGAAGTTGGCTCCTAAGCTTCTGTGGTGTAAAAAGACATCAGCCCTCTCCCATATTTGCCCATCTCTCCCACCAGAGCTTTCCTGCTGTTTTCCCTCTTGGAAGTAAGCCATTGTCCAGCTGCTGGATCTTCTCTGTGTCCTTTGAACAGAGTTGCTGGGTCTGCTTGGACATGCTGTTGGATAAATAGCATTTCTCTTTGCACCCATTTGCCCCACAATGTAGGACCTGCTAGTCTGTCCTGGGCCAAAATAGAGCTTCAAAGGATTGTTAGTTCAAACATCTGTCTTTGTAGATGTGTTTGTCTTGCTTCAAGGACAATGGTTTTTTGTAGTAGTAGATGCACCAGGACAAATGCATCCCTAGCAATGTCCATTGTGCCACCAGCATCTTCACCAGCAGCCTCTGATGTTTTACTTTCTCAGGATCTGAGGCATTTTGATGTGGCACCAAAACACAAGAGGTCTGGCAGTTCCACCAAAAGGGACCAAGGATCTTCCTATGGTTTATTGTTTTGCTTTGGTTTTTTCCTTTTTTTTCCTGTGCCAGTTCTAGTGCAGATTACTCTGGGTGGGATCAGTTCAGCTTGGGGATTCACTTTCCCTGTCTGTCAAACTGGGAGAGGATTGGTTTCCACCATGAGGTGGATATTTGGGGACAGCTTTTGCTCTATGAGGAGTGATGAGTGATATTTGGTCTGCATGGATCTGGGGCTCTGAGCATTTGTGAATTCATGGCTGGAAGGGATAAGTGTTTGCAGGTCCAGAATAAACCATCTGAACCTGGACTGCAAGAGAACAGAACAGAAAAGGGACATTTTTTACATTAGTGTTGTGCACAATGAGGTGGGTTTAGGTATTTGGCTGTTAACACACATTTAAGTGCAGAATCTAGGAGACTTCAAATAGCAACAAGAGGCAAACCAGGAGATCCTAGAGATCTGGTTGCTCATGGCAGTTCCCTGGATCTGCTGGTGCTGTCCTTTACCCTTTCTTCAGAGTTCCTGGAGGTTTGCAGAGGGCTGTAAATCAGGCTGTCCTCACTTAGTCTGTCAGGCTGCCATCGCATGCACAGATATGTGCTTCCAGGAACCAACAAGTAAGATTGTTTGCATGTTTGTTTGTTTGTTTCAGGTGCAGACCAGGAGGGAGGCAGAAGGTAAGCAGATGGCTTTAAGTCAGCAATTTCAAAGCTTTCATGATGCGTGCTAATCTTCCTTTATGACAAATGCATCAAAGCAGTGAAGAATACTGCAGACCAAGCAGAACTGTATCAGATGTGGGGAAATTCTACTCATTTCAGAAATTCAGGGAGCCCTGCCAGGAAGAAGTCAATGTCCTGCCATAACTCTAAATGTGCACGTGATACTGAGGGCTGGGGCTGGTCAGCTTTGCCAAGGAAACACATTCCTTATAGGAGCAGTCCTGGTGGTGCCACTGGTGCTGGAAGCCAAGAGATCGATTTTTCTATTTGTCATATCAGTATTTCTGTGTTTGTGCCAGGGTTATTGGGCTGAGTTAAGAGAACCTGAAAAGTTGACTTTACCCAGCCTGTTAAGGCAGGTGGACTTTGGACTGGCTTACACAACATTCACAGGGTTATCAGAAGCCAGAAGAAGCCCCAAGTGGGGTAATTGCTGTTTGCAAGGCATGAGTTGGATAGATAGCAAAATTCCTTCTAGCCCTGCTTTTACCTTTCCAATTTTGGCCACCAGTGAAATGTTCTAGCTAGACCCTAGGTCAAGCAGAAGGCTGAAGCATGCTGTTGTCCCCTGTGTGGTGAGGTCTGGGGGACAGGGCTCAGTGGACAGTGAGGTCCCTTCTAGGAGGGTTTTGTGCCACTGCAAAGCATGTGCACCATGGAGCTTAGCTGAGGAACAAAGGATCTTCAGCATCCTCACCACAGCAGGTGTCCAAAGAGACCAACTCTTCCCTTCTTATCAAATAATATTCTGTGGGCCCCTCCATCACAGGAATGTGACAGAAGGCATGGGTGTGAAGAAAAGAGAATGTTGGATCACTGGTGGGATGGGAGGTGGTGGGAGAATTCATAGGAGCTCAGTATGATTTCAGTGATGAGATGGCAGGTACACAGTGCCCAGCCTGAAGAAGAGAGAAATGAAAGAGCTCATTTGGGGGTGAATTAGAGAAGGAAGAGAACATAGAGAAAATGAGACTAGGTCTTGATGTGAGGAGCAGAAGGGCAAATCTGAGCTGCAAGTGATGCCTTAGCTCAGGAGATGTGATAGCATTAGGTAGAATGATGGGGCAGAGAGCTAGGAAAATTTGGGAAGGAAAAAGGAATTCTTAGCTTTCTTTTGGCCAGGTTGAACTTGAAATGATTCCCCTCATAGAAGATAGCACACTGGATTAACTGACAAGGGAGAGTTGAGTCATTGGTATGTATCTGGTTATTTTTAGTGACAGAAAAGGGGTTCACAGCAATTTTTGCAGGAGGAGTAGTAAGCCCCAAAGCAGCTTCACATGGGACTGTCTCAGTGAGGGGAGCTGTGAAAAGAAAGCTGAAGGAGAAATTAAAGGTGTTGTCTACAAAGCTTTGCAGTGGAAACTCAAGCACTCATTCCTGTGCTATTTGGGGAGCTTTCAGTGACATTTGTGTAGGCATACAGAACCTCATGAGCTTTTTAACTCAATATACAATGCCAGAGACTTTGTTAATGTTTCCTATTTTTGAGTTCTGGGACTGCAGGTTTTCCTCTGGCAGATGTAGATGTGGTATTGGATCAAGGACAAGTCTTTGCCCTTAATTCCCCTGGCTCATTGTGCTAATTATGCTCTGTTAATCACCTTAGAGTTGATCTAAGATGCCTCATGCCAATGGACACGTACACCACATATGTCAGTGGTGTACCTTTGCTCTTTCTTAATCAGAATTGCAGCTGGGGCTACAAGAGGTGTCTTGTCTGTGTCCTTTGATCTTTGATATTCCTTCTTTGTCAGGCCACCTGCTGAATGCCAGCTGACAAAAATTGTAAGGAATAAAGCACAAATCCAACTTTCAGTACAGCTGAGGACACTGCAGTGAGCTTGACAAGTAATGTGGCAGTGGGAATTGAGGCAGTTTCTAATGGTCCCATGGGTGGATGGGAAGAGAGCTTTTGGAAAGGTGAAGTGTTGGGACCACCTAAAAAGCCTGACAGCTCTGACTTGCATAAGGCCTAAAGTCTCTTCTGCTTCTGCACTAGGAACACTAACTGAGGGGATATGAGGAGCAAATCTTGTTCAAAAAAATTGAATTCAATGAGTCAGTCAAGTATACCAGCCACACCTGTTTCAACTGGGATGTGTGCAAACAGAAGCAATTACTGGGATTAATCTTCCCATTGTCATATACAAATTTAGCAGCTGGCTAAAAGTAAGTTGCTTAGTTGTCTAATTGTTCTAAGAATGATGCCTCAGGCAAAGGTGGTGCTCCTCTGTGAGGATCCTTCTCATTGACCTCTTTTTATTCATTTTGATAGAATAACAGAATAATTTGGGTTGAAAGGACCTTCAAGATCATCTGGTTCCAATCCCCCTTGACCATGGGCAGGAACATCTCCCACTAGACTAGGTTGCTCCAAGCCCCATCCAACCTGGCCTTTTCTTCTTTTCTTTTCTTCTCTTTTCTTTCTTCTCTTTTCTTTCTTCTCTTTTCTTTCTTCTCTTTTCTTTCTTCTCTTTTCTTTCTTCTCTTTTCTTTCTTCTCTTTTCTTTCTTCTCTTTTCTTTCTTCTCTTTTCTTTCTTCTCTTTCTTCTCTTTTCTTCTCTTTTCTTTCTTCTCTTTTCTTTCTTCTCTTTTCTTTCTTCTCTTTTCTTTCTTCTCTTTTCTTTCTTATCTTCTTGCAGTTTCTGGGTGAAATGAGCACCATGGACATGTTTCTCTTCACATTGATGCTGCACATTAGTATGTTATGAAATGTACAGTTTCCCAAGACATATGGAATTGGGACACAGCAAAGTAAAACATTTATTTTTTTAAGGCAATACTGCTCATGGATAAAGGATCTTACTAATCACAAACTTTTTGTAGGCTATTAAGTAGCTTAAAACAGAATTGGAGCTGATGAGCTCAGTGCCTGGCATATGAGTATTTAACATAAGAATATTAGGTGTGTTTTACATTGATTTCATGCCTTAGATTCTTTACCATCTCTGTGCTAGTTTCAAGGAAAGGAGTTTGAAAGGCTTGATTTCAACTAGTCCATGGAAAGTTTAGTTTCCCACAACTCACTGACACTTGAATCAGATTTTAAAACACAGCCACTCGTATGGCTGGGTTCACAGGGTCAGTACGTTTCCCAAGTTGCCAGCTAAAGGATGAGCTGAGCCTAAACTTGTAGAAGGCAGAACTTGGAACACTGGCTAGCTTGCCACATTTCAACTAAAGCTTGTGGATTCCCCTAGCAGAGGTACAAACTCAGTGTAAAAGCAGAGAGGGTTTTAGTACAGCTGAGAGATCTGGCTGGAGTGTAAGCATCTTAATCCAGGACATGAATTGGATTAAGCCCCCTCAAAGCCACATTGGGTTGGGATGCTCAGAGGTTCAATTCATGTTGAGTTGGGATGATCAGAGGCTCAAGCCATGTTGGGTTGGGATGCTTCAGGGAACAGTTGTACTCTCCCAGGGAAGAAAGCCAGATGATACATCAATTTGCAACAGTTTATTCTTGTGTTAGAGCTTTCTGTGTTTGTGTTAGGGGAATGTGTTTATTCTAGGATCAAATAGAAGTCCTAATAATGGGGCAAGCTAGGGTCATTTTCTGGTTTGAGTTCTATGGCCTCTCATAGAATGTTTTCTGAGCAGTATGAGTTTACTTATGAAGCAATTCATGTGTGCTCTGGAAAGCTGTAGTATTGATTTAAGGTAAAAGATAACCTGGCCTTCCCTGACTGTTGTTTTGTCACCCAACTTAGGACAGCCAATGCACTTCTACTCACTCTGCATTTCTCTCTGCATTGTTGTGTGCTCCTCTGTGTGGAGATATGGTTCATTTGGGTTTGGGGTTTTTTTTGCCAACTCTCTTTGACCATCCTGCTCCTCCAGCTTTGACCCCAATCCCTGCTGACAAGAAACTGAAGAGAAGCAAAGCCCTTTCCTGCCCATTGTTTTATTATCTGCCCTGACACAAACTCTATGCTTCCAACTCGTGGCCTCTCTCTGTTGCCAAGTGCTCCTGCAGCCAATGATGTGGTTTAGCTGGGTTAAATAAACCCTGGCAGGCTCCCAGCATGTTTCACAGATTATTTTTGTGTATTTGTGTCTCATTACAGAGCAAGTGAATGACCTTTATTGAGAGAGAAAATGGCCAAGATTTCACCTCCTCCTTTTCAGAGGAACTGCTTTGTTATGATCCTCAGAGGCTGGGCAAAAGTCTACTTAAATTTCTGTGTTTGAACCATTTTGATGGTTAAGTGGAACCCACAATGACACTTGGGTGTGATTGCTGCAGTTTGCCTGGGTTGGAGAGAAAGCCAAGTAAGGTCATGTGAACTTTATATCCACCTAAGTTTGCAGTTTTACTGAAACTTCTGGAATATCTCCTGTAAACCTAATTTCACTTTGGTGCTACCTAAAATTATAACAAAGCTGACTGCTCCAGACTTCCAGGGCTTGTTGTCAGGGATCTGTTTGACCTGCTCTAATTAAAGGAGGGAGAACTTACACATCAAGGCATGTATGAAAGTTTGATTTCCAAGATACAGGGCTGGGATTTTTTGTAGGGAGAGGAAGAAACTTGTATAAGCCAGAGAGGCTTTGCCTGCAAAAGTGATCAGCATCTGACCAGACAAACATTTTGCACATTTAAGTACAATGAATAAGAAAAATACACTGCTAGTTACAAAGGGTTGGTAACCTGTTCTTTGCAGAACAGATCTGCTTATCTTGCAGTAGTAAGGACAACACATATCACTTGGAAATCAGTTCTGACTACAGTGTTGCAAGGTTTTTATTTTTGGATTTGAGCAACTGAACATTTTTCATGAAAAGAGTATTTTTTGAGAGTCCAAAAGCAGCAAGTAACTGGGGCAGAGTTAATACCAAGCTCTCTTCTCTTCCCTCCCTTTCTTCTTCTTGGAATCTTCCAAGATCTTGGGGAAAAAAAATTCCCATTTGCCTAAGAGCTGGTCTGTCCTCCTGTAGATTGTTGCAGCATGATTGATTTCTCTCCTTGGGTGTTTGAAGTTCTTCCATGCTTCCATAGTTGCTGTGTCCTGTTAGGCCAGGCTGTTGTGCTGGCAGTTTGTTGGGTGTTTAGGAGAAACAAGAGTCCTTCCAGTAGGCTGGTCAAGTGGCAAAAGGGAATTCAAGCTGCTAAAGGAGGACTGTTTACCTAGGCTGAGCTACCAGTTTCCTGCAGTTTAAAAAGCAAATGGTTCAAATGGTTCCCAAAAAGAAAGGTAACAGGGAGAAGAAGGGAGAATGGTGAAGAAGAAGAGGCATCTGTAGAAAGGAAATACTTGCTCTGGAAATAGGAACCAGAAAGGTGAGAAAATATGAACTGTCATAAAAATAAGCTGAATATTTAAAAGATTGTAGTGCTGCTGCTGCTGTGTGCTTGTGGTCAACCTTGCTGGAGCAGAAACAGTGAGATACATTCAAGGAGGCAGAGAGAGATGCACATTAAGGCAGTCTTAACAATGTTAGCCACAATTTCTAGCTAACTAGTAGCTTCTTACTACCTGTCTGGGAAATTACAGCACCCAAAAGGACATTATTGTTTGTGCTATTAGAAATTCACTCTAAAAATTGCTCAAAGTCTGCTCAGAGACAACCCAGAGACAGTAGCTTTTCATCCTAACCATTTCTAGTGATAACTGGGTGTTGCCATCTTAGTGGTGGGCAAGAACACCAAATTAAGCTCTTTACAAATCTTTAGCATTTCTAGCTAGGTTTAGTTGCAATCCTCCTATGAATTTCCCATCTGTAAGCAAAGAAATAATCTCATTTTATTCTTCAAAGAAGGGGGTTTATTTATATTTTAAGAGGCTGGTCACAATCCTGGAGTTGTCTTGGTTCAGGAAGAACTGTGTTGATTTTGTGGGCCTCTCTTGAAACATTCAATGATTTGATAGAGAGGATCCAGTTTCAGAGCTGAGCAAAGCAATGAGGCATGCAAAGTCATGGCCTAATAGCTGGAGTATCCCTGCTGGGTGTTCAGAGCAAGCAATGAGACAGCTGTCAGAACTGAAAACTGCTTTTGAAACCATGGCCTTATATCATAAACTGTCTCTTTGGTTGTATTACAACCAAATCTAAAGCCCTTGATTTATTTGGGGTCAAGTTGCCTGTTACAGAAGCACCTGGAAGCTGTTCAACCATATCTCCTGTTAAGCCATTAGTGGATTTTGGTAATTAGGTGTTGGGCAGAAAAATATGAGTTTTAGACAACTTATAAGAGGGCTTTCCAGAAGTTTTCCTGTCACCAGCACAACCTGGTCAATTCTGTCCTCAGCTGCCTCCCCAAAGGGCTGAGTCAAACAGCTGGGCAGCTCCTTCTCTTGCAGGGAGAACTAATTTCCTTCACTGATTGTTCACAAGAGAAGGGTAAAAAGGCCATTGCTCCTGGCCTCTGGGAAGGAAAAAGAGGTTTGGTTCCTGCCAAGCATGTGCAGACAGACAGAACCATGTGTTTTTGCAGCCTGATGCCCAACTCTGCTCTGCTGAAAGGACCACTTGTGGTTACACTGGAGCATCCACAAACAATTAGTAATTGCTCATGTGACTTATTTTGGCCTTTTGTGTAATTTAGAGACAGCCAGAACACTTTACCAGACCTGTTGCTCGTTAAAGAGAAAACAGATCCTTTTCTAAAGGAGATTTTTTGTTGTTTAAGCCCAAAGATTTTCCGTGGACCCCTGAAAATAAGGGCTGGTTATAAGAATACAGTGAGATTAACCCTGCTGAGAGGTGCTTAGACATTAGTTGTGCAGGGTCAGTATCCCAGCTTTTACTAAAGTGATTTTATGATTAGAGAAGGAAAGGAGGGAGAGGAAGGAGGGAGCCCAAGAGACTGGGACTCTGGGCAGGGCAGCTGCCAGTCCCCCATGGGATGTGATTCCTGCAGGCAGGGCTGATGGGCATCTCAGCCCAGCTTAGCACCCTGGTACCAAGAGACCATGCACCATGTAATTTTTTCCTTGATAAGAAAATGAGAGTGTGCTGAGCTCCTCTTTCACACAAACATGGGGAAAAAGAGGCATAAGCTGACTAGGGTGACCCTAGACTGCAAATCCACACTGAAGCCTGACAAATCTTAAGTGTCTGTGAATCAGGGGCTTGTGTGGTTTAGGTCGAATCAGTCTTCTTAAGAGAAGGTCAAGGTTGGATATTAATGCCCCTTTTTAAAGTGTTCTTTCAATCCACCCTCTCCCAACCTTCTGTTTTGTGCAATACTGGCACTGTTTATCATCCTCTAAACAGTTTGCCTGAGCCCATACAGGTTCATGAGACAGGAAACTCCCCTCCAACTGTGCATGTAGCTATAGACTGAAATTCAAGAGTAAAAGACACACGTATGATTTCCCCCCCCATGCACCCTCCCCCAAATCCCTCCCTGTCACTCACACCTCCCCATTAAGATTCATGTTCACTTATGGAGGTAAGCATCCAGCCACAGAGCTCCAGATTTCTTTAGGGACCTGTGGAAAGAAAAGGAAGAGAAGCTTGTTTGGCCTGTGAATCTTCATTCCATATTTTTTTCTTCCCTACAAAGAAGCCTGTTAGTGAATTTGAGTATGAACCTACAGGGCACTGAATGTCTTTCCCCAGTACAGCAGGTAACAGTTATTATTATTATATACCTAATATACCTATTTTGCACTTTAGGGCCCCAAAGTGACTAGGGCCCCCAGTTGGAGACTAAGTGGAGCACAGACTTCACCCTGAATAAACAGCAGAGAAGAATTGCCTGTGCTCACCATGTTTCACCTATGAAAGAGTTTCCCCAAATCACCCCCTGGGAATTCTCATGCAGAATTTCCCATCTGCATCAGCTCCACAAACATTATAGGACAGATCTGGGGTGGCTTGGGCCCAAAAAGTCCTCTGACAAACAGAACTTGGTCTGGAGGCTGGTAATGGAGCTTTGTATCATTTACGGGAGATTTTTCTACCAGGAGGGCAGTCATTGCTGAGGCGGTTTCTGAAAACATGTGTAGGGGCTTTTAGGGACATGTACAGTGAGATGCTGGGAATAACCCTCCTGAGTCTCAGGGCTGCCTACATTTTTCTGGTCTGAGTGGCTAAGAGGAGCAAAGGAGGTTTTTGAAGCAGTTTTCAGCCCTTCTGCCAACATTTTTGGCCAACCTGCTTTCATTTGCATTTGTTTAGAATGGTTTGTGAGTGGAGATCCTTGGCCTGCAGACTGCTTTCTCATGTTCCCTGTCATGAATTATTTCCCTTGGAGTAATTGAGACAGAAACATTAACACAGAGTCTGCCTGACAAGGACTGTTAGACTGCTCTGCAGCTATGCCTGGAGGGAATAGCCCTTTGTTGCTGGCAGGGCTCAAATGGAGACAGCACGGGGCTGTAACCTGACTCATTCCTCTTTGATTCATCCCACTTTGCAGCCTGAGGATACACTGCCAGTGAGAATCAGCTGTCAGAACAGTTTTGAAAAATGTATTATTAAATACAGCATATTAAAAAAGGTATAATAAAAGGGTTATTAGATCAAGTTAGTCCCCATTTCAGTGCTGACTAATTAAACTGGAGCTTTGCTGGCAGGGCTCTGGTTGCAGAAGCTGCTCTGGAGGACAGTTATTTTCTTCCCCCATGATGGGGGAAGCAGCTTCCCATCTGCTGTCAGCCTGGCTTTAGTCCACAAAATCACTGGAGCTGTGTCAGTTCTGTGGGTCAGCATTGCTGCAGGTGTTCCTTGGACTACGACATGAAGGTCATTAACCTAGTGACACCAGATTGCAGCATCCCAGCATGGGGTTTCTGAAGGCTCTGTAGTAGCCTGAATTCTCTCTGCTAGAAAAGAATCAGGTGTTCATGGAACAATGAATTTCAATCCCTAGGTAATACAAGAAGGATCTTACCCAACAATGTCTACACATGCTTTTCCAAGAGGTTTCTCTTCATACTGGACTCCATACTTGGCACATAAGGACTTGACCAAAGGTTTCACCTTCCAGAAATTGTGCCGTGGCATTGTTGGAAACAGACTGCAATAAAGAAAGAGAAAACAAACCTGAGAAAACTCTAGAGACTGACCCCAAGGGCTAGTTATTGACATCTCCTCAAGCTCTTCAAGCAGAGAAAAGAATAAGAGGAATCTGTCCTCTGTTTCAAGGAGCCTTGTGAAAACTGAATGCATTGAGTTCCCACCTCTGGAAGCACATGGGACAGCAAAGCAGGTAACAAGGAATTTGGGCTCACCTTGCCTTGTGCTGTTCACTGGAGATTTCCTAAACTGATTTCCAAACCAGTCAGCTTTACCCTAAATGCTGCCTCTTCTACATTTGGTGTTGTCACTGGCAACAAACTGTCTCTGTGGCCCTGATTTTAATCTTTTAATTTTTTATTTTATTTTTCCTGGAGCCTGGTTCTACCTGGAGCAGTCTAACCAGTCCCACAGAGCTAGAAAACACAAGTGCTTTTAGGGAGAGGAGATTTCTGAAATGGATACTCAAGTTCAAGTAGTTAGCTCAGGATATGGGTTCATAGCCATTGCAGCTGGTAGATTTTAGCACTGACTCCTAATTAAATGTCAGATTAAAAGAATGAGAGTGAAAGCTGAAGTATTTTGTAGCAAGAGGGACAGATGCTGTGTTTGTAGAAAGCAGACTGTGACCCCCTATATTCTGGGAGTCTCTTTCCTTGACATATGGTAGATTCAAAGATCCTCCCTCATCCCACACATGGCAAGTCCAGTGTTGTGACAACCTGATGACAGCCAAATGATTCTCTGTGTGTACTCACTGGTGCTCAATTTGAAAATTCAGGTGCCCGGTGAACCAGTCGTTGAAAAAGGACTGCTCAATATTGCAAGTGGCTGCCATCTGGGAAGGCAAGAGAACAAGTGAGTAAAAAACCTAAAAAGCCCTAAAATCAGAACAAAGCTCCTCTGCCAGGGGCTGATGTGCATCTTGCTGTGCTCCTGAGCTGGTGGAGGGCAGGAGACTGCCATGCTGAGGGAGGTGGTTGCAGCAAGAGGAGCTTTTTTGACAGCTTGCTGTCACCTCTTGTGCTGCTGCCCATGTCTCCATGGGTCTGGTGGGAAAGGGGACAATTTAAGGAGGCAGTTTGTGGACATCTGGTGATGAGTCAGCCAGACTTTGAAAGCTCACCTTCAGGTCCCCCATTAACAACCACAAATCCTAATTATACTAAGGAACCCTCTGATTTCTCCTCTCAGCTCAGTTACACTAAATTCACCTGATGAGGGTTGGAATTGTGCTCATTATTCTCTAGGTCTGAACAGGACTTGGACAACTGCAAAAGAGTGGTGTACTTTCAGCAAGGTTGGATTTGTCTAACCAGGCATTAAAAAGGTGTAAAAAGCAACAGGTTTTCATTTCAGTCCTTAGGGCTGAAACAGAAACTTCATAAATATATCAAGGTCTCTCTCTCCAGCTTTGATTTTTGTCGGGGTTCTTCTTTTTGCTTATGTGAATATGCCAACACCACCCAGGAAAGCCAAGCCATCCTTCTTGAACCTGATACTGCCTCAAATCAAAATCAAACCTTTTGATTGTCAGTTATTTACAGAAGTTTGGACTTCCATGTCTTGACTCAGCATTGCTGGCTCTGGGGAGAACATCTTTATGGGAGGGATCATGGACAGAGACCATACATGAGTACCTGGGGATACTGGGAACCCATCTCCTCTTCAAGTAAACATCTCATCCATTTTGGGGTGAATCAGGGTTATTCTTTCCCCTCCCAGTTACCTGAGAGCTAAGCCAGTCTCTGTGCTTCTCAGAATCAATTTCCATTGGAATGTGATTCATCTGGGTGACCCACACAAACCAGTGACTCTCCAAAAACCTTCAAAAACAGGCAAAAAACCCCATGACAATTGATATTTTCATAGAAGATGAGGTAGAGTGGGGTTTACAGGGAGCACCTTTCCCATTGCTTGCTGGATATACATTAACTTGCAACTCCACCTGCCCAATAATGTTATATTTCTGGGTGCCAAGCTTAGCTTGCTGGGGCTCCCAGCTTCCCTTTGCTCTTAGTACCTTTACCATAAGTCTCAGCCCTGCACTGGGTATTGCTTTGGAATGGTTTGTTTATTGCTTATGGTATATAACTGCACCATTAGCACCCTTGCAATAGTCTACAGAAATGCATTTTCTTCTTTTTATTTACCAAAAATAGTATTTCTAAGATGAAATTTAGATACACCTTGACAAGGCAGCTGTCCTGAAGCATCCTTGGCTTGTTTCTTGAAAGAGCAGGTGATCTAAATTTGCATTTTTGCCTTTCTTCTTCCAGTTTTAGCTTAATCAAAATAGAGAGGTTTTGGAAATAATGGGTGGGCTTGTCATAAGTTTTTACATTTGATTTCAGACTGAAAATGTTGGGTAGGCACTTCCCCAACCATGTGCCTTTTGAATCTCCTCTTTTCCTAAGGTCCCAAGTCATGACCAGTAACATTAATTTTTGTGGAAGCAAAGATTCTAACAATGTGAAGGTTTCTGTACATCTGTTGCCATTTTTTTTTACTCAAAAATTATTTTTTTTAATAGAAAATGTTTTTCACTGTGAGTAAATGTTTTCCTAAAACTAATGCTGACTGTGGGGATAAATGCCACCCTTTGGTACTAGCTGGTGTACAGGCCATGCAGTCTTCCCCACTGGAGAAGTGGTGAGCACCTCACTTACTGGGAAGCACCATACCTTCCCAGTAAGGTGGGAAGAAGGTGGCCAGAGGCACTCTGGAAGGGTTCATCCTCGACCAAAATGGAACAAAATGCATGAATGTGTTGGGATTGGGCAGCGTGTGAGAACAGGCAACGAGCAAAGAGAGGAAAATCCTGGCTGGACCATCACAAGGGCAGAGGAAGATGCAGGCAGGGGAAGGTGCTGAGCACCAGAACCAATTCTAAAGTGGGGAGATGGAATTGAGAGATGGGAAGAGGAAGGTGAAGCAGTGGGGATAGCCAAGGGAACACACAGTGACTGCTGTGAACCTACACAGGGAAGGCCTGTGGGCCACAGCAGAGCTGAGACTTGGTTCATCTAGCCAGGGAGGGTGGGAGGGAGGGAAGGAGGATGGAGCAGCAGGGATGCCCTTTATCTCCTACCTGACAAAAGTGAGGAGAGACAGGGATCCCAGGACACCATAGAATGGGATGTATGTGATGAAGTAGCGCAGGTAGTAGCTGATGGCCCAGGCTAGATCCTAGGGGAAGAGAGAAGATGTTAAGCATCACCTTGCCTACCTCCTACAATGTGTCCTTGGTGATGTTAGGGCCTCTGGCTAATCAATACAGCAATCCCTGCCTGCTGGCCTCCCTCCCTGCTCAAATGTGATTTCTCCCAAGGCAGCCAGACCCCACCAAGCTTGAGGGAACATTGCACTCACCGCCCAGAACCTGTGCCTGATCATGGTCGAGATGATTTGGATTTGGAAATACACAGGGATGAGCAGAGGTGGGAAGACTGCAAAGCAAAGGGAAATGTTTTGGCCATCAGAGGGTGTGGAAAGGTATTGGGACATGAGAGTGAGCCAGTGGCTTAGGACTGGTTCTAAGGGAAATCTGCCTAGCACTGGTGAGAGAGGTGAGGTGGTGGTGATGGGGGTTGCTTCTGCTTCACACCCATTCACCTTGACTTATCAAAGAGCATTGCAACATCCATTTTTTTTTCTCATACAGAGGTTATTTCCCAGTCTCTGCTGTTTCTCTTGCTGGCAAAAAAAACCATGCTGGCAACATTCAAAATGCTTGGATGCCTGCCCAGGGGGGTGGGTGGGCCTGGGGAAGGGAAGGATGAGGTGGGCATTAGGCAGTTGCTCTGCTAACACAAGTAGGGGCTGGGAAGATCACCCGGCAGCCAGGGAGAAAAGCAGAGTGCAGGGAAGATACTCACTGAGGAAGAAGTACTCGTGCTGGTGGTTGTAAGGCAGGTACTTCAGCTTCTTCTTGCCATACTGCAGGGGACAGAGGAGAAAGCTCAGGCTTGGGTTATGACACTCACACCTAAAACCCCCACAATAATTGACTAGTGAGTTTGGACTAACCCATAAACTCCTGCCATCAGCCAGGTCTTGTAAAAGCTTATTTTACCAACAGTGGGAAAACTAGCATGGTCCTTAGCAGGTACCACAGCAAGTCACACAGATGTGCTTAAATTTATAATGTCATGTCACTAGTTTGATGTGGAAGTGATAGGAAATAAAGTGTGGTCATTGAGAGCTGCTCTGCACCAAATCCTCTGTTACTATGGCCCACCTACAGAGAGCAGATGCAGAGAAGTTTCTCCAGCCCCTTGTTTGGACCTTGAATTGTTGTGGGGTTTTTTGGTTTTGTTTTTTTTTTTCAGGTGCCAGTTTCTTTTCAGTGAAAAGAGGGAGCCAAGAGCAGCTGTCTCCTGACCCCATCTCCTTAGTGAAAATCTAGAGCTATACTGGAGTTTTTGAGCTCCAAGAGTGTTCACACAAGGAGCTTGTATGTAAATGGAGAATCTGAAAGGTTGTGTGCTTAGAATCAGCTGGAAATGGATAATATACAGGTGTGAAAGAGTATTGGGGTAGACTGGTGCTGGCCCAACATTTCAGATACTTTGTAGGAGATCCAGTTTTCCTTGTTTTCATGTATGTCTGCATTTTGTTTTTCCTTTAAGTAAAGGAAAACTTTTAAAACCCAGCTATCAGGCACAAGATTTAAGATTGTGATTCTGATTTTCACCTGCTAGATACTGGATTTTTATACCCCAGAAGAAGGCTTTCATTATAGTCATATATAAGAACACTTCTGCCTCTTGAAAATTTAATGTGTGCAAAACATTCTTTAAACATGTCTGTGTACCAGTGTGTATGTCCCCTACATGTGTCTGGAGTTAATTTCTTAGTAGTATAAGAGCTGGCTGAGAAACCATTAACTTTTTAAAGTTGTATTCCCCTGTGTCATACTTGCTGCAGATGTATCTTTGTTTTCTTTGGTCTTAAAACAAGAAATTCTTGTTCCCTTGTAAAAAGGACCAAGGGTGGTACATGGTTCATGTACTCTGTGGAGGTTTTTATACAGTAAACAGTAAATATTTTGGCTCCAGGACAGGCTCCTTGGTGTACCTTGTTATTTCATGGGCAGCATTGTCAACACAGCTCATGTAAGTAAGAAAGAAAATATTGTTTATGCAGATGATAGCCCCTCAACTGTATGGGAAAGGCTCCAGTGGAGAGGACCTTTTAGAGCTTGTCTGGGGCACAGCTGGACAGACTCATATAGGCAGATATTTTCTGTGGAAAGGGAAGATCAGTTTTGAAATGATGAAGTACTGAGGAACACCATCCTTTCTGCTCATGTTGCTATTCCAAGACAGCAGGGTGAAGTTGTCTTTAAAGGCTTTCTACTTGCTTTCCAGTCCTGTGTTCACTGCTTCACTTTCCCGTGGTCAGTGTAGGAAATGGATAGGGAATTGTACAGTCAGTCTTGCTCTTCAGCCAAAGGTTGAGGGTGTGAGAGACAAACTCCTCTTAAACAACATAAACAGATGAAATCCCTGGATGAGGCATTTCCTTTTTTAGCATTCCTGGAAGTCTTGATTGCACAAGTTCTATCTCCCAACACTGTCTGACTCCTGGTATCCCACAAGCATTTTCTGAAGCCCTTTAGGACAACGGTTTTTTGTGTTTTAATGATTTTGCCTTACCTCAACAGGCTGTGTATCTCCGAGGACAAAAATGTGCAGCATGTTCACATCTGGGTCCTTCTTGAATATGTTGGGTTTGGCATGGTGTTGGAAGTGACGATGGTTCCACCAGTTTGCAGAGGCACCCTGGGCAGACACAAGAAGAAGGAGTTAATCCATGGGAAAGAAGAGTTCCTCTGATGGTAGGATTACCCATTCTTTTATATAAACTAAAACAGTGCAACACTGATTATGGCCAAACTGTTATTTGCTTTTGAAATAGCAACAAGCAGTGAGTGTCTAAGCTGGTGGTTGCTATGAGACTGCTGGCTCTGGAGGACTGGTTTGCCCTTACTAAGGATCATCTGTACTGAAAGAAGGAGGAATAAATAGACTCTGAGTTGCATGGCATCCTGTCTTCCCACAGGTGAAGTTGTAATTAGTAGCTGAAACACAGAATCAGTTGGAGAACTGATTTAGGTTGGAAAAGACCTTTAAGATCATTGAGTCCAACTCTTAACACAACTGAGTCCACCACTAAACCCTCTTGCTGCCTTACTGATCATCATACTGGTTTCCCCCTGTTGCCTGTGAGGAACCAGGCATGGTGAAATGGATTTGGGAGAATGGGCAAAGCCATGCCCCAACCTCTCTTAAGTCCCTGCTGCAGGTGGATGCTGAAATTCATGGACTACCCCTGGACCTTGCCCAGGATTGAAGGTCTGGAGGCATCTAGAATGGATGGGATGTAGCAAGATGGGACATCTGAAAAATACTGTACCTCAGTGTGAAGGGGGTGGAGGGTATGGCAGCAGTAGGATGTAAAAATAGGGATTAATGCACTTTAATAAACTTTGTCCCCAGCTGCTATAAATGGGTGTGGTGGCACTGAAGCTTATGGAAATACTGCGCTCTCTAACAGCTATCATTGTGCTCTCTTATCTCTACTGCACAACATCTCCATGTGCAATGGTCACTAACTTCTCTGCTGTGCCTCTGCTCACTGCAGACAAGTCTAAAGCTGCACTTTATTGCTTTGACATATTCAAAGTCAAGTGTCTGCAGCTGTTTCCACAGTGCCATAGGTCCATAATGTCCTTTACCTTCAGATGTCCAATGACAAACTTGTGGACAATGTGGTTCCAAGAAGACTTCTTGAAGACAGAGAGGTGTCCAAAATCATGTTGCAGCCACCCTGCCTGGGCCTGGAGTAAAGGGAAATCAAGTAGTTAGGGAGCTGGTTGAAATCAGAATGAAGCCCAAAAGGAAATGGAGATAGAAGGCAAGTTTTGAGTGTGGGAATTAACTGAAGTGAGAAGGTGAAGATCTCTGGTTTCATTCTGGAGGGCAACACAGAATCATTTAGGTTGGGAAAGACTTCTAATATCACCAAATCCAATCGTAAACCTCACATTACCAAGTCCACCCAGGTGTGGAAGAGAAGGTCAGAGAGGTGAGGAGAAGATGTGATCCACAGTCAGCAGTGGATAGGGGGGACCAGAAAGCACCACAGTGGCAGGTATGTTGTCAGTGTTTTCTACTATGACTGGTTTGCACTGATAATGAATCTATTATGATAAGTTGGCTTCACACTGGCCTTCTCCTGAGTTATTTGCATAGCCAGGATATTCTGTGCTTCTCACCTGGGATGTTGCAAGGATGAAGGCAAGGATGAGAGTTGTGATCCAGCCAGTACCAAAGTATGAAACCATGAACCAAGCCAAAACTTCCATTGCAATAATATGGCCCAAGTAAAGAGAGAAGAACAAAGGATTTGCTCTGAACAAGTTCATGTCCTCTGCTGTCTTCCTCAAGGTCCGGAAATCCTCCACCAGCTGGGGCTGCAAAACAGACATGCAAGACAGAGTGTGAAGCTTGTGAGTAGGTGTGAATGAGTCTAAGGAAGGCAGAGCAAGCTCCATACCAAGGACCTTGGCTGTTCCTTTTGTTGGTTGGCTCTACCAGAAGGAAGGCCCTACCTCCAGATTCAGCTGGTGTTCTAGCTTTTCAGTAGCACTTTCCTATGAATAAACATCCTTGTTGGGCTGAGCCCACAGCCTGACCTTTTGCCCTTTGAGCTAGGAGTGTAATTCAAGCTGCTACTGTGAATCAGCAGCATGACCTGGCTGACTCTGGAGAGTTACATCACCTGATGACTCTGGTCTGAATGAGCTTTACAAGTACCAAAGAAGGAGCTGGAGAAAGAGAATCCAGTCCTATTGCTTATGCCTGGTTCCAGATGATGAGCACTCAATACCAGAGCACCTGCCATGGGTTTAATCCATGGGTCAGCTCCTGTGCAATCATTCATGAAGAACATTCCTGGGTTTAATGAAGATTTGCACCAGCTCTTCTATTGTGAGTGACACAGAGATATCATAATCATGGCCAAGCACAAACAATGGGCCAGGATTGAGTTTCGTGGCAAGAGTTAGTCATGCCATGCCCATTGCCTGAATAATGAATGAACAGACTGTCTGGGAGGGCCACAGAGCTGCTCTGAGGATCTTCCTCAAGAACAGCCACCAGAAGGAGACATCTGGTTCACCTTGCCCATAGCTTGGTCACCAGAGAAGGAATAGCAGAAGGGATACCAGTCACAAGAGTTGGTGCATATTTCCCTGTCTAGGCTCTCAATTCCCATTTCCCTTCAAGTATGGGATCAGTCCAGCCTGTGCACCTGGAATGGGTTGCTGGGAATGGGACATGGTTACCATCAGCAGAGCTGTTGGTGGCTCTATGGGAAAGGCAAGGCTTGTCCCACCCATCTGAATGTCTCACCTCCCCCCACACACACATTTTAATCTCTACTGGAATGTCCACATTGCTACCTGGAGGTATTCAGACCCTGAGTATTCTCCCTCTTCAGAGCTGCCTGGACCTTTATAATCATCTGCCTTTCCTCTGACCTGGAGGACATCCCAAGAAGGAAAAAATGGTGGAACAGACCCACCATAAAGCCCAGCACAGACACAAATACTCACATTTTTATCTCTGTCCTGGCTAGGTTCCCCTGGAGCAAGCTCTCCAATAAGTAATGGCTTGAGAAACTTTCGCACCAAGGTGGGATTGATATGGAAGGCTTGGAATGCGTCCTGGAGTGGAAATAGAATTCAATGGATAAGATTCAGGAGTAACCTGCTGCTTCCCACTCTTTTGTGTCATTCCCATCCATCTCGAGTGTCCTTCTTAGTGGCTGTCCCTTCATGTTGTTGTGCAAGAGAGATGCCAGACTGACTTCCACCACTGTGATCATTGCTCAGTGCAGTATTTCTACTAGAGGTTGATTCATTTACTTATCCAGTAGCAAATGAGCAGTGAGATCTGGGATGCTACCTAGACATATGGTGAAAGGCACCTCAAGAAATTTTTTCTGAGCAGCTAAATACCTAAATCCTGTTAAATCCCTTAGAAGGTGGGCAGGGAGGAATTTGTTTAAATCCTCACTGGGATATAAATACCTTTGGAAAGTTGGCTGCCTGGAGGCAATTGAAGAGAGAGAGGGTGACTGAACCTGGACATGACTGCAGATACAAAAAATACCACTGAATATTTTAGGGCAAGCCTGTAGATTCCAGCACTAACCCATCTGAGGAATATATAGGGAGTCTTGGTTTTGGAGACTTCCTCTTTTTGTTCTGTAATTTGAGTATCTGAATGCTACCTTGACTCTTTATTCTAGAACCATATTCTAGCTCCAGAGGTAATTCTGTCAGTCCAAGTAAAATGTCTTAGAAAGGAACCAACCAAAAAATTCAATTATTTACTAGAACTTTTAAGCAGTTGCTTTAAAAATTCCTTCAAAGTGCTTGCTATCAAACTTTGCAGTGGCTAAAACCCCATTCAAAAAAAAAGCCCTTACACTAAAAAACTTGTTTCATTACTCTGAAAGATTCTAAGATGTTTAACAGTCTCAAAGAGCTGGTGGTTATTAATACATGTGATAAGACTTCTTGTCATTTCTCCTGTGCTGTGGTATATGGCAGCTTGTTTCTATAAGAGGTACTTGGTGATACTGCTTGCATATTTTTTGTTCAGGACATTCCTTAAGCACTGGGTGCATTTTACTGAACTGTCTCATACTTGTGATAAGATGTAAATAGCTTAAGTTTCAGCAACAGAATCAAATTGAGGGATGAGACTCACTGTTGATGTAAGTCATGAAATAAATCCTATCCCATATACTCCTGAGGCTGGGAGAGCAGGAAACCCAGCTGGAATAATATTTTTCTTACAGATTTTCATGATTTCTAATACAGAAGGAAAATGCCTTGTTTGTAGAGCCCTTTTGATCCTGGCATTCTTGAGTTTGCCTGGCTCTTCTTTAGCTGTACTCCTTCCCCTTTCTGCATGTTTGTGTCAACTGATGTCCTAAAGATGCCTGATGGGAGCATAGATTTGAGATTTTGAGCTTAGCTGGGGTTAATTCTAGAAAATCATCCAGGAGAGGTGTAAAAACTGTAATTACATTAAGTGCTAAAATAGGTACAGAAAAAAACTGCCAAAAATAGAAGTCAGGGGTACCATGCTTCAGCCTTTCCACCTTTGTTCCATTGCCTAACAATAGTAGGGACTAACTAAAACCTCCCTTCTGGATTTAAAGAGAAAGGGGCTGGCTGAGAAGTGCTCTCTGTGTCCAGCTGACCCTTGTGGGAGCTGACTTCTGGTGTTCAAAAATACCATCTGACCAACCTTGGTCCCAAAGTCCACAAAAATCAACAGAAACTTTCACCTGATTCCAAGACTTTGGACTGAGCTTCAAAGCAATATTCTGACCATGGGAGCTTTGCTGTGGGGGTTAGATAAGGAAAGGGTGGGGGAGTGAAAGCAGAGCTGAGCCATTTAACTTGAAGTTAAAATAAATCATAAGTGAAAAGTTAGAGGTACAGCAAAGAAACAAAACTCTGTGGAATGATTTACTGATGAAAAATGCCAGAAGATGTCTGAGGTTTTGGGGGGAAGAAGTAAGGAGTGGGGGAAAAAAAGTAATTCCGATGGGGGAGGCAAACTGAAATGTCAAATTAAATTAAATTAAACTAAGAAATTAAACTGAGGTGCACTTTTTATGTAAAGCAGCAGAATTTCCCTGTGAACCCTCAGCTTACCTCCCATGCCAGTCCCCAAACTAACCCTCTGTGTATCCAAGTTCAGGATCAAAGTGATTCCTGTTACACAGTCCTCTCCCTTATGCAGGTAGGGAATGATGCACTAAATGACTGAGTTGCCCAAGGTTACAACAGAGTAGTAGAACTGGTAGCAGACCAGCTTTGAGCCTTTTTTACTAATAATACTCCAGTTATTGCAGCATTTTCCACTCTTGGACCCACAAATGTTTCCCTGAAATGTTAGCTCTGATTGCTCATTTCCTTCCTTGGTACAATTTGCAGATGATGTGAAAGAAAGAGCAGAATGAGTGAAGAGCTGGTTGTACCTGCTGCAAGCTTTTGCAATTTTGGGGTGAAAAAAAAGGGAAGAAGGGGACAGAGGGTGAGGGTGACAGTAAGAATATTTTCTTGATATTATTTAAACCAATGGGGAAAAAAAAAAAGTCTTTGGAAGATCTGATTACCATGCTGGAGATATTACTGATTTGTGTTGTATGAACTGGAGGGGGTGACTCAGAACTTCAGCAGCTTCTGCCTGACCACCTAGGAGGTATTTTTGTCTTCTTGGGGTTTCCCTGCCAGGAGCTGATTTCTTTTGTAAACATTTTTTAAAATTTTCTGTCGTGGCTTTTCCAGGGAGCGAATGTAGAGAATGTTGGGTTTTTTTTTCTGTATAGCCTCCAAGCAGGAGAGAGAATAGCATCTGATCAGTGCCATCTGATGATTGTACTCTGGTGACAGATGATTACAGAAAGCTGTAATAATGGAAGGATTGTTTTTTATTAGCTATGTATCATGCATCTCCTTTACAAACAGGTCCTGAATATAAGATACTGCCTGAATTTTGGAACTGGCCTCAGGCCTGCACTACAGGAGATAAAAAGCAAAAGGGAAAAGAGAGTCTCTGGGAAGTGCCATGTAATATTTCCACCTGAGCTCCAAAGTTTGTGGTCTGCTGGCCAAATACGCTGAGAAATGTGCAAGTGGGAATTCCTCCACCTGCTTTTGGTGAAAAAACCACTGTATTCTTGAGGTATGAGGAGCACCTGAGCGTGTGAAGTGTTTAGTGCAGTCCATACAAGGATGTCCTTTCACATCCTTGAAGATCTCTGAAACACAGAGACTGCAAGGTGCCCTCACATACTCTTACCTGCATTTTCTGAAGGCAACTGTGCATGATGTGATACCAGAGCACAGTCCCAGGCTAGTACATTGTCTCAGCATGTTAAAATATGGCCTAAAATGAATGAATGGTCTGTGTTGTTAGTACGTATAGAGGAAATCTGAGGGTAAGCTAAGCTGGGCATTCCTCCTGGCATGAGCTGAGTACTCTGACCATAGCAGCTGCCAGGGAAGCTCCTCAATCAGCTCTCTTGTGAGCACCCTGAGATGAATTAGCTGATACATTGCCAAGCAGGGTAGTTTAGTGGCCTGGCATAGACATGGAGTTCAGTGTGTCAGTGGGAGCTTGTGGTAGATGGAGACACATGATCCTCTAGAGGATTGCTCCAAATGAATGAGATGCTGAGGTTCCTTTGGTGCATGTTTGCTGGACTGGAGGTCCTAGGTGCTGAGGAGAACCTGAGAAAGCTGAAAGCCACTGAAGAACTAGGAATGTAAACATGTTAAACAGAATTTTTATCATTGCCTTTTCCTCCTCCCAAACTCTTCCAGTTGTGTTATCTTGCAACCCAGAAGGAAACTCATCTGCTGAGCCTTGATGGGGTCAAGGCCAAGGCTTTCTCACCCTGAATGAGAGAGATTTTTTGGCAGTAAACTGTTACTTGTCACAGGGAAGCTGAAAACCAGATGCCACTTCTGGTTTAGTGCTCAGAACAGTGATGAACAATTTCAGAGCATTTTAAAGACCATGCCTTCATGGAGCTTGCTCTGAGGAAAGGGGGATGCCAGGTACCCTGGGGAGGTGGGAGGAGGACCAGCAGTAGTAGAACCACAAACCTGTGTTTCAGTCTGCCCTGCAAAGGTACAGAGACAAATGCAAGAACAGATGCTTTTTGGTTTCTAGTGGTGATATTGGAGTTAAATTATTGAGGCTGGGAGTCAAAGTCCTCAGCTTACAGCAGCCCTGCCTTTAAACAGCTGAAAGTAAAACCTGGCCAGTCTTTTTGAGGCAGAATGACAGTCATTTCTGATTTATTGGAAAGGGGACAGGAACACCAAAACACATCACTGTGCTTCAATGAAAAAAAAAAACAAGGAAAATAACCACAGATCAGAGGCAAATGGAAACTGACAGAAGGGAAAGGTTCCTAATTCTTGCCAGTTAATTCTGCCACACATAGAGCCACCTCCTTGCCCTGGGAGACAAACAGTTAATGTTACAACTTGGTCTCTCCTGCCACTTACCATGCACATATTCGGAAAGGCTCCGAGGAAGCAGTTCAAATTTTAATAACTGTGGGCTAAAGCCCTGAGGGGAGAACTTCTGAAGAAGGTGGCTGTGGGGCAAAAACTGCAGGCAACAATCTCCCAGGCAATTTGTTCTTTTCTAGGTTTTTGGTTGGTTGGTTTTTGTAAGTAGTTAAGATATGAGAGGTAGCTGAAACCAGCTATGAAGCGCAGGAGCAGCAGCAAAAATTTCTGCTTCGTTTTATTTTTTTATTTTTTTTTCTAGGGAAACCTGTAGCTCTCCTGGGGGGGGGGGGGAATTAAAAAAAAAAAATTCTAAAAAGCTCCTTGTGTTAAAGCCTCTCAAGCTCACCTTCCTCACAGAAGCAACTTTAAAACTGGTCTCTCCTCAACCCCTTCTTGTGCTCGGCTGCTGGGACTCTGGATGTCATAAGCTACAAAATGAAGAGGGGGAGACTTGGGGGCACTTAGCTCGTAGATTCAGAGCTCCAGGCACAGCACAGAGAAGGCACAAAGAGAGCCAGAAGCCCAGCCATCTCTCCCAACCAATCTTCCAGATACTGCCAGTGGGAGCTGGTGGGCAAGGAGTTGCATCCATCCCTTTCCCACCAATCTTTCCTCTCCTAAAAGCAGCGGAAGGGATGAGCTGAGCCTACAGCAGGTGGGGGAGAGGCGGGCAGCTGCCTGCACCAAACCTGCCTCGGTTCTCCAGCCCCACCTGGCAGAGGTGGCAGCCCCGTGGGTGGGTGGGTGGGTGTCCCTGCGTGGGTCCTTACCGTGGCATCTTCGCCGGCGCAGTGGCTGATGACTCGGTGACCCCCCGGGTGTCTGTTTGCCCACTTGGTGATGTTATAAACCTTGCGTTCTATCACCAGCCACTTGTCCGTCCTCAGGTTGTGCTTCTGGATCTCCTCCCAGGTGTAGAAGCGAAGCTGCGCCTCGGGCTCTCCCGACTCCCCTCCTTTCTCCCCTCCTTTCCCCATGGGGCCACTTGTTTCTTTGTCTTCTCGCCAAAAGCGGCAGGGGGGCAACCTTTCCCCGCGCTTCTTCGGGATCTGCCGGTGGGGAAAGAGCTTTTTCCTTGGGTGATTTAACTCAGCTGATCCCCTGTTCTCTCCCTCCTCTCATGTCCTCCCTTCTCTTTGTCTCTCTGCCGCCCGGTCCTTCCAACCCCTTCTCTCGCTTGCTCGGAACTGCCCCCCCTAGCTTGGTTTTCCCCGTACTGATCCACTTTCTCCTCTCACACAGCCCTGCTTCCCGGGAAGCTCGGCCCCTTCCACCCCCCCTCCCTTCATCATCCTCCTCCCCCCCCTCCCTCCCCATCCTTTACCTCCTCCCCCCTCCTCTCCAGCATCCTCCTCCATTCAGTACCGGTGAGCTTTCCAGAGGGATCAGCAGAGCTCCTGCACCAATCCCGGCTCTGCCGGAGCCCAGCTGGTCCCTGCCATTGGCCCGGGGCGATCTTGCGAAGCTGGGAGCCAGCGGGCTACCGGCCAGGCCGAACCCGGGGCCCGGGGCCGTGGGACGGGGGCTGCGGGCAGCTCTGGGGCAGCTCCCCCGCTCCTCCTCACCCTTGCTTGTCTTGCCTTCTGCTTTAAAATCTTTTACTTCCCTCCTTTACACCCCCACTTTTTTTTTTTTTTTTTTTACTTTTTTTTTTCTGTCCCCCCCCTTTTTAAATCTTATTTCCCCATCTAAACCTTTCACACCTTTTTTTTTTCTCTTTACCATTTTTCCTTTTTTAATTTTTTTGTTGCCCCCTTTCCTTTTTTTTTACCTTTCCCTGCCCTTTCCCCCCTTGTTTACTGTTTGCTTTCCCTTTTTTCCCACTTCCCTTTTTTCCCACTTCCCTTTTTTTCCTACTTCCCTTTTTTTCCTGTCCTTTTTACTTTTCTTGCTTTCCCTCCTTTCCCCCCCCCCTCCTCCCTCTTTTCCACCCTTTTTTATTTTTTTTTTTTCCCAGAATTTCACCTTGCTTCTTCATGTTCAGCTTTGAGAGGAGATTTTTGCTATGGTACCTGAAAATCTCACAGTTTTACTGTATTTTGTCACTCTGAATTACCACCTCAAAGACTTTACAGTTTCCTTTTGGCAGAAGGAGAGCTGTTTTGGCAGCAGGCACAGCTAGGGATGTGCTCAGGGCAATGCTTAATTAATTAACAGGTGGGACAGTGGGACACTTCAGTCATGGGAGAGTGGCTGAGAGAACTGACTACCAGGCAACCAACCAACAACCAAACAGCAATTCCCATTGTATTGCCTTCTCCCATGGCATGAATTTCACATTCCGCAGTGGATCTTGGGTTGGCCATGTGGGATTATCAGGGTCAGGGCACAAACTGGTCTGGATGCCAAGGAAACAGGGTACATAATCCCTCTTGTTTGGTATAGAAAGCAGCAGACATTGCAAGGACCCCTCAGGACATGGAGAAGGAGAGAAATCTTCTGTTCTTCATGCTGCCCCTGAGTGTTATCTTAGTTGTAATAATTTGTAGTGAAAAGCCCATCCTACTGATGTTCTCCCTTTCTAATCAGATCCTTTTCTCTTCAGATTTTGCTTTCAAATGTGAAAAGATCAAAACAATGACTGCCTTACTCCCTCAGTCAGTACTCTCAATTTGTGGATTCTGGAAGACAAAAAATATACCCATTTTTATCTCAGCAACCCCACCCCTTATCTATAGTGAATCCTGATTGTTTTTTCTGGCAAGATACAAACTTCTCCCAGATCATAATCTTCCTCCAGTAGTCCTCAGTACAATGTATCCAGTCTTTCCCTTTGTCACGTGTAATTTTCACACTTAAATTTTTAGTCAGTTGTTAGGGCAGAGTACCAGGGCAAATACTCCCTGCAGTTAATAGGGGCTAAAGCAAGACAGTTTATATGCAAAACCAAAAATTTATTGTGGGTATAAATAGTTCCAGGTACAATACTAATTTATTCCTAATTATTCAGCTCTTACAGCTCATTCCCAAAATTGCAATAGTTGATAGGGAAAAAAGGAAATACTTCTGGTATCACAGAATCAGGTATTCACTGTTAGTTCTTGTTTGGTCCCAGAGATGTCCCACTATTAGTGATCCCTCATCACCCAGGTCACTTTGGTATTTTAAAGTATGTTACAGCCCCATCATGGTAGTGATATAATATATTTTCTCTGACTTTTGGTGACACCCAGCCATCTAGGTCTTCCAGTGAAGACTGACTCTCTGTTAAAGCCAGCAGTTGCAGCTGGGTGCAGGATGCTAGTGAGTGTATTGTGGCAGCTGCTTTTTATAACAGTTTTCATTACAATGATCTCATTCCAGCCTCCATGAGACCTGATGAATTCCTGAATATGGCAAGAGCAGAAGAACCAACCTCTGTTGACAACTGGCAGCTTGTAGCTGGACAGGAAAACCTTCCCTGCTTAGGGGTGGATGATTCAAGCAACCTCCACGGTGTCTTCTCTTGGGCTGAATTACCTACTGCAGAGAAAAGCAGCAGCCACAGATGTTATGCCAGAAGCAGCTTTGAAGGTAATTGTGTAATTTGTCTGGAGTAATCTGTTAATAAGATGCTAACGTCTCTAACAACTTCTGGTCCTGCTAAAATGAGAGGAGGCATATGAGGGGAACAAGACTCAAGCTCAGTGGTGCTTTTTGACTTTTGTTAATGCCCCTTAAAACAAGTTTCCAAAGGTTTTAAGTTTGGAGGAAGATACAATTTTTTTTAAAATTGGTGTACAGAAAAAAAGAAATCAGATGAGGACTCCCCCCCACATTCATGATCAGAAGTCACACTGAAAATATCAACTAAATTTAGGACAATTATTCTTTAGGGCAGTAATAATAATAATTAGAAAAAACAGACTTTGAAATAATTTCTGCACCCTTCTGGATATAAAGGCTAATTTAAGTGGGTAAATATGGGTAAAAGATGCTAAATATGAGTAAAAGATATGAGGTGGGCAGTGGTCGACATACAGAGCAATTTAATTTTTGCTGAGATGGGGAGAGAAGCTTTTCTTTCATGGGTGACAGTGCAGATATGTAGAAGCAGGGATGCCTTCCTCAGTGCACTCCCTGTGGAACTGATAAAGAAAGGGAAATAAAAGATGCTCAATGCAGTGTTTTGCAGGCAGAGAATTCCAAGCTCAAAAGATGTAGCAATCAGGTGATGTTCAGGAGAGGGGATGTGGTCTGGTGGGTCTTTGTTTCTATGGTTACATTCAACTGGAATTGCTGTAACTAGGTCAGACTGGAAGGTGTGAATGAAAACAAAGAAATTTGGACTGGGTAATGAGAGTTCAGGGAGAAAAGTGTTGGTACCAGGGAAAGCAAGAAGAGAGATGAATGGGGAACCAGGGATTTTTATGTGCAGAAGCCAAATGTAGCCAGAGGAACAGCAAGAGAGATGGAAGAGTGGGAGAAATTTGCTGGAAAGGGCAAACAAAACCCAGGGTAGGGAAGATGAGGCATCCTCATCCCAGAAGTGAGGAGAAATGGGTTGCAAAAACCACCTAAAAAGAAACAGCCTGAGTGTGAACTGCACTGCAGAGCCTACGCGTCCTTCCTCTGACCATGGCTCAGGTCTTTGGCTTTTCTGCTTTCTCCAGATCCTCTCTGGTTCATGATAAAATTTTCAGGGCTGTGTCTTCACCTGGCATAGATCAGTGATCACCAGTGTCCCTCTTTCCCATCTAGCAACTCCTCTAGGACCAGCCACTGGTTATTTTGTTCCCTTTCCCATGTTTTTGAGCCTCGTCAGAGTGGGACTTGGCACTGGCTTGCGTTGCACTACTGGTGTTCCTGTCAGCCTGCCCATCTTTCTTCCCAGTTTAATACTATCATAAAATCCCTGTAAAGCCGCATTTATCCCATTTCCCTGAGCAGAAGAGAAAGCTTGTCAACAGCCTCAGCACCCACACCCTTAGGAGTGGGCGTTGTAACCTGCTCCATTGAGCAAGCCCAAGGTGATGGGGGCTAATTTCATCTTCTACCTGTTATTTTACAACCTGTAATTTATTATATCCAGGGCACTAATACTTCCCATCTCCAAAGCCCAGGCATTTGGGGGCCTGGCAGGGCAGAGGACTGACTGCCCGGGATCCCCGCTGCCCGAGTTCCCCTCAGCCGCCATCTCCCCCTCAGGCAGCGCTCCCGGCCCCGCCACAGCGCGGTTCCCCGGGGGGGGGCGGGAACAAAACGAGCGGCGTCCAATGAGCGTTGGAGGAATGGAGGGAAGGCGGGGCTTGAGGGGACGGGCAGCCAATGGGAGGCGGGCAAGCGGGACGGTGTTGAAGAAGAGGTTGGGGAGGAGCCCCGGGGGGGGGGGGGACGGGGACGGGAGAGTCTGTGAGGAACCGACCCGAACCGAACCGGGCAAAGCGGAGCCCAAGCATGGAGGAGTCTCAGGCGGTCAGGTCTCTGCGACGCTTCACCTGGGAGGAGATCGGGCAGCGGAACGGGCGGGGGCCGCCGCCTCAGGAGCGGTGGTTGGTGATCGAGAGGAAGGTGTACGACATCAGCGAGTTCTGCCGCAGGCACCCGGGGGGCTCCCGGGTTATCAGCCACTACGCCGGGCAGGAAGCCACGGTGAGGAGCCGGAGGCGAAGGGATGGGTCCTCAAGGGCTCTTGCCCTCAGAAGGGTGCGGGGGGGGGGCAGGAAGGGTCACCCCTAACCGTGGGGGGGTGGCCCGCGTGGCCGGGGGTCACCGGGGAGCGTGACAGTGGGAGTGGGCCAGCGGGTGGGCTGTGGGGTAGACACAGAGGGTGTTGGTAGCTGGGCAGGGCAAGGATGCAGAGTGAATGGCATTTATCCCGGGGTTCTGAGGGGGGGGAATGTGCTGACAATGTGATATTTCCGGAGGAAATCGCCAAAATGGGCACAAATCGGGGTGTCCGCAGCCGGGGGAAATCAGGGGGAAAAACCAATAATTTTTGCACCCGTGCAGTAAATAAGAATTCTCTTGGTTTATACACCCTGTGGGCTGGAGTGAAACAACCCCAGGGATTGCTCGTGTTGCTGGTGTGTGTACAGAGACTTCATTTTTTGCGAGGGTGTGCAGGCACTCAGCCTCCTCTAACTTTAAAAACCCAGCACAGCATTTCCAAGAGATGGCACAAGTGCAGAGTATCATTGGAAGTCGTCTTTTTGTCTTTAAAAAAATAACAATTTATGTCTAACTGCCAATGATTATTACAAAGCAGAGTAAATGTAGCTTGAATTAAGGGGTGGGTTGAGTTTGTCAGGGTATTTCCTCCCTTATGTCTTTCACAGATGCATTCCTCCAGATATATTTAGACCCAAGGGATGCTAAAACTACCTCAAGAGTGGTTCTGATGGACTGTGTTTCAATTCAGTTTTATTTCAGAGCAGAAAGGATGAAACTTGAGACTTTGTGCTTTCCTTCACTTCATCGTAGTCATATAGATAATACCTGAATTTACACATCCTTCAAGAGTTGAGGAGGTGCTTTTGAAGCTCTGTTGGTGTGGTCAGGAATGGGTGGGTGACAGTGGCCAGCACAGAGGGCTAAGCACAGTTTGATGATCACATTGCAGCCAACTGCATTCTTCAGGCATTGTCATCTGTGTCACTGCTGGGTGCAATTGAATTGCTGATCACTCAGGAACCTGAGCCAAATAAATTCCAATTTTTTTTTTCTCCAATGTTTTTGGCCCAGGAAATGTAAAGAATCAGGCTCCTTAAAAGCAGAACAACAAGAAATTAAAGGAAGAAGACTTAGTTTGCTGAATGCCACTGGAGTGTTCTGACTTCTAGAAGGTGCAACCAGCAGTCCTTTAACCTCCAGTTGGAATTACACTGCCAGGTTTTACAGCTTGCTTGGAAAGGATTGGTCTAAAACATGTGGTACCATCCTCTGATCTGCCCGCATGCTCCTCCCCATTTTTTTTCCCCTCTTCCAGTGGGGGAAAAATGCAAATTTTTGTACCCCTCTTCTCTTTGCCTCCTTTATTTATGTAAACCTGAGCTGAGGGGTTGCTACATCTGAAGTAGGACAGACCCAGAGCTGGCAACATAGGCCAGGTTTTTTTAACCCCTTTCTTGAGACATTTTAAAAGGAGAATTTATTTTAAAAGTATGCAATGATGTAGTTATAACTACTACAAGCTTGGTAGGAATCTGTATTTTTATTTTTTTACCTGGCTGCCTTGTTGCCATGGAGATTTACATTACTTTAAAGGGTAAAAGTAACTGATTTCCCTAACAGGGATCTTTTGAATGGTGTGGACTCTTTAGAAACATGGAGGGGAACCAAGTGGGGACCAGGAGGCAGGTAGTAAGGAAACAAAGCTATTCTAGGAAGATGGGGCAGGGTAGGCATTGGGGACTGGCAAGGAAGTGTGTCTGGAACAATGTGGGGCTTTTGAGAGATTGGTGTGGGTCATCTGAAGCTGCCATCACCTGCCTGTGTCCTGCTTGTCCCATTATTTTTCCCAGTTCTAAACAGCTGATCCATTTTTTTGTGAGAACATCTTGCCCTTCTCCCTAGTCAGACTTTCATTTCAGAATATGGGGCCTGAGGACAAATAAAATGGAAGGGAAAGGAAAATAGAGACAGGTAATTCAGGTGATTCATCTTGTCAACAGGATATTAAATTTTGAGATTCAGAAGTAAGAGGGGAGTGAGCTTGTATGTCTTAGTAACTTGCACTTAACAGCATCTAGAAAAAAATTGACACAAAATTCAGCTTCAGTTGGTCATTTGTGGTGTGAAGAATGAAGTAAGATTTATGGCAATAAAGTCTGTCTCAACCAGCTCTGTTAGATGGGTTGCTTTCTGCTGTATGCAGGATATCATGAAATACATTTCTTTTGCTGCCACCTGAAGAATGTTTTTTCTTCATCCTGTTCCTATATCTGCATTTCAGGATCCTTTCATAGCTTTTCATCTTGACAAGACACTAGTGAGAAAGTACATGAGCCCACTCTTGATTGGGGAGCTGGCACCAGATCAACCCAGCTTTGAGCCCAGCAAGAATGTAAGTATCATAAAACTTGGTATTTGGGTTGAAATCATGCTGTTTAACTTCTCTTATTGACAGCCAGAATTTCCTGTAGAGAAAATGATAATATCTCCTGGAATCACTGTGGTGGGCTGAAGCTTCCCTTTCATGTCATTATTACTAGGCTGACTGAAGATTTAGCTCCAGGTGACCCTCAGCTTTTCCCCATTGCCACAGTAGCTCCTCGAGTGGGGAAACTGAGCTCCTCTCTGGGTTCCTGAGGCATTTTCTGATCAGGGGATACCCTTGCTTCTCTCCACAGAAAAAGCTGGTAGAAGATTTCCGTGAACTCCGTGCAACCGTGGAGAAGATGGGGCTTTTCAACCCCAGCTGCACCTTTTTCATGCTCTATCTCTGTCACATCTTGGTGTTGGATGTTGCAGCTTGGCTCACCATCTGGTATTTTGGAGCATCCACTGTGCCTTTTCTCTTCTCTGCAGTGCTTCTAGGCACTGTTCAGGTAAGCAAGTAGGTGAGAAAGAAGCCCCAAAAACCCTTCGAGTCTTAGGTGCTCATTGCCAGAAGTACAAGAGAAATCTAATTTTTGTGGACTTCCCAAAATTCTGCTTCTTCCAGGGAAGGGGTAAAACTACAGTGACAGGACATGAGTCTTTGGTCAAGCAGGCTTTGCCCTGCCTTTTCCTTCCCTTAGTTCCTCAAAGCCCTCCTTATTCCCAGCCTTCTTCATACAATGAAAGCCATGCTCTGCTTTGGAGGTGTCTGGTGCCAGAAATCCAAGGCACTGTGCAGGGGCCAAGCCACCAGGTTCCCATGGGAACTTGCATCGAGTTAGAGGAGAGGGCAGAGCAATTCTCAAAGCCCCAGCTATTTCTCCTGTGGCCAGCTGATCCCCTTGGAATTACAAGTACTCTGAGGAGGCAGCATCAAACTGCTTCTTAAAGGAGACTTTGTTGCTGATTTCAGTGCAGTTTTGTAAGGGAATAAATGCTGTTTCTGAGCTCTGTGATTTTTTTTTTAAATTATTTTTTTTCCCCTCCCTGATTTTTTTTTTCCTTCCTCATGAAAACAGCAGTCTGGGAGTAGATGTCATTAGGCAAAGTCTGCACTCCAGTGGTATATGGTAGAAGTGTTTAGATTGGGTCTTAGTTGTGGAAATGCTTTTGCTATCCAGGGTTATGTTGTGAGGAGCATGGGAAGTGGGAGCAGTGAAAGCCTTTTTCTGACATGGAGACTCCTGCCTTTTCCTTTTTTCCCCAGCACCACTGGTTTTGGTTGTTTTATTTTTAATTCCAGGCCCAGGCTGGCTGGCTCCAGCATGATTTTGGACACCTTTCAGTCTTCAGCAAATCCAGATGGAACCACTGGGTGCACAAGTTTGTGATCGGCCATCTGAAGGTGGGCTGAGAAGGTCTGCAGGATAATAAGAAATCAAATGCATGGAGTACTGGGGAGGGTGGAGTAAGGGCAGAAGATAGAACTTCTTTACAGTGCTCTTTTCTCATCCCTTCCTGCAGGGAGCACCAGCCAGCTGGTGGAATCACCTCCACTTCCAGCACCATGCTAAACCCAACTGCTTCCGAAAGGACCCTGATGTTAACATGCACCCCTTATTTTTTGCTTTGGGAAAAACACTCTCTGTAGAGGTGAGACCTGATGAAGGCTGGGAGGTTACAGCATTAGGGTTCAAATTTGGCAAGCTGGAGAGGCCTTGGAGACCAGTGACCACTTGGTTTGGTCAATGAGCTGTCACTGTAATTCAGGGATATTGAGCAGACACAGCTTGGCATTCATGGAAGAAGGAGAAAGGTCCTGATGTGTCAGCAGCTTCCATATATTTAATGTTGCAATCACTTTTTTTTGCATTGAAATTAAGGGAGAGCTGCTGTTCAGAGTTGGTTTGGACATATAATGGAATTTCTCAAGGAAGTCAGTGATGTGATCTGTTACTTTTGTACAGTGAAAACTCAAAAAAAAAAAAAAATAGCAGCCTGGTATGGTTTTTAGTTTTAAGACAGCTGTGCCCTCTGTAGTGAAAGAGCTTCCAGTGCACATTGCTGTTTGTGGTGTGAGGGACTACCCAGCCTCTTGAGCATCCAAACCAGGGATGGAAACTTTTCATGGCCCTCACAGACTGAAGTTCCAGGGGGATTGTGAAGCCCATGGCATGCTGGATGCTGGCATGGTTTGCTAGGACTTCTCTGTCAAAGGTTGAAGGTGTGCATCTCTGAAAGCATAGGTAGGAGTGTGTGCACAGATGACTTTAGCTGTCTTCACAGCTTAAGTAATTTGCTTCTTTTAACAGCTGGGGGTACAAAAGAAGAAATTCATGCCTTACAACCACCAGCACAAGTACTTCTTCATCAGTGAGTAGCCCTATCCTTTTGCACTGGTGTGAACACTCATTCCCTTCCTTTTGCAGTCCACCTCCCTGGGGTGGAAGGGCCCAGTTCATGTCTCTGCAATCTGTTTCTCCCCTCTAGTTGGTCCCCCAGCTCTGGTGCCTCTTTACTTCCAGTGGTACATTTTTTACTTTGTGGTGCAGCGGAAACAGTGGGTGGTAAGTCAGCTCCACTTTGCCAGGGGTGACTTCTGCTTTTTACAGAGGAGCAGCTCTGAGCTGGGTATCTCTGTGGCAAAGGGGGTGGGTATATGAGTTGGGAAAAAAAGTTCCCTGATCTTCTACTTGGTCCAGGGTGTGTGAATGTCTGGAAGCACTCCTCCTTCTTCAGAGCTGATGTTGATACAGGATTTGTTCTTCAGGTAGCATGAGCGTCTAGTCTGAGGTAGAATTGGTCATTCTGGATAATTTTTTTGTGTGTTTTTCCCAAAGCAATGCAATAAAAACTAACAGGCACAGAAAAAGGGAGAAGAAGCAGAAATTGGGGTGGGGCTGGAGGAGGATTCATTGTGCCTCCATTTTGCAAAATGGTATATTAAAAAATCAAGTAGCTTTCAGGTAGCCTAAAATTGGATCCCCACAATTTAATAAGAAATGGAATAGTGGATGTGTAGTAGACCTCCAGGGTCGTTAGGAAGATTGTAAGGGGAAAATCTAGAATGCTGAGGAATACCATGGTTTCTAGAGGCTTTTTGGAAAAAAAATGTAGAAGAAAGGTGGATCTTCTCTGAGATGTGGGGGTAAGAGACAAGGCATCTTGGCTGTTTTATTTTTGTCTGGGAGATGGCACAGTCAGGAGAAAATGGATGTGAGGGAAATAAGAGATTGCAAGAAAAGTGAAGAGGAACAAAAAAGGAGGAGATGGAGGTAAACCAGAGCTCTTCATTCTTTCCATTGGGTAGGTTTCTGACTGCTTTCTTTAGATCCAGAGGAAAATGTGATGCTTTAGAGCATCTCTTTTGTAGTGTTTCCTGTGTGCTGGACATGTAAGACCAGGATAATTCCCAAGCACAGGAATAGCTGGGGAGAGGCAGCATGTCAGATTGCCTTATGATGGGGCTGGGTAGGAGAGATCCATCATCAGAAGATATTATAGGAGGTTATAAAGGGAGTGCAACATAGTGTGCATGGTAAATTCAGAAGCCAGGAATTCTTCCTCTTAATGAAGTTTTATCTGTTCCCTGTACTGTAGGACCTGGCCTGGATGTTGACCTTCTACATCCGATTCTTCCTCACCTACTTGCCCTTGCTGGGGGTGAAGGGTATCCTGGGGCTTCATCTCTTAGTCAGGTAGCATCCAACTTACAATACCTCAATTTTCTCTGCTCAGTTTTTATCAATCCTTTGTGTCAACTTTTTTTTTTTTCCTCAGCCTTCTATCAGAAGCCTATCTATCATCCTATTTTTCTGTCCCCTTATGCCCTTTAGGCAGAGGTGGTTGTCTGTCAGGCCTGTGTCTTCAGAAGGTGTTGTGTAGATCTGATCTGCTGATCAGATGTTTGGGGCTCCTGGGGTTCATTTTGTCAAGCAAACAACTGGCTTATATGCATGCAGGTGTTTTCTAGTGACATTAGGGCCTAGGAGTGAGATCAGTGATGGGTTTGTGTGTTTGTACAGGTTTATAGAAAGCAACTGGTTTGTCTGGATCACACAAATGAATCACATCCCAATGCACATTGATTATGATCAGAATGTGGACTGGTTCTCTACCCAGGTAAGACCTTCTTTCTTGAGACTTGGGTCTTTGAAGGTGAGAAGTTACAGTTCTGGGTACACCATGCCCAAGAGAAGAGAGCTGGTTGCAGATGGGATGGGAACTGAGAGAGGAAAATGTAACCAGTTTATCCTCACTGTGTGACATGAGTGATGAGTGCAAAGCAGGAAGGTGCAGAGGTGGGATGGAGGCTTCAGATGCTGAGCACAGATGCCTCAAGGAAAATAATTAGAGATGCTACAATGCTCTTCAGATAGAGAACTTTCCATGCATGAAAGATGCTGGTCTCTCAAGTGCTCTTATTTCAGTTCTGAAGCCATAGCACAGGTTTTTAAGTGAGAGAGGTGAAAATCATGGTTATTAATGACTTGTATCACTGGGGAAGTGAAGTTTGTCCTTCATGGCCATCTCATGCTGACTGGAGGGTAGCTCTTGGATTTGCTGTGTTCAGCCAGAAGGCAAACAATGATGAGGAACTTGCACCTGCTTACTGTTGTGTTTGACAAATTTAAGAGAAGGGGAATTCCTACAACAATACTTAAATATTACTGCTTTTTCTCTCAGCTCCAGGCAACCTGTAATGTTCATCAGTCCTTTTTCAATGACTGGTTTAGTGGACATCTGAACTTCCAAATCGAGCACCAGTGAGTTGAAGCATGTGGGGGAATTTCAAGGAGTGCTGGTTACACTAGGTCTGAGGAGCCTACAAGGTCCCTCTTGTCTATCAGCTAACACAAGAACAAAAGATCTTGTAAATATTGTGCTCTTTTTATTGGGATGGAGTGGGAACTCCACAAAACTTTTTTGAGAACTTTTTGGAACTCCACAATACTTTTTGCTGAGCACCAAAGCACTTCAGATCTGAGTAGCATGGCACAGGAGTGAGAATTACCAATCTCCTGGTTATACAAATGCTGACTGAAGGGACATGAGATTGACCACTCCAGGGCACTGATGGCCACGGGTGCCAGGGGAGGTTGGGACACTTCCCAGGCTTAGGCACAGAAGAGGGGCAGAAGTTCTCTGGGATGATGATGAATGCCATTGAATCACCATGTTCTTTTCCCACAGCCTTTTCCCTACAATGCCTCGACACAACTACTGGAAGGTGGCTCCTTTGGTGAAGTCCCTGTGTGCCAAACATGGGATAGAGTACCAGTGCAAATCATTACTCACTGCCTTTGCAGACATAGTGTAGTAAGTATCAACCCACTGCCTTCCCTGGGTGGAGGGTTTTCCAGCATTATGGGGTGAACAAGGGATGTGGGAAAGAGAGAGGCAGCCAGCTTGGATGACAGGAATTCTGTGGAGAGCTGTATAGTCCAGATTATTATGAAAGGGATGGAAAGCTGTTCAGCTATGGTGCTCATTGCAGTAGTGATAGAAGTTGTCAGTAGAAACAACCTAATGGAGAGCTTCTTTTCTTCAGCTCTGAAGAGTCAGAGGTCAGTAGGATACCAAGTCTGGTGTCTTTGTCTCCAGCTGTGCTGCAGGGAAAGAGGTGTTTCCATAAAGATTAGCTTGAAGTGTTATTCATTCTATTTCTCCCCCTCCTTGCCCCCTAGATATTTCTTATTCCATTGAGAAGTCACATGGCCTTTCTCGCCATTCTTGCTCCTTTTGTTTTCATTCTAATGAAGCTGTTTGCTTTAACTTTCCAGCTTTTATCTGATGGGTTCCCAATGGTTTGGTTCTTCATCTTTCCAAGAAGCTGTAGTCTCCTTTGCCTTCCCTCTGAAGCTCTCTGGGCAACCTGATTTAGTTGAATATTTCCCTGCTCATTGCAGGAGGGTTGGAGTAAATGATCCTTAAAGACCCCTTCCAACTGAACCCATTCTGTGATTCTGCAACCTCCTTTCCTTAATTTATAGAGGGGAATTCTTCCCACAAGGCTCTGTTCTGTGTTTCATTATCTTGCTTCTAAGGAAATGTGGTTCTCTCTTGGCAGCTCATTGAAAGATTCAGGGCAGCTCTGGCTTGATGCCTATCTGCATACATAAGGAGCAGTTGGTCCTTCCAGAGGAATTCGCCACCTTCATTGCCTTCTGTGGTGAACACCAAGAAGATACTGCACAGAGGAGAAGAGAGCTGGCTAAGCCAGAGGTGGGGAGGTGGCACTGCTAAATTCCATTGCTGAATGTGATTGATATGATTTTTTTTTGTTTTTTCTTTTTTTTAAGATGTCTTCATAGTTCTTGCGCTTCTTTCATTCCTCCTCTCTGGTGCTGAGTGAGGGAGGAAAAGCTGAATGGAGGAATTTATGTTCCACCAAGCTGGACACAGCTTTGGGACCAGGAGCAGATTCTTTTCTGGCTGCCGACTCTTGATTTGCTGAGTATATAGGAGGGAAATCTCTCATCTAACATAGATCTGTGTGTGGTGGCTGTCAGAATGAACACAGTGAGAAAGCTGAGACCCTGTGAACTCAAGGAACATGGGAGTTACTAAAATGTGGAAGCAACAAGGACTCTGTGTGTGGTATTTTCAAATACCCGTATGTAATTAACAATGGCAAGAAAAGTGCCCAAACCAAGGGGCAGTGGGGAGGGCCTGAGAGCTCAAACTCATTTGTGTGTAGGTAAGTGAGGTAGAGAAAGTGCAGGCAGGAGTTCTGTAGGAATAATCATGAGGAAAAAGATAGATTTAGAGCCCTAACAGAGGCAGAGCAACAGGAAAGTGCAGGTTATTCCCCAGGCATGTGGATGTGACAGCTCAGTATGCCATATTCTGGGAGTGCTGCCTTCCACATCTCTTCTGTGGTGAAGGCCTCTGGATTATTTGCCCACTGGTGAGCTCCCATGGGGTCTCTGCAAGTGGTTACCACAGTGTCAAACTTCTGAGTGTTGCTGAACCTGGTGCTGGAAGTCAGAGGAGATGGAAATATGGCACAGCCAAGGTCTGTGGTCACCTCAAGCTTCACTCTTTTTTTGAGTGTTTAATTAAGTGGAGAGAACTCAGGACTTCTGGACCTTCAAGCAGAAGATGTTCCTCTCCAAGCTGCAGACAAATTTAATGAAGATATAAAAGTGTTAAGGGTTGAGGCACTGTTTAAAGGCATTGAACTTTTCCATTGGAAGAAGTCAGCAGTCTGCATACCCCTAGGGAGACATCAGCCAACACGTTGCTGGTCATTCTCTGCTGGATGATGTGTTCAAAATACACCCCAAGAGGAGATGTAGTAGTTTTCTTGGGATGTGCATTTCCTGGTGTCAGTTACAACCCAAATATTACAGGTGCCAAACCAGGATGTAGCACTAATGAAGATGACTCCATCACCCTGTCACCTCGGTGACCGGTGGCTTAAGTCTCCAGAAGGGATGGGTTGATTTTGAGGAATACATGGTGCTTTTTTTTTTTCTTGTGGGGGAATGGAAGAAGCTCATCTTCTCAGGCCAAAAGTGTTAAACACAGGATAAAATTGTAATGGAAATAATAAAATAATCATTGATACCTGTTGATAAAAACCATAAAGGAAATGGCCCTTACTTACTCTTTTACCTTGTTTTTTTTCCTGCTCCGTTTCTTTCCCTTTTATTATTAGAACTGCTGATGGAGGGAAGTCTGATAATAAAATTTCTTATCTTATTGATTATTGCTGTCATCAGAGTAAAATATGTGTGTGCACAGGAGTCTGCACTCTCTAAAACGTGGAACAGAGGCCTGTCCACAGCTGCAGAGACAGAATTGTCATAAACCTCAGCATTTGTATCTCAGAGGAAGGAAATGGGCTGGTGTGAGATCCTCAGTAAAAATTATTCAACCAAGATGAACCTTTCTAAAATGAAACTACACCAGTTCTTCCTCCAGAAGGAGGAGGAAAAGGAAAAATGAACTGCCCCTGACTTCTGGAAGTTGTGTTACTTTGTATGTAGCAAGGTAAGTGTGTTTTATGAAGTCAAGAGCTGCTCTGTGAGGACTTGCATTCAACAGAGAATCAGCTTGGAGTTCCCTCTGGCCTTTGAGTGTTGACCATAAGCCTCATTATCTAGCCAGGAGAGATATTTATCATCTCAGCTCCATCAGGACCTCCCATTCCCCAGGCTAGGCTCTTTGTGTGTACAGAGAAAGCTGGACAAGTGCATTAGCTCCAACCAGGCCAGTGGGGATGCACCTTCTCTGGAACACCACCACCTGCCCCAAATTTGCTATTTAGTGGAATCCCTTTGGCTTCACAGTGAAACCACAGAACCTGAACATTATAAAATAGCCACAGGGTGGCAGTCAGGCACCAGGAGTGAAGGAGAACATCCCAACCTCACTGGGAGCTGAAGCATCAATGTTTAAAGGCTCCACTCTTGCTATTATCCTACCATTCTCTTCACCTAAAGGAAGTAACTATGAAATTAATGCACAGCTCAAAGCAACTTTTGGCTGATATGAGACTGGAACTCCTAAAACTCCCTAACCAGAGTTTATCTCCTCATCTCACCCTCTGTAAGAGGTAAGACCTTAAAAATAACCTTTGCCTGTAAGCAGGAGTAACTTGTGGGGCCTTTTGCTTTTGGGTCTTAACTTTAGTTTAGCCTAAAGACTAGAAAATGAAAGGTGTGATAAATATTAATTGACTTTTTTTTTATGCTTAATCAACATAAAAATTAATTCTCTGAAGATCTCTCCAGTGGATCTGATAATGAGGGAGGAGACAATAATTAATCCTCTGCTTTCAGTAATTGTTCACATTTATTCTGTTGTTTGTGTGTTGTGTTCACATCTGCTGTACTTAGTTGCCATAGTTGTAGCAAGATAAGCCACGAAGTATTACATCGTGTAAAGAGTGATTTAATGAATAGGAAAATTGTTAAAAAACCTCAGCACTGTAGCACAGCTTGCTTAGGGATAAAGATGGAGTGTTTACACCTAAGGTGAGACCTGGTAGTTTTCAGCCTCTCTCATGGATTTGGATGTTGGGGAAGGCTGTACTCCTCAAGGATGTTCAAAGGAGAACAGATTTATCAAACATGAGGTCTTAAAAACTACACTCTGAGGTTCAGAAGGTTTTGAAGATTATCCATTAGAGTGAAATATTATACAAAGAAGCAGCTCTAACCCAGAATAAATTATTTTTTTTCCCAAATCAGGGAGGAACATATTCAGTAATAGGGCAGCTGGGATCATAAAAATAGCTGGGTTATGTTAGAACAGGGGTGATGGGACAACTGGAAGAAGATGATGCTGTAGCTTTCACCTTTCAGACATGCACCCATTTTGATTGGTTAATGTCATGAATGAGCTGGATTTACAGTCCTTGTCAAACCCATGCAAGTGTTTGCTTCCTTTATATGAATTCCTGAAGAGGTGAACTGTGTTGTTTATGGAATTTTCTCCATCTTTAGAAAAGGAGGAGAAATGGAGATGATACAGGTCCATACGGGATAGATAATGGATGCATCTGAGCTGCTCAGAAATGATTTGTTGGTTCCCAGGATAGGTTCTTTTATAAGGAGTATAAAGAGGTTTCCTAATAGGTCAGGTGTAGGAGACTAATGTAATAATACAACACTGCTCATGGGTGGGGAAAGAAGCAAGATTACATTTACTGGAAGAGGAACATTGGCAGGAACGTGGTTTCTGTGTGATTTACATCTGCTACAGAGACTAATATTGAGTGTTCAGACAAGGGAGAGGAATTTATACACAGAAAGTTTTGAAACAGCAATAAAAACTAATCCACCAATGGTGTCTATATGAAAGGCTGATTATGATAGTGTTCTTCAAGGAAAATAGTTTGCTCCTGTGAGCAAGAAGCAGTTTTGTAGAGGTAGAGGATCCATTGACACTGTGTTTTTTTTCAGGAAAATCAGCTGAAAAGACATCTAAAGAAATAGAATACCTTCTAAGAGTGCAATTTTAGTCACTAAACATCAAGTTTATGTGTGTCTGACACCTCTAGTAGATGTTCTACAAAAAGCTCAATGTTGCCCAAGTAAAAGGAAAAACGAATGAAGATGCTGCCAGTGAGCTCAGGTTATGTCTTGATTATTTTGAGATTCTCTTTATTTTATTCTGTTTTCTTTCCTTATCCAAGAGGAAGATCAGAAACATGCAATTTCATTTGAAACTAGAAAGGTACAAATATTTCTGTCTTGAGCAAATATCTCAAAGTTATGAAAACAGAGGAATCAATAAGAGGGAAATGCCTGCTGGAGTTTAATCCAGATTCTAGAGCAGATATTTTAAGTAGCTGGCTCATGTTATTGTCTGTGCCTTGTAGATATCTCCTAATTCTTGAAGAAAACTCTTCTTCTGAGAGAGCAACAACATTGCTTTAACAAAAACAGTCACCACCCATAACTGCTGCCAGCAGAACATGTCAAGGCAGGGATGGCCTGGGAGAGATTCCTAAACTTTGTCATCAGATGCAAGCCTAGAGGCAGAACATGTGGAAGTTTGGTTTTTTTTCTGAAAATAAAAAAAATCTGTCAAAATTGCCCAAGTAATAGCAGAGCAGTAGGACTCGCCAGGTTACTTTCTTGATTAAAATGGATAGAAGTTGCACTTCTCATAAGATCAGCCATAAGAACCTAAAAAGCCATCCACCTACTCCATGCTTCCTCAGTTTTTTTAAGGTTTTGATGATGCCTGAGTTCCTTCAGGGATGAAGGGGTCTGTGCAGTCATGTTTAATGACCATGACATTGCCATCCTAGGACACAGCATGGGAAACATGGATAAAGACAGTGGAAATAGGTCAACATTAGGCAGACCTTTCTATTGCAAATGCAAGGATGCAAAGAATAGGGAAAAGGCCATGGAATTGCTAGTAGGAATTGCTAAAACATCAAATCAAATTAAACTTTGCAGGAGAAAGGAAAGAACAAGCTTCTTCAACCATAGAAATGAAAAATCTGACTGATGTCCTTGTGGAGAGGGTAGGATGGAGTCAAAATGCATGTGCTGCACTACTAAGAATATACCCTGGACTATGTGCCTGAGGAAGGATATTGTAGGAGGCAGCTGGTGAAGGCCACAGAATTGGTTTATGGTCAAACAGTGCAGCAGGCAAGTTGTTGCAGGATCCCTGCCTCATATGTTGCAGGAGTTGGAAGGTGGCCCAAGACCCAAAGGAAGGCCAGAAGGAAGGTGGTGTGTGGTGTGTGTGGAGGTTGTGGAACCACCGTGGGTGTTTTAATCCTTGCTTATGTCATGTTGTTCCTACTTGGTGTTGCACAAGCCATGTGTGAAAAAGTAAAAACCCTTTTTGTAGACCTTTTCTTCTGTGGATGCACAATTTCAGCTCACCTGAGCATTTGGAAATGTGTCTGCCATCAGTGGGTGCTCTGCACTGAACACAGAAATGCTGCAAAAATACTGACTGGGCTGATAAAAGCCAAGTCCAGCTAGGGATTTCCCAAAGTGGGAAAATAGAAGGGGTTTTTTGTAGGCATTGAACAATTTTAACTTGAATCCTCTTGGTTCTTACTTCTTCTTTGCCAAAATATATCATGCTACCCCTGTGCTTGAGGAAAAGGCTTTTAAACAGCAGTTGAATTTAGGATTTGTATCTTCAAATCAGCAGAATTTCTATCTTCAAGCTACAGAAGGGCCCCTTGGATTCTGACTTCTGTGAAATTGGAGGATTTATTTCATAGGAATTGCAGGTTAAACGAGATACCCAAAATGTCAGTATTGATCTTCTTTCAAAAGAATTTGGGTGTGTGTTTAGATGGTTTCTGTGGAGGTCGCATCAGAATTGCAACTGCAAATGGTGTCACATTTCACAGCTTCATCCTGCAGCCTTGCAAGGGTTTTTGTAATTTATTCAGAAGTCTAAAATATATATATACGATGCATTTCAGTGTCTCAGTGTAACTTGTTCAGTGGGGAGGTTTAGAGGAGAAGGTTCACAGTGCTTATTACAGAACCTAATTTTATAGCTCATTATAATTAACATGGCATCTGTCTTGGTCTTTTATTGTATACCCGTAAAAGGCAACCTAAAGTGAGGAGGAAAGGGTAAAAGGAAAATATTAACCACCCAAGTGGTAATATTTCACAGGAGTTTTTTTCTCATTTTGCAAAATTTATCAAGATTGCTTTCACAAAGGGAAAAAAACCAAACTCCCATATATTAATGTCCTGGTGATGTGTGAATTAAAGAACAAAACCAAGTTAATCAAGACTTTGAATACCTGAGCAACCCAAGTCCCTCAGGGCAGCAAAGAGGAGAGGGTCTCCATTGCAAACTGGACTCTGTGGCCTACAAAACCCTTCTTAGTTTCTCTTCCCATTCCTGCAAGTACATGGAGATCCATCTGAGGTACAGTGTGGTGCCTCATTAATTCAGAAGATATATTAAAAAAAGGAAAACCTGGTCCCTTTGTCCTCCTGACTGACCTGGTGTCTTTGCATCTTCTTAGCAAGCAAGTAATTACTAGATCGTTTTTTTGTTTGTTTCTCCAAAAGATTTCTTCAAAATTTTGCAGTCTGCAAAAGCTGTTGTCTCTTGAAAAGATGGAGGAGATGGTTTGGAGGGTATCCTCCTCAATTAATGATTCCTAGTTAAGTTTTATGCAGGAGAGAAAACGATTATAATGCTTTCAATTTCCTTGCTGTGTTTGGCAGGAGCCACATCACAGTCACAGAGAGTCTTGAACAAAGATCCAGGAAATCCATGAAGGAGCTGAGGCTCTGTCTGCAGGTGGGTGTGGGTCACCTCCCTGCCAGAGCTCTGAGCATCCACAAGCCCACTACCAAGGCAAGGTGATCCAGCATGGCTACAGGGCAACCAAGGCAGGATAGGAGCCTCAGGGCTGCCCACATGGCTAAGTGCAGCTGTAATTGGAGGTGCTGACCTCCAAGGTCACGTTTCCCAAACTCTCTGGAGACATGTACAACCCATAACTGTCTGTCTTACACCCAAGTTCTCCTTCTGGGTGAGACTGTACAGGTTGTAAAGTAGTTGTTCTTCAGGAAGCCTCATTTGGTGGGGGTTCTCACAGCATGTGTGACAGGCTCCATGCAAAATTTACTTCTTATGGAACAGGTGGTTACCAAAAGCTACTATTGGGACCATCATGTGTGACAAAACTACTGAGGATTTTTCTGGAACACAAGATAACTTTTTTTAGAAACAAGATGCTTCAGTGTATCTCTACTAGATTTTTTCTTCTGGACCACTCTGGGCTGTGCTAGTTTATCTCTAGTAGATTAAGTGGAAAATTAACAAAACAAATGGAAACATTTATGTGAGACAGGCTCAAAAGGTCAATGCCATAAGAACCAGCTCAGCAGTCACCTCCTGGCTTTCTGGAAATCTGGGAAACTGTGTCAAGTACCCATGCAGGGGGACTCTAAGTCACAAAAGCAACGATGCAGAATCACTGTGCACATGTACAAGCTGCCAGACCCATCCAGCATGGGATTTGGCAGGTGTGTAGGTGGTTGTTGCAGAACACCCAGGATGGTGTAAATTCACCTTGACTGATTTCTCAATAGTTTCTCTGGGTGAGCACGACCATGGCTTTTACTATCTAGCTGGGCTTTTCCATGCAAATCTGAAATGTGGTTGATGACTTGGATAATACTGACACCTTCTGCTTTCAGCCTGGGAAAGGACTTTGAGGCTTTTTTATTGCAATGTAATATTGAAGTAGATTACAGGATGGGATGTGAAGCTAAATAAATTCAGCCATGAAATACCCTGCACACTGTTAATATGGAGGACAATTACCATAGAGTTCCCAATTTTCATTCTTCCAAGTAAGAAAAGTGGCTTGGTGGATACTGGCACCCACAGTGTGTGTTCCCAGTGAAACTCATGATTACTGACTGTGTGTCCACAGGCAGACATTCCTTATTTGCCCACTCTAAGTTGATCCTGGCTCTGTGTTCTCCAGCACCTTGTAGACCAAAATCTAGCTTCATATTTTTATTAACTCCTTGTCAGATTGCTTCTACATTTACAAGTCTGAATACAGGGCAATGGGAAGGGGTTTGTTGGTTGGTTGTTTGGGTTTTTTTTGTCCTTTCAGGCAGCTATGGAGTAACTTGGAATTTTTTGGCATGTATATTGAAGAAAACACACATGCAGAAACGTGCAAGATCTCTTGCATATTCTATTGTCACCACCTCAAGTGCTGAACATTATTTATGTAAGACTCTGCACATACTCCACGCTGAAAGATGAACACATCATGAGTGTGGACACTCTTCACTTTTATTTGGAGCGAGATAAAGAGTTACAAAATGCAACACGACAGTAGAAATTATTCCTTCTGTTCTTCTATCACTGCCTTCTAAAGAATGCAAATAATCACATTTCATTTTCCCTGGGGTGGGAACCCCAACCATTGCCACATGTTAGGAACTTTGAAATGGTTGTTTTAGGCTTGAGTGCTTTATTTGCAAGATGCTACATGATTTAAAGAATTAGAATTGCTTAATTTGCTGTTCTGTGTGAACCAGAAAGACTGCCCACCCCGTGCAGGGCTGAGGGCAAGGCAGGTGTCTTTGCTCTGGGTGATTTTAGCTATCCCTGCTCAGCTGGGTTTGGGCAATTGTCAGTTCATTGGGAAATACAAGGAAGACAAAACCCAAGATGAGAGATTTCTGAAGGGTTTGCAGACTCTGTTTGCAGTCTGAGACTTGCACAGAGTGCACTAAGAAAAAAGAAATGTCAGCTGAGAGGTTTCATCATCACTTCTAGAACAAATATTCTTTTAAGTTCCGTTCCAGGGTCCCATAAGGAGAAAATCTGTGAAATAAAGTTATTCTACAGAAATCTGATGGTACCTTTCTCCTAATGCTGAGGCCTCTGCATGCCAGCTGCTGAGGAGACAGCAAACACAGCCAGAATTTCACTTCATCATGCTGAGGTACCTTCTTCAAGAATATAGTTTGACTTTCTTGTCTTTCTGTCCTTCCTGTCTGCTGATTTTTTTTTTCCTCAGAACTGGGAGCTCCTCACAATAACCCATTTTTCCTTTAATTGCAACAAGTGAATTGGCTATGAAAGCTGCTATCACAAGAGATAGTTGAGACCTAAACCTTTGGAAGGCTTCAGGCAGGGACTGTATATCATTGTATACAATATTTGTGGTTACAAAAGTAGTAAATTTACACGTGCAAATAAAAAAGTTTATATATATAGCTTGTACCCTCCTCAAAAGCACCCAAGGCTAGAACTTTTGGATTAAAAAAAGTAAAATTAAAATCTTAAGAGAATCCTAATCCTCAAGGAAAGCAATATTTTGTTTAAGTGAGCTTAGTTTTTTTCTGGGTCACCTGCAAAACTGCTATGGGGAAACATGGCTTTGCCTTCTCTTTGCTATTTATTACATCTGAGGACTCTTACCTCTTCACTGCATAGCAAAGCCCCTCTGAAAATTAGAGATATTTAGACTTTGGCTCTACAAGATTAATATTTAAGTAAGGTTAGTTGTGTAAACAGTGCTGTTAAACATAGTTCTTGGAGCTCCTGGTCTACAGCCAAACTTGGTGTTAACCATTACTGTTATTCTCAACCCCCAAATCTTGTAATGTCTGTTGTTGACTTATGAATTGATTAGTTGAACAATGAGATAGCTGAGTGACTGGAATGCACCCAGGAAACTGCAAACAGCTGTATGCCAAAGCATGCAAGATAAATTGACTGGGGATAAATGAGGTCTTCATGTGCTCTTTCATTACTCTCACCTGGTGATATTTCCATCAGTGATGTTCTTAGTGAAGACAGAGCAATGAATTTAATGTGCCAGGGAAAGTTTCAAAGAGTAGGGGCAACCTGAAGTCCTCAGGGAGTGAGAGGATGGTTAAGAGGTGGCTTGTGGGGAGATGGCAGACCTTGGAGCAGTCTGCTGGCTTCACAGCAGTGTGCAAGTTGGCTCCATGCCTTGAAAGCAGGAATGACAGCTGAATGAGAGGTGTTAGCAAACATATTTGATAACAGTTTTGGCTCTCCAAGCTTTACGTTTTAGAGCTGGATGTCATTGTGAAGCCCCACTGTAGGGTAAATGCAAAGGTTTCCTGATGTTTAATGGGTGATTAAAGGATTACAGGATGCTGAAAAAGCTTCAGTTTTCTAAGAAGATTACTGAATATTTCCTGCAGAAGAGCTGCCCACAACCTTCCTCTGAATTTTCTTCTGTCTAATCCCCACATTGGCTCAGCAGTATGGGTGCAAGTTAACAGCTTCCCTTTTCCAGCTCCTAATGCTCTAAGAAGGTACTCACTTAGTCGTCCTTTCTGTCATTTTGCCATCTTATTAGCTGAATAACATTTAATCTTCTTAAATCTTTGTGTTTATGTACATTTGTAATCAGCAGAGCAGTCTACACTGCTCATGAGTAATCAGACTTTCCAGAGGCAGCTCAGGAAGGACAAGAAGGAACAAGGCTTTTTATTCCAGGGTGTGTCAAAGCGTCTGGTGTGAAGGTGGAAGAGGAGGGAGCTGTGGAAGGGGGTGTGTGGGCAAGGGGAACCAACCAGCCCCAGGAGCACAGGGAGTGGCTTAGAGTGGGGCTGTATAACGGGCAGACTGAGATGGTTCATTCTCTGCCTGGACACAGTGCTGCAAAGCTCAGAGCACTGAATCTGACTGCACATCTACCCCCAAGGAGATGGCTCCCCAGACCGGCACCACGGAAAAAGAGGCACGACCTGATTCAGCTTATCTCCAGCTTTTCACTTGGGAAGAGATCAGGATCCAGAATGGCCGTGGCCAGGGTCAGGAGCAGTGGCTGGTGATTGACAGGAAGGTTTACGATGTCACCAAGTTCTCCAAACGCCACCCTGGAGGCAGCAGAGTTATGAAGCACTATGCTGGGCAAGATGCTACGGTAAGATCTTGGAGAAGAGTGGAGGGAGGTGGTGCCATTGCCAGGGCAGGATGGCACCTGGTGGGACACCATGGTTGGTGGCACTGCCTTTGATCAGATGATGGAGGGTAAAAATGTCCTTCTGGGTACCATCGAGGTCAGAGTCACCTGCTACACAACTTGTAAAGCTCTCTTTAGGCTCATTCCACCTTGCAATATCCATTCAGGGGGAAGCTCCAGTCAGCATGACCAGGAAGGTTGTCCTGCTGGGGTCTGGAAAACCTGGCTGGTGTAGCAAGGGGAAAGGGAAGAGGTAGGAAGCAGAATTCTCAGTGCATGTTTTAACTTGAAAGGCTGCACTTTCAGCTGAACATGGATGTGATTGGTGATAAGCAAATGATAATCAAAGATAGAGCAAGAGCAGATAGATAGGAAAGATACAGAGGAGGTAAAATCCAAACATAATGTAATTTGGGGGGCAGTGAAGCCAGAGAAGAGGGTACTTGTGAAAGTGACACTATTTTGCATAGATAAGAGAAGACAGTCTTGAGCAAAAAGCTTACTTCAAAGGAGGAGGGAAAAGAAATTGAAAAAATGGATAAAATTACTGAGAAAGCAGCAAAATTATAATTGGCTGTAGAAAAAGAGGGAAAATTCTACAAATTACATGATCTGAAAATAGATTTTCCGGACATTCCTGCAAAAGCCTTTGATTTAGAGGACTTCTCTGAAGTGAAAGTGTTGCTTGTTGACAGAAATAATAATTCTACACGGATCTCACAGACTATTTGCTGAAAGTAGATCCTGTATTTCTCAGCAGTCAGACATATGTACATTAGAACCATGGCCAGGATCAGGGCATAGACTCGTGATGTGGGAGACCCAGATTTATTTCTTGTCACAAGAATTTACATCAAGGAAATTGCTCAGCCTGTCAAAGTCCTCAGGTTTTCCTGTGTAAAACAGGATAGCACTCCCTAACTCACAACCCAAGATGGACCAGGTCAGTTATTTCCACCTTTTATTCCTTTCATTCCATGTTGGATCTGTTTGAAACCAACACAACCCTTTCAGGTGATGTTTTCTGCCATGCTGTAATAAGCTTACTGCAGCCATAGAAACAAACATTGACGTTTCTCCTCTTAAAAACATCAGACCAGCAAGCCCAAGGCAGCCCAGAGCCATCTTCTGCAGTTTCTGTTGCTGGAATTAAATAAAAAAGAGTCAAGGAATACAGAATGCACAGAATGATTTGTCCCCAAGCTGTCTCTTCCCAGCTCCTACAGTTCCTGTAAGGACTTGGATTTGGTTTTAACCATGGTGAATTTGTCTGGTATGAATGAACTTAAAGAATTATCTTTGATCTTACCTTTTATTTGTTATTACAATGATATCACAGCCTGCTTTTGCTCGTTAAGACTCATTATTACTTTTGTCCATTTTAAACCTACATCCTAGTAATTTCATTCTTGTGTTATGATAACAATGAATTCATTTTCTATCATTTCTCAGTGCTACTTAGGTTTGGTTTGTTTTTAACCCTTTCACTTGTTACTTTTTCCCAAGGCAGTTGTCTAGTACAAAAATGATTCCAGAACTTGTTAATTTCTTTCTTTTTCTTATGCTAAATTTAGTTAAGCTACATCCCTTTGAAGATAGAAGGACCAGAGCTACATGCAGTGGTGAAGCTTGTGGTGACACTGGATTTATGTCACATCATCAGGACCTTCTTTCTTGCTCTTGATTTTTATTCTCTGAAGCTATATCATTCTTTTTGCTTTTAAAATGTTCTAGCATTCTGAAAATACACATTTCTACAGAAAAGCAAGACTGGAAGGTGTCTCAAAATATTATCTAGTAGATGACTTTTCCTCAAGCCATCTTTCAGGATTTTTTTTTTCCAAGGACTACTCTAGAGCTTACAATTATATATATGGTGAGAATTAACCTTCCTCTAGTGCTCATAATTATATATATGGTGAAATTATGTACTTCTGTGGGGATTACTTTGTAAATATAGACAATACACATTGCAGAACATGACACTGATGTCAAATGTTGAAGATTAGGTGTGTTGCAGATGATAGTCCTTGAAGTTAATCTCTCCTGTAAGGTAATAATCAGGGCCTAGAGAGAAGGGAGGAGAAAGGGCAGGTTGCAGGACTGCAAGGCTTGCAGTTCTGTGATAAAAATCTATGAGACTGATATTGGGGATAGGATATGCTGCTTAAAAGGATTCTGGCTCCTGTTTCCAAGCTGGAGTACGGATTCTTCCAGCTTGGCACAGTTCCTGGCAGAAGGGAACTACATAAAAATATGTAAAAAACTATAGGATGAGGGGCAGGGAACCACAATGGAAAGATTTCCCCATTCCTCTGTGTTTGGTCTGGTACTCATTTGTCACTGTGACAAAAGGCCACTAGATAACTATAGAAAGGTCATCAATCCAAAAAGCCACCTTGAACTGACTTCGTTTAGACTAAAGGACTCAGAGTGTCCCTAAACAGACTCCAGAGGAATGCCAGACTGCCCAAGGGGAATCCTCTGTCCTCTCCTGTCCTCCAGACTTTCTTCTGCCCATGTGATAAAATTTTTTTGTGTGTTGTGATCATCCACCTTGGTTTTCAGAGCTCTAATCACCAAGTACCTGGATTCTCAGACTCTTGACAATGTTGGAGGTTTTGGAAGACAGAAAGAGTGTGGTCAACTGTTTTACCTTTCTGCTGGAAAATCCACCAAAGACATGAGCTCAAGAAGAGCTTTGGTGTATCTGGACTTTCATCCTTTGTTCCACAGATGATGTTTGATTTGGAAACTCATATTTCCACTGGTTCTTGGGCAGACCTGTTTGTGGCACTAGTGTTATCCTATTCCCCTGAACATCAGCCTGAAAACTTAGAGGGGACTGTAAGAGATGCCCAGTAGTGGCCAGCTGAGTGTGGACCTTCAGCATACATCCCCTATGGCTCTTGTGTGGTGAAGAGAGGATTTAAAAACCATCATCCTGAGTGTGGTAAAGGTGCCCAGCAAAGGCACTGACGTGTTTCCCTGCTCCTGGGTTCCATCCATAGGGCAGGGCTGCTGGCTGAAGCCTTCTGGGGAAGGACTGTGCTGAAACAAGCAGATGAGAGTGTGTTTCCCTCTGCAAAGAGTTTTCCATCAAACACTTTGGTGCTTATTACCAGCCTCGCCCAGGTGCATTTGTGAAATCTGGTTTCTTGAAACTTGTCCAACTTCCTTGGGCCAAGCTCCAGCTGATGGCACAGAACTACAGGAGCAACCAGAGGGACAAAAAGGAAAACTGGATTACCTATTGTATCCAAAGGCCTGGGAAAAGCAGAGGCTTAGCATCCAGTCATTTAGTCACTTACCTTTTCTCATCTTCATTCTCTTCTTTTTTATGTCTTTCTCAGGATGCTGTTGTAGCATTTCACAATGACAAGTCACTGGTGAAAAAATACTTGAAATCGCTGCTGATTGGGGAGTTGGCACCAGATCAACCCAGCTTTGAGTCTAATAAAAAAGTGAGTGGCCTAGAATCCAGCAGTGGGAACGGCTTGGGGTTTGGCATGGGTGGAGAAGGAAAATCAGAGAGCTGGAGAAAAATAATTTCTGAAGCAGCTTTGCCTGAAACTGTGCCATGGGTGGATGGTGGGGCAATAGGATGGAAACATGCACTGTCCCAGGGTCACTAAATCCACACCTGGAAGTGAGGAATGAGCCTCAGAGCCCCTTATTTTCCTCAGTCAAAGCAAAACCTGTTGATCTCAGACTCAGCTTTGCACAGAGACCCCACTGATGGAACATCTCTGACTTCCAGGGCTGCTTTGGTCTTCCAGTGACTGGAAGCTGTGTATGTATTCAAAGTAAACATTAATACTCATTTTACCCACAGAAATCCCTTTTAGAAGATTTTCGTGAATTGCGCTGCACTATTGAGAAGATGGGACTTCTGAAGCCAAATTCCATCTTTTTCTTCCTGATTTTCCTTCACTTCCTGGTACTGGATGCTGCATCCTGGCTTGTGGTCTGGTACTTTGGAATATCCTTAGTGCCTTTTGTGGTTGGCATGGCATTCTTCACCACTGCTCAGGTAAAGTGCTGGCAGCTGTTTGACACTGCAGATATCTTTGGTTCATCCAGATGGAGAGGATTAATGCCTTCTTCACATCCTGGTCATGCTTTAGTGCCTCGTAGATCCTACTGTCTGGTTGAAGACAGCAAGCACATTCTGTGTCACAATTTGTGTTGCCTCCAGCAAATCTTGGGTTGGTGGGATGTTGTGGACCTGGCACTTTCACAAGATATGGGATGAGCTGGTCTAATAACTTAGGCCAGCAAAAGAAGAAATATTCTCAGCTCCACTTCTGGCCCCGTGTTCCTTCTGTTCACTGGTGGTTCTCATGCTTGTTGGGTCCTTTACAATCCCATTGCAGTCACTAGCCCTGAACAGGCTTCTGCTGCTTTGGTAAACTACATTATAGAAGGGCAAGATGCATCTCAGGACTGATGTACAGCAGGAGGGAACAGGACTTTGTGGCCCTTAGGTGGGAGAAATTGGAGGGTGAGGGGAGGAATAAAGCACAAATCTCTTAGCAGCACTAGAACTGTACTCATACATCCATGGAACAAGTGCAAAGGAACTAATTTTTTTTTTTTTTCAAATAATCTGTCCTAATATCTACTATTCCTCAAAGAGCATTCTTGTATTTCCATGAGAACATGAAATGCAATGAAACTGTGGATTTGGCAATTTTTACACCTTCTAGTTTGGTCCCTGAAAATTCAGGTATTTGCAGTGGGAGCCAAAGGCTTTAACAGTCACATGAATTGTAATGATGCTTTGCTGCTTTCCCTTGAGCTGCTGCAACCAAATCAATATCCAGCATTGAGGAACTATCAGAGACAGCCTGAAAGAAGTTCTCAGCACTGAGCCACATAGGAGAGCAGGTTTCTTCTCCAAACCTTCTGGAGGATGCACTCGTACTATGAAGTTACTGAAATTCCCAGGGCAAATTGATGCAAGACTGCTACGATTTGATCCTCAGTGATCCTTTTGTCTTCCAGATCCAGATGGGCTGGTTCCAACATGATCTGGGGCACTGCTCTGTCTTAAGGAAGCCTAAATGGAATCGAATTTTGCAGATAGTTGTGATAAACGTTCTGAAGGTAATTGCCTCATGGTGGGAATATTCTCTGGGGCTAATCTGGACTCAGCAATGAATGGGAGTGTCCCTATGTTTAGGCAGTGCAGCTGTCAATCACGGGTGGATAAAAAGTGATGTAATTGTTGATATTGTTTCAGTTTGAAAACAACCTCCCCCCCCACTGTGTCTAACTTTTCCTGCAGGGGTTGTCAGCCAGCTGGTGGAATCACCTGCACAACCAGCACCATGCCAAACCCAACTGCTTCCGCAAAGACCCCGACCTCAACATGCACCCTCTCCTCTTCAGCCTGGGAAAGACCCTCTCCATGGAGGTGAGCACAGGGCTGGCTGGAGCAGTAAAGATTTTACAGACAGAAAGCTATAGGGTGAGGTATAACCCAGATTACAGCTGCCTCCATAAACTCATGGGAATTTCCAAAGTGTTCCAAGGTCTGAGAGTCTCATGAGAGTTGTTACGATGCTGAGGCACCAGCTTCTGAGAAGCAAAGTCTTAAAATCAGCCCTTAAGTTCTCTGTGTTGCTAGAAGAGCTGGGTAAGCACCTTGGAGGCAGTCCAAAGGATGAGTCAGTCCACTTGCATAAGTGTTAGATGTTCTTGGTGATAGGGATAGGAATAGCAGATTGTGAGTCAGATGTTGTCCCTAGGCCCTTTTTGGCTGTGGAAGCTGACACCTAAATCCTTCAGGACCAGCACAGCTGTTAGCAAGTTATTTATTAATCATAAATGTTATAGCTTTCTTAAAAATAAAACCTATTAACAGGCCCTCCCTGAAGCCTTCTGATTTCTGCTATCAGGAGAGGCAAAGTCTTTTTTGCCTTTGCTTTCCCTGGCAATTCTGTTCCCTCTTGGGGTGCTGAAATGGCCTCTGTGCTGGATAACCAACTCTTCAAACAGCATCTCACTCCCCTTTAGCTGGGGATAAGCAGAGAATTTACAGCTTTCCAAGCCATGCATAAAATTCCAGCTCCCAAAAATTCCTGTAAGAAGATTTAGATGAAATGATTACACATAGAAAACTGCTGGCTGCAACTGGGAAGGATTTTTTTTTTTTCTGTGGTCTCCTGAAAGGTCTCTCATGGCCCTGTATGGGCTGGTTCTGCTGGGTTGGGTTTGGTGGAGGTGAAAACGTAGGAAAAATGTTCTCATGTCTTCCTGCTTGTTAGCAGGAAATAGTCAGGGACCCTATGGCTGGGCAAAATGGATTTCAGGGGTTTCATTGAGTCTAGTTCAGTTATTCTCTTTCAGTTTTGGTCTAGTGAAGACATCTTGGGGGTATTCAGGCTGTTTTATTCTCAGTAATTGGGGGGTAGTTTGGTTTACCTTATTTTGTCCTTTCAAAGAAAATATGCTAAGAACCCTTTTGTGCAAATAGTGAAAAATCCCCCTATGAGGAAATAAATTTGCCTGTTCTTTTTGTAAAAATTTCATCTGGTGTTTCATGTACGTGAAGGAAAAATACTCAACAAAACAAAAAGGCATTCATCATTTTTGGGTAGCATCCAAATGCTGGTGCCATTTCTGGCCACTGTCTCCTCTATTAGTCAAAAATTTGGGCTTTCTGCATCCTGTCTCATCTGACACAGAATTTCAGATGTAGCTCTCATAGCAAACACATCCTGCATTTGTCACCCATCAAGTTTCTTGACTTAATTTCATATTAATAACTTGTTCTTCCCTGAGCACCAATGGTCTCAGCACACTGGGGTGAATACATAGAATTGGTTAGCTTGGACTTTCCTTACCACCCCTGGAAACTTCTATAAAATTCAAATTACCTGGAATAATTTTTGTGATTTTTGAGCATTTTTGTATCCTGCCAAGTTTTTCTCCTAAAAGAATTGTCTGTTCTGACATGAGCACAATGCTGTTATCTGGATTCAGAGGCTGAAACAAAATCTCTCCATTGCTCTGGAACTATAGCACCTGCTTTTCAAGAAGAGAGGTTGAATTAAAGAGATGAAGAAGTAGTTCTTGATGTGTTCATTAACCAGGAATAAGGAATACCTTACAAAGGGTCTCAGGTTTCCAGCCAGGCCCGTGACAATGTCATTTTATTTTTCAGCTTGGAAAAAAGAAGAAAAAGTTCATGCCATACAATTATCAGCATAAGTATTTCATCTGTGAGTATCCAGCTTCCTTGCAGTGCCCTAGAAACTTCAACTAAAAACCACATCTGCCTTTCCTCCTCAAAATAAAGGTTTTCAAGATACTCCTGTTAAAGCCATGCTTTCAGGAAGTTTCCTTCATGTTAAAGAAGGTCCATGTGAGGAGAAATTGTCCCTTATGTCTCTGCTGGGGCTGTGTCACATTAGGTACTGGATAAGGGTGAGCCAAGTGTGAGGAAGAAAGGGATGGGAAAGAAATTAAAAAGTGGTGAGGTGAAAAGAGGAACAGATTATGTAGAGACACGAGACACTTTCCATTTCCAGTGAAAATGGAAGACTGAAATTTTTGTATTCCACTGCCAAGAAGAATCTTTTAGGGAAACTGCTCCCCCCTCCTCAATATTATATGTCTATGTTATACATATATATATGTATTAAAAATATAAATGTCTCCCTGTTTTCCTTTTCCCCTTCAGTTTTGGCCCCACTTGCACTTATACCCTTCTTCCAGCTGTCTATATTCTACTTTACAATCAAGAGGAAGAAGTGGCTGGTAAGCACAACTTGCATTGTTTAGAAGACTTTCCTAAGTGTCACCACTCTGTGGCTCTATTAAGCTTCACCTCGTGGGGTGTAAGGTCAAAAAGTATTTTCATGCTGCAGTTTGATCAAAGAAGAAAGGAGGGAGTGGGGGGAGTTCCTTCAGAATGCTTTATTTTCATCCTTTTTTTGTTGTTTTGGGGTTTTTAAATTTTATTTTGTTTGGTTGTTTTTTTTCCCAGGACCTGTTGCTGTTTGTGTCTTTCAACATCCGAGTCTGCCTCATGTATATTCCTTTAATGGGATTTAACAATTTCATGGTGTACTACTGGGTATCCAGGTAACATACATGATTAATTATTTAAATGCTATTGAAGATTCAATGGAAATAAATGAAAAGTCGTCTTAGTTGCTACAGTTTACTCAGAAATAGTCAACCAAGGTGCAGCAGTACAGCTTGGGGTGGTGGTGGTGGCTGCTCAGGGATATCTGCAGCTACAAATTGAGTAGTTCTGACAAGAAATTCCAAAAGTTAGGAGGCAAAGGGATGGAATAGAAAATGCTGAATTACATAAAAGTGCTCTTTCAATTGAGACTAGACTCAATTAAATGTGTTTTAATGCCAAATTTGGATGGGATTAGAGGTATGATACATGTTCCTGTGCTTCTCTACCCAGGTACCTAGAGAGTACCTGGTTTATTTGGGTGTCACAGATGAATCACATTCCAATGGACATTGATTATGATAAGAACAAGGACTGGGTGTCTACTCAGGTGAGAAACTCTTTTCTTCTGGGAGAGTGGGTCTGCAGTTCTGAATTACAGCACAAAGTGTTGTTCTTGTCCTAACTTTACTGCCATGTAAATGAGGTTTGTCCTTTCCATTCAATAAACAGGCCTGCATTTGGGTAGTAGTCAGGATATTTAAAACTTTGGTTGGAAAACAAGACATCTAGATTTAAAAAAAAATCTTGCTGCAAATCTCAAAGCAGAGGTGTTTAAATTAGGTGAGATGCAGCCAGTCTACAACCATACTTTTGCATCTTGTATTGGTTGGAGGAAGCCAGGAGAATGTTTTCTTGTTTATTTATTGGCATCTTTTCTTTCCACCCAAGTAAAAGATGTGAGGGGAACCTTGTAAAAGAATCACAGTTGGGGTTGTGTGCATGCCAGTGAAGGATTTGTACTTTCTGAATAAAGAGCCAGCTAAATTAACCTATATTCCCAAAACCTATTTCATACTAGACTTCATTTAATTCTCCAGGGCAATGTAATCCCTGACACTTAACTTACCTTTAATGTTAGATAAAGGTGGGTAATGGTTGCTGGGGTTCAATTATCAGACTTGCAAAAAAGAATCAAAGCTAAATCCTGTGTTTCTTTGCTCTTTTTTTTCCTCCCAGCTCCATGCAACATGCAATGTGAACCAATCTTTTTTCAATGACTGGTTCACTGGGCACTTGAACTTCCAAATTGAGCACCAGTGAGTATGATTTCTGGGGAGAAGAGTGGGAATAATGTGGGGCACTTAAAGGTGGGAAAGGCCATGGAGTCTCACATGAAACCATCTCAGGAGACCTTTTGCTCTCTTCCTGGGGGCAGGGCAGGGAAATATTTTGAAGAGAGGGAACAAAGAGTACTGAAAGCAAAGTCTTACAATAACTCTCTCATTCAATTCTCCAGCCTTTTCCCCACAATGCCTCGACACAACTACTGGAAAGCAGCTCCCCTGGTGAAAGCCCTCTGTGTTAAGCATGGTGTTGAGTATAAAACCAAGACTTTACTGGCAGCCTTTGTAGATATCTTGAAGTAAGTACCAATCACCAAGATGGTTTTGCACTGGAATAGCATGCAAGGGAGGGAACTTAAGCAACCATTTCAGATCCACATCCATGGAAAGATCAAACCTAGAGTTTATTTTTCTAAAGGCATTTTAATTCCCCAAAGTTTTTGAGATTTTTTTCCTCTGCCTCAAGCCCTCTCAACTCATTCCCTGTAGTCAGATTTTGCTATGAGATGTCAATGCAGTTCCTAATGCATTGTTTTCCATTTGCTTCTTTTTCCATCTGGACTCCATGAAGTTGAATATTATCTCCCCATAAGTGTCTTTTTTTAACTTTTTATTTCTGCAGTTCACTGAAGGATTCTGGGGAGCACTGGCTTGAAGCATATCTGCATGGATAGAGACTGGAAGGTCTCAAAGGGAACCTCTTCACCAGATGACTGCTGCAAAGAGTCAGCACAGACCATCAGTGTGTGTGTGTCTTCTGGCATAGAAACTTGGGAGCTGGGCAAAGCTGGGTGGGAAAGTGGCTTAGAGATATGTATTTTATTCTTGCTCCCAGCCATGAACCTCTATTTTTCCTGCTCTCAGTCTCAGACTTTGGAGCCATGGTGAAGTGGGTCTTTAAACTGGGGAGAAGTAGGTCTTGAATCAGCTTGGTTACTTTCATTGGAAGCACCAGATTATTGCTTATGGAGAAAATTTGAAAGGGCATTCGTTCATCCTAGAATGGTTTGGGTTGGAAGGGACTTTTAAGGATCATCTCATCCAAACCTCCACCATGGGAAGGGACATCTCTCACTAGATCTGGTAGCTCCAAGCCCCAGCCAACCTGGTCTTCAACACTCCCAGGGAAGGGGCATCCATGACTTCGCTGGGCAACCTGGAGGGTCTCACTACCCTCCCAGCAAATAATTTCTTCCTTATATCTAATCTAAATCTTCCCTCTTTCAGTTTTAAACTGTTGCCCCATGTCCTGTCACTACAAGCCCTGGTAAGAAGCCTCTCTCCACCTTTCTTACAAGCCCTCTTTCAGTATTGAGAAGCTGCAGTAAGGTCTGCTTAGGGTTTTTTGGCACAGTGGATCACTGAAAATGGGGTAGGACAAAGCAAGCTGCAGGAAGTCAGGAGACGTTAGGATAAGGAGAATCTTTAAGGAATATTCTAGAATAGGTAAAATAAGTATGCAACAGTCAAGATGGCCTGGGGCATGTCCCCATGGCTCCTCATCCTATGTACACTACTTACTCTGACTATGTGGGTGTTGTAACAGGAGCTGTTCATGGATTGTGTAGGAGGCAGAGAGCTGGATGCTGTTTTACACCTGTAATAACTGGTTTGAATACAATCCAAAGAGTCTGTATAGCATGTACTATTTATATGCATAAATACATGTATATATTTTAATTGAGTGGTGTCTGTGCTGTCTAATTAGCTTGCTGATGTAGACCATGAAGAAGACTGAGAAGCCGAGGTACTGAGGAGTAGGTCCAGATTGTAATGGAATTTAGAGTACTTTTGCTTTTATTGAGTTTTATATGTATTAATTTTTATCTAAATGCTTAATTCCTGGTAATTTCAAGGACCCATGGGCATCTACACTTGAGGCAATGAGGTACATTTGTGGCTCTGTTGCTATATCCCAAAAAGGAGATGTAGGTCTCTCTGGGCCTTGCAAATGCTGTAAGCATGTGCAAGAACCCATTCTTTTCCTGGAACCCTCTTACCAGTTCTGTACCTGGTACTTAGCTGTTTGGGCCCAAGAAGGACCAAGCTCTTCTCTGCTTATGCTCAAGGACATCTTCTGCTAGAGGAAAGTATAATGGCCATCCATGTAGGGGGACAGAAGGTCTCCAAGAACCCCTGGATCTGAGGGAGGCAACAAAATGAAGAAGTTAGGAGTGGACCTATAGTAGAATATCTTTACTGAAAGTGGTTTGAACCTTATGGGAGAGATGGGCACTGACTAACAGATGAAAGAAATGGAGGATTTGTGAATGAACAAGGAGATGTGTGGGTATTGATTAATAGCAAAGCTATTAATTACACTAATATCAATTGATAGAAGAGCTGAGTAGTGATAGCACAGTTATTTGGAAAAGCTAGAATACAGGAAAAAAAGAGAATATTATAATAGCAATAGAGGTCCTCTTTGTGAATTTTAGTTTGCAAGTCACTTGCTCTTTTTTATTTATTATTTCTTTTGTGTATGTGCAGGTCCTACTGTTATTCCCTAATTATTTCCTCACTATTTCCTGTGAGATGTCATTGAAAAGGACTGATTTAAAATACAGTTGTTCAAACACTGCTCTGAATGTAATTTGAAAATTCTTTCTAACCAGTATCTAGAACAATTCTGCATTCCCAAATCCATGGGGGAAATCCACAATTATGTTTAACAGAAGCTAACATTTTATAAGTATTTAAGTAATAGTAGGGTAACATATGAAGACAATTTTAAATAGGTGTCTTGGTCAAGGGAATATAAATACTAAGGATTCTTAGGGTGTTTCTTTACCAGTGAGGCTTGAAAGCTGTCCTGGGTCCCACTGAAATCTTCTAAATACAAGACTGGCACAAAATGGTTCTTTCTGGTGTCAGTCTCATAAATCAAACTGATTATTTGTTGTGTCTACTTAGCAGTAGGTTACTGAGGCTGTCTTTTTTGCAGCCTCACTTTCAGTTGCCTTTCCTTCGGGTGCTGCCCACAGCTGGCTCAGTAGCTATGATCTTCTGGTCCTCTAAAGCTCTTTAAATGCTGAGCTGGGCCTCTGTGCATGTACAGAACTGCCTGGGTCTGAGCAATTTTCATCTTATCACCCACTTATGGGTGGGGCACCTTTGATTTTCCTGTCTGCTCTGTGCCCTGAGGGCCCTGATCCCACATGCTTGGCATCCTGGCAGGACTCTGGTTTTCATAGTGTCTTTGTTTGTTTTCTTTCTGAAATGGAGCTGGAAGAGGTGATCCTCCAATTTTTCCTGGTCTGGTGGTCATGGCAGTGCACTGACCCAGTTGTTAGGGCAGAAGAATCTCTGAAGTTCAGTTTGCTGCCTTCCAAAAGCCACTCAGATGCATGATGCCCACCTCTCCTCCACCGATGGACTTGCTGGTGAAATGTTCCCTTTTCCTTGGAAGCTTTACCAAAGAATTCAAGACTGGCAGAACCTGGCCTCTCACTGCTTGTCCGGGCAGGAATTCAATCCCCATTTTAGATGCTTTCTACACCTTCGATTCTATGGCTACTGATAACTGCAAGAGCAATTTCCAGCCTTCCTAATTGCCTTCAGAAGAGCAATACAGTGTCTAGGCTGTTATCTTAGGCAGGCTGGGCCCTGAAGTTGCATTTCTGAGCCTGTCCTTGCTTGAAGTCCCCAAGGGTCTAGAAAATGACATGCCAGGATTGAGTCAATTGCTCAGCTGTTGAGTTTGGAATCCATTTTGAGGGAATGGCTCTAGAAGGACTTGCCCATTTTTGTGTGTCGAAGAAGCCAATAAATATTGATAAAATAAAGGTGAAATAAGAGTCAACACTTGCTTTTCAGAAGGCGCCTGTATGCTTGAATTCTCTGGGTTTCATACCAATAAATAGCTTGCACAACCCTGCTCAGGAGGAAAAAATAATCAGAGAGAATCTTTCCTTATGACTGAACCAAACAGGATTCTAACCTACAGCACTGTTTGGGCCTTTAGAAAGTCCAACCTCAGCTGCCTCTGCTCCAAAGTTACTTCCTTGGAGAAACCAAGTAGGATTATTAGGAGGGAAAGATGATGAAGAGACACATTCTTTCAGAACCGTGTCAGTAACACTGTAATAACCACAGTAGAATAAATACAATTAACAATGACAACACTGGGAAGGGTTGACATCTTGATATCCTAACCAGGAAGACTGTTCCATGTTTTTAGGCTTCTCAGAAAGACAGCATTCCTGTTATAGGATACATGAGGGAAAAAAGACAATCAAAGGAAATAATGTGTACTGATTTTAGCAGCTGCTAAACTGAACCTGGAAGCATATGCGCTGAAAAAAAAAATTGTTCTCCCCTGAAGGACCTCCAGTACTTCTTGAAAGTAACAATTAAGCTTTGAAAACATGTGAAAGTACATCTTTTTAGGATGGTTTAGGTTCCTAGGGGATCTAAATCTCTCCCTATTGACTGCCCTATCCTTAAATATATTTACAGCTCAAGTAATACTTATGCTATGTGTTTATTTTATCAGCAGGGTGGTTATACTTAGCATAAGAGAGTATGATTGATATTTGAAGTATTGATTTTGTGGTATATTGCAAAATTAGAATGTTGGAAAGAATGTGGGAACACCTACCACAACCCATATTATCTTTTTCTGCCAATGAATCAAGTTTGGTGATGCCACTAAATCTGTTCTTATGCTCTAGGAAGGGTTAGGAGAGATTCAGGCTACATGAATTAATGAAATAAAAATAACAGCAATTTTTTAAGCACTATTCCTTTCCTTTTGCCTTTGTTTATTGAATTGGATGCCTAAGAAACCCATCAGAAACATCTAAAACCTCCAGCCTCAGTCTCCAGTGTGAGTGAATCTCAGATTTGGTTTCTAAGCCTGGTTTATGGAAGCCACCCCCATATGGTGACTGTTGATTCCAGAAGTGCCCATTTGTGCCAGGAGCTTCACTCAGCTTTGGTTTAAGTATCTGGTGTTAAAAAAAAATACTATGTATTTTAGAATTACCTCTTTATCACAACCATTGGGCCAATGTGTGGTGTGCTGATACACCCAGTGTGCAGGGCATTGAGTAAGAGCACCCTAATTATGCAAATAAGGCCTTTGTCCTCTGTGAGAATTGCTGCATACAGAAATCTCCTGACCCTAATTCTCACTCTGACTCAGAATTCCATTTTTGAGAGCAGAATTGTGCAGGGCAGTTGCAGACCATTTGGTCTGTAATTGAGATTTGCTTACATGGGCATTGCTCCCCAGTCACAACCTTTTATCACTGTCATACAGGGTGGGTAAAGCTTTAATTACCTGTGTCTGTGTAGCTTCTAAGAAGCCAGAGGCATGAGGTGGCGTGAGAGAGTCCATGTGAGAGCAGAGCAATATTCCAGCCAGCCCATTGTCCAAAAAGTGGATGCCTGAAGAAGGATATAAAATGAGATTTAGGAAGGATGCATTACAATGTCTCTTTTATTAGCATATACTGGCTTTTATTAACATATACTGGTGACTTACCCAGTGTGGAAGGAAAGTATCAGCAGCTCTGGCCACTGAGGCTGTTGCCAGCAGTGATTTAAAGGGTAGCTCTTCTCAGGAGTTACTCATTCTACTCCCACTAACTTACTGGAGGCCTTTGAAAGCCCATCCTCATGCTACATGTCCCAAGTATTAGTCTAAACCTCTTCTATTCCTCTTGACTTACAAAATAGCCTAGGCCACTTTGGCCTGTTGCAATAGGATTAACTAGGCTGCAGCTTCTTGGGAAGCTGGAAAAGGATTTGTCTTGAAAAAGTGGGTGCTAAAGCTACACATACCATCAGGGAAAAAAAAATCACAGGAATAATATATATTGAAAAATCATCATTGCTTTGTTCTTGTGGGATTTTTCTTTCCCATGTATTTGGAGAATATACAATCGTATCTATAATAACACAGCTGGAGGTTACCTACGAATGGAAGAGCTATGCCAAGAAAAAAATTATTTCAAAGTAAGATTCCTTGTATTATTCCTGTTATGTCCAGGTGAAAAGAGTCAACCAATTTTGGGATTGTGTATGCTGCTTTCTTTCAGGACCTGCTGGGATTTCTGATGCCCTGTTTCAACACAGCATTATGAAGCTCCAATGTGCTGAATCAGAAATGCTTTCATCCATCAGCCATGAAGACAATGAGCAAAGCAGAGCAGGCAGGTACTGCCCTAAAAATCCCCATTACAAGAGCTTCAAATATTCACTGTGGGACATGAGTTAAAAGTTTGATATTGCAGCACACCAAATTTGCTCAACCTATGGGGTGATGATGGAAACTTCTTAACCCCACAAATAAAGCTGCAAGCTGTGGGTGTGTAAAAATGAAAGAGAGGTTCCCATAATTCTTTTTTATTAACTCACTTCTTCTCACAGCCCTTACCAACTGTTAAATTAAAAAAATACCTTCAGTAAGAGCTACTCATCCCTCAATCCCCACGCAACCATCCAGCCAATTCCTCACCCACTGCATGGTCCATCCATCAAATCCATCTCTCCAGTTTAGAGAAGGATGTTGGACATACTCACTCCATCACTTATTCATTCCTCACTTGCCAGCCTCCTACATTAAAAAATACTTCGTATTTTTTGTTTACCTCTTATGCTAAAAACTAATACAGACACCATCAAGAAAAAAAAAAAAACTTTAAAATGCCTGTCTGTATTAGAGTGAAAAAAACACAAATTCACATGTGTAGCTTCTTTTACAACTTTCTTGCCACAAAATGGCTTTGGAGGTGTTGCAACAGCATAGGCTTTCCCTACAATATGCCTGCTGGCAGGCTTATACTTGTAGCAGTCATGTTCATTCTGATGAATTGATTGTGTCCTACATTTATTTTAAATTTATAAAGTAAAATGAAATACTAAAACATTCAAGGCCAGGTTAAACAGGGCTCTGAGCAGCTTGGTCTTAAAGATGTACCTGTTAACTGCAGGGGCTTGGACAAGATGACCTTCAAAGGTCCCCTCCAACCCAAACCATTCTGTGATTCTCACTTAGAAGCAAGGCTGTGGCCATGCAATAGTCCACAGGAATTATTTACAGTCCAGTGCACTTAGTCAGTGGCTGGGATCAGCCTGAGGATGGAAAAAGGATCTTCAGCACCTCACCCTGGTTCTAACTAAAACCCTGCAGTATTTCCCACCCTAATTGTCCTTCTTTGCTAGATTTTTTTTCTGCAGCAAACAACATCTGTTGAGAGCAAGCTCCAGGTGGTGGTTTCTGGTTTGGACAGACTTTGTGACCAGGTAATAAGGAGTGGCTGGAGTCTGAAGGTGGGGTGCTTCTTGTGAGTAGCAGGATGTCTTTTTTATTAGCAGACTGGTGGCACATCCTGACTTCTGTGCTCTCTGGCACAAGAGGAAATGAAGCAGTGGATAATAACATGGTAGACAAAGTACTGAGGGATTCAAATAATAAGTTCTTGGGGCTGTGATTTACAGTTTGACCACCCCTCTGAAATGTGTCCCGTCCAATGAACCTTTAGGATGTGGGTTCATGACAAAACTCAACTTCTTGTTCCTTTAATCCTTTTAATTCACTGTATCATGAGCATGAGTTTCTCATTTTAACTGCTTAAAAATATTTGGTGACTGACAGTATGTTTGATTTTTAACTAACAATATCCTTTTTTCCCAGTATGAACTGTTAGCATCCACCCTTGCTACACTTCCCAGTTAAAAATCTGCCTATCCCTGGATAGTTTCATTTGAGTTGTAAGTATAGTCTGTGTAAGTTATCTTACCACCTTCATCTCTTGCTAATAACAAATTGTGAAGGGCTACCATCTCCAGTTTTGTTACTCCTGGTATTTTGCCAGTCTTCCTTCCCACTAGCAGTTGGTTTGACGTAAGTACTGGTGGGATGGCAACTGTAGTGCCTGGGCTGAGGCTGTTGGGTTGTTTCTCTGAGCTGTCTTTCTCTCTAACAGCCCAGTGTTAATTTTTAGCACAAGTACACCCAGTGCCTTGTGTGCAGCAGAGGAGATCCCAAAAATTTCTTGCAAATTTATCTAAAGTGTGCCAAGAGTTACAGACAATGGCAACAAATCTAAGTACCTGGCTCTTCAAGGGAGCTGCATGAGAGCCCTGTTCCCCATCCTTGTGTTGTGTTGCCTTTCAGTTCTTGATCAGCATTGAATGTCCTGTATGTTGTCCTCTTCAACTCAAGTGGCTTTTCTCCATTCATCTGGTTGCAGCAGGAGAAAGAAACCCAGGTTTGGGTCCCTGTTCCAGGGTGGTTTCTCCTTGAGTAATTGTTTCCCTTGGTCATGCTCCCTAAGCCTATGTTGTCTTAACATTTCTGTGTCCATTTCAGGGATCCTGTTACCTCCTCTTCCCTCTGCACCTCCCCAGCACAGTTCCAACCTGAATTCCTTCCACCTTCAGTTTTCCCTCTAACCTTTCTAACAGGGCATGACTGGAGTGAACTTCACCATGGGGTTGACTGATTGCCTGGTGTCTGTGTGGCTGGTGCTGGCCAAGGGAATAGAAGTTTTCCTTCCATTTTTTTCCTAATGGAAGTGTGAATTTGGCAAAATCTGTGGCATATAACTTCTTTTTCTGCTTGCTTCTACAGCACTGCAGCTCTTGTGGAGCAGAAGATTCCTGGAAGAGCAATACTCTCCTGACAAGCAAGTTTTAAAGTATGACCTCAGATGCTAAAAGTAAGGTTGAGGCACTGATGCTTTTTTTATACAGACTATTTTATTGTCTTCCTTGAGTGTGTTGTCACTGTTTAGTTGCATGAACCAGGGTGTGTCTTGCATTCTTCTTGCTGTAGTGTCTGAATCTACTGACAGCAATATAATAACCAGGGCAGGGTTCCATGGACTTTAAGTAATGGCAAGGCAATCAGGGGCTGTCTCTGAGCACAGAATGGTTTGGATTGGAAAGGACCTTTGAAGATGACCTGGTGCAATTCCTCTTCCATGGGCAGGAGTATTTTTCACTAGATCTAGTTGCTCAAAGCCCCAGCCCCTGACCTGGGACACTTCAAATGATGGAGCATACAGAAGACAATAATTTTTGTGCCCAAACTACAGACTTGGCTGTGTTATTATGAGCTTTTTCAGGTAAAACCTGAAAAGGTTTTCTCTTCTCTACAGATGAAGAGAAAAACTCTAAGCAGTGACTAGAAGCTTCTGTAGCTCCACAAAGGCAGTATCTGATCATCCCACATGTCTTTGTCACACATTGATCTTCATAATCCCTTTGGGGTCTGGGAAAATGGTATATCCATTCCAGGGAAAGAAATACCAGTATCTGCCTCTAAATGGTTTGAGCATGCACTGAGTCATCTATTTTTTATAAGAAGACTGTGGTAGAGAGGGTACCTAAGGCCAAATTTCTTGCATCATTGGACCCTTTGTGAAAGCAAATGACTGTATAGATGCTCATATGAAGGGGAGAGATTCAGATGTAAAAAAGATGAGAAAGAAATTTATTTGCAATCGAAACAGTTTAACAACTCCGGAGGAGAAAAATAGGAAAGGATTAGAAAAAAATAATCCAAGTTCACCTCCTTGTGGTGTTGCGCTGCTATTACACCCAGAAATGGACCAGTTTGTTCTTTTCTGTTTGCTGCTGAGCCTGGGACAGCTCAGGTCATAACAAATTGCTTAGAGCATCTCTGGCCTTTCAGCACTTCAGGTGTGATTTTGGAGACTCATTACCATCCAGCATTGTTCAAGTGAGACAAAGAGAGAATTCAGCTTTGCCTGATAAGATCTGATACTAGAATGCCCATGCTTCTACATTGGAGTCCTGAGAGCATGACACTGAAATGTTATCCAAAGAAGTGTAACAATAATACAAAAAATGTAATATCTCTCTTCTGGATTACTACTGCTATCAGTGGTATTAGGTGCATTTGAAAATCAGTAACAACTGATTTCTGGCACATGGTTATGCAGCTGGAACTATTCAGTCTGGGTAAAAGAACCCAAACTGTCTTCAGCAAGGGAGTCAAGTACTGTTTGAGAGAGAGCAGGGAGCCAACAAACATTTAAAATGTAGCTGAAATATCAGGTATAATCCCAGCTAGTGTTAAACTTTCTGCTTCCTGCCCAAAGGACAGCACTGGGCCAGACAAGATATTGTGGAGCTGTTTGTGTACCTAGCATGGCCACTGCATTAGGGTTATAATCTCTGAGCAGTCAGTACATAAGCAACTAGTAGTTGCCCAGGGCTAAGATTAAACAATTAGTACTCCACTTGGGGTTTTGAGAGTATCCCACAGGCATAGTCCAAGGCCTCTATTTGGCTAATCAAGGATTGGGAACAATTAAGAGAAGTAAAATGCAATACTTGGATCATACCCACTAATATCTATCATGCTAGGCTGGCACAATGTGTTTTTAAAATGCAGTCGATTTCCTCCCAAGGTTAATCCTCCAGGGAACATCTAAAGAAAATACTCTACTAGAACCCAGTGTTCATAGACATACAAAGGAAAAAGCATTTCCTCTTATTAACCTGTGTAAATGCAATCCAAAAATCCAAATGAAGATCAAGAGCCTGCACCTCAGTGGTCTCACTCCAGCTGGGAGAGGAGATCTCTGGCTCCATCATTTGTTGAGAAATTGGATACATGAGATGCACAGGAAAATTCACCTTAAGTCCACATTGTTTACCTGCTTTTTATTCTTATCAGGCATTCTAATTTTCCTAGTTCCTTTGAGTCAGGAAGTAGTTTTGCTTATCTCAGCAGCTGCTTTGCTTGCCTTACTTGTAAAATTTCCTTATCTTTTGAGGATGGATTTTTTTTGCTTTTTACCAAACCCTTTTTTACCTTCTGTTTTGCTTAGATGGTTTTAAATCAAGCATATTCTGAATAAACTCCTATGAACAGTTTCTTAATATTATCCTTTGCTAGCCCATAGAACAGAACAATGTGCAACTGCAGGTTTTGTCTCTGAGCATGGGGAACAAGGTGTGATCATTCCCTGCCCTATATGATAACCCTCTTCAAGAGGTACTGCAATGCAGCATTCCTTTATCTATGCTCACCACCATCTATGTTTTAATGAGTTATATTATCTGTTCTTTATATGCTGTATCACTACACTTCTTCTATAAAAGAATTATAGTGATAGAATTATTATGTGTAAGAAGATTACATCAGCTATTGATGATTTTATACATATCCAAAGGCATCAGTGAGGGTCACTTGCCTGTGATTTACATGGCATTGACTGTTTGAACTGCAGTCTTGTTTTACAGCACTGAAGTTGCAGTTCATATATCCACGTTATTCCCAGAGCTAGCTGCACTTCTGGGGATGTGAAGTAATTTGGTGTCTGTCCTCCATGTAAGCCATCCATACAAATTTACATTTCAAGCTGCAATTACATGCCAAAGCCTCTGATAAATTCCATTTGGCAAGCAAGGACTGTTTGGCTAACAAAATAAATAGCATTAATTTCTTGTTTCTGCTTCTTTGCCCTTAGCAGGGAAGCAAAAAGAGGAAGAGCCTAAAAGAAAGGATGAGTTGTGACAAAATGTGGATTCGATCCCTTCAGGTGAAACAAGGGAATTAGGTAACCTAGTAGGTGCTAGGGAGAGGTTGTGCAAGAAACCAGCCCAGCTACAAAATCTTGATCCTCCCTTTCCATCTTGATAGTCATTCCTAATTAACAGAATGAATTATATGGCCCTGCTTTGCTCCCCCTCATTTCCCTCAAATAAAAGTGGCTAAATTGCTATCCTAGAGTGAGTGGGTGTCTAGGATTTTGTAAGTGTGCAACGTGCCAGTTCTCATTGGAGATTTGGTGAATAACTGGACAGTATTTTTAATATTCTTCCTCCCTTGAGGAGAATAAAGAAGAATCATGTAGACTCCCAACTGAAGATGGGATGGGGAATGCACATTGGTGATTGTAAGGGAGTAATTCTGCAAAAAGGTTATTTTAATTGGTTGATTTTCAATTGCTCCTTCAGACTTTTTCTGGAATTTGTTTCAATCATTAAAGAAGAAATGGTGGTAAGAGCTGAAAAGTACCTTTCCGTAAAGAGCTCTGTCATTTCACTTCTGAAAAGAAGATCAAGAGGTAAGTCAGTCACTGTTTATAACAAATGGAAGGAATACCAAGAAAATCTGAGTAGATCTCAAGTTTTCTTTGAATCTTAAACTGCTGCTGCCTGCAGCAATGACAATTTAGAAAAAGAATGTTATCAACACTCACACTGAAGGACACATCAAATAGAATTTCTCTTGCTCAGCTTTATGAAGTTAATCATCTACTCTAAGCTAGTGTCTAGGTTCCCTGGCCAATGAAGTGAGATAACAACTGCTACATGTAATTCATGCTGTCCATTTTGTAAGGTGATTATCAAGGAAGAATAAATAAATCATTCACATTCTGCATTTTCAGACAGCTAAAGCTAACTGAATTAATTCATTCATTGTATCTGAGCTATTCTGATGCTCACATCATCCTTTTTTGGGACAGAGAGATGCTAGGAAGAACCTTTTATATCTGTACCACCATAGAGAGAACCTTAGATACAGGAGAGCTTTATTTGCTATATCAACAAAAAAAACCCAATCCAGGTATGGTCACTGAAGAATCCATAAATCAAAGCTAAAGGATGTATTGTGCATCAATCACAAGTTATTTAACTAGATGCAAGAATTCTGGTGTGAAATGCCGTAGTTTATGTATCCTGTATACATTGCCTGAACACCATTTGCTGCATGCAATATTAAAATACCCTTTAAAAATATATAAATTTGCAATATTGCCATATCGGATATTTTAGCCCAGGGGAATGTCATGTGGCTATACTCTTTCCAATGCCTGAACTACCTGAAAGAGTTAATCTTGAGTCATATGAGCTCAGCCTCACTCAAAATAACTTGTTGCTGTTCATTTAGAGTGTCTGAAGTATGAGTACATGTGAGCCCTGAGTTTTTCTCTATCAACCTGATCTGGCTGCTAATACATGGAAATTCAAAGGCTGAGAAAGAATCCAGTAATTTTTCAGATCTTGGAATAAAAGAAACAGAAAACAGAAAACTTACAGCAGTGAAGGCATTCTCAGCAGTGAAAGAGAAAGTGCAGTGGTCTTGTACAAGATGGGGCAATCTCTTCTAGATGGCTTTGCAAAGTGTTGGTGGCCCATTCTGCAGAAAGATAAATTCAAACCTAAAAAGGGAGAGCTGCCTGGCAGATTAGAGAGATGCTGTGTGGATCATGTCATCAGAAGCTAAAAGGACCCACCAAATTTTCAGGTGTTGTTTCTATTATTTTTCTCCAAAAGGAAAATCAAGAACCAATGTGACTGTAAACCATAGAGATGTATTTAAATTTTTTAGAACAATATCTGATTTTTGGATGTTCTTTGCAGGAGCCTGGTTGGTGCAAAGAAATCCTCCATTTGCTCTCACTGATTTAGTGCTCAAAGAGATGGAGTGCTTTTCCTGAGCTCCACTAAAAAACCCCTCATCTTATGCCCATTTTGCTAAAGAAGCAATGTCTCAGGAACATAATTTCTTGTTGTGTAATGTGTTTTCACCTACTATTGGACATGACTTGTCTGTACCTGCTGACATGTCTCAAATGGGAAGGCTGGGTGCAGCTTTATCTTATGAGGCAGTTTTCTCCAAATTACTGGCAGTAATTGCCAGTTTTCTCCAAATATGAGAACAGACAAAGCCTTCTACAAATTGCATTGAGGAGTTTATGCAGAATGTGGACACAGGTTGCAAGCAACATGTGCTGGAGATCATGGCTGACTGCTTCATCTCCTGAAATTCATGCTTCCTGAGAGGATGCCTCTCTCTTTGTCTTCCTTTCCAGGAGATGTGGTTACTGTGGATGCTATTCCAAGTTTCAAGGTTTGCTTTAAGGCCATGAGTCAATCCATGTTTTTCTGTGCTTCCCCATCCCTGTCACTGCTGTGATGGCAACACAGTCCCCCCCCGATGAACTCTCTCTACTGACTTTCCATCACCACAGCGATGGGTCAAGGGTTGGACTCGATGATCTCTGAGGTTCCTTCCAACCCAGCCAATTCTATGATTCTATGATTCTATGATCCACAGCTTCTCTGGGCAGCTTGGGCCAGGGTCTCACCATCCTCACAGTGATAAATTTCTTCCTAATGTCTAATCTTAAATTCCCTTCTTCCAGTTTAAAGCCATTACCTCTTGTCCTGTTGCTACATGCCCTTATACAACATCTCATATTCTTTGTCTATTTTCTCCAAGTTCTTTCCTTCCCTATTTTTATGACATAGTGTTCATAGCTTGGCTCAGCTGACTTCCAAATATGTTTTGAGTTTCCATGGCTCTGGGAAGCTTCTCCTTCATCTTGACATCCTTACTGACCTTGTTCAGACATGCAGAGTCACCTGTTCAGTGTCTCTCTTCAGCACTTGATTCGTGACAGGAAACTTCTGGTCTGATTTGGATAAATGTGCTTTGAAAAGTAGGTTGGAATGAGGTAAATGGGAATACCACAAGGTTTTCTTAAGAGTTTAAGTTGTTAAAAGTGAGGAAAAGTTGGTGGGAGAATGCTTCCATAATTGCTTCAAGGGGTTAAGGCATCCACCCCATTATTGCTGGTGCCGTTACCACCAAAATGGGGCATAATCAGCTGTATCTGGCAAAAAGGGTGGAACAAGGTATGACAGGAAGGAGATGGTTATCAGGCTCTGTGTCAGCAAGTCTGTGCTGCAGGTGTTGAGTAACACACTGATGCATTTTGGGGAGCAGTAGATAAGATCTGTTGTTATGAAAGAAGACATTACATCACATGAAGATGGAAGAATACAGTTCTGCCCATACCACCCTTCCATTTGTACTCTAAAGCCTTAGAGCTGTGTTTCAGCACAGGTGATCCCATGCACAACGAGATCACCACTGTTTATGTGACCACCTCACGTGGTGTGCAGCAGCAAGTTACTAGGCATGAGGGTAAGAAGCCTCTCGGTCAGAATAAAGTGGTCTTTTTCCTCTGAACTAGCGTTGTCTCACGTTCCATGTCTCTTTACTGACCTCCACAGGTTACCTGGGAGTATGTTTTGTGGCTGGCTGCTCTGTTTATCCTTTGGTTACTTGAACTGTTGAAATTCATATCATCATCTATTATTGAAATTGTTACTGCTGCCCACCCTACTGTTATGAGAAAGTTAATTTAAAAGGATTTTACCGAGTTATAGCAACAAGGGAAGCTGCCTATGCAATCCACTGAATTGATTTGCTACCCCTCCAAAACAGCAAAGGAAGGAACACAGAGCTTATCATGAAAACCAATCCCCTGTCTTCTTCTTCTCCTCTACAATTCAAAATATTTTCAGCAGCAAGTTGTTGCAAATATTTTGGCAATTGCCCCTTCTGCCAGGAGAAAAGAGACAAGTCCATGCCATGAAGTAAGTGTAACAGCAGATAGGGACACACTGGTCAGCCCTAAAGTGGTCAGGCAGTTGAACTAGGTAATCATTGTAGGTCCCTTTCAACTCAGCTCAACTCAAAACTCAACTCAGCTCTTCTATCCTATCCTATTCTCTCACCAGAAGGGAGAAAGTTCCTACTTGTACAAATAATAAAGGCACTTGACCTCCCTATGTCTTTGGTATCATGCTCAAGAAATCTACTGTGTTTATGGTATGCAGAAAGGGAATTAACAGCATTGCTTTGAGAGCCATCAAATATATTAACCATTTATGAGGTGTTTCAGAAAGGAAAGGACCATAATGCAGGTCTGGCCCACTTCATCCTGATACAAGGAAAGGAAGAATAGATTACAGAGCATGAAAATGTGGGACATGTGAGAGAACAAGTGGATATCCAGTAGATATCAAGTCATAATTGAATGTTTGATCTTTTTAACAGGTGAGATCTCTTAGTGTGAAAAGACAGAGGGATGGGATGAGGAATTAAACTGGAAGAGGAGCAATTGAGGTTAATGAGGAAGAAATTCTTCCCTGTGAGGGAGGCAAGAGTCAGGCCCAGGCTGCCCAGAGAAGCTGTGGCCACCCCATCCCTGGAAATGTTCAAAGTGTGGTTGGGTGGGACTTGGAGCAAGCTGGTCTAGTGGGAGATGTCCTTGCTCATGGCAGGGGGATCAGAATTAGATGATATTTAAGGTCCCTTCCAACCTAAACTGTTCAAAGATCTTAAGTATCCTGCAGCAAGGATTGGAAAATGGCTTCAGTAGGAATTGAAGGGGCTCAAGATGGGATGGAGCAAGGTCAGGGGTATGTGGTGTCTCTGCTCCCTCTATGCTTTCCAGTCTTGTGCCTAGAAACAGGCAGATGAAGAGACTTAACCTGTGGGGCAACCAGACTGTAACTGTTTATCCAGCTAAAGTGTTTAGGATTACTCTTATCTCCTCATTTATTTTGGAGCTCCTGTGAACTGCAGCAATTGCTTACAGGCAGGCTAAGGAGGAAAAGCTGCCACAAATCCTGTGGCAGCAACAGTAGCTGCTTTAAGAAATATACCTTTAGGAAAGAAATCCCTCCTTAATGCCACTCAGGATAAGTTGGAGAGAAAGCAAAGACAGTCTGCTGTCCCAGTCTTCCAGAAAAGTTTCTGTAGCTATTGCATATCATCTTTACATTAAGCAAAACTGAAGAGAAGTCCTTGCTGTCTTTAGTCATGGTATCTTCTCACAAAGGACAGAAGATCAGAGTTAAGGAATGAGGTGGCTTAGAAAACAAGAGCAACAATCTTGAGACAGGAATTCTTGGCTGAATTTGGCAAAATTCAGCTGAGTTTTGGAGACTGCAAAAAAACCTGGTGCTGTAACATCACGAAATAACCAGGCACTTGCAGTAGACTGCTTTGCAGAGAAACTGTTTGCTGTTTTTTTGATTAATCAGAGATAGCATTTACATGGACAGTATTTAAACCCACCATATGTTACCTATATTACAGGATAGGTCATGTATGTCCTATATCCTTCTGACATAGGACAGAAATTCAGTAGCAGTTCACTCAAAAAGAGTAAATCATTTCAGTTTGTCACCCAACCATTTTTAACAAACATTTTCCCAGAATAACTCAAGAGGTGGAGTAACACACAGACTCTGGTCTGTTCAGAATGAATAAATTAAATCAGAAGAAAGATGTCACAAAAGCAGATATGCAAGCAGATCAGCAAGTTGTGCTCCTCTAGAATTTTCATTACTTCTTGTAGTTTGTTTTCTATAATTATATGTCCTTATCAAACAGAAGTCTTGATTTTCTTGCATGACTACCTTGGGAAAAGTAAGAATGCAGCCTCTGAAAAGAACATATTTCTGAAAGGTTAAAATCCCTCCTGTCTGTGAATAATGGGAACCAATTTTTTCTTTTAAGCTGTTGGATTTAAAGGGCAATTTTTGCTTTTGACAAATTGCACAGCAAAGGTTCCTCTCTGCTGAGAAGAAAGTTTTTTTGGGGGGACACCTGGACATCCAGGGAGACAGAAATATCACTAATATTGGGGTTCAAGAAGGAGAAGAAAGCCAAGGGAACTAGAGTCTGCTTTAGGAGTATGATGGAAATTCATTCAATTTTGTATTTGGAGCTTGCATACCTGTAGTAGTTGCAGGAATGGAAGTCAGATCTCTTCTGCTTGCCAACTGAAATAAGTTCTTATTTAAGAAGAGCACAGGCACACAAGAGGAGAAAAGGGTAAACAAAGGTTTGAGGAGACAGAGAGCTAAACCAACCATCATGGTGTCTCCACAGTGAATGTCTTCCTCTGCAGAGCAGATAGAGGGTAGTGCTATAGTATTTGTTTTTCTTACCTCTTTCTTTGTTCTTGTGTATTTGCAGGATGCCTTTTTATCGTTCCATGTTGACAAGGTGCTGGTGAGCAAGTACCTGAAGCCACTGCAGACTGGGGAGCTGGCACCAGATCAACCCAGTGTTGAGCCCAATAAAAATGTAAGTCTCTCCTTGTAAATCGACCAAGGGGAAATATTCTGAGATTAGACCTTGCTCTTCTGTATCAGTGCAGCACCTGCAACAATGAGATCCAGTTTCTTCACAATTTTTTGTGCTAGTACTTAGAAACAACACAGGAATATTAGTCTGAATCCACATTATGTGGTTGAGAACGAGATTCCTGAAGCTGAATTTTTCTTATCACAGCAGCTCTACACAAATAGCAGTGCCTTGTTTTGCTCTGATGAGTATCACAGCTGTCACCTTTTGTTCTTTTCCTGCTTTCTGTGTAGACGGGAATGCTGGAAACCTTCTTACCCATCTGTAGTCATGCCTTGCCTATTTCTTGATCACCAGAGCCTGTATTTACCTTGCTCTATGCAAACTCCTATTCCCCTAAACGATTGGAAAGACAGGCTGGCAAGCTCCTTCATGGGGTGAGTTGCATAGGGACAGGAGTCAGGCTTGGGAAGCACCTGCAGAGTTGTCAAAGACAAAGGTGGGTTGGCCTAGCACCTCTGTTGTCCTCATTTCTTGGCCCTCATTCCTTGCTGCCCACTAGCCTGAGGCCAGCTGGGCTGTAGGAACCACTTTTCATACAGTTTTTTTTACCCACTCTTGGGAAGGATACAGTGGAGACATTGAGACCCATCGGAAGTGGTAGCTGGAGTAATTTCATTGGGCTCACCACTAGATGGCAAACTATGCTCATGCACACACAATGCAGCTGCCACTAGACACAACTTCCATGTCATCCATGTCCTACCTGCCACAAAGAGGATGAAAGAAACACCAAAGATGCAGTGTTAGGGGCTGGAGGGACAGACCTTGAGCTCAGTGATAGCTGATGCTCACTGCTGCATCTTCTTCTCAGGCAAAGGAACAAAAGCTGTAGGAGCAAAGATAAAGTTTACTTGTGTGCAAGTCCAGCTCTTGCCCAATTGGCCAGATCCTTTGTTCTTTCTTTCCTCCATTAAAGTGGCCCTTGGGTTTTGAGGCTGCAAGCACTGCACTTGAGAAACAGGGAACATGTAACACTGGTGCTTCCCACAGAAAATGCTGCTCAAAGACTTCCGTGCATTGCGTGCCCTGAAAAAGTGTTGTACTTTGTGAAAAAAGTGAAAAAAAGCCCTGAAAGTGTTGTACTTTGTCTTTCATGAAACAGGGAGCATCAGCCAGATGGTGGACTCTTCTGCACTCCCAGCACCATGCTAAACCCAACTGCTTCCAGAAAGATCCTGATATTGATATGCACCCTTTGTTGTTTAGTTTGGGAAAGAAGTTATCTGTGGAGGTCAGTGTGTGTGTGTGTGTGCTTATGGACCAGGATTTGGGAAGAACACCCTAGTAAAAAAAAAAAAAAAAAAAAAAAGAAGCTTGCTCTACCATAAAGATCTAAAACTAAGATGTGATGCTTTGTGAGCAGATCACCTTTCACAGTAAGTTCCTTTAAAACTTTCTTGAAGAAAAGTGAACTTGTAGTTGTAAATAAATCAGACATGATGCATGTGTGTCATATATAGGGTGGAAAATCCATCAGCAAAAAGTTAATGGTTATAGCAACTTAATGACCTAGTACAACAACTCAGTAATTAAAGATTATTAGATAACTTGTAAACATGAACAGCAAGCATGTCAGCAGCTGACCTGGAATTATTACTTTAGTATTCATGTCCAAGGCTCCAGAGATACAGGTGGCTTTGGTAGGTCAATGCCTTCTAGGAGAAGGAAGAAACCAGCACAGCAGGACTGAATAACCCAGGGCTGTTCCTCGAGCTCTGGAGGAGAGTTCTTGGCAGGTTCCTCTCATGGGCAGAAGTCATTTGATCACCTGGGATGTTCTTGGCTTGTAATTCCAGGAGTGACACCTGAAGGCAACACAGAACCCTTTTTTGCTGTACAACTACATCAGCTCTTATGAGACCCTGCCAGAGGAGCTACAGCAGTGAAATATTTTTCTCCTTGAAGACCTTTGCCACCATGAAATTGCGATTTAGGTGTACATATTTGGAGAACAAAATAGAAGGTAAAAAAGGAAAATACATATGACTATTTCTGAACAATAATATAACTTAGCCTTGTCACCAAATTAACTCTGAATATAGTAAAACAGCAAAACCAGGAATTTCAAGATTTAAAGCCTTACATTAATGGAATAAGGATTTATGGACATTTATATTATGTATGTAAACAGGACAGAGGAGTATATCAGAGGAGAAGACAGTAGGAATGAAGGTCCCTCTTGGGAGGAAAGAATGGAAAACAGCAAGTTACCTGTGCAGATTGCTTAGTTTTCCACTCAAGATTTCTCTTTTTTTGTTTGTTTCTTTCCACAGCTTGGGATAAAAAAGACCAAGTACATGCCATACAATCACCAACACAAATACTGCTTCATCAGTGAGTACCTCATTTTTCCTGCAATACCATGAGAGGTTCTAACGTGGCTTGCAGATTGTACTTGTCACCTGTAGGATGTGAGCAGAACTAAGGTGCTTGCATCAAAGATCATAATCAGGTTTTATCTAATTTTTGGATGATGAAGACCTGATTGGATAAAACTCTGAGGTCTCACCTTATAGATAATTCTGCTCAGAGATCATGGGTCCTTTCCAGCCTGAATTATCTCATGATCCAATGCAATATCAGGTTACTGTGGCAGTCAGAAGGATTATTAAGCTGCTGGGGTCTTGTCCTCATTTTTCAGGATTCTCCACACTTTTTTGTTTTCTCTCTTCTCTAAAAGAAGGCATGGTCATAGCTCTCCATGAGGAAATGGAAGGCAATATTACCCATGTTGCCCTGAGCAGCAGCAGGCTGTCATGCTGAAAAGCAGGAACTCAACCAAGCTTCCAAGAGCTTCTTGTATTACCTTTATTTTGCCTCTTGAGGTCAGCAGGCTCCCAGATTGCTTGCTGTTAGTCTGGTTTGATGCACGCTACAATCCAGAAAAATTTGCAGCCCTAAAACTTCTCAGAGTATTCTCTCTCTTGAGCAGCCAGTTGGGGGATCCTTTCCTTCCAGTCCATGACATGACCAGTGACAAGGAATTCTCCCTTACAGCTCTTCCTCCACTCCTGTTTCCCCCCTACTTCCAGTGCCACACATTTTACATTGCATACACAAAAAGGTATTGGGTGGTAAGTGTTGCTGCTGCTTGTGGAACCAGAAAGGGGCAGTTGTGGGCCTCCAACCTTTCTTCTGAACATCAAGCCAGCTTCTGTCCACAGCTCAGTCCCTGCTGTGTGACACTGGAAGGTCCATAGGGGTCAGGAATGGGAGGCTGTGGATTTGTAGGAAATGTTGTCCATGATTTGTTAGCTGTATGCATGTATTTGGGGTTACTTCCCCTGCCAGGCAGCTGGAATTAATGCTTTGTTCTTCCTTCTCTTGGATGTGTTATGCAGATAGGAGAACAGAGCAACTTCCAGCCAAAATGAGATCCTTGGTCTAGCACTTAATTCATTGTGGAGTCCTGGGCAATGATTTGATACAAGTTTTCAGCTCATGTTTCTGAAAGCATAGCCATTTGCATATTAATTTATTTACTAGGCATGATTCAGGCTCAGATTCATTATCAAAAAGTATTGTTAGATTGTGTTATCTTGGACTGTTCCAGCTGAACCAATCTAGCAAAAATTTGTAAAAGCTGAACGTAGATTGTTCCCTCATGTATAAATACATGAGAGGAAGCTTAGAAAAAAAATTAAGCAAATGTAATTTATAATGATTTTCTTTACATGTTGTCTCTGGTTCTGGTAGGACTTGGCCTGGATGCTGACATTCTATATCAGATTCTTTTTTGTGTATGGATCATTATTAGAAATAAAGAGTCTTCTGGCATATTTTTTTATAATGAGGTGATATCTCTCTGGAAGGATCTTCAGCCAACCTTTATGTATTCTTTCCACTTGTGCCTGTTTGTCATTCTCTGCCTTTGCTTATCCTTCCATATTCTCCTTTACCATCTCATTTTTTAATTTGTTGTGGGTTTTTTTTGGGGGGGGGGAGGGGTGTTGGTTTTTGTTTGTTTTTTTTTAATTTTGTGATGCTACCCTAAGACCCTTCTGCTTAATTTCTAGCTCAAGTCTTATGGCAGCAAAGAAACTTCACTGTGGGCTGACAAAATTGAGAAATACCTTACATAAAATTCAGTCCTTTGGGTGTTGGGTGTGCTACTGTTGAGAGAGAGAACATTTAACAGAAGCAGCTTAGCCTGGGCTTGCAAACACCCAGGAATTATCCAGCAGCATTGGCTTGAATGGATGACATACTTTACACTTCAATCATTTTACTGATTCTAACCAGTTTGGTCCTTGGCTACAGATAAAACAAGATGTAGCCAGGCTACATCAGTCTCATAAAAAAAAATAAATTAAATAATCATGACTTTCATAAGGAAGTATGAAACTTCTAGGCTTTGAAAGTTCTTCCAGGTGCTGGATTAGCAAGACTGGTGTTCAGCTGTGTGTTTGTGAGGCTGGTTATGCTGTTATGTCCAAGTTTTTTCATTGACCTGCTGACCTGTGACTGAATTCTGTCCTCTTGTCTGACTGCACAGGATGCTGGCGAGCAGCTGGTTTGTGTGGGTTTCACAGATGAACCATATCCCAATGGATATTTACTATGACAAGAATTTGGACTGGGTGTCTAGTCAGGTAAAATATTTTCCATTCTTAAGAACTGTGGACATACAGGTACAAATTTTAACTGTAAGACAAGCAAGTCTTCTATTGCTTCAAAGGGTGAGACCCTGTTGGTAATTGAGAAGCAGGATACAGGATTCAGTGACAATGACACATTCATGAGCAATTTAAAATCAAATATAGGTCCCAGATCAATTTCCTAAAGCTACCAACCTCCCCCCTTACTGCATTATTTTGTCTTGGATCTGTTACACTTACGTGGAGATGGAAGTTTGTGTTCAGGAACTAGCAGAACATCAGTGTGGTGTCCCTGCTGTCTCTTTGCACTCACTGGAGTCTAGCAATAAAGCCTGATCACCTTAGAAGCACCCTGACATCTCTGCTTTTTCTTCTTTGAGAAGATTCAGGAGCAGCTTTTGACTGTTCACATGCATTCACTCAGCCAAATCCTAGTTTTACCATGGTCCATGTTAGATAGTCTAAATCCTTTTGCAGGTCTACAAAGCTGAAAGGTTATGATCCTGGGCTTGAGACAGCTTAGCTTGGGCTAAAAAAAAAACAAACAAAAAAACAAACAAAAAAACCTAACACTAGACCAGACACATGAGAGAAGCTGCAGGCACCAATCTGTACTGACCTTGCTTTCCTTTCCTCTCCTCTAATCCAGGCAACATGCAATGTTGAGCAGTCTCTGTTCAATGACTGGTTTACTGGGCATCTCAACTTCCAGACTGAACATCACTGAGTACATGCTCTGAGATTTGCAACTGGAGGATGGGCTCATCTCCTTTTCTGGGATATGGAGATGGTTACTTCTGGAGAAAGAAGTAGTTTTTCCCAAAGTATCACTTATTTTGAAGAAATGGCACTTTAAAGCTGTTAGAGACAGCTGTGGAAAATAAGAGGGGGAAAGCACAAAGGGCTTATGAGTTGTTCATCCTAGAAGCACTCCAAGGGGAAAAAACCAGGAGCAGCTGAAGTCCTTACGCAGTGTGAGCTGGGTGATTCCTGGGAAATAATAATGAATGTGACATGTGAAAAGTAATATTTCTCATGGAAATAACTGGAAGACAATTTGTCTGTCTCCTGTTCACAGCCTATTCCCCACAATGCCAAGACACAACTACTGGAAGGTGGCTCCACTGGTGAAGTCCTTGTGTGCCAAACATGGCACTGAGTACCAATGCAAGCCATTGCTCACAGATTTTGCAGACATAGTGCAGTAAATTCCAGCCCATGGCAAAACTTTACAGAAGGCTGTAGGAGATTGGGAGCCTAACAACAACAGTTGGCTTATTCTCTCACAAATGAGCACACAAACTCTTATTTCCCTTGTCCTCACCAACACTCCTGTAAGCAACCCTGCATAACATGGCCTCTTGTGCTCTCTCTTAGCTCTCTGAAGAATTCAGGAGAGCTCTGGCTTGATGCCTACCTACACAAAGAAGACAAAGCTTGATGGTACCATTCACATTTTTGCATTCCCAGCAAGCTGAGGAGTGAGGACCACAAGAGTGTATGGGAGAAGAAAACGGGTAAGAACCAAAGGACATGATTCCAATAGATCTGAAGTTACCTGAATTTTACTTCTGGTCTTTCCTGGTGTTTTGGTTATGATATGATAAGAGGGGATAGGGCAAGCAGGAGATGAGTGTCCAGAATAGGGAGAAAGCCTTTGCTAACTGTCTGAGTAAAGATGGCCAAAAGTATTTCTGAGTATGTGTTCATGGCAGATTACAGACTGGTGCAGTTACACAGAAGTAACTTTGTCAGAGTACTCTGACAAATTTTCTTATCTTTTTTCTCTAGGTACTCCTCAAATGGAAGGTTTAATGCTTAATACAACATTTGCTCATTTGAAGTAATTTTAAATTGTACAGGATTTTGAATTAATATAGTGGTTCAGCAATGTGCTTAAATCATAATAAATTATCATAAATTACATATTGTGGCATAATAAAGTATAGCAATTGCAATATGTGATTGAATAACAACATAAATATGTTTCCCATTATGATTTGAGGATTTTTTGACTAAATGAAGTAAAATGCATTTTTATTTCCTATGTCTTGACACATAGTGAGGCATTTATATTAAGATTTTTAGAGCTTATTCAGGCTGAATAGTTATAGAAAGTCACATCATGTTTCTGACCACCCTAGGAAGTTTTGGGGGGACATTTACCTTCCTTGCTTCCTGGTGAGGTTTACAACTCTGGAAATGAACCTGAGAATTTGTTTACAAATTTATTTATATACAAATAAAATCAGGTGAGGAAGGTGGGAAAAAGAAGCAGGGAAAAGGGGAAAGAGTTGTGCAAGTTTGCAGAGTTATGCAAGCTCTGCATCATGCTGCAGGAACTCATCATGCTGCAGAGCTGTTCATGCTCCAGACTACCACTCATCTGCTTTTTAAATCAGTATCACACAAGGTTTGGACTTGAACACTGGCCACACACTGTAAGGGAACAAGAGTACAGAGTCCAGACTGTCCAGACTCAAGGTTTTATGTGAGCCACTGACTTTTGTGTGTCAAAGCTTACTAAGACAAGGCTTGTTAAATTCAAGCTTAAGGTAGTTTTGAGAGTTCAAGAGTAAACCAAATTTCCTGAGCTGATTCAAGATTTTGGCTTTGCCAGGTAGATAATGAGTCAGAGGCTGATCTAGGCTCTTTGAATCACCCTTGAGAGAAAGCAAAACCCCTTTGTCTTAGATAATAAATGGACTTTATATTGTTTGTGTAATGATTGTCTGAATTTTATGTGCCATGCTCAGCACTGACTTTAACTTAAAAACCTTTAACCCATTACAGTCAGCCAGAACATTTAAAGATTTGTTATTAAACTATTGTTAGCCTCTAAATATAATTGCAGATTTACCAGGGTAAACAGCACAAAGTACAAATCCCAAACCATGGGAATAAAAGAAACAACTCCTGAAAACTCTGGGAAAAGTAAGGAGTGAAGCAGGAGTCTTCAATTATTTTCAAACACACCCCCACTATTTTAAAAAGCCTTTTCAAATTACCTTAAGTAGTAATTTTAAAATAACTTCTTCAGGTAGATGAGAGCCTTGGTTTTGAAGAACAGCATTTGATTTTGGGGCCTTTGACATGAATTGGCTTCTAGTGTAATTTGCAGTCAGGACCCCTGGAAGTCAAAATGCAATAGATAAAAAGAGCTGCAAGTATTTTAGATGAGGACCCCACAGTGTGCAAATGAGGAAAGGTGTGCCAGAAGGTTGAGCAAGATTAAGATGAAAGGGTGTGGATAAAAATGGAACATGGATCTATGCCAGAGCAAACTGAAGGAGTTGCCAATTTTTCCCCAGGTATCTTTCACCAATCTTATCAGGATGTCAGACAGCATAGGTTTAGATGAAAGGCTGCCTTATTTTGCCAGGAAAATATTTAATAGCTTGGTGAGATTTTACAAAGAAGATACCACTGGGAGGGCAAAAGAAGAGAACATATACAAATTAGTTACATAACCCAACGGCAAAACATGAAATAAAAAAAAAAATAAAGGACTCATAAAATTGAATGTTTCATTATATGAAATCAGACTGGAAGTAAAATTAGCATCACCATTAAAGCCTCTTCTCTAAAGGTGAAAAATGATGGAAAAAATGCAGCATATTAACTGACTTATTCTAAAATGCAACATTTATTTCTAAAACTTGGAAGTTCAAATTCTATTCTTTTATAATAGTCATACCTTGAAATTGGGAATCCAGAATACATGGTTTCCACTGGAAATAACATTGAATGTTTGAATTGAAAATTAAGTATTTATTCTGATAAATTCTCTCTGAAAAAGGATGTTTTAAGAAATGGTGTACATGAAAAATTTAATTTTATACATGACACCTCATAATAATAGATATTAAAAAACTAAATAAGCACACTCAACATGTGTTATAAAGCTGAATGGTAAATAATAAACTGATTATTTAAATCAAAAGCTGTATCAAACAAAATCAAAAAGGCTGACAGATCTTAGCCAAATTTTTTATAGTATAATGAATCTTTAATTAATGGAATGTTGACATTATTTCTCATCCTGCATTCTACACAGCTTTGTACATATATGTCTATCAGATGCATAACTCCAATTAAAAAAAATAAGAAGCTGTAACTGATTTGTTTTAAATCTAAATGAAGAGCAGCATTCAAGACAAGCAACAAATGTCAAAAGCACCTCTGACTCTGCACATGTGCAGTAAATGAAGTAGAGAAAATGAACAGATTTCTTCATCCTTGCTTTTCCAGCTTTTCTCTACAAAGTCAAGAGCATTGTCAGGAGGCTGTAGGCAACATGAGAGCTACAGTTAGGCAGAGCCACATCATTTCATCTCCTTTATCTGCACCAATTGTAATTTTTTGCCCCTCATCTCAAACTATACAAGCAGGAACACCACCCTAATTGCCTTCTGTAAGTGGGTTTAACAGAGGTTAGAGGAAAAAATTCAAGCCGAGCAGAAATATGTTAGACTTTTGTTAAGGATTATACTTTAAGGCAGAGCAAAAAGTGTGGAATTGAAAGCAGCACTGGTTTGGCCAGCTTGCTTGCCAGGGTCTGGCACTTTTTAATTGAGCAAATTGAGTTAGGAACAGGTCATGCAAACTTTGGCTAAGGCCAGGGGTCCGCCCTGCCCCGTTTGGGCACACATTGGCTACAGTAGTCAACAAAAGATGATGTTTGATCAAACAGGTAATATAATCTGCAGATTTTCCTCTGATCCATTATATCAAGACACTGCTAGTGTGAATAAACACCATGTTTACTTGATTTCTGAAAAAAAAAAAAAAAATCAATAAAAAGATAACAAGGTTCCCAATACTGGTCAAAGTTTTCAAATGGTGAAATCTGAGAGGAATAAGCCAAGAACAAACATTGAAGTGAATAGACACAGCATATCTATATAAAACATTTTTGTGATTTCTCACAGGAAACAGAAAATTAAGTTTTTCTTCTGATTTGTTCCATTATAGCTTTACAATATTTGAACTGGATCACCAGACCTAACGTGGCTACAGTAATCAAGCAAAGCACCTGCTATATTCTCATAATGACAATTATGATCAAGGTGAGTGTTTCTGAGATTTTCAAGAAACTGAAAACATGTGCAAGTTCTTAAGAAAAATAACAAACCACAGAACAAAGAAATCAAAAAAACAAGCAACCAGCAAAGTAACAGGTGTCTTAATCCAAGGTAAAGAACAAACTATCATCATCTAACAAAATTAAAGGGTGCAGCTTGTAGGCTAAAAAAACCATCACCATAATTATGTTAACAGTACTAGACCTCCTTGATCCAGCTACTTTTCTCTGATAAGCAGGACACAAATATTTTTTGTAATATTTTTTTGGTATTAAAATGACAATTATTAGTTTACCAAGTTTTCTGGGTAACCTAAAAAAAAACTGCAGCACAGGTCCTGGGGGCCTGTTTATTTTCAGACTGCAATGCAGTGAGATTTCCAGTTGCACTGGAGTTGAAGTTTGATTTGGGGTGGAACCCCACCATGACAAAGTTCAAGCAGTTATTACACAACTCAATCACACAGGCTCTGTGCAGCAACCCAGGCTGTAAACTCCACAGTAAAACAAAACTCAAGATGCAGAAAGAATCATAACTGACCTTAAGTGTCATCTAGTCCAAGCCACACACAATAAGTATGGACACCCTCAACTAGATCAGGTTCCTGAGAGCCCTGTCTAACCTGACCTGAGTGTGTCCAGGTATGGGGAAATTTATAAAAGTAAAATTTTGTGAGAAAATGGTGACTCACATGGCTGCCTAAGAAACCATGTATCAGATCTTCAGAGAAAACACCTTTCCTCCAAGACGAGTAACATGTACAATGTTCTTTGACAAATCACCATGACTAATTTAATGGATGGTAAAGCCACAGACACCTACACACTGCTTAGTAAACAATTTCTCCCCAGTGGCTTTCAGAAGGCAAGCTGAGTTCAAGAGAGGAATTCATGGGTTTTTTCCAATGTACTTAGAGCAGTAACATTCAATTCATATCTACCTCACTCCTTTTTTCCCCAGAGATTTAGCAACTTCATACACTTACTCATCTCCTGACACAGCCCACTTAAAAAAAAAAAAATGGCCATTGAGATTCTGGACTCCCCTGCTGCTTTTGTCTGCTCAAGTCCAAACACTTCGGAAAAAGGGAAAACCACCTCAGAATAGAGGGGAAGTGCCCATGAGAGGGAGAGGCACTCTCAGAGAAGCTGTATTTCCAAAACCTAAGTTTCAAATTCATTTCCAGTGCCACTGGAAAAAAAAAATTATAACAAGAAAGTGTTTCTAAAAGTGTTAGTGTTTTCTAAAAGAAAATGATAACAAGAGAGTGTTGAGCAATCCTTCTTTGCACAAAGCTGAAAATAGTATTGCAACAACCTGCTAAAGGGATGTTTGATTTGCCTTGAGTAGAACATAAAGTCCAAACACAAGTAAGACTGTGTCACGTCATGTAAACAGTCTTTTTATTAACACAGTAAGTAGCCATAAAAGGATTTATCCTCTTATTTGAAGAAACAATATTGTTCTTCATGTGCTGGCAAACCCTCTCAGCACCTTTTGAAGAAATTTTACTGGGCAATACTTGTCATGGCCCGTTTAGCAGCACAGAACATAGGTCAATCTTTTAAGTACAATTACAATTAAATTAAATATTCCAAACAAAGGTAGATGCAGAAGACAGAATAGGCTGGGAAGGTAGCATTTGACTGCTCAACATGACTACATTTCCAGGAGAGGAAAGTTGCCTCTTAGTCATTCCCTAGTGCTTAGTTGGTTTTCTTAAGACTTGACACCACCCAAATTTTAGCCTAGTCTCTAAATTAGTGTAATTTACAGTAGAATTTATTAGTGATAATTGTTTCTGTGCATGGTGAGATAAAAGCCACCTGGATAAACATAAAATAGCTGTCCATGGTAAACAGTCCACTAAAATCTCCAAAGCCACATCACAGTGCCCTTTCCACCACATGCTCAGGTGTATTTATCCACTGTTTTGTAAAAATTATCCTACAGTGTATAATGAGGCACGAGGCACACAGTTCCTTACTTGTGAAACAAAAAGCAAGGATTTAGGAAAAAAAATAACTGGAATAAGAAAAGCAGGACAGATAGTCAACTTCTGAAATAGATAACAATTACCCAGAACTTCAACAGCTTCTGCATGTTGAAATATGAAAGTATGATTAAATTAAGCTATTTGAAAATATTGCACAGAAAACACACAATGTGCTGCCAAGGGATTTTTAAATAGTTTTATTTCAGAAATAAAAGAGGAAGACAGTGTAATTCATTTAACAGACACAACTGAAAGCAAAGATTAAGCCTTGTTTATTCTTTTCCAAAACTCACTGGGATTCTATGCTCCGTCAAGAAATATTCCCACCTATTTATGTAGCTCTTTCAGGTCCAACCTGCTTCATCAGGTAAAAATTTAATTGAATTCCAGAAGAGAATGTTATGCACCTCTATCACAGGTAACAGGCAACATTACAACATGCCTAAAAGCAGGTTTTACACAGGAATCCAGCTATAGATACACACATTCATACAAACATGCTTCTTCAGTTGAAGTCTAACTTTGAAAACTAGCTCTGGCTTCACCAAAGGATGTATCAGATTAGGCAGTAATATAATAATTTCAAAAGCCACTGGGAATAGCTTTGGAAGTGCATAAGCTTCAATTTGGCCAAGATAAAAATATTAATACATTTGAAGGTTAATTTCTCAGACACTTGGAAAATTATTTTTTTTCTACTTAAATTCTTGCAGATTACAGAGAGAAACTGTTCTTCCCAGAGAACGGTAAAATAGATTTAGTCATAAAGTGTATGTAATAAGAAAATATCCTTTCCTATCTCACTCAGGTCACTTATATCCCAACCTAGCATTAGTAAGCAAAGATAATCCTAAAATATGTATTGGGAATAAAAGGTCAATATTCAGATTAAACTTTCTACTTATCTTTATTTTGAGCATTAGGAATGAAACTTGATCAACCTTTTGCTGTAACTACTACCTATCATTTTACTTCTGGAAGGCAAAAAATGAAATTCAAAGGAAGTAAGTCTACAAATACGTACAAATAACTATCTTATTAGAAATATTCAGCAACAAACTTTAACATGAACAAGTTTTATCCATGAGGATAATCACAGTATCATTATAGGATTTTTATGTGCGATTTATCCAGGAAAGTTTTACAATTTGAAAAAAAAAAACAAAACACACAAAACAACAGTATTTTGATTAAACTTGTTTGCTTCTAAAAAAGAAGACAATTTTTAATCATTAACTCATTAACAAGAAGTAAAGCACTAATGTTGAAAGGCACTAGAATTGTCAGCTTGTGTTACCTAGTGTCCACTGCAGACGTGAAAGCTTAATAAATCAAGCCTGTAAAACACTTCTGGTTTTGTGCTGAAGTCTGCTACATTAACATCTTCAACAGGTTGTCCTGCAGTTGAAAGGATGAAAAATTCATAGGGCAAATCTCTGCAGCACACTTTACAAGTTGGATCTCTCTTTGGCAGATACACGAGATGTGGACTGTGTGTATGTCCTAATTACATCCTAAAAACAATACAAAAGAAATATTCAGAGCAAGTTCCATTAAAAGTAAGTAGAGGAACTTCAGAAAAAAAAATTAGTACTTGAAGCAACAATTATGTTATGCTGTGTAATAAGCAGTGAGCCCAGAAAAGGCTTGTGGAAGTGTTTCATTACCATTACAAAGAGTGGGTCATAATTTGGCCTGAAGATTCAACCTGAACGAATTGCGTATCATGCACAGTTATCTTCCAGAAGCCTTACAAAAGCCCAACTGAAACAAATAATAGCACATCATTGGTTAATGAGCATTTTAATTAAATGTAATTAGAGTAATGTTTCCTCATTTTGCAATTCTACATGCACTTGCTTTTGCTGTTTCTATCAAATGGCAATCAAGACCAATTTCTCAGTTTGATGAGTTTAAAAAAGAAGCTCAGATAATTCACAGCCACTCAAAATGCAACTACAGAAACCATGAGCATACGTTTTTCCCACTGTCAGCATTGTATTTGTCCAGCAAAGCCTGAATACGAGCACCATAGTCAGGATGAACATCAGTGAAGTTTTTCACCTAAAGGAGGAGACAGAACAGAAAAGGCAGCAAGAGTTTTTTCTTCCACTTCAGATGTATTCTTTAATACATTTTCTCCTCTGCAGTCTACATGAAGGACCTATCATAAGTAAGAAAAGGAAGATAAAAACCCTTTTCTCAAAGTTCAATTCTGATTAAAGGAATTATGAACCTCTCCAAAAAGTAATTCTATCTCAGAGAAGAATTCCTGATACTCCTTTCAATAAGTTTATTTCCATTTGGACAAAGTTACTAGACTGCAAGAAAACCTAGAATAAAGAGCAAAGGCTGAAAACCAAGGAGGCCACTTACAGCTCTCTTCTGAATGAAGAGTTGGGCATCTTTGAGATGATCAGCAATATTTTTACACAACCTCTGGCGTTCATCCTCCTTCAGGACTTTGGTATAGAATTCTCGCACCTTATGATTGGAAACAAAGATTTATTTGGAAATTTCCAAAAGTGACTCATTATACCTGTAGCAGTCAGTAATACGTACTAGACTTAGGATTTGCTATTACTCAAAAATAACAGCTTTTACTTACTAGACAGGTAACACATACAACACTCAAAATACTTACTCAAAAGGCAACCGAATTGTTGTTTGGGGTTTTTTTTTTTGAAACTCTGCTAACAACTCTACATCCAGTTTGCAATATCTGTTGCTTACTGAATTAATAAAACCAAATATTGTAGGCATCCAATCGTGACATTGCATGCATACTTCAGCTTGCATATCCCCAGACACTAATAGCAAGAAGACAAAGTTACACCCTCTAGATAATGTGCTCAGAATATGGATAGCAAAGGTCAGTGAGAATTTGCTAATTGTCCTGTCAAAAAAATTTCACTTATTCATGAAACTAAGATCTATGGAGATATTCCAAGCTCTCATGAGAGCTGAAGTTCAGGTTAGTCCAGATGCTTCAGAGAGAAGCCATGTTTGAATGATTCTTATTAAAATTCCCTAGACTTCTATGAGATCATCTATGTAATGAGCAATATAAAGCTTTTTTGTCCATCATACCTGAGTGACATTATCTTCATTTGCACTGTTGAAACGCTGCACATCTCCTGAGACACACATGCGGCTCTCCTTTAACATGGGCTGATCTTCTGGACCAGTAAAACTATTTGGATAATAGTTTGGGGCACCACCTGAAGAGAAACACCCCCCCCAAGAAAAACCAAGAACCCAAAACAATTAGATGCCAACGCTCTCAGATTAAGTCAGAAGACAAAAAATGTTCTTTGCCAAGAACCACCTAAATTGATTATACAATTATTCACAGATCCACAGAGTGTTAGGGGTTGAAAGGGACCCTGAGAGATCACAGAGTCCAACTCCCTCCCAGAGCAGGACCACTTAGTGTAAGTCACACAGGAACATGTCCAGGTATGTTTTGAATATCTCCAGAGAAGGAGCCTTCACAACCTCAACGGGCAGCCTGTGCCAGTGTTCCGTCACCCTCATAGTGAAAAAGTTTTTGCTTATGTTGACACAGAAACTCCCATGTTCCAGCTTGCATCCATTACCCCTTTGTCCTATCATTGGTCATCACTAAGAAGAGCCTGGCTCCATCCTCCTGACACTCACAGTGGATTATAATTCACTTTATTAAACAGTTGTCAGCATCTTCCTGTCAACGTACAGCCGAACATCAGAAGCTGTGTCTTCAAGACAGTATTTAACAGCACTTATTTCAAAGAGTTCCAATAGCTTTTTGGGGGAAAAAAATTAATTGTGGCAGAAATAAGGAGGTCTACCCATTCTCACAACACTGCTCAGGCAATTTTAGATAAAGTCATAGAAGTCAAAACTGTAGGGCAAAGCAGCATAAAAATATACTTTTATCTACATATTTGCAGTACTAATTATCTTAACTATGTAGGAGCTTCACTTTAAACACATAACGAACCTACAGAAGTGCATAAAAATCAACTTATTCTCTGCTCCTGGACAGCAGCAGCTGTTCTCAAGTTCTCATTTTACAAATATTTCCCTCTTTCATCAGCAAGCATTAGAACTCATAGCCCAGAGGAATACAGTGCTTTTGACACCAGGCACAGTTAAGTACATCCTAGTTTACTCTTGGACATAAAACAGAAACTATTGAGAAAATGCTGACAGAACACAACCTGCTGAAGAGAGGCAAAGTTACACCTCTAGTCGTGGCATTTACACTCCTGCCTCTCACAATCTCTTGGAAATCAGAAAGCAAAGCAGTTTAACAAAGTGGACTGAGGAATAAAAGACTAAAAGTCTTCAAATTTAAAAATGCTAATACAGCTTTCACAAAGGCCATCTCTGGTTTGTTTTGGCTTTCTGTTAGAATAATTTTCTGCCTAGAAGTAGAAACAAAGAGGTAGTAATTAACTTCTGTGAAGCCATTTCTCTGGCATATTTTATTTTTAATTTACTATTTGCAACCTTTTCTATTAAGTCCCCTCTAGCAAGCATGTTTCTAGAAGTCTTTAAAGGAGCATAAACTAGGAACATTATTGAATTCATTTGACTCTGGGGGTTCTCCTGTAAACCTCCTCTCTCCTTAAGGCCCAGTTGTAAGTTTTAAAATGTGCTTAAAGTTTCACTTGTTTTTCACACTTTTCAAATAAAGTCCCTACCCCCCCATCCAAATATCCTAACAAAGTCTCCTTTCCTGGAGAAATAGGAGATACATACATCCATTCTAAACAACTATGTAAAGACGACAAGCATTCTACTTTGAGAGCAAGAAGAAAACCTCCCTTGTCTTCCCACTGGATAAAAAATTCAATATGACTCTATTTGTAGAGTCACACAAATTGAAAAACACAGTCAAGAGAGCATCAACTACTTCAAACAAGGCTGAAGTTGTATAAGGAACATCCATATTCTTCTTTTAAAGTCTTAAAAATATGTAAATAATATATTCTGAAATCTACACAAGCAAGCTTATGTTTCACAGTACAATTTTGATTCTCAACTCTTCTACAAGACTGACAAGAGACACACAGTGGGTGGATACACAAAGAACAGTGATAAAGGCAATACAAGACATTCAGATTTAAGAATGCTTTTAACAAGATCCCTCAAATACAGGGTAACAGGATTAAAAATCAGTATCTGTTTAAAGTGAGTACTTTAAATCCCTGTGAAAAGAATTTTGCAATACATACAGAGGAGTCATTAAAGATTAGTTTCATTACTACCTTGGTTATCAGTAGTGCACATTGGTCCATCCCTCTGGTAATTGGCCACACGAGTTCTGAAGGGGCAGTTCACAGGAATTTGTAGATAATTAGGTCCCAGACGGTGTCTGTGAGTGTCAGGATACGAAAAAAGACGACCCTAGAACATTTATCACAGAAATTAAATACTACTTGATGAAACAGATCACTTAAGTGGTACATGCCAATTCAAAGCATTACACATTAAATAGTAAAAAGATGACTGTTTCCTTGCCATATATATTCCTGACATACTTAAAATTATGTCCCAAGTGACAACTACAAACTAACTTTGCTGGACTACAGGGAAGAATAGAAGGTTGAGCTGTATTTATGCAACTGGGGTATTTCCTACCAATTTCAGAATGATAAAACTTATTTTGAAGCACGTAAATGGTTAGACAAGCAAACATGAAAGTGACTACAATGGTGCTGAGTGTTACTATGGAACAAAAGAACGTTTGCCTACTTATTTTCAACCTTAGACTTAAAAACTGATTAAGTCTGAAATATGGTATTGCCTTATTTATTTAATGAACTGCATCTGCAGCAGTTCTAGTGACATCTGGATGCCAAGACACACTGCTTCTGACCATGAAGTCTGTGGCAGTGAAGAGAGGCAAACCAGAAGAACTGCATGATGGTTCAAGAGTTTATCCAGTTAAAACTGGCAAAATACCTCCTTGTAGCCATGGAGATAATTTCAAACAAGTTTTAATCTTAAAAAACATATACATGACTCTGCAGACAGTATACTCTACTGCAGGCAGACTTTTCAGGTATTTTGATCTGTTAAAAAAAAAATAAAAAATCTAAGACTTCCTCTAAGGAATTATCTTGCTGTTTGTATCAGATACTAGTTACACATGTATTTTAAAGCATTTCAAGTCCACTCCTCATACTGGTAAGAGTTTAGAATTCTAATGATACAATGTAAAAGCATGAATAAATATGCATCGCTACTTTGGTTCTATCCCATACTTGTTGCCAAGGTGAGTTTTTTGCATGAATTTTGATAGCTATTGTAGATGCCCTCTAAATTCTAGATCTCAAATTCTAGATCTCTTCCTTCAGTTCCATTGTATTTAGATTTTGGATGAGCACATTAAATGGTGATTCATTAAAAAACAACCCCCAAAACAAACAAAAGAAAGAAATCAGTTGCTTCAGTCAAGTTTAATCGTGCTCCACAAACAGGGCTTGGAATGTTTTCCTAGATAACAAAGCAAAGATAATATTCTCCAGGCAAAAACTGATGTGCATGGTATCTTACCTGCAGCATTTTATCAGGGCTGGGTTCAATACCAGGTGGCATGTTGCTGGGATCATATGCCATCTGTTCTACCTCTGCAAAGTAATTTACAGGATTCCTGTTCAAAACAAGCTTTCCCACAGGGATGAGAGGGTAGTCACCATGTGGCCAAATCTGTAAGACATAACATATACACATTAAAATCAACACTATAATGTTAATCAACATTAAAATCAACATATACTATCATGCAGCTTAAATAACTACTAGGCAGCATTTGCCTGATTTAAGTCTTGATTGAGAAAAGACATAAGTGAAAAAATTCATGTCCTATTTTAAGAAATCTTTAGCAATTAACACAATACTAATGCGAAATTATTTCATCATCCCAGCAGTATCTCAGCACTTGACTACTTGAATGAAATGCCCACAGACGCTTGAAAAACTGTCTGGGAATGCAATACTGTAAGTGGAATTGGAAATGCAACCAGCTGAACTAGCTGCTACTCCATGGAAACAGTTACACTTTGCAGGTAAGCTCAGTTCTGGCATTTGCTACGTTTTGATCTAATGACCTTTCTTAAACTCTCTCAAAGTGAGTAATCACAACAGTATAAGATACCTTTGTTAAATCAAAAGGATTAAATGGAAACTTCTCTGCTTCTTCAAATGTCATAACTTGAATGTAGAAGGACCATGATGGATAGTCTCCCTTGGCAATGGCATTGTAAAGATCACGTATTGCATAATCAGGATCAGTAGAAGCCAACCTTCCTGCTTCTTCAACAGAAAGATTTTTGATGCCCTGGTCAGTCTAAAAAACATAAAAAGCAGTGGCACTGGTTACAACATAGAGAAAGCATTACAGAAACCAATAATAAGTGTAATTTAACAAGACTCAGAATCCAAGAATGCAATTGTCCATGTTCCAATCTCCAATAATTTGAGTTCAGTACATTCAACAGCTTCTTCCAAATAAAAACTGGTTCTCTGATAGAAGCTGTGTCACAGCACACAAGACATCACACTTGAATCTAGGATCCCTGCAGCACATCAAGTAAAGAGGTTTCTCCTCTTTCCTTACAGGAAAGAGTGCTCCTTCAGTGTCCCATCATCCCACCTTTTACTACAGATCACATGCCATCAAAGTGATAAAACAGTTGCAGCTCTCAACAGCTAGAGGATTCTTCCATCTGCCCTGAATGACACTAAGGTTGTCTACAGGAAGGTATTCCATGGCTTCACACTCAAAAGCCCTAGTGGTACGAGGTCAAAATGCAATAAGCTCATCTAGATGGTCAGAGCTCACACAGTAGACACAGTTCTACAATAACAACAGACAGTTCCCCAAAGACGAGTTCATTACAGCTTAGAAAGTACCTGTTCTGTCATAGTAAGAACAACAAAGCCCATACTTCCAATAGGTAGCTGGAAAAATAATAAATCAATACCTTCACATGGAATTTGCAATAAACTGCTGCTCCACTAGCATTAACCAGTTTGAATGTGTGTGATCCATACCCATTCATATAGCGATAACCATCAGGAATACCACGATCACTGAACAGGAAAGACACCTAAAGAGAAGGATCAAACAATATTAATGGACTCACCAGATCAGGAAAAAAATGGGATGAGTCTTTGTCACTAGAGACAAAGTTCATTTATTGCACTAATCTGTCTCACTGGAAGCTATCTTAAGAGTTTAAGAGTGCTCATGAAAGAGGACTCATGAAAGAGTGCAGCATGAAAGAAGACTGCTTTGATTTTGCACAAAGAACAATTGTGAATTAAACCCACATGAAATTTTATGCCCACACGAAATACAAAATATTAACCCAATGATAATGTTATGATTTTCCCTGTAAGCAGAGGGAAGTTAAGCATGGATAATTTCAAATATGTATTTTTTTCCAGGTTAAAAGACAAAATCTGAAAATCAAAAGTTTTCAAGCTGTAAAAATACCACCATGCAAACAGATTCAGAAGGCTGCTTTTCTTTAGCTTTATCTTCACAGACAATGCTTGCTGTACTTTGTCCAGTTAGTAATTAATGGAAGGCTTCTTTATGAACCCATTTTCTTTTACAGAAATATATTTTCTCCTAAAATCAAAGCAACTGCATTTTTAATTTTACATCAGTTTTTCCACACAACATTCTTGGGTACAAATAAATTTCAAAATAATGAGAATGCACAATGAACTCTACTTATCAAGTTGCTCTAATGTGCTAAACAAAATACAGCTTTAAGTAAAATTACACTATAGCATTACTTTCCCTGTACTTTACTGTTCTCTAACAGTTTGTTGTTCATCTGTATTTCCACTGCTTTAGTGTTAGAAAACCTAAAGGAAAGAATCTCACTGTTTTATAGAGTAATTTAAAATAAAATCAGCCAGGTACACATCCCAATAGCCTCAAAAGTTACTGTAGGCTTTTCACCCTTACTGTTCCTGTGAGTCTACACAGACTTCTAGATAAAACATGGGAAAGAGATAATTAAAGAAACACGTGCTGTCATAACATGATTTTCTCAATCATACAAAATAAAGTTGAAGAACCCTACTTGATGCAAAGATTCAGGGCGAAGACTCCAGAAGTCCCACATCATGTCAGGATCCCTTAAGTGAGTCTGAGGGTTCCTCTTTTGGCTATGAATGAAGGATGGAAACTGATTTGTCCAGAAGTGGAAGAGAGAGGAAGGAGGACGAGAAGAAAAAAAAAAAATTCTGTAACATCTCCAAATTAAAAAATCAGGAATGTATTTACTTGCTGGCTACTCTCCTATGGCATAGGCACTAGAAAATTGTGCCTGAAATTTGCTGAATTGCATCAAGCAACTTCGCATTAGTTCTTAATTTATTTTTCTTTTTTTAATAACACCTTTTCAAATAAAAAACATTCATACAATCTAGCATACAACACAGTTAAAGTGTGTCAAAATAGCTTTTGCTTCTCAGTGAAGCAAGAAGAAACCACGAATGAACTTTTGGACACTTTCACAAAGAAGTTCCATCTTTTGTGCTTGCTTACCAACATTGCATCCCGAATAAAGAAGATAGGAGTATTATTTCCCACAAGATCCCAATTACCCTCTTCTGTATAGAATTTCATTGCAAAGCCTCGAGGGTCACGAACTGTATCAGCTGACCCAGATTCTCCAGCTTTAAAAAAAAAAAAAAAAAGAAACAAACCAGGAAGATATAAGAAGTGTTTTGACAGGAAATGCATACAAATAGTAAGCATAAAACCAAAGAAATTGAGAATATGCCACAAAATCCCAAAACATCAGTGCTTCTGAAGTATTTTCTATACCAAAGCAGTTTTAGCAAATTTTCAACAATACTTCAGAAGCTTCCAGTGTACAAACAGACACCCACCCAAGCATTCAGGCCACATTTAAAATATAGAAAAAACAAGTATATCCACTTGAACCAATTAAGAGTAGAATCTGCAGTATCTCTAACAGAAACAAACATCAAATTACAAGGTTGAATCAGCTATAAGAAATACACTAGTTTCTCTGCATCAAATCCCAGTGTGAATGCCCTCATTGGGAAGGTAGCAATCCAAACAGCGTGCCTAATTAAAAGGGAACACATAGTAAGAAGAGTTGCAACCTTTTTAATTCCCTTTCTGCTTTATCCAAAACAATCCTCTCAATGCGTAATTTTATACCTGAGCAAAATTGTTCCACAAGTAACACTAAGCATCATGATGAAATAACAAAGACATTCATTCTCTCATTAAAAATAATGTCAGCTAAAGAACAGCAAGGAAGAAACGTGTTCAAACAGAGCAGGGAACGGGAAAGTGATGATGCCACAACCCACTTCAGCACACAGTCCACAGACCAACCTCAGCTGCAGGACTTTCCCCCACAGAACATTCTATTACTCCCTAAGTTTTGGTGAAGCAGAGAAAAGCCAGTATGACAAAACTAGCAGCTCCCTGAGCCTTCTTGGACTACTTGTCTCTAATACTACTCCCAGAAGCAAATCTTCATAGGTTTTTTTTTTCTTTTAAATAGAGTCATAACACAAGTTCAAAAGATCATTTTCTGTCAGACAAGATGCAGATCATAATGCATCTTTCAATGACATCTAAAATTGTGCTACTTTATGCATCCAGCCCTTCAAGAAATAAGAGTTTATTTATCAAAAATTATTTCTTCTTTGAAAGATGAATTCTTTTTTGCCTGGTAATTACCTTATAGCATCCATGCACAAAAACCTCCCTACAGCATACTGTAGGTATTTAACTTTCAAGTGTTAAACTGCAGCAGGCAAGTGCTGATTATGATCCCTCCAGAAACAAAGCAAGCTTTCTGACATTGAAAACAACAGCTCAGACTATTCTTTCTCTCACATTCCAGAGGAAAAACTGTCTACAGAGAGCTCTGGCAAAAAGATGCAGAAGCTGCTGAAGGTCTTAAAATTTAAATGAAATTCACAGAAGAGAAACTGGTTGGTGGAAAACATTTCAAGCTGTCTTACGTACATTAAGCTCTCTACAATGCCAACATTGCTATCAGTATAACTATAGTACACATGGAAGAAGACAAACAATAACTTCAGAGCCTTACCAACAGTGGAGAAGCGTATAGCAATGGGAGTTCTTTTTCCAATGTGTTCAAACACTTTCGCCTTACAATACTGGGTAATATCATGAGTGACTTCAAAATAGCCAAAGGCTCCTGAAAAAGTTATTTCAAAATATCATATCTAGATACTAGATACCTTCCCTTGCAGTCACAGCACGTGTTATTTCACTATAGTCCAACACACAGCTTGGAGCCAGAAGGAAACAGAAATAAACCAGTTGAAACAGAGTTCACATTTACGTGTTAAATACTGAATTTTCACAGAATGAAATGCACTTAACATAAGCAACTATTTGCATGGTGCTCACTCTCCCCTCCTTAACTGATTTACAGTGCCCAGCAGCAAGACAGACCTCATTTCTAATGTGCAAAATCCCCAGCAACTGTTTTTTGGAAGCTCTGTTGCCCAGATTTGCATACTTATCCCAGATCAAGACAAGTATTTCTTTAATCCTGATGTGCTGCAGAATTTTTCATCCACCTTTAAGATGGAGGAAGCAACAAAGTTCTTCACAGCCCCACAGATTTTTTTTTCCCCATTATGTTCATATTATAATAAAATTCAGTCCCATATTTTCTTCTTCTAGGGTAGTATCCAATAAAATCAGAGCTGTCAGTTCTATTCTACTAAGATTAGCAACAAATTTTTTATTAGTTTGGCTTCGTTTTTTTAGTTAAAATATTAGATCATCATCTTGCTTTGGCAGACAGATATTGAGTAACAAAGGCAAGAATCCCTATCAAATTACATGCAAATAAATTAGAATAGAGATGTGTAAAACTTTTCTTCTAGAACAACTGGGTACTAAGGAGGCACAGATAGGGAAAGCAGTGACAAAATCAAATACTAAAAAAATCTCAGGGCTGTAACTACATTTTCTGTCAGGTTTTCTTTTGGTTTTATTTAACATTTTTTCAGTGCTTCAAGTTTTGGCAATGAATTCCTTTAAACCAGGCCTGTTGCTGGTATATAATTTTATATCCAGAATACTGAATTATAGATAGCATGACACAACTTACCTGCCACAATCTATGTGTTAACTCAAAATCTTTTTCAAGTCTAATTCTACAAAGAAGTTAAATATGTGTTTTACAACATACCTGCCCCTTTTGCATGCACAACTCTTTCAGGAATCCTCTCTCTGTCAAAATGAGCCATCTCATCAGTGAAAATAACATCTTGAACAAGAAGAGGTCCTCGTGGCCCTACGGTCAGGATGTTAAGTTTATCCCCTATTGGGTTCCCAGCACCTGTGGTCAAGACATCTGGCTTCTGAAAGCAAGAGAGAGTTGATATCACAACATCAGAAATTAAACATCTTTTATATTCAAGGTACACAACGTTCATGCCTGTTCAAACATGATCTGTCACAGGATTTATTAACAAAATTACATAAGACTCTTAACTAGTAACAGAAAATAGAGATATATAAACTGCAGTTTAGACCACCACAGTACTATGTCTGGGGCTGTTTAAGAAGGAGAGCTCAAGTCACATGTAATTCAAGAAAGTCTTCCATGTTTCATAAATAGTACTTGTTAAGACTAGCCACCCTGCTTCAAGAAAAATAAAGTTAAGGGTCAGCCTTAGGATGGGGCAGAAGCAAGCGAGAAAAGAAGTAGCTGCTGGAAATGAAGAAAGGAGAGCAAGAAGATGGTAATGCCAGTAAAGGGATGAAGGCATTAGGAAAAAATGAAGATTGTAAAAGGGTACCTGTGATCAATGTTAGTCTGCAAGAGCTATGGAAAATAACATAAGCAAAATCATCTAAGGAATCATCAGTCTAGACTCCTGAACTACAGAAGTACTAAGATTAACAAAAGCCCTAAGCAGCCCTACGGTCAAATAAATGTCCTGTCAAAAGGAGAGCAAACCAGAACATTTTTCCCTCTAACTAGCATCATTACTGACTTTAAAAAAACTGCCCAAGATCTCATACTCCTACCCTCCCTTCCATACCAAGTCTAAGTTAGCCATTCTTTTAGGCCACTGAGAGCTACAGCATCTTGTGCAGTAGGAGTAACCCTGTACCTGAAAAAAAAAAAAAAAGAAAACCCACAACCAAAAATCAAAAAACAAACAATACCCACTCTAAGATAACTTCAAGAAAAACCTGTTGGAAATCGGTAGCACTGTAATTGACTGTACTATAATTGACTATACTCTCACGGAAGAGTATAGTGAACTGGACTAGACTCCAGGTTTGTTTTTTTCCAAGAGGCAACCCCCAAAGGCAGGGGAAAGAGCAATTATTCACATCAACACATAGACATGTTTGTTTAATTCAAGTACATGAATAACCACATAAAAGACATTTGACATGATAACTGCATTTCCAGTGTGTTCTTACTAACATGCAGCACACAATAGTCTAGCTGGCTCCAACACCCAAAATATTTAAGTTCTTTATTCTTCTTTAACCACTAGATTAGCATGAAGCCATAAAATTATAAGCCTGTAAGCATAAATTCAACACAGCCCTTCTCAAACCAACTGGTGCCTGAAAACCACTTCTTCCATAATGTTAACATTTAAGACTGCTAAATGTGTAGCCAAACCCACACATTTTAGAAACTAAACCTTTAAAAAAATTAACAGCTTTGTGGCTGTACGGTCTCTTGTGTAGACAGACTTTCTGAAAGGTTCTTCCTAACACATTTGAAATACAAACTTTTTTTTTTTTTTTTTTGTAAAGGGTAGGATATATTTGCTTTATTTTCAGGATAATGTTTTGCAGAGCACATAAAACAAGTTCCATCAGTGCAAAGAGGCAGGAAAAACCCAGCACAGTAGTATTAAGAATTCTTATAGAGCTTCTGGACTTGAGTTTGTTTAATGCCTGTATTTTCATATGTCTGGGAGCTGCATACAGTTGGAACCTTAGAAGATAAGAGCTGTCAAATCTGCATGTGTATTTCCTTACAACACCAAGAAACTACACACACACACATTACAGCACTGCCATGACAGAAAGGAGGGAAACAGAGCCAGGAGAATTTTAGTCACAGTTGCTATAAACACCATACATCAAAGTACATAGTTCCAGGCATTACTGATACTTTGCACCTTATACAAGTTACTTTAAAATTCTAATAAGTACTCCCTACTTTCTATCTTAAGGTCTCATGACTCCTTATGCAACACAGACTTTGGGTTGCCTCCCAAGCTTCAAATTAACCTTGGCCTGTATTCAAATACTCCTTTGTTACAGAAAAGCCAACATCCATACAAAAAGTATTACTCTGGGTACAAAAATAAAGTATTCTGAAACATGCTAGAATATGATCAAGTCACAGTTCATTACTGGAAGGTAGTTTTTATACAGTACCTCCTAGAACCAAGGAGAAAAAATATCATCAAGTTCACTTATCTACAGAGGGAACTGTGGCAACCATTTGTATCTTGTAAGACTGCTGCTTAGTATAAATACCTGGAAAAATGTTAATGCCAAATATACATGGCTGCCAGAAAAGTCATAGTAGAAACTGTCAGAGTGATTTGATGAAGAAAGGAAATCAACCCTTTCAGCATCCACACATTTACCCAAGTATTTTGGCATATATTCTACATCTTCAGAAGACTGAATGCCACCCAGTTGATTACACGTTCCCATGATTTCAGTCAACTGCTTGCCCAAATCCACTTTAACCTGGTAAACAAGTATCACTGACGGCACCTTATCTTTTATACCATTGCTAGCTACATTTTTACTAAGTTCTAGCAACGCTCTCTCAGTACTGAAATTGTGAATTGATTTGAAATGAAAAAGAAGAAACGGAAAAAACCCAAACTAGTATCTCAGCCAAAGGACCTGTATGCTTGGGCGCAGGCAAGCCCCATTCCTGCCCAAAAGGAGAGGCTACTGAGGAGGCAGAGCTGCCCAGCAGCCGTGCCAGCACTGCTGACTGCCCTTGTCGCCCTCAGCCAGCTGGCAGCCGCTGGTCCCGGGCACAGCACCAAGCCGAGCTCCGCCTCACGGTACGGGGCGAGGCCGCCTCACCCTCCGCCACTGCCCCACAGGATCGCCCGAGGACGACCCACGACCCACTCTCTGCCGATCCGTCCCAACAATTTTCAGTCAGGTCAGGCCAGAGGAAACCCCCGGGGATCCTGTGCCCTCCACCACCGAGGCTCCCCCGCTCCCCTCGGCCTCCACCAAGGGCCCCTCGTCCCCCCGCATCCCCCTCACAGCGGGCCGCACCGTTGCCGCCCAATGAACGGGGCCGGCGGGGTGCCGAAGGGCGCAGTCCCTCAGGCTGAGGCACCCACAACGCCCGCCCCGCAGAGCCCCGTCAGGTACCTGCGAGCCGCGCTGGCTCTGCCACTGCTTCAGCTGGTCAGAGGCGTCGTCCCGGTCGTCAGCCATTTTGCAAGTTTAGGCGACCCCCAAGGCAGGAAGAGGGGTACGGCGAGAAGCAGGGCTGGAGGGGAGGGAAAGGTTGAGCCGGCGGGACTGCGCTCGCTACCAGAGATAAAGTGACAGAGAGATGAACCCGCGGGGAGAAGGCACCGCTGCGTCGCGCCCTGCAGCACCAGCAAATAGCGGGAGCGACTGCATCTTCTACCTCAACGCTGTGCCCGCCCCCCGCTACCTCCTCGACCAATAGCTCCGCGCCCTGCGGGAATCGCGGATTGTGAGTGGGTGAGAGAAACGTCAATCAAGCGTCGGGAAAGGGCGGGCTGTGGGTGCCGCCGGCAGTTCGCCTCCTCAGGCGATGGCGGGGTTGTAGTGTTCGTTACTCGGTTTGCGGTGGGTGTCTGTAAGTAATGGTGGACGTTCGTTAAGTAGTTTAATTTTTTTGGTGCGCGTTTTAGGTTTTCGGAAGTTTCTAAAGCTTGTGATTAAGGAGAAGTTACTCAGTGGCGTAAGAAATTACAGGATGGGATGAGGGCCCTGTGAAAACTGACATTACTTAGAGCGAGTTTGGTTTGTTTCAGAGGGGAAAAAAATGTTTTAAACTGCAAAATCGAAGTGACCTAATGTATAGTTAAATTCATTCTTGTATTTGTACCTCAAATGAGGCACTTACATTAACATTTGCCATAATTCATATGCTTACAATTGTAAACCATATTTCTTCGCAGGCCTGAACCTTAAAAAACAAAACAAAAAATAAACAAACAACCAAAACCCGCTTCTGAATTAATATGAAAATTCTCTGGACTATACTGACATATTACGAAGTAAATATAATTCTCCCATTTGGCACCTGTAAGTTCTGCTCCTTAAAGCACTGTCATATGGTGAGGTTTTTTAGCCCTACAGCCCACAGGGTCAGTCCCTTGGACTGTAACATTCATAAAACTGGGGCAGGTCCCCCTGGTTTTGTGCCTCAAGGATGTACTACAGGTGGTAACACTGTTTAACAAGCAGTTAATTTTCTTCTTTCTGAGGCAAAACCTTTCAGCAACCTGAATAATCTATTTTAAACTATTAGGTTGGGTCACATTAGGCACTAGAAACTAATATCTTCATCTACCAGTAATTCTGTGGACTTCATGGCACATGCTTCTTCATGGAATTCCAGGGCCCAGACAGGTGGGTAAGGCTACCTACATACACTAGAAAACTAAAATATGCGTATATCTTTCCCTGTATTATCTGTTCCCTACTGATAATAACTGGGGGATAATCCTAGAAGGTAGGAGATTTCTCTAAGCATGCATGAATTACCCAAATCTGTTTTCAGGAGTCCTGGTTTGGAAAAGTGAGTGATCCAGCAAATTTTGTGTGTGTTGGTTTGGTTCCCCCTACCTCCCACTATCATTCTTGATAAGAATCCCAGTACAGTTCTCTCTATATTACAACAGCAGAGCAGCTCTATTTACTTGGCCTGTCAGAAAGAAATGAATCAGGGAAAATGCTTGCCTGCAAATTATGTTTTTTGGTTTTGTTTTTTTTTTAATTTAACAGATACAAAGAAAAGTCTAGCTCACTATTTCAGTTGGACAATTGCTTTATCTAGTATGTGTTATTATTTATTAGAGGACTAAGACTTACATAGGGAATATCATTAATGGTATTCTTTTTCCTCCACGGTAAGAACAGCAAACTCACTTTTTGCTGCCTATTTGGGACATTTGTTTCATGAATCTAGGGCTCATAACCTTTTCTTTCTCAACATGATAGCCAACATCAGAAAGAAGAGCAAGAAAGAGCAATCACCTATGTTTATAATATTTTTATACTACATGATCATCATCAGACTTCACCTACTATGGCATCTTCCATGCAATCACTGATCACTTTCATGTGCCAGATTTCTACTGCACTCAGAAGATCCTTAGTAAAGCTAAACAAATGTAAATCCACAAAGATGTAAACAGTCTTTATGCACAGCAAGAAACCCTCTGTAGTATCAGTCAAAGAAAAAAATAAGAATCCAAGCTTCATAATAACGTCTTAACCCTCAGAAAACTTTGTTTTCAGGTTGCTAATTACCATTCTGCAAACTGTTTGTAGGCATCACCATCAGCCAATATTGGGAATGTTTAACCATCTTTTCAGGTACTCATTCAGGTTTATGTGCTGTTTTTCCATGCTGCTTTTCTTTTTTTCAGATGGCTGTTTTACAACAAAATGGTCTTTGCATAAGAAAAGAATGATTGACAGTCCTATGGACTTTATTATTAGGAGTACACACAGGCTTTTTTTAATAAATCAAGTAATTGATAGTTCAGTTTGCTTTACCAGCAAAATGAGGGAAATGTCGACATTTTCCTGAAGAGTTACTGTTTGCTTGTCCTTTAAAGTTTAACTCTTCTTGTCAACAGATTCCTGCAGATAAATTTGCTTGTCACAAATCTATTTTGAAGAGTAACTTGCAAAAACTGCTTCGCTTTTTTTTCCCAGCAATCCTTCTTATTATAACTGTAATGCTAGAAGAAAAGATATATGTGTATGTACCCACTTGTATGTGAGTCTAAAAAACAAATAGGGGATAAAATATTGGTAAAGAAAATATGCAAAAAAAAAGTTCCAGGAAAGAGAGCAGGTGACAACACCCATGGCAAGTATTTTTCAAAAATGTTTGCTCTTTAGCTTTGCTGCTTAGACTTTATTAACTGCATTTGATAAGAAAGGTCATGTACAAAGCTAAGTGTGAAAGAAATATGAAATTTTTCTCTCATTTTGCCTTAATCTTGTAGATTTTCAGTGAAGAAAAGAGTGAATACATGTTTAATTTCCACAAGTACCTTTCTGTGGTTATCTTTATATCCTTTTTTCTCCACTTCAATTTTGATATTTGATTCCTGCGGCATCTTATTTGCCTGTGTAAACCTCCTGTTATGTATGTGTTAAGTAAACAAGCTTCAAACAATTTGAAATTAATCATCTTTATTTACCTGGGGAGACTGGTTCTATGTTGCTGCATGTCTTTCTGAGGCTTACTTCAAACCACACTTCACCCTTAATTAAGATTTTGAGAGATTAAAATTCGTAATGCTTAGCATTTGTATTTTGCTTTCTGTCTATAAAGTGAGTTTAAACACAAGCTACGTGGTCAGTTTCATTCATACACACAATTGTGCTGTATAAAAAGCTAATGCACAGTTCAGTCATTTATACCCAAGGGAGTGATCTAGAATTCAAGTAGAAGGTTAATAGTGTCTGTTGCTTGGCTAATTAAGTTACATGAGCACCTAAATCTTCCATGATACATGTATTAGCCATCTTGGCTGGCTGACTCGATACCTACCTTATTCTTATGATTAATCAGATTCATAAATGTTTCCATGTTCTGTACAACAACTGTTGAGTAAACTCAGAGTACCTCTACTGCATAGCCAAAGCATTTAACTTCAGGACAGGCCACCGTGCATGGTGGTCACAATGAGTTTTGTGTTTCTCTTTTCTGAACTTTTAGAATAAGACTTAGTTAATTATTGGCAAGAACACTTATTACAGGATTAGAGACCTAATTTCCCCTCCTTCTACTGCAGATGTTCAAACTTGTATCTGGAATTCCAGAATATCCAGGTTATGTGTGTCAAGATACAGCTTGGATATATTTTCTACTGTAATAAGGTCAGAAAGAAAAATATTAATACTGTTTTAGGCTGACAAAATATAACTGATCTTACTGAATATATATTTAGTCATTAAATAAGTTCATCTACTGCGTAGACTTCAACTATGACATAATACAATTAAACTTTTTTTAAGACTTGAAATAATAATTGGCCTGGTTATAAATATCCAACCTTGGGGTCTGCACAGCACTTCAGGAACCTCTACAGATGACTTTTTCACCAGTCCTTTTCCTGTCCTGTCTGATGTAAGCATCAGGACACAAATAAAGCACTGAAAGAGGAACAGAGGCTGCTATTCAACTGTTCACTCCCACAACAGAGGACTGAAGGTAGATATGGCAAGGTAGATTCATTCTGCAGCTCTTCAGGGATTCTGGAGCAGACATCTTTTCAAACTTACATGGGGTATGTGTTTAGCAAATGTGAATGGATACACCAGTCCTAGAGTAAATAAATGTTGCAGTATTTATACCTAAAAGAGAATTTTATTAATCTATGTTCATGTCTTGCAATAATTTCTTAATTTTCCTAAACAGAACTGATTGTCATCATCAAGAAGTTGCATTTCCTATTTTGTGCTGGAAAGATACTGCAATATACTTCCTGAGATAACTGAAATAACAATAGTAGAACAAGAAATGTAGCACTGTTCAGGTGGTAAGGTGTTTAAACCTGTATTTAGCATTCTAGATATCTAATTTTTGTATTTTTATGCCTAGAAACAACATTACTAACATTATTTCATAGAAACAATTTTATTTTATTACTGCATTTCCTTTTATTATTATCAGAGCTCCAATAAGTAGGCTTATGACACCTGGGTTTTTTTTTTAATTTTTGTATTATTAACAGCATTATCTGAAGCATTTACTTAATAGCCATTATTAAAGCTTCTATTTTGAAATATGATTATGTCCATCACTGCTTCATTTGGAACACGAAAAAAATGAAAGCTATACACAGCAATATTTTTTTCTGCTGTTAGAATCAGAAGCTTTTTAACTTTTAAATGGGTCAACCATCCAGTATGACTTAGTCACATGTGCTTTAAATTAGTCAAGTGCTTAATAAGCTGGCTGGATGTTTGCATGTACAAATATATAGATGTTTGATCCAAGAGATAACCTGATACAATAGATGTAATTTTATAAGTTGTAGTTCTGTAGAAAGAAGAGAATCCTAAATGAACTGGTTTCTCAAACCAGTTACATTTTCAGAAAGCTAAAGGCAATTAAAAATGTTATCTTCCCAGAAGAACTAGAAAATCAGGCTATTATTTCATTGCCAGTAAAAAATTATATACATGCTTTTGAAAATTTTGCATATATGTCTGTAGCTAAATGCATCAGTATCGCTCTAGATGGATGCACAGAAATTAGTCATCCAATTCATTAGCATGCCAACAAAATGAACAAAACTAAAGCTGCCACTTGGATGGATGAACAGAATTTGTCTGCCCATTATATATGTTCTATGAGCTGTAACCAGAAGAAAGAATAGTTGGATGCTGTGCTGAAGAAAATAGCAGTGTAGTATTTAAGATTAAAATGTAGAATTCCATGCTGCATGTGGGAAGCTGTACGTGGTAGGTGCTTTGTTAGAGGTCTGCAGGATGGGAAGTGAACAAAACAGATGGCATATATGCCTAACAATATAAGCTTGGCTTTAATATCTGGGCATAACACTACCAATAATGAAGTTTATACCTCAACTTTCGGCTGGTTTTCTTACAAAAACAATGTTCAAATGGGTCATCTGATCACACATTGTTCTTTACAGCAGTGATTTCTGAATTTTCCTATGAATATCATATGGTGATTACCACTGGAAGAGACAACAATGTGATGAAAGAAAGCTTGTGGGGGGGGAAAAATCAACAAAGAACTCAACTAGAGGAATGGCAATAAAGAAGATGGATTTGCTGTAACGACAGCACATACAGACTCTGGGAAACAAAGGAGAACAAAGAAGAAGGTATGATATATATGTAAGGCACAAAAAAAGAAAATATCACTATCACTGAAACCAATCTGCAAGTAGCATGGTCTAGTCACTAAGTCAGAACTGTTAAACCTGAGGGGTTTAAGTTAGGCACCTATGTAATGTTTAGGTACCTAAAGAAAGGCTGGATTGCTCTCTTTCTATTTAAATTGTGAAAGACTTGATGCTCTGCAAGCAGAAATACATCAAAGACAATTACAGTGCATGTGACAGTCATAATAGGGACACATGATATTTGTTTGCTAGACTATCTGTAAGCATTTTACATATATAATAATAATAATCTAGTGTGCTGACTTGATAGGTCAGTTTCCTGTGGAATCACCTGGAGGTAATTGTTACAAATTCCTAGTGCAGAGATTGCCTGCCAGGATCCCATTAAGATAATATTTTCTGAGTGTAAAATGTTTATAACCCATATGTAATTTAATGTTTTCTCTTTCACTTTTTTTTTTTTTTTTTTTTTTTTCCCCCTGAAATAGAAATACACTTAAAAATATTTCATGGAAGCTAACTTGTCACTGATCCATTTTCATTTACTTCAAACTAGCTGCTTAATAGATGCTGAACATAACCCAGTTCTTTTAAGATAATTTCAGTGAACTGTGAAATAAATGCAGTTTTTAAAATCTGCTTTATTATAGAAGAAGAAACATAGTTGTCTCTTTTGTTGCCATAACAGCAGTAGATTTAAGACTTGAGGTTTTTCCCTTGAGATGATCACAAGTAGAACTAAGGGAATAATCAGTCCTAGGGTACAGCACACTAATTAGTATTGTTTGAATTGATAAGAGTTGTAGGCTCTCAATACATTTGAAAATCTGCTTTTATTTTGATGTGAATATTTTAACTTTTTTTTTTCCTCCTTTAAGTAGCTATTCTCTTCTCAGTTAGTGTATGTCACAATGGGAGGCATCTAATTCCAGGGAAGCAAGAGGTGCAGGCAAAGTGCAATACAGCACTATTAGTAGCATATTAGAGAAATATAAAATAGCTTTTTTAGCCTGGAATAATTGGCTCACCACCATGCCTGCCATATGGCTAGCAGATTGCTGATGCCCTTTGCCCTGGCAGTCTTGTGTAATGGCAGCATTTGAGCTGCAGTCCTCATAACAGCAGCTTTTTACACTGACTGGTTATAGTTCATTATAGGTTACAAAGATGACCATGTTTTTTTTTAAGACACAATAGCCAGGGACTTCTTCTGATTTCTGCTGAAGTAAAATAAAAGGCCTGGACAAGCCATCCAGTGGTTTGGACCACAGGTAGATGGCTGGAAAATAAACAGAGCAGAATTTTTAATGTGTGCTTAGGTATAGCTATTTTGAAAGCCAAAGGTCTCTTCTTTACATATGACCTCATTTTTCTAAGGTTTTCTGTTCATGGAAAATTCTTTGCCTCAAATAGGTAATTTGAAATTATGGAATCATCTAATATACTAAAACAAAGCAAAATAATTTTATAACTACAGTAGTTCTTATAGCATTTAGTTAGACATCAAGATGAATTTTAGACATCCTAAAAACTCTCTGGTGTTTGCATGTATGCAGAGCTATGTTTTAAAAATGTGTGCCTGATTTATAAAAGTTCATGGAAGATATAGTAATTATTTTGATATATCAGCACAGAAGGTGGCTGCTTAGTGATAAGCAGTAAGTGATGGAACTTATGTGGAAGCTGTAACAAATTGTTTGTTTGTTTTTCCTGGAGGTGGACTTTAAGGTACCAGGTTAATTATAATGACACCTTTCTTCCTAGCTACTAATTGTCCCCTGCACCTTGGCTGGACATTTCCAAGTTATTTACAGGATGCTTGCAAGTCATTTACATTGCTGATAAACTTATGATGTGGAGATAAAAAGAAATACTGATCATAACTTACAAACCATCAAACTTGAAAACAAGCTAAAACCTTCTAAACAGATCTACTGGGATCTATCACCATTCCTACCCAGCTTTGCTTATGTGCATTTCCTGTTTTTGCTGGGTCAAGAGCAGTGTTTCTTTGGTGTTTGAGCTACACAGTTGGGTCTTGATTCATAACTTGTACTTTTAAACAATTTTAAGAGGAATACACATTTTTCAGCTAATAGGATGCCTTCCTTTTTTGTCAATACTTCTAGTATGGAAATGTTTGATAAATTTTTAAGTCTACAATTGTGCTGCATGATGCAAACCATGTAAATTAGACCAGGTTTTAACCACCAACTACTTTTGATTCAAGAACTGTGAAAACAACTGTTTTTTTCGGTAGTCCTCTGGTTACCGTATTATTTGACTGAGAAGCTTAACAGTTTTTTTCCAGGTTTTTCTTTTTTGTTGTTGTTGTTAGTATGGTAGCGGGGGTTCTTTTTTTTTTTTTTTTTTTCTTCAGTGTCCTAATACCCTTTCTTGGTATTGTATTGGTTTGGTATTGTAACCAATACATCCTATTCACAAAAGGCTCCATTGTACTTGAAAGTTAATGCAAAGTGTTCTAGGGGCTGGACACAGACCTTGGTCTATCCTCCTGCATTTTAATACATTTGAATGAAGAGGTTTTTGTTGTGATCCAATTCCAATGCCTTATCCTATGACACTCACCCACCATTCTTCATTGAATTCAGTTATTTTGTCAGCGTCTGATACATGCCTGATTCATCATTTTATTGAGTGCTGATGATCCCATACTTCATAATACTGGCTCCAGCCCCATTTTTACTGAATCATTCCTATATTTTTCTCAGTTACTGAGACATGCTATGCACAGGGTATTATGTATCACTACTTACATTACAGCTGATTTGTCACAGGTACACCTTCCCACTGACGTAGGTGGGAAAAAAGGGAGTTGGTAATTACCAACCCATTGCTTACAGTGTGTGTTTAATCCTGAGGGGCAATGACAAGTTGATCTGTGTCAGCAGTCTCCTTGTTGGAAAAGTATTTCAGGGTTATATGATAACAAGCAACTCGGTGTCATAATTGAAATTAACTATATAAGGAGGTGAACAGCATTATGTCTATTAAGAGTAGGTGTTGACTAGGTGGTTCTTCAGCCAGTAGTGCTAATTAGCAACTCAGCTACATTTGCATGCACTGGCCAACAATGAGTTTTGAAACTTTATTATTTGAAACTACTGCTCTTCACATGGTTTTACTTTTTGAGTTGGAAGCATGAATGCTCTTCTGCTGGAGCAAAAACAGGGTGGTATTACACATACAGCATCTTCACAAGAGTAGTGAGACAGTAAAATAATGTTCATGCACATAAAAACTAGGAACAAGGACACTGAAAAAGTGTCAAGAGTGCATTATGTAAGGTACTTTTTGACTATCATATAAACATTTTTTCATTTATTAATATACTCAGGCAGTAAGTGTCAAACCACAAGTTTCTGCTTTAACATACTGGGATTCAATCTCCCAATTAGAGAAGGTTTCTTAAAGTTTTTAGTATGGGCAGTATAATTTGGTGATGAGTACTAGAATAGTAGTTACAGTGCTCTAATGATGCTTTATAGAATAATGAAAAAAATATTACAACTGTGTTACAGAATCTTTGGAAAAGAAACAAAGACCTTGCTGTTTCAAAGTTTGATGTTTCAGTGGCTTATTAGTGTTACAAAGTTTCATCTTCTGCTTTCTTTTTGATTAAAAGGCCACTGGTCATGCTAGGTGAGTTATAGCACTTCTCACATGTACCTTCTACGTTTTAGATTTAACTTTATTAACATTTCAGCCTAATTTTGAGCAATTACCTATTTAGTTACTAAATTAGCATTATATGATGTTGTCTCTGAGGTATTTAAACAATATGAAGTATACTTCAAACTGAAAAATTTGTAAGATTCTACTGTAGAATTACATGCTGGTAGGCAAAGTTTTCTAGTGTATAATGGAAATGGCTAAAATCTCTTCAGTTTATCAGAGAAATTAGGTGGAATAAAACTAAGGGTCACAAAGTAAAAAATACAGGAATTTCTTAGTCAAGAGAGAATCTTGCAAGTGAAGATACTGTTTTGTTGTGGGTTTTTTCCCCTCATTCTAGCGTGTTTCACATCTTTCTAGTCATTATTTGTCTGCTGGAAGCACTGATTCATTGTATGCTGTGTCAGTTTTGCCAATATATTGTGACCAGAAAGCAGTGGTTCCTCTTCCAGAGGCTATATGCTAGAGGTAAGGAAAAAAAAAAAAAAAAAGCCAAACAGGTCTCTATTGCTAGTTTTATAAATAGAAAGTCATTGGCTTCACTACCTTGATGTTATGGTGGATTACTCTGAGAAGTTATGTATGTGAGGTATTGCACATTTCTTTATCACCCCATGAGACCAGATGTGTTGTGGTGATAGTGCCATGTGGTAGGACGTGATATGTTGGAAACTGTGTCATATATGCAGTGCCTCATTAGCTTTCCCATGCACACACCCATTACAGGAGGAGTGGCAAACAGCATTTGTTCACACAGCAGTGTGAAAGCTGGTATTCTTCCTTCCCCTCAGCGTTCTTCACTTTGCAGTGAATTGAGTTACTACACATTTGAGTAGTAGTTCACATTCTGGAGCAGCTAAAGTGCAGTATTGCCACACAGCTAGCAGCATCACAAGGGAGTCAGCAGGTTACTGTGATAGGGAGAAGCTACCTAATCCTACAATGACTAGTATTACTTAGGAAAGTAAAACTCTGAGTAAGCACAACCAACAAGAAGCAGAATTTGTGCTTGCAGCCTGTAATGACTGTGAGGCAGTAGTAACTCTGGTAAGGGCTGGTAAGAACCTTGTGGAATGAGATCCAGCTAGGAAGCTGTTGCTAGACTGATACTTGTAGGTACCACCCTAAATACTGCAAGTGCTGTCCTAAGGTTCTGAATAATTCCAGGGAAGGTAGAAAACTATTATAAGACTTAGATTTTGCCCTTGCATTTCCCCAATAATTTGTCTTCAATTATTTTTAGTGTTGTTTGCCATTGTATATAACCACTATTCCCAGCATGGACTGATACTCTCTGGGGCATCCACTTTATCGTAGTGTTAGAGGATAATAATTTGGTTTCCTGACTGTTGACAATTATGAAAAATACAATATTTACCTATAAATGCCTGTGTGGCTGTTCTTTCCATTGACTCTGTGATCATAGTGGTTGACTCTGGATAAAGTTATTTCAACATGGTAGTTCTAGCTAATAAGAGAGAGTTCAGGACATGAACATTAGTTTGGGACACATGTGCCAGGAAGCATGACATATGTGTTGTGATGTATGTATGTAATTTGCTCTCAAGTGCTTCATGGATACAACCAGTGAATGGCTCCAGTACTAAGTGTCATTTTGACATGAAGGTCACCCAAATATGTGAGTGTTCTGGCACATGGGACTACAGGACATTTCCACACACACGTGACATAGTAATGAAAACATGGCGTGTGACCCCGTGACCAAATAACTGAGATTATTGCAAGTGCCTCCAATGAATTATTCCACACTGGTAGCTAATATGTCAACTTGTCAGACCTGTTCTTATATCAGAGCTAGATATCAGAGCTAGGGAAGTTTATCCTACTGTAACTTTATAACTGGATGTTATAAATTAGTAACAGTTAAGTGCTGAAGAACAACATCATTATTTGCAGCTATTTTGGTAATGCCTAATGACTCTATGAACGTTCTAGTTGCTTCATCCCTTCATAAGAAAGAAAATGAAGGGACTGTAAAATTTTAATTGACAGTAACAGCTAAAATTAGAAGTGGTGGGAAAATAGGTCTCAGTAAGTTTCAGTACACCACTTGCTTTGAATATTGTCATGTAGTGAAGCAAATATTCTTCTGTCCCCTTCATTTGATCTGATTCCAGATGGTGTAATATGATATTCCTCTCACCAAACCTCACTGGTAAGACCTTACTGCTAGTGACTGAGGAAGTCTGATATTGTACCAGGTTACCATCTAAGAATTGTTTTTTTCACATGCCAGTCTTTCTCATTCTGGCAGTTTTCTCCACCCTTTGTCATCACAATTATTATTATGTTATTCATAGGACAAAAGGATCGAGCGTAGATCCATCTTTTTTGCTGTTCCATAATCTTCCCAAATAAAGTCTATTATGACACTTGTTCAGTTGTCTGAGGCATTTAGAAGTAAAAAGGATTTTTGTATTATGTTTTGTCTTTATATATATGCCAAATTTCAGGACAGCAATTGTCAATGGTTTTGTGCATTACATTTTAAATTAAGGTGAAGTATCTTTGGTTATTCCCAAGATTATCTTCCTTTTCTTACTTCAAAATGTTTTCAAAATAAACATGGAATAGCATTCTAGGGGAAACAGCTACTGAGGAAGGATACTATTTCCTACACCTAACAAGGGATCCCTTGCCTCCACCTGCTGGCAATTTATTTTCCTCATGCAGCTCAGGGTGCTGTTGGCCTTCTTTGCCACAAGGATGTACTTCATTAGGGCCTTCAGGTCTTTTTATTCAAAGTTGTTTTCCAGCTGGTCTGTCCCCAGAATGTGAAAAATCCACGGGGTTTTTCCTCCCTAGACACAAGAATTGGTGCTTACTTTTGCTGAACTTCATGAGATTCCATGACCATTACTGCATCCTGTTGAGGACCCTCTGAATGGCAGCACCTGCTGTATCAATCACTCTTCCCATATTTTTGTCACCTGCAAACTTGCTGACTGGCCTCCAGCTCAACTTTGTGATGCTGATCACAACCCTTTAAACCCAGCAGCTCAGGCAGTTTCCAGTCTACCTTCCTGACCCCTTATCTAGGCCATAATTCATCAATTTGCCAATGAGGATGTTACCAGAGCGGGTGTCTAAAGCCTTGCTGAAGTGAAGATAAACAATGTCAACTGCTCTTCCCTCATCTATCATGCTAGTGATTTCATCACAGAAGGCTGACAGGTTAGTCAGGCATCATTTCCCTTTCATAAATCAATGCTGACTGCTCTAAATAGTTTTTTGGGGGGAGGGTTGCCCTTAATATGTTTGCAAATGGTTTCCAGGATTATTCGTTCCATCTCCTTCCCAAGGACAAAGGTGGGGCTGACGGGTTTGTAGCTGGCTGCTTTGAATGACTTTTGGAGGAGCACAGTACAGCCAAAGATGGCTGGCTAACTGTGTCTACAGCAGACAACTACTTTTTTGTTCATCTCAGAAACCTCATGTGCACATGTAGAGAGATTTCACTCCAAGTTCCTTATCTCTTTCATTATAGCTACTACAAAAGGCAGCTTTTGAAAGTACAAAGGATATTTTTAAAATTAATTCTCAATGTTTCCTGTGCTTTTCATATTGGAAAATGTGCATCAAGCAGGCTGTCATATAAAATCTTCGCCAAAAGTGGTCTTGCATAACAGTCACTATTAGTCAGGATAGGCATGACCCCTTACTTGTCCTCAGTAATATTTTTGAGAAGTAGTACCTTATTTATCATTACGAATAATAGTAAAGCTAATCTGTGATTTCTTCTGCTATGCAAACTTACCTTACTGAAAGGAGGAGTGACCTTTTTAAAATAGAAATTGTATTTTAACCGACAGCCTAAGGGTATCAGTGGGGCAGGGTCTGTAAGAACAGGTAATGTCATTCATTAGATTAACTGGTACAGTAGGAAAAAGTAGGCAGGATTTGCTAGGCAGGAGGATTTTTGTGGAATTGTTAATAGCAAAATGTAATTTTAGTTTGTGCTAAGTCACAGATCGCATTGAGACAGGGAGAAGCTAAGATCACCATTTATTACCAGCAAGCCTAAAAAATTCTTCAGTGTACTCTGTGGAAGATTTCAAGTTCTAACTGAAAAGTTTACACGAGGGATATTCCTGAGGATTTTGAAGAACAAAGGCTTGGCCTGAAATTCTACCTTCGTGAGACTGAGTTCTTTTAAAATTTCAATAAGTGCTATCAAGTAAATTTGCCTATGAAATACCAATTAGCACATTCCAAAATTTAAGTGTTGTAATCTTTGAAAAGGTCATTCTGCTCCAAATGAATGGAGAAGAAGCTGATTCCATACATGCTGGGGAAAAAGTCTCTCTTCAGCTGGGAAGATAAGGCTGGAGCCTCTCTTAATACTTGGTAGCTGGTCATGTCAGCAGTGAGTAGTTCTGAATGTGGGAGACAAAATGCAATTCAAATTAAGTAGCAATAGAAGGAAAACTCTATCTTTTCACTGTAGGCAAACAGATTTAGCACTTGTTCAAAATGGAGACAGCAGCTTGAGAGGGAAATTTCTAGCAATAACTATCAGAGCAGTTTGTGACCCGTGGAAAAGTCTGCAGAGCTGCTGAGCCTTTGGGCCCATAAATGCTCCCACCCTCAGCTGCAAGAAATAAGGTTTGAAAATGGCTCCTCTGCCAGGTGATCTGGCGGTACTACCACAGGCTTTGGTTGCACCAAACAGCTGTTTAGACTTCTCTGATGAGGATAGTCGTGTTATTTCTATTTTTTCCTTCTTTTTCCTGGGGAAAAAGCTTGAGTCTTCCTTACTTCAGGTGAGTAAAATAAGGTCTTATGCAAGTGAATAGTAAGGGATGTTTGTGATACTCAGTAGTGTATGTGTGAATGTTATTTTCTAGGAATATGCTGAACTTTGTGTGAACAAGAAACAGTAATCTAGCTATTAGTTATTTAAGAAAGTGTTGATTTGGACTATTTGTCACAGATTAGGTTTATGGGGGCTTCACATCTGCTTTGATCGCTGCATTTCCTTAAAAGAAAATAAACCAAGGGATTATTTTTTTTAATGGGTTTGCTATCTGTCCAGTTGCGGTGTATTGGAGAGTGCTGATCTTTGTAATTCTAATTAATTCTGTTGTACTTTAAAAACAGATTTTAAAACTATGTCAAAATCTATAGTATATCAAAGCTAGAATAACACTTGAATCTGAGCTCTTTACTTAAAGGAAAAGTTCAAGAGAGCCATGATTTTATTAGAGGACTTCCTTTATCTCTTTGGCCTATATTCCTGATAGTCTTTTGTACCTTCTACTTTCTTAACACTTTAATTTTACGAAGAAAGTATTATGAGAAAAATCTGTCTATAGAAAGTTGACTTGTGATCCTTCATGGCTCCCATTGAAACATACACAAAAAGAGCCCAGTGCTTATTGTGCCTTAAAAATCAAGAATGTTCAGTTGCTCTTATTAGCATTTTGATATATGCCCTGTAAGCTTTATTGTTTGGGTTGGCAATTTTGTGTTAGCCAAGTGCAGTAATTGCTTTCTAGAAATATATCTTAGTTTCCACAGTGAAGTCTATAGTTTTGTTACATATGCCTCTGGTTTGAAAGTGAACTATTTACATTTTCCTATAAATAAAATAACTGGATTATTTCCTTCCCTTCTTCATGCTTCTCTTAGCTGTTCTTGGGAATCTGTTACAAAATTGCCTATTTGTCAGATAGAGATTTAACATTGAGGAAAACAGTGCCTGTGATTAACTTGTTCTGTTACAGAGAAGTAGCACACATGAAATTGCAAAGCTCTGGCAGAGAACCATTAGTTATCTGCTCCTCTTCCTCCCACACCACTTTTGGTTTTATTGTGATGCTTGAGGTTTAACTCTTCAGCAAGGAATATCCTTTCTATACATGGGACCTTCTGTTCCACAGCTGGCAACCTTTGGAAGAGGTGGCCTTGGCTGTGTGTTGGGTTAATAGTTGGACGTGATGATCTTAAAGCTCTTTACCAACCAAAGCGATTCTATAATTTATGAATTTAAGGCTCTGCAGCCTGCAAAAAGTTAACGTGGCTGCCAGCGGTGGTGGATTTGTGATCCTGGCGGTGTGTGCGTACTGTGGGGTTTTTCCACCAAAGCAGACATGTACTGAACAAGCCATGTTTTGGGAATGCATCGACGAACTTACCCTTGGCGTTACAATAACACCGAGCTAGTTTCCTAGCAAAACAAAATAATAGAGTAACGGCAAGACAAAACATTTTTAAACCAGGACGGCCCTCGGCATGGGCACGGACAATGACTTTTAACCAATTAGCTTATAAATTAGAAGCAAGTTTGGAGAGTCTTAACCAATCACTTAATGCCATGCATGTAACACAGATAAGAGAAAAGTATATATTCTGCATTAGTGAACTCAAGAAACGAGATTTTGCTGGTTGATCGTCTTGGTCCGTGTTTGGCAACTTCTCCAAGCCCTCCCGCAACAGCGTACGCGTTCGATTCTTGCAGAGCGACGTGTGAACTGCATTGAAAAGTTAAATCACAACTTGAGAAGCTGAGGGGGAGCAGCGAGGTTCCCCCTGTCCCCCGCACCCCAACGCTGCCGAATGGGGGCACCCTCGCCTCACGCACCCGGTGCGGGCAGGACCGCGGCTTGGGCGGAGGGAGGGAGGGAGGGCAGAAGCAAACCAGACGCCTCCGTTTCCATGCTCCGCTCGATGTTCAAGGTCAGGGCTGTGTAAACCGCCGCACAAAGGCTCCTTTCAGGAGCCGGCACACCGGCTTCGCTGCCACCCGCACAATCCTTCATTCAGGCCGTGAACCCCCGCCGGATGAGGGTGCGCGACTCTCGCTCTCCCCCTTCTACCAACCTCGAGAAGCCGCCACACCGCCCGGGCCCCGTCCTGAGAGCAGCCACGCTGGGCAAACGAGGCCGGTGGCGGAGCCCCCAGATGGTTATCGCCCGGTCCCGCAAACCGGCGGCGTTCCCCGCCACTCCTCGCTTCCCCTCACCCCATCTCCAACCCCCCCCCCCCGGCCCCGCCTCTCCCGTCTCGATTTGCATACGACCCGCCCACCGCGGGTTTGATTGGCGGAAACGTTCTCCTTCGGCGTCGCTGATTGGCGTTTTTCCCCGCAGCTCATTTGCATGCGGCGGTGCGGGGCTCCCGGCAGAGCTGCGGCGGCGAAGTTGTGTGGGAGCCGCCGCCGAAGTGTCCCGCCGAGCGGCTCGCGCAGCGCCCGCCCCGCGCCCTCCGCCGCTCCGCCTCGCGACCCTCGCGCGGGCAGCAGGCGGCCCCCGGGGGCTCGCGAGCAGCCGTCGTCCCTTCGCCTCAGGCAGAAGATGGCTGAGCGCGGCTTCCCGCAGGGATGGCGGTAGCCGGCCCTCGGTGGAGCCGGCGTGCGGGGAGGGCTCCTTCCCACCGTGCTGCGAGTCCTCCCGCGCCGCCCGTGTGGCAGGCGGCTCTGAGTTGATCTGTCCCGGCCTCACCTTTCCGCGTTCTCGGCGGTTGGAGTCGCCCGTCTTTCCTATGGCTGGGATATACAGCTCTACTCTGAAGACCCTGGAGGATTTGACTTTGGACTCTGGTTATGGGGCAGGGGATTCCTGCAGATCCCTTAGTCTCTCTTCTTCCAAGTCCAACTCCCAAGCCTTCACCTCTTCTCAGCACAGAGGCAACTGGTGGTACTACTCGGGCTCCATGAACAGTCGGAATAACAGCTGGGATACCGTGAACACAGTTCTGCCGGAAGACCCCGAAGTTGCAGATATCTTTTCCAAGTGTCCTAAGCTGCCGGATCTAGAGGAATACCCTTGGACTGATGAAGACATTGGGAAAATCCTCAGAAAAGGGAAAGGAGATGGCAGTCCCAGAAGCTTTTCTCAGGAAGCTGTCAGGCGGCTCTCGCAGCTCCTGAGGCGCGCCCTGATCAGGGTCTCCAGGGAAGCTCAGCGCCTCAGCGTGATGCACTCCAAGTGCACCAGGTTTGAGGTGCAGAGTGCTATCAAACTCATCCAGAGCTGGTCCTTGTCAGAAAGCTGTGTCTTGGCGACTGTCAAGGCTCTCTCTCTGTACAGCATGAGTGCTGGAGATGGACTGAGGAAAGGTAAATCGGCGAGATGTGGCCTCACTTTTTCAGTGGGGAGATTTTTCAGGTGGATGGTGGACACGAGGATCTCGGTTAGGATCCACGAATATGCAGCCATCTCTTTAACAGCTTGCATGGAAAACCTTGTAGAAGAGATTAAGGGTAGGGTTTTGGTAAGTCAGAGCCCGGATGGTGGAGGAGGGGAGATCTCGGCTGAAATCCTGGAGATGGTTATCAACAACGATGCTGAACTTTGGGGAGTATTGCAACCTTATGAGCATCTCATCTGTGGGAAAAATGCTAATGGTAAGATCTAACTTTTACGATTTCTACTCTTCATATGAGCAAACTTTACAGTGAAATCATTGATATCTATGGACTTGGGTTTGGTTTGTTTGGCTTTTCTTTTCATCTGAATTCTACCTTGGTGTGGTTTGTGTGTGTGTAAAGCAGATATGATGGTTTTACCAGGGAAGAATGATTCTACTTTAGTCTTAAGGGGTACCAGTTTATAAAAGGTACAGAGGCTGAGGGGAACCAAGCCCTGTTGTCCTAACAAATGTCTCCTGATTTTCTACTATTTGATGTTTCGAAACATTTTTATTGTAACTGGCATGTAAACATGTTTCTCTGTAACCCTAAGATGGAATGTTACACCTTTACAAGTTGCTCTTTGGAAAATGCCACTACCGTTTTGCAACAGAATTTATTTGATACTGAGTATCTTGCAGTTTCATCCTGAAGATGCTATTCCCACATTCAGCCTGGAGAGGGAAAACATTGTTTTTTCTTTGTAATAGTAAAATACAGCTTCTGAGCAAAAGCTTCTAACTATATGTTACTTACACTTCTTTCTAGTTTAGCAGAAACTTCTGTTGTAATTACAGCCGTGCAATAAGCCAAGAGCTTGTGCTTGATTTGCCAAAGTGAGCATGTAGGATGGTGCCTCAGTAATGAGAATAACATAGCATTAAGGTACTTACCTCTATAATGTGTTTAGAAAGCAGACTTTTTGAATAGTTGAGCAAATAAGCAGATAGAAGAATGATGGCGTTTTCCTATGAGGCTGAGGAACAGTTTGAAAGGCTTGAGTCCTGACAGTTCTGCTAAGAAGCTGCACTGTTTATTTTCTATTGTCACACTGAAGAGTACTATATTTTTCCATGGAAGACTTAAAGAAGAATTCAGTTTAGAAAACTGTTCTGTGTACCATATGGGGTTTCATGACTCTTGCTGGCCTTATCATTGCAGTCAGATATTCCACACATAATACCTTTCTGATTTGACTCTTCATTACACCAAGTGGCTTGGTCCTCTTCAAAAGATAATTTCTTAAGTAAAGGGGTGTGTTTCCTTGGTGGAAAAAAACACAACTTAGGTGAATGTCAACAATGACACTTTTTCAGAAAAAGGCTGACTCAACTTCTGCTCCTTTGGTGCTCTGATTTCCTATAGTTATCCTATACCAAAGCAATAATGTCGTGATTCATATCACTAGTGGGTAGGTGCAGTGAGTGGCCCCATTGGGTCAGGCTGGTTCAAATTGCAACATAAGATGATGACTGCTGTTATGGTGCTCACAGAAATTCTTGTACAGTCTGTCTGCCCTCTGTCCACTGACAGGGTTAAAAAACGTATGGGAAATAAATGTGAGGCGCCCTCTGGGATGTTCTCTTGGCACTGATGCAAGGCATAAACTTTAAAAGTAAAACAGAAATATCTACTTTTAAAACTACAAGCTCTTTAACATAAGACTATAAAGTTATGGGGATGTCTTGTTCTTTGCCAAAGCACTTCTCATAATTCTCTGTACCATGGGGATATTTGCCACCAGCTCCAAAAAGAGGACTCAGTGTCCCCTCTTTCGTTCCTTTACTAAGGTAAGCTGGAGTAAAATATTGTGGTTCTGTAAAATAAAACTGCCTGCACTTAAGCTGTTCTCTGGGCAGTTCTTCTGCCACACCAGTTCTGTGTGTAAAATGGGGAGTAAGAGTAAGTCCCTCATGGAGTTCCTGTTTTTTTGTTTTGTTTTTTTTTTTTTTCTAATAAAGAGAAATCTCATTCTTGGAAAAATTGCAATGAATGGATGAATGGAAGCTGCAGTTCAATGGGAACATGAGTGACTGAGCAGGGAAATGCTTATAAATATTCAAAACACCAAATGGTCAGTTATGATAACACTTGTATAGCGTAATAGCAAGCAGTCACTGGCCACAGAAGGATTGGCTTCTCTTGTGTCTTTTGTTGTTCTGGTCTTTTGAGATCAATTCCGTCAATAATTTCATGCATTTTTTAAGTCTGAAAATTGAATAAAGCTGCACATGAAGGTATCCTGTGATTTCCTGTGACAGTCTGTCACTAGTATTTCACCTGACACAAGTCAGTGAATCTTCTAAAAGGCTTTTCTTGCAGCTGTAAGACCACAAATGGTTTTATATGCATGCAAAAAGCTTGAAATAACTTCTTTATTCTTTCTCCCTGTAGGAATTGTAAATTAGTAGTATTCACATCATTCTCCACAGTGCTTTTAAATGATCTTGTCTTTTACATTAATTTAAATATAAGGTAGATCTAGTGGTAAAATAACTGGATTTATTCCAGCATAAGAACAGGAAAATTTGCTTTAGTGTCTTTTTTTTTTTTTTTTTTATTTTTATTTTTATTATAGTAAGAATACTCAAATAGAGAATTTGGAAATTGCAAACTTGGCATATGTTTGTTGGGTTTTGTTTTATACCACTTTCTTTGATGCTAGAGATAAAAAGCACTTAGAGGTTAAGTTCTAGCTCCAGTCAGGCACTGCAGTCTCTGAATAAAAACCACGGCAGCACACTATGCAGAAGATTGCTTTGGATCATCATCATAATGGACCTTTCCAGCATTATGATCTATTGAATACAATTTTCATTATTAGATCAGGATAGCGTTTTCCTTTGGAGTATAAGAAACAGTTAGTAAATATATAAATCTTCATGTCTCCACAGACTGAGATTTAGACCTGTATTTCTTCAGTGATCAATCCCCCATCAAAGGCAGCAGTCCAGTCACTGAAAGCTTAATGTGCTATATTTTAACAAATGTGTTTTCATCAGCACATAGCATATGGAGGGTAAAGTTTAAAACTCTATAGATGCTTAAGGGGAATTTTAGTATTATTTTTTTAAAGAAACAAGAATCTGTGACTTATTTATTTTTTCACCCTTTCTGTGAAACTGTTCTTTAGTTCTCTGTTGGTTGCCTCTATGAGATATTTCCTACTGTTAGTGTGAGTTCTGACTTCATGCCTGGGACTCTCTTCTTTGGAAGAAGGGATGTCACCTGAGCTTGTGGCCGTGAGAAGCTCTGTAAAGCTCTCTGGGCAAATGCCTCTAGGGGCAAAGTCATTGCAGACAGAATTTAGGCGGGATGTTGCAAAAATAATGCAGGTAGAGAATGCATCTGGTAATTTCACAGGGATTTTGAGACATGTTGATTTGGAATATTAGAGTCTATTAATTTAAAATGTTTGTTGGGGGACAGGGAGAAATATGAACTAAGCTCAGAAATATGGTTCTTTTACTTGATGTTTCTATGTTGACTTGTGCATGGTTCATTACACTCTGTAATGTCAGCACTGCAAATACATTTTGTTATTATTGCCCTATTAACTACAGCACTTGGGTTGTACTTAACTATCTGGCTATTGCTGAACACTCCTGCCACAGCCAATACACCTGCTGTGCTATTTAATGCATCAGCACATCCCAGTGTTCTGGAGATAAAAGTGTTGACAGATGTTGTTGAAGAAAAAAAACAAACAAACCCACCAAAAAAACAAACAACAAAAAAACCCCCAGAACCCACCAAAAGGCAGGGTGAATTTCACTTGGTAATGCTGTTTCTTCATGTACCTCCTAGCTAAAACACTTTGTTCTCTGGGGATGAACTAATCCACAAATTAGTGTGTTGATTTGCTCAGCTGATGAGTAGTAGAAATAGTCTGAAGTGAGCTCTATTGTGTATCAAGACATTTTTTGCAGAAAGGATGTTGAAGGGGAAAATATGTAACTTCATGGTTAGAGTGAATGATTTGGACCCAATAAAATTAGACCAGGGATGTATTTTCCTCCTTCTGGTACTAAACACTGGCATACTCTACCAAGTGCCAAGCACAGGCTTCACATTTTTAATCACCAACAGGGTTTTCTTTTATCTTTCTCACAGGACTAGTGCAAGTTAAAAATTATAGCTGATTTTAACACTGAGAATTTTTTAACATTATGCCATTCTAATAATTCTTCTGTACACTTATCAAAATTATCTGAAATAACTTTTTTCAGTGTAGTCATGGTATTAGACTGAAATCCAGCATGAAAAAGAAAAAAAAAAGGACGACATTTCAATAAGTAGAATGTCCTTTTGTTATCTGAACTGAACAAACTGGTGTGCTCATAAAGAGCCTCATCAATTTTAATAAGCTGTCAGCTTCACAACTATTCAGGAAAAAACCTGCATGTTGGAAGGGGTGCGTTTTGGGGCAGAGAGCTGCAAATGCAATCAATAAGCTAAGCTGAGTAGAAGTACAAGGCTAATACAGCAGTACCACAGGTGGTTTGCAAATAGTTTTCAAAAAAATATAAAACCAAACATCTCTGTCTTCTGTGTCATCATATCTGAAGCATTAGTGTGAATTCATGTTGCTTACTGGGGATTCCTGGGTAGGAATGTGATGGATCTACACCCACAGTTCCATGTTAGTTGAGCTGGTTGTAGCTCTGATCCGATTTGAACTCTGGTTTCATTCACACAGCTTGTGTGCTCCTAATCCTACACATTCAACAGCTGGGATTTATATCCACAAGCCCACAGGGACAAATTCTTTAAGCCTAGATGTTAGTGCTTTTGTACACATGCTCACCTCTCCTACAAAAGTAAACCACTAGATGCACAGTTAAAAATACATCTGCAGATACTCGTTTGCTTATGGTGAAGAAAATGGAAAAATAAGGGCAAACTTAAATTTAATCCTGTGATCTTAACTAAGTTGATACGTTGTCTTTTCTTCAAGAAAAATGTAAAATTAGCAGGTGTTTACTTAAAGCAATTTATTTGTTGTGCCAGCAAAATTCAAAAGCAAGCATAGGCTTCTGAATGCAAGAAAAACACTGCTCAGAAACACCCAGCAAATCCCTCAGCAATCTTCACTCTTCTGAATGTTTGGAAAGAAGATCAAAGAAATTCTTTGCTTGTATTTTATCACTCGCTTTGTATTTAGTAAATGCTAGGCTTTTCAAGTCGATGTATGTGGTCCTCATTTATAAACATTTTCACATTGTTAGTCTCAGAGTCCTGCTTTGCAGTCTTGTGCTCTGAACATTAAGGAAAACCTCTCTCATTGACTAAGTTGTACTCCATCAGTACCCAATATAGGAAAATGTCCATTTGCTCATGTTGAACAATGAGAATTAGGGCTGATGGACAAAAGAATAAAACCTGTATTTCTGATGCTCTTCTTGTTTTAATGGGATTGATTTACATGTTATTTTGAACATAAGTATCTTAACACTTTGACATTTGGTTAAATCTAAGCAAGCCTGAAGCAGTTGTAAAACCACTACAATGGTGGCCTCATCATTTTGTAATTTACTAATTGAGGCAAATGTATTTCAGCTGATTCCTTCCCTAACAGAACAAGAGTACATTTAAAAGAAAACCTAAAAACTGCTGGACCTTGTTGAGAGCATCTAAGTCAATTTAAGGATTATAAATTGCACGTTTGTGAGTGAGGAGAGCCATTTAAATGGAGTCCTCTAGGCAGCACAGGCTTTATCACAAGAAAACAATAATAGAAAGAGGAAAAGACACATAAATCTGGCAAGGTTTGTGCCTTTCATGCAAACGCATCCAGATTTGCCTTCTGACTTAGGTCACAAACCAATCTGGGACTGTGAGCTTATTCTGGTCCCTGAGAAATGGGTGGCTGTAAGTGGGTGTTACTTTGGTATGCTTGGCAACTGGAGGGAGGAGAGACAGTGCTGGGACAGGCCAGCTATGGGTAGGGCATGGCTGAGGGTTGTTTGTCAACCTGTAATTAAGCGTCTGCCTGCAGCCTGCTAGGGTGGTGGTTGCAGCTCTTGAGAGCATAGATTGTGTAGGACAGAATTAATAGTGTGAAAGTAACTTCTGAGGGAAGGTATGCTGTAACTGCTGCTGTCTTCAGGAGTGGAAACTAAGGAGCAATCCTTTTAAAGTCAAGTTAAATGGAATTCTGAGCTATAAAATCCTTGTCTAATAAGACCTACTTATGTGCTACTTGGGGATAAAAGTCCCTTAGAATTGTAAACTTCCTCCTCCTTTGCTCAAAACCTGTTACTTAATGATGTGATTTAATTAACTGTAGTCTAGCTAATGTCTTTTGTAGTGGTCCTTCAGGAAGCAGTTGTTTGGATCGGTCTTTACATAAAGCAGTTGTTGGGATTGGTCTTTACATAAAACATTTCTTTGTAGTGGACATTCAGCAAAACTGAGACTGTGGACTGAAACGTGTGAGAATCATTAAATCGGGTCACAGGGATCGCTGTGAATGTGCTTTGCCTTCTTCCTGATGACCAAGCAAGAACTGTCCTATGTTTGTATGGTTTGACCCAGACAATTCATAGATTAATTACAGGCCTGAGCACTCTGTCTTGTTCTGGTAGTTCAATCATTTTGTGTGAGTCTTCCTATGCTAACTATGCCATCCTATGCTGAGAATATGCTTCTCTGCTTGTTTACTCATCTTATGCACAGGTAGAAAGTCAGCTGTTTGACAGGCTTCTACATCTGTGAAAGCGACATCCAAGTCTAAGCCCTGATTAAGTTTTATTCTTATTTGATTTTCCAAAAAAGTTAGAAGAAAGGTAGAGAAGTTTCCAGGTGACCAAAGTGGCTTTTTTATTGTAGTGTTGGAGTATCACAGCAGTCCATCAGGAGGCTGGACCCGCTTTTCAGTTCATGCGTGCAGTTTTATAACAACTGATAAATTTGCTAGGGGGCTGTGAAAGATCAAAGTACATGTTGTTTATGAAATTCCAGGGATGAGAGGAAAGGAACACTATAATCTGCTTGTCCCATTTCTTCAGTGTTTATAATATTACAGTCCATATTGGATACTTTTATTTCTAGCCCAGTGTGCAGTCTGTTTCTTGCATCTTGAAGAATAAAGAAGAAAATATGACTGCCTGTTTATGCTGGGACTCATACATTAAAAAGATAAACACATAGAGGCATAATTATATATTATTTTCTTTATCTTATATAGCTGTGTTTTTTTCCTGAATAATTCCAAGATGACATTGAATAGATTTCCTTCTAATATTTACATATTTTTTTTTTGTTTGTGAATAAAGCACACTAGTCTTTCTGCCAAAGGGCAAGAGTTGAATATTGTTAGCCAGCTAACGTAGGAAATTTGCATCATTCTCTCCTCAGACTGTTTTGGATTTTTGTTGTTTTAATAGAATTTAGTAGGAGTCAATTTCTTGTTTGCGTGTTTTATTTAAATGACCGCCTAATATTACATGCAGCACAAACTGATTCATGTCAAAGCTAGTAGATTAAAGCAGAAAAACACAGTTTTCCAATTGCTTTTGGACTGTTCATACATCTCTAACTTGGATTCAGATCATGGTCCCTCAGCCAGACCTGAAATAGTGTCTCAGCCTTCCCTGATGGGTGAGGAAGTAGTGTCGGGGTGCTGTTGTGGCTTGTGAGGAAGAGAGGAATGAGCAGGTCATGGTCTTTCTGAAGTAGTTATGTTTGTAGAAAGAAGCCCTGTATGTACTGTTATGCTGGAGTAATGACCTCAGAGATGCCTTTTTGGAGAGTTCTATTGTGTCTTGAATTTGGGAAGAACAGGTTAACAAGAGCCTGGCAAAGATAAAAGGACTGGTGCACCCTGTGACTTTGTCCTCTGAAGTGCTCATCTGCTTCATCACAAGTGGTCTAGAGGTTTCCTTTTTATTTCTTTTTCAGTTTTTGTGAAGGTTCCTGAGACAATACCAAAGGTCTAACCAAATTATTAGATATGTATTGTATATGTGTATGTTGTAATAATGTAAGAGACTCATATGAAATTTATTTCCTCTGTGGGGGTGATACAATTTCTGATTAACTGCAGATGGAATATCTGCTCTTTGATTTGAAATTGATCTTCCTTCAACACTGTTTTGTGTTCTGCTTGCACTTGCAGTTTTGTTTAGTCTAGAGATCATAAAAATAGCTGTAGAGTAGAACCTATACAGTTTTATTATAGTCTTAGTATTGTTTCTAGTACTTTTAAGTTGCTATATCAAATTTATAAAGTGTCTTTGGATATTTTCACTGAAGTGATAGTTTAAATTGAGTGGGAAAGAGGGTGGAAAAATGTGATAGTAGCAACCAAGACATCTTTATTTCTTGTTTTTAATAAACTATTTCTTCCTCTTGTTATTATATATAGACTTCTAAATCTTTTCTATGGGCTTGTGGTTTTTTTTTTCAAGTATTATTATGAAAATTCTCTTATGCTTTGGCACTGTATATGGAAAGTTTTGTTTGAGTATCAGTTTTGTTTGAACTTGTAAGATAATTGAGGGTGTTGACAGTAAGATCAAGTAGGAAATTCTTCTGAATTGTTGTCAATGAACTGCTACTGAAAGCAGGCTTGAAATCCAGGCAAGAAGTGCTGCTTACCTTAAAGTTCAGTCTTGCTGGAGCCAAAAGAATTATTTCCAGTAGCTTTAATGGGGTTTTGATCAGTGTTCAGAATAAGTTTGGGAATCTCTTAGTTCTGAACAATACTTCTGCCTGGTATGCTGTAGGTAGAAGAGAAAGTCAAGAAAATGGCACAGAGTTATGAAGTAGGCTTAAGGGGGAAAAGTACAGTGTTTATCAGTGCTGAGAGACCAGAGAGTTTCACTATGCAATACAGCACAGTGGCTTATGGAATTTAGACTGAGAGTCCTTACAATAGCAAAGGAATGGTTTTTGCTTATCAGAAAAGACTGGATTTTTTCTGAAGCAGCTGCCTGGGCCCTTCTGCTGAAATCACTTGGACTGAGGCCACGTGTTTGTCTGAGGTAGTTTTAGTGCTTTGTAATAAACTTCTGGGCTTTACACCTCGAGGTGGGAGAAGCTTTGATGGTGACCATTCATTCCATGGAAAACCTGGATATTCTGTCATGTGTGCTGGGGGTGAAAGGGATTTAAAGCATCTATACATTGAATTAGTTTTTTAGCTGCCCGTGTGGGTGACTGTGTGCTCTTGCTAATATTATTCCTTGAAAAACACATTGTCATCATCCCTGCCCCCCCGGCCTTATTCTCTCAGGTCTGTGCCAGATGCAGAGTCTCTTATTAAAGCCACTCAAGGAAGATTCATGTTTAACACTACATCTGCTGATGGAAAGCAACCCTGGAATTTTTTCTGCACCTTTTCCCTGTGTCTATAATCTTGGGTCTCAAATTTTATGGCAAATATGTGGAAATGCAGCTTTTGTTGTTGATTATTTTGTGAGATGATGTATGTGCTGCACATCAATAAATTTGGGGAGGGGACTGGTTTGCTTTGGTCCTGAACATTTGCAGTGACCTGCGACCTGCTGGAATTGAGTGACAAAGCTGTGTGAATCTTCTACCTTCACAACAGTTCAAAATATCATTTTCCTTTTGTATTATGATGATGATGTATATGTAAGGCTCTGTGACTGTGCTTTTTTATGTTCACTGCAGAAAGCCAGAGCTTCCCTGAGGCAAGCACAATTTATAGATCAAAATGAGTATAATTTATTAGCATGAAGCCCTTGCCATATAGTTAAGACTTAGATAATGCATATGTTATGGAAGAAGATACTAAATTGGCACAGGGCATTTGACCTACCACCATCTGCAAAGCCTGCACTCCAATTTTCTGCTGTTGCCATGGGCTGCAGACTCAGACAGGAAATCATGGTAGGATGGGACAGGGTCCAAAATATACACAGCTAGAATAAGGTCTGCAGTTAAAAGAGAGCCAGAGAACAGACTATCTGTTCTACTGAACAGTCAGTGCAAAGTAAAACTGGTTCGTGTGTGCATGCACATGCGCACTTTAAATGTCTTTTTATATTTTATATGCTCATTTTTTTAAAAGCTTGAATTTTTTCCATGTAAAGTAACGTGTTTAACTTCAAATGATCCATTTATATACAAGAGGCCTGATTCAACCCTCACTCAGCTGGCCACACTCATCTGAAAGAAGAGTAAAACGAGGGAGGATCAGGCTTCTGACACACAGAAGTTACTTTACAGAGTTTTGTTTGTCAGGTCAAGCAAAAGAGCAGCCCCCTGCCTCTGCTTTTCCCCCCAGACTCACCACTGCTTTGGGATTTGGTTTTGTTTTCAGGGAACAAGGCCTCGTTTTGTGTATAGTTAAATGTATAATGTTCAGAGCAGACCTGTGAGAGGCTTCGTGAATGGTCTGTCAAAAGATAGAGGCAGAAAGTTGGTTGGTTAGCAGAGCTGCATCAGTTTTGAGCACTGGGTATATCAGAGGGTCAGTTACAGCTTAAAGGAGATACAGTGGTAGGTTGAAATGGAGAACTGGAGTAACTCACTTTGGGGAGCAAACAGTTTTATCTGTTACTGAGAAAATAAGCTAAAAAACCCCAACAAACTAACAAAACAGCACTGAGTGTCATGCTAGTAATACTTTCTGGACTGACAGAGTAAGAGTTCAGCAAACTTCTTGTGGCAAAAAACTGAACCAAAATTTTTCTCACCATCTGTGGTTTCTAGTTCTGACTGAAGGGAACCATACAAGAGGGTGGTTTGTTCCCCAGGCATTTTCCAACCATAGCTTTTATTTGGCTGTAAGAACTGCTTCCTGCTTGCCTTAGCTGTGTATTTAAGTCCCTTTTCAGCTGCGTGTGAACGGGAGTAAGGTGAGGTCTGCATGCTGCAGTGCCAAATATTGCTGCATGCAATGGTGATGTATCTGCCAAGAATGAGACTGAAGCTACCAATTAGTTCAATTTAGAAATCAAATAACTTAGGTAGCATTTAACCCTGGGGCTAGGATCAGTGAACGAGGCAGTGTGTTTCATGACCCTGTATCTTTCAGTAACTGCTGCTTTTTTTTGTGTAATGTAATCTCAAAAAGACTTGCTGATTTTTATATTTTTAATAAAATCTGACTTGGAGACAATTTTCAAATTGCAAACTCTCTCAGCCAAGCCATCTGCCCGAGTCTTCAGCAGAGTATTGTATTTCTGAAAAACATTCTAGCAAAACATTACAATTCTGAAGTTTGGGCTTGATTCTACATTAAAAGAGGTGATCCAGAAAGCTGCTGCTGATTTGCATGTGAACACTGCCAAACATATCTCTGATGAGACTACACAACAAAGAAGTGCTCCAGTGATTGAGTGAGGCTGATTTGAACAATCTGTTGTAGGCTATAGCTCCTGATATTCTACAATTGTGAGATGCTACTGCCACTTCTATTCTGTACAAGACCTTTTGTTGTCAGGTCCCTTGAGCCAGTTGTAGGGGAACATACAATGTTTTTTGGCTAAAAATATTCATGAAGCTTGCATGGGCTAGCTTAATCTGAGGTTTTTTGTTTGCTTGCTTGTTTTTGTCACCCAAAATTTAAAAAAATGACAGAAAAGTTGATTTATCTTACTTAGGGATTGCTAGGCAAATTCTAATTTGACTTTTTGGGTCTGAATATGGATATGTATTAAAAATCAGTTGCAATCTTGACCTTGCTGCTTTCTTAACTGTCACTAAGAAGTTTGCTCAGTGAACATCTGTAAAAATGCATAGGAGTGGTTCATCTGAGGACACTTCTCAGGGACAACAGTACTTTCTGTGCTTGTCATGTGATGAACAACATGAGCTTTAAGAGACTCGTGTGGAAGTGATTGCTTCTACTTTTTGTGATTTGCTGTTGAAGAGAAATAAAGCAGTTTATATAAAGCAGCTGCTTATTTTGGAACAAAATCAGCATAATACATTAAAGAACCCATTAATCACTTATCTTAACCTTAAATTATTATTTTAAAAAAGAAACACTTCTTGCATCTAATGTTCATTGCAGAGTGTCAGGGATGCTAAGAAATACATGTTCACATCTATATGTTAAGAACAGCTAATTAAGTTTTAATAGGGAGAAAACCCAAGATGGATTCCTGTTGAAGTACTGGCTCTTCTTTTATTCATTTTTAGGAGTAGCAGGTAGTTGTGTAAGTACCTGCACAAATACAGAAGTGCTGTGATTGTTCTCATCTTGTTCCATAGTTGCCACTGGGATAGTGGCTGCTGCTTCTTGTTCAATCCTTGGCAACATGAAAGCCCTCATTTTCCCACAAATCTTCCAGGAGGCAAAAAGAGTAATAAACCAACTTCTCCATCTTCCCTCAAAAATCCCAACTATAATTCTAGAAGAGAACAAATTCTGTAGTTAGACACTAATTTCCTTGGCACACTGTCTATCTTATATATCCCCCCATGCAGTTATTGGTATCAGAAGAGCTTACTACTTTATAGTCATGTTAACTTGTTGCAGATATTGCTGAGTACTGTGGAGAAATGGATCAACCATTAAAACCTAGATTAGTTTGGAGGAAGAGCTCAGTAGATGACTTTTCAAAAGATTGAGAGATTTGATCAGAAACGTGCTCTGTGATTGCATAGGAGCCTAATACAATAATCTGTTCCTGCAAACCAAAATGTATTCATAACCACTTCATTCAGCTTTTAAGGAAGGTACTCAATAGTATTTTCATTTTATTGGGAGGATACAATCAGGTTTGTGGTGCTTTTTAATATATAGTAATTCATAAAACTGGCAGCCTTAATTGGATGTAACAGTTAGTGTAAGTATATGAGGTGAACCAGAACTCTTGGGATTTGAATTGCTTCTTCCCTTAAAATACTCATGCCTTGTCACAGTGAGTAGCTGAGGTCAAGAAAAATGTATGTAATTTTGTTTGAATAATGGCATTCATGTAGCTATGCTAATGAGCTGTATTCTGCTGTCTATCTCACTGATTGTGGACTGGACTCTGAGTTTATTTTACAACTGTGATGGCTTCTGTCTGCAGTAAAACTTGTCTCAATGCACAGTGATGTAATGGATCAGGATCTGACCTTAGTGCACTGCTTTCCCACAAGTGTTGTGCAGCAGCCACACAGCTGCTCACAGTTTTTTATTTTTTTTTTCCCAATTGGCTGCTTTGGGAGACATTATTCTTTGGCCTCAACTTCCTAATGCAAATAATCAGCCACTCTTTGGTAACAACATTCAGACAGAACAGGCAGTGGTGTTGAAGGCATTAAGCATTACTTAAGTATTTGTTCTGCTCAAAATGTTCAGGCCCTTAATGAATATGGGGTTTATTTTTATGGGCAGTCAACTATGTGCTTCTTCCTTATCTTTTCTGACAAGCTCAACGAGGGATGCACTTAAAAAAGGATCGATCAATTTCATATAGATGTATTTTGTAGGCTTGTTTTTATTAGTGTCGTGAACTCATGCTATGCTACATTCAGCATCCTTTCTGACATGGGGAAAGTAAATAATAAAAGTAAATAATGAGGAATATAAATTAATACTTTGGGAGCTGGAAATCCTGACTTGTAACTACTTGTTTGTGTTAGAATGACTGAAGTGCTGGTTAGGAGGAGCTCCTGGAGGTCATTTAGTCCAGCCTCCCACCTGTAGCTGGACTCCTGCCAGAACTAAATCAGATAAGCAATGGCTTTGAGTCTGTAAATCTTTAAAATGTCTGTGTGGTAGATCCCACAGCCTCTCTGAGCAACTTCCTCACTTTTTAGTGAAGAAGCTTCTCCTAATGTCCAGCCTGAGGCTGATGATGAAGACATTACTCAGCATGGACCCCTCAGGTGCTTTCATGAACACTGCCTATAAGTACTTGGAAAAGTGAAGACCTGAGAAGACAATATTTTAGTTTCTCTACCTACTGTGTTATGATGTGGAGCAAACCAAAGACTCAGAACTGTGGCTCTAAAGACTATCTGCCCCTTTGTCCTGACACCAGCTGCCCAGAGAAGCAAGTACTGGATTATGTCATAGCCTCACATATCCCTTACAAACAGAATGTCACCAACAAAAATTAATGGACTAATAATATATGGGTAAGCAGTTGAAGAGAATTTTATACTAATTAAAATAATAACACTGGTGACTGCAAATTTCTGTGTACCCACACCACTTTTCTTGCCTTTCCTTCCATCTTTCATTTATTTGGTTTTGGGTTATAAGCTTTTGGAGGGAGTAAAGTGTAGATCAGAGCACTGAAAGTTACTCAGTTTTAACTTTAAGGTCTTGAACAGAGCTATCAACAAAACAAGCTCTTAAAGTAATTACTAGAAATAACTGATCAGACTTTTCACTTTTATCTTCCATGAAAATCAATAATTGAGATTATGCTGAAATGTTCCTTAAAGAAGCTGGATCTCATTATCCAGCACTATCAGTTCTGGATGTGAGGTCCCCTCTGAGACTGACAGTACTGGTGGGAAAACAGCAGAGAAACATCTTGACATTCTTTCAGACTCTGGAAATGTCAGCAGAGATAATACTTTCTGATACATTTTATTTACTAGTGAGGTATAGACTGCAAGTATTGGTATACCCCAGAAAATGGTTTTTTTCTGTCTTGAGTAGGGTAGCTAAATTAAGCCTACTAGTAGTAGCAAGAGGAATCTTGCTCCCTACATACAAATTCATGTCTGTCTTTCTCTAAATTTATGTAAACCCTCTGTGAAATTGCTACTCAAAAATGACTTCACTAAGGTTGTATGCACAAGCTCTTGGCAATCAGTTATGAATACTCGCTGCAGTAGCCAGAAAGCAGCAAAAATCCCTGTAAACTAGAGAATAAATGTGGTGGTGTCAGTTATACCAAAATGTTCTCTAGTTGTTCTCTGTTTTTAGTTGAAAAATGACTAAAATAGCATTCTAATGTAGCATTTATTAGTTACACCCTGCCATGTGAAATCCAAAGAAATGGCTCCACATAGAAAGCTAAAATGCCAGAGGTTAACTGTGCTTCAGTATTTCATATTAACCCAAGTAACTATAGTGAGCTACTTAAATACAAACATTAGGAAAAAAATATCCTCCGCTATTCTAACTCTGTTGCCAGAGTCTTTGAATTTAGGTAATTTCATGCATGCAGAGGTAGACTTTATTTTTCCTTCATCAGCTAAAATAACAATAAAGCTGAACTTGGTGTATTTACTTAATGAAACACAGGATCCCTGCCCTGATGTTTTTAATCAGTACCCTCGCTATGTGGTAATTAGGGGTTCTCTCCCATGGTTCTGTTTTTACTTAACTTTCAGAATGTGTAGCCAGTTTAAATTTCCAGAGATACTTGCATATGTTGCCTCATTTACATGCAGATTATCCAGATGGGACTATTAAACACACACTCAGGTTACAGAAATGCAGAAGTTTTCAGCACTTTTTTTGTTCAATGAAGAGTATTTTTGAGTAAAATGTTGTATTTTGTGAGTAACTAATTCATTCCACTCTGCGGATGTGACCAACTCTTTCATTTCATGCAGACAGGGTTTCATAAGCTGAAGAGGGCTGTGAGAGTTACCTGCTCTACAATGTGCCACTGGGTACAGCTCTGCTTATTTTAAAATACATACCTGAAATAAGGTTCATGCTCTAAGTTTGCCACTGGAAGCCCTCTTTGCAATATAGGTCAAAAAAAGGGATGTTGCTTTCTCTGGGGAGACTAAGGAACATCAGTGGAGAAGAGGCTACAGCAGGCTTTCCTGTCTTTAGGCTTAATAGCTAACTCCCTGAAAGTCACTTGTTAATATTTTTGTCTCTAACTGTACAGCTGGGTGCCATTTTCTCCTGGCAGTTACAGAATCACTGGAGGCATGAGGAAGTAGAACAAACATACAGCACTTAAAGCTCTCTCCTTTATGCTTCCCTGTGTAATATGTGATGTTAAAATACTAGGTGGTAGTTTGGTCCGATATAAAAGTTTTATTGGTATGAATTTGAGCCAGCCACATTATTCAGGAAGCCACTACTGAGTTTTTGAGTCGTCTGAAGTATGTGCTAGTAAAACCCTTTTATAAAGCAATACAACCTCATGTAAGCTCCCAGTATGACTGAGTCATCTGTGTCCTGGGATTTTAGTTAGTGATGCTAGGGATTGTTAGTGATTTTAGGGATGTTTGTGACGTGAGAGTCTCTCAGATGCTGGTTTGTACAGGTCTACTGCTTGTAAAGCTAGGCAGAAAGAGTGAGCTTCTCCTGGTCCCAGATTTTAGCAAAGGGATTACAGAGAAACCACCTTTCCATTATGCTGAAACCTAATAATTAAACCTTTCTCACATCAGAACTGACTCTTGCTGCTAATTCCTTTCCCTTCACGAGCATCAAGAGGGAACTTGCCGACTTTTATCCAGCATGCTGTGTACTTACAGATTCTGTAGAACCAGAAATGTCTCTCATTTTTGGTATCCAGTTCCTCTTTTACATGAGCAGAAAAATAAAAAAGCCTCCCCCGACATGTGACCATAGAAGTGATGAAGCTGAGACATTAGGGCTTGAGTTCTGGGTTGCAAAGAAAAAAAAAAAAGTTGTCTTTCATGGTGTGCTGTGCACATCTTGAAATAAAATAACCTGAGAGATGAAAATGTTTTGGTAGCAAGTAAGTAACTGGAGTGATCTGGGGTCAGGCCAGGTGATGGCCAGCCTGGAAGGCTAGCATATGTGCATTGCTTCTTAAATGTTGGGTATACATCCAGCTGATGTTAAAAGCTTCTGAAACCATGACTTAGGACAAAATAATCTCCCAATTCTCCCTTCCCCCCACCCCCCTCACTTTATTAAAAATAGTAATGGAGAAAATACCTCCCTGTAGAAATGCAGTGTTAGGATGAAGGTATGTTGCATTCTGATTCAGTGTTTGCTCTTTTTATGTCTGAGAAGCTGTTTAAATTCCCAGCTAAATAGGTCTTTCCAGGCTTGTTCACACACTTCTTTGATCTGGCTTGGCACTTTTCTCTTTCATTTGTTGTAATTTTTTCTTTGCAGTTCAGCTGTTCTTAATCATAACGTCTTATAATTTTGGGTATGCACTTCAGCTCTGACTTTGATAATGAGGGGCTTCATCTTCACAGTTTTATCATAAATAAAAATTAATAAAATTGGTAATGAAATATGTTTTAAATAGTTTCACTAGGACAGCATATTACAATGCATTGTGAGAAACCTGTTTAACTGGTACTGGTAGCAGTCTACCAACAGCAGCTTGACTTTAAACCTATGCTTACTAAACACAAAAAAGCCTCAGAACAAATTCAATTTTCTTTTTTGTATAAAATACAGATACCTAAGTTCTGTTAAAAATAAGGTTTGCTCTTAAATGTTGTGGAGGAGCTGTTGTATGAATAGAGACTAGAGTTTGGAAACCTATAAGGAGCTAGAGATTGCAAAAAAAAAAAAATTGCTCAGAATTCTTCCCTTCCCCATATTCTTCACCCCCCAGAAAAAGAGAAGGATGACTGAGGATGAGAATCATAATGAGCAAACAGTAGGGAGCCCAGAACTGAAAGATTTGCAAATCCAGTGTAGCACTGCACCAGTCATATCCTGTACTCACTGGAGTGAGTTCTGTAACAGCATCCCATGAAGAGCACAGAACTGAGAGACAGGATTAAGGGTGTCTGCTGCTTTTGAAATGAAGGATCAAATGTTATTCCTGCTTTTCTGTTGTCTAAATGGATAGTTGGTAATACTTAATCATTGAGTGCAATAAAAATAGTTGCAAATCTCTCTGGGTCTGGCCACATTGTCCCTATGTAAATGTAATAGTACATGGAAGGCTGTGGGTGACAAAAATGGGAGAAGCTAAAGCCAAGGCTTAAAAACACTGGACTTGCCTTTACTGCTAGGACAGGTCTGTTGGAAAAGGAAAATGGATTGCTTTGGGGAGGAGGAAAAAAGCAAAAGGAAAACAAATCCATTTATGAAATTAAAAACACATTATGGGATAGCTTTGCTTGTCTTGGAGTCACCCTTTTTTTTTCTAGCCAGGCTTGACTTCATTTAATTTGTGTATTGCTGCTGCTAGTACAGCACTATACCTGTTGTATTGATGTGGCACAGAAAGTTCAGTTGAACTGTCCATCCTTTCAGTGCAGTCAGTGTTAAGAGCTGGAACTGAATTATAGATGTTCTGGCTGATTCAAGTTTAGAGCTTTGGTACTCTGCCTGCATCCTCCACTGTCCAGCTGTAATTTTAGGCCTTGTGACCGTGGAGGGTGAGATGTACTTGGCACAGCACCAGTCAACAAGGAGATTCCTCAACAGAGGTTTTATACCATAAGAATCAAACCTGTAGTGAAAATAACAAAACCTGCAAGACCTTACTGCAGTAAAAAACACTGGCATCTATAATATTTTCCACATTTTTTACCACCTTGGTTGTCTGGTATTTTTTCTCTATCCTTGTAGGCTTGGACAGTCAGGAAGGAGAGTAGTGAAAAGATAAGTAGCCAGTTAACTTGAAGAATTTACATTCTTTTCAGCTGTGGCATTCTGTCAGAAATAAATTCAGTGCATAATGATGAAATATTTTAAAGAATACTTCTCACTGTGCAGTCAGCCACATTTGGGTAACATTTCCATGCTGAAGCAAAGCAAACCACTGTACATACTCATTACAGAAACATGTTTGTGCAGCTCACCAGAATGCATCCAACAACAACCTACACATACCCGTTTGGTGACAAATGGTTGCCCAGCCCAGCAACAATCTGACTTCTGCTTTATGATAAGCTAAGGTGGTTTCCTTTTTGCAAATTATGGGAAGGTCTCTTTCTGAAGCACGTAGTCATCTATTTTTGGATTCAGTTTGTATCACAGTCATGATGACTCTTGCGGGGTACGTCACAAAGCTTGTCATCATTCTTTTTATAAATATTATACAGCTGAGTAGAATTAGGGCATACCATACACATGAGGAAACCCTCTCTGTTTTCTCTTCCAGCTACACTGAAAAGCTACATTAGTTCACTGTGTTTGTACATATCACTAAGCATTGTAGGCAGCATAATAACAGGTGGAAAATCTCTTGAGAATTAGATGACAGGTGAGAATTTTGGTATGCTGCTTCTACTTCACACCCTGCTTACAAAATATTAGAAGGGCTTAAGCCAGGAGCTGCAAAATTTATTGTTGTTATAATAACTTGTGATTTTTATAAAGTACCTAGTTTTAGTGTTTTACAAAAACTCAATAGGCCTTGCAGCACTTTATTAAGGCAGAAAAAAATTGCAAATTAATAATAAAAAGCAAATTTTAAATATGTGATTTGTAATTTGTTTAAAGTCACACGCAAAAAAAGTGGCAAAACTGGAAATAAAATTCCAAAATGTGTCTCTGTTGATATTGTGGTGCTACTAATAGTAGCAAGTGTGGTTATTTAAGATAAATGTCAAGTTCTGCATGGAAACTTAGGCTCATGCCATAAATGTGTGTGACCATAAATTTGCCTGCTACAGTAAACAGTCTTAAATTAGGTATTTTAAAGACCAGATTTTACATAAGATGTGCTAAACCTCTGGAAATGTTACTGACTTACAAGTGGCTGAATTTCTTTGTTGCTAAATTTGTTCTAAGATCTGTCTTCCTCTGGAGAAAAATTATTCCATATAATTTTAAATTTTTGGCCTTGCTGGTTATGCGCAAATTGTGGGGTGGATTTACACTCCAGCCTTGCAGATCTGGTCTAACACCTTCCTGATGTTCCTGCCACAAGGCAGGGTAGGACTTGAGTGTGCATCTCTCCAGCTCCTCCCCAGTCTGTCTGGTTGCCTGGGCACCTGTGTTTTCTTCTGAGGAAAACAAGAGTTTCCAGTAGATATATAGCTGCAGAGTTGGGGAAATCAGGCTGCAGGGAGTCCCTGGAGTGGTCCTGTTGGGTAGGTTAGGTATGATTGAGGAGGAGGACCAAATAGGGCCATGCTGTAATAGGTAGTGATTACACCTGAGATGTGCAAGACTTCTCATATCTTTGGATATGAAGTATGGTATTTTGACATCCAGATTCATAGTTTCATCTTCCTTCTGCTAGGAAATGAGAGAGTTGTTCAAAAAAGAAGTCTTCTTCAAGCAGATGCCAATAAATAATATAAAGAGCTTAATGAAAGGTTATAGTCTCTTGTGGGGAAAAAAAGTTTCATTTTCATCACTGCAAATGGAAACCATGATGTAGGTGGCTGCTTGCAACAGAGTCCAAACTTGGCTGTGTGTCTGAGCTCTGAGAACTGAACTGGGTTCATCCTTTCCCAAGAAAGGTTCTGGAGTGCAAATTATGCCCTTCCAACATGGGTGGCAATTGCATAGTCTTGTGTTTATGTTGTTTCTGGTGGGTTGGTATCTGGAGCAAGCTACACCTCTGTTTAGCTGCAATAGGGTAGAACTTAGTAAATACAATTTCTGGTGTGGTTTTTTTTTTTTGCCCCCCCACTACATATAAGCTGAGTGACATTAAAAAACAGTCAAATTGAAGTAATGAGATGCAGTGGCTTGTACAGGTACTACCATTCCTTTTCTGTGCTGGAGGAGTTACTCTAATGCTAGTATACAAGGGCTTATATTGTCTATCAGCATAATTGAAATCCAATGATTAGCATAAACACATTCACCTTTGCATTGATTCCTGAATTGCTAACAGAAAAGCAGGAAAGGCTTGATCTGTGCCTTAACCTATGATCTGGCTCTGTACACATCATGGGAAGGAACAGAGCTGTTGAGTAAGAAATTATCATTGCTTCGTAGTAACTTTTCAAAGTGGAAACACTCTCGAAACTGAAACTCAAAAGAGTCAGGTGCTATTGGAACCAAACCCAAATAGAACACTTGAAATAAAACAAGTTAACTGCACCATCCAGTTGAACCTTGCTTTGAAATTAATGAGCACTGATTTTTGTTCTTGTAACTGGAACTGACTTTCATTTTTGGAGGAGTGATTACTGAAATGGGCATTGCTGTTTGAAATTTTTCTGTGTGGGGATTTCAGTGCTAAGTGGTAGTAAAAGTTCAGTAAGTCGAGCTTAAAAATGTGTAAGTGGAGCTGCTATGCACTGGTTAGAGCTGTCCCCAGAAAAAAAATACCTTATGGACAGTTGTCTGCATTTATGCCATCACTTGCTGGTGAATACTAATTATTACACTGTGTAAGCCCTGAAATATAGCTGAACTCTGCAGTTGAGAAAAAAATACTATCTTTCAGAATATTCTTAATTCACTGAACAAAGAGGAGATCAAAGCCAACCCCCAAATCAACCCCATTTTTTGTTTTATTCAATTGATTTCTAAAGGCCTCTGTTACTATAGTAACTCCAGTAGGTCTTTTAATTAAAAAATTTGTAAGAATTCATCAATTATTCAGACCTGCTGGGGGGTAGGGGGAGAGACAGTGGCACAAATGCTTTACAAAAAGTACAGAAAATTTGCAAACAAACTAGTGCAAACAAAGCTTGACAGATTTCTCATTAAGTGTGACAGGGAGTAACACACTGTCAGCATAAGCACATTGGGTTCAAGTTCTCAGAAAGCAATCCCCTGTTTCAGGGTTTCCCCCCTTGGCTAAAGAGAGAAAAATCCCCAACACTGTCCAAATAAAGCACTTCCCTCTCCACATATACAGATAGTAGAATTTAGTCTTTGTAGACCCTAAATTTAATTACAGTGTATCTGAGAAGAGCAGTTGTATTATCACATTAATTAGCAGTTAAGGGAACTGTTCACTACTGGAAGTGTTGAATACCAGTGTGTGTGTGTTGCAGGTACCAGTTCTATCCAAGAGGAATCATTTAGTAATAATGATCACCTTTCAAATAATAATTGCATTTAAAATATATGCTGTCATCTTTTATCATCAGGTATGTTTCCAAAATGGAGTTATATTCCAAACAGACCTATATTGACAGGACCAGAGAAGAAGAATTTGAGGCATATTATGTGAACAATTTCTAAATGCCATCCCTTGACTTGAATATGTGCTAAGTGGATTTATTTGGCAGACTTGATGTAGCTGTGGAAGACACCACAGGGGAATGCAGTAGTGAAATTTTGGGGAAATCTTGTGAATCTTTCACAAGAAGTGTTGTGAATCTTTCACTTTTTAAGAAGGGGACATATTTAATGACTGAGATTTGGACTATCTCTGTTGCTTTTTCTCTCTGCAAGCAAGTACGTAACACTTTTTTTCTATTGCATTCCTCATAATATCACACATCCCCAACTTTATTTCATCTTCTGATGAAGATTTAGTTGTATGCCCAAGGAGTAAGCTTACCTCTGGATCTCACTTGAGTTTTAGCCCAAACATATAAGGCTGTGCCTGTGCTAAACTACTGCTTTCTGGACACTGACCCTGCTTCCTTGGATGTGCTGGGAACAGAGACTGTGCTTTGCAGACTTCCAGTTTTTCATTTTTATGTTTTCATGCTCCCTGCTTGCCCCCTCTGTGTCAAAAGCTGCTTGTTTAACTGGCATGGCCAGAGCTTAATCCTACTTTTCACTCTGCCTGTTCCATTTCTTCAGGACTTGGATCCTCTCAAGCGACAAGTAATTTAACTAAATTCTGTTTAACCTCCTGTGCAAAAGCGGGGAGGGGAAAAAAGGTGATTTTAAAGAAGTATCAAAAACCTTCATGTTTCATGAAGAAACAGTTAATATCCAGTGTTAGAAGAGGTGGTAATAAGGAACTGCCAATGCTATATAAAAAATTTTGGGTGTGGATACCATTCTGACCATGCTAATTAGCACTTACTTTTCAGCCTCTTCATTAACCCCTGACAGTTCTGGTACCAGCACTATATATCTCAACAGCATTTTGGCTTAAAATGCACATGTGGTTGTAAAGCAAAATTGGGTTGGGAGCATGTTTGGTAAGGTCTGGTTTTATCTTTGGAAGTCCAGTGAGGCTCTCCCAGTTAATAATGCAGGGATGGAGAGGAAGTAAGGCACATTTCTGAAGCTGATTTAAAGTGAAAAGTAATTTTTATATTAGGCAATATTTCTTAATGGATAGACAACAGTAACCTGGGGCTTAAAAGTAATATTCACAAAGGTTCATTTTGACTTGGAGAGGAATTTTTCTGTGAGCTTCATGCTTTGAACATTTCTCTAGAGTAGCTTCTGTTTTAGACTTGGTTCTTTATTGGCTTGCAGATAATTTCTCTGGGTGTTAATGATACTAAGTCTGAGGACCAGTAGCTGTGTAAAGCCCATTGTTTTCCTTTGTCTTAAAAAGTTAGGGGTTTTATTCACTATAAAGTTTTTGAATGAAGACTCTAATTTGGTTGTTCTTGTAATGAAAGTTGCATGCAAGAAAAGAGCAAGTGTCTCAGATAAGATTGCAATATAATCAAGAACAGTAGAAACAGCTGTTTGGGTTGTAACTTTTTACAGTTAAAAGTAGCATATCTGTTGTGTCTCATAGCACAACCTCCTTCAGGATCAAAACTGCCACAGATGATGAAGTTTCCATTAAAGGATAATAAACTCAATATGTCAGTGTGACAAAAGAACTCTCTCTCTTATCTCTTTGGAATAAGAATGCTCTTTGAAGAGCTTCATAAAAAAATGCAGAATGAAATAAGTATAGTGGATGGTTATTTTGAATTTCTATACAGGATGTCAACCCAAAGGCTAAAAGGATTATCTGTGGAGTAAAAAAAAACCATGCAAAATGAATGCTTTGCTTCTATGTAGTGAAAGACATCTCTGGGAAACACAGGTAAAAGTTGTTCTTCCCCAGCAGTACTTCAAATCAGGAATGATTCCTTGAAATTGCAGGAGCCTTTGAGATCCAAGGGATCTGTCTGCAGCTGAAGGATAATTCAGCTTTAGGTTCAAGTGTAAATAAGCAGTAGTAATCCCGATTCAGCATATGGTTATCTATCTCTGGAATTGGAACTTTTTTTTTTAGCTTTGCTTGTGCTTTTAGGTGAATGCAAGTGACAAGAAATATTAACTGGAATTATTAATACATTTACTTGAGAATTGCTTTTCCTGAACTAACTAAATATTTGCAAGCCTGAAATCAGTGGTAGGTTGGATCTGAATATTTAAAGAAGTCACAGTTAAAGTTAATGTCTATGGCTTCCTTTTTATTATTCAGAAGCTATCTAAATACTGAGCTTTTACTCAAAGGCAGAGATATGGTGGCAGTGAGGCTGAGGAAAGAAAGCTCTTTTGCTCACTATTGGCTGTATACACAAACTGAGCACTTATCAACCAAAAAGAGGGAAATTATTTTCAGGATCTAATGCATTAACCATTTGATGACTAGTACATCTTGTTGTTTTTTTCTTTTTTTTCCCTCCAAACTAATTCTCAATTACTACTTTTTGAATTCAGAAGTTGAAAATTAAGGAGTAGATTTTTTTTTAACTATGAAAGGAGTTCATGTTTCCATTCATAATATTTCTTGTATGCTAAAAGTGTAAAAGTCCCTTTAAGAATGAAAAATTTGAACAGTGAATAGTATTAACTGATCTGGCAAATGGCTAAATTGTGTGCTGTTTAGTAAGCAGCCAACAGTAAATAGCTCTTTATCTAAGAGCTTCCATATTGTATATAATGAAGATGATGAGAGGAAAAATTCTACCCCGCTTATAGGAAGGCAATAGAAACCAAAAAACCTCAAGCTCTGCAAATAATTGCCACAGCACTATTCTTCTGTGGAGAATACATCTAGTGAAATCAAAAGGAATGTAAAACTTTCCTCGGGCAAAACAGCTTCTGTCATCTGAGAGCCTCTGCATCTTCTTTGACAATTTCAGAGCTCCCTTGTCTTCTGATCACCTTAGTGAAAAGCAGGCTTGGCTCAATGGATGAGGGTTTTGGATGAGAGGCTTAAACACTGAATAATGTGGCCTTTGGAGATGAGCAGAGAGGGAACCAAGATGGGTGGCACTGGTGGATAGCCAAAATTCAGTTTATGAAAACATTTGGATGCTTTTGTTGCTATTTCATTCATTAAATGCCAGAATTCTGAGGGGAAAAAATGAAAGGGGATGTAGGCAAAAGCTTCTAGAACTCAAATTTACAAGCCCTCATCAATCCTAATTAAGTTTGGCAAATGGCAGAATAAAATGAATGATGCCAAATTATCCTTCTATGGAGTGTGTGATAGCTTAACTATTTTAGCTATTCCAGAGTTGTAAATTATGAAACTGATATCACACTAATGTGATCCTTTCAGGCTTCTCGTTTATATTAATGAGTTTTAGTCATCTAAGGCAAACTGATAACTACTGATTAATAGCTCAGCAACTTTCAAACTGGCATCAAAGGCTGATCTCTTTTTTTTTTTCCCTCTTTTTCTTTTTCCTTTTTTTTTTTTTTTGTTTAACTCCTTGATGGATTATGAGTTAAGACAGTTAACAATTAACTCTAAGCTTAATTGAAATCCAGATCTTAAATTCTTGATGGAAGTTAATTTAATTCTGATCATGGCTATAGCTGATTTTAGTCTGATTTTTTTTTTTTTAAGTAGCTTTGAACTTGCAAAACAAGAGCCTGATTAGTTTCACAATTTTTTTAAATTCTTCTTTTTTTTAAGCATTTGCAATCTGTGGAAGAGGGCTTGTTAAACTAATACTGAACAAAGATAAATTACCATAGGAGCATCAAATACATACTAGCAAAACCAATTAAACCCCTAAAGCCCCCTCAAAATTATCAAGAAAAGCCCAACTGCTTTTTTTAAATCTCAAAACTGGTTTTGATTTCTCTGAATTTGTATGAAGAGACCACATTTCTGGACAGTATGTAATGGCACAGACCAGAGTTATAGGTTTGGTCATGTGAGAAGTAACCTTTAACTTGTTTAAGAAAAACTGTGGGAGGGTTTGGAAGGAAAATTGAGTGAAATAAGAAAAGCAAAATTAGTCTCTAAACAAGACTGGAGTTTTCTATGCAGGCAGCTTGTTCCAAGTGAACCTTTCAATTGGTTGTACATTATTCAGTCTCTTGTTTTTCTGTTGCTACTGTGAATACAAGATTGTCCAAAACTGTTGGAATAGTCAGTGAAAAAAAGACATCATATTAATATGGGACATGCTACTCTAATACCTATATTAGGTTTCAAAACATTTCAGTTTTGAAGTAGCAGTTTTCAAAGGCCAAGCAGCCAACAACGTAGCAGAGTGTTTGTGCAATTATTATTACAAATGTTTTTTCCTGGGCTGCTTACTAAAAATTGCATCAAGCAGCTGAAGTTCTTGCTTTGGCAATCAGATAATCCAGGTCAGCTTCTGCTCTTCAAACAACTGCCTTCATTGTTTTTCAGGAGGAATATTACAGCAGTTTTCAAAATAAGCCATTTCTCCAAATAAGGAAACCTGATATGCTGAGAAATCTTGGCCTGGAGATCAGAAGCTCTGTTCACTGATCAGTATTGCTTTAGAATACACAGTGATGTTGACACTTGCTCTTGGTGCCTGGTGTTTAAGCTTTAAGGCTGTCCCACAAATGTGCACAGTGATGGGAGCTAGACTTGTAAAAAATCAGACTGGAGAAAGGAGAAGAGAAAAATGAGGAATAGTAAATGTTTAGTCTTCACTTCAGATCAATACATGTTACAGTCACTGTTTATTCCAAGCAACATCTGCTAGAAAGATAAATCCATCCTAGTGGAAGTTGAATGCATATTTTAAATTCAGACAGTTTTGTATTGTATTGTCAGGGATGTAAAGTAAAAATAATGTGAAAGCCGTTTAAAAAGCTTATGTAAAATTTGTATGTATCTTAGAGGATGTTTTCCTTTAGAGTGAGACCCCAACTCAGGCTTTCTTGTCAGATTGACTGGTTTGTTTCTGATGTTAAGATGGAGGGTGAGAATTATGTACCTTAGGGAAAAAGAAAATAGGACTTCACCTTTCAACAGTAGCCAGCATAATGTAAAACTGTGACCTTAGGTTATAAATGCTGATTCCATCCAGTTGTAAGTATACAGAATACCTAGAGTCTTTTTTTTAAAACATCAGTTGGTACCTACAGGGTGAAATCTTGATTCTGTGTTATTGAATGTGAAGTTCCCTGTATGGTTATAGCACTGCATGTCAAAACACTCAAATGAGTGGAATTTGAATAGACAAATATAACATCCTTGGTATCACTGACTCACTCCTTGACAATACAGTGCTGAGCATCTGTTACATCATGGGTATTTCCTAGAGAAAAAGGAGATAAACATGAAACTTGCCTGCAGTGTAAACCTTTTATCACAAAGGGTGTGGAGCAAGTCTTTAAACACCTTTATTTGACTCAGACAAGCAGGAAGGAGGCTGCTACAGCCCAGGTTAGAGTTCTGGGTGAATGCTTCTCTTGTCAAGTTTTTGAGTGCCTTAACCATCAGGAAACTACCATTTCCAGGGTGAAACAAACTGAAAAAAAAAAAAAAAATCAACAAAATTAATGTCTATCCACTACTTTGTTTTCAATTTTTTTCCTAGCAGCTTTATGTAAGATCTTGTCTCATTTTGATCCATTTTTTTAATTCACTTTATTATAGATGAGGAGTTACTCAATGTGAAGTCAAGGCACCTATAGATGATAGTATCCTTTAGCTTTATCAATTGAAGTAGTCCCTAGAGTAACTTCATGGGATATGCACTGCAGAATCAAAGCTTAAGTCAATGAAAGTTATGGTTTATTGGCCCAAGTTGCATTTATGGTGGGAAAAGATCCTGCAAAAATAGTATGTAGTGCTAAATATGTGATAGTACTTAAAATTGGAGACTGTCATAAATACTTTCTGTATCACTCTTTTGCCCCTTGGCAGTGGAAGGAAGAATAAAGGAATTAATTTTCCACATTCAGGAGAGCAGTCATCCTGCTAGGTCTATCACAGATCTGTGAGCAGAGCCAGTCTGATGCTACCTCCTAGGGAAATTCTTATCACTGGGAGGAGTAAAGCCACATTCAGCAGATCTTTGTGCATTTTTAGGGGGACTGTTATAGAAATTCTCTCTGCTTTGTGCATTCAAGAGCTGGTGCTCCACAGATCAATGATTTTTATTACAGTAGCTAATAAAAAGAGCTTTATCAGGTTACCTTGCTTTGTGTCTGGTACTTACATCTGTCTCTGTTAAACATTTCCCCATTTACTGCTAGGGCATTCCAGTCCTGTGGCTGAGAGGGCAGCTGTGCAGCAGCACAAGTGTAGAGGGATTGCACAAACAGGAGTTTTCACTGAACAATCAAGTGAGAGCTCACCAGTAAATTCTCTCCTCCTGGCACTTCAAAAGAGGTGGCATATTTCTCATGCCAGAGCACTCATTTTTACTGGCCTGAGCCCATACAGCATGGTAAAAATTGTTAAAAAATATCAAAACAGAATATGAGCTGACTGTTGCAATTTAGAATGTGTGCAATCTCAGGTTGGTTTTTAAAGCATGTATTGCAAAAATATCTTGTGGCCATGATAATAATTCTCCTCCTGACCTCCTTCCTTTTGTGCAGTTACAGAATTGGGAGGTAACAATCATAAACTGCTTCTTGTAACATGTTTTTTTTTTGAAGCAGCATTTTAATATTAGGATAGTTCATTATTAATACTCAGGGAACAAATACAAAGACCAAGCTCCAGATTTTTTTGTGAAAATTGTAAATTGAAAGAAATCAGAGTCACAACAGTGTAAGCAGGAGTATGATCTGTGCTTTGACTCTTGAAAGAGAATAGGAGATTCAGATGGATAGTTCTTCTGGTCCTTTGCACACACCAAGAGATTGGGAGTACCAGTACTTATCAGGACTACATTTTACTGTAATGTTCAGAAAATCTTGTAGCATGTCTGTTTCATAAGTCTGTTTCCTTATAATTACCAGATGTCTTAATTTTCTGTTTTCAGGTCTGATTGGTGAAAAGGATAGGAAATCTAGAAGTGGCTTTGATTTCTTTTGGTGTAACCTCTATCTAGAAATACATAATAGTGCAAAACAGGAAGAAAAAACTGAGCATTGTGAAAGCTGTTGGTGTTCTAAGTGGAAGCCCTGCTCCCTGAAGGATAGAGCTATTTCATGTTCCCCTTTTCAAATGGAGCATTACAGCATATAATGCAGCAATTATTTTGTTGGGGAGGTGTTTCATTACCAACCTGGCCCTTGGAGGTGATGGGAGAAAATTTGTCTTGACCTTCCAGTGAAGCCATATAAGAGAAATGGTGTCTAAATAATAAATGTATAGGACAAATGTGAAATGCCTAACAGTGGTGCAGTTGGCTTTCATGACATCTGTGCATTATAGTATAAAGACATGGTATATGGATCATTTGAAAAGCAGGAAGATTTTCTATTGTTTCTTTGCATTTTTGACCTTCCTTCTCCTCTAGGTTCAATCCTTCTCAAATAAGGTTTGATTTTTTTTTTCCTGCAGGATGTGTGTTTTTCCTGGTTTTCCCCTAGGAGTGGAGGAAACCACAAAAAGCAGATTTGTTAAAAACCTTTGATCCCAAAGTGAGGATCAGGATTTTATTCACTCTATTTTGCCTTATGTGCAGCATTTTGCATTGGTAGCCACACAAGAATGAATCTTGCCTTCTGCCTTTGATCCTACAACAGCAGGATCAAAAATAGTGTGAAAGAGGATATGCAGGAGGAAAAGCTGCTGTGACATTGTTTAAAGTCTAAAACTTCAGAATGCAGCAACAGTGGTGAACCACTCCTTGCAATGACAAGAAAGTACTGATAAGAAAACAAGCCTGTTTTTGAAGTCTGTTTTTAATTTAGTATTCCCTTTGGGAAAGAAAAACCTAATCTGATACACTGGTTTAAAAATGCTGCCTGTGCTAATTCTAGCTTAGAGACTAAGGGAAACACAAATGATGCTCAAGTGTCCAAAAGACTCTCCTTGACATAGAAGCTACCCACTAACCCTTTACATTGTGCTTGTGTTTCTGAGGTTCCCTTCCTCCAAACACAGCTGCCCTTCTCCCTTCCTCCAGGTTCAACTCCATTTTCAATCTCACTTTTCCATATTTGGGACTTTTCAGTGGCTTCCCTAGCACCACAGTTCCAAACCCACTGCATTTGTGCCAACTTAGTGCCCTTCATCTGAACTGACTTTAGTCACCTTCGCTAACTCATCTTTTCATTCTTAAGACTTGCTCAGATGCTATTCTCCTCCTAAGTTCCCTTGCTTCACCAGCTTCTCTTCTACATTTTTATAGCTCCTTGCCACATCCTTGCAAATCCTTGTGTGTTGGATTCTTGCTGCTTTATTTTGTTCTTTGTCTCTTCCCTAGTAAGGTCTTTTGCCAATAAAGAGGTAAATCTTTGTGAAACATGTCTGTTATAAAACAGCTTCTGGTAGCTGTTGTGTCCCTGTTAGGTGTAATATTCTGTGATAATATTCTGTGATTTCAGATATAGCTGGCACAGCTCACTTTTGCCTCTATGCCCAGTAGTGTGCTGTCTGAACCTCATCTTCTTTTTATTTAGAAAATAGGTATCTTAAGTGATTTAGTGAGTATTGGTTCGTTGGAGGTTTGACTTGGCTCAGTGTAATACACAGCTCTGGGGGAAGTAGGGGAGGGCATTATTTTAGTTGTAAAAGCAGACACTTGATGTGCTGAGAGGATGAGAAGCATGATTCATCTCTCAGTTTATGTTGCTATTATAAATCTAGGAAAATACCCAAGGAGTAGCTGTAGCTTTAAATAATCTCAGCTGAGAGTTGGTTTTGATCACTGGGAGACACACCAGCTCTTCTCAGAGCTTCTGGAGAGCTTTGGTGCCATTTTGACATAATGATGACTGTATATTAGAGTGCTTAACAAAACTGTCAACATGGTGTCAAATATTTGTGTTCATGTATGCACACATACAAAAAGGATTTAAAACTTTTTTTGTGATCCTCATCTCATGACGTCTTGCTTTACTGTGTCTTGGGGAAACAGCATCATTGATGGAATGTTTTCTCTTTTTACTTCCTTTCAGTTTCTGTGTTTTGCCATAAAGTGGTGGTTTAAAACAAAAATGACCAATGTCTATGTTTAGATGATCACATTTTTTCATGTTTCCTGTCTGCAGATAGTTGAGATAAGCAAAAGCATGTTCCAAATTATAAGCTGGCAGGAATAATCACCGTGTCTCTTCAGCACTGCAGTTGTAGGATGGGTCATGACAGTAGCCTATTATGCAGCTTTTTATTTTTTTTTCCTTCAGTCAAGCTGACAGTGGTGATACCATGTCAAGTGACTTCCCATAACTCTTTGCATGAAGTTACAAGAAGGTTCAATCTGTACAGATGTGTACTTCATTAACAGCAACAAATCCTGATAACCAAGCTGTGTGGCTTTTTTAATATAAGTCCCCATTTTATGAGGCTATTCATAGGGGGTCTATGTAACATATGTACCATGAACATGTTTAAGATACCAAGATATTACTAAGGTTTAAAGCTGATTTGTATGGAGCTTAAGAAGAATTAAACTCTTACTTCCCTGAAAGCTATTTGCTGGTAGCAGGAAGAAATGCCATGGTGGCTGTGAATATGCACTCTCTGAAGTCCTTTAGGTAATGTGGAAGTTAATATCAGAAGCCAGACAGCCCAAATAAACTGTAAACAGTTTTAAAAGCTGTCTTTATCTCATTATAAGAGTCAGCAAAACTCAGCTGAACTGGCAGCTGAACAACCAAAAAAAAAAAAACCTTCAGATGCCACCTTGATACATGTATGATCCAGGATTTTTTCCTAACAGATAAAAGTGATGGTCACATGCAGGATTGCTGTTACCAGTTTGGCTCACCTGTAAGTTTAATCAATTCTCTACTGGATTTGAGCATCTGTTGTGCCTTAAGCTGGTTCAGACAGACAAGCCCCCTGACTTGTACTTCCATTGTTATTGTTTTTCTGGGCTTTGTGTGCATTTGGTTGTTGATGGCAAGTGCCCTCCACAGCATATGGCTCCTGAAGCATGGTGTCAACACAACAGCTACCCTTGGAGGATAAGATAAAAAAGAATCTATGTGGGAAACTACATAGGAAGAATCTTCAAAGGAATGATATGAAGAGCATCTCTTGAGGCTTAACTCTCCTGATCAGCTGAAATAACAGAGGACCAGTTAATCTTTCTGGCCCACTGGTGAGTTCACAGGCTCTTTCAGAAGTTTTTGACTGAACACAAGCAAGAATCCTTGAAAAAAATGTTAGATGTACCCTACCTGGTGTGCTTGCTGTCAATTTGTGGTGAAAACTTGGGTTGATGGCACAACAAAAAGTATTACAGCCTCAGCCTGGAAGCTCTTGGCAGTTGAAGTGTGGCTTCTGTTTATAGGAACCTGGTAAAGGCCAGTTATCTCTGGGTTGCCAGCCAACATCAGAAATGAACACAAAGGAATAAAACTTAGCCTCTTCATTCTTTTGTTCTCCCTCCATTGCCCATGTTTATTTAATTTGACAGCCTGGCGAATAGGATTTGTCAAATACTGTAACCTTAAGCAACACAGATATTGAAAACCATGCTTTAAATTTATATAATCCAGATGTGAGAACAAATAAAACACTCAGATGAAATGAAATGTCAGGCTTTGTGGGGAGAGAAAGGGAGAAATACTATTTGCCACTTATTTTTCCACATGACATAAAGTGCAGAGCAGGGTTCAATCAATTATATTAGTCTCCAAGAATAGAAACAGGTTTTGCCATTTCATTGCTGGTAGCTAGTAGTAAATATGATTGATACCAAAATGCTGAATCTCACAAGACTTGTGAAGTAAAAACAATTATGTGTTTGGTGAGTGAAAAAGCTCGTCTCAGGAAGTATTTACAACCAAGTGGCTGAGATGATCTCCAGCTCAGAATGGTAAAGTCCAATTAAGCTAATCGTGTAGTATCATGTATGACATTATTTAATTACCTCTTTTTTTCCAGCAACATAAGGCACCACTCAAAGAGAGAACATTTCTTTTTCCTAGTAGTACTAACAAAAAAGCCACCAATGTAATGGTTTCAGGTCTGCAAGAGTTACTTGGTTGGAGTAGGTCAAAGAACTCCAGTAGACTGCAGGGAAGGAAGCTTGCAAGATGTTGTTCCATGCATGCTGGGTAAGAGAACTACAACCTCTTATTTGGGAATTTCACATGTTCTACAAAATATATTCTCAAATGATATGCATAAAACAACTCTTTCTGCAACATTTCTTCTCTGGTATGTAGACAGGTTCTGAATAATAATTATCTTGAACTAATTTTCAGCTAAATCTCTGAAGAGCTTCTTCAGTCTGATGTATCTGTTATCAAAGATAGTTGTTGGAATGCAAGTTTGGGGCAAAGTCTGCAGTTTTTGCTGGAATCCTGCCCTTTCCAGGCCACACTTGGGGTACACTTTGTGTCCAGACAGCTTAGAAGTTCAGGATGATATTACTACTAAAAGGGCAGAATTTGAACAGATAAAATTTTGTAAGCCCTGGGTATTTTCCAAGAGGAGTATTTCAGAAAATGCTCCTTAAGTTGTTCTGTCCAGAGTTTTGTTTATGCTGTCATAGAGGTTTTGCATCAATCACAGCTAATTCAACTGGAGACAACACTGCTGAAAGATGTCAGTGAAGGCAGATCCACACTGAAAAATTCAGTGTTTTTGAAACAATGTAGTATCTGTCTGGATTCTGGCTCTTTGAAACCTTAGTATAACCAAGAGCAAAGACCTAAGTAGTAGAATTGTCATTTTAAAAACTCGTTCCTATTCAGCTGATCATCTGATTTAGCCTCTTGGGTTTGATTCATTCATTAGCTGTGTAATCCATTCGTTTCTGCTGCGGTTCCATAAATCACATGCTCACCAGAGTGGAGAGTTATTTGGAAGGATGGAAGAACTATTAAGTAGAAATGAGAGTATGTGTAAAATGTTCACCCTCCATAGCTGGGGGGACTGAGCACTGAGCTCTGTACAGTGTAGACTGGAAAGACCATTGAAACCTCTGCCATTTCCCCTCTTTCTGGTTAACATAATAAACCTGGGACTAGGCTGTTCCCAGTGGGACCATACTGCACCTTCCAAAACTGGGGATAGCTTTCTTCTGTCATGCTCAGCCATGGCTTTGTATGTTTTTCCTCCAAATTACAATCTGGTTTTAATCTAAACAGACAGCAGTTCTGTATGCCAAGCACATCAAATATATAGAGCAAGGATAACAGAATGGAAGGAAAGTAACATGGCTCACAAAGTGAGCGTGTGATAGTACAAGGAAGGAAGGGGGGGAACTGGAGGAAGGAGCTGAGCAAGGAGTGGACCCCCTAAAGCAAAGCAGCTAATGGAAAAAGCAGTCAGTGAATAGAGGTATTGTATTCAACTCCATGAAAGAGATTCCCCAGGGATAGGTTAGGTTCCAGGATAAATGAAATCTCCCCTCAAATGGCGTTCTTCCCCATTCAGATATGGGCATGGTGATCACCTATTAAGAAACAGAATTGAAAGTATTTATCCCTTCTATTCTAATTTACATGATTCTCCAAGTGTCTTATTTTTGCCTTGATTGGAAGGGTTGTGTCATCAGAAGATTCAGCCTTTTTGGAAGGTATTTTCTTCTAAGATCTCTTAAGCACCTCCTCCAATTTGTTGGTTTTTTTCTTTCAGCTTTTTATAATTGTTGTTGATGGAAAGTATAGGCTTTTTCCACAGTCACTGCAAAACCCTCTGGAGAACAGAGTCAACACTGTGTAAGTCTCCATAGCCTGGTGTCTCTTCATGCATCAGGCACTGGTTGTAACTGGGTCTCGTTCAGCAGCGGTGGTTGCGTTGTCCTAGCTCTTTGGAAACTCATGCAAGTGCTGGACAAAATGCACATTTACACCTTATGGACTGCTTTAAGTTATTTAAATCCTGTTAATTAAGCATGTAGATGTAGTCATTTACTTAGTAGATCAAGGGTATTAAACCAGAACTTTCTGCAATCGTCACTAACAGGGTGACAGAGAAGGACTATGATTGTTGTATTCTTTTTTGAAAGTTCAGCAGAACTTTTTGGAGAAAGATTACAAAAATAGTCACACACAGAAACAAGCACAAAAAAGGCCATTTTTGGAGTAGGAGTGGGAGAGCAAAGGAAACATACTATCTGTAAAAGGTGTAGAAATGGCTTTAAACAAAACAAAACAAAACAAAAAATCAAGCTGAAACATGTTCTCTTCGGTCTGTGGTCTCACTCTACAGCTGCTCCTGCTCCAGCCAGGCATACAACAATTTCTTTGCATCAGTCCCTAAGGACTTGGCATTGCTTAGGCTGTCAAGACCAACAACAACACAGTGCTGCTGAAACATATGAAGCACAAGTTGAGTGATGCCAGCACTTTATAATGTTACAGAGTTTTTCCCCAAATAGAAGGATCCTGTACTGAACTCCTTGTGGCTCAGTTCCTTTTTACAAATCCACACGTCTGACTTCTAGCTTTTGAGAAATGTATTTCTCTCTATGTTTTTTCAAAGATGTTGTATGTTCTCAGTCTTACATCTCTTACATCTCTTGATGTACTGTATTTTGACAGTTGCTTCAAAGCTTAAGTGGATTGGGCTCTGGAGGGTTGTAGATTCAGACTACAATTTCAGATGGATGAGAATGAGGGAGGAAATTCAAATATTGTAATCATCTGAACCCTGGGAAGCAAAGTGGTACACAGTAGCAGAGCCAATATGTTAACACAAGAGCAGAGTGCTAGAAGAAGAGTTACAGGACAACTGGGACTAAGTCACTTCTTTCTGAAAATTTTCACTCTGAAGCTCCTTGGGTTTGTTTTCTAGAGCAATGGAAATGGTCTGAACACAAGAATAAGAGGGAAATGCTGAATTTCAGTCAGTGTTCTCATGCTGACTCTCTCCCTGTGGCCACAGGTAAATTGTTTTGTTTCCTATCCATAAAAAGGTCAGATGCTTGCTTCTCCTTCCCAGAGAGGTGGTGTTGGAATTAATTTCTATTTATGAAGTATTTTGGTGTGCTGTCATTCTTTATGGTTCAGAATGGACTTTAACCATAGAGAATTTTTCTTTGTGGCTCAGAAAAGACCACACCTACCACATTGCTCTCAGCTTTATTCATTTGAGTTGCCAGAAAAAAGTTAACAAATTGGCATGAGCTCAGAGAAGAACAATCCAAATGACTCAGGGACTGGCTGGAAGGGTTAAATTAATAATGCAAGATTAAAAGTGATAAATATATATATTTTGGTGAAAGCTGTTCCCCTGGAGTTAATGATGCTGTATTATTCTAAAGATGTAAATGTTGAAGGACTTGCTTAGTGTGCTGCAGAGAGGTAATTGGCAGAGAGAGGAAGAAGCAAAAAGGAGCTTCAAGTTGAATACCAAGGGAGAAGAATTTCCTGACAGTGGATCTCTTGCTCTGTAAAGCAGACTTGCAGGGAAGTGCTGAAAGCTTCACTGTTTGAAGCATCCAAGTCTTGTAGATGAGAAAGAATTCTTGAACTGAGATAAAGATGAAACCCAGTGAATCTTGTCTGCTTCAATTACTGTAATTTGAGAGATGCAGATACCATTATTGATACAGCAGTCATGCTGAGGAGCTCAAATCAGAGATCCATGCTATAGAAACATTTGAACAAGTTTCCCCCTATCTTTTGCAAAATCTTTTGGATGGGACATTGAGCAGCCTGGTCTAGTGGGAGGTGTCCTAGAGGGCCTAGAATTAGATAATCTTTAAGATCCCTTCCAACCCAAACCATTCTATGAGTCTATGAAGGTTTAGAAATTAAAGAGAAAACTTAAGTCAGGAAAACTCAAGGAAAATAATTGCAGTTAATTATTAATGCTTTTTCCCCTTCTTAGCTATTTTTGTTTTGCTTAGATTCCAGGTGTTCCCATGCTGCAGCATATACCAGAGCTGACCTGAATATTTGAGGGAGGATAGCTGTGGTGCCCTGGAGTTTCCTTGCAGGCAAATTTACCCTGGTAGTGTTAGCAGGGTATATTAACCCCTGCTTAGTGCTGTGCTGTTGCAATGGCTGTGTTTCTAGTGATGCTTGTTTAGACCTACCACATGCATCTCTAAAATGCTCAGTGGTCAGCTAAGAATTTTTCCTAGAAAGCAGCATCAACAAAAATAAAAGCATTAATCAGTATTTCTACCGTTTATATAAGATGGAGACCTAAAATCAAAACACTGATTTATGCAATTTATTTAGATCTGGCAAGTCCTGAACTCTGTTCTGTAGAGTTAAGGAAGAAGTCAACCTTAATCATGGTGTTTAACTTGCCAGGCACTGGGTTTGATCAGAGAATTGGATCAAATGTCCTTTGTAAACAGACCAGTGCATTTGAAACCACATGTGAGAAATTACAGCCTTAATCATATTGCATGGGAAATGCCTACATTATTTGTTTAGCTAGGAGTGTTCAAATTTCTGAAGAAAGTCTGAAGCTAGGACTTTTACACAAAGTCCTGTCTTCTTTTTACATCTGTTAATTTAAGCATACATGAGATTTCTATATTATGCTTCTGCCAAGCTTTGTTACCTGTGCTGATGAACCCTCTAGGATTTTATTCCCAGCCTGTAAAACAGTGGTAGTCCAGGTCTGGAAGTCCAGGCCCATTCCCTTTTCCTGTCAGCATTTCATTGCTTATCTCCAGCCATACCAAGGTTCAGCCATAGCAAAGCAGCTCTTAACATCTTGTTTCATAATTTCTGTTCAGAAGAATATTGTATTTACAACAGTGCATGAAGTTTTAGGGCATCTCACATTGAGGGTCTACAAAGGGAGATAAAATCCAGACAGATGTAGGTATGGAATTTCAGCCTTTTTATGTCACTTTTTTTTAGGATGTTTCTGTTTGGGGATGTAAAATTTGAGATATGGAGGTTTTCGAGACCAGCCCCCATGGAATAAAAATTATGAAACAGAGCTGCTGAAACTCCAAGAATCCTCTGCTGTTTCTGTGCTGGCTAACTCCAGTACACAAACATATACAGGCAGCATTTTTATCAGGAAGCGTACCAAACAATTATCTAAATGTGAAAAAATATATATATATAATTTTGATCTGGAGTTGAATGCATTTGGTCTACTTTTTCAAAATAAAAATTAAAAAATGCATGCCATATAAAAGCTTCCAGACTACTGTTGTCAGTATTTTGGTTAATTAGCTGATTAAGAAAATTTAAAGAGCTGTAATTTTTTGTTTTATTGAACTCTTTACTTTAGACTCATATCTTAGCAGGAGAAGGTCTGGTGTAGGCCCTATATAAATCAAAGCCAAGGTGACGATTCTATTCCCAGGACCCATTCTGGAAGTCAGAGCACAGCAGCTGATTTTTTCCAGGCTGTTTTAGCTTCCTTATCCACTCCCTGCCATCTGTACATCAGAATGTGCTCTCTGCATCCCATCACTAACACTGTTCCAAAGAGAAATGCTGTGATAGGAAGTAGTAACTTGGCTTTCCCATTCATTAAATACATTGTGGCTTAATGATAAGTTTAATTGAATTGGCTGAATAAGTGCTCTTTGGGCATGATGCCAATGTTTCTGGAAGTCTGTGTAACTGCGATACAAAGCTGCCTTACAGTAGGCACAAATCTGTTGGCTGTTCCTCTGATTCCCATCATTTTACAGCTCTGAAGTGATATTTATAAAAGTATATAATTGGCTGCAGCCTGATGCTTGCCAGCACTGGGCTTGGGGGTTTTTTATGGGTTCTTTTTGTTGTTTTTTTTTATTGTCAGAGTAATAACAATTGGCATTAGCACTTTGGAGATGGTGTTCCTTTTCCTGGTGGCATGTGCTCCACCAACCATACTCTCCTTCTTTGGCTCCTGATTGCTGTATGTTCCTGGCCTTGACCCAGAGAGGTCAGCAGCTCTTTGCCTCCTTCTTTACTTTCTACCCTCATCAGGTCTCTGGCATAAGAGGAATCAGAAGGCAGGATGACTTTGTTGTCTTTCAGGGATTCCTCAGAGCAGATTTTCTGGGTTTGCTTTTCATTTACTAGTTCAGTGCCTTAATCCACACTCCTGCTCAGAACTAGTTAGAGAGTCCCACTCTGCTTCAGATGCAGGGATGCCTTTCTGTGGGATTCCTACTGCATCTGTGAAGGCAGGAGAAGCTACACAAGTTACTGTTCTGATAAAGCTGTTAAAGCTAAGGCAAAACTCCTGATCTGTGCTAATACACAGTATGTGCATATTGCCAAAATCCTAATTCTCTCCTAATTATTTAACCATTATTTTTAATTCAGGGACAGGTATATATAAGCAGGTCCGTTTCAATTATTTACTGCTTCAGTTGGTTAGATGTTTTGTGCCTTTAACTAAAAACCTTATATAGAGGCAACAAGTGTGTATGTAGGTAGAGAGACAAGGGGGATCTCTTTGTTGTGTTCTGAACATTGATTTTATTTGATTTTATACACTTTTTTCCCTCCTCTGTCAAACTTTGAGCTTCAGAAGCTGCTTCTAACTACTAACATATGTCTGGGGGTGGGGAAAGAGATGCAGGAAGGAATATTCCAAGGAGTACAGTAGCATTTCTGCATTCAGTAAGTTGGTCATCAGCTTTTTCAGTTGTAACACAAAAAATTAAAAGGAATGATTTGTAAAGGAGGTGTAAATCTGAGAGAGCAAGTTTGCATTGTTTGTATGGGGATCACATAGCAGATCGTAACTGTAGTTTACCTCATGTTTTCATTTATGAGGATCTCAAAGCATTTCAGCACTTTGAAGTAGGGAGATGTTTATTGCCTCTACTTTACGAATGAAAACATGAAGAGCCAGACAAAGCTAGATCTTGAATTTCCTGATTCACAACAGCCATTTACTGTTTTCAGTGTGAGATGCTGTGTGGAAGGAGTTTTGAAATTTCATCAAGTAGTGCTTGAGTGGGAGATGAAACTATCTGAGGTGGTGCAGAAGACCAAGATCTCTTGCTGCTTAATTTGTTCTTTGAACCTCAATATCATCTTAACTTTTGTCTTCAAAGTCCCCTCTTTGAAGGGGGAGGGACTTCAAAGATTCAACAGAGTCAACATTTGCCTGCTCTAACTGGACAGACACTGTTCTCACTTCAACTTTTAAAAATCTCCCATTTAACCCACTCTGATGGTGATCCCAGTCAGCTTTCAGCATTTTTCTTTTAGTGTTTTGGTCTCTTTCCGTTCATCATGACCTGGGGGCCATCTTACCAACTCTATCTTTGAACACTTGTGAATATTCTATCAAACTCCACCCTTCCCAGAATAAGTACTATTTCTTTCCCCCCGCTTTAAATGTGAGACATGTCTATTTACTTTAAGTCCTTAAGGAGCATAAAGTTGTGATTTAATTGCTGTCTCCAGAGTATTTCTTGGGAAGGCAGGTAGTTGTACAAAATAAGAGCAGTAATGGTTGTCTTTAAAATAAAATTATTTTAATGTATGGTATGTGTGTGGTCAGTATCTCCATTAATTTTTGGTCTCATATTTGAGTTGCCCAGAAAAACCTCTATGACTATTGCTGGGAGTGAGCCAAGAGGAACAATGGCTATTAGGAGTAGAAGCACATCTTCCACATAATTGCCATCATGTTTGAGGACCTCAGTTGTACTGCAGAATTCATCTTTCTGCTACTGTGCATTCTTTTGTTTTCACCACCTGGCTCTCAGCACTGTGCAGGAGTTGTACTGGTCTGAGGTTTTAGTTCAAGTCTCATCTTGAACACATACTCTTTTTTCTTCTTTTTTCCTTTTGTGTTTGCTCAGACTAAAAACTTTGGTTACAAATCTCAGTGAACAAGTCCTTTGAGCTATGCCAATTGTTTCTGGAAACTAATTATTGTATGTTTGTAAATGAACGAGGTAGAAAGAATGTTAAATATATCAGACTTGCAGCAACAAGTCTCCTGTCAAAAGGAAAAAGACCAACCTCTCCCTAGCTGATGAGATAGCAACGATTACAGCCACCAGCTGGTAGGAAGGTGAGGAACAGAGCAAACCAGGAACAGGAATAGGGTTGTAATTATTATACAATAAGCTGCTTCAGATAGAAAAAAAAAATTCTGAAAAGCAGAGACCAAGTTTCTTGTCCATACCACACACATGGTTGTGTGCTGCTGGTCCTGTAAGCAAAGCTTTTGCCCCCTCTCCCCTTCCAGACTTGATAAAAGCTGAGTGGAACAGGAATTTGAATGCTGACTCAGAGGCATCAGCAGGTATTCTGTCCTGGTTGGTTAGATTCCTGCTTTTCCAGCTATAGCAGGATTTCTGCAAATTAAATTTCAAGCTCTCAAATGCATCCACTTGCCCAGAGGGGAATAATGGAATCCAGAATGTAACAATTCAAAACATTCCTGATTCCAGACCAATCCCCTGAGTCACTTAGTGCAAGGGACACAATTTAAGAGTGAGCTCAGTTCAAAACAAACCTGGAGTTCATTAACAATTTGTCCTGACTTAATCTCCCAATCCCTTTATTATTCCTTTCTGGGACTCTGAGGTGAAAGTTGTTGTATCTTCTGCTGGAGAAAGTGCCTCATGTCAGCGAGGTGCAGCACAGCCCACCCGTGTCTGGCTGACAAACTCCAGGACTGACATACAGAAAAGGAAGCTCAGGCTAAAAGCAGGACACGGTCAAACGGATTGCCACGAGTCAGTGAGCTCCTTGTGCCTCACTATGTTTATCCATAAAATGGGTCTAATAAACTATGAAGTGTATATTTTGAAATTAACCCACCTTTCCCCCCCTGCATCTGTAACATGCCACTTGAGGTGGTTCTTGTGTTAAGCAGATACTGTGCCAAGGTAACAGATGCTGAGACAGTGTCAGATATCTACAAAGTTCTCTCAGAGCCTTTCCTTGTAAGGGTATAGCTGATAGTGACTCTATCTCAGGTGTCAATGCCTGTACTGCATAATTAATTATAAAATTATATGCCAGAGAGAGAAACAGTAATGCTGTCTCTGTGTGTTAAAGCCAATGAATGGATCTGTTTACTTTTAAGGATCTATGTCACAGTTCAATTTTTAAAAAAATCTTTCCACTGGCTTATCATTTCACCCAGACTTTTCCGTTAATTAATTATGTGGTAATTAATCCTTGTTGCTGTTGATATATATCTCTTCCATCTGAGTAAATTTGTCTTGCCTAGGTGACTAAGAACAGAAGCATTCATGAACTTCTGGCTGGGCAAAAAGTGACCCCAACAAGCTAAACTATACTTTTAATCTTCTGGATGTTGATCACTTCTGAGTATATCTTTACCTTTACCTGCATGCTGTGTATTTCTTTCAAGTGCATTGCCTTACACAGCCTGGCTGGGGTGTTAGTGAGAAGTGGGTGCCGGGGATGTGGCATGTCACCTCCCCTGTGCCAGGGGTTCCCTTCACAGACTCATCCACCCCATAGACTGGAAAAAACAGGGTGCAATTCTCACTCCTGCCAGCACTGGATGTTCTCATCAAGGACCTTAATGCCAGATTCCCATGTGTGATGTTGCTGGTGAGATGTGATCTGCTGATGCACTGTGACTCACACATGGGCAGCAAGTGACATACCTTGTATGAGGGACTGCTCTCCCTGAGCTGTGAATTTGGAGGTTGGGAGCTATCATGATGGTAGGATTGGGTTGGCTTTCTTTACTAAGACCTCTCCTTTCAGGGACAGTGAATGCCTTCTAGATTGTGAACATCGTTTAGATACACTACATGCTTTTCTTGAATTGGGACAACAGCTAAAATACAGAACTGTTTCATTTACAAGCTACAAAATTGCCTGTTTTCCAATTGTAACCTAAGGATGTAACTTAATCTTGAGACTCTCCAGCTGTATGGTAGCCACGAAAGCTCAAGTGAGAGCTTTCTTTTCAATACAGAGGGGAGGTGTATGTATTATTCATGATGCAAAACCTAAGGCAGTAAGCAGGTATTTGTGTTTTCATTCAGGTCAACTATTTGTCTCTCTCTCAAAAAAAAAACCCTAGCAAGTAATAGGTTGGGTTTCCCCCCCTCTGCTGATTACACTTTATCTTCTTTCCTCATACCCTTCTTATCTTTTCTTAATTCTCTACAGAAATGCTTCACTGAACATGTCAGATGTTTGGTATTCTGGTGTTCTCTGCATGGGCTCAGACATTTCAAGCAGTTGCTTTGGAAGACCTATAAATTGGTTTACCAAATGTGAATAATCTTATCTTAAACTATTCTGCTTTATTAAAAAAGAAGGCACGGGAATTGTAAAGAAAAGTTCTTGGTGAAAATTTGAGCGTGAATCATAAATTGCTTCTGAGGATATCTGAGTTCTGATTGTTTGAGTGCAAATGCTGCATAGTCAAATTTTGATCTGATTTAAAACCCAGGCAAGCCTTTGATGTGAGTGAGGTTATGCAAGGCTGGCTTTGCAAGCCTCTTACCATTTCCTCCTACGACTACAACCCAGACTCTCAGTCTCTTCACAATGAGCAAATGGTTTACTGGGAAACTCACTTGGTTTTCCCAAGTTGTGGTGTGTAAGTAAGGCAGAAATTAATATAAGGCATCAAAAGCAAATTTTACATATTAACCTGACAATAGCTGACCTAGGAGCATGGCACTGGCAGAATGCCCAACGTCTAGAAAATGTCTATAAATAATTTTGTTTCCCTGATTAGCAGTGAGGTTAGGGGGATTCTCACAGGTTTGAGAGGCAAGGAAAACGGGTGCTTAACTTGTCCTTATTTTTTCTGGCCAGTTACAAGTCCCAAACTGCACAGCTCATTATTACTCTTGTTTCTTTAAGGTAAGGGATCTGGAGGCTGCTAAGGCTTTAATAAGCATGTCTGCAGATAATGGCATGTATGCTTAGCTCAACTATTGCCTGTACTTTTTGCAAAGCCTTTCATCTGCCAGAAGGGTGTCTGAGTCTTAGGCTCTTTTTGCTCATACTGACGTTGGTACATAAGTTGCATAATTCAGTGGCGTCGCAGCATCCTGGTGTATGCAAGAGGAGAAACAGGTCTTTTATTCCTTTGTTACACAGAAAAATCTTCTCAGCATTACCACCTGGGTAGTCCTGTTGTTGCAGGGGGCTGTCTTCAGTATGGTGATGGAGTGCAATTGTCAGGATTACTTAAATATGTCCATGGTTCCCTTTGGGATAGTTTAGGCAGAATGTTTAATAGTCCAGGATGCTCTGTTACAGTGGAGAAAAGAACACCAGAAATTTGCATATGGAAGCAACTGTTAAAAAAATGAGCAGTTAAGCACTGTAAGAGGACCAGCCCATCACAAGCTTTCTGCCAAACCCAAACCTCACCTCTGGGCACTGCGTCTATGTGTTAAGACCCAGAGTGCATGACACTGCATTTTCTTTCTTAAAGACCTCTCAGCCTGAAATAAGCTATGACAGCCATAAAAGGAGAAATCAGTAAGAAATGTGATGGAGAAGGCCTGAAGAGGAAAGGGGCTGCATGCAGGGAGCAGTAGTGTTACAGCTGCTCGGTTTGGCAGAACAACTCAGCTAACTGTTGGTAACAGAAGTTGTTCCTAACTTTTCCCCAGCAGGTGTATATTCCTTGACTTGCCAGGGCTTATACTGACAAGAGTGTGGTCAGTACCATGAATCCAACTCCAGCTTTTGCCACAACCTCTCATAGGGATAGGTAGGACTGCTGTAAACTGCATAACGATTTGGAATTCTTTCACTTTTGTAGCTTCTGGACATGGCCCTTCCTGTAGGTCTCCCATGACTCAGATGCTCTTATAAGAGCCTAAAGCCCTGGGAGCTGCTGATCACACTAGCCCGTAGCAGGGGCTAACAGTGGTAGAATTTGTATGTGGTTTTCCTTGTAAAAAGAAGCAGAGCATGTTTTTAAAGAGCATATTTCCTTTTTTGCCTCCCCTCAGCATGTACAGATGTTATTTTGGAGAAAACTGGATAGAAATTTTAGCCTACGCTGTTTCCTAAAAGCCTTTTCTCAGTCTCATGCATCTGTTGCATGTATACACTCTTGTAACTCAGAAGGGCTGTTCTTATAGGTTCCCTGATGAGATTTATTTTCTGGGACTTACTGGAAGCATTATTGGAGGGAACTTGTAGCTAGTGACCCAGCTACATTGTGTTTTTCTGTCTGGTTTTTATTATGCGTGTGGTTTTCACTAGATTTGCTTCAGCTGTGATTTATTTTAATCTTCTGCTCTGGCCTGGCATTTACTGTTTATGCTTGCATATTCCTTGCATTTTGAGTCTTACTTTTCTATTCTCTTAGCTGTGTGGTTTTGTTTTAGGTGACATCCAGGCCTAGGTCTTTCTCCTGAGTATATGGCACCAGTTGTCCAGATCTCAGTCAGAGCTTGATTCCAAGTCAACTCAGCATCTCTTCCTGGACTCAGATCTTGCTGCCTTTCTCTGTTCCTATTGCTTCCCTGAACCTGGGTCTTCTGGCTTTGAACAACAGTTCAATTACTGGTCTCACACAGATTTTAGCATTTAATGATCGAAAGCTGAAGATAAATTGGGAGACAGAATGCCTTTTGATTCTGTTGAAAGGATTAACCAGAGTAAAGGCTGAAAACAACGAATATTTTGGGCTAAAACTGCCCCATAAATGCCAAATGGCACAAGTGGTATGTCTGTCTTAATTCTCCTGTATTGGTGCTACATCGGAATGCCCACAGTGGAATCTGTCAACTCTGCAGGCTGCATGCAGGAGCGTGGCTTTTATGGGTTTCAGCTGAAAGGATGACCCACACTGAGCAGAGTGGAAATGGCTTGAGCTTCCAAAGAGCAGCAAAAGGCTGGGTCAGTTGTACTGACAAAAGAAATGCTTCTCTTCCACGGAGCTGGAATTCCTACTCTGAAGGTGGAGTTTCCACAGAAAATATTAAGGCAAGGCCTCAGTTCTGTCTCCTCTGGGGACTTGGTAAAAAGATGGCTAGAAAAATGGTAATTTTAGTTGGAATGTTTGGGAGTTTAATGTAGTAAATAACAGTTTGGTGGCATTCAAATGCTTCTGAAAAGATCTTTAAATCTTTTTTTTTTTTTTTTTTTTTTTAACTGAATTCATTATGGCCAAGTTTGCAGCACAGACATTGTGGGATGAAATAGGGGCAAAAATTTTGTCTGTCTTTTTGAGGTGGTTCTGATCTTGGATACAGATCAATGTGACTATTGCAGAGCCCAGGATGTCTTTCATTTTTTTGCTGTTCACTGTGTGTGCTAGGGGCTTCCATTTTGTCAGCACTGAGGGCTTTTTGTAGCTCCCAGTCTGTGAGCTCAGCACTGTTGCCTACAAGACCTGTAGTCCAACACTGTGTATTGTTTGGGCAGAAACTTCTCATTTGATTACCATATGATTCACAGTCCTGCTGTGATACCAGCTTATGTCATATGTGTCCTGCTCCCACACCCACAGAGCTCACATAAATCATATTTATTTTGTTTCTTTTGTAGTAAAAAAGGGTGGCTGGAAACCTCAATTGTGGAAAGCAAGTGTGGTCAGCTATGACAAGGTTTTCTGGCTTTGCTTCCTCTGTTCCTCCTTGCATGTGTACACACAGAGTACAGCCTTGTCTTTCCATCCTAAGCTGGGATCTGATTATGCTGTATGTCCAGTTTGTTCCTTCTCTTCCTCAGCTGCTAACACAAACCCAGTTATTAAGACAAGCTTCATGCATGTTCTGTTCCCTTCCTGTAGTCTTCTCTACAAAACTTGTGCAAAAGATGCCATTCCAGCTGCTACTGCTTCAAAAGCAACCAAGTTGATAATAACTTATTGACTTAGCCTGACTGTTCATTTAAGCAGCCCTTTCTTACTTTTACATCCAAGCTTAACAATTTAATCCTCAGTTATTCCTGAGCAGCAGGGAAGGGGCAGTGTCTCACGGAAGTGAAACATTAAGGTTGTCTGCCATGGCCTCTTATCTTAGGGCTTGAGCTTGTGCATATTGCCTGCTTGTTGCATAGGATCCTGCTTCTTATCTTCAGTGAGACAGCTGGCAGGCATTTAGGGCAACTTTGAACTGAACCTGTGGCCCTGGGGAGGGTATTGCTTCAAGTGGTGCAAGTCACCCTGCAGGAGACTGTGAGGTTGTTACTGGGGGTGCTCTGGATACCTCCAGGATTGCTTGTGGAAGATCCACGGGGAGACAGACCTCTGTGTCTGTGTTAGACATAAAGAAACCAACCCAGCATGGGCTACAGTCTGTCTCATAAACCAGAGAGCTGGGACCCATAAGGAGATTCAGATTTAGACACTGGGTAATGGGTTTCAGGACAGGGTTCAAGTACAGATAGATTTGCCTTACTAATAGGCCAGTGTGGATTCCCACTGAAATCCTACAGTTTTGTTACTTCAAATGCTCAAACTCCATGTAATAATTTAAACCATTTAATTGTTTGCAAGTCTCTGTCCCTAAGCAGAGCAGAGAAGTGAACTGTTAGGCAGAAAACTGACTGGTAAACCACAAAAACTGCAAAAAGAATTTAGAGTGTGAATAACCTTTGCCCTCTCCTTTCCATGAGGCTTCAGTGTGATGCACACTAATGAGCAAAATACAGTGAGAGCTTGTCTTCTAGGAGGTTTTCCCCCCTGATTCTTTGGTAGCCTTAATACTTCACTTTAGCCCTCTAATTTGGTATTACCAAATGAACTGCCAGGTAGGCTTTTTTTTTCCTTAAGAAGCTTGAAGGGAACCACTCTCGCCCTGGGGTTCATTTTTCAGAATATGTGAAGAAACTCTTTCACTTCTAGTCACTGCCTTGATAGGTCTGAATCATGCAACCCTATACAGTTTAGTTGGTGAAAGACTTTTGGAGAATATGTCTTAGATTTTCCTTTCTGCCAGTATGAGGCAGACCATCCAATGAAGCTGATTTAAAATTGCTTTGAGTTGAGAGTGGTATCAAGTGGAAATTGGTGCTGTGACACTTGCTTGGGAAAGTGGCAGGTTAAAAGCAAAGGCTCCAAACAGAAGCATTGAGAGACTGGCATTCCCTGTGCCAAACAGAGCAAGTTTGCCCTTTCTTCTAAAAGCCTGATATGACAGAGAAACCAGTAATTGTGAGAATCTGCAGGAAGTCAGTTTTGTAAGTAGTTCTGATTTTTCATATTTTCACATAGACTCAATCTTTTTCTGCTATAGTATAACAAGTGATCTTTAAAGTATTATTTTGGAGTACTGTAAAAACAGAAATGACAGCAAGGGCTGCCTCCTTGCCACTCCCTTAGCCCTGGCTTCCAGTGGTATGAGCCACAGCCAGTACCTTGGGTCTTCTGTTTCTGTTGGTTGTTTTTCTTTTATGCAGATAACAAGCCAGACTTTTTACGTGGCAGGATAAGCTGCTTGCAATGACAGGCTGTAAAGCAAATTATTAAGAAAAGTTATTTTAGGCTAGTTTATCTGGTGTGATTTATGGGCATTCCAAAATCACTCTGCTTCCATAGTACAGAATCGGACAGATGATGTTGAATAATAAAATGAACAAGGAATGTTTATTTTTTGAAAAATAGACTGTGCAGCAGCAATTACATTCTAGTCAGTCAGGAAAATGTATGAATGTTGAAAATAGATTAAAGAGGCATTAGGGTGAGCCAAGATGTTATGCTTTTTAAAAGAGCAGGGAGGAGAAATCTATACATTTCACAGTCTGGCTGTGGGCCTGCCAGCCCTTAGTCATGGCCTTGTGAAAGGGAGCAGAGAAACTGCACTGACCACTTACTTGCCTTTTATCTTTGGAAGGACTTAGTTTGAAAGAAAGAAAAAATGGAATTCAGTCTCACTTACATGACAAAATAAGCCATTTTTCTTTGGCTATCATCTGAGAAAGGAAGGCTCTGCCTGTCACAAACTTGGATGCAACTCAGGTGTGCTGTGCTGGAGCCCCAGAGGGGGATGGAGCAACGTGTCTCAACAGGGGGGATGTCAGTAACATCAGCTGAAGTTGCTCAGAGCCAGGCAGGGAATGTAGAAAGCTGCAAGGAAAGAAATATCTTCTGTTTAAAGATGACAGCTTAAGGCACCAAGTAATGCGGAACACAGGTTCGGTAGGGATTGGTTCCACCCAAGAAGTGACAGTGGAGTGTGTGAGTGGAGCTCAGGCATCTGAATAGCTGTTGGTACAGACCAGTTGGGCAGTGGTGGGGAAAAGCCTCTTCCTAGGAAGTTAAATGGATCACATGTTCCAGCTGGAAGCCATGTGGATCCATTACTCATTGCAGAATTATGGTAAATTGTCCTCTCTGGAGCCTCTGCCCTCTGAGCACCCACAGGAACCTGTTCTTCTGTGGGACACTCTGACTCTTCATGCACCCCTGGCTTTCCTTCCAGGGTACTCGTTTCCATCTCCCTCTTTTGCCTGGCTCACCTGGTGTTTGAAGCCATTATAAAACTAACACAGAAATAAGTCTTTGGTCAGAGAAAATATGTGCTGCTCAAATGAACCTCGCATGTAAAGAATATATTCTATATCAAATATACATATTGAGAGTGCAAATATGTCCTGAAAATGCCCATGTTATTCCCCAGTTCCTAGGTGTATGGAAAAGGAGGCATGGAATAAAATGTCCCAAGGGTCTTTTGTTCAGGATCTAGCTGGAGATACAGTCTGAGAAGTGTAGAGCCTTGTTTCTGTGTCTGTAACAACACCCCTCTGTAGTCTACCTTGTGACAGACCAAGCCTCGTGCTGCAGGACTCAAAGTTTCCAACAAAGTGAAGCTTTGTGTAAAGCAGAAAGTGAAGATATACTGTGTGTCTTTAAGTCTAACCACAACAGATTGGTTTATTTTTTTTTTATTACTTCTTTTCTTTCTTTCTTTCTAGTCAGACACTGGCAATAAAAAGAATTTCCTATGTGTGTTAACTGGTGATCTTAAAAGTCATTTGCTGGCTTCCACTGGCATGCCTGAGCTTGTCTTTCATCTCTGTTCAGTCATTTAAAAACCCAGAAGAGCACAGATAGAGTTTAGCCTTATCTCTTAATTTGCTGTAAAACAGATTCTTTGCTGAATAACTGGGTTTGAAAATGTTTTCTATCAATAGAAAAAGATTGACTTTTCACTGGGGCACAGATGCTGCCACAAACGTAGAGGCAGGGCTCAGCCTGTGTACATTCATGGGAGATCTGGAGAGAACACTTTTGGGGCTGTTCCTTTGCTCCCTTTTGTTCTGTGTAGGTTGAGAAGTGGTGGATAGCAGAAATCTCTAATTCCAGCAACACCTAACTCTTGCTACACAATAAACACAAAAAATCAGGTTAATACTTGTATTGAAAAAGCTGCTAGCTTTGTCATGGGCTGTATGTGTTTGCTCCTTTGAGGTATGTTGGTTTTGCCCTCCCCCCAAGAATACTGTAGAGCAGAAACAAAATTTTGAAGTAGCCTTGTTTTGAGGCTACTATTTAGTAGTGTGTTTTATAGAGAGTATTATGTTTTATATAAAGCAGTAAGCTAATGGTTGTTGGCTGTTCATCTCAGTGGATCATGAATCAAGTGTTCACGATAGAATCTTGTCCCTCTCTGAAGACTGAGGGCTTTTTGTCTGCTTTGCTGCTTCCTTCCTCTGGATCTCAGAGCTTTTTCCAAGCATCTCTGAGGCATCATAAGTGGGAAGCAGTATTGTTAACTGTAACAGATGAGAAAACTGAGGGAAATGCTGCAGTCACATGATTTAGTAGCAAGCTGGAATAAATTCAATATTCCTGCTGCTGGGTCCCATGAGCTATGTACTAAACCTACTGTTGCCTTTACAGCCTACTAAGTCTTTTCCCACCATAACCTCTGTTTCAGCACAGTCTTACGATTTGTAATGCTGCCTCAAAATAGTTCTCCTTTTCTTCTGAGAATAGAGAAGTTTTTCTTCAGAATACCTCCCCTCCCCCAGATTTTTATTTTTAATCATCCCCTGCTGGAAAACTCCACATCAATCTGATCTCAGCTTGTCCTTCCAGCAGGAGAAGAGGGGTTTGCATTGGCCCCTCCAGAGCAGGGAATGTCAGCGCCTCTCTGGGTTATTTAAGATACATCCCCCATGTAATAAATCTGATGTTGTCATTCTAATGGTACAATAACTTGGAAATGAAAGAAGTCAGCTGGGGGAATGTGTGTGCACTGGAAAAATCATCCAAAATACTGTGCTGGAGCAGGGCTTTGGATATTGTTGTGGAAAAATCTTGGAAGCCGTTAGTCTGGTGCACAGAAGCAATGAAGCAAAGCAGTGACGTTTGTTTAACAGAGGGAGAGAGTGTGAGAGGTGGAAGACTTAATGCATCCATTCCTTCTAGACTCTTTATTGATTGCTTTTTTTTGGTGGTGGTACAGGACTTGTTGGCACTATTCCTTAGGAGAAAGTCAACATCAAGAAAACAAGCCAGAGGGTAACTAAAACAATACTGAAATAGAATCTAGCACCAAAATTTTCTGTTGTTGGACCTCCCAGATGAAGAGGTGAAATAGACTATATCCATGTGCAAATGTCTTGAGTTTTTAGGGAGTCAACCAAGCACCATGTTGTATATTCCATTAAACTGCTCACTGGAGATGTATTTTACCTGGAGAGTGCATAGGTGCCCTGTATTCACCAGTAACTATGCAAACAGGAAAAGAATTATCTACATCCACTTCTCTTCTCCCACCCTTTTCCCTGGAGTATGTGTGACTTCCAGAGCACTGCCTTTCCTGCCCCACCTAAGTCCTGGGGAATGATGCTGGGTAAGGACTTTGATGCCCCTGCCTACTTTTCTCAGCTGAAAAACAAAGATGGTGATATTGATCTTCCCTTTGTAGAGGAGGTGGGGGAGCTGAAGAAAGGGGTTATGGTAATTATTGTTTAAAATTTAAAACTGCTTAAAAAGGAGGAAGGGCTAAGGTTGTTTCACATAAATAAATCAGTGTTCCTCCAAAGAGTGGTTAGGTCTATTTCCTACATCCCAGAAGAATGGGTATGAGGAATTCCTCGTTTGTTTTTTCAGTCTTTTAGATGAGAAGAGATCCAGAGTTCTCTCACTTCCTACTTAAGAAATGCAGAGTTGAAAGCTGTTCCCAAAGTTCCCATTAGACCCAAACCTCAGAACCTCAACCAAAATCTGACAAATATTCCCTGTATTGTGGGCCATGTGCTCTATCACAGCCTTTCATGATAGTTTGAAATCAGGTCCTCAGGTTTCAGATAATGTGCAGGTGTAGGTAGAAAACCCCTCAACATTCTCAGTCCTGGGTGGAGAGAGGAGTAACATTCATCTATCTAAAGTGTACTTCCTTTCATTATAAAATGCAATAAACAATGTTGGGATTAAAACCTTATGCAACAAATACACTTCACTTCTATTAATGAAGAAGACATATGGCAGCAGAAATCAGAAACAACATAAACTTTGTGAGGTAGATGGATGACCTTTGTTTGCCCTGTAAAATTTCTTGCATTCTGCTTTTCATTAGCTTTTTGCTTATGAGATTTATATACTGTATAGAATAAAAAAAAATATGGACTCTGGTACGATTTAGAACTAACACAGACTTTAGGGATGATGTGATCAAGCTTAGAAAAGCTGGAGTCTGTTTTTGATGCAAGATTGTTCCTACTCAAGTCAATGCATGAGGTCACTGAAATGCAGTCACTGAAGACCCAACAGCTTCTGTAATTATGGCTGAAATGCTCTGTCACTCATATTTAGGAGTTATAGGCTTTCATCTGGGGATGCCCTTGGTATTCATGGAGGTATCTGACAGGGAGGAAACTTGCTGATAACTTGGAGGGAGCTTCATCTTCATCCTGGGCCGATATTTAATGGTTTAATGAAAAGTTTAGCTCAGATACTAGATGCTGTTGGTTCAGTGTTGTATACTGGAACTTCCTCAAGACCAAGAGGATTAAGAGATTATTTAATTTTTTTCCTAGAATGTTAGCTCTGGTGGGAGATTAATGAGAGATTACTGGAGAAGTTTAAGAGGATTCACTATTGTAAGAGCTGAATATTCAGAAGCTGAACCTCTTTTCAGGTTGTCTTTCATCAGAATGTTCCAGTGTATAGGGAAGGGAGAGGTGAAGAAAGTAGGATAAGTCTTTAATAAAAATCCTTTTTATAGTGCCTAAAGAAAATTATAGAGTTGACAGATAAAGAAATCTTAAAGAAAAAATTATTGCACAGAGAGCGTTTAAAAAGTTTGATGGAAACCTATGTTCCCATGTCCTGACATTTGCACTACACTAGGGAGTAAAAGCTGCATTTGTGAGAGCAGAGAATTTCCTACCTCCTTTTCCTCAGTTTCAGCAGTTTTGGTTTCTTTTCTGTCATGTAACAGGAATGTTTGTACTTCCACGGCTTTTACACAGAGTTGCAACACGTTTCATTAGGAGCAATTAGGAAGCTCATCTGGGTGAGTAATGTCAAGGATATTCTGACAAGACATTCTCCCCAACTGCCCTGTCCGGGCAGCCTTCAGGGCTGAATATAGCAGCAGTCAAAAAGCCCACAGCAACACTTCACTCAACAGCTGAGGCCAGGGAATAAAGAAAATTTTAAACTACATGTGTCACAAGTGAGTTAAAGCAGTTGGAACACCACTGTTCATGTTCAACTGTGTCAGGATGTTTCAAAGTCACCACATTAGTAAATGAATTAATTGTTCAAAACTGGGAAACAGCAGCCTGTGGGTTATGTCTAATTCTGTAGCGTTTTTCCTTCAGCAGGCATGGCCAGGCTGAGTCACAAGCATGATTCTCACTTCTGTGAATCCTCTGTCTGCACAATTACATAAAAGTTTTGACTTTCATTTGAAAATTATAATAGAAGCAGCTTCAGGTTATGTCCTCAGGGACTGAAACACTATAGGAGCACCTGCCTAGCTGAAGTGATTGCTCTCCTAAGGTTTTTAGGGCAATGCTAAGACCCTCAGAAAATGGTCAACACACTTTGGTGGTGATGATGGACTGACTGAAAGTGGCAGCCAAGCATCCTGTCTCTTCCACAGATGAGCTAGCTGGGCCCAGCACAAGTACTGTGCAATGGCCACAGTCTCTTTTATGCTTCCCACCCCTCTGTGACCATTTTTTGTGAGGAAGAAGAGAGGAGGAATCCTGAGGAAGACGAGGCTTTAAAGAGCTGTGGCACTGGGAAGTGCTTTGGGCTTGCCAAATGCACAAGTCCAGCCCTGACTTCTCAGCATTCCTCAGAGCACTTCATACAAAACAGATGAACATTTTGTATGTCTGCAGGATAGTAGTTTTTCTTAATGGGTAGGGCAGCATTGCTGTGTGTGGGCAGCCATTGGTTTTTGTTTTCTTTTTACCCCCAGCAGTGACTGCATTTCCTTTTTCCAGGAAGCACTGCCTATGAACTCAAGCCATTTAGTGGATAAGAAAATTCTTTTAGATACCTCAAGATGAAAGGCATCCATAACACTCCTTCAGAATTAATGATGTCATGCCAGCTCCATCAGAGAGTTTATGAGTCTTGGCTTCCTAGACTCTCATAAAATAGGTAATTTATCAGTTGTGTTAAATGAGAGAAAGCCCCCTCCAGCTGAAGTCAGGAACGTGCACTCTTTGATTGCATTGGGAGGGGAAGAGAATGTTGTGAGATGAGCTATCATATTGTACCTTGATCAGTGCTGTATTTTATTTTGGGGTGAAATTGGCTAAATATTGAAAAAAGCATTTGTTAATTATGATCTCTAGAATACTAACCTTTTTGCATGTGTTGTGCTTTCTTTTTTTATAAGCACAGCACCAAATAGAGCTCCTTGGCACACTGGTGCTATACTTAGAGCCACTGGTGCTGGTGACTTAGGGCTTTTGGGTTGGAGCTACCTTGCATTATTCCATCTTCGTTCATGCTTAAAGAAAGCTCACATCTGAGAACAGCAAATTCTGGATTCATTAGTTAGAGGTGTGCACTGTTCTAAGAATCTTAAGATGTTTGAAAAACAACCACTTCCCTCTCCCCCGTCATCACCCCCCCAAAAAAGCCCAACCAGTCAACCAAAAAGCTTAACCCATGGTCCTTAAAACTAAGGAGAGAACCCAGACCTCCTGTAAAACCATTTCTGCCTGCCTGTTGTACCAAACAACTTGCTAATTTGAGACTAACACTGTTCCAGTTCTCAGGCTATCTAGGCTGATGTAATAATTTTGGCCACAATCAGGTAGATCATAATAAATTTTCTGGAACCATTTCTACTTCTCTGTTTCTTTTCTTATAAACAACTTTTTCCACTTGGCAAATTCAATTTGTCTCAGAATGCCAAAACTGTGGGTAAGTTTTCTACTGATTTTGAAAAGTAAGTTTTTGCTGTTTTCTCTAGAAGCAGAAGAGATGAATTCAAGGGATCCTACTTGATTTATGATTTTCAATATTTTAGCAGTTTCTATTATTTCTACAAGACTGTGTGGCCATATAAGCATTTGATTTTGTGGCAGCTTAAGCTGAACTAAATTGGCATTGCTGCAGTCTCATTCATCCCCTTTTGCCCTCCTACATGTTTCCACTGCCCCTTTTATGCCTGCACTTGCATTTATACTTTTATACAGTGCTTAGGCCAAGGCAAGGAATTGATGTGACCAAAGTTAAGCCTCCTGGAGATGAGTACAAAAAAGAGAAACAGACATCCCTCTTTTTCCTGAAGAATCTGATGATACAAATGCCAGTTCTGACAGAAGCAGAGGCCAGGAACTCAGGATAAAAGCAGAGAGGCAGGAGTGCAGCTGCTCTAGTACTGGAGGTAGTTCAGTGGAAGTTTAAAAGAATGTGGGTGGTAATGACAGTGCCAAGTCTTCAACTGCTTTTTAATGCCTTAGGTCTCTTTGAGATACTGCCTCTTATCTGTGTCAGTCTGCATGGGATGGGGAGTGTGGAGACATGGTTGCAATCTGGCCTGAAGCAGGTTATTAGGATGATCTTTCATCAGGTCAGCTCTTTAGAGAAGTTGAGAGGTGATTAATTTTTGTCTGGAGACTAACAGGTTAGACAGGTGCCAGTCACCTGGGGGGTAGGTTGATGGGAGAGCATCACAAGAATCCTGTGCACTGCAGATCCACAGCAACCCAGGAGAACAGTCAAGGGAAGAAAAAAGCTCATTTTTACTGACTCAAGTGTCCAGGCACCTCATCTAAGACAATACCACAGGGGCTCATGTTGCAACATAAACACAGGAGACTCATTGCTCTTTTCTTTTTTTTGACAGTTTTGAACAAGTAATACACAACTCCTGTACATCTGGGAAGTGAGAACAGCAGAGGCTGTGATAGCAGCAGGACTTTGATATATTTCCTGCTCTCAAAAGCTGCAGGTTTTCCTACCTGTGGGTGACACAATGAGTTGTTAAATACTATATAACACATCTCTAGCTAATGCATTTGGCCAAAACTGAGAGGTGTGGGCTTGGCTCCCACTGAATTTTTCTCCCTGCATACCAGGGGTTTTTTGCTATCTTCTGTTTTTGGTGAAAAAACCTGTATTTGCTAGATTTGATCAAGACATCTACTTTTTTGGTTTTTTCTGCTGGCTTTGTGTAGATTTATACTCTAACAACATGACCAGGCACTGAGAAAGCTTTTCCAGTCCTTGTCTAGGTAAGTACTATCTGTCACCTGATGGTTTACTGGTAAAAACGGGATTATAGGGAGAAACTTGAATGCGTGGAAGAAAACTTTCTCCTATATTCTGGATATAGTTTGGTGGCTGCTGTAGTGACATTTCTCAAGGTGAGATGGAGACAAAATGCTTACACCTGAGTGAGACACCCAGCAAAATACAGAGTAATAGTGCAGCTGGAGCTCAGGATTCCTACTGGCTTTACAGAGATTCCACATTAGTTGCTGTCAGCATGGAGACCCCGTGACATTATTAGGTCAAAAAAGGTGCTAATCCATCACAGAAAATGGCTCAGCATTTGATTTATATTCATTTATCTTTGCTCTGCACAAATGCTTTGTTCCTTATCCCTCTTTGAATCAGGACAGCCTAATATATTGGCATCTCAATCATCATTTGGCTCCTACTGAGATGAAGCAGCAGTGTTTGGGCCTGCAGGGCCATAATAGTAAATCAGTGATTTATTAGCAAGAACAGGGCAGGAAGGTGAAGAGGATCTTGAAGAAATTAGGTAGTTAAGAGACTGTAGCATTTTTCTGCTCATGTTTGATTATTCTGCTGTGAAGAACTGCAGAACAAAACCAAAAAAAAGACCAAGTATCTTCAGGTTTCCAAGCAGAGTTTTTAAAAAATGGATTCCTTTAACTTTGTATCTTATTATGGCGATCTTGAAATTAGTCTGCCAAGGGTCATCTGGAAACTGAATGACTTTGCCCAGATAGTTACAGTGGCTCTCAGGTTCCATCAGTGTTGAGGAGAGGCATTTCCAGCTCTGCTGGATCACCCTTTGTTTATTCTGCTACTTTTTAGGGACCAAGGTGAGGGAAAGGGAGGCAAATTATGTAGGATGTTGAAGGATATGGAGCATTACAAGTTCCTGAAAATTTTTAGGAAAAACAAAGTATTTCCTAGAAAAGGAAGCTGAAGTATCTTTTACTTATTGGACTGCTTTCCAGTGTTCTCCCATTCTTTCACTAATTCCTTCATCAGGGAATGTTTGGGTTTTTTTCCTTCTCCTTTCTCACCATCCTTCTATGTAGCTATTTCCAGCCCTTCCAAGTCTCCTGTGTGTTCCTTTCCCTTTTCTGTTGTTGCTGTATTTCTTTTGGGGGAAAAGATGGGTCTAAAGTACCATATCAACTCCAAATAACTCTGTGCTGTGGAGCATCTGGCTCTCAGATCTGAGTGATGTGTGCTATCTCTTCTTCCAATCTTTACTCCTCTCTGTACTTTGAAATTCCCTACACAGAACTGCTGTGCAGTCTGGTTTTAGCCTTTACCAGCTTCTCCTGTCTTAACAGAATACTCCTTTATTCAAACTGTTGCTTCAACAATTTAGTGAAAGGAGCAGAATGCCATTTGAAGAAAAAATTACTCTTAAGATAGTTGAGCCTCTCCAAATCTGCATCTGCCAACATTCTGACTTCTGCTGTCTTCCGTGACAAATTTCAAAAGCCTTCTAAGACATTTTTTCTTGGCAATAGTCAAAGCTATTAGCGTTACTAAGCTATAGTGCTTGCATACAAACAGCTGGATCCAGAAAGTGATTACTTATGTGGTATGAGATTATTTTTGTGGTATGGACCTTTGCTTTTCAAGTACTTCCATGCTGTGCATCTCTGCTACACAGCAGTAGAGATTTTGCATGTTGCCATAAGAGAGAAAAATCACAATCTAGAGCAACATAGTCTGGGTTCAGCAGGGAACCAGCAAAATATAAAATACCAATTTTTTTCCCATAGCATAATGACTAAAGAAGACTTATGGACAGAGGTATGACTTATTAAAAAATATATAACTTTTCCAGCTATGCTGTTTTTTTTCTCAATGAAAAATCTTCATCTGAGAGCCACTTTTCTGTTGTTTTCCTGAGAAATGCAGGCAGGTTCCATGTAATCTTAATCTTGAACACCAGTGTGTGAGATGCTGCCATGGGGAGATTCTCACATTTAGGAGCAGGCTTGTTCAGAGTTGGAAATGGAGAAGAAGAATGCAAGATGATAATCGCTGCCTGCTTTCTCATTTGCAGTCACTTTATGTCCTTCTTTGGGTCATCTTCTCTTGTAAATAGGTTGCTGTGGTTCTGCTCTTTGGTGCCTGGTTGTGACCTTGGACAGGTAATTTTAGCACAGCATCATACAAGCTTACTTGAAAGATAATTGGCTTCCTGATTTTGAAAGTTATTTAAAAGAATGGGCCACACAGCTGCAGACAGGAGGCACTCCAGGGTTTGTTACCTCAGGTCCTGCAGAATTTGCCAGCAGTGATGGGGCTGGGCCTGAGCTGCTCTTCTGGCAAAATGGTCAAGAAATTTCACCTTCATAATATTCACCTCCATAATATTTGAAGAAAATTATTTTGGTTACGTATCTGGAAGAAGTGGTGAGCATAAAATCACGATGTTATTTTTGCTTATTCTCTGTGAGAACAACTTCTTTTGGTATTTGGAGCACAGGCTACACTCTGGCCAAAACTGTTCTGTTCCTCTGTGCTCATTCTCTGAGCTCTGTGGTGTTACACTGTCAGTGTCCCTGTTTGCACACTATTGTAAAGCAATAAATACTTTCCTTTTTAATTCTGCCATATGGCAATTTTCCCTGTTTTTTCATCATCTCACCTGAAGGAGGTCACCTCTACATGTAATTATTTTCTAAGTGTCAAGAAAATAATTGCTTGCAATGACATGGTGTAATTGGACACTCACATACAAGAGAGCTTTAAGATAGCACACCAACAAAATCAATTTGTGTGAATGAATTGAATCTATTACAGATATGGTGCATGGGTGTAATGAAGATATCAAAATGTATTTTTCTTGTTTAAAAAAATACAAGACTGAGGTTCTAATTTGCATCCTCTACACAGAGGCCGTGTTAAGAAAGTGAAACATGTGGTAGTGTTTCCAGATGCTTCAAAGAACCATGCCCATTCAGTCAGAGCACTGTAAACATTGCTGCTTTTTATGCTTATGCAAAAAAGATGCTGTACTAGAATAAAAAAATCTGTGTTGTTGTTTTTAGCTATTTAGAGTTACAAAACAATGCTGGGGATCCATTAATCTGAGTAGTTTCCTGACCAAGTGTTTAGATCTTAATGTAAATGTCTATAGATAGTACAGTGGCAACAGCATTCTTTTGAAAACAAAATTCAAAGAGGTACTGTTTGAAAAGGGAATACTTGCTTAGGGCAGTTATATTTAGGGCTCTAATGGAAGTGTACAAGTTATGCTTTTTATACAAACTATAAATGGCTACAACCAAGAGACTTTGAAATGCATTTGGCACTTGTGCAATGTGAAAGACAGGCCGGAGTCTTGTACTGGAGCTGTTGGTTTTGTGTTGGTTTTTGTTGTTTTTTTTTTTTTTCCTGCTAGCTTTTCCAATATTGCCAAATTCTTGTAGTATTGCTGCCCCTAAAGGCTTGTTCCAAAATAGATACTGTATCAGCTCTGGTTTGTAACTGCTGTCGAGCCTTAAAACTCTGAATCCTGCAAACAAGCGTGATGATGATGATGAGTAGGAGGCAGGAGGAACAGAAAGAATATTGCAGATGCAAAAGTAGATATTAAAATAGGTTCTAAAACCAAGAGAGAAGTGGCAGACATTGTGGAAGAAAATCAAGCATGAGAGTAGGTGGTAGGAAATGGTCTTTCAGTACCACACTTGGTAGGCTATGTTACAAAGATAGAGGCAAAATTCAGCAGTTGGTAAGTGGAATTCCTCAGCTCCACTTCTGAGTCTCTAAACAATTGGTCATTGTTGACAAGATCTCCAGGATGCTTTGATGTGAGGAAGCAGAAAGTTGCAAAATACTGTCATTAGTAAGAAACTAATTTGCTGTGTTGTGGAGAAATACTTCCAAGTGTGTGTTTGAGGAAATAAAAATTAAGGGAGAAATAGCTTTTTTTCTGAGATTGAATTGTTGCTGGTATTCAGCACTATAACAGTACATGAAGATTGTAAACCCAGCGCAATAGTGATTGTCAGACACTGGCAGAGTCATCTGTATGGTGGAGGCTTGTGTTTATACTTGTCCCCAAAACTTGAGCTCACTGAAGCTAATATAATGCTCCAGGCAGTTTTGGGGTAAAAATGACAAAGCTTGTGATTCATGAATTACTTCTGCATGTAGTTACTGGTGTGAGCAATTTACTGTCACTACACTGACACCAACAGTGGAGGTTAAACTCCAGGTAATAAAAACTACACCATATTGTCTTTTTTTTTGTAAACTACCAGAGATAAACCCACCTGAACTTTTGTGTCATCTGGCCAATGACTCAAAACCGGAATTATTTTTGTCTGCAGGCATGGTATGCATGTGATCATGCTAGTGAGACTCCAAGCCTTGCCGTGGTGAGCTCATCTTTATGGTCTCAGAACTTGTGTTTCACTAAGATAAAATTTCAATCTCATATTGAGTGACAGATGCATATTTTACCCTGATAAAATCAAAACTGTGCAGCTGTGCATCAGAGGGTCGGTGTTGCTGACAGCTAATGGAGACAATCCTTGAATCATCTAAAGACCAGTCTTGTAGGAGGAGTACTTCGGGTTCCTACTTCCTCATGGCTTTTTTTAAAGTAAACCTAAAATAAACAGCTCCTACATTACTCTGACATTTTAAGTCATTCACTGATCTAATTGAAGTCTTGATGTTTATTATTAAGTGACCAGAGTTTCTACAATTCTGTTTTAATGGCATGTTTACTACAGCCAGGAGAGTCTAACCAGGGGAGATTTTATCAGGCCAAGGACTCACCTCTATAAAGAGGCTGATGGGCAGAGTGAGTTCTTTCAAAAGATTGCTCTGGAATAGCTGGGAAGGGACTGCATGGGATTATTCTAGAGTACTGCCCTGGTCAGAGTCTCCATTTTGACATTCCCTAAGAAAAGGAACTGGGAGTGACAGAGGATATAAATTTACTGTCCTCTTTGTGTTTGGCAAGCATACAGATCATGGGATGTATAAATAGAAGAATTGAACACAAGGAAAGAGAGGTTATTATGGCATGTACAAAGGGCTCAGTCAGACCACATCTGGAGAACTGGGCATGATTCAAAGACCATATTTCAGGAAGGACAGTGAATAATAAGGAATGGATTAGAAGAGGGTATTGTAAAGGGTATGAGGGCTCTAGCTGGTCCCTGCAGTTGCTGCAGTCCCAATGGTTACTCCAAATGAAGGTGGTTTTATTCTTAAGCACCTAGACTGGAGACTTCTGAGGAATTCCAAGAGAAAGGGGAAAGTGATATAAACCTCTTTCGTTAAGCTTTCTAATTCCCACAGTAATGTTACTAAAGGACTTCAGATTTCTGGAGTTACCATGGGTTGCCTCTTGTATCTCTCTTTTTTAAAAGAAGGTTTGTTTTTCAGCTTTCATGTATCGTTTCATATATATATATATATGTAGTTTCTTCTTTATAATTTATTGTGGTATTTTTGCTACATCTGTCAGAATAACTGTCCCAGTATTGTACCCATATCAGAATCTCTATCAGGCTTAAATCAAATTTGCCTCTCTTAACCCCCTCAGTTGGGTAAAGCTTCTCTTCTTGTATCATAATCTTCACTGAGGTGGAATTGTCAACATTGTGTCCTACTGACACAGTAAGGAAATGGGGACACTGTTGAGGTGGAGCATACAGAAGGTTGTGTTACAGCTCCATGGCCTTGCAGAAGCTGTGAGCTCTACTGGTTTTGGACCAGAAAAGGGGCAGTGGATTTTGAGAGTGCTTTAAAACTCACTTTTGGAGTGTTTTGATACTTCAGTCATGCAATGCCTGCTGACACTGAGAGCTACATAAAGGACCAGACTGCATGGTTTAAGGCAATACATCTCTGATAACATTCCTGAAGATCCAGGCAAACTGCATTTTGTTCATTTGAAGGGGATGTTATCTCTGTGAGAAGCTGGACCAAGTCTGGGGACCCCACGGGAGGACTGTGTGTATTGGGCAGATCTGTCCCAGAGTGTTGGATTAGGGCAGCAGCTCTTCAGAGGAGAGATTCAGTTGGGCACTTGCAGGAGATCTGAAGATCTTTTCTCTTTGCTTGAAGCTCCTCCCTCTTCTGCTTTTCCATCTGCGTTCAATTGCAGAATTACCATTTAACAAGGATGCAGATACAAGCAACTGTGTTTGATTTTTCTTACTGCTGACAAAGACAAACTGAGAGAGATGCCTGCCTGCTTTGCAGCAAAGGCCACATTATTTTCCTATATGTTAGCAATTATCTGCATTGTTTCTTGATCACAAGTCTTTCTCACAATCTATAACATGACTGTAGTTAATTATAGAGCTTGATGTGTTTAGATTTGAGTGAGTTCTATCAGGAACACTTTGGTTACTTTTTTTTTTTTTTTTTTTTTTTTTGAGAGATGGGGAGTGTTTGTTTATATTCTGTCAGAATGATCCTTTCTCATTTCATAAAATAAAGGAGGGTTGAGCTTTCCTGGCAGTGGTAGGTCAGCAAGAGGAAAACAGAGCTCCAGGAACTGGCATTAATTCTAGATGGTGCCTTCTACTCTGAATTGATTGGCAAGAGGGAGCTGCTGCATGGCATTGTGTTGCTTGGTAAAATGGGAAACAAAAAACAAGAACAGCCTTTAATGCTTCTTGCCACGAAGAATTACAGGACTTTGTGCAAGGTGACGAGTAGTTTCATCTGATGGCCAAATTCCAAAGGGGAAACTGCAATTGCAGTTGATGCAGTTTTTACTAGATCCATTGAAATCAGAGGGGTTTGGCTGTTCACTTCAGCATAAGTCAGGTTATCACCATCTGCCTTCAGAATCAAAGTGCACAGGGATCAGCTATCATTCTCACTTTGCAAAATGTTTCTTAGGGAATTTATCACATGCCAAAAATTGCAAAAGCATGCTGATACTGGAGACCAAGACCATTTTTTCTAACTTGCTTTCCTAGTACATTTTTGTAGCATATTCACAACAGTTCTGATCTCACATATGTGGCTTTTTGTGGTGGTATTAAGAGCTTTTAGAAACAATTGTTAATGTAGAGACACCACCCTGTATTTTTGGAGGACTTTTGTTTCTGGTTGGTTTAGCCAAATGAATACTTGTTTTCTGTTGTGGTCATTGGTATTATGGTAATGGTCAGTAATGATAGGGGTTTTTTTTAGGTGCAAGGCAAATAATAAAATACACAGACAGTCCTTACCCAGAACCTGTTTTAATTCTGGCCAAAGCTAGAAATCAATACACAGTATATGGTCTTACAGACTTTGCTAGGTTTACGAGAAAAAAAACCAAACAAAAAAGCATTTTTTCCATATCAGTATTTTGCCGTATATATCTCAGTCCTATTTGTATTCCTTTGTATAACCTGTCATGAAGACAGCCAATGCATTTCTGAAATAAGGGAGTTAGTACCCTGGGCAGTTTCCATGAGGAATCCCAGACAAGCAGAATTGGAGTAATTTCCAGACAAGTCTCCTTGGCCCTTTGCCACTCGTGAGTGGCCCCATCTTAACCTCCAGACATCATGTAAGTGTTTGAAAGTCATCAAATGGCTGATGAATTAATCACTAAGAAGTTGTCTCCCGACATGAAGGATTTAGATTAAAGTAGAGAAAGCACAGAAAAAATCACTATAGCGAGGTAAAAATGATGGCTAATCCATTTTCATGAATATAACATGCAAACAGGATGAAGTCTGTAGATAATATGGGTACTTCAAAAATTATTTGAAATAAGCATTTTAAACATTCAAATCTTAAAGGAAAATTCAGGTAGAAGTCTGTGTTTGCTTGTCTTGAAATCAAAAGAGCAGAACTCGATGCCAGACATCTCATATGCATCTCAAATAAGCAATGTTAGAAGGGCTGGACCAGATGATCCTTGAGGTCCCTTCCAATGTGTCATTCTATGATTCAGGCTCTGAATTATCATGGGACATTCAGAGATAGAGCCAGGGTTCCTTCCAGAATTTGCCTTGCCCTGAGGAGTGGGCTGATGGCCCAGCCTGGGGAAACCACACAGTGTTTTGCACAGCCCTACTCATGGGAGCAACTACCTCTGGCCAGAGCTCTCAGCAGAACTGCTTCACCTCTTAAAGCAGAAAGATGTCCAAGAATGTGAGCAGACTTTTCCCTGGGCTTAGCTCAGGCTGTGGAAACATTTCCAGTTGCTATTAAAAAGCATGAAATTACAGACAACAATTTCAAGATCTTTAGGCAAGCAGAATAATTTGAGTTTAAGGAATTGCTAAACTGGAATTTCACCCAATTGTGACTACTTTTAAGATCATTGGCAGCAAGGGCCCTTGAACAGGTTTCATATATTAACTGAGGTAGGATAAACATGCTTTTATTTCCAGCTGCTGTTTCAAAGGCTATGGAAACATCAGAAACAAATTGCTAGTCAGCCATGCCTTAATCACAGTCCTACAAAGATGCTTTCAGTTGGGCTGCTACAGGGTGTTGCCTTATGCCATTTTAGAGAGGTGACAACTTAGCTCCTTGTGCTCTTGAGGTTTGATTTAAGCCACTCTCAAATTAATAGGCCCTCACTAACTTCACCTGCGTTTGGATCCTGTATGTAAAATCTTGACTAATGATAAAAAAAAAAAAAAAAAAAAAAAAAAAAAAAAAAAAAAAAAAAAAAAAAAGAAAAAAAAGTGACCAGAATGCCAGGATACAGCCAGGGAGGGCTGTGTAGGAAACACAATGTAGCCCACATCAAAGTATTGTAAGAAGAGTGGTGTGCATGCCTGCATGGTTCATTCCTGCACGGTAATTCCATGCTGTTTCACATTGTTCTGTGGGGAAAACACATTCTTGAACCTCAAGAGCTAAATTTACAGTTTTAGCCTGGTTTCAAACAGAGAGTGTTTTGACAGGAATTGATTGATTTCAGTTAGTTTTGCTTATTTAGCCAGCCATGATTAAAACCAGTGTTTCCACAAATATAAAAAGGAAGGTGAACAGAAATCACCTTTCTGGTTTAGACCAGTAGAACACCTTTTGACTGCAAACTTCTTCATTCAGGTAGGAGGAGAGCAGGTTCCACTATTGGGAGTACAAGTAGTCACCACAGTCCAGTTGTCTATTATCAGACAAGATGTTTTTAATTGGTATTAAAGATTAAGTAATTTTCCTAGTTATAAAACCAGAGGGCAAAGCTTGCCTGCAGATGTCCTTGTGCCTGAGCTGCTGCTCTGAAGAGCAAAGGTGATGCTTTTCCAACTACACGCAGTTACTGGAAACATACTGAAGAGGAAATCATGATTAGCATGCTGCAAGGCATAGTAACTGTGGGGTAGGTTTCTGCTTTGCTGCCCATTCTGTCACTGCTCTCCATCTGTCTCAAGAGCAGTGTTGAGAGGTGTTTTTTCTCATTCCCAGGCCTGCTCATACCTACTGAGACCTGCCAGACATGGGGAGCTTTTCTGAAATCTTATGTAATGAGGCCCTGAATCATACCCTGTTGCCATCCCAGGGAAAAATCCCCAGTGGCATCATCTGGCTTTGGCACATGGCCAGAGTCTCAGTAACTTCCTTATTTCCCTCCTGTACGTCAGGGATATTCCTCAGCTGTACCAAAGCAGATGAGAACATAAATCTTGTCCGCAACTATCTGGTATGAGTAATTTTTCCAAAAGTAAATAAATCATCCCCATTTCCTCTAACCCACAGCAACTGGCAAACCGGTTAACTGAAAAACTGAGAAAATGTTGTTTCATTTGTGAGCCAACTTAAATCATTCTACAAATCTTTATTTTTAATTCCTTGTTGGGAAAGAGAACCAACTGAAACTGGCTGGCAGAGGAAATGTGCCCCATTTTTCCCCCCCTCTGCCTGGCTTAGTAATGTAACTGCCAGTTGCTGTTTTCGCCTCTGTAGAATTATATGCCTCTATTTGAAACTTTTGACAAATCAGTCTATTTTCATTCTCCCTTGGCCATAAATTCAATCCATATGTTTTAAAACGTCCTTTCATAGCTTTAACATGGAAAAGGAAGTGGCTTAGGCTCTGTATAGGAGGCTGCAGTGTATTTAAAGCAAGCGCTTCTAGTTTGCATGCATTGCTTTGGTTAAGCTCTTAAAGCCTTGGCTTCCTAATTATTCAGGTTACAGAGGGCATTGGCAGAGTTTTCTCCATTAACTAACAGTGAGGTACAGTGAAGAAGCACAACAGGATAAATCATTCCCTTATCCTCAAAATATCCAGGAAGTTTTTGATGCAGCCTTTGGCTTGACCACCGAGCAGGATGCAAAGAGGATGTGAAAAGGGTAGGAGAGATCAATTCAGCATGAAATTTCAAGTGAAAACATCAAGACAAAGAAACAAAGCTCTTGCACAAAGTACTGTCAGGGGGTTTTTTTGACAAGAATACACAGCACCTACGTGACAGGAGGTCACTGCAATAGGACTAAAGTATCTCCACTTCTAAGACAGACCCTGGGTCAGAAGGTGAGGGTGGGAAGGAAATGTAGGTCTAAGCTGAAATCCCACTGGTATGGCTGTGCAAGGAGCAAAGCTGAAAAATCAAAAATACAGGATGTAGTATGGGCAATAGTGGATGTAAGAGTTCTCTGAAATAATGGAAAATTTGGGCCAGGGCATGCTACTGGAATTGCAGGAGAGAGCCATAGTTTAAAATATGGTAGCAGGGGAACACAACTGAAAATATGGTGACAACAAGGGTAGGAGAAGACTGCCTGAGTAGGCCGCAAAAGGCTTTTTGGGGTCCACCTGTACTGTGGATGCAGTGTCACTCCATGATTCACCAGATGCACTGCAGGGTTCCACCACAGGAGGAAGATCTGATCTCCCACCTGAGCCTCAGTTACTGAGTCCCCACCTCACATTGGCTCTAGAGATCACATCCTTCCATCAGATCCTATCCTTCCACATGCACCATACAGAGCAATAACATTCAACTTGCTAATTTGAAGAGCACGATTCAGCTAATGGATTTCTGGGAGGAAAACAGGGGAGTCATACTATTTTTTTGGATCTCCATGTTGCACTGGCTTGCATTGTGGCTTCAGATCTGCCATGTTGAGCAAAGATACTGAGTGAAAGCAATGACTGGTGTGTGAGTGTGTGTGTGAATGAGGCACCCCTTTTAGGGACCACCTTAATGTGAAACCATTTGTCAGGTTTTTTGTAGCATCCTCGGGCTTCACTACCATTCCCAGCCCGTTCACCCAAATGGTTCATACTTTGAGTTGTAGGGATAAGCATGAAATGGGATGTAGCCTCAATACAACTACACAAAACTCCTTGCAAATCTTTTGTTCATTTCAGTTACTGCGCATTAATGCTGGTGTGTGCAAGAAAATAAAATGGAAGGAGCCTGCGTGGGGTGAATGTGTATGTGCAATGTAATTATCATTCTAATCTCTCATAGAGGGGTCATTTTTAGAGATGAAAATACAGACAACCTCAAAACTTGTGGGTGTAGTTTGGCATATCTAATACACAGGTGAAAACCACGGTCTGCAGATTTGAAACTCCTTGCAGGTTCAAAGAACTGGCATAGCCCATGGGTTTGTTTTCAGAGTTGCAAAGATTGCAGCTACCATTTACCTTAGATGGACTTGAGGCTGTCTTCCATGCCTCTCCAAGTCAGACCCTTGGATCTAAGGATCTGCATACAGCTGTTCAAGCTGTGTGTGCACAGCCGAGTTGTTGTATAAACAGTATTAGAGACTTCTCTAAAGCTTTTCATGTAGCTTTATCTCAACTGCAATTTGTTTCTAGCTTTTAAAGGCTGTAAACCATCCAGCTTTACTCCCCAGAGGCCTAGTTTCACTGTTTCAGCCACTCCAGCGGTATTTACAGCGCTGTTTGATTTTATTTGAACTGCTCACAAGACCTCAAGTCCCCCAAGAAAGGTGCAAACATGTTGAAGTTCCCTATTGCTTCTGGCACTAGAGTGACTTGGTTTTCTGTTCCTGTAAGGTCACTTGTAACAGGTCTGTTCTCTGCTCCTGTCCCCAGGTGTGCTGTCCCTGCCTGCCTACTTCAGCCCATACAACGATGGCTCTGTGTGCAGCGATGGACGGGCCGATGCTTACGCCCAGCTGGAACTCCGAACTTTGGAGCAGTCTCTGTTGGCAACTTGTGTTGGAAGCATCTCTGAACTGAGTGAGTTTGGGATGTAATCAAATGTGGCTTTCTTGTAGCAAAGCAGGAGAGCCAGTCCCCTCATTATTGAGGTCAGGGGGAGCGTTCCCCTTGTTGACAGTTTGAGCAGTACTTGGTTAACGTTGGGTAAGATTTAATTGTCTTGTGGTACTGTTTATGAAAATCAGGTTGTTTCATTAAGCTACTTTATATTTAATCCACCTTGGGGATGTATAAGATGTGGCTTTTCTGGCCTTTTGGCAGTGGTGCTGGTGCCAGAAGAAGATGGATGCTTTTGCCTAGATGCCTCTGAAGGCTTTCTCGTACATTTGTAGAACATAGCAGTGGCACCTCAGATGCCAAAGGGGGTTCTCTTTGTCAGAGTTTGTGCAGTGGAAATGTCAGGGGTGCAGGATATTAAAGGAAAAGCTTTTTGGTTACTTAAAAAACAAAAAGTGGAGGAAAAAAAAATCTGAGAGCACTTTGGTAACAAAAACTTGTTCAAAACCCTCTTTTTTAATGCTAACCAACTGAAATGTTCCATTCCTACACTCCTCACAAAGCCCCTTTAAAGTAAACAAAAATGATTTGTGTTTTCCCAGTCTACTTTTCCCTTGCAACATTTCTGCTGGCATCAGTTTCTTAGTCTCCACCATCCGAATGCTAATGAATGTCAGGGCCAGCAAGGAGTTTGTGGGTTTTGCCATTTATTTTGCAACCTGCCTTAATTTGAGGTTTTCAAATTCCTTTAACACACCTCTATTTATCCTGGAACACAAGAGAACATTTGTAGCATGGGCCTGAGATTGAATACAGCTTCCTCTCTCTCTTCCCCCGACCCTGGTTTGGCCAACTTGGTCATTACATCTAGTGAATAGATCTCCTGATACAGTTGCCTACTTTCTTTTTTTTTTTTTTTTAAGCATTGCTGCAACTTGCCAGCAAAATAAAGAGGGTGAGTGTGCAAAGGAGAAGGAACGTTATTCTCAGCTTAAAATTTGAATTCCAGATGCATTTCTGCTAACACTGCGCAGGCTCCTGGGTTAGCAGCAATGCTCCAGGATTCACCATGCTCTCCTAAACTCTTCAGATCCTGGAGGGTCAGCTACTGAAGTGGAAAGACAGAGACGTTCAGAGGCTTTCCCATTCTGAAGTGAGTCCTTAAATAAAGGAGGGACACAGCTTTACATCCCAGATGGAGATGTAATACTCCCTTCATTTGAAGCACTAAGAATGTTGCTGTGTTTAGACATATGGAAGCTTTGCAGGGGTTTCTCCCAAACCTGGGTTACACTACAACCCTGTGGGTTCAGCTGGGGGGTTTTTGGACAATTCAGTGTATTGCTGTTAGGTATAGATGAACAAATTTCTTAAGAATTTCAGAGGGAGGTGTGACTCAATTCAGATCAGGGGTCTTTCTCAGGAACCAGCCTTGTGATGGGCCGACTGTTTCAGTTCCATCCTTTCCCAGTATTGTACGTGTAGGACACAATAGAGAAACGTTTCCTGTGAGAGTTTTAGGGGATTGTAAAACATAAAGCAACAGAGGATTCTGCCAAGGAAAAAACAGATCCTAGCTATGTATAGTAAGTTATAGTAATCCTTCAGCTCAGTGGTATGGCAGTTGCACTGATGTAGTATCTGAAGCCTTGACTGCAAAGCTCTCCAGAGTCTGCAGTGCACCGCAGTAAAAGAGTAAACAGGGTGTGCCCAAAGCAATCTTGTAACACAAAGACCAGCTCTATGTGACTGCATTTCTGCTGTCTTGGGGTCATTGCTCTGTGAACTTTTCTAAAATCTGCAGTCTTAAAATCCTTTCTGAGTAGAAACTGTAATGCTGGTCACCTTCTTCCAGGCCTCCTCACATCCACCAGTGCTCTGGCATAGAGGTGGGATGGCCTGAGTTTGAAGAGCAAGAGAATTGAGCAACTCAGAAAGCTCCTGGACTGAGATTCTTAAAAGGCTCAGGGGCAAACTCATGGCAAGCTTGTGACAGCTTGATAAAGGTTTCTAATAAGAGAGTCAGGTTCAGTTATTCCTGAGAAACCTGCTAGAGTGAGAATCAGAGGGTATTTCTAGACTGAACATCATTAATCTGTTGTAAGTGCCTAGGTGGGAAGGTGGAAAGTCACAACTCAGTTGAAAGAAAAGGGAACAATCTCATAACAAAATGGTGATGCTGGCAGTGAGAGTAAAGTGTTTGTACTGGTGTTTACTGGCTTTGCCTTGTGGAAGCTGTCCTCCCAGGTTGGGCAGTGGACATTTTCCAAAGATACCAGTAGTTTTTGTGGGCCTGCTAGAAACTGGTATACATGGCTGGAAAGAAGAGAAAGCCTAGCTGTAAAACAGGGTGGGAAAATGACCCTAAAGCTATTGTTCTGAATGTATGGTGACTGGAAGAAGTTTCATTCTAGATTTTCCAACTGATAATTTGTCACTTGAAAGAAAGTTATATTTCCCATAGAACAACCTGCAGAGTGCCTGCTTGAGGACAGCTTGTGCCTTTGTGGAGGAAAAGGACTATGTGTGCACAAAAGGCAATTCTCTTAGCTGCAAGAGATTTTATTTAGTTGAAAAAGTGCACTTCAGGGGACTGTGGCTGAATCTAAAGGAAGTGTTTTTGCATTTTCTCTTTGTGCAGGTGATTTGGTATCACGAGCAATGCACCACATGCAGTGCTTGAACACCATCCGCCCAGGGCTGAGCCCCATCCGGCAGACCCGGCAGCAGCAGCCCATCTCCTGGTCCCCTGATGCTCTCCACACCCTCTACTACTTCCTACGTTGTCCTCAAATGGAGTCCATGGAAAATCCCAACCTTGATCCTCCAAGAATGACCCTGAACAATGAACGGTATGTGTATCAATGAACTGCTAGTCCTCAGGGAGTTAGGCTGAAATATCCTTTTGCAGGACACCAATTGCATGTGCATGGGCAGTTCTGGCAGCTTTCTGGGATGCTACCTCTCAGGCATCAGTTATTCCTGCAGTCAAGCCAGATTACGTTGTTGGTCTTGCCAAGTTTATGAAGGGTTGGAATTGGAACTGGAAAGTGAGGTGTTTTTTCATGCAGTCTTTCCAAGCGAGGCACAGACTGCGTGCTGCCAACAAGGCTTGTCTAGAGACACTGCCAAAAGTCCATGTGGTTGCCTAAAGAGGTAAAGACCTTACCAAAGAAAATGTTACATTCTGAATATCACCAATTAACAATCATCATCATTCTTGGGAGAAGCAGTATTGTTTGCTGTGGAGAGGTTTGAAGGGATTTATGAACATACTTCAGCTGATGCTGTGATTCTGGTATAGAAATAAATTTATATAGGAAGCCAGTAACTGAAGAGAAAAAACAGTGGTTCTCCCTGCTGTTGCCAGCATAACTGACTCTGAAAGTAGGCCCATTATTAGAGTGGGTCAGAAATTTTCCAGCGGGATGTTTTTTTCTGTTAGGAACCTTCCTGGTTTCCTTCCTGCCCACCTCCTTGGCAGTCTGCCTGGCAGCCTGGTGGCAGTGGAGAGCTGAGGAACCCTCAGAGCCCTGGCCACAGGTTGAGTTCCTTGACAGGTCAGGCAGCTCCTGCTCCTCAGCTCAGAGGCAGACTGAGAACTGCCTGTCTTGCAGTTGCATCTTGCAGGGACACCTGTCCAGACTTGTTAGGTTTCCCCAGACTGAAATGCATGTCTAATTTTGTATTTATTTCAAAAAACTTACCTAAGTGGGGAATTCTGGTTTCTGATTGCATCTGCTCACTTTTTATGCCAGCTTACTCTTTGGATTTAGTTTAGCCTACTGAACATCAGGCCAATGGATCTATCCTGGCCCTTTCCCAAAGCAGCCTGTTGTTGGGAAGTTTCATAGTAGAGTGAAGAGGCTTCATTCACAAAACAAGGAAGCAAAGTGTTTGTTGGACAGGTGAGCACGGAAAGGAGAACATCTCTGCAGATTTGTAAATAATGGACTTTCTGCTTCCCACCTTGGACTTTGCTGTACCGAGCCTCAGCTTCTGAAGTTGGTATGAAAACATGGTAACATATAAATAATTAATTCTTAACATTTATTCTAAGAAAACCTACAAAAGTTAGCCCTCTCTCTTCATCTTCTCCTCTTCTACACATGTGGGGATTATGGTGCTTTTTCCTCTGCTTTCTTTTTACATTTGCACACCGTGCAAAAAATGAGTTTTCATGGGGGCCAAAGTCTGTGAAGTTGTATCACCCGTTCCCACAGTTGTAGAGATGAAACTGCTGAACAGCTTGTATCAGAAATGTAGATTAGGCTTTGTTTTGTGTTGTGTTCTTTTTCTTTTCAGTACTCTCAGTATAATGATGGCTACAGCTACTTGTTTTGTACACTGAGGATAATAAATGAATTAAATCAGGAGTGCAGTTACCTCTCCAATTGCTCCCAAACAATGCTCTTCACATGGTTCACTGGACTTTTTTTGGAATGCAGGCTGCAGATCTATTCTATTTTAAAATCCACACTAGATCCTGTAACAGCTGGTGTGAGGGAAATTTCTGCCATTTTTTCCTGACCAGTACTTAGCTGGAGAGGAAATTAAAGAGGACATATTAAAATGGAGCAAAACCTGACATTGGGGGGAGGGAAAACCAGAACCCAAGGACCATCAGTTTAAACAATTGGTTTTCAAAGATTTATGAATCCTGGGATTGAAATTAATACTGCCCAGCATACCAGAAATGAACACCCAACCCTACCTTTCATTTGTTCCAAGGTTTATTTGTATGTGTCTTACTGTATTGACCTTTGTACACATTATTTCATTAGGCATTTTATGCAGGTGAGAGTTGATTCTTTCCAAGCTTAAGAAGAGAGATGGTTGAGGCTGCATGTGAGATGCTGGACTCGTGGCATGACTGATGTCACAAACAAGGACAATACCACTGACCTATGTTTGCTTGTGCTTCAGTTCCTAGGCTGCAGTGTAAGTCTATCAGTAGTGAACACCAACCTGAAATATAGCAAAGAGGCTGTTAGAGCTGCAGACTTTGTAAAATTTGATATTTGGGAAGATCTGCAAGCCTTGTTGATTCAGTGGAAAGAACTGCAGTTGTTCAGGACACAAAGAGAGTCCTGACAACCTGCTATTTCTGTTGTCTGTGAACTTTCTGTGTGTCACACTGCAGTGCAAAGTGCTTTGAAAGTCATAACACTTGGAGGGTCTGGAAGGTCTTCACTTCAGGATGAAGACAAGTCTAGAATTCAGGTTTTGAAACTGTGCCTAATGGAGAGTGTCACGTGCCATAAAGGTCTTAAAAAAAACCTAGTTGAGCTTCTGAACATATCCTGCAGCAAACTGTACGAGGTATGAAAGCAAACACACTTGCACCTAGGTATGCAAGGCAGCCCTAGAGCCAGTTTAAACTCTTAAGAGCCTTATCCACACAAAACACTTTGGCAACTAAAGAACCCAGGTGGGTAAACTGCAGAGTCCTGCAGGAATGGGGGAGATGTTGTTATCTCTTGAAAAGCTTGGCAGATAGATTTTCTGTTTTGGCCTCCAGTGTGCGAATGATTTGGGATAGCAATAGATTGCAACTCTGGAAAGTTTGTGGGTTGGTTAAGCCTGGTTCTCATATTTACCTCCACGTAAATGCATGAAAGCAGAAGGAGAGGAGGCTGAATTAGATAGAAAGGACTCAGGTATCATAAGCAAAATATTTGAAATATTTCCTTGATGAATGCAGCTGCTTGCTGCATAACCAAGCCATGACCCACCTGGAAGCCCAAAATGACCATATTTGCTGTGGTTTGGTGTCAAATAAGCCACCTGAGGAGGTGTTTTGCAAATACAGAGTGCCACTTGTGCAATCCTTTGGCAAACAGATTAAACCCTGAGGTGAGAACAAACTGCTTTACTCAGGAACCATACACCTGGCTGCCTGAGGGCTGAGAGCTGCTCTGTGTTTTCAGAGAGCACATCTGCCTTCCTTGCTGCAAAAGAAGTGTCTCTGCTGGGCAACATGGTTCTTTTAGTTTCTCAGAGACCACAGCCTGTGTGGTGTCAGAGGTCAGACAATGTGGGTTTTGACCACAAAGAGTGAGCAGATGTGTGGCACTCCCTCTCTCTCTGTGTCTGCTTGGGGATTTTTCCCATTGCTTATGTCAGGCTGGCTGAGCTTGGGAGTGCTCTGCAGTGTGAGATCATGTCCCAGAGCAGCAGAGCATGTTTGCTGGGGTTGCTTGGGATACTGGCACTTGAGAAGGGCCATCCAAAGGTAAATGAAGTTTCTTTTTCCCTTCATTTTTTCACAAGTGAAGTATAAAGCTTTTGTCTTATTTTTAATGGTGTATCAAGACAAGAATGCTTTCTCAACTATATTTATCTTAGGGCATATTTGTTTGCTTCCCATAAAGCATAAATCAAGGTCACTATTACAGTTTCATCTTACAGCTGGTTGGAATACTCTGCCCTAGGCTCATTGACTTGGCCAGGATAGTTCCTAGCCTTAAAGCTGGGAATAGACACCAGTGACTGCCCTCATCCTCTCTCTTTTGGTTGTCATGTGCACACAGCATTTATTGTAGGAAAGTCAGCATGATCTAAGAATAGGCATAAAAATTGGATCCTGCTTCCTTGTGGAGCTGCTCATCATCTGTGTGTCTGGTACCCTATTAAAAAACCACCCCAAAACAGAAAACAAACCTATAAATTGTGTTTGTCTATTGTTAATCTTGCTGGTCTGTAGAATGTTCTAAAAGTAATTCTGGGCTTGTCCAGTGCTTGTGGATCCAGCCATGTCAGACCTTTCTGGACTATCAATGTTGCAGACAGGCCAAGTTTTACACATTGTCTGAGTTTGCTGGTGCATTATTTTATTCCAGATGTCAACAAGTGTTAAACAATTCATATCAGCAGAAACACACAGGCTGTACCCATCTGACTCTGTCAGTGAAAATCCAGTAAAATGCTAGTCAAGCTCCAGAGCTAATGTAGGATTTGTCAGCTGCCAACAGTAAAATTTGGGGCTTGCCAATGTGATGGAAATTCATAGCTCTTCATCTGAAAAAGCTGTGGACACTGCAAGAAGCCACACAGGGGGTTGCCTCGTAAGAAAAGAGAAGCTTCATTCTGGTTTCCATATGCAGGCATCTAGAAGGTTTTGTCGGCTTTGCTTCTTCTCTGGAGGAGCCTGTTTCATGATGTGATTGTAAAGAAACCTGGGGTCCCTCAGTTTCTCCTTTGTTGCAGGAAACCCTTCAGAAATGCCACTGCTCCTTCTGCTTTCATTTGGGTGGCTGCTTTTATCTTCAAGGTTCAAGAAGGACCTAAAAAATTTTCACACTAAAAAGAATAGAAACATCCCAGTTATCAGCCTTAACTATCTCCTGGATGTCTTGGTCTGTGTTGCATGGGCATCCAAATGTCTGGAAAAGGAAGGAAAACCAGGAGTAACTTGCAGAACCTGCTGATAAGACCTGTGTTTGCTTGAGCTGCATCCTCAATATCACTGTAAAGGATTGCTGCTTTCAGAGCTGGTTAAAGCTTTTCAGGACAAATCTTTTCTCCAGATGGGTATTTCCAGACTCTCACTCATCTGTCATGAGGCTTTTTTCTCTTTTTAAGTGCAGGTTTATGGAATTTTATTAAGTGCAATAGCTATATCATTGTCTGTCTTTTAGATTTATTTGTGGCCTAGCCTTTCCTGATTAAAATTTAATATATTTATGTCTGAATTCTTTTATTTTACAGCCATATCCCATTGTTGCCATGCCACATCAGGAATAGAACTTGATACACTTAGTTTGATGAGCTGGGTCTTTGAAAAGGTTTCTTGTCTGAGTGATCTTAATATTTTTCTATTCTGTCTACAGCTGCCTCACCAGTCAAGAGTAGGTATATAGGAATAATAAAAGCAGACCCTGGTTTAGTCATTTGCCTGGAGAGAGAATAATGCTGTAATCATTCATTGATGTTTAATGGTACTGCAAGTACCACTCAAAGTATCCCCAAGTCCAGGGGGTGATTACAGAAAGCTGTGTCAGTGAGCATATTCCAGTCTCACCCCAATCCAATTGTCCCATTGATTATATTTTTGTCCCCAGAGTGATTTTGGTATCAACATATACTGATTAAATACTGGGGAACAGAAGGAAGCCTTATATTGAACTCTGCCCTTATATAGTATTGATTGTTCAGAGTGGACATAAAAATGTTTCCCTCTTTCTTTTAAAGAAAAATTTTAAAAGCTGATTGATATTGGTGAATGATTAGTTTGGTAGATTTATTAGAAGAATAAAAGGTCATAAATGGGTAAGATCAGCTTCCTTCACCAGCACTGAGGACAGAAGCTGTTCAGGTGTATTTTTGTAGTTGCAGACTTTGACTATTTGATGTCAGTGATTTTGAGATACTCATTCCCAAGGAAGATGGAGGGAAGCACCCTATTTCAGAGGCCCCTGAGCTGCAATCAGCATGTATCTGTTGACTAAAATTAACTGTTCATTGGCAGGGCTGTTCCTGACCTTAGGCAGTATTATGTATTTGTTGAGCCTCGTACTAAAATTTTTCAGTATATTGAATATCTTCCATGGTTTTGAGAGTTGAGAAACATACAGCATTTACCAGGAGGTATCAGTAGCTTTATCACACTTGTGGTGAGCAATTTTCACCTTTCTGCTCCTTATGGGGACTTCTCAGCAAATATGAGAGCAGTAACATCTAGCCAGAAAAAAAACAAGAAACATTTACTGACTTCTTAATAGTCAGATCCCATGCTAGTGGGAATCCTTCATAAGTGCTCCTGGTATCCTAATGGTGAAAGACTGGAGGGAGATCCAAGATGAAATCTGTATATTTGTTTATTCCTCCAAGTCTGAGTGTCTGTGCATGTTCTGAGCACGTATAGCATTGAGTATGTGATGAAGTGAATTAAATCCAAGTCACATTAGATTCAGCAGAAGACAGACAGTAGCTGTGTTTAGGTTTGTGGTAATATTCCTGCTTTTGCCTGGCATCATCTATTCAGGTATTTTAAAATCTTGGTTGTTTGGGTTTTTTTTAATTTTTAATTTCTTTATACTTCAAAGGTTGCAAAATTGGAGTGTGAGGGTTGACCTTGGGGAAGGGAATTAATTGCAAACCCTGAGGATCAAATTCATCCAAGTGTAACTGCTGAAACTGGCAGTGCAGTACTCTGAATTAGATTTCCCCCTCTTCATCTTTTATGTTGTTTGTATAAACAAACACTGCTCAGGTTTTTTTAACTCCACGTGTTTCACACCTGGGACAGTCTAGCCTTACTCTCCCACATGAGTGGCTTTAAGCAATTTGTAGTGTTACTGGAGTGTTTCCAAAGCAGCCTGTATCATCTTCTGATCTTTCTGTATTGGAGCAGGGGTGTGGTACAAGCATACCTTATTTAAATCCTCTGCAAAATTGCAAGAAGAGCCTCACTGCATGCAGGATCAAACAGCACAGAGCAAACTACATGGAGAGCAAAGAGCCTGCCTTCCTGTGCCAGCCTCAGCACACAGGGAAAGCATTTCAGGTAAAGAAAGAAATAAAAAAAATAGATGTCAATGGCTGTAGGTGAAGCCATATGCTAAAAAGTCAGGCTTTGAGGCTGTCCTGAAACCTTGCTGCTTGTTATGGACTGGTTTCCATGGACAGTACTTAAAGATGGTCTGAGAAGTCTCAGCTGTCACAGATACAAGCTTGGAGGGTGACAGGTCACCTGAAAGATAACCAGTTCCATGTGGACTTGGGCAACCTGCTCTAACTAACCCTGGTTTTGAGCAAAGGGGTTTGGACTGAACAATCTCCAGTGCTGCCTTCTAACCTCAGGTGTTCTGTGCTTCTGTGGTTCTAATGACAGTAATTGTCACTTGAAGGTGTTTTACATGGGTCAGCTTAGTAACACCCCACTCATGGATAGGTATCAGAATGTTGCTTCCTTGCACTGGCTGTTCAGGTGGACAGCAGGCAGTTGAACTTTACAATCTGCCAAGTGAAGTAATAAGACATTTGACAGTATTTGTCCTGTCAGTTGCAAAACATTTGTTTGAAAAACACAATTTTCTGCTTTCATAGGCATTTTACAGTCGACCTCTGTGCTTGCTGAAAATCCCCAGAATGAGACTGTCTTTGGCCTAAGACATTTCTAGCATGTATCCCCTATTTATAAAAAAGTTTGAAATTAGATGGACAATCTTTGGCTCCCTTGTTTAGCACTGAAGAGATGACAGCCACTGTGTGTGTGTGTGCTACCACCCGGTATCTGGGCTGTATCTACAGCTACAGTAATTACTGTAAGTACTGGAGACACATCCATGTTAAGTTTTTGGCTTCTGCTCTTAAGTTTCCATCTGTTCAGATGAAAAAGAAGGTGCAAAAAAAATGAGAGTCTGGCAGATGAGCTGCCTGCATTCTCAGGGCTGGCACAAACAGAAATCCTTGTTGCCTGTAGGCCTGTGTTGTGTATTGTTTATTCTTGGTTGTTTTATGATGAGAAGGCTGAGCAGCAACCTAGCATCCAAAATGGAGGAGGAATAATCCAGGGTAACTTAAAACAAAACTGATGCAACGTGTTACTAAACAGCTTTGCAGAAACACAGAAATTATTAAGACAAGGTCTCCTGGCTTCTTCTTCCACTTTTTGGACAGTGAGTGCCCACTGAAATAGTAGAGGACTGAGTCTAAATTTCTCTACCTTGCTCTGGCTGGTTTGCTGTCATTTACTAACAGCCTGGCTCCATTTTTCCTACTGCATAGGGCAGTATCATGATACCAGCATAATGCTCTTTTAACTAATACAAATAAAAAGTACTAACTGGATGAAAGGTTCTGAATATCTTGCAAAGAATGATGATGGTGACAACCCAGAAAGTTTCTTCTTTTTAAGTAATTGTTGCTTCCAATTGAAGTTAATATTATTTCCTATTGGACTGAATTACAGACCTTCCCTTGCAGAGCTTGCCTGTTTCCTGAGGAAGGAGTAAGCTGGTGCTTTAACAAAGGCCATGCTAAATAAAGACACAATTCTGAACTTCTGCTGTGCAGCAGCCTGGGCTGGCAGGTTGTTGGGGTTTTCACTCTTATTGTTCTTGACATCTTCATAACAGAGAGTGAAGAGCCAAGAAGCTCTTCTGAAGAGAGTTTCTGGGTATAATTTATGATAATAGCAACAATCACTCTTTCTCTTGGACCCTGTGGAGTTTAGAAACTAAGCTTTCCCTGGGGTAATGCTACATTGGTGTGTCTGTGTCCTGTTTGCTTTTTAAAGGAGACCCCAGCAGTCTGCATGTCCTTGTCCTCTAAGTATGAGTGCATGTAGTGCCATGACCTGGTGGTCGTTACAGAGCTAAACTGTAGTGTTTTCAGCACATGTTTTTACAGTAGATGCTGAACTGACTGTTTTAAAAAAGCATGTCTGCTCTGCAAGACAAATCCTATTCAAACGAGATACATATCTGAGCTGATTCAGCTTTGTGGATTCTTCTAGGGCTAAACAACCTTGTGTTGATACCATGCATGCTGGTCTAACGTGTTTGCTCAGAGACTGAGCTGTGTTTTGCTGTTGGTAGTTATCAACCTAAATCTGCAGTGATGCTGCTAAAAGGGGTAGTTTTAGCCTGCAATCAGGCTTCTGGGAACCTCAGTTCCACTGAAGAATTGGTACCTCAAGCTCTTTCCTCCATGGATTAGAAAGTATATTGTAATAGCTAGAGCAAAGGGAGACAGGCTCCAAGTTTTTATTCCTAGGGTTGCTGGAAAACTTTCTGCTGCTGTAAAGGATTCACTTAGCCATGTCTCACCACTTTGGCTTCCTTCAGAAGTACAGAAGATACTTCCAGAGAAACATGGGGTTTGTCTGAGACAGGTGCTTCAGAATGTATAGGATTTTCCAGTAGGAAAAGATGAGTTTGTCCCTGATGAGGTACAAGGAGAAGATAGTTAAGCTATCTGAGCAGAATATAAGCACATTACCATGAAATTATAGCAGGACTAATATAACCTGCTCAGAATGTATCTTCTTGTAATTAATATTGCTTACAGCATCCAGACAGATTAAGAGTTAGGTCTGTACAGCACTGCACTGTGCCAGGTGCTGAGTGCTCTGTTCCCTGTTGTGGCTGCCAAATTCTTCAGGAAGGCTCTCCCTGAAGAGTCAATCCATTAGAACATCACAGAAGCATATGCTCCTTAAATGACTTTCCATCTGGGCATCCCATTCTTCCTTATACAAGCAGCTACAATACTTTAATTAACTCACTTTGGAACCTCTGCTACACTTTCTGTGTTGAGATGCTCAATAAGCTTAAGGGTAAGCAGCCAAGCTAACTTGAAATTACTGTACATGCAGAAAGGGCATTTTCCCAGTGATGTGTTACAGTTTTGTCTGTGTACAGCTTTATTCACACAGTCAGGGCTCAGAGGTACCTGATGTGAAGAAAAGCAAATAAAAACCTACTTATTTTTCAAATAGTTTTGTTTCTTCAGTTTTCTTTGAGGTGAAGAAAGAACATGGGAAAGAAAGAACTCTTTCCCATATTTCATATGTTTTATTGCTTACCCTCTCTTGGTGTTTAGATACAGCTCACTGGGTGTTAATAGAAGGGTTTATTCAAGCAACAGGTAACAAAGTGTAGAGTAGATGAAGCTTTTCAATTATAGTATTTTTCTCAGCAAGCTGAAAAATAATTGTACACATTGCACTTGGTATTAGAATTGATGCATGTTTAACTTTGTAAGTTTTAACGTATTCATCGATGCTTCTGTGGGTTTAGGTCTGCTTGCTGGCAGAAGAAATTTAGTGAGGCTGAAAAGAAAAAATAATCTTGTAATCTGGTATTAGAAAGAAAAATTATTGTTTTGTCATGCCTAGTCATCAGCTGAGAGCCGCTGGAGCCTGAAGTTCCTCTACTCCTGTTGTAACCACAGCACTGCACCCTCTACAGTGGTCAAAATGAAGCAGGCTGGACCTGTTGCAGGAACAAGTTTTAGCTGTGTGTAAGAAAATTCCATTCCCTTATACCCCATTAGAATCTTTATCTAATCTATTAATGTAAGACTATTTAAGTGTACCTATTTAGAGAGAGAGATGGGGTAAGAGATAACCTTGCTATGGAGAGTTGTATGGCAGTTGGGTTTTTTAATCTGCCTCCTAGTCAGTAGTGCAGATGTCATGGGTATAAACAAACATTGCTGGTGTCTTATTTGGGCATTTGCAAACTCAGCATAAAATCTGCAACTCTGTAGTTGAGAGTAAATGAGATATAAAACTTTTGTAGCATGATAAGTGCATGCTTCTGGCCTCTTCTTTGTGCCAGTAGTCTTGACAACTTCATGCATGATGGTGTCAAGATTTCTAGGTAAGTGCTTTTACATCTCTCATTTGCAATATTGTTGTTTGTGAAGATTCTCCCTACTTCTGGGGGTGAAATATATGTATTTTGAGGAATCACTGAAGTTACCTGCTGGATTCTGCAGTGCATATGTGGATGACATTCCCCTTCTGGAGAAACTGGGACAGCAGTTGAATGTGTCAGCTTTATGACCTGACAATGTTTGAAAGGATTGAGAGCAGACTTGCCAGGTTTCATGGCATTTTGTCAACTATGGCTATTGTAAATTCATTATAATAGGAGCTCTACAACTCTGGCCTTACATCTAGAAACCTTTCCCTAAGAAAAATCAACACGGGTTTTTATAGCTCAGTAGAGATGGAAGGAGGCTGCTAATATCTGAGGCAGAAAAATCATCTTAGCTCAGATTTACATGTGTCCTATTTCCATTGTTCTTGGTTTGAACATACTGTTACCTGCTGAAAAATCTCCTGCAGGTGTATATTGAAGCATTGAAGCCCAATATTATTATTTGAAATTCACCAAAAGTTCATAGGCTGTAACAATCAAAGCAAAAAGAGAGTGTTCAGCAGCAGTGTTAGCAGATGTAAATAACCATGCTGAAAGCAGCTTTAATAGCTGGAATTTCTGGCATCTGCTGAGAAGCACCACAGCTTCAACTGTTGAAATTTAATGCAGGCATACTCTAAATTTAGGATATTTGGAAACTGAAAGAATTTGAGTTTTTCCAATTAAGTCCACCTACCAGAATCCCAGAGGAAGCAGTTCTGTCTGCCCTTTGTAGTACTGCTTAGGTTCATTGATATCCAGTGACACGACCATAAAAATCAAGGTGATAAGCATAAGAAGAGTTTGAAATTGGGAGATTTCACAATATTAAACACAAAATGGGAGAGTGAAGGTATTTCTAGTCTGATTTAGAAGGACTGACTTCATCACAATGGTGGCTTTCTGTAAATTCAGGACATTTCTGTTGCTTCTTTCTTATATTTATACACTTACATTGCATTATTTATGGAATTCTCCAAAGCATAATGCAAACTTATAACCCAATATACTTTCCAATAATAAAAAGAAAAAACCCCACCACTGATACAAAACGTCTTTGGATGAAACAGAACTCTCAATTTCTGCATAGTTTTTACAATATTTTCTCTTTTCAATATTTTAAAAAAAGAACTGAGGAATAAAACAGAAGCTCCTTGAAGACAGCAGTGAAATATGTTCCTTGAGTAGCTTGCCACTAGGACAAAGTCCTGCTCTCTTGCAAAATAATAATTTTTAAAATGTCCCACTGGCGTCTATTTCATCCAGCAGTGATGTTGCTCCTTCTAATTTTTCATTTATGACAGATCCTGTGTGTCTTACCTGGTGCTGACTGAGAGAGCAGACAACTGCCTATTCATTCACAAATCCCTGTGGGCTTGGTTGTCTTTTATTCAAGAAAACTCTGAAATTTTGGCTGGTTTGTGAGACATTCTGTGGTGGTAATGCAGCAGCCAGAACCAAGTTGTATAATGGCACTACTGGGTGGAGTGGGTACCTGATTTTAGCACACACATTACATCACTGCACCTAAGAGAACTCCCAAATCAGCTCTTTTCATCCACACATATTGGTGTGTTCAAATTTCATGTTAAATTAGTTTCTGGGACTTCTCAGATTCCAGGAATGTGAAAAGCCAAAATACTACTTAGATTTTCATTAAGAAAACACTGACATCAGCATGAGGTGAGACTGATGTTACAAGAAGGCCACGCTTTGGGTAGCGTGACAGGGCACAGAAGAGCCATGTCAGTCAAGCAATTAGAAAAATAGAAGTTTCATTAACTGTTTCTTAGTCCTGAAGAGGAAAGAATCATGTTTTCATGTTTTAACCTTGAAATGTTTAGCCTCTTGATACCATTATTTTGTGCCTGAAAATTTCTCTTTTGAAATATTAATTAGGTTTTGGCTTGCGCTGTAAGGTAAATGGGAAACTTTTCCTTGTTTATTGTGAAAACCCTTTGCTTTGGTGAAGATTGTCTTTGTTTAGCTGAACAAACTTTTGCAGTTATGATTAAACAGTTTTCTGTATTTCAGAACTGCACAAAAATATTTATCTTTCTGTCTCTTTGTTCACACACTTGAAACTCAGGAGCTTCAGGCAATTTTTGTAAGCATGGCAATGCTCTGCCTTCAGAATTTTACAACTGGGCTCTGAAAATTAATTCTGTGATTGAATCTGGCAGATTGGTTTTGGCGTGAGAACCAACATATGTTTTTAACATATGCACATTGGCAAATAAGGTTGAAGTCATAACTATAAAGAGCCTCTTATCACAATCTTCCTGGTGCTATTGGGAATTCAGTATCATGGGCAAAAAAAAATTTAGGAAGGAGGAGACTCAGTACTGGAGAGTGAAGAACCTCACTGACCCCAGATACATCTGCTTCCAGATAGCAATGTTTGGTTTTTTTTTTAGTTTGCCAGGGTAGCTGCTGGAATGAACCACAGGAGTTATCTCTTGTATTTTCTGCCCACAGGATCAAGGCTAATCCAAGAATAGCAGACACCCTGTTCTGGCTCTCTGCCTGCATTTCTCTCTGCCTATCACATAGCATGCTGATACAGGCTCAGTCCTTTAGCACATGTAGTTTGTATTCATCTCCTGCTCCAGAATGCACTTTCCTTTGGTGCTTTCCTTTGCAGCAGGAGCTGTAGCACAAGGCAAGGTTTCCTCCAGCAGTCCCCGTGGGGTGGGTCTCAGGTATTGGGTCTCCATGTGTCAGACTGGTTCAGGGTAGGGGGAAGACATGCCAGCTATTTATTGCTTTCTGTTAGCAACTGAAGCTAACTGTGATTAAATATCTTCTCCCTTTTTCTGTGAAGATCTGGGCCTGTCTTTTTTAAAAGATGTGGCGGCTGTTGAGATGAGCTTTGAATCAGATCCAGCATGGTAATTCCTATCTTTTTGCTGTGTTTGTGGGAGGTTTTTTGCAAATTTGGTAAAATATTTTGAGTCTGAAAGGAATGGCTCCTGATTTAAGCTGGTTGTGTTTTGGAGCAAAAATTTTGTGTTTTTTCTAAATCATTGTTTCTGTTATATAATTACATAGTCAGATTTTTTTTCCCTGCAGCTTGAAGAGGGGTTTAGAGACTCCAAGCTGTAAAAATGCCACTGTTTTCCACATCAACATGACATGGTTTAAGTTTTGGCTGCTCTCTTGCCTCAGAGTCGTTTCCCTTCTCCAATTAATGAGACTTCACTCTGTTCTCTTTTTGACTCTGTTGCTATCCTTGGGATTTTTCCATCCTTGTATAAAGTTCAAACAACGCATCTTTTCCTGACCTCCCTCCTATATGATTCACCATTTTGTTGCAGTTTTACTCCTGCCTTTTTTCCTCTCTACATAGTTCTGCTCTTTGTGTGTGTCCCCCAGGACCCCTAAGTAGGAATCCTGAAAAGCTATGATGAAAAAATCTCCTTGGCAGTAGGGCAGTCACTCCCATTCTCTCTACTAGTGATTCCTTTTAAGCTTATTCCTTTAAAAAAAAGCTTATTCCTTAAAAGACAAAAAAAAAAAAAAAAAAGGCAAGCAGGTGAAATGGAGGTCTGGCTTTCTATAGCTGTTCTTAACTCACTTTGTGTTAGTGAATTTGAGCTCTGACATTTTAGGTCAAAATGGGCTGAACCATAAAGTTTAGTTCAAGAGTGAAACCCAAACATCAGCTGGCTGCACTGAAAGCCTTTTTTTTTTTTTTTCCCAGTCCTTTGCTCAAAGCCCAGTGATCTCTAAAGATGAGGGATTCTTCTCTGCCCATGTCCTCTGCTTGGTAAATCAAATACAGAGTAGTTATTATGGCCTACCCTACTCTGACCATAAGCATTCTGACATTTACCTGTGTTTTGCAATGCTAAAGTTTGTGTTTCAGATTTTAGCAGATGAAGGGAAGAGAAAGCTTGCTCAATCAAACCAGTGAGAAGAAAATAGGAGAGGCTGCATGGAAGAATGTGATGTGTGTGTCTCAGGACCAGCTGAGGCTGCCAAGAGGGAGACAAATTTTGCCCTTTTCACCTGCTTCCACTGGGACAGTAATTTCTTTCCTGCTTTAGGAGAAGGAGATTCTTGTTTAGAAGAGCAAGGTTTTTCTTGCTGTTGCTGTCTCTGTTGGCTCCCTCTTTGTTTTGCTGAAGCAAAAATAGCACAGAAGTAGAGAGGTGGCTGCAGGCAAAATGTCTTCTTCTTGCCTTGTTCTTCCTGTCTTCAGCAATCTTGTCACTGGGTCCTCCTGGGGACCCAGGCAGGTACACGTGTATTGTCCTAGCATTCAGTGCAGAGGAAGGATGACATAGTTTTCTAGCTCCTGTGGAGGTCTTTCCTCCTTGCACACAATTAACTTCCCTCTGCCAAAAATGTCCTGGCCCCAGGGCTGTGTAAAATCCTCAGAAGAGGCCACTGGGGGACCAGTCTCCTTGTGATGTGTCTGTTAGCATTGGAAGTCTCTGATCCCACAGTATCTCCTCACACATGGGATCTCCACATGCCTGTCATGTTCTAGGCCAATTCTAATCAAATAAGCATAGTACATTTTCCAGGGAAAAGTTACCTGCTGTGAGTTGTCTCCAGGTGTTGCTGCCACGACCCTTCTTGGTTATGTCCAAAAAACCAAAAGCATTTTGGTTTGAACAAGGAGAAAACCCCACAACAGGGTCCATTCTTTCTCTGACCACATCTCAGCCAGCTCCAGCTTGGGAACAGAGTGGCTGTTCCAATTCTAAATGGAAAAAATTTCAAGTAACCTATGGCTAAAATACAGACAACACCTGACAGCATCAGAGATTACTACAATTCTTTACAAGGTGTGTAGTAATTAAGCAGTGTCCATTTTACTTTCCACTGCTGTGTACATTCCTGGTTTACATGTGGCAACACTTGAAGACAACTTTATGGCAAGAAACTGAGCAAAGCAATGGTGGCATTCCCAATATCAGAGATTCACTGAAATCAGAGCTTATGTGTCCCTCTCCCTAGTGACCTACGGCTGCAAGCATCAGTTTCCCAGGGCTCAGACACTTCATGTGCAGAATTTAATGAACTGTCAAAAACTGCTTTCTAAATGTCAGGAAGTCCAGAGGAAAATGCACAGTACAGAACATGGCACAGATAGAAATGCCTGGACAGAAATTAATTCTTTAGCTTGCAGCATCTCCCAGTTAATTTTCCATTAAGGTTTCTCCCCTTCCCCTCCTCCAGTGTTTTTCAGGCTGTGAAATGATCAGTGTTTCCCTAGAGGCAGACAGATGCCCAGGTTAAGGACCACAGGGAAGATAATTGCATTTCTTTTCAAGAAAGAGAGTAATTGCATTTATTTTTTTTTGTGCAATGCAACCCAATATTGGCATTTTATTAAGTTGAACTGCATCTTTTTCTGCTCAGGCTGTGAGATAATACTGCTTGTTTGATGGTGTGGCAGTGAGCAAAGAAAGAGCTGCTGGATAAAAGAAGGGGGGATGTGTATGTCAGGAGAGCAGAAAGCCCATCCTCAAGCTAGAATATCTCAAGAGAAGTAAAGCTTCTAGCAAATTAGAAATTGAAGTCATTATAGTCACTCCTGACAGCAAAACGATTTATCAAACTTGCACAGAAATGCAGGTGGTGGGCTTGGGACAAACTAGTATGGCACTGTGAGCAAAACATCCTTCCTGATGTTTCTTCTTGCAATTCAAAGTCTGCTCACCTTTAGGCACAGGATAAGGAGGCAATCTGTTGAGCTGAGAGTTTTAAACCCTTTGGAAAAATCTGGTGAGATTTAAAACAATAAACAAGCAAAAATTCTTTCTGCTTTCCATTCCTCCCAAACCAGGCTTTCCATATTCAAGGTATGCTTGTGCATCCAAGCCATTTATAACCCTGGCACATGTGAATTTAGCACAAAATAGAAATTTCTCCATGATACATGTTATTTCTGGTGCAGGCTCAAGGGTATTTTCTCTTGGCTGACCACAGTCTCTTGCTGCCCAGTGCCATGTGTAACAGTTCCTAAGATCTGGCTCATTACCTGATAAGATGATCAGGACTGTGCTGGATCACTGTAGTTCTCTGTTCAGCAATTTTCCCACCATTAAAGTGTCAGGGAAGCTGTGATGTGGCCTTAGTAGCCAATTTTTGTGGTAGATATTATCACTTGTAAGGTGAGTTTTTCCATTGCTCCTGAGGTGTTCACCCCATCTGACTTCGAGTACTTAACTCTGGTGCTTTTAGCCTACCTACCCTACCTCTCTGTCCTCACTTGCTCCTTCTTGGGAGCTTTGAATCCTGTGCTAGAGGCTCTGATGAGTACATGGAAAGTCTGAATGCTTGAATTTAAAAGGTGTAAATGACTCTTTTGCAGGGCAGATAAGGGTTGAAGTTCTCTGGAACAGTCTGCTGAAAGGCATCTCCCAAATGCCTGTTGCAAGTTGCTGCTCTCCCCTTTGGGACATCAGTCAACTCTGAGTTGGCTGTGATTGGTTTCATCCCACCCCATGTATCTGGGGCAAACTAGAAAGCCTGAATGTGTTGGGGGATTCCAGCTGGACTTCCAGAAAGTCTTTCAACTAATGAGTTACTGGGTCATTTTCAGAGTGAGGAATGGAGCAGACATGATAATTTGGTAAAAGCAGCAGGTAGATGTCATGTTGAAAATACTCTTGCATTGGCAATCCAGGATTGATCAGGTTGCTTAAAATGACCTCTGATTTTCTAGAATCTGTTTCTTTATAGGAGAGAAGGAACAGAGGGAAAAATAGTGCCTGTGTTTGTAAAGAGACCGTTTGAGAGCTCACCTGGCAACTGGCAAAATGGAAGCAGATGGCATAAACTTTGCAGAGTGGAGTTATTCCACCCTGAAAGATCCTCAAAGGCATACAAAGGGAGTTCTGCTTGCAAATCCCATTACTGAGAAACAGTTTCTAAGGGGACTGGTGCTTCTAACTCTTACTGTGCTCCCATATGCATGCAAACATGCATGTGCAGAGCTTTGAAAATGCCTTTCATTCATCTGCTTCCATTAATACCAAAATCGTTTTATATTTTCTGGTATGTGTCTTCTTCTCTGAAGTTTGTGTAGGAATTAATACCTTCTCTCAGTTATTTTCTTTTGAATGCCTGAATGAAAGGGGCTTTTTCGCCTCAGTGTTAATAGGTTTGGGAATAACTGGAAATGGGAAAGGTGCTTGCAATTACAGCTGGCACTTCAGAGCCTTCCACCAGGGTGGCAGGCATCCTGGGAAAAAATCAAACAAAAAATACGTCAGCTGAAGAGGATGGATAGATGAGATACCTTGTGTATGGGAACATTATGATACCTATATATTGTAGGGTCAGCTGTGCAAAAATGGAGGCCTGAGCTCTGCAGAAATGTGAAAAATCCATTGGCTAGTGCTAAGGACCAATGGAGGTAGTACTGAACTAGCCTGGTTTAATTGAAGTTTCAAACAGAATTCATACAGTGTTAACAAGTGTGAGCAGTGGAGCAGCCTGTAGTATGGATCACTTAGAGCAACACACAGAGTCACATAAACTGCACCCCTGGGATGAGAACCCTTCTGTTCCCACACAGTGTGGGACCCTGGAGCACGGGGGGCCCATTTTGAGTAAGAAACAGTTCAGATAACTTTAACAGAGCAGTTTGTTCCCTCCACCTGCTGTAACCTCCCAGTCTTGCTGAGCAGAGGGACAGAGTTTTTCCCTGCAGGTGGGTTTGAACTGTGCCAGCATCCCACAGGCACACCCAGGAAGGGACTCAGCGTGCTTTGGCGTGGCAGCACGAGGTATCGGGGCCGTGTTAACTGTGATGGATTTTTTTCCTTGTTTGCACAGCCCCTTCATGCTTCTGCCACCACTGATGGAGTGGATGAGAGTGGCAATCACCTACGCTGAGCACCGGCGCAGTTTGACCGTGGACAGTGATGACATCAGGCAGACTGCCAGACTGCTCCTACCTGGACTGGACTGCGAGCCCCGGCAGCTCAAGTACGTGGACTAAGTTTTATGAGCAGCTGAAGTGCTTGCAACTGCTTACAATATTCTTCTTGCTATATTTTGCAGGAGTCAGATCTCAACACCTATCTTACATTTTAGTATTCCAAGAGCTAAAGAAACTTTGGGTGACCATTGGGACTGGGTGGGAGGATTTTGTCTCACGAAAACTTATGTAGGAAGAGTAAGAAGGAGAAGGCTAAGTACAAGAATCTGGGGGTTTTTTGTGCTTCAGCCTTAATTCCAAGAGTATTTCCTTTTTGTAATGGAAAGTATCCGTAGCTTTTACATTCCTCCCCTCACATATATATTGAACAGGAATTTATAATTAGCTTGGTTCATTAGCACATCACAGGTATTTTATTCAGGTTTGTAGTTCTCTACATTGCTGTCATTAGCACTGGTTTGGATATCAGGGTTACATCTTGAACTTTAGTACCAGGTAAGTGCTTATTTCTTGACTGAACTTTGTCCCCCATATACCTTTGAGTTAAATGAGTGGGCAGGATGCATTAATAACAATAAATATTACTTTTATGGTGCTCTTAAGTGATGAAAAAATCACCTGGAATGATAAAAATAAACCCTTACTCTCACAAAAAGAAACATGAGGCTTTTAATCAGGAGTCCTGATTAAAAAGTCCTGAATTTCTTGCTTATTATTCTTCCTTCTGGCAGCCAAAAAGGCTGGTACTTTTTGCTATATCCTCTGCCTTCCCATTTGTGAATTGAAGGGTAGTTCTTATTACCAACAAAAACTAATGCAAAGCTAAATTAGTTGGTGAAAAGGATGGTGCAATTAGATGAATGAATGTTTCATTTGCTGCAGCTTTCTTCTAGGCTTATTCTTTGTGCTCAGTTCCTGCCTTTCTCCTGAGACAAGGTGCCTGAGAGACCCAGAGTGCTGACAGTCTTTTTAAAATGAAGTTACACAGGTGATCCTCAGCAGCCAAACTCCTTGGCTTCAGACTGGAAGGGAGCAGTTGAATTTGGACTTGGCATCCACAAAGCAGGAGCTGTATGCTGAGTCCTGGAACACTTTCCTTCTTTCTTTTCTCTGCCAGTGTACGTGTGCTCTGTGTCAGTTAAAGCACACACTACTCTGGCATACGTATTGCTGGTAGGTACTAGCATAGGCAACTTAATATGGGCTAAAATAACTTCACATATGTGTCTATTGCTTGCCAAAGCCTTTGAAATTCTTTGATGAACAGTACTGTAAAAGACCAAACCAATCAAAAGTACTTCCAGTCATGTTCATGGTTTTTCTTTCAGTCTCTCATTCAGAAACACTCTTGATTTCAAAAGTGAAATTGAACTTTCTGCTTCAGAAGCATCCCACTCACATCCCACTCTCTCTGCACTGGTTTTTCCTGCACATTGACACATAAGACACAGGTAGTCCCTTACCTTAATAGGTTATATACCTTAAAAAAAGAGAGAGAAGTTATTTGGGTGTTTGATTTTGCTGCTTTTGTGAGCTAAAAGGGGAGACACTTAGAGACAGCCCACTTTGTGAAAGTGGAGTTTATCTTAGTAACTTCAAACTGAAGCCATTATGATAGGAGGAACAAAATAATGGCTGCAAAAAAAAAAAGGAGGGAGGTATAAAGGGCCTCAACCACAGTACGTGGGATATTCAGGCATAAGGTAATTGAATTGCTGGGTTGTTTTGGGTTAGCAGTACTGGCCCAGGGAAGGAGTATGTTAGAGGTTTCTATCCAGTTGTTTTTTTATTACAGAAAGAATGGCAGTTCTGGAAGAAAATAAATATCTTTTCATACCATTTACCTCACCAAACTGTTTCTCCATAGGGACAAATGCCATGTACATTCCCTGCAAGTGAAACAACCTCTGTCTTGAAGTAGCACATATCATCTTTGTAGCAGAGGACAAAAACCAAAGCTAAACATTATCAGGTCTTCGTTCTGAACTCTCTTACTTGGGTTTTATCTTCAGAGGTCTAAGGATGTTCTGTGATGTGTGGCTTGAGAGAAAGGGCACTGTCTTCAGATTTAAACTAATAGAAAAAAAACATCAGGCAAGAGCAGTGCCTCATTTCCAATGCCCCTTATACAATCCTTTAAAGTAGGCATTTGTATCTAGCCATTACAGCACACTGAGAGGAAAAGGAAATCTTGGAACTGAAGCCAAACTTATCCTTGGCTTGCTGTGTGACTGTAGGCAAACTGCAACTTGATTTGCCTCACACTGCACAGCCTAAAAGCAATATAATGATAGTTTCTTGCAGCAGTGAAGCATCAGGTAGGGTTGAAATCCTGTAAAGTGAAGGTGTGCAGAAGAAGAAAGTATAATTAGGACAACCTGAAATTCAGACCTCTAATATCTGTTCTCTAACACAGACTCCTTGGCCAGTATAGTCTTCCACAACTACTGTTTGTGTTTTAGTGGATGAAGCCTTCTAATAGAATGTTTTCAGTTTGTTTGCCAGACAATTTACAAACATTCTCACTACTCAGCTGTTACTGGTTGGGTGATAATATGGGTGGGAAAATGCTAGACTGCAGAGAACTATGGGTTTTTTCCCACCTACTTAAATGCAAATCTTGGGATTTTAATACTAAGTTATTATCATACACTGCTTTAAAAATTATTATTATTGTTGTTGTTATTATTGTTATTACTATTGCTCACTGCAGACCGACTTTAAATGACTCACTACCAGTAGTTATAGTAGTAGTTACCATTTATGAAACCCAAAGCCTCCTGCCCCCTCTTCTTTCCTTTCCCAAACCAGGACCTGAGCTCAATCCCTTTCCTTGCTCTCTGATGTCTCCCAGTCCAGCTTCACTTCATCCATTTATCCCTTGGGCACAGCTGGATGTACAGGAGCTGCTAACTGGACAGCTGCAGGAGCACAGTTTTACCCTAGGAAGCATGTGAGAGTTTGCCTCTCTTCTCCACAGGATAACAGCTCACACAGAGAAAACCTGCTGTGGTTACAGCAGCTGCACACCACTTGTGCACATGTGAGCTCTTTCCTTCAGCTCTGGTAGTATACTGTAAATTTATCACACTCTAAAAGAAAAAGCTACTTTGCATCTCTCATGGAGGAGCTACTACTTTAGTCAAACAAGATTATTAATTTACTGGCCTAGCCCTAGGATTTATATGCCTATCATTAAGCCCTTTTCCTTACTGTCCTCTTGTACTGTATGTGTCTTAATCCAGTGCCTGGGTGCTTCAGAGATCTTGTTTTCTAATGTACTCAACTTCCTCAGGGACATATTTCATTTGCAGATGTATTTCCAAAGAGCTGGTGACTCCAAGACTATCACTTTGCTTCTCTGCTGACTGTTCCTCTAATGACACCCTGATGCAGTTCCTTTCTGAAAGCAGCTGTGCTGAGATGCTGGTTTCCCCTCTACAATGTGAGGGGTCACCAGGCTGTGCAGGGATCTTTGTTAACTCAGCATATTGTTCATAGCATCTGCTCACCATTTGTCACCCACCATCAATGGATCTTCAGAAAAATGACCAACTGAATTAAAATGTGATAAAGATTCTTCTTCAATCTTCTATGTGAAGTGATGAGTGTTTTGCTTATCTGGCAGGGCATACAAAGTTTCCAGAAGAGGTTAGCCTTGTTGAAAGTATCTCATTTTTCAAAGGAACTTGGCAGGCTGCAATCTCACTCTCTGAGAGTTTGCTCAAGAGCCTGTCTTGAAAACCAGGCAACTAGAGGAGAAGACATTAATCCAGAAATAACATCAAAGGGCTGAGTGTATCAATGCCCAGCTGAGATAGGAAACACCTCTGATTTGGCCATGGCTCTTCAGTGAAGGAGATACACTTCCAGGTTTGGAATTCAGAAGTCTCTGAGCAGATAAACAGAGGATTTACAGTAATCCCTGGGCTCCTTCCAAATAAGATAAAGGTCATTTGATAGTCATCTAAAGGATAAGGATTTAATAGAGCCTCATAGAAATGTTAATGCACTTCATTTTATTGACAGATTGGAAAAGAGTTGAGAACGTTCCACTACCTAAAGTTGGTAGTTTCCTTTTTGGAAAATAAAAATTAATAAATAAAAATCATTATCTCCTTTCAGAAATTATTTCAAGATCCTAGCTAGTCTGGTAGGCATAGCTGTATCATGGCATTTCATTACATACACTTTGCCTCAACCTCTTTCTCCTCCTTGCAACATCTTGTATTTATTTGGTGGTTCTGTAACAAGCAGGAAAATACAAATATATTCAAAACACACGCAGCTAATTCTTTAAAGCAGCTGGGGTTTGGTGAGGTTTTTTGTGAGAGGCTGCACTAAAGAAACACGGTTGCTGCAGTTGCTCAGTAAGAAATACCAGAACTGGTTCCTGGTCCAGAAATACCCCTCCTGACAAGGAAATAGGATTTCTTTCTGCCTTTCCCTCAGGAGAGGGCACCAATGAGGTTTCGCTGCTCAGACACTTTTTTTTTTTTTCAGTGCTGACATGAGTTTATTATCTTTCTCTAAGAACTAAAACTATCTATGAATGAAGGTAGCTGGATTGTTTCAGAAATCATAATGCAACGGGGAAGTTACATGATAGGTAAAATCATGGAAACTCATAAGCCTGATTTCTTAGGAGATGGAGGTAAAGAGAAAAAATCCAGGAATTATTTTGTTCTTCACAGACCTGAATGTTGCTTTAGTTCCTTCCGGAGGCTGGATGCTAAGGCTGCTACTGAAAAATTCCAGCAGGATCTGGGTTTCCGAATGCTGAACTGTGGAAGGACAGATCTGATCAACCAAGCAATCGATGTGCTGGGACCTGATGGGGTTAACACCATGGATGATCAGGTATGCCACAAAACAACTCTCACAGAAATTCTTTCCTTGAACAAATTGCATGCTCTTTTCCAAGCAGCAAATCAATACACGAGGTTGTAAGTGTTAATTGCCTATCCTGGTTTTCTAATTCTAGCTTGTGTATCAGTCTGAAAATGTATCCCTTAAAAACAAACAATTCCCCTAAAAAGACAGTCAAAGCTGAGAGTGAATTGTTTCTTTATCAGCTGGAATGTAGGTCTGTTCCTTGGATGGGCTGTCTCAGACACTGATGGAAGACAGGTTAATACTCTGGCTGTGAATGGAAAGTCTGATGTTGTCTTCATGCTAAGACAATGTCAAAATAAAGTGGGTTTTGCCAGTGACACTCTCTTCAGCTCCAACAGCCCAGATACAGCCTGGGTCAGTGGTGAGTGACCAAAAGGTGTGGCTGGCTTATGGCTTTTAAGTGTGAAGTGAGTCGTGTGTTCTAAGTACAGCACCAAGAACCCCAGTGGTTGGAAGTCCATCATCCCGGTGTGTCTATTTTTTTTTTTTTTCTTTTTCATTTTTACCCATTCCCTGCTCAGCAGTGTTGAACCACAGGGATTTGGTAGGCTGGAGAGTCTTTCACTGCTTCTACTTGTGCTGTCAGTCCCATCAAGTAACAGCAGAGTCTGTTCTCTGGGGCATCATTCAATGCATTGAATTAGCTTTTAATTAAAAAACCCCACCTCTCCCAAGTAAACACTCATTATAGGTGCCACAGCAATGAGAGTGAGCTGTCATGTGTCAGAAGCAATGGGATATTTAGCAGTAGAAGGCTTTGTGTTCAATTAGAGAGGTGTTCTCATCAACAGCATTTTACTGCAGTGGCATTTCAGACCAAATTCTGAAACTCACACATCTTCCACAGTACTTCCCACCATCCTGTATTTTTAAAGGATGTGTGAACATGTACACAAGTAGGAGCACAAACTGTTCCTGCAAAAGCTTTCATCTAGGTATGTAGTTATTTCCACATCCAATACAAGGAGCTTAGTGGTCACAGAGGTGGAGTATCACATCACAGTCCCCTTGATACTGACTTTATTAAAGTGACAAAGGAGGCCTATTTATATTATTAAGGTCTGCCAATTCCCACATTTATTTTTATCATATTTTTTGCAGTTCTTGTTTGTGTAGCCTTTTTGCTCTCTGAAAGCAGATTATTTTGCATTGTGAACATTACCACCCCAACACCAAAGACACTGGTGCCAAGGCCAGCACTTCTCACTGTGGGGTTTTTTTACCTTTCTTCAGCGAGCCAGCAAACTTGGAAACGTCTGGCTTTTTTTTTTTTTTTATGCTTAAAGAGCCTGAATTCTGTAGGGAACTCAGTTGAAAGTTTGAGGAGTCAATAATTTATGGTCTTGTCAGCCTCTTGATGCCATCCCCCAGCCACTCCCACTGTGAACAGGGGGATTGTAGCTTGTTGGCAGCTCTTGCTTCTTCACAGAATTCTGCTCTCATGTCTCAAAGCACAAAGTTTTGGCACTGAAGGAGAAGGGCAGGACAGGCACCCTCTGGAGATATTGTTTGTCTGAAATTTTCCACTCAAGTGATTCTGGAGCAACTCATCTCTGCAGCCAAAGGAGTGTCCTGCACTGAGCTACCAGCCACTAAGAGTTAAATCCAGTCTCTAGCAGTGACTCTGTCGTAGCTGGGATAAGAAACCAAATCTGAACTCTGCAGGTAGCTGCTTTTGCCCCTCTCTGAAGGCATATGCTCAAACCTGGGGAAACTAACATGGGCATGGCAAGAGAAAGCAGTTCTCTATGTCCTGTCATGGGACTGAATGTTTTAACACTGGCACCTGGTAAGCTCAGTTCATAGATCTTGATTTCTTATTGCCATTAATGAATCTTAAGGGAAAAAAAATAGAAAAAAAGCAAAAGGAAAGGTAAGTCTATTCAAACCTGGTAGTTTTAGAACCCTGTGGCAGTAAATACAGGCTTGTGCCTGCAGAGCCCAGTCTTAAATTCTCAACTGAGTTTACTTATCTGTAGTGAGAGAGGATCCTCCCAAGTCCCCTCAAAACCAAACCCCCCATTCTTTCCCTGCCCCCAAAACATCTTTGCAAATGTTACTGCCCCAAATGCAGGAAAGCTTGGAATTGGGGCTGGTTTTAAAAGACCTGTTTTCACCCAAGATCAGAACTCCTCTGTGTGAGATGTCATTGTATTTTGTGATACATGTCCCTCTCTAAAGATGCAGCTGTATAATTACACTAAGCAGCAGAGAAGCTGCTGTGAAAAATTCCAGTGGTCACAATAATTAAGGAGGAAAGGGGGGGGAAGCTGTAGAGCTATGGGATGTGAGCAGGAGTGGGTTTTACTCAGCCATTTCCTTTCTGTCCTTGGCTACTTTTGGAATGAACTCAGTAAGTAAGGCTCATTTATCACATCATTCATTTCTGAGCTGTCATGGTTTGCTGGTTAAGTAGAATGAGAGAGATTTATGGGATTGAAAAGCTGAAATATTGTGGCAAATAGGATTTTAGCAACGGGGATAAATTGCCAAATAAATTCATCTTGCATCTTTTTGTGTTGTTTTGTGCTTTTTTGGTTCATCTGGCTACAAATGATCCAAGAAATGGCATTTCTTTTTTGGCACCCTTGAGAAAGCCCAGGCATTGCAGACAACACATGGATGGGATTTTCTTTTGTATTCTTGCAGTCTTGTCCCTTGATGTTTTGTCTGCACTCAATACTAGTGAGTGTCTTGTGGCCACTCTGCATAAAAACCAAAATGTTTTGAACATATGGGTATGCTGTCCCTACACACCTGCACACACACACTCTTCTATACTTTAGGATGCAAACTCACTGTGTCTGTGACAGTTTCACTGCTGATAACAGAGAAAGATAACTTTTTTTTTTCCTTTTCCTTAAGGGTATGACCCCACTGATGTATGCCTGTGCTGCTGGAGATGAAGCCATGGTCCAAATGCTTATAGATGCTGGAGCAAATTTAGATATCCCAGTGAGTAACAGAGGACCCTCTCCCCATAATTATTCATCTGTTAACTTAGGAAGAGTTATTACAAAATCTCTCCTAGCAACCAAAGGCTTCATTTCTGGAAGCTTCTGAGCATGCTACTTCTTTCAGAAATCACTGCTTCAGGAATTAGGGAGAGGAAAGAAAACCTTCAAAACCTCTTGGAGCAGTCAGTGCCTCCAATTATGATTGGCATTGGCAAGTCTAATAGGCACAGCAGGGTGAAGGGGCTTCCTGAAAGAGCTGCCACTGGGAGAGAAACCAGTAAGCCCATTAAAAAGGCCCAGGGGATTGGACAGTGTGACCAGTGCTGGCCATCTTCTCAAAATGGTCTAAGTTACTGTTCCCTGGGGTTGTCACTTACAAAAAAAAAAAAAAAGCTGCTAGTTATGTACAAGTGTAAAGACAGAGACCACAGTGGGTAATAACAACCTTGGTTTCCTTCTCCCAGGTTCCCAGTACCTCTCCAAGATACCCTTCAGTCCATCCTGACAGCCGACACTGGACTGCTCTCACCTTTGCTGTGTTACATGGACACATCTCTGTTGTTCAGGTAAGCAGAGGAAATTCCCCAGTCAGGAATCTTTCCAGGAGAGACAGAGGGACTGAAGTGCAGCCCCCTTGTTGTCAGGCTTCCTGAGCAAGGGTCTGTCACAGGCCTCCACATGCAGGGTGGTGAAAGCCTTCTAAAAACCAACGAAAAGTTGTGTGGTTTGAAAATGAGGAGAATGCAATTGATGCTTTTCCTGGGGAGCTGTGAACAGATTACATAATTCTAGCATAACATTGTATGTTTCCTCCTTTTTCTCTGGTTTCAGTTGCAGCACCAGGTTTACCACTCCCAGAACAATGCTGCAAATTATTTCTTTGGTATTAGATAAAATAGGCCTTCATTTGGAGTAGTTACAGGTGGACTGCTTGATCAGGATGCTGTCTGACATTAGATCTTAATTGGTTTATACATTTATGTGTGCAGAAATTAAGCGCCTGCTGATTTCTGCTTGAATGGCAGCAAATCAGCTGTAGCTTCCTTTATAATCCTATGTTGGAGCAGAGAGTCTCTCATCCTCCCCATTCCCTTTTCTGTGGAATTAACACAGAGGGCAGCAGAATGGGGTGGAGCCCTGGAAATCCTTCCCAGGCTTCAAGAGGAATTCAAAACTGATCCCATCAGATAGCCAATTGCTGGTGAATTCAATTTGCCTTCTGCTCTGAGGGAAAAGATTAAAAAAAAAACAAGAAAGTAAAAAAAAAAAAAAGATGTTAGCAAAAGGAGGCTGCACACACTTTTTTTGTTTGTGTACGTTTGTAAATAATTACAAAGCTTAGAGTCCACCTGGCAAATTGCCAGAGCAGCCTTTGGGATTACAAAGATTGGACAGCTTTAATTTACAAGTGAGATAAGAGCGTGATTCTCCCAGGAGATGGAGCCAAGTATATCAAAGCTCCTGTTGGACTGCATTGCCCACAATGTTTGTTTCTCTTATTTTGGTTAAAACTTCAAGATTATGTAATATTTTTTTTTTTCATTCAGTATCTATTATTGAAAGGGCAGAGCTCAGGTGTGAAGGTTTCAGTTAAGGTTTTCACTGAAATCAGTGTGAAGGTTTCCAGTTAAGGTCTACCATGTGACACGTGGCACCAAGAGTTGTGCTCTGCAAAATGTTTTCTAATAAAAGAGTGAATGCGTGTGCTGTTTGTGCCAAGGTCATCACTAACTGGGGCTGACCAAAGCTGCTAAATTGTGAGTGTTAAACAACAGGGCCAGCTGGACTCCTACACATAGAGGGAGACCCTCCTGAGGGCTGGTGATGCACAGACACCCAGGGCTGACCCTTCCTCCCATGGGAGAGGGTGCTCTGGGTGTCCTGATGCTCTCTGCCAGCCCTACCTGGCCATAAAAGATCCCCATTGTCTTGTAACCTTCTCCCCTTCATCCGGGAGGGGGGATTTCCCTGGCAGCAGCTCGGTAAGTTCAGTGAAAGCAGGTTCTGTGTATTCTGAGGTATGTTTGGCCTTCAGGGCTAAGTCCCTGGAGGAATCCTGTTTCCTGAGCACAGCGTGAAACCACACGAAATGGACTTCCTGCACTGAAGAGCAGCTCTGACTGCAGAGCTCTTTGGAGTTGGAAAATTACAATTGCAAAACCATGGTCATAAAAGTAATTAAAAAACCTAAACCAACGAGTAGGTGATGTTCTCCAAGCTGCCAGGCTAAGCACCTTTCCAGCATAAACTCACTATGGAAAGCACAGTAAAGCAAAAGAAAATAAGAAAACTCTAAACTGACATTTATGTGGAGACTTTAGACCTAGGCTGTGCAATGAAATGCAAGAGAAATTTGCCTTGGAATAGATACTTTAGTTTTGCCTTTGAGATAATCCCTTTGTGTAGACTTCTCTAAGAATCTACTGGTTTCCTTTTCAACACACAGCCCCCTCTGTTTTGTCTTTCTGAACTGCTCTTTTCTCAAGCCTTTCCTGTGTCTGTTGCAGCTGCTCTTGGATGCTGGTGCCCACGTTGAGGGCTCTGCTGCTAACAGTGGAGAAGACAACTACGCTGAGACTCCGCTTCAGCTGGCTTCAGCAGCAGGTAAGCTCAGCTCAGCTCAGCTCAGCTCATCCTCACCCTCATCCTCATCCTCAGCCTCATCCTCAGCCTCACCACACTCCCTCTCTTCCTACCACAGAATGACTGACACACACACACAGTGTCCTGGACATGCACTCACACAGACTCAGACATTAAGTGTGTGAGTGCATGTCCAGGACACTATGTGTGTGACTGTGTGTGAGTGTGTGTCCTGGACACACACTGAAAAACATGGTGTCCTGGACAGGCACTCACACGCACTCACACACACAGTGTCCTGGACACACACTCACACACACAGTGTCCTGGACACACACTCACACACACAGTGTCCTGGACACACACTCACACACTTTGTGTCCTGGACACGCACTCACACACTTAGTGTCCTGGACACACACTCACACACACAGAGTCCTGGACACACACTGACACACTTAGTGTACTGGACACACACTCACACACACAGAGTCCTGGACACACACTGACACACTTAGTGTCCTGGACACGCACTCACACACTTAGAGTCGTGGACACGCACTCACACACACAGTGTCCTGGACACACACTCACACACACAGTGTCGTGGACACACGCACTCACACACTTAGTGACGTGGACACACACTCACTCACACAGTGTCCTGGACACGCACTCACACACTTAGTGTCGTGGACACACACTCACACACACAGTGTCCTGGACACACACTCACACACACAGTGTCCTGGACACGCACTCACACACACTTAGTGTCGTGGACACGCACTCACACACACTTAGTGTCCTGGACACGCACTCACACACACAGTGTCCTGGACACGCACTCACATACTTAATGTACTCGAAACACACTCACACACACAGTGTCCTGGACACACACTGACACACTTAGTGTCCTCGACACGCACTCACACGCACTCACACACACAGTGTCCTGGACACGCTCTCACACACACGGTGTCCTGGACACACACTCACACACACAGTGTCCTGGACACACACTCACACACTTAGTGTCCTCGACACGCACTCACACGCATTCACACATAGTAGTGTCCTGGACATGCACTCACACACACACTGTCGTGGACACACACTCACACACACAGTGTCCTCGACACGCACTCACACACACTCACACACTTAGTGTCCTGGACACGCGCTCACACACTTTGTGTCCTGGACATGCACTCACACAATTAGTGTCCTCGAAACACACTCACACACTTAGTGTCCTGGACACACAATCACACACTTAGTGACGTGGACACACACTCACACACACAGTGTCCTGGACACACACTCACACACTTACTGTCCTGGACACACACTCACACACACAGTGTCCTGGACACACACTCAAACACTTAGTGTCCTGGACACACACTCACACACACAGTGTCCTGGACACACACTCACACACTTAGTGTCCTGGACACACACTCACACACACAGTGTCCTGGACACACACTCACACACACAGTGTCCTGGACACACACTCACACACTTAGTGACGTGGACAAACACACTCACACACACAGTCTCCTGGACACACGCACTCACACACTTAGTGACGTGGACACACACTCACACACACAGTGTCCTGGACACACACTCACACACTTAGTGTCCTGGACACGCACTCACACACACAGTGTCCTGGACACACACTCACACACACAGTGTCCTGGACACACACTCACACACTTAGTGTCCTGGACACGCACTCACACACACAGTGTCCTGGACACACACTCACACACACAGTGTCCTGGACACGCACTCACACACTTAGTGTCCTGGACACACACTCACACACACAGTGTCCTGGACACGCACTCACACACTCACACAAATAGTGTCCTGGACACACACTCACACACTTAGTGTCGTGGACACGCACTCACACACACAGTGTCCTGGACACACACTCACACACACAGTGTCCTGGACACACACTCACACACTTAGTGACGTGGACAAACACACTCACACACACAGTCTCCTGGACACACGCACTCACACACTTACTGTCCTGGACACACACGCACACACACAGTGTCCTGGACACACACTCACACACTTAGTGTCCTGTACACACACTCACACACACAGTGTCCTGGACACACACTCACACAGTTAGTGTCCTGGACACACACTCACACACACAGTGTCCTGGACACACACTCACACACTTAGTGTCGTGGACACACACTCACACACACAGTGTCCTGGACACGCACTCACACACTTAGTGTCCTGGACACACACACACACACACACAGTGTCCTGGACACACACTCACACACACAGTGTCCTGGACACACACTCACACACTTAGTGTCGTGGACACACACTCACACACACAGTGTCCTGGACACGCACTCACACACTTAGTGTCCTGGACACACACACACACACACAGTGTCCTGGACACACACTCACACACTTAGTGTCCTGGACACACACTCACACACACAGTGTCCTGGACACGCACTCACACACTCACACACACAGTGTCCTGGACACACACTCACACACACAGTGTCCTGGACACGCACTCACACACTTAGTGTCCTCGAAACACACTCACACACACAGTGTCCTGGACACGCACTCACACACTTAGTGTCCTGGACACATACTCACACACTTAGTGTCCTGGACACACACTCACACACACAGTGTGTCAGTGTGTGTCCAGGACACTGTGTGTGTGAGTGCGTGTCCAGGACACTAAGTGTGTGAGTGTGTGTCCACGACACTGTGTGTGTGTGAGTGTGTGTCCACGACACTGTGTGTGTGAGTGTGTGTCCAGGACACTAAGTGTGTGAGTGTGTGTCCAGGACACTGTGTGTGTGAGTGCGTGTCCAGGACACTAAGTGTGTGAGTGTGTGTCCACGACACTAAGTGTGTGTCAGTGTGTGTCCAGGACACTGTGTGTGTGAGTGTGTGTCCACGACACTAAGTGTGTGAGTGCGTGAGTGTGTGTCCAGGACAGTAAGTGTGTGAGTGTGTGTCCAGGACACTGTGTGTGTGAGTGTGTGTCCAGGACACTGTGTGTGTGAGTGTGTGTCCAGGACACTGTGTGTGTGAGTGTGTGTCCACGACACTAAGTGTGTGAGTGTGTGTCCAGGACACTGTGTGTGTGAGTGTGTGTCCAGGACACTAAGTGTGTGAGTGCGTGAGTGTGTGTCCAGGACAGTAAGTGTGTGAGTGTGTGTCCAGGACACTGTGTGTGTGAGTGTGTGTCCAGGACACTAAGTGTGTGAGTGCGTGAGTGTGTGTCCAGGACAGTAAGTGTGTGAGTGCGTGTCCACGACACTGTGTGTGTGAGTGTGTGTGAGTGTGTGAGTGTGTGTCCAGGACACTGTGTGTGTGAGTGTGTGTCCACGACACTAAGTGTGTGAGTGTGTGTCCAGGACACTGTGTGTGTGAGTGCGTGTCCAGGACACTAAGTGTGTGAGTGTGTGTCCACGACACTAAGTGTGTGTGAGTGTGTGTCCAGGACACTGTGTGTGTGAGTGTGTGTCCAGGACACTAAGTGTGTGAGTGTGTGTCCAGGACACTAAGTGTGTGAGTGCGTGAGTGTGTGTCCAGGACAGTAAGTGTGTGAGTGTGTGTCCAGGACACTGTGTGTGTGAGTGTGTGTCCACGACACTGTGTGTGTGAGTGTGTGTCCAGGACACTGTGTGTGTGAGTGTGTGTCCACGACACTAAGTGTGTGAGTGTGTGTCCAGGACACTGTGTGTGTGAGTGTGTGTCCAGGACACTAAGTGTGTGAGTGCGTGAGTGTGTGTCCAGGACAGTAAGTGTGTGAGTGTGTGTCCAGGACACTGTGTGTGTGAGTGTGTGTCCAGGACACTAAGTGTGTGAGTGCGTGAGTGTGTGTCCAGGACAGTAAGTGTGTGAGTGCGTGTCCACGACACTGTGTGTGTGAGTGTGTGTGAGTGTGTGAGTGTGTGTCCAGGACACTGTGTGTGTGAGTGCGTGTCCAGGACACTGTGTGTGTGAGTGTGTGTGAGTGTGTGAGTGTGTGTCCAGGACACTGTGTGTGTGAGTGTGTGTCCACGACACTGTGTGTGTGTGAGTGCGTGTCCAGGACACAAAGTGTGTGAGTGTGTGTCCAGGACACAAAGTGTGTGAGTGTGTGTGAGTGTGTGAGTGTGTGTCCAGGACACTGTGTGTGTGAGTGTGTGTCCAGGACACTGTGTGTGTGAGTGTGTGTCCACGACACTGTGTGTGTGTGAGTGCGTGTCCAGGACACAAAGTGTGTGAGTGTGTGTCCAGGACACTAAGTGTGTGAGTGTGTGTGAGTGTGTGAGTGTGTGTCCAGGACACTGTGTGTGTGAGTGTGTGTCCACGACACTAAGTGTGTGTGAGTGTGTGTCCAGGACACTGTGTGTGTGAGTGTGTGTCCACGACACTAAGTGTGTGTGAGTGCGTGTCCAGGACACTGTGTGTGTGAGTGTGTGTCCACGACAGTAAGTGTGTGAGTGCATGTCCAGGACACTAAGTGTGTGAGTGTGTGTCCAGGACACAGTGTGTGTGAGTGTGTGTCCACGACACTAAGTGTGTGAGTGCGTGTCCAGGACACTGTGTGAGTGAGTGTGTGTCCACGTCACTAAGTGTGTGAGTGCGTGTGTCCACGACACTGTGTGTGTGAGTGCGTGTCCAGGACACTGTGTGTGTGAGTGTGTGTCCAGGACACTGTGTGTGTGAGTGCGTGTCCACGACACTAAGTGTGTGTGAGTGCGTGTCCAGGACACTGTGTGTGTGTGTGTGTGTGTGTGTGTGTGTGTGTTTTCAGGACACTGTGTGTGTGAGTGCGTGTGAGTGCGTGTCCAGGACACAGTGTGTGTGAGTGTGTGTCCACGACACTAAGTGTGTGAGTGCGTGTCCAGGACACTGTGTGTGTGAGTGTGTGTCCACGTCACTAAGTGTGTGAGTGCGTGTGTCCAGGACACTGTGTGTGTGAGTGTGTGTCCAGGACACTGTGTGTGTGTGTGTGTGTGTGTGTGTGTGTGTGTGTGTGTGTTTTCAGGACACTGTGTGTGTGAGTGCGTGTGAGTGCGTGTCCAGGACACTGTGTGTGTGAGTGTGTGTCCACGACAGTAAGTGTGTGAGTGCGTGTCCAGGACACTGTGTGTAAGTGTATGTCCAGGACACTGTGTGTGTGTGTGTTCAGGACACTAAGTGTGTGAGTGTGTGTCCAGGACACAGTGTGTGTGAGTGTGTGTCCACGACACTAAGTGTGTGAGTGCGTGTTCAGGACTCTGTGTGTGTGAGTGTGTGAGTGTGTGTCCAGGACACTGTGTGTGTGAGTGCGTGTCCAGGACACTAAGTGTGTGAGTGTGTGTCCAGGACACTAAGTGTGTGAGTGTGTGTCCAGGACACTGTGTGTGTGAGTGTGTGTCCAGGACACTATGTGTGTGAGTGTGAGTGTGTGTGTGTGTGTTTCACGGCTACTATGTGTGTGAGTATCTGAGACACGCACTCACACACACAGTGTCCTGGGCAAGCATTCAGTGTCTGAAAAATGTGTTCCAGAATCATTTTGCATTCTGAGACACTTCGCATACTTTACCACGGGTACAGTAAAGGTATCAAATGAGTAGTGCAGTGCTCTAGCTACTAAAATGTCAGATATTTTGGGGTTTTTTATTCATTTCTAAAGCACATGTAGGAACCCTGTCTGGTTGGCAGTGACTGAAAGCTGTCATCGCGTGGCAAAAGCTTGATGGGCACAAAATGAGTGTCTGCTTTTGTATACTTGTCCCAATACTCCTGCCAGCAGCCTCCATAGTGAAACGGACTGGAACAACTCCTTTGCACCGGGCAGCAACAAGGAGCATGAACCAGCTACCGTCTAGTCAAGGCATGTCTTGGATCTAAATAATGTCCAGCTGCAAAAATGAACAAGTTAAAATTCAGCCTGAAGAAAAATAACTGCTACGGAAAGAAATTTGTTTTATTAATTTAATAAATGCAAGTAAAATTTTGCAGCGCTTCTACCTAACTGGTAGAAGAAGAGTTTCATGTTCTGTGAACAAGTCTGTACTAGCTTAAATGTACCTCCTGGGTTTCCACACTTTTCACCTCTGTTTTTTACTTTTTTTTTTTTCCTTCATTACTTTCTGCTTCATTTTTGCGTGTTTATGAGGCCTGGCTTACTCTGCACCAAGCATTACTGAAGGGATCACAAAATGTCCTCCTCCTCTCCTCGTGTTTCTGTCCATTTTTTCCCTAGGCAACTATGAATTGGTCAGCTTACTGCTAAGCAGGGGTGCTGACCCACTCCTGAGTATGCTGGAAGTCAATGGGATGTCTTCATCACTTCATGAAGAAATGAATTGCTTCAGTCACTCAGCTGCACATGGGCACAGGTAAAGCTCTCTTCATATTCAGAACCATTTTTTAGGGCAGCAGAGTTCCTCAGACTACTCCCATTCAGTTGTAGGTTGTGGGGTTTGAGTGTTTTGGGGAACAGAAAGATTCTTGAAACCAGTAGTTGCTCTCTGTGACATCCCTTTGAGAAAGAACAATGCAAAACTTTCATTATTCAGCAACTACAACCTTGATAAAAGAAAGGGATTATATTTTAGTCAAAAGCACAAAACCCAACATTTGTTGTTTGCTTTTTCTTATTCCCTCCCTTGCTGGTCTAGCTTTGCAGCACTGAACAGGAGCTGGCTCTAGGCCATATATGAGCAGACCAAGTTCCACCCATGGGTAGGTTATGAGATTGTGGTTCATGTTCTGAGAGGGAATCTAATCAGATTAAGGTGGCAAAAATAATCTGCATCAGAATTGGGTTGGACTCGATGATCTTGAAGGTCTTTTCCAACCATGGTAACTCTGTGATTCTGCAATTTGGTTGACTGCCTCTTTGGTTTTTGAATGGCTGACCTAGAAATCAGTCATTAAAATGCTTGGAAAAGCCAGCCTGGGTTTTCCAACCCTGTTTGCAGAGTAGTTGTTTAGAAATAAGACATTACGTAAAAACTCATCTGGAGATCCTTCTGTTCCCACAAAAAAATGTTGGTGTAACAAGGCAATTAAAAGAGCCCTGAAACCACCCATGTAGATGGGGCTGAGAGGTACCCAGAGGGTCTCACCACAGTCCTTCCAGTACCATGAAGCTTCAACACAGCTCTGCTTTACTGTGGTGCCAGGACTGCACCTCCAGGTACATCACACATCTGGATACACCTGGGATAGCTCAAATGAGACCCAAACTCTGCAAAGCTGGAACAGCTTAATTCAGTTATTTACAGTGTAAAACAACAAAAAGACCATTCTGTTCCTGATTTTGTTCCCCTCCCATGATCTTCTGCAACATCTAACTGCAAAATTTAAGGCTTATTCTCTAATTGGAACGGTCAGGGTGATCCTAAAGCACAAAATTAACATATTTTTAGTCATACCGAGTAGTGTGAGTGCAAAGAGAGCACCAGCTAGTGGCAGTTCAGGGCCACAGCTGAGTACTCTGGTGGACTTGTTAGGATGGGGAATGTCAGCTGCAGATGGCTCCAGCTGGCTGGAGGGACACCAACGATGCAAGCTTTCTAAAGTGGCTGGACACAAAGAAGAAAGCCTCTTTCTTGCAAATGCTGTGACAAATTCCAAACCAAAAAAGTTCTGTTTGGATTTTGTGATGCAGAACTATTTATTTTTTTTTTATGGTTTCTGCATACTGATGCAGGAAGCAGGTCTGACTAAAACAATGTAACAGTGCTTGAATGTGGTCATTTGGGCACTCAGCAAGGGTTCTAACAGACACTGGTAAATCATACTTCAGATCTGAAAATGTTACCACACTCAGGCTGAAAGAAAGAAGTATTTTTCTATGCCAAAGTACAGACAGCAATAAAGACCAGTTTACCCTAACACTCTGAAATATACCCATTGACCACTAAGTACATGAATATGTTTCATTCTTTTGCCCTTCCTACCAGGGCATCAGTTTCTAGCCAGTGGGATAGAGAAAGGACAAGTGTTTTAAAGGCTGCTCCATATCTGCCAACCTTTGGGAAGGAAATTTATCATTTATGAAGCCAGACCCCTAAACCCAAATCACCACAGTCCTGTCTAAACTGTTGATATTTCATTTATTACCAAGTGAGATCTCTTTTTCCTCCTCAGGAATGTTCTGCGCAAGCTCCTGACCCAGCCCCAGCAACTGAAGGGAGATGTCCTCTCACTGGAGGAGATTTTAGCTGAGGGAGTGGAGAGTGACACCTCCAGCCAGGGCAGCTCCAGTGAGGGGCAAGTCAGGCTCTGTAAAACAAGAATGAAGGCTCTGCAGGAGGCCATGTATTACAGTGCTGAGCACGGCTACGTAGACATCACCACAGAGCTCAGGGCCCTGGGTAAGGTGTTTTCTTTATTTTCATCATGTAGGTTGTGAAAAGCTGCTGCTTCTGCCCCTTTCACTTAGAGAAGAAATTGGTAACCCCAACTGCAAAGCTATCCCAAGCTTATGGGAACCAGCTGTCTACAAAAAAAAAAAAAAAAAAAAAAAAAAAAAGCAGCTTAAGGCCCCTGACAATTTTTTTCAAATTCCCACTGATCTAAAATGCTCACTTTTGGCTGGATCCTCTCTTCCCAAGTATCAAAAAGCAAGGGGCACATCTCTCTGTCAGCAGCTCTGACATCTATCATTCAGTCTTAGTTAGGCTGGTCTCAAATCAAAGATAGTATCAGAGATTAAATGGTTTAAGGTGAAAGAACAATTTGATCTAGAAGAAGGAAAAAGAAGCTTTGAAGCTTGTGTGTCTAGACAGTTACAGGTAACTAGGAGAGACGCCTTCAGACCATGTTTGTGTGGGTTAGGTATTTGTACAAGGTCAGTTCAAATTTATTTTGTAGTTCTGACTGATCTTGAAGCTAAAAACACAATAGGGAGTCTCTGGTTCTTAACAATCAGCAGAAAGTTCCAACTTATAGTCCTGGTCCTTATTGTAGGCAAGTCACTTAATCTGTCAGTGACCCAGTCCAGTCATCTTTGATATCAAGACAAAATGGTATCTGCTGTTAGAGTGTATGTAAAGATCTACTTCAGTGCTACTGTTAGTACTAGGAGCAGGACAGTTTACTCACAGGTACTTCAGCAAATCACCATCCTTCACTGTCCTTTTTCCTGTGGCTACAGGGGTCCCATGGAAGCTCCACGTGTGGATTGAGTCCCTGCGGACAACCTTCTACCAGTCACGTTACTCAGTCGTCCAGACCCTCTTACGGGAATTTGTCACCATTAAGGAAGAGGATTACAATGAGGAACTGGTTAATGAAGGGTTGCAGCTCATGTTCGATATCCTCAAAACCAGCAAAGTAATTATTAGTTTTGTAACAGTATCAGTAACAGTTTTGTAACAGTATCAGAACCGGCTGTTTGGCTTTTGCTGTTGTACAAGGTAGAGCAGAACAAGAACCTTGGAACGCGTCTGCCAAGTCCCTAATGAGTGATGGAATGAAAATGGCCCTGATAGCATTTGTCTGAGCCACAGCTCACACAAGTGCTCCTCACAATAAAGGCATTTCAAGAGAAGTGAAAGCTTTTCCTGAAGCCCTGTTCAGCAGCTGCCTTTTCAAGCAGGTGTCTGTAAGGTGTTACCAGTACAGCACTGGGCGATTCAAGTTCCCTCAGGAGGAGCTTCCAGAAGATTTCTGAACAATGTTCAGTGTTCAGAGACATCTTCCTTCTATTTTTTGCTTTTATTTAAAGGTTGCCTGTGACTGTTTTTTCCTTGCTTTTCAAGGCATATCTAGAATGGATTCAGTCCATGATTTATAGGTTCACTGTCCCATTTTTCAGATAAATCCACCCAGTCAATACCACATTCTCTTCCAGAAGGATGTTGTTCTCCATGTTCAAAAGGGGACAAGGGCATTCTGACTGCTGAAGGGATACATTTGAACTGCACAGGCAGGGGAAGCTAGGGAGTATTTTCAGCTCTGGATGCTGCCATTATTAGTCCCTACAAACATACACTGAAACTATACATTAAAAGCAGGAGATACAACTGGCTAACCAAAACCAACCAAAAACTAGGAACCAGAATTGATGCTGAATGATGATACCTGTTCCCTCCTCCTTACAGAATGATTCTATCAACCAGCAGCTTGCATCCATCTTCACCCACTGCTATGGCAGCAGTCCCATACCCAGCATTCCTGAAATCCGAAAGACACTGCCAGCCAGGCTAGGTAAGATGCTCACCTAAACACTGAGGTTCTTGGAATTTTTTAATGTATTTTTTTTTTTCCTAAAAACAGTCACATTTCAAAAAATATTTACTCTCTTTTTTCTTACCCTAACAGATCCTCACTTTCTAAACAATAAGGAAATGTCTGATGTCACTTTCTTAGTAGAAGGAAAGCTATTTTATGCACACAAAGTCCTGCTGGTCACTGCATCTAACAGGTGAGTCACTTTCCACAGCTAAGTACAGAGTTTTAAAGAAAGGTTTGGCCTTGTAGTCTCTCATTCGTGTTTCTAGCTCTCAATCACACTTTGCAGTAAGGCAGCTACTAAGAATATGACTACAGACAGGTCACATTTTCTTTACTCCAGTATTAAGAATAGTAGGAGAGTGAGAGTAAAGATGAGTTTTTCTATCCCTTCCTAGTATGCATTAAAGAATACCAGAGCTCTATTGACATAAAATAAGCAGTGATTAATTATCCCTAAATTCCTGCTCAATATTTGCAGTGTCAGCCATTCCCTGCCTTCCCATTCTCCCTCCCTCAGGCTTTGCCAGCTAGACCCATACTTGCTCCACATTTTGTGGAAATCTTTCCCTGGTATGCTAACACTTGTTTTTTTCTCTGTTACTGGCATAGTAACAGAATTGTGTAACTATTACAGGGTGGGATTGGATGAGACTCAAGAAATTTCCAGGTTAAATTGTCCCTGAAGTTCTAAACTAATTGCATTTTATTGAAATAAATGCTTCTATTTTCAACTTGCATGCAAGACCAAGGAAGGATCTTTATTTTTCCCCTGCTTAAGCTGTTTGTTAGTACGTGATGAGTGTGTGAAGCACTAATACAGAAATCTCTTAAAACCATTTTCAGGTTTAAGACCCTAATGACAAATAAAACAGAACATGACAGCCACGGCAGCAAGACTGTTGAAATCAGCAATATGAAATATAACATTTTCAAGGTATGTAACTTTACCTTTTATTTTCTCTTTTCATCTTCTCACATACTTGGAAAAGGGCCAAGTCTGTGAAAGTACCTTACTATCACAGGTAATTTGACAGCAGAGATTGAGTTCATTTCAGCACACACGCATCTCAGGAGTTATCTGATCTTTGTCAAAACTTTTCGGGTAGGACCAACATTAAACCAGAAACCTCCAGCCTAAATTCTTGTTTCCTTACTGACTCCTCCATATAGCAGGAGAAACTAGTCTTCTACTGAAAGTAGTTTTATACTTTTAAGACCCCAATTTCATACTTCTAAAGGGACCATTTTCATGCTGCGCTAAGCAAAAAGTAAATTTATTTACAGCAGGTGGAGTGCCAGGCTTTATTCAAATCAGATGATCAGAAATCAGTGGTGTCCTTTTCAAGAAAGGTTCAAAACTGAGATTTGCACTTTGCTTTTATGACATTTCCATACTTAATGTACCTAAGGGAGAGGTTCATTCATGATGAAGAGAAAGTAGGATACTTCACACCCACCCAAGGAAAAGTCAGTGACATGTGACAGGTGAGTTAGTCCAGCTTTCCAGATCTGCATTTCAGATTTAAAAGTATGGTACAGAACAGGGAACTCTGAAGTGCAGAAAAGGCTGTATGACTGTTTCACTACAGGGGTGAGGCTCTTCCTATTTTTTAGAAGCAAACAAACCAGCAAAGCTGCTGCTCAGCAGTACTGTCATCTCATGTAGAGGGAATGGAGTAGAAAATGAAGTAAAGTTTAGTTTTGTTCTCACAACTGTTACAAAAGGTAAGGATAGCACATGGTCCCCACACCTGCTTATGCAGGACCCTGGGATGACTTCTCTTTCCAACACCAGATCTACTCATTCCTTGGCTAAGGTTTAGCTGGGGGTGTGCAGATGTAGATGAAAGAGCAGAAGCTGCCTCTTGCTCTCCCTGCAAACAATTAGGCCTTTTCCTCTAGCCCAGATGGGGGTCTGGAAGCTGATTAGAAGCACAGCAGGGGACAGGAGTGGCTGGGAGGTCCCTGTCACACAGACTCAGGGGTGGCAGTTTCAGTGCTCTGCATGTGACCAGCCTGCCAGGATTTACAAAACCGTTCAGAAGGACATCAGTGTTACTCAGAAACACTCTGTCACTCTCAGCCTGAAATCCTCAATAGGGCCCTTTTCAGAGCCTGAGGAAGAAAAGAGATTTAGAAAAGCAGCAGATTTGCAACACTAGAAGAAAAAAAAGCCACCAGCAGAGGCGAGAGCCAGCACAGAGCAGGATTCACAGCCTCTTGTGACTTCAGTGATAACAGCTTCATGCTTGGCCTTCTTCCCATTTCAGATGCTGATGCAGTATTTATACTATGGAGGAACGGAATCCATGGAAATTCCCACCACTGATATCTTAGAGGTGAGAGTGTTGGCTTCTAAGTCTTGCCAAGTGCACTGGGACATAAACAGAGCTCGAAAGGCAAAATCCAGGAGCTCACAGCAAGCCTCCAATCTGAGAGCATATTAACACTTTGAAATGAGCTGAAAGTTTCAGAACACCATTGCTTGGAAATAAGAGCTACCAATGATGTTTTATACTATCCATGAGATGTTGAGGAGGGACCAAGGTGGGAGGCAGTAGCATGGAAAGAAATTACTACAATGCTTTGGTACCCAGGGTTGGGTGGTAACCTCCTTTGCTGCTGGTGGGGTACAGAAAAGGTGCAGCTGGTTCAGCAGCTCTGGGGGCCACAGCAGGTTAAACACCAAGGGGCTGGAGATAGTTGAAAAAACAATCAATTTAGAGCTGAACTTTTGCAGTGAAGATGATATTGCAAAAATTGGACTAAGAGGCTTCTCCATTACAAATAAGCCCTTTGACAATACTGCTGCTTGGTCACAAGCAGTGTGGTGAAATCAAAGCTGGAAGGAAAAGTCTGCATAAAACTATTTGGGTTTTTTTTTTTTCCTGAGGAGAGGAAGGGGGGCTTTGAGCAGTCTAGAGCTCGTATGTCATGGTGACAAGGTAGCACAAATACACTCCCTGCAGGAGGAGCAAGCCTTTGCTAAGAGGGGAAATCTGTGGCTTTAGCTAGGCATCAAGTGGCCTTCCTGCTCTTTCATGAGGACTTGGCCACTAGAAGAGAGAGTGAGAGACTGTTCAGAGAAAACCCCCCCATTCAGTCTGTTTCCCTTCCCTACCAGCCTTTCAAAGCTCATGATCTCAGATAGCTTCTCTCTTGTCCTAATAGCTGCTGTCGGCTGCCAGCCTGTTTCAACTGGATGGCCTCCAGAGACACTGTGAAATCCTCTGTGCCCAGACGATCAGCATGGAGAACTCTGTTAACATCTATAAATATGCAAAGGTACACAACAAAACCCCCTTCTCCAGGAACCACAATGGAACAGCAAGTGTGCTTTCTGCCCTCTTGGTTTGGTAACTAAATACAACAGGCACAGAGAGGGCACCTGCTATGCTGGTAACTACCCCAGCCACAAGCACGAGTGAGATGTTTTGTTCAAGTTCCAGTCTGTAAAGTCCTGTGCAGCCTTAGTATGTTTTCCTGTCTAAGGCAATCATGGATGAAATTGATGTGAGATCCCTACAGAGCAGGGGAGAGGTGTCTTAGCAGGCTGACCCAGCAGCATCAGCAAAACCTGAGAGATTGAAATGCTCAGAGCAGCAGGGGCAATTGATCAGTGCAGCAACTAAGAAGTAAACCCTTTCCTAGCACTCCTACTGCTAAAATATATTCTTTATAGCTCCAGAACTAGCATGAACTCTGTTGTGTAGCATACACATTCACCTCTATAGCAAATAACCCACATTGTCAATAAAATCATAGAGAAATACTCATTCTTGGAAGTTTGCAGGGTCAGATCCCTGAAGGACAAGCAGGACACTACACAAAGGGCTGATAAGGATGTACATGTTTATGCTGTGAGTAGTGTCACACTCATTTTTTTGGTTCCCAACTCTTCATGCTGGACAATTTTTTCCATGGAACTCAGGCTGGTTTCTTTCAGTTCTTAAAATTTAACAGTATGCAGTGGTAGAGAGGGGGAAGGGAGCATTCCCTACTGGCCTTTAGTACTTTTCCTTAAATTATTATTTGCACAAAGTTCCCAGAAATGGGTGTGTTTGTGTGCGCACGGTGCTTCTTAATAAAGAAACTGAGTTTCATTAGTTTATTACTGAGCTTCCCCCACTGGCTGTGAAGCAAAGGGCACCAGCTCACAGCCAGGAATCCACCAACATGTTTTAGGAGTGTAACATCCCTCTTTTCCTACATGCAGCCCCTTTCCCTAGGATTTAGGCTCGAGTCCTGTGAACTGCATTCTTATTGCCACGAGCTGTGTGTGCCAGCTGGCACTGCAGTAGTTTCTGCTGCAGCACAAACTCCCCCTTCTCACAGCCAGACAGGTACCCTGGCCACCTCATCAGCCAGCTGCTCTGCTCCTTTAAGAGGGACAAGGCTGGAACTCAGGCCAGTAGCTCTGCCAACAGCAGGGCCATTAGGGGAAGGAATTAAAAAAGCTTGAATGCTTCCCTGCTCACACCTGTGCCTGCAAAAAGCTCCAATAGAAATTACCAGCCATTACTGGTCCTACTTTCAGTGCTTTTCCACTGTTACCGCCATCCTTTTTCTGTCTTAGAAAACATGAAATGGAAAGGCATTAGAAACGAGAAGATCTCGTTCTTTAGGCCTGTGCCCCAGAAAAGCTTTAACTGATCTTCCTCTTCCACAGATTCACAACGCACCTGAACTTGCCTCTTTTTGTGAAGGCTTCTTCCTCAAACACATGAGCTCCCTTCTAGAACAGGACTCATTCAAGCAGCTGATCTACAGCAGGAACAGCAAAGTGCAAGGCCTGGATCCTCTGCGGGACCTGCAGACAGCCCTGGCCCTCCGCCTGCACTCCATGTATGTCACCTCCAGGGTGTGAAGTGGGACCCAGGCAGTGGCAGGAGCAGTGCTGCAAACTGCAGGGGGATGTGTCAGCAGGCAGAGCTGGGGCTTTGCTGTTTGCCTTCTGGATCTTGCTGAAAGTCCCCTACAACAGATACCCCCTAGGCAAGGGGGCTGTGCCTCGTCCCACTGACCAGGGCTGGGGGGTTTCTCTGTGCTGCTACAGGAACACTGTCACAGCACAAACAAGAACTGAAGATGCAAGTGAAGAACCTGAACCAGAGAGTAAAATCAATGCTGCCATTTAACCAAGCACAACGCAGGGCTGTAGAGAAGTGAGGCAATACACCTAGACCCAACACCTAGTATGTAGTCTTCAGTGTCTGTCCACACCCCATAATGGCCACCTGGTTCATACACACAGATGTTGTACGTGAAAAAAGGCTGCATAGGAGGAGTTGTCTAATCCTACAGACCACTGCCTGTTCAACCAGTCATCTGTCTGACCACAAAGACTGGTGCACACAAACTGCATCACTGCAGTAGTAAACACCAGTGTCTGTACATGGCAAGAGACTCTGACATTAATTTCCCCCTCCAAACTGTTTGCCCCCTGAGAGAAAGGCGTTTTGTAGATGTTCAAAGCTGAGTAGAAACTAACTCTAACTCTGAAAGTATTCACTCTTTAAACCTGATATGAAGAATTGAGCTGGGGCGGGCAGGGGAGAATTGATTTCCTGGATTTTTTAAATACTTTTTTATTGTATTTTCTAATTTTCTTTTTCGGTCCATTTTGAGGAGGGGAAAAAAAGACTGTCTATCCTTTCACTGTCAAGGTTAGATAGTCCCAATCAGTTTCATCTTAAAAACCTCTTTCTGAACATTATCTGTGAGACCTAACACCGTAAAAGATTCTTTCTAAAAGCCTCAGGTATAGTAGGAGCCAGCACTATGCTGAGAAAGCCTGTCCAAAAGCATAAATAGCAATAAAAGTTTTCCTGAGACCCCGAGGAACATGGAGCTTGACTGTTTGGTCTCTTGCTGGAGCTAGTGGGGATTAGAAACTGTGACCTCCAGTCTCCACTTCCACAGCCTTATCCATGGAATGATGATGATGTTTCCACAGATATGCTACCTCAGGAGGGACTGGGCATAGTGCACTCTGGACTGGGTCCTACAGGTAGGCTGCAGTCTAAAATTTAGGCAGCAGCATTTGAACAAGAAGCCTCAACTCATGCCCAAGATTCGCATTTGTCCTTTCATCCTATGCCACCTTCTACCTGACTTAGGAGAACTAAAAGGAGACAGTTCCATCTGCAGTTCTGAGTCTCAAGCAGTGATTTTGTGTGGTGCTTTTTTTTTTTTTTTTAATTTTAAGTAAACCCAGCCATAAGAAGGCAGTTAGTTGTGTAAAAGTACAGATCTTGCTTTTACCTATAGCTTTAAGGAAAGAACTTCAGACAACCCTACTGATCTTCTTTAGCACCCACAAAAAGCATTTTTGCTAAGAAGCTTTCATTTGTTATAGGCAGGAGAAGAGGAAGCCAAGGTTTCATTGGAGAACTACTACTACTTAGAAATTCAACAATTAGTATGATAACACACTGGAAGAAGGAGGCTCAGCTGGCCCCACGCTCCAAAGCTCAGCATAAACATGGTTTAGGGAGATGCAAGAAAGGAGAAGGAACAACAGCAGCTCCCAACAAATCCATCCAATTGCCATCACCTCTGTCCTAAAGGATTTACCTGAGAGGCAAACTGCATGCAAGGGTAAGAATTAGTCTGGGCTCTGTAAGCTGACAGACACGTTGGTCAGGGCATGCCCCACTTTGTGCTTTAGGTGCACACCTATTTTTGAACATCACCAGCTTCAATAACCCTTTTATTATCAATAACCTAATTTATTAACAGAAAGCCATACAGGTGTTTCAAAATTATCACCAGTCTGCCTGAAAAGTACCACAAAAGGCTTGATCTTGGAAAGTATTTTCAAATAGCTGCTCCAGCTATCTGTACAAATATGCAGGTCCTCTTTTGTTGCTGTAATATTACAATGCTTTGTTAATTGTACATTAATGTTGTCATTTATGTAAATGTACCAGGATTTTATTAACAACGTAATTTTAAAATACACAGTTGCTGTTGTTTATTCTGCTCTTTTAACAACAAGAAAACATCTTGAAAGAGCCTTCTGGGGGAAAGGCCATTGCAGTTTTAGCATCTTAAATCAATTTTGGTATATATACTGAAGTTTATGCTTTAAAACAAGGGATAATGAGGCATTCCTTTCTCCTTCCTAGGCTCAAACATTTTTTGATGTAGTAAGCTTAATTTGCATTTTTCCTAAGATTCTTCTCTGCAGCAGAAGAGACAGAGAGTGTTAAAGTAGCTATTAACCTGGAAGTATTCAAGCAGTCCTCAGATGTTCAACATCTGAGTGACTCCCAACTCTTAACTAAGAAAATGGGAAAAAGCAGGTAACAGCTCCTGAGTCACCTCAGAACCCAAAAATATCTTCCTCCCTCCCCAAAGTTTCCCTCATAAATCTCATCCCAGACCCCCACTGCGTTTGGAGACAGTGCCTAAGCTGCCATTCTGAATTTGGTGCTACCTCTCCAGGACTCAAATCCTTCCTTGGGATGCAAAGCACATTTCAGAGGGAACCATTTATACAGCCAGAACCTGTAGTTGGCTGCTCAGTCTGTCATTGTTTTTTCCTTTGAGTTTCCCACCACACATCTAAATCAGGGGAACAATGCAGTATATCTGTCTGGTGTAGCAAGACTCAAAGTCCAGTTCTGTATGGTACTGTCACAAGCATTTCTTGCCATTTGATTTCCATGATCTGTTGGGAATGCTGCACCAGAGGGGCTCTCTCTTGCCTTGTGCCATTACACCAGCCCATTTGGAAGCCCATCAACTCAAACACGGCCTTGTTCTCAAGAATCATGGAATACAAACACCTAAGGATTCCCTTTGGAGCACGTTACCAAGCAGATTAAATAGAAATTTCTTATTAAAGTAGTTGCATACCACTTCTGTTTTACACAGCACTGCCCTCAGAGCCCTAGAAAGTAGCATAGCAGAGTTTGCTCAGATCTGGGGAAGCAGAAAACTTTGCTGGCTGTAATTATATCATTTCAGGAGCTGTGGAAATAAATAGAGCTCACACATCTGCCTAAGCCTGTTCGATGACTTTCAGCCTAGAGCTCATTGCTTTGCAATAAGCCTCTGCACAGCAGGCAGGTGCTGGCTAATGAAGCACTGCCACTTACTGGCCCTTTGCCCTCACCAAAGGCTGCCCCAGCAACCAGACACTGCTGCCTGCACCTGCCATGATGGGGACAGCCAAAGAGGCTGGGGAAGGGGGAGAAAGAGGAGAGCAGAGGCTCCCTTGAGGCACAGGGGCAGCAAAGCTGCTGTCACCACTGCTGGTAGCAGGGGAGAAGACTCAAAAGCTGGATTTGCCTCCCCAAAGGGCAGGTTTTGTGTGTAAGGGATAAGCACAGAACACAGATTATTGCATTCAGCACTATTTGCTCAAGCAAAAGAGAGGCAGAAAAACAAAAGAAGGTTTCTATCATATGATGAAAAAAAAAAAATAAATCACAGCACAGCAGGAGAAAAGGTCTTGCTAGCATCAAGAGGGTCCCAGAGCTGGACTTGGTTCAGTGCTGTCCATTTTTCTACTGGTGGTAACTAGAAAAGTCACAGGCCAGCTCACAACAACTCAGCAAGAAGTACCCTGGTGCAGAGAGCAGTCAGAGCTCACTGTTTCAGGGGCCAGGCATGTTTGGAGAGGGAGCACAGGATTTTACCCAATGCTCCTGTTCTGTGTTCAGCTCAGGCAGGAGGCTGCTGCATCCCTCCCCACCCTGAGCCCTCAAAACCTGCCTCTAGGTTTGTGCCCTTACCAAGAGACAGGCTCCTGATCTAGAGACTACAGAGGGAAGGAGCACTGACACAGTCAAACCAAAAATACAGTTGTGGAAGCAAAAACAAAACAAAACACAAACCCAACAACCAAACCTCCCAAGGCAATATTACAATGGCCAAATGGAAAAGACATCATTTCCTGCCTGCCCCTTCCCTGCCTTGCCATTAGCCAGTCCACCAACCTTTGCATTCCAGCCAGCTCACATCTCCCTCAGGCAGCTACGGAAGGAAAGACCCTTCCTCAAAGTGCCTCCAGGAGAAAGGCAGATCTTCAACTTTGCTGCTTTTACTTCCTCCCTGGTACCTCACAGAAGTCACCTCACTCCAGCTGTCAAAATAGCTCAGGGGTTTCCAAGCAAGCAAGATGATTCCAGTGACAACTAGGTCACATCTACCCACCACCTGCAGAGAGTTGCTCAGCTGTACCAGGCTTTCCCATTTGCCTCCAATTAGCCACATTGCTCCAGCACTGCTGGCAAACAAGCTCGGGCACAGGAAAGGAGGAGAGAGTGAACCTGCAGCAACGTGACAGATCAGCCTGAAAGAGGCCATGAAGTGACCTTGTAGGTTCAAAAAAGGGCCTGAGACACTAAGGTGTGTGGTTACTGGGCTGTGTAAAGAGCTGCCCCCCTGAACAGGGGAGGAGAGGGCAGGAGAGCTGAGCTGGCTTTGCCTGTGGTTAAACCAGGCTCCTGTAAGCATTCACAGCCCCATCTGCAGGGGAGCAGGGTAGACCAGAAACCTGCCCTGATCCAAGAGAAACAGTCTCCTCATATTCAGTCCTCATATTCAAAGATACAAAGCTCACTCTTTTCTCATCCGCTACATTGTGTGGCATTTTTAGTGCACTTCTGGTTACAGGAAGACAGGCAGCCTTGCTTTGTTGGATTGCATTCAGCTAGTGCTTACTCTAGCTGGAATTTTAACCCAGCTTGACTGATGGAAAGCACAGGCAGAGGAAAATGTGGTTTGACTAGACTTGTTAAAAAAATAAAAATAAAAATCCACATCTCTTGCCTATTTTAGTATCTGAGGGTTTTTTCCATTTTACCGTTCAAAGAGCAAAAGGAGGAATCCAAAAAGCTGCCAGCAATCATAAAACATGCATGGAAAACCTGAACAGTTCAACTGAATACACACGTTTTTCTGTAGAAATAGCAAAATTCTCCTCAAACACAACTCCCACTCAGAAAGAGAGAGGCACACCTGCAGCAGAAGTCTTTTACAATACACTCAATGTACAGACAACAGAGCAAAAATTACTACAGCCCACAGACAGCAGCAGAGGCAGCTCTGGAGAGACCTCACTAAATAGTCAAATCCTCGTTTGCTTGAAGAATCCAGTTCAGTTTTGTCTACTATCTTCCACCTTGATTTACAGACAATTTAAAGGCAGTCTTGCTGGACTACAGATATTTTCACAGATCAACTACCTAGCGTGTTGTTGGGCATGCTTCCAACTTACTTTCCTCTTGACAGTGCCAGTAAGTTGGGTGTCAAAGTTTTTATGACTGCTGCCTCCTAGCACAAGACTGAAAGCTCCAGAAACCTCAGCCCCATGTGAGGCTGACACACTAACAGCTTCATCACAGCCACATGCAGGTCACAGCTTTGGCACAGACCCAGCAGAAGCAGAGGACAGTCAAACTCATGCCCTGTTTCAGAGCTATTCTGCAAAGCCTTATAAATAAACAGAAACTTTGATATATGTTCATATAAATATGAATTTTTGTTAAACTAGTTTGCCATTTGACCCTTAGTTTAGCTATTAAAACAAACATTTTCTGGGCTCTAACAGCACAGGAGTGTTCTGTAATAAAACTTCTCTTAAACCTTACTTTTGAACCTATTGGTAGAACTCTAGTTTAACAGCCCTCCTGAGACCTGCATTGTAATGTCCACCATCCTACATTTTCACCAAGTTGAATCAGCATTTTCTTAGCACAAGAAGTAATATGCAATTTAAAAAAAGCTTTCTGATACTGTCACACATTAGTAAGACCCAGAGCAAGTAAAACACTACCAGCTGGGTGAGCAAATCCAGCAATCTACACAGGTTAGAGAATCTGAAATAATTGCTGCTGCTTTACTAGTTCTGAGTTTCAACATGCTTTAAAAGGACCCCAGAAGTGTTTAAAGCTTTGACTTGTGAAACCATAGCTGAATCGTGCCAAGCAGAGCACATGTAGGGAGCATTCAGTCAGCAGCCACTGGATACCAGTTTCATACCTGACCACCACTCCAAGCACATCTTTGTCATCCCTTCCTCAAATGACTGAACGATGTAACCAGCTAGGGACAGTCCATAAAACCCACTTTTACTACAATAACCATTCCTCGGACAAATGTGACCATCTCAGGAGGGTTCTGCATTGAGCTAAACAAGATATTGGAAAACCAGTCCCAAAGGCATCCAGGGGAAATGTGGGTTTGAAGCTGCAGAGCCAGTGGGCTACAGAACAACCTCCAGGCCCAGCGTTCACCACACTGCTCCTGTTTCCCAGAGCTGTTTTCCTCTTTCCTGACTGGGAAGCAGCCCCTGAAAGAGCTCCAGCCCTTGCTGAGGCCTCTCCTGCCTCAGCCTGCTCTAACATCCCCTGCAGTACAACTTGGTTGTCTCTCAGGATCAAATGAGAGCAGCACATTCAGCAAAGGGTTGTTGGTCCTCACACCAATTTTTAACAATCACAACAGCAAAAACAGAGAGAATTCACACTCACCTTTTCTTCTGAGGACTTCTCAGGCAGCTGTGAAGAGCCTCACACTTCCCACCTTCCGTGTCTGCTCCTTCCACAGCTTCTTTAGAGCCAGTTGAGGGCAGGCAGCTACCTCCTCATCTGCAGTGCTGCTCTGTCCCACAGCTGGGTGACAACAGCCCCCTCCTTGAGCCTTTAGGGGCTGCAGATGCAGATCTTCATTCTCAGGGCTCAGCTCCCTCAACAGGGGGATGTGCCCTTGTCACTGACTGTCTGGTGGTCTGCTAACCAAAGGTACCCACAGGGAGTCCCGTGGAAGGGCCTAGGAAGAAACTGTTTCTTCAAGGATTTGCTAGAAAAAGGAGCTGTGAGCTCTACAAGTAAATAAGATGCAGCTGTGTGTCAGCTGTAGGTTAAGTTTTTCTGTTCTAAAACTCTAGGGTGTGAAGCTGGGACATCCAGACAATGCACCAGGGCACTGGTTTGGGACAGTTTGCCTTGGGTTTGAAGCCTCTGGAGATCAAGAGTACTGCAGTCACAGAAAGTTCAGCTCCAGACTGGCATATATTTACTGCCAGTAGCAGAGTTGGGGAGTTCAGTGCTTGCCTGCTCAGCTGCTCCTGAGCTCCATGAGCTGACTAAGTCCAGGTGTCAGTATGATTGTGCTCATTTCCCAGTGACCTTAACACCAAACTTTCCACCAAAGTCAAGCAGCAGCTGTAGGGCAGCAGGGAGACAAAATGGCCAAAGCAGCTTCCCCAGCACCTTTTGAGCTAACCCTGCTTGAGAACTAGGAAATGTAACTTGCTGAGCTATGGGAATGCTGAGACCTTGTAAGCAACTGTGAATGCAAAAGAGCAGCTTTTATTGCAGCTGCTTGAGGAGCACAGTCAGTAGGGACTATGAGCTGCTTTCCAAAAGAGAAGTGTTCATTGTATCCCCTGAACTCCTAAGAGCAAGGACCACATCAGGAGGCTGAATGGACAACACAGTGCCCACCAAACAGCCAGCCCCAAATAACAAGGTGTCATTCACTCCAAAAACTCCCTCAAGCTAGAATGGAGTGGTAGTATTGCTGAGCCAGTAGGTGCAGATACCAACATATGCTGCAATGCTAAAAGCTAGTCATATTGCTATCCTTTGTTGTCCAAACACTTTTTTTTTTTAATAAAGATACCAACCATTAAGATGTGGGAAAGTTTACAGATCGATCTTTGAATGGAAAGTCTGTAGCTCCTAAAGCACCCTCATCATATCCCGGGGTGCTGCCCAGTGCTTGCTCAAGCTCTGCAGTCACACTTCATAAAAAGTCCTTATAGACTGTCTCCTGGCAGTGTCACTGTGCTTCCCAGAATACAAACCTTTTAAAAATGGCTCTAAGACTTTTCCTTCCCTCCAGCTCTCACCCCCTCCCCCAAAGAAAGTTTTGATTTAAAAGAACAGTACTTCTTATGTACAGACCCATCACTTCTTAATTCGAGTTCACCGATTGGCTTTTAAGTCATTTCTTCCACTTCTTCTGCCTTATATCTTTAGTCTTCTTAAATTTCTTCAGTTGCTTGGGTCCTTTTGCTGTTTCTAATTTTCTTTTCTCACTGGCAAACAGGAACAAAATATCTGTTAAAAATACAATAGCTTCCCATTCAGCTGGGAAATTTTTGTTATAAAAGGGGAGGTGAGGGTCTACACAGAAATGTGGTTGTGAGAAAACACTTCCAGTTTCTTGGGTCATTTAAACTGGTGCTAGAGGACAGCACAAACAAGAGTATGACCTAGATTTTCCAGTAGTCTTCAGATTCTCTGACTAATTTGAATCCCACAAGATCTTGATTTTTTGCTCTTGCTGTTGCTTTTCCAGACTGCAAGTTACGTGTCCTAAAGGAAATTCATATAGAGCACCTGGAAGTTAAGTACCTAGAAAAAAATATCACTGCTGACAGTTTTAAGTATTCAATTTTTTTCCTGCACTAGATGCAGATTAGAGCAAATGTGACAGAGCCCAAATCTTTATAAAGCACTGACAAGACTCTCTCATTCCTGTCAGGCTTCTGAAAACTCACAGCTTCCAGCATTCATGAAAAAGAACATGAATATACAAAAGGTGAAAATAGAGATCACATAATTACTTCAGCTGTCAGGCACCCCAGGAAGGGGAAATAAGCAAGTGGGCAAGTCTCAACTATAAATCCCCAAGGAAAAGATGAGGAAAGACTCCATGCTGGGCAAGGTAAAAGAAAGAAGATGGATGAAAAGGAACTGCAGAAACACAGACTCAATATTTTGCAGGCTTAAGATCACATTTGAAAGAATTCTTCTTCCCTGACTTTGCATTTTCTCCAAAAGGATTTTCACAGGCTCCCACCCAGGGTTAACTCCCAATGCAAATGGGACAGATCTGAGGAATGAGTTCTTTACAAGTGACCCAAGGGAGACATAGTACCAAGGTGTGTGTAATCAGGACCAGGACTTAACCATGTCAAGAGAAAAAAGTTACACTAAGCAACTGAGTTACACAAAGAGAGGACTAAAGAGCAGCAGGGAATTCTCAGCAGCAGTCTTGCCATTAGAAGAACCAATGAGTATCTAGTAGAGCTCTCAGGTTCTCCCACCCTGATTTCTCCAGGAAAACTGAGAATCTATCAAGGACACTACTTCAGTTCATCTGTGTTTAACCCTTCAGCTTCAGTCTTTTGAAAAACATTGTAATTAAACCAGAAAGAAAGACCAGAGACCCCTCTGAGGAGTATTTAAACTTCCTTAACCTTTTCAAACTGACGATGGAAGCGTTCTGTCCTGCTTTGCTCAGCACCTCATCCCATTCTTCATCATCACCCCGGATAATATATCTAAGTGAAAAAAAAAGTAAAGGAATATCCAAGTAAAATTGCTAACAGAAAGCAAAAACACATAAGGTGATTACATTGTTAGGCACACACTCTGCTACAAACACTGCAACAGCAACCAACCACAGCACAATTTGGAAATACAGACAGCACTAGACTGGCAAAGGGATACAATAGTTCACAACTCTGTCAGCAGACTCAGTCCAAACTAGGTCAACAGCAACCAACAATTGTATCCATCCAAAGCTGGTCAGTGTTGAATGAAGTTCTCTTAGGAGGCCCTATTGTAAACATCACAGAACTGTTCTGTGAAAGCCTCTCATGAGACAAGCAGAGTGCTGAGCAGAGTATGTCTGTTATGAAAGCAAAAAATAAGGCCACAAAGGTTATACTTTCCATAGCAGTGCTGTGTACTTCTCCTCTGCCCACCAGATTTTTTTAAAAGATAGACCTTCAACCACTGCAGCTTTAAACCTGACAGCCAAAATCAGATCTATACTCTCTACACAGATTATTTTATAAAAGCTTGAGGGCTTTTTAATTTCCCCTCCAAAAAGATAGAAGGATGATTCTGGTGGTAAACAAAGAGGATGCAAAAAGCAATGGCTTGCAATAGAACATCGCTAAATTAGCAGCTGCTTTTGGACCAGCAGTAAGCTTGAATGGTACAGCTTTTCCTGCACCAGTCTGGGAAAAACTGAAGAACTGCAGATTTCTTTTGAAAAAAGAAATTAAGACAACAATTGCTATTCAAATAAGCTCATGTTTTGTGCCCTTGTCTGGGTGTTCAAATGCCCTGGAAATTGCATACAAATTTAGCAGTCATGTACCAACTGGTTGTAGAGTGGTTGCTCTCCACCTCAAGTTCTTTGAGCTTTACAATAGACCAGCTTTTGTTCATAAAAGGCTGAACAACACTGGACAAAATCTTTTCAAATCAAACAGCTCTGGCTCTTGCATTAGTTTTCTATAACCTGTATTGAAAAGTGTCCAAATTAGATATTTCTTTCTCTCTCCTCATGGAGGAGAACAGAATTTTATTCTGGGTGAAAAAAAAAAGGGAAGGTGGTCAAAGATGACAAACAGGCACGTAACACTATCATCCCTTTCACTACTATCAATGTTTTAACACTGAATTAAAACTTCTAAAAATTCTTAATATATTGGTTTCCTAACATGACCAACTTGCACTTCTAATCCTATCCATTTTTGTCCTTCCTTCATGCATGATAACCAAAGATTCAAAGCAGCTTTCATCCCTTTTCTCAGATTTAACAGATTAATCTAGAACCCAAACAATTTTTTTGCAATGTCAGCACAGTGAGTAGAATTTATAAGACAAAAAGTGGGAGGAGGAGAGAGAAGGGAGAGAATCAGTGGCCTGTGTAACTAGTGTTGGTCCACAAAAAGAGACATCTGCTGACACTTCAAGTAAATTGCTGGTTCAGTTTGTCCAGCTTTACAGCAGTTGAAAGGCATCTAAACACACTGCAGTTGGTAAAAGCAGCTCTGGTTGGTTTTTTTCTGTTGGGTTCGTTAGTTGGTTTTTTTTTGCTAAAGAAGAGAGTATTAAAAATTAGGTAGGTACTACCTGGAGTTTTTCACTTGAGTTCCACTCCAGCTAAACTGGACAGCAGACAAGAGGAGCTGGGTACCCTGATTTAAGGAAACTAATGACTCTATCTAGAAGGAGGAAACTGTAAAATTAGAAATGGTCCACAGCCAGCCAGCTTGCTTTATTACTCCATATTACAAAACTTATATAATACCCATACTGTACACAGGTTCAAGACTGACACATAGATACACAGTAAGAGCTACTGCCATGATTAATTTTACCATTTAAATGCCAAAAGAGATGAGATGTAAGTGAAGAATATACTCCAGAGGCACTGGGGCAGAGTTGAGAATTGAACCTGATATCAGATAACAGAGGAAAACTGCAAATGAGACTCATACAGATAAATCCTTACTGTGTAAGATCCATTTCCTTCAGTTTCCCCACTTCTTGCTTGTGTTTTTCTTGGAATTCCTTTGCAGCTTCTTCCTACAACAGGACAGTACAACAGATGCATTAAGTTCTAAGTGCAACAGTGACCATGTAATGCAAGGAAAACACCTTTCCCACTGAAAGAGAAGTACATCCCCTAAAACAAACACCAGACAATCCTGAAAAGCTTATCTATTTTATATAATTGCATTGTTATTTCTTTGTATAAATACACCTGCAATATATAACTCCAAGAACATCTCAGTACATTCAGAGAAAAATCTATCTTGCAGATGAACAAAGCACAATTACAAGCATGTAACACAAAGCTGTCAGGTTTTAATTGGCATAAAGTGACAAACCTGACATGGAATTCTTCCCAGCCAAGAATATTTAGATTACAAGGCTTCCACACCCAAGGGAACTCCATGAATTGTTTACATATGTATGAAGAAGAAAGTTGATAATTACCAAATCGTCATTTAAAGATTTCAGTGTTGGCTCCATGACAATATCCTTTGTTGCCACCATCTGCTCCTCCACAGCTTTTTCCTGGACTGTGTTGAACAACTGTAAATTAAATAAGCCAACACTTGTAAGACTTGCTGATGTTTCTTCTAGATTACTGCTTAAGTAAATAAGTTTTTAATTTTTTACTTAAATAAGTAAAAAATCTTGTCTGTCCCCAAGAAACCCTTCTAATCTTGCAAACATTAGCAGGCAGTTTTCATTTCTGATGCATGCATTCCATCTTACTGAAAGAAAAAGCTCAAGGCTGCTTCCTGAAGGCAGAATTACATACAGTTTGTATAAAAATTATGCAACTAACATCAGTCATCACTCACTATCATTTATAAATGCAAAGAACCAGTAGTTCACAACGTATTTTATTAATACAGTACCATTGATTACTATTTGCAGGAAAAAGATGCATATTTATCTTTTTATATGTTATCTTCTTCAATATAATTTATAAGGGTGTTATGTTGAGCAAATCACCTCTCCAATGAACAACCTATGGCAGACTACAGCAGCTTTGCTACTGTATCCCAAACTTTGATATTCAGAGGCAGTGGCTCAAGCTCAGCTGGGAACATGGGTTGTGTGCTTAGTGTTTTGGTCAGGATTTAAAAATTATTTTAAAACATCTCAAGCGCTGCGTTTGGGAAAAAAGTATATAAATAATTGCCATAAATACCTGTTTTTTTCCAGCATACAAAGAAGCTTACAGTCAACTACTTGGGACATGTTAAAGATGCTCAGTTCTGATTCAGCTGTGTGTTAGTGCTCAGTGTGGAAATTACACTAGGGTTCAAGACAACCAATACAAAGCTTGTTGTGATGCTGTTACCTGGACAACTTTGCGGATGATTCTGTTGAAGAGGCCCATCAACTGACTGCTGGGCAGGTCTAACTCCTTTTCCAGCTGGTCCAGAGATTTATGTTGCAGGCCAATTCCTAGAAACAGTGCCTGAGAAAAAGACAAATATTTCAGTTACAGAGGCTTTTAAAGCAAGTACATAAAATCCTCTACATACTCTACAAAAGGTTTATCTGGTATGAGCTGAAGCTTTGCTCAGAAATGAGGACATCTCAATTGTTCTCCTGATGGCAGGTGCCACTCCATACTGGGTACAGATGAATACTTTTCTCATCAAGTACAGTTTAAGAGCCAGAAGATACTGAGGGGGTTTTAATCCACATTTCACAGCATATGATAAATACATGGAGTGCTTCACTGAATAAACAACAGATTATGATCCCTACAAATTTTATTCAAAGCAAACACTACAGGTGGAAGAACACTACAAGCAGGAAGAACAATGAAGAGGACTGCAAAAGAAGCAATTAGCTGAAGTAAAGACTTTTTTTTTTAAAGATGACATAAACCAGGAAACTATTCCAAATGTATCTATAAAGAGAGGTGAAGCATGGCTTGTTCCCATAGTGATACATACCGACTGTGCAGCAGAGAGAGAGATATCACCCATCTGGTTGAGAAAAAACATCCTGGCAATGGTAGGTACCATATCCATGATGAGATGATAGTCCACCATGTTACGAGAGTACATCTCTAACCTCTTTAAGTCATATGGGATGAAAACTGATTCCAGTTCAGCACGGCTGATGGCTGATGGATAGAGCAGAAAGACAATGCCAAGATTGTTCTTCACAGCTATCCAGGAAGTCAGCACTTAAGCAGTTCCTTTTCGAATCACTGAGTCATGGCCAGCAGCTACCCCACAGGTTCACTTCCCAACACACTTCAGAATTCAACTCACTGCTACTTATTATTCAAAGTCATTACAGACAGGCATACATCCATATGAAAAACACTGCAACTATCACAACAGACTATGTGTCAACTCAAAGATGTCAGAGAGTGAAAACAGTGAGGGCTGAGAAACACAGGTTGCACAGTTTTGAACTGCCTTACATTGTTTTTGCTGTTGAAGAGCTTTGTTCCCTTGTAGTTGCAATCAAAACTCTTTCACCAAGACTGACACCAAATACCCACAAGACACAGATTACCAAGCTCTCTCAAGAGGACTCCCTTCTGTCAGGCATACTGAGAAAACAGCAATTTCCTTTTAAGCCAGAAGTCACTGCTGGAACTGTCTTGTCTAATTCCTTTTTTACACTCTCTGTGTGTTTCCCACAGCCAAAGGCTGGGCTGTGCCCAAGAGCATGCAGTTAAACCAATGCCTCTCTCTTAGAAAGACATAACATTCCAATTTCCAAATTTCTGATGACAACATTCTTCCTAAGATCCTAAGCAAGCTGCTCTGCCTACTGACCCTTGCTGTTCCAGGCTTCCCATTTAACTCCATAGCTTGGGTAGGTGTTTTCTCATGCATTTAGCTGTTAGTCAAGAGCCCTCTAATTTTGGGTTACTTAAATCTTTGACAATAAAAAACAAGAAAAAACCCAATAAAACCACACCAAATAAAACATCACTACCTATTTTCAGTGGCAGAAAATGTCCTCTTAACTTTTACTGAGAAATATATGCATTTTTTCTGGGTAACAAGAACAGAAAATGGTAACTGACCCACAGCAATTCAGGGCAATTCAGATCATGTACTGTATTTGAGAACTCTGATCAACATAAACACAGACTTTAAACTGCAACCCAAGTGAAAACTGTGAGCCAGGGTACTCACGTGGCTGTGGTGGCTGTTTGATATTTTTGTTCTGTAGAATATTCAGTGCCAACGAGGGAGAGAATGTGCTGAACTGGTAGGAAAGCAGAGAAAGGAAACGTCTCCTAAAATCTACAAGACAAGACGATAAAATAAATTATTCCTCTGGACCTCTAGAATAAATATCCCAGAAGATTCTTCTAGGGTTGGCAAAATTAAAGTTACCTTTCCAGAAGGCAGTAAGCCAAGGCTCCTGTTCGGTCTCCTCTTCATTCAGCATCTTCAGCATGATGCAGGAATGCTCACCTGTCAGGTCATTCTAAGAAATAAAATACATTCTCCATCATCCCCATAAATCTTTTCCACTCTGTGCTCAGCTGAAGAAGGCAAAGATCTTCTAAATCAACACCAACAACTCATGTATCAATCACTCCTGATCACCACTACCAAGTGTAAAACCTATGAACTTCTAGAATTTGGTAAATCCCAGTGCTGAGGGATTTTTGCTTCTTGAGGTAACCAGCAGTCACCAGTAGTGCAAATTCCAGCTACAGCTCAAGAGCCAGAAAAGCAAAAGAAAAATTACACAAGACAAACAAATTATTCTCTCCAGAAGTACTACAACTCCTAGTGCTCTTTTCTGCAAACACCTTGAAAAATAATAGCAGTCAGCTCAAGGGCCACTTGCATATTTTACCAGTGACCACATTAATAACCCTCAACAGCTGCACCTTTACTCTGATCTTGAAGTGTAAGCTACTTAAAAGACCACATTCACAACCCTAAAACTACACTTTTAGATAATTATGGGCCCTAAGAAAAAAAATAGCAAACACAAAATAAATCCCTAATGCAGCCTCATAAAACTTCCCTGCCCAAATGACATCTTTCAGAAGCTAATGGAAAGATGTCCAGTGATTTCAATAGGCCTGGATTTCATTCAGTAACTGTACACTACTTACTGGTGTCTGCCTCAGATAGACTGGCACAAATCCAGCACGTTTCCAAAACCTGGGGAAAAGGAAAAGAGAAAACTTGGCTTTAGAAACCAAGTGAAACCAAGTGTGGAGATAAAGAGAATGTCCAAGGGCTAAAATATCTGTGTCTATATCTATAAACAACTCTATCTATATCTATATCTATACATTATCTATAGATTTTTGAGAATATATATTACAATATATAACTTTTATATAGTTGTATTTTTGCACTGGATGTAACTAGAAAGTAGAATAATGTCTTACTTGAGTAACCTTGGTGTCAGGCCATAAGATACCCCTAGATAGTCTAGGTGTTCAGCTTGTCTCTCGCTCAGTTTGAGAAGTAAAGGAGGCAAATCCTTCCGAGGTTTCACAACCTCTTCTAGTAAACTAACACTCTGAAAAAGAAAGTAGAAATGGGTTAGTAGGACTTCTCACAGAAACCTGCAAATTAAATGTCTTAATCTATATAATAAATAAATATGAGTATTTCTTCCTGAAGGAGAAAAATTATTATTGAGACTTACTGTGAAAAACAACAGCTTAGCACAACAGAGAATACAAAAAATGTACTGAGCTCCATACCTCACTGCTTACAGTTGCAATTTCTTTGGGCTTATGAATTGGTTTTTCTTCCAAACTTGGGAATTTGCCTTCATAGTACATCTGTAGTAAAGTCAGAGCTCTGCTGCCATAGCCCATCTGTGAAGTAGGAACAACACACTGTAAGTAAAAAAGATTTACCTAGTTTTTTAGCTAAGGCAACAAAAACCTCCCCTTACAAATTAACAATCATCAGTGCAGAGATCATTCAGACACTGCAAAAATTCATTTTCAGTGCTACATAGCAGCTCCATAGAAAGGACACTACAGAATGTCCAAAATCCCAATGAGAGCTGGTAGTTGAGGAGTGTTTAATAATTCTTGGTGTTTAGCTCTGACACAGAAAATGCCAAAAGCCAACATGAACATTTGGAAATCTTATAATAAATATCACTGGATCCTTATTGTTTACTGCAGCCTGGGGTCCTGGCATGCTACAATGGTGCCAGGATGTACTGAGAGGACAATGACAGGAGCACTGGTTTGCCACCCAGCCTGAGGAGAGCAGTGTCTCCCAGCCTGCTGTGGCATCTGAGCATTTCTTAGTGGCTGACCTCAATCTGTTACTGCCTCTGGCTCAGACCCAAGCTTAAAATGCTAAACACTGGAGCAACTGAAACATCCTCCTTGTTCTTCAGCTCTGCCTGTACAGCCATTCTCATGGCACCACTGCTGACTACTCCCAATAATTGAGTTCCAAAATACTTTACCCCCTGATAATCCGGATGAACCGCAATACGAACAACACGCCCACCAGAAAGGCTCCCAAAGTCTGGATCTTGGAACTGCATAAGAGACAAAAGTCAATTTAAAGAACAGAGATGGGTACTCTAAGAAATATCACTGAAATTTATCCTGCGTGTGGGGACACAGCCAAATTATTCACCTGCTCTGAAATGGTCCAAGGAATAAGGTCACCAGAAGCTTTTTTTCCCCTAGAAAGGCTGTTCATGATAGACTGGCGAGAGATCTCTCCCTCCAAACACACCTGTCAGAGAAGGTAAAAGAACATTAATGGAGAAAAAGTGTTTTCTCCTACAGATACTCTACTACAGCAGGATCAAACACATGCTGCTCCACTGAACAGCTCACTAGGTGTGTGCTGCTCTCTTACCTGCACAACAGCAAGGACTTCTGGTAATGAATTCTGGGTAGGTGGAACAGGTGGCAAAAGGCAAAAAAGATGATGGGCAGGTGCATCAGAAAGCATCTGGAGATCATTGGGTGAGTTCTGGAGGGTAAAGACATGTCAGAAAGTTGAAGAATTAGAAGAGCTTGGAAGTCTGGTGTAACAATAGTAGTTGACCTCTAAGCAAGACTCCGTTTTCTGAATTTAGGGTTATTAAGAAACTTGCAAATAGTACAATACTGATGGCTGAAGAAGCTTGTAGACCAGCTCATGGCTTTTACACTACCAGACAGCATCTGTTTTTCACAAATGAAACCTCTTGCTCTAATATGCATGGCACTGAACATCCTATTTACATATATATATATATATATATGTATGTCTTAGTCTACCAAAACTTAAATATGGTCAGTCTAAGTGTCAGATTTTTAGTAGTCTGTACTTCAGTAATTATGGACTTTACCACTCACATTTACAAGTCACCCATGGTCTTCAACCTTGAGATGAATTATTACTCTTTCAGTAGTGCAATGGAGTTACTCTTTTGGCTAACTTAAGGCTACTAGAATACAGTAAAGAGAACTGCAAAAGAGGTTCATCACTGAAACCATTTTGAAAAGACTGTAGGCTCATCTAGAATTTAGTCTCCAGAATTCCTCAAGATAAAAATATTCCAGGTATCTGTAAACCCAGCATATTCAGGCAAGATGAAGGCAGAGATCTTCTCAGAGAAGGAAGAATACCCACCTGTATACAAGAAGCAACTGAAGCTGTTCAGAAAACCTCAATTAGGACAATTCTACTGTCCTACCAAGCACCGCTCTTTCCACAAAATTCCTACCTGAAATTTTCACAGAAGTAGCACAAGCTTTACCTTGTAGTGTGAAGCCACATAAAGGGCCATCAGTCTCTGCAGAAAAACTTCTGATGCTTTGTGGTAACAAAAAAGTGTGTCTCTATTTACGTAATATCTAAACAGAGGAGTTAAGGAAACAATTTCCTTGGAAACCAGAAAAAAAGTTTGTTGTTGGTTTAGAATTAATACTGTTCAGTAGAGCCTTGGGCTACACACTAGCTTGTTCTCTTAAGACTTTCCAGCTCAGTGTATTGGAATAATTGACTTTGGGCAGTGTTAAAAGCTTTCACACCCTTCAGCTGCAAAGCTAAGCCTGTTGACAAAGGACTTTATTCAACCCTTCCTTAGGATTGTCCCTGCAGTAAGGCTGGAGTCTGGTAGTGTCCTGGTAACACACACCACTGGTCTTATAAAACAGTGGTAAGAGCTTAAATCCAGAACTATGGTCTTAATAGACTTTTTACAAAAGATCAAGTGCTGAGGTTATCACATTAGCTGGAGAACCCATTATTAATCAGTGTGGAAAAGGTTCCTTCACCCGAAAGCAATATATTTTGATCAGAGCACAACATTTGAGTAAGGATACAGGTCACAAGTGTCAGGCAGCGGGCAGCCAGAGATAATTCTGGTGATGTTGAGACAGTCCAAACACAGCAGATCATTTAGCCACTTTTCAACTGGGTCACCAGGGGCATATCTGATTGACTCGTGGAGGGAGACTTCATGCAACGTACGAGCTGCAAATAGAGGGGAAGAACATCTACTGTTGGAAGTTACAGCTAGCAAATAATCCAGTATGATCAGTGTCCTTTGAAGATCTCCCAGGAGTTTATAAAATCATTACTTGTATAGCTTTCATCTCTTAAAAACCTTTACATCTGAAAATCATGAGGAAAAAAGAAAGTTTCTTCATTTTCCCATACCACTACCCTCCTACAGCTGGAGGACACAGGGCATACCCACAGGGTTTGCCAGTCAGCACCAGAGATCAAGGTTAGACACCACAGACCAGAGTACAGTGCAGTACCTGAGGAAAGTTTTGCTGTAGCTGTAGATTTGTTCTCTGCTGTCATGGTGACTTGGGATTGTGCACTCTGTTGACGGAGCTGCTGAATGAGCTTCAGAGACAGTGACCGACCAGTACCCTCATACCTGAAAAGCAGAAAATGAAAGTCTGCAGCAAATAACCAAATATCAGTCCTGAGCCATGGGAAAGCTCCAGAAAAGAATAAGGTTGCCATCCAGAACTATGTGCTTTGTGCTTCTCAGGCTTTTGAGGGTCTCAACCATCTGTGAGAATCACTGCCTTCTGATGTTCTTGAGCATGCAGGACACAGCAGCCTAACCTGTCACTTTCTTAGACATAGTTCCTCAATTTTTCCTCCATAGTCCTCCTGCCTTCTACATTGGAAGGAAGACGATATTCTGTCCTACCAGCAGATTGCAGAACTCTGTTTATACATTTGCTCCTTGCAGCAGAACACAAAAGGTGCAAGTCAAACACTTAATAAATCCACAGTGGAACCAAACAAAAGGAGCAAGTTCAAGTACTGACTCCTGGTTATTTCAGGGAGAGTTCCATGACAGATCAAGAATTAGCATGACCTGATGTAATAGTGTAGAATTAAAAATTTTGCACTGTAGATAAGAAATAGTCCACCACCACTTCCACAACTGATTTCCCAGGTAGACAGCTGCTGCTCAAGCCTTACCCATTGATTGTAGAGGCCATGAAAACCAGGTAAGGTCCTAGCAGGTTTTTCACCAGGGGCAGAGGAATGGCAGCAGCTTCATCAATCACAACAAGTTCAGCTTGACCCAGTTTCACAGAATCAGCAGGGTGTATGTACTGCAAGGAATGAGAGGACACTGTCAGTTCAACAACAGCTTGTCTGGAAATGAGTGAAATGTCAGAGTTGGCAAAATTGGAGCCCTGAAAAAAATGCTTGTTGTTCCTGTTCTCCAAAACCATCAAGCCAGAGACTGAGACATGAAAACAGTCAGGAGAGGGTTCACGTTACTCTCACAAGAACTGGATCACACATCTTGTTTTGCACATTTCCATACAAATTTATCTGCAGAGACCATAAAGATAAAGGAAATCTATTCACTAGAAATATATGCTCTTCCTTCACTGTTTCTTTCACTTGCCTTTGCTTTTGTCTGAAGAAGAAACTCACATGCAATTACCGAGGCAGCTTTGTAATCTACAGCTTGCTCAGAAAGAAGTAAGATATTTTATGAAAGACAGTCTCCAGAAACAAATGTCTACTTTAAAGCAAAATTAATCAGGACGGTAATGAATTCCACTAAATAAACATGCATAAAACCAAAACAATTGCAGCACTGGTAAGGCCAACAGTTAAGAACAAAAAGTATAGAGGGAAGAGTGCAAAAGAGGCTACCTGAATGGTCTGTCTGTGCTCCTTGAACACATTCACTCTGACAACAGCTTTGTTAAACTCTGGATTTAAAGACTGAACAATTTCATAGTCCAGGTGCTCCTGAAAAAAAACATTGTCCAACAGTAAGAACAAGCCAAGATCAAAAAAAATTTGGTTATCAAAATATGCTTGCTAACAATACGTTTTTATTTCAGATTCTAGTTAAAAACTCTTAAAAGCTTAAGAGGTCTGAGAACTGAAAAATTATTTACTTGTGTTAAAAACTACTTCACAAAGAAACTGATTTTCCCAACTTAAAAACAGAGAATGAATTATGATTCATTTTTGCAAAATGTTCTTTAAAAGGCTGGTAGCTAATATATGTAAACAAAAATCACAGATGAGATACAAAATCCCTCCTAAACAGGAATTATGTGAAAGTATTGTCAAACAACCCGCCCTCCTTACCTCATACTGCAAGGCATCAAAGCCTTTAAATATGAACTCAAAAAGAGTGTGAAGGTTATCAGGACTTGGAGATGTTACAAAGATATTGGAGTAACTGCAAAAAAAAGTAAACCAAGAGTTTAAGAATTTTTCTAACAAATTTTACAGCTACATAGTAAGAATACTAAGAAGAATGTTTTCTTTACAGAATGGGTTGATTTTACCTACGAACCAAAATATAACAGATTCATTTAGGCTCTTATCTCACTTTTTTATGCACATTTATTTTGATTTTTAAAGACTGAGGTTTTCTTATTACTATAACATAGAAAAACTTGAATTTCAGTGTATTTAACAATCAAAAGATCTAAAAAGAATAAATGGGAGGGGTGCAGGACTGGAAATTATAAATATATTCAGATCCCTGCATTTTTTTTAACTTTTGTTTTTTTAAACTCATGGATACAAATAAAGTCTGAGAGATGGGGAGGATGGATCACTCACCCAAAAGCTACTGCTCCAGCAATAGCCAGTCCCAAAGCAGCAGATTTACCACGTCCCCTGGCTGCTGTCAATGCCACAGTGCTCCGCAGAGTCTTCTCAGAAATGGCTTCAATAAATTTCAGAACTGCTTTTGCCTGATAGTTAGAAGAAAATAGAAACCAAAAATCAGTTTGTGTTTAAATTTCTCCCAGCATTACTCAGACTTATCATGAGTATGACTGCTTTGCTAAAACAGGAAGAGAAAGACAAGATGAGAAAGCTGAACATTAAAACTCAGACCAAAAAAAGTGCAAGAAGTGGTAATCTGATCTACTGAGTTTTTGACATTACTCAGGTTGAAGCACAGATCAGCAATGGGTAAAGCAATTCTTTTTTCTAATATCCAATTTAAACCTCCCATGCTCCCTTGGTGCAGCTTGACATGAGACACATGTAAGATGAAATGCAAACATCAATATTTAAGGTGACCTGTCAAGGACTGAGTATCTCAGACTTACACTTAGACATCACACCAACCTGATCCAGAGTTTTACAGCCATCCACCAAAACTCCTACAGGCTGTGTGTCCTGCAAGCTCTCCTTCAGTTCTTTCAGTTCCAAGTCTTGTGGTTGGAGGCTGTCTTCCTGTAAGCACAGGATTTACCATAATGGGATAAGTAAAGGACACTTTGGGACAATCATACCTTGGAGATATCTTCTAATATCTTTTATTAGGCAGAGAAAGCTGTGACAGAAAAAAAAAAAATAAAAGGAAAGACAGCTTTTCATGCTACAATTTTGGCAGAACTTTCTGCTTTCTTTCCATGAGACCATTATTGACATCAGGATGAAAGAAAAGCTTCCTCTTTTTAGAAACTTCAAAATACTGTGGTCAACTCAGATCAGTTCCTCCCAAGGAAAAGCAGCTGACATTGCTTACTGACCTGGGACTGTGGTGGAACAGGTGTGATGTTTGCAACATGACTGGAGATGGGCAAAATATTCAGCTGATCATCGATGACCATGCAATTCTTGCATGAGGCCAGAGACAGAATGAACCTGAGCAGTCAAACAAAGGCAGCTCCATAAAAACACTAGCAACACAAATGCATTTTGGTAGTTAATTTAAACTCTTTTCTAAACCCAGACATAGTATTTACAGCCACAGCTACTTATAGCTGAGCTATGACATGTTACAGATGGCAGTGTGCCTCTTACTATAAAACCAGGATGATCTACACAAAACAGACTTAACGGGATTTCTCCGAAGAAAAATGCTAAATAAAAACAATCTCCCAAGAAAGAATTTGAACAGTAGGTAGGGACATGAAAGTGTAAGATTTGAATACACAGCAATTATGATGAACACTGAACCTCAAAGACTGCAGTCAGTGCTGGTTTATTAATCCTTCTAATTTCTGACATCACTTCACCAGCACACTAAAGAACAAATCCTGCAAACTGCCCATGCCTAGAGACAGGGCTCAGTCACTCAGTAAGAACTGCTTATTCTATACCACAAAAGCAGAGAAAACACCTTTACAAGACACTTGTAAAACCACACAGACTACTGTACATCAAGAAGTTTTAGGTTTTACAGTTGTGCATTAAGTATCTCAACTTCTGTGCACCTGGAATGTATGTTTCTACAGAGTTTTCAAGAATGAGATTTAGAGCAGATTACAGATTTGAGCCCATCTGCATACATCCCTTGTAACATTTGCTGAAATTTTGTATATAATTCTTGCAACAATAAACTGTATTCTTTTCCAAAACAGTTCATGAAAACTGCATGGAATTCCATTGCAAACCTAATGCTTTCCTAATATGAGCACACCACATTGTCCTGGATGCTTTTCTTGGAACAAAAAAAGCCAAGATCCTTCACACACTTAATAATTTACCTCTCATTAAACCGTCCTACAACATCCTGGTGTGCCTCTGTTCTGTATCGAGAGTGTACATCCTGCAACAAGAAGAAAAAGTCAGTCTGGAGAATGGAAAGCAGTAACAGTGACACTGACAAGGTTGTTATTCATGGGACAACCCAACTTCTTTTCTGCTCTTGTGGATTAGAGTCTCCCTTTCCATCAAAACCACATCCTAGACAGGATTCTGCTTTTCTATTTGTTGTGAAATATCCACATTTTCCAAATCCTTGTTAAAAATGTACGTTTCCCATCAATATTTTCCACAATTTTCTTACTTATTCAAACCTACCATGGTCATTGTATAGAGCTGCTTCAGCGAGTTCATAGTTCTCAGGAGAATCACCACAATTCCACCCCCTTCTACTGTTTCAACAGTTCTAGCTAGCAGGTTTGGAGTCAAGGCTTCAAAATCCTAGGAAATAAAGAAAACTTCAAAGTTGCCTAGAACTCATCATTACAACTAACACCTACTAAAAGGAGGAAAAAAAAAACAAACTAAAAATATTATTTCAAAAAGCTTACTTGGCACTTGAAATTTGCATTAGTGTCCCATTAAAATTCTACCGTTCTATCTCACCCTCAGAAAACTTGTAAAACATCCCTAAGGCCTTACATCATTGAAGCAAAAAACACTGTTCCTGCAGCATTTAAACTGAAAGCAATAGACACTGCTGCAAAGTCCTTTTTAATTCAGAAGTTTAACTCCTTACCTGAAGAACACACATGCCAAAAGTGTTACCAAGAATCTTATGAGTTTCATTGTAATAACAGTAGCGAATATTTGTAGCTGCAATAAATAACTCAAAAGGATCATCATCCTTTATGTTCAAAGTCCCACTTTTAATCTTCTTCTGTAGCTGTCTCATCCTCTTCTTCCGGTGGCTGAAGAACAAAATTAAACATAAGTTTTCTTGGAAAAAGTTTTTTCTTGGAAATGCACTTCTGTGCATTCAGGCCTCTGTTCAAGTAGCTACTGGAAGTCACACTCAGCCTCCAAGGAAAAAAATCTTGGACCACAACTGCTGCTTTTACAATATGTTCCCATGTGCCCTCAGCCCAAAGGGGTGGGTATCACACAGAACCAGCTGGTTTTGAAACTACTTGGTTGGAATTATGCAGTTTCAGGCAACACTTCTTTCCTGAACTTGTGTGCAGTCTGTCAGTACGCACACAAATCTGAGAGTTTTAAACACTTTTTCAAAATGAAGGAATTATAATGCTTAATCTGCATTCAGTTCTAAATATTTCTAAGGCTAAAAAGCTAAGGACTTAAAAGTTTTGGCCTTTTGAAGTTAAAAAGGTGTGAGAAAGATTGGTCCAGAACAACAGATCTAGTGTTAGAGCTACAGAAAGAAATCAGAAGTACACAGTGCTTGTGTCAATTGTATTATGGAAACCAAATTTCAGTTCTGGAAAACCCAGCTTCCTGTAGTTCCTCCAAGAACTAATCTTGTTTCTCTTTACAACTGAATCATGACACCTACACTCAGCAGGCCAGTGACAGAGCTTTTCCTTCACACAGAGCAGCAACCATAGCAGAAGACACAAGTGGTATCTTACCTGCTAAAGCCCAGCTCCTTTTTGTAACACCATAGCACAGAGGGCCTGGCCTTTACAGTTGCTTTAGACAACATGTGATGAAGTATAACCACCTGCCAAAACACAGAAAACTTGGTGAAGAGCCATCCTCACAAGCTAACGTTAAAGAGCAAAATGTTTTTCTATACTGGATTTTACAGCTGTTTTCTACCAAGCACCCATGTGCAAAGCAGAGGGATCCCTTGACATGTGAATGTTTTGCTCCTTTTTACACAGATCTGTGAGTCTATGACTTCTCCAGGGCTCCATGACATTGAAGACACCTTATTACATCTATAATTTCTATAGCACTCCTCTTTGGCAGAGGTGCTAGCAATTGCACAAAGTCAAGGTATTTGTCACTTGGTATAGATTAACAAAACATATTTCAGTCTTCTACCATTTACAGAGATTTCATTTTCAACTTTAATTCTCCATTGGGTCTGGCAGCCCACCTCACTCCTATGGAGCCTCTTCATTCAGTCAGCACACTCACAGGCTACTTTGGAATCCAATTCATCAGGATGTGCAGAATTCACCCATCCACTTTCAAAGTTAATGACAACTTTATTCTACTGCCATCCGATCAACTCATTATTTCCCAAGCGTTTGCTTTTTTTTTTCTTCTAGTAACTAGCTTGTCTTACTTTCCTTAGAAACTGGAGCGAATGGAATTGACTTATCCTAAAACACTACAGTCTTGCAGTGCTCTTCTCCCCTTTCCACTCAAAAACCTCAAGTCTAGAGTCATAGAATCATAGAATCATAGAATTGTCTGGGTTGGAAGGGACCTCAGAGATCATCAAGTCCAACCCTTGACCCACTGCTGCAGTTGCTAGACTATGGCACTGAGTGCCACATCCAGTCTCTTTTTAAATATCTCCAGGGACGGAAAATCCGCCACTTCACTAGAAAGTCCATTCCAATGCCTGACCACCCTCTCCGTGAAGAAATTCTTTTTAATATTCAACCTAAACTTCCCCTGGCACAACTTAAAACCATGTCCTCTTGTCTTGTTGAAAGTTGCTTGGGAAAAGAGGCCAACCTCTGAAGTCTCTGAAGAGAAACGAGTTCAGTGGTTAATTTACTTCATACAATGTTACCAGGCAGGTCCAGTCCGAGTTGGGGTGTGGGGACACCTGCGAGATGTCAGTACCTAACACAGCGCTCGAGTGCAAAGCCCTGACACAACATAGCTGACAGGAAAAAAATATCACGCTAGCCAGAAAATGAAGCACATCTTTAAAAAAAAAAAATTACTCCTATTTGCCTGTACTCGCTTTTATTTAACGCTGACCAGCTTCTCGCACAGGAGATGCTGAGTGAGGGACGAAGTCTCCTCAGCTCCCCCTGGCGCCTCCGCGTCGCGCGCTCCCTCACAGCCGCCATCGCTCTGCCTCATCCCCGCCAGGCTTTAACTCTGCATTTACAGAGGAACAAACGGCTACCGGGGGAATTACAGACCCGCTACCGGTTTCAAAGGCTCTGTTCAAGATCAGTATTTCCCCTCCCGCCCCGCAAACGGAGTGAGCTGCCTCCGCCCGCCGGGATAAGCTACCTGATCCTTGCCGCGGTCGCCGACCACCACGAAGAGGGCCCGCTGCCGCTCCGCCACGCCGTTCTCGATCAACACCCGTATGCGGTTATCCACTTTCCGGCGCTGCATGGCTGCGGGGTGCTCGGACCTTCCCCTCACCTCCCTTTCCCCCGTCCCGTCCCTTCCCGCCCGGAGCCTTCTCCTCAGGCGGCAGCGAGCGTCCCGCCGGCTCGCGACAACCCGCGTGCGAGAGGCGGCGGGCGGGCGGGCGGGCGGGCGGGGCACGCGCGCGCCGCTCGCCGATGGAGGACCCCGAGGCTGCCGGCGCCGTTCGCCTGCGCTGCGGATGTACGTGCGCACATATATATATATAAAAATTATTTTATTTTGATCTTTATAAAGCTATTTTCCACAGGGTAAAGCAGCAGAGGGATTAAAGGAACACACAGGGATCAGAATCTCGACGGTGCATTTATTAAACGCCCCGCTTTGGCTCTGTGAAACCTCTCCCCCCACATGGCTGCCCCTGACTGGAAGGGGCACCCAGGGGATCGCTGCTCCTCCCAGGGATGGCTGCTCCTCCCAGGGATCGCTGCTCCTCCCAGGGATCGCTGCTCCTCCCAGGGATGGCTGCTCCTCCCAGGGATCGCTGCTCCTCCCACGGATCGCTGCTTCCCACAGGGATCGCTGCTCCTCCCAGGGATCGCTGCTTCCCACAGGGATCGCTGCTTCCCACAGGGATCGCCCTCTCGCTCCCAAGAGCTGGGTCAGGGGCTACCTGCACCCCGTTTGAGGAAAAAGTGGAAGGAAACTGCATCTTGGTCGTGACAGAGATGACAGCGAGATAGAGAAATGTGTCAATGGGTGCACCAAGGCCTCGGCTGAGATTGTGTCACTGTGAGAAAGTAAAAAGAAATAAAAGGTAATTGCTTAAATAACAAGGAGTCTCCATCCGGAAGGAGTTTTGGAAGCTACTTTTTAAAATTACCTTTATATCCTCAATTGCATACATGTGCCACCACTACGTAGCACCTGGAAACACCTGGAGTCCTAGGATGGACATGGAGAGTCCTAGAATAGGCTTGGATAGTCTTAGAATGGGCTTGGAATCCTAATATTTCTAGGGAAAAAAAAAATCTAAGATGATCATGACCTCCAAGACCATCCTGGCTCTCAAAACCCCAGACAGAGCAGTCCAGAACTTCCACATCTGTTCCATTTGTGTAATTCAGTGACTTTCGTCGGGCTGCAAAAAGGGGCTAAAACCAAACTTCAGTGGCAACAATGGTGGTTACTTTTTAAAATTTATTTTCCTAAAAGAAACTTGCTTGCAAACCCCAGCCCTGTTGGAGTAAACTCAGTGCCTCTCATGATTCAGAGGTTATGCCATTTCCACATACTGTGGCCCCAGGTGTCTTTTAAGAAGGGGAAAAAAACAGGCATTTGGATACAAATATTCCCATAGAAACATGAAAGAGCACATGTACAGAAAAATAACATCTTTAGGACATGTTATCATCAGATACTAAATTATGAAATCTCAAGGCAGACCAGAAACATTCCCAATAAAACTAGGTAGCTTGTAACATTTGAGCTCCACTCTTTAATAAAATCACAGCTTTTTGAAAGGCTTCTATACAAAATCCCAAATTGCACAACTGCAGAGCTGCAACAGGAACACAATTCATCAATCTGACTTGCTTTAAATTCCAGTGAGTTTTCAGAAGCACTGAATTAATTCTCAAACTGATAGAAAAACTACTCCTAGTAACCTACAATCTGTAACATGAACCTTTCAATACCAAAGTTGAGCCAAGCTATTTGCATAGATATATTTATTCTTAACTTTCAATACTGGGAAAAAAAAAAAAAAAAAAGAAAAAAAAAAGAAAAAAGTAGTTCTGAGCTTAAGACATTTGAACAATGAAGTCTTTAAAATCAGGTAACATCATAGGAAAGAGTGTGTTTAATACCACTGGATGTATTTTGGGATAATATACTAAGGTTTTAAAATATAGTAAAAATATGAGAAAAGTATTAATATCATAAAGGCTGTAAAACAGTGTTTTTTGAAGTGAACCCAGGAAAACCCAGTTACTGAGACAAAACCACCAAAGCAACAGAAGTGTAGCAAGACAATTCCTTAAGGTATGGGGAAAATATTTGTTTAAAAGGGAAGGACATAAAACATTTAAATAGATTTATTTTTCAAATGTTTACATAAGCCATGGACCAATTTGTTTTAAATGTTGAGTTAAAGAACTGCAAAGACATATATACAGGTATGTTTAAGGCCATCAGAAATTTTAAACCTGACAATTAACTAAAAGGTAATTCTGAAGACTTATTTTATATGGTAGATGCATTACTAAAATTTATTCTAAAATTGAATAGCTTCAAGAAAAAGAAATACATTGTATAAGCCTAATAGATAATTACTAAAATTTACCTTAATACCAAGTTTTCAGGTGTACTCTTGATCCAATATTTGAGCACATTTTTATAGAAAGGAGAAATTGGCCATCATAGCTGGAATCAAGCTAGTTACACCCATCATATTATTTTATGAACATGAAAGTGTGTGGGGAACAGAACCTAGTTTTACAACTAATGGGTTAACTGCAGCAAGAGCAAACACATCAATTTAATTCAGAACAAAATGTCAAGTTAGGCCAAAGTTTTCCTAGTACAGTTCTCTAAAGCACAGCAAATTGCTTTAGGATGTGCATTTTGGAAAACAACTCCCTTCCCTCCATTAAGGCTACACAGCCACCAAAAAAAAAAAAAAAAAAAAAAGTGGTTAATAGAATAGCACCTCATCCCTTAGATAAATCATTTAGAATATTAAGTTTCTCATCAGAGAATGACACACCACACCAAAAGCTCAGTAACATTTAGTTTCTGAAACCTTGTAGGAATTAGAGGCAGAAATCCAAGATGCTGCTTTTAAGTTTTCATCGAAGTGTGCAAGGGTCAGGGGCTCGCTTTCATGTAGAGGAAGAGACACAAAGTTTCTTCACTACAGCATAGAGCTCTTCTTTTAATGTTAGATGATTTGAATGCAACATCAAATCCCAGGCAGGTAGCTACAGTGGTTCTTAAATGCATGGAACCTTTCCTCTTGGAAAACCCACCAGGATGAAAAACATTTGAAGGTAAAAGTGAGCAGTATCTGCAACACTGGAAGTCTGAAGGACCTTCCCCACCTCTTCCCTCTGGAAAAACAAACTGGACTAACAGAAACACACTCTAAGTTCTTCATCTGATATTAAATAAGGGTTATAAGATTTTCTGAAAGTTCATGACAAAGCTCTTTCTGTTGTTACACCACTGCAACACAGCCAAGATTGGTATAAGAACAATTAAACACACAAATGCTGATGTTATGAACAAAGAAATAATAACCTTGTCATTTAGAGAAAAAGGAAACTACAAAATTTTGCCATGTTTGAGTTTCCAGTAAAGTTCCAGACAGTAATTATAACCATATTTATCCCAGTCTCAAATAAGGAAATTAACTTTCCAAGTTCAATAGGAACTTTATTGCTCAGGATCATTTCCCTGCTTGCTCTTCAGATGAGGCACTGATGTTTTGGTCAATCAGTGGTGAAGAACACCTACCCACTCCATCTGTGGAACTTTTTGATGGTGCCAGCTCAAGCAATTAAAAATCCTCTCAGTCCCATCCAGATTCAGTGCAGAGGGAACACTGCAAGAAGGTGAGATAGGAAAGACTAAAATACAGTCTACTTCATAGCTCCTAATCTCAAATCCAGCTATAAATTTATGTTTTCAAGTTATCAGTTTCAATACTTTGCATACACTTCAATCAAGACCAGTTTCAAACGAGCAAGAGGGATGATCTTTTGCTTTTAAGATGTGACTGGCAGCCTCATTAACGGGGCTGGTTAACGAGCAACATTCTCATGTCCCTTTTCTATCCACAGGAGGCTTGGGATGGAAGAAAATTGAAGAATGCAGCACAATTCTGTCTATTGAACTGTGACAATTTTATCTCAGATGTGCATTTGTAATGAATGGTTCTCGCAAAGAAGAGGTAAGAAAAGTCATCTACTCTGCTTAAGCAAAGCCAGAACTTAAAAAAAAAGAATGGAAAACCAAGCTTTTTCTGACCAGTTAGCTTTGGATCTTATTCTGCTGGACCACAAAGGTTTACACTTATTTCCTTTTAATTATACAAAGTTTAACCACTTTTTCAATAACATTTATAGTGTTTTCAATACTTGTCTAGAGGTAAGCCTTTTCACTAACTTTTCTGTCTCCAAAGTAGTTACTCAAATGCTATTTGGGGGGAAAGAAGGAAACTCAATCCATACTCTCAAACATGCATATGAAGGTAACCTGTATGCCAGTCAAAGAATCTGACTAACAAAAAAGGCCAGCAGGACATTTTGAGAAGACACATTTTCAAATTCTTTAACAAAGTCCCAGCAGAATACATTAACTGGCAATTGACAAGTCAGCATTACTCTTCCAACTGTTCTGGATGATGTTATGCTTCACAGATTACTACAAACAAAAGGCAGTAACTTAGAAAACAGGCATTGGTGAAGTCTGGAACTACCTTCACAGCAAAATCTGAAAGTTGTGTTGGTGAAATGTTGTTAAAAACACAGCCTGCATACAGGGAGAACACAGAAGTAAAAGGTAGGACAACTGACCTTGGGTATGACACACTGGACACAATTTCTGATTTTAAATATTTAGGTTGCAGCATGTCTAGGAAGGGTCTAAGCTTCCCCAGACACAACCAACATTTGGTGGAAACATCTGGGAACTCAAGTGATTTATAAATTACTTACTCAAGAACCCTGCATTATAGCCAAGAGGAAGTCAGATGCTGAAGCTAGAAGCTTGTTCTCACACACTGTTCATTATCACAGCCTAGTAATATTAGATAATAAAGCCCCTGCCAAAAGAACAATCTGTATCTAAGGCTGCCCTAAATTGTCTGCTATGCTCCCCAAAAGACTCATTCATAAAAAATCAAGTAAAACCACTGAAAGGTGCAACTGATGTGTCTACACACAGGCTCAGAAGTAGCACTTTCACTATGCTCACTCTCACTTCCCATGCACTGAGTCCTAAAGCAGCACCTCACTAAAATAAAAGCAGCTCTGAAGGGCTCTGCAACAGAACCAGCCCAGAACAGCCACCATTTGGCCTCAAAATAATCACTTATGACTGTCCTTGCTCAAAACGTGAGCCTTTTCAAAAAGAGTGCTTGTGATCTGGACATTACTCAGATCTAGAGCTAAATTATGGAGTGAAAATGCTTATAAGATCCCCTGAACAGGCCAGAAAGAACAGTCAGTGTCTCTAAGTGCCATATTGGGACTCAAGGCAGTTCTTCAAGTATACTGTTTATTAGATGTATGTATTGAGATTAGAGTCAGTGCAAATTCCCAGATGAAACACACCTAAGTATCTGACAGTTATTATTATAACACACATCCCTCAATAAGTGTACAGTAGAGCAGCTACTCTAAAGACCATTTTCACACATAAAAAGGCTTACAATATTCTGTTTTAATTTAGCCTCTCAGCTACCCAATGGTTTATTAATAAATTAAGAACAAAAAAACCAAAAAAAACCCCACCAAATAAAAATCCCCCCAAATAACCCCAAAACCCTAAGTGGAATGTTCTAATCCATTCAGTGGTCTTTAATTCACTATGCTGCAAGTTTACTGCCAAACTACAATTAGCTATTTAAGAAGCAATTGGTGTGCAATGGAAATTGCTGAATAGCTTGTCTTCTTACCAACCATTTATAAAGTAAGCTGATACACAAAACCAAAATAAAGAGTTCACTGTTTTCATACATCAGTTGAGGATTATAAGGTTTGTCTTTTTGTTTTTTTTCCAGTTAAAAAACAGTTGGGACCATTACCTCAGTAAGAGCTTCTTAAAAAAAGACACAGAACAGCAACTTCTCACCGGACTGCACTTTATATCATTATACTGGTATGGAATGTTTCTAGACCTTGACTGAAACTTCTGCTTCTAGCCATCAGCATCATTTAAAGATGTCTGGTATGTAATATTGCCTTCGTAAGTGGAACACTTCTCTCAGTAAAAATCTTTTTCATTTGTGCTCTTCACACAGAAAATGGAAAAGTGGTAGTCCCACCTATTTGTATGGAGTTTCAGACTATTTCACAACAAAGACAAAAAATCCAACAAAGTTCTGAAAGTTCAGTTGTGATACAAAGTAGGTATGACCCGCTAAGTGAAAACAACCTTCAATTTTGTACAGAACAGCTTAACAACTGTTCCTTAAATTTCACTTTCCCACAGGTAGACATTATTAGATGACCAATATTTAACATATATATAGCACTTTTCTTCTTGCACGTGCTATAGAATGCAACAGAACTACCAACACCTCGATGGAGGCAGCTATCCAAATATTCTCCCCACTGCAGAGAGAGTGCATGTGCGCAAAAGGTAGGCACAAGTGATTTTCCAAAGATTATACACCACAAGTATGCAGTAAAGCTTGAATAAGACTTGGTATTTTCTAGCTCCTAGTCTTATGGCATTATGTTTATACATTGCTGCCTTGATGAAAAGAAAAGTCTGTAAGAGAAAAGTTGCCCAGAAGTCACAGCTATTAGAATAAAATAAGAAAAACAGGAAGAGGGTTTACATCTATTCAGGAAAAAAAAAGAGAATCAGGGGATAAAAAATCCCAACCAACCTTATGAAATTCACCCCACTACATTAAACTTGTTTCAGTCGTTGAAAACCAGTGTTCCAGGATACCATTTTTATAAACATGTTTTATTTGTCTCGCTTATACCATTAGAACTGTAACTGCTGGCTGTCATTTCCCTTAAAAGGGGAAATCAATTCAAACACATATTGGTGCTTTTCAAAAGATAGCAATTAAAAGGGCAGCAGCAGCGGGCATTTGAGATTTCTTAAAACCTTCAAGGCTGCAGGAAAGACAAAAAGACATGTGACCAAAAGTGTTATGATTATCCATTAGAGATTTCCATCAGTACCGGCATCAGTTATTTAGGTGATAATACAGCAAGGTCAAGTATTAGTGACAGACAATGTCCAAGTCATAAGGAATGATAAAGAATACCAATCCTTACAAAAGTCATTGCTATCAAAGAAACTTTAAAGTGTTTCAAAGAGATATCTAAATACTTCACATCAAATATACAGTGGCCACCCAGGTTATATCTCACATATGTTGCAAAATTTTGATGTGCCAAATCAAAGCCTTTTTTTTTTATTTTGTTTTTTTTTTTTTCTTTTTTCTTTTTCTTTTTTTTTTTTTTTTTTTAAAAAATTACATCATTACACTAGCAGTTATGCAAGCAATCTTAAATCCTTAGCCACAGTAAACAGGGCCCTGGTGATGAGTGCTGTAGCTAAGGGTGCTGCTTCTTTTGTCAAAAACTGGCTAAAAGCCTATCTGTTATTTAGGGAAATATGCATTACTATGCATCTTTTAACTGTTCAGTGCTTCAATTTAACAGGAAAAAGTTGAAATGCAGTTGCTTTACCAAGCCACATTTCACTTTTCCCATCCTTTCATGGAAACTTTTTAAGTTTTGCCAACTGCCACCACAGTAAATCTTTACGTATTTGCAGATTTTATCCAATTTTGTTACATTGCTTTTAAATGTCAGAAGTGAGTCTTTGCTTTTTCCTGCCACTTCAGTTAACCATGGAGATTGGATCACCCTGAAAATTGCCTTTGTTGCTATACTCTTAGCAAGGGTGAGGAATCTGAATCTCATGTGCAAGGCTCAAGATGATGCTTAGGACAGAACATGCAGAGTAAACGTTGTTTCGTTCTTTTCCATTTCCAGGTAATATAAAGCTGGCAACTGTAGTCCTGTCATTATGGGCAATGAAAGTAGTCCCTTTACAACAAACTTCCTGCAAGGGAGAACAAATAGATAATAACTCTTCTGGTAACATGTATAGTACACTGGCCAGTGTGTTTTTGGCGTTTAACATAATCCTGTGAATTTATTTAATTCACTTGCTGAGCATTCATTTGAGGCATCCCTCTGTTTGGTCTTGGGGGCCCTCCACGACCTAGAAAACATACAAAAAGGCACTTAAATTATGCATAAAATCAGGTTATTTTTGAACATTCCTAAATGCTCTGGTCTAAACCGGGTAAGACTCAAATGTGTATCTATCTAGACTAATCTATGGCTCTAAAAGCTCCTTCAAATCACAACTTGACAGAATTCTTCACAACAGCCAGCTAAACTTCTACCACAAATTCAAAGGATCAGAGTGTTATTCAAGTCAGCAGGGACCTCAAGAGGTCCTCCAAGTCCAACCTCTGTTCAAAAGCAGGGTCAGCTCTGAGGGTCAGAGACAAATAAGCTTACTCTTGTGACCTGAATAAGGAATGAGGTCACTCTTTAAATCCAAAACTTCAGAAGTCAGATTGAAAACTTCGATTCATCCCAAATCAATTATTCACTAATCAGCAATCACCTCTAGGAGCTCCCCGAGGTCCACTTTGTCCAGAGCCACGCTTGAAATTCTGTTGGTACCCATCCTGAAGCAAAGGAATGAAAAACAGGAACAAAACTTTTTAAAAAACCTGGACATTTTGTTATTTTTCAGGAAGCTGTTGTCAATAAAATAGCTTTTAAAATAATATACAGTAACAAAACACCTGTGACTGCAACATACAGCATATTATTAGTTTAAATTTATCTCAGAAAAATGAATTCTTTCAACTACTAGTACCTAGCAGGAACTTTGAAACGTACAATGACAAATTCTCTCTCCAATTACAGGGTATGTTGTTCAATGTAAGAAACGCAAATTATATTAGTAATGAAAATTAGTTTTAATGGATTTAAGGTTTTTTTCCTGACAAATATTTAAGAAAGTTCTTTACAATTCACTCAACTTTGCTCTAGTTACTAGACTAATTTCTGCAGAGAGCAATCAGCCAAACAGAACATGTTTTCCAATTACAACCAGCTATTTAATATTCTGTCATTTCTAAATACCTGTTTAGTACCTGAAACCTTCACCTTCAAGAATAAAAGAAGTCCTTGGAAAAGTTTTCACTAATAGATCTGAGTGCTTTTGCTGATAGGTGCTTTTTTCCTTCTAGTTCTAGACTGTCAGAACATAACAGTATCTTACCCGCTGGTAGTTTGAGTAATCCCGAGGAGCATTAAATTGGGGCTGTGTGTAACCACTGTTTGGAGTGTTGGAAAAGGAAGGACGGTAGCCATCATATCCTCCTAAGGAACAGAGTATAAGTCTTTCATGTGGAAACGACAGCCTGTTACATTATGTTTCCATATAAAATAAAACAACATACAGTTACAGCGTCTTAGCTAAACCGGAGGAAAACTCCCCCTTTAATAGGTACTCTTTACCTGCAAGTCAAGTAACTGCAACAGCAGTGCTAATACTACAAGAAGAAACAAGTATGAAGACCTAGTAAGAACTGAGAGATGATAGCAATTCAGTGCCTTTCTCTAATAATCTGCATTTTGATTTATCCAATATTCAGTCCAGAGCCAGACATAAATCCTAGGAGCAAAATACAACAGCTGTGACTCACAAGGCTGTAACAACCAACTCAAGCAAGAAGCTGCTCCTAAGCCAAGACTCTCCTGAATACTGGGCACCATGTCCAAGGACTGGTCCAGTCCCATGGGTCCAGCACTTGTAAACCAGGTCAATTTTAAGCAGACAAGTAGTGGGTGACCACTTCATTCCCTACTACAATCACTTGCATTTTTGTTGCAGGTTTCTCCTCTGCTCTCCAACCATATTGGGAAAAGAACATGGCAAGAGCACATATTACTGTACTCATTGGTCTAATCACAGAACACATGACAAGGAAACCATCTCTCTCCCATTTTTACATGTACATCTTGCTAACACTGACAGCCACATCATCTCCAGGAATTGAGGAAGCTTTGATTTATCGAGATACACAGAATCATTCTTCTGTTCCAATTAGTCACCTCAGACTAATGACTTCTGACCTTTGTTTCTTGTATTTCTGCATTACCCAGCCTATTCTCAACATGAGGAAACAGGAAACACTTAAATATATTGCTTCTACCATAACTGGAAATAAAAAACTATTTTCAAGTATCAATTGGAATATGAATTCTTCACTTTAGAGTTGTAAAATTCTGTTGGATATTTCTATGTTTGATTACAATTGAAGTAGATGCTTAATCAAACACTAAACCTTCAGCACAGAACAGAAAAAAAAATGCTTATTTACATCCTAGTAACACACTTTCACCTAACCAAACACATAAGGTAGCTAAAGTTAAGCTAAAGCATATAAAATTTTTACTACACGTTTAAGTATCTGTACAAAGATCCTTCCTACAGTGTAAACCCCAAAAGTAGGTCAGTTTAGCACTTGACATTTGACATGGTGCTTCTGGAAAGAAAGAGAAGTCAAATGTATGAGTTGAATGAAGGTGTTTACCTCTGAATCCATTCGCCGGTCCCCTGTAACCGTTCATCAAGCCACGAGCCCCACGCGATCCCCCACGAGACACTCCTCGACTGTTATAGTAAGGCTGACTGTTACGTGGAAATCCAGTGTTCTGCTGGGGAGGTTGCTGGTGGTTACCTGCCACTTGGTGAGTCTGGTCCGGGGAACCATGGTAAGTACCAACCACTATTGTGGAAGTGGAGAGAAAAAAATGAAGTATTAAAATCTGTTTATGTTCCCGCGTATAATCACTTTCAACTCAAAATTCAAACCTTTGACATATCACTGAACACGTCACAAACTAAATGCAGTTAGGTGTAGCTGTGTCAAGTTGAGAATGATGGGAACATTTTAACAGAGCTGCCATTCTGTCTTCAGTATTTTTTATACAGGACATGTTAATTGAAAAGCAAGAGCAGGATAGCTTGAGACTATCTGCATTTTCCAAGTAAGGTTACTTTCAAGTGAGGTATACCACAACATCTTCACTTATATGCATTGTTGGGAATGAAGTGGATCACAAAAGTAATCCGAGGTCTATTGGTTCAGTAAGTGTAAAAAAAAAAATAAATTCTGTACATGAGCAAAACAGCTGTAAAATTTAGCCTGATCCCTAATGCTGAAGCAAGATGTCCAAGAAAATTTCTAGAGTGAAAATCCCTCTTGTACACAGGATATCACCCAATAGGCACCACAACTCTGTGTCTTCTACCCTCAGCCACAGAGCTCCCTTCCCCCCAGCTTCCCATTAATTCTCATGGAACGCATGCAGTGGTCATCCTTAGAAGAGTTTAATTTGTGCAGGTTTTGTTCTAAGGCCACAATTTCCATGTATTAACAGTTCCACTCACTGTTACAATAAGTTAAGAATTTTATACTACATGGCACACTTTCAGCACCAGCATTCCATAGAGTGTCTTTCTGCCTTGTGCCGTATATGGCTCAAAAACCATACCCATAATAATCTGGTTCTCCCTCTTCTCATCAACCCATCGCAGTATCAAAGTTTGCAAAGAAAACAAATCTCAAAATCATAATCTCAAAAAGTTACAGAGAAAAAAGATCCAGCTCTTTTTCCTTACTCCACCTCCAGCAGTTTTTAGCACTTCACCCTTGTCCTCTCTGTTCTGTGTCCTTCACTCAAAATCTCCCTCTGCATCTGCAAATTTTATCTCAGTTGCAAATGAGGGGAGTGCTGGCAGAACAGCAGCTTTGTACATGGACTTTATTGTTCAGGCTTGGGTTTGTTTTTTGGGTTTTTTTTGAAGTTGCTAACCTGGAAAGCATTTTGCCTGCTGTATTCAAATCATGCCCTGACTGTAGCTAAATGTTCTACATCTTCATGAACCTTGCACTATCTGTTGTAGTCAGTATTTGCTCTTAACTCCAGCTTACTATTTCCTTTTTAAATATCATCCCAAATAGTACAACCTTTTCATAAGCAAACTGAAGGATCATTCAGTCTCAAGATTAGCAGAGCAAATATTCAACTATACTTCTTTTTTCTTTAGAATAATCCTTTCTCCTGCTCATGTTTTTTAAACCCATGTGAAACTGAATCGAATGGCAAAATTCTATTAACAGCTGGAAAAATACATACACTGAATTTCACCTCTGTTTGATATTCAAACCAAGACAGAACAAGAAAAAACAGAACAAAACCAGAACAAATCTAGGAGTAATCTAGGAACATTTGAGACTGTGTGACATATTTTGATACATCATCTAGGACTTCATAGCCTGATCATCTGCTCTACTGAAGGTTCTGTCATTTTAGGTTTTGCTAAAAGAGTTTACCTGTCTGGAGTTGTTCTTGCTGAAGATCTGATTGTTCTACTTGGTGAGGCTGACTGGAGAAACTCTGGTTGTAACTGGCCTGGTACTGATTTTGCTGCTTAAGAGTTTCTGGCTCATTAACAGGAGGAACAGGTGCATTCATGTTGAATACCTACAATGTTAGAAAAATAGCTCTCTGGTCGAATTCATTTTTTTACAATTCCTCATTGCGTGTTGTTAAGTAGTATGCAAGTCTGAGAAATGTGAATAACCAAAGACTGTTTTATTGTAATTATATGACTGATTCCAGTGTTTGTGTAACAACAAAAGGAACAACTACCAAATTAAAGGGATTAAATATTCATTTACTACTTACTGTTTGCATGGATTGGAATGGAGCTGCATTAACATTGATTCCGCTGCTATGCAAAGGTTTGCTAGATCCAGCCTGGAACACTTGTGGCTGGGATGCAGTGGGAAGTGATGATGATGATGGGGTCTGGTCTGCATTCAGTGACATTGAAGCCTAATAATTAAAACAAGTAATATTTTAGCAGTTTTTGTATAATAATTTTTTTAAAATTAACTTGAAAACATCATTTGAAAAAAAAAAAAAAGTGACAACGCCTCAGATTCACCTCAACAAAAGAGTATTTTCTACTCCCACTGAACAGCCTCATTCATGACAACACAATGGGAGAGGAAAAATGTACCAGTCTTCTCTCTCATTAGCTTGAAACACAACTAGAAGGAACTACAGGGGGAAATGAAAATGTTTCTGGGCTAACTTCTAGCCAATGTGAAAAAATAAATCACATCTCCAACAACACTGATTCTGGCATGTTACTTCTAACTAAAAAATCTAGTAAAATAAAAGTCTGACAATGGAGGACTTACTGGTCACAGCCAGGCTCAAAATTTTCAAGTTAAACAGAACTGAAGAAACCCTATCAAAAGGTAACTAAAAACTACAAAACTTCATTTATGAAGAAACACAGACTAACATTTGATCACACCTGCAAGCAGAATCCTTCCCACCCTTGGAAATCTGACTTGCCTGAATCTGGTCAATTGATTCTTTCTGTGGCCGTTGCTCTGTTGTGTGAGAAGGCTGATACATGGGTTGGGAGGCTGTATATCCCTCACTTGTAGAAGAAACCAAAGGAACCTGACAAAATAAACCCCAAAGCCCCCAGAAGTCAGCTGATGCTCACACACAGTTTTATAAAAAGTCAGAGAACTCGGGAGTGACTGGTACACTCCAGTAAAATTTGTATTCCAGCAGGTCTTTACTACCATTACAAATTAACTACTTCAAAACCAAACGAGGCTCATCCTGATGTGTTTTAAATGACACCTCATCCTCTCTCTGCTAGATTTTCCTCTGTGGATATTTCTGAATCAGCTGTATATGTATTTGCTTTTACCAAGGAACATCCTTTTCCTCATCTGACACAATCCCAACTACCATGACGACAATGTGGAGGGAAGACAGAAACAGAGAAATACACACAAATTTAGATGAGAGAACTCCAAGCTCATACAAAAATAGGCAAGTGCTAGTACACAGTTGACTGAATTTGCTCATTCTACAGCCTCTGTTCCTCTACACAGAATCCAAACACTAGCCAGCTAAGCAGAGGACTTTGCATCTAAGACTATGGGGACTTTTGAGAGACAACTGATGGGTGCCTTGCTGAACATTCAAAAGGAAAGAGGCAAGTTTAGCTGCTACTTGCAAAGCCCCCAAGGGAATGACTGGCAGTACTGGGTGAGGTAAGGAAAGAAAGAGAAAAAAATCCACTGGATTAAGTCACAGACAGAATTTAACAGTGAAATAAAACCTAGTTCTGAGAGAACTCTTTGCCAAAAAAAAGTTAAAATGTTTACCTACAAAACACAACTGCTGAAAGTACTAACACTCCAGTAAATAAATACAGAGGAAACAAGAAAAAAAACATATTTCTTTCTATACAAATGAGTTTGTAATTTATCTAAAATTGCAGATGTAATCTGGACACGATAATGCAAGCAATTTATACTATCATTACTCCAAGATACATAGTCTCTCCAGATTTTCATTTCAGTTTTCAAATGCCTACAGGGATTGGATTCTTTACTTGAGACCAGAGTCAGAGATGTTACAGATGCTTAACATAAAATCACAACACTTTGATCACCAGACATCTCCCTAAGAAACTCACATACCTTAATGAGAAGGTGAATATATCATTTGCACACTGCATTTCTGGAAAGCTCAAGTGAAAACAGCACTCCAACTAATTCTGACTGCTCTACAACTCCAGTATTAAAATACAATCCAAGCAAACAATTGGAACTAATCCTTAACAGAACAAGTCAAAAACACCACCACAAACAATAGAAATCCACTAAACCTACTTATGGTCTGACACCCACATGAAAAGATACAGGCTGCCTTTAACCAAGTAATTTTGGTTTTGGCATTTTTGTCACAATTAAGTATATGAGGGACAACTTGCTTTTCTCTAAATCAAAAATTTTACTAGACACAATTTAACATTAAAGAAAACACTGCCTGGCGAAGACTGACATGTCAAATTATTAGTTCATCTTGAACAGAATGCACAGAGAAATCTGAAGTTAAACTGCACAGAAAATGACTACACAGAGAGGTATTCCAAACTAAGTCCTTCCTCTCTCTCATAAAAATATTACATCCCCGTTACATGTGATACAGATTTTAAATGATGGAAACACAGGCACATAGAAATCAATTTGTGAAATGAAAATCACATCCACCCACCTAACTTGGAAGAATGATGTGAGCTCCACAGACTGAAAGAACTGGTAATGGCTGAGAAGGCCACATTGGACCATTAAAATGAGCAGTGCAAACTGCAACTGCTTCTGTGCTTGTGTCCTTTGGCTTAAGATACCTCTACTCCTAAATGCAACTTCCTCAATAAACCCATAATTCAACCTTGAACCTGACAGCTTTCCAAAAAGGGCAATGCCTCATAAGGCTCCATTAACGAAAATATGCATTGCCTGCATAGCATAAAAACTGCACATAGCAATGCCTGTGACAGTGCTGAAGAGGTAACAGAGAGAACCTCTTCCCCAAAATCAGAACTTCAGCTTTAAGTTTCTCATATAGTTAGGGATAAAATCTTACTACAACATAAAATCAAGACTAAAATCAATTTAAAATCCAATATCCAGTTTAATAAATGTTTTACCTGTGTAGCTTCTGGTTGCACAGGAACTTGATTTGGCTGGGCAAGTCTTGACTCAGCATGAACTGAAAGAGAAGAATTTCACTTAGTACAATCAAACCTTTTAGAGAAGCATCTTATCTAATTTAGTTGAGACCTCATCACTGAAAAGATTATTATGCCTTTAGCAATGCAAAGCTCTACTGAAAATACCAATTACCATTTCCAAGCTAAGTACGGTTTTCCCAGTTGTCCAAAATAAGACAGCAATTTGCAAAAGACTAAGAAAAACTTTATTTGTGCCATTTAAAAAAAAGTTGTAAACACTCCAGGCAATACCTAGTAAGGCAAGTGAGAATCTGAAGTCTACAAATATCATGCTTCCTCCTCAAAAGTATAATCACCCTTCTGAGAAAAACACACTCCTAACTGTGATGCAGTGACCCTTTTACTATGCATCAGTCACTGAAGCATTTCTAATCAGATGACTTGTAGGCTTCCCCAATATTTGTTTAAGATTTACCATTACAAACCTGGAGGGCAAACCATTTGTGGCATGTCCAAATTCTGTGCTGGATTCATGGGCTGTGCAGATACAATGGCAGGATCAAGTGTTTGGTTCTCAAATTCCAGCATAGAGTCCTGGGGGAAAAAAAATTAAAAATATTAAAATCAAATATAATTTACTGTATTTTAAAAATATTAACATTGAGAGTACAGAAGCAACTAGGCATGAAAAGGAAGCTTAGTCCACAGTAACACAACTGCTGCTTATATCATACATTTTAAATACTAAAGATACTAAAACTTCCAAAATGCATTTATTGCAATAAAAATTCAGACCATGTACACAAATTAAGAGTTTATATGACATAAAGTAACTACAGGGAGACTTCATACATAGACAGAATAGGCAGTCAACTAATCTTTATTCTTTATCCTAAATTAGCACTTTGTAGGGGAAAAAACAAAAGGAGCATAAGCAGTTTATGCCTCATTTGTTACCAAGGTGTCTACTCTTTCTTTGTGGAGGAAGAAGAGGGAAGAGAGGCTTTTTCTGATTTATTCCATTATCTCCTGCATTTCTGGTTGCTCTGCTTTTAGATGCTGAAAGCTAGCCTTCAAGAAGCAACCCAAAAAGTATTCTGCTCATGTGTAGCAGAGGTTTTTCGTAAGACAAAATTCAGAACTGGCTTACAGAAGGGATATTTTCAGCTAGTCTCATTTAAGCGGAATACATAACAACACCCAGTAATGCCTTCTCTGTAGATTTAGTACAAAGAAGGACCAAAAAGGTAAATAACATTCTAATTGTACTTAGCAATACAGGCTTGCAGGCTTTGTAGTTTTCAAACAAATTGCAGTAGACTCTTTAAATGACAAGTAACAGCCCAAAAGTGCTGTTTTGTTTCTTCAGTTCCAGCTTCAGGGTAGGCCAGCAGATTCATGAGCATACCTGCATGAAGTTATAGGGGCCCTGCATCTGTGCCATGAGGTCCTGTACTCGCTGTCTTCTAACAAGAGGATCTGCTTGAGCCACAGTAGTGAGCGTGTGAGGTTCAGGAACTGGAGGAGATGTAGCTTGTGTCTGTTGCTGCAGTGAATTTACAACCTAAGAAGAAACAAACAGACTGAAATTTCAGCTTAAGGTAAGTGACTCTGTAGTTCTTGAAAATTATGACTATTGCCCCAAAAATACTGCCTAGACAATACTGGTGGCAAGCTACTCATGAAAGCGCTTCATGATGGTAGAGTGTGCTCTAGTTGCTTTCCATCCACTCTAATCCCTAAGAACAGCATTACCAAAAAATTTGTTCAGTATTTACAGGTATTTTTTTAGAGCAGGATTTGAGACAGCAATTTATCAACATCTGGTATTCAAAGAAAGTCAGGGAAGAGGTTTCAGAAATATGCACATATGGAGAAAATTCTTTTGTTATGCCTTCTTAGTACTAAGTAGAGTCAGAATTTTCTTAATTCTGAATTTCAAAACGCAAATTTTCATAGCCACATCAAGTTCAAGTGTTATCCTAGCTAGATAGGATAAAACAACAAGACAGCACCATGGGAGGACACCAAAAGCAGAAAATCAACTCAGAACAGAAAAGAAAGCTCAGATTCACTAGACAAATTGCAATATGGTGCACATAAACAAAGACACCACAGCAAGATGCTTTCAAATACCACCTTAAAGATAGCAGAGCAACCTTGAGATAAACATGAACATCTAAACAAATCCATCACAAAACAGCTTGAAAAGTCCAGCTGAGCAGCACAAAAGTAGCACTTTCACACAGCTGAGCAGTCTTAGGCAACTCCCATAACACAGAAGTGCCACTTTCAAGTTGCATTCATGTTAACAACTGTCCTTTAAAATCGTTGTCAATAACTTGTTTACCTGCTTCTCTATTCCCATGAGCTTTTAAATATTAATAATCTTCCAGATAAACAGGTAAGCCTTAAACTTAACAGTTGCACAACATATAAATTAGTATACACACACCTGAAAGTTAAAAATATTTATGTGAAATGTCTGGCTTCTTGTTATAATGGCAGTCAACAGATTTTTGGACAAGAGTCAGGACAAGTAAAAAAACAGCTTTATTTTAGACCCCTCCTATAGTCACAATTCTGAGCTATGAAGGTTAACTCCCTCTATCCACTCTCAAAGCCTGAAATTATTTTAAAAACTTGTCAAAGGAACCTACAGCATGTTCCAGTATTTCTACTCCTTGCTCAGAATTGTAACTGTAACATGACATTCTGCACATGCAACTGTCTCACAAACAAAAATTACACTTTCCTTGGCCAAATCCCTAGACATCTGTAATAGAAAATTAAACAGAAAATAGAATAGGAATCTGTAAACAAAAATAAAAACCAAGCACAGCCTACACTCTTCTTCAAGGTTCCCTTCAGATCCAGATCTCCCTTACTAGCCATCCAAAGAGAAGGAATTTACAATTCCCATGGATTATACCCTAGGGCTGTCCACACTGGAAAACAACCACAGCTGCTCTGATGTATTAAACAGTCCTCAAACTCCAAATTATGGACTGCTTCCAAGTTAACAATTAAGCCCTGTGATTTAAAAAACAAAACCAAAAACCTTAAAATGTTAGAGCACATATACAGACTCCTTGAGTATTACAATCTTTTAGAATGAAAGCAGAGGAAAAAAGAAAACTGGATGTCTAGGTGAAACTTCAGAGGTAAAACCAACAGTTATACAATTACAAAAAATGCTCTTGAGGTATTTCTGTACTTTCACTCAACTTATGCAATCTGTCATTCATAACAATTTGGTACCTTCGAGAAAAAGCAAGTTGATGGACGAACATTTATCAAACATTTCCCTTTTCCACAAGTAGTATGACAGTAATTTCAGATGATGCTTTATGTTTTACATTGCCTTTTTCAAACTTGTTTTTTAATGCCAAAAAAATTTGTTTACAGCCTATTCCTTTATCACCATCAGGTATTTTGATCTACTATAAACATAGCAGGATGAACCTACTCAAAAAGTAACAAGTTCTGCCTGTTAGGCTGCCAGTGGACAGGCTGCAGTTCTAAAGTTAACAGCTTTCTAACAGTCTGCTGCATGAAAAAGGTAGAGAGACTACTCAAATAGCAACTTATTACCCACTCAGACATCTCCATTCATCTTGGGGGCACAGCAGCAAGGAAAAACTTTTTTTAAGAGAGCGGAACCTCTCTGCAGAGTAGTATTTAACTCATCAGACTGCCTGCTCACCTGAGACCCTGCCTCCTGACACTCTGCCCCTTCACCTTCTCAGTAGGCAGAGCTGCCCAGACACAATTAGAGGAGAATGACAAAGTACAAAAAGCCAGGGGGCAAAGGAGGAGACGTAAAAACAGAATTTTAGTGAAATCCCAAACCAACAAGAATGAACTTGTAGTCTGGCAGTCACAGCACAGTTTCCAGTTCTACAAAAAATACACCTGCATCCCAAGTTCCATAGCCTAAAACACAGAGAACTCTGCATACAAGCAGATTCAGGTACTTATTATAAAGCAAATGGTTAAAACCACATAAAACACAACAACTCCAATAACAACAACAAGTTCAAAACACCCTCAGCAAAAACAAACCCCACAAACAAAACCCCCAGTGTTACCAATAACGGGCATCTTCACCAAAATTAAAACATCATACAATCCATATGCAAATACACTTTGAGAATTCACAATTCTGATTTAAAACTTATGGAACATACAGAAATGTGACTCTGAGACGCTGTCACTTCTCAAACTACAGACATAAAATAGCACAGAAATCTTGAATCTATCACATCTATTGAGGTTTACTGAAAAGAGATGACTTTCTGATAGCCTTCCTCTTCATAAAGAGCAATGGAAATCTTGTGTGTAAATGTTGTCTTTCAGAACACAATCAACTTCTGAAGTTAACAGCTCACAATCACAGCTCTTACTACACTATTGTCACAATTACCTTGAGCTGAAGAGCACAGAAACTACGTACATAAAGTGTGTATCATCATCTTCCCTAAGGACAACTCAGTTGCATTTCCAAGAGAAACAGCATTTTGGTGCCAGCAAGAACAGCAAGAGCAATTTCAAAGACAGCTTTTCTCAACCATCCCTTCTTCTGTTAATTGTGAGAAAATTAAGTTCTTAACTGTGAAGAAACAGTCTTCAACTTTAAAGTTTTCTAAATTGCTCATTTGCACATAGTCCTCTAAGAATGACCGGGAGAGAAAGGAGAACTGAAGCATATATTTATTCTTTGCAATGTTCTACAAAAGCAAAGCTGTCAGAAGCCAGATTTAGTTGACTAGCAAAGATGTGGAAAGTTAGGGGTTTCTGAAATCAGTCTGATACAAAACTACAACCTGGATGCTGTTACCTTACTGGTACAGTTACTCCATATTACTATTACTCCCACGAGGTAGAGCCTGAATTTTCAACTGCGAACTATACAGCCTTATAGTTTAAAAGCAGAGGGAAGCACAACAGCCTTCAATTGTAAGGACATTTCCTAAACACTGATGTCTTCATCTTAGTATTAAGAACTACAGAGAACTGAACTTCTAAACTACTCTGGACACTTGGTAAAAATATGGATGCAATTTGGGTTTAATTCAAGATAAAGACAGCATTAACTTTAAAATCCTTTGTCTTTTAAGAATGCCCTAATCAAGCATGACCTTAGTCTGCTTTTAAAGGGTTTATCAGTATCAATGATATTTTAAGGTTTTTTAAGTAAGGGAATGGAATACTATGACAAGTTACTACCAAAATCATTCACGTACATGATAAAGTTGTTTAGTTAGTTATAGAAGCCTCACACCCAACCTAAGTATTAATAAATCTCTCAGTGGTCTTTAGCATTCCAACATAACAAAGCTCAGTCAGACTGAATGGAAAATTAGGCAGATAAAAGAACTATATCAAAATGGCTCCTTTTTCACCACTTGAAGAGGGAACTCTTACTTCACTCCTCTATTTTAAAGAGCCCAAAGACACCATGTATGAGTCCAAAAACTGACCATCTGTAATTTGCTGATACAGAAGGCTAAAGTAGAACATAAATTTTATCTCCAGCAATTGAAAGCTGCTTCTCATAGCATTTTCTAACAAACGGCTACAATACAATTTCCAGCATACCAAACACCTGAATGATTCCATGTGACTTGTCCTTTCCAGTACATAAAGAATACAAATTCTAGTACAACAAAATGGACAAGAACGGATACCATTAGCAATGTACCACAAATATCACAAGTTAACACCCACTCAATGGTGAACTAGTAACAAGTTAAACAGTGGGAACTATAGTTCTTGAATACAGGCTTATTTTAACACAAAATTACCTGTATATGCAATCTGGAGTAGAAATTAGTTAAGATACTACTATTCAGCTCCCTTTCCATGGAACACACAACTAGGCCATCCTTTCAGCATCCGTGTAGTTTCAGTTCAATATCTGCAAAGTTCTCTTAAAAAAAGTCTTCGAAAGATCTTCTAGGTCTTTTTAAGCTTAAGACTTTTAAGTGCCCATTTCCCAAGAAAGCCACTACAGAACAAAAGCAAGTTCTCCGCAAACTTATCCAGACTGCTCAGGTTTTGGGTTTTTTTCAGGTTCTCCTGAACTAAATATGTAATTGCAAAATGAGTAGCAAGTTCAAGCCTACTTAAATATATGTATTTTTATATATACTGGGGGAGAAGGGATGCAATACTAAAACCTATCACGAATTGGGAGTCAGCAGAAACAGGGATTGCAATTTTACCTGCAGTACACAAGATCTTACCTCAACCGTTTCAACTGTCCACTCATCTACCTGTTCCTTCTCACTACTGCTGAACTGAGTCTCTGCCATGAATTGTCTGTTTACATACTAAAATAAAAATAAGAAAGGGTATGAAAGTAAAAGTAAGTGGCATTAAAGCTATACAAAATGACAATCTTTCCAGTGAATAATACCTCAGTTGATTCAACTTCAGTTGGTTCAGTAAATTCTTCTGCTGGATCAGGTTCTGAAAAAAAAAAATACCATGTATGTGAAGAAAAAGAACCCCATGTTACAGACGTAAAAGATACAATGTTAACTGAAAAAAAATCTCCCCAAATCTTAAGGAAGTTTGATGCATTCCTGTAGTCATTTATAAAAAGCTACTGTGACTGTGGACAATTAATATACAGGAACTACAGCTACAATTAACAATGATGACACATTTACTCCTAAGTGACATAACAGCTAGTATTAGAAGCCTGTTATACATTAAGGAAGAATAGTCTTGTCACACATCTTCAAGGGGATGAGATTTTGCATAGATTTGAAATTAGAGCCTCGGTACTACCAACAAAACCATCAGGAAAATAAACAATAGCAAAGATTCTCAGAATTCTGAATTAAAATGAAAAAAACCAATCACATAAATAATAATACCCCAAATTTTCAATTTTCTCCACAGCATATTCAAAAAGGAAAAACAGTCATGAATGTCCAAGTTTGATACCATGTTTTTGAGTTTCTAAAACATGTAAACATTACTCTTTGCTTCAAAAACTTTTCCTTCTAACAAATCATTAAACTGGTGGAACCACTGAGATAAAGGCTCAGACAACTGCAACTTTTTATTGTAATAACCAGACTTTTTTTTTTAATAAATCACAATGAGAAGTTCTACAGGAAAATAAAAAAGGAAAGAGATTATGTCAATAATTTTAATTTGCATAAATCTGCTTCTAATAATTTTTTCAGCCTGGGTTCTTATTTCAGGTGGACAAATGCTTGAAGATGCACAACTCTGCTTTTCCTTCCTCATGGCTTAGTGCAGGGCTGAATGAATGGCTGAACTCCCCTACAGATATTGCCTGGCTAGATGTGTCCTTGGTTATCAAGGAATTGCACTTGTATTCAAAACACCAATATATCCAAACACCTCAGAGACAAGTGCTTATTGCACTTAAAATTGCATTTGCAATGTTATCAGATTGATCCAAACAGACAAGGCAGTACAACAGAAATATGCCAGTCACAAGGGATCTCTATATTCTTACCAGCTTCTGCTACAGTGTCCTCTACTGCGGGTGCAGGTGCTGCCTCCTCTTCCTCACATAATCCATTCTGGTGGTTATGGGTGCTATCAAAGTAACTAGTTTGAAGAATACGTTCAACAATCTCCTTTAGCACTTTATCTAGAAAAAATGGAAGTTAAAGATTAACAGTTACAATCCTAATCATCTTTTACTTCCTTCCCCAAGATCCCACAGAAATTTTGTTGTCCTTTTGCTGGATGGATTATGCTGCACCAAGCTAGTCCAAGTACACCACTGTTACAAAATTATTTGTCTTACTAGGTCATATTAGATAGATCCATTAACCATCAACTTGTATTCAGAACATTCTGAAAGCCACAGAGAATCTTGAAAGTATATAATATTCTTTAAGAAGATTTCTGAAACACTTTACAGTGAGGTAAAGTTCATTAATTACCTTACTTTTATTCATGCAATATCCACAATCTTTGGTTGCTTAGTTTTCTGTTTGGAACATTTTAGGAACTCACCGAATTCTCCACTGTAACTTACTTTGTTTATAATTTCCTAATTAAAAAACCTTACTCTGAGTCAACTTCTTACAAAACAACCACCAGTACTGTGGCCACAGGTACCACCTTCATAAAGGTTCATTCCCCTGAGGGGAAACTGCTCAGAACAGCCTTTTTGAGTGAAACAAGCACAAGCCTGCACTTCATGCCTAAGCTGAGTGCTGTGGTGTCTTCACCCGAAACAAACCAACCACACTGGCAAGGGAGCATTTCTGTCTGTCCAGGCCAACAAAAAACTAAAACAGACTCAAAATGGAAGCTTCACAATGCATACCTGGCAAGAGATTCATCAATCAAACCAGGGCAATACCAGAATGGTTTTTTTGATGGAGACAAGGGGGAGCAGAACACATCACACTGAACAAGGCCATGCCAGTTTATATATTGGGTCATATTATTGACAAAGTTCCTTGGTCACACACATATTTCCAGTAAACAAAGAACTGCTACTGAGCACCACCAGCAGCAGAGTACTGCTAAAACAGCAGGAGTGGACTAATCTTAAACACAGGGTAACTCTGCATCATCAGTTAAAAAAAAACAAACAACATAACACCACACAGTAAGTTCACCCTTCAGTAAGTTATTCTGTGACAGTTCAGCTAAGGTCTGAAAAAAAGGAGCCATGCTAAAAACTTGGAAAGGTAATTACCCACCCAAGTTCTCTTGTATCAGTCACTGTATTTTAATTCAAGCACTAATTCAGGGCTCTCTCTTAACACAGAGACTATAACTTACAGGTTGTTCCACAAACTTGTTTTTCCTTCCCTTCCAGTAGGTCCCAGAGGTGAACAGATGCTTGCTCATACTGCTCATTCAACCTTAAAAAAATAAATAAGAGTTCATTTCTTACCAAGTGTTTAAAATACCACTGACTGTCAACGATAAAGGACTTTGCTGTAAACCTACCTCACATTCATGTCTCGTTCAGGGTAAACTAGCTTGTAAAACTCATCCAGCATTGTCAGTTCTTCCTCTGTCAGTACTGGCACTCCATTTGACCCCTGTTTCAAGTCATTGCGCACTTCATCATCACCCAACTTGTCCAAAATAAACTGTAGCTCTAGCACAGTTTTTAAACGCTTCTGCTCAGCTTCTTCTCGCATCAGTTGCTCCCTGCGAGCTGTCTTTTTTATTGTTTTCTGGATCTGTTTAAAATGAAATTTTCAATTGCTTAAACTTGGATTCTGTGATGGATCTTGCCCTAGAATGCCACTTATCGATGTGAAATCAAAGCAGAATACCTTGTGAAATGTGAGTAATGTGTTTTAAGCAAGTCAAAACCTTGCAAATTAAGACAAACTTTAAAATCAATGCCACAGACTTTGGGTCATACTGAATCTTGACCACACTCTTAACTTGAAGGCTGCACCTCTTCATGATTTACAAGCAGTTAAGTTAAGCAACTGCAGTTACGTGTAAACTTCAGATACAAATGTTTTAACTGAAGTAAGCCCAGCTTGCTATTACCCAATTCCTTTATGAATTATTCTGTAAATACAAAGTGATTTTGATCTAGATGAATGTGACAAAAAAGTACAAAATTAAGTTCCTTTTGGAAAAACAATTTAAAGCTTTAAAAAAAACTTCAAGGGGATTCACAGAAATCAGACAAGGCACAGAGAAAAGCAACTCAACTGACAGAGTAGTTGCCTCATAAGTGGATATTAAGTCTTGGGTTCTTCAGTTTGGAGGAGTAATAGTGACCCACATTTTTTATAAAGGCCACAAAGGCAAACAGATAGCATGAACAGAGCAGTTATTCACTATATCCCCTGATAGTAGGAGGGGGATATTGAAACTACTAGGAGATCAGCTTAAAATAGATAAACAAAAGTACTCTTGTTTCTCACACACCATGAGAGGGAACTCATGGAATGTTTGGCCACGAAGGCTTGGGGAGATAAGACAGTATCAGCAAGTTCAGAAAGGATTTTAACAAGTTCTTGGACATGAGGTCCAGACATTAAAGGGAACAAGAATGCACCTAACTCCCCAACATTCTGTTTGATGATCACAGATGACATAAGGGAATGGATGACAGATAATCAGCAGCTTTGTACTCTACATAGCACTTCTGCAACTGCTGCCCTAATAGTGGGCTAAATGCATCATTAGTCTGACCCTACAGGATGTTTCTTCCAGTCTTAATCCAACACTAGCATCCAAAATCCACCTTGCCTGCTCTGTAGTTATACAAAAGCTGTTGAATTTCTGTTGCAAAAAATGCAGATCTTGAGAGCAACTTCCTCCCTTTGAAAATTCCCTTTTTCAAAATCAAATCTCAAAAATCAAACCAATTCCCACCAGCAAAAACTGCAACCAAGTTTCAAAGCAAAGCATCATTTTATCACTTGTGGATTCACTCTCTTCTTTTAGCTGTCAGCTGACCTGAAATATTTCAGGACAAACTTGTCAGAAGTTCTTAATTACTAACATCCCATAAACATACACAGAGCTGGGCCTATAAATTTACAACCACATCAGATGTAGAAAGCAGTTCATAATGTGAGGCTGCTGATGCCCTTCATATTATCACAGTCTGTTCACAAACTAAATACACTTGTTAGACCAGTCTGCTGCACTAATATCAACTACACAACGAATTCCATCAATGTTGCTGCTCTTTCTGTAACTCATTAACTCTATCTGCATTACTGCATTTAGAATCAGCCAGTCCTGTAGAATGGGTCATGCTCTCAGCTTGCCCCAGAATTCTTCTTCCAAAACCACTGCGCAAGTTTGAAATGCATCTTTTTGTTCACAGCTCTTGGCATAGGAAATATAGCAAAAGTTTTTCATACAGCTGTTAACTGTCTACCAGAATTTTCAGAGTTAGAACTTCTTGATTACATTATTATTCTACATCCTTGATAAAAACACTACCCTCAAAGATTACCTGTTTTACTAGTGTTGTTAACCTACACTTTATGAAAACACTATCAATTTCATCTCATACTGCAAGTTCATGCTGAGCTCACAATAACAAGACAGTGAAAATAATGAAAAAGAAACTGCAATGCTTTTGGTTGCTGAGACTTGATATCCTATGAGAAAATGAAGACATGAAAACCCTCAGCCACTTGCCAAAGAGAGAAGCAGGCCTGTGAAATCTCTGGGTTAAGAAAAGTTTACTACTGGCAGCAAGTGGCTGTCTATGCTGTTGCATGACAGGGCTTTTTTAATGATGCCATTTTCCACAGTTACACTTTGTTGGAAAATTACATTATTTTTTTTCCCCATACATTTATGTAGTCCATGAGAAAAATCTTTTATGAATGCCTTAGAAAATCTTACACAAACTAGTACACAGAGTAAATGAAAATAGCCAAACACACCAGAAATCATTTGTCTCTGTAAATAGAGATAACTACTGCATCTAGTATTAGTGAGAGTTTAAAGCCCAAGTGTTCAGGATTGCAGCTCACAGCCCACATTGCACCACTTACTCTTTACTTACATCTTGGCTCAGAGCCATAAAACTCCTCTGCAGTTCTTTAGCAAATTCCAGATTATTTGTCACTTCCTGATATTTTGACACCGCATCCTTAAAAAATAAACAAAAACAGAAAAAACAAAAAAATCCCATCAGAAATAGAACAAAATACATACTTCTAGCAAAAAAAAAACCTCATATTTTGATTTCTTATATGAGCATCCCTGAATGGGCTGCCAAAATGTTACATTAAATTTGTATCTTCACTGGCTAAAATACTGAAAGGACTTCCACATGTCTTTAGGCCTCTAGTTTCGCAGATAAATATGCTAGAGCATATGCACATATACTCTTACATGCACGAAATACTAGTTTCATGTTTGGCTTTGGACAGATTCTGCCAAAAAAAACCTGGTAGACTGGAGAAAAAGGGAAGCAGAGTCATCTCAGAACTCAAACTGCTCAACAGTTATCTTGAGGCAGATTAATCATCAAAACACTATACAGAATCTATGTTTCCTTCTCCAGAAATCTGTATTGTTTGCTATTTTCTTACATCTAATGTTCTGATTTGCACCACAACAGTCCAAACTCCTTAACCCATTCAGCAGTATTGAGAAGTTAGAGACTCAGATCAGGGGGAAAAGAACACCTAAAACATTTTCACTCCTGTTCTGCCAAAATTAATAGTGATTATGGTTTTGGTAAGAACAGTTAAGCCACTGAAAAGGTAAGGTCCTTCTTTCTTGGAAAGGCAAGGACCATGAACTGTATTTGTTTTTTTTTTCCTCTTCAGGATTTCAACTGGAACATGTATTACATATTAGAGACACATGAGGTGACTGACAAAATTCATCATTCTTATCTTATTTGCAGCAGCAAAAGACATAGGTGACAACAATAAATACTTTCAGTATTTCTCCAACCAAAAAAAGATTGCACCTTTTATGACATGTGGTAGTCAGACTGTGGTCTTCATAAAACTAAATTAATGAGCCTCCCTCTGCAATACGAAATGTCAGTATGTTCCCTGCTCATCAACAAAAAATTTCTCATGGCTTGCTGTCACAATAAGCCATTAAAAAATAAAAATATACTGGTCAGTGGTATTTCAGTCTTCAGTTGGCAGAGAAGCAGCAAAGCAAAGCCTAGACAGATGAAAAGATCACATGGACCAAGGGGAAACAGCTAATTCTTTTAATTGTGAACAGCTGCAATAGTTGCAGGGTACATTTTTTTCCTTCCCTCTTTTTATGTTAAATATAATCAACAAAATGTTGGTTACTGAGCATTCTTGTAAGTATCAATATATATGTCTGCAACATACAACTGAATTTAATTTCCTATTTGCTTTACATTTAATGCAACTGGAATACTGCTGTTGAGTCAAGCTCTACAATAACCTACTTAAAGAACCAGCCACACCAAGGAGGGAAGCAGCACACCTCCAGTAAACCCAGCTTATCTAGAGACCCATATCTGCTGCTGTGACATACAAATGGATGCAGCTTATTCTCAGGGCCCTTCAGAATTTGCTCCAAGCTAATTTTTCAACTAGACTGCACAATATTTACAAGCTACCACCAAGCTGGCCAGGTTCCTGAAGTTGTCAATGGGCACTTTCTGCAAAGAAAAGGATGACGTCCACACAACCTAAAAAGGTATTATTTAGCCCTTTCAACAGGCCCACATTGTAACATATGCCAGTTTTCACCACAGCTTATTTACAACCTAACCTCAACAAGCATAAAGCATTATGCTCCTCTACCTATTGTTTCAGTTTAGCAGAAAAATTGAGATGTTCTAGGCAATAAAAAGAGGCGAAGTCAGAGCTCACAAATGACCTAGTTTTAACAAGGGGAAAGGGGAAGTGAAATTCATCCTTTCCATTCCCATCAAGATCACTAAACAATTTAGCAGAGATCTGGTTAGTATTTCTTTTCTTTTTACCAGTTGATCTTGATTCAGACGTTCTCCCTTGTTCATTCGTTCCTGGTAATCATCAAGTTTGCTCTGAAAAGAAAGAAAAATGCTATTACAAGGAGCCAAAATCAGGTTACTGCTTTTTTCTACTTGTGCTAACAAACACACATATTGTAAAATTACAGTAAACGTAGAATGGAACACATTACACAAGAATGCAACTGTTGTGTAGAAATAATACTGAAGAAAACTTTTTTTATGTGTTAAATCAAATACTTCCCAAAGACTAATATAATGTTATTTAGCTACCACAATACATCTTCCTGACTAGTCTTAAATTTCTGAGGAAATACACATTCCTCCGAATGGAGAGAATACATTCAATGTATATTTCCTTCAGTTCCAACAACAGAGCTGAACTCAGTTCTCAGTCTGAGCTTATTACCTGAGCCGTATCACTACAACACCAGAACCATGACTGCAAAAGACCCACTGACAATACTAATAGGATTCTAAACTGTCATTCTTCGTACTTGCACCAGTTAAGATAGCTTGCAAGAATTTAAAACAGTTTCTCATCCTTCGTGCAAGAATGCCCACCAACACATTTCATATTAATAGCTCTAAAATATTCATTTTTTTTTTAATGGGGAGAAAGTGAAAAAGGAATCATTAAAGTTAATTTCCATCAGGATCAGTTACCTAATCTGGTTAAACCATGTATGACACAACCATTAGCCAAAAGCAGGTAAATCTCATGGATACTGGAAGTAACAACCTACAGGTTAAGGTTGCTCACAGAATGCAAGTACAGTCTGTAACAATACCATATCTTACTATTAAGCTTGAAGTTTTCACCATTCTGTCCTAACACATTTTTACTTTGTATGGCATTTTCCTTGGCCATATTAAAAGAAGGACATTTAGAGCAATCCTTATCTTCCCAATCTAGCATAACAGCATGAAAAGGAAAGCAAACAAACTTCATTTTGAATATACAACAATTAAAACCTCAATGCAAACATTGTTTCAGAATTTATACTTGCCACAGAGTGACAGGCTTTTTGCTAGTAGTGGTGGTCTTTGGTTTTCTCACTATTTTTGTTTCAGGACATTTCAACTGAAACTTTTTATTGGTATTTTTCTAGCTAATTCAACCTCTATGCTCAAACTCAGACTTTTTGCAAGATCAAAGGCTGTGAAGCAGTTTAAGGAGAAAGCTTTCCTTACAAAGTACTTGATGCTCAGCATCACTTACTGAAACTGATAACCAGCCTCATGAGTCTTGGTCCTTTTGATGTCATCCAGTTCTGACAGTTTGTTTCTCTGGAAATCCTACAGTTTAGAGTTACCACTCAGCTACTTCACCTATTATAACATCAAAACCAGTAACATCCTGGGCCAAGTCAACATAAGAACTTCCTGAGCTCCAAAAATGTATTATTGGGAATTCCGTGCTGTGGATAGACATTTAGCATATCAATTCTTGGGATATGCAGCAGCTCCACTTGGCAATACATTTTTAAAAAAAAAACAAAAAACAAAACAAAAAAAAACCCTGAAGAACACTTGGCATATTGGAAATCTACCGTAACAGGAAACAAGGTCATTTTACTCTTATGCATACTAATTTTAGAATGGATTATGACATGGTTGGACAACCACAAAAATAGTTTTCACTATCTGAGAGGTTATAGCTGAGCTGTGAAGTCAAAAGAGAGAGTGAAAAGCTCAAAGGCTGAAAATCACAATGACTCCACTGCTTAAGGGTAGCTTAAATCCTATAGCAAACTGACTTTGCAGAACAATTTTAGGAAGTTCTTGCTTACCTAAGCCACTTACTCCCATGCTGCAGATTAGAATTCCCTTGGTCACACTGATGTGATCTTTTGTGAGGTTGCACAGAAAATAGGCTACTAATACAAGCCAGTTTAAACAGAACCTACAAAGTTCATGAAAATTAGTGACTCTGTTTCCAACACAAACCCATAAAGAATAACAACAGTGAAACAAACTGAATAGAATGTAATATTCTAGCAGAACATAACCTTTATCAACTTTGTTGAAGAAAACCTATATTGCAAAATTATGCCACAGAACACTCACATAATCCATTTTGGTGGCTAAGGGCATAAGGTAGGAAAAGACAATACCTGAAATAACTACAATTGTTTCTCTGCACTTTTTCCATGCAGCCTTACTTCAGCACAATTAAGCACATTACATATCAAAGGCTGCCTAAGTTTTTCTTAAATGTTCAAATATTCTTAAGATATCATGTAAATGCTTTGCTTGGTTTTGTTCAGTAATTTATCAACTAAGGGTAAAATATCTATTTTAACTGTTAGGAGTAGAGTCACTTCTCTACTCTTTCTTCGTTAGAAAGATTTTTATCAGAAAGGTAAAAGCAAAAAAAAGCAAGCCCTTTCAGCTGCAATGCAGAGGACAAGCAAATGTACATTTAGTTACATGTTGTCACAAAGATTTCAAATGCCAAGTAAGCATTTTCTCTCATCCCAAAGACACTAAAATACAAATGCTGCATTACAAAAAATATTAAGAAAGCAAAATAAAAGAAAGCTTTTTAATCTGTACTGTCAACTAACTGCAATCCAAGAGCAGCATTAGTGCTGTAAAGTAACTGCAGTACAACTCCTGCTTAGCAACCTACTGCAGTGTCTGCAACAAGCAAAGATTTTCTCAATTTTATCCCCCCTTACACCATTTCCTCCTCAGGAAATATCATCATGGATATACATCTTGAAGCACAGAAGCCAGGCCAGTGGAAAACAAAAATATTCAAGTGGCAAAGCGAGTAAATAAATTGTCCATGAAACAGTTTGTGAGACAGCAGACCCCAGTTCTGCAGCTAGGAAGCCACTGTGCTTCAGCTTTTTTTCCACCCAGATACCTGAAGTACTTTGGAGCTCCCTAGGAGGAAAGCACTGCATGTAGGCTCACAGGGGGTTGGTGGTACTGGTCATTCCTTAAGTATTCCCTATTTTTTAATAAGAATACAAAACTGAGTTACTGTTAACAGACACCTTCCCCTCACACTCAACTTTTCATTATCCCCTCCAAATTGTCTTGAAACATCATCCCCAAAGTGAAAAAAAACCCACACAGATGCAGTTACATGACATTAGCTTCTAAACCAATATTGGTTTTTAAAATGCCTGACCACTCAGCTGTACTGTTGAAGTCATTCACAGTGCTATGCTATAAACTGGATCATTGTAGTTATCTGATTAAAAATAACCCCTTTTTTTAACGGGGCAAAGAGCAGGAGGGGGGCATGATATTTAACCAGATTATTTCAATGGCATGGTTTATACCACTAACAGCAGCACAAGTGAGTATGACAAGCTGAAAGGGGAAAAAGTGACTTCTTCAACCAGCTGTAGTAAATTTTTACTAATGCATACTTCACTACAATCAAAGAAAAGATGAAGGAGTCTATTGCAAATCTGTTTTCTAAGGTATCTCAAAAATAGCATGTAGTTTATTTAACACACGTTAAGCAGTAAAGATAATCTAAAATTTACAATAGCTGCATTATGCATTTCCCACTGAAGTAAAATTAAAACCAAGCTGTCACATAAGTAACTTGTTTTATATTTGTACATTGCAATTTATTTGTCCTCCACTATTATATTCACTCTTTCATCAGCTCAACTTCTCAGCAAAGACTACTCAGAAATGACTACAAAAATCAATCTTACCATTTCCTCAGAAAAATACATACAAAAAACAAAAAAGGGAAACCACAAACTCTATCCGTTTAATGAAACATGGTCTCAAAAACCTCAGTTCTCATACTCAGTATTTGGGTACACTTCCTTACATATATACACACCTAACAAGTCCCAAGAAGCTGTTTCAGACCAGAGTTATAACCAAGAAGATATAATGAAGCATAAACTCAAGAAGCGAAAGCACTTACAGGTCTTCTGTTTAAAGTGAATTTATTTTGGAAATAGCAGTTCTAAATACTCTTGTGCCTTTCCCAATAAGTTTGCTAAGTTGACAGTCTGGGAAAAAAACACCTCCACACTGTATTAGTTTCTAAGTGGCTAAGAAAGACATACCAACAAGACTGCATTCTTGTCATCAGCTCATTAAAAAAAAGGGTATTCTCCAGCTCACAGCATGTTCTTGACCCTTCCTACATGCCAAGGACAACCACAGGGCCAGACTGACAGCTGGGTCAGGAGCCTGATCCAACCACAGATACAGAGTGACACTGACACAAGAAGAGCAAGGAGAGAAGGAGCAGCTCTTTCCCAGAGAAATGCAGAAATGACAGGTATGTTCTATCTTCAAAAATTAAGCCTTCTGAAGCCTGAAGAGTTGACTGCAGAGAAAAAAACTCCTTCTTCAATGACCTAGGGTACAGCTAAGTGAAACTTCTAGGTTTTGGTGACTACATAAACATTATCCAAGTTGCCACGTAGTATTTCTTATAGAAACACAATGAATCTACAGACAAGTTGACTACTCTGCAAGAGGCCCAGATTTTGTTCTACACATCATTTATGGTCTAAGTGAGTTACTCTTACAAGAGCAAGTGAGGTCTAAAACATAAGCCTGCTTCTCCCAACACATTCTGTTCATCTTCATCTGAAAGAAAAGAACAACACCAACAAAACATCAAACCACCATCTGAAAACCTGCAATAACTACAAAGATCTTTCACAGCTTGTGTCATCACATATCCAGTTAACAGGACTTGCTATGAGAAATAATCCCTGTGCTATGTAAATTAAAAAACAAAACAGAGCAGGCTGAAAACTATAGGTACCAAACACCAAATAATTTCACAGATAAACCTGCTTGGTTTTGGAGATGAAGCTTCATCATCCAAACTAGAAAAAGAGATTTCAAAGAAAGATTAGGGCTTTCAGTGCATGGTTTCAAAATAATCTTACAATTTCTTCGTTTCAAAATCACATTTTATCTCCAAAGATAAATTTGGAACCATGCTCCTTAAGGAGAGCTGCTGGAGAGTCAGGAGCCCTAAACATCCAAATGGCCCAAATAATGGTGCAAAAGCACTAGAGTGCTGCTACTGATGGGCAGCTTAAAAGTTCTTCCTTGATATCATTAGCTGCACCTATGAGAATAGAAAACTGACCCCACATTTTACTATAGGTTTGAAACTGTTTCCTGCTGGAAAGTCAACATTTTATTGAGCCAAGTCAGATTAACCTGAAACATCCATATACTTTTTCAGTGAAAATTCTTGTGTAGTAATAACAGAGGGATTTTTCCACTATTCATTTTTCAACCCAGTCAGAAATTCAGAGACAGGCTGATGAAGCAACTGCATTTTAATTTATCAGCTACAGCTACAATGTATCCTTTAAACTGCACACACCAAGCTCAAGTCATATAAAGCAATTTAAGCTAAATGCTTACTATGTAATTACAGCTGCCCAAGAATCATCTTAGTGATCACCTGCCCATACCTTAAGCCATGCAATAGCAAATGAGATGTCCCTCTAACAGAAAATTTGGTTTTAAAAGCTACATAACTCATATTACACAAGTTGAAAGCAAAAATAATTCATTTTTCATTTGTCATTGTATCACACACGTTTGATCTACATTTAATTGGCTTAATCTAAAAAACTAGCAGCAGAAGAAGCAAATGCAGGTCTTATTGGAGTATTTTCTCTTAGGGAACTCAGAAAACCATTAGGACTCCAACCTCAAATGCGTAACAAAAATGTTCATGAAACTCTGAAATTAAGCTTGTCAACATATACTGAAATTGTGTCTGAAGGTCTTACAGAGATAATATTTCTTAAGTTACCACTTCCCATGCACACACAAATATGCTGACATCTAGAAGAGAACAGGATAGCATTCCTATCATCCAGACAGAGATGAAGGGAACACAGACATTTTCAGGCCATGTTTTCACATACACTTAAAAAGAGCAATTGAATTTATCCTGGTCTTATTACACAAGGAATACTCATTCTTTCAGTTAATCAGGTCATTTTCAGGAAGTGAAAATGAAAGGATCACTGATCTCGTATTTCTAGTTTACACAGAAGCATTCAAAATAGCACAGAATTAAGTTATAAAAATTCTGCGTATTATTTTGATGGTCACATCATTTCATTCTCAGAGTTTAGAGGGAAACACGACACAAAATAATTTACTTAAAATTTTCTATTTTTTTCATAAAGTGACCTTTCTTCACCAAAAACCTGCACATACTATTTAAAACCTAAGATGGCACCTCTTTACAGAGTCATTTTTCATTCTACAAAAGCACATGTCTAAGTCAAGATTTTTGTATTTGTTTTTAAATACTGAACTCTCAAAATCATCTCTACTGCTCTTCATTACCAGCTGCTGACAAAGGACAGACTAAATGTTCGACTACACAGAACTTCTCATTGAGATTTACTGGATTTTTCACCCATTCCTGTTTATGTAGGATCTGATCCCAACTGTATGATTAAAAAAAGTAAAAATATATTCTCATTAGAAGATTCAGAAAAAGGAAAATGATTGTATTTTTGTCCTTTAGTAAACTTATCGAGTGGTAAGAATAGTGATGCCATTGTGTGAAATAAGCTTTGTTTTCAGGACCCTAAGCATGCTGTGTTCTCTCTATTAGGGAGTATTGATTAAGTAAAGAACTGTTGAGTCCCTCACCAAGGGAAAGGCTCAAGCCCACAAACTGGCAATTCTGCTTTAGTACACCACGAACAATTTATCTCATTACTTTTACAGTAATTCACAAGAGTCCCACTTCAGTATATTTCAAAACTTCTTTGGTCTCTTAAGACTTATGGAGATCTTTGAACCTTAATTCATCAACAAGAGTACACACAGCTCTCCTTTTTTGAGACCTAGCCATCATTTTTCAAGACCTGGCCTTTGTCTTTTTTTTTTTAAAGGCCACACTGCCTAGCACTGAACACCCCAAAGAGAGATGCTCGAATGGAAGATCCTTCAACAGAAGCCATTTCCAGAAAAAAGGTATTTCATTTCCTCTATTCAGGGCCCTCATGACACCAGCATCACTGATTTTCTTTCTTTTCTGACAGAATAATAGTCTCCCACACATCTTTCTAACTTAAGACATTATGAAAATTGACCAAAAAGTCCATTCAAAAAGAACGGAATGGCTAAGCCAAGTATAAATTAGATTTAAATTATTTATTTTAAAAGGTAAAAAGCACTAACAAGGAAAGCTGACCTCCGCACCAATGTGTGCTTATCCTCTTTATTACCTGAGAGTACAGAAGAGATGAGAATGTTCACCTGTAGTTCTATGTCTTAAACATACATTTTGAACATCACAGAAAAATATTTTTTGAGAATTTGTGTATGTTGGATACAACTATAATTTCAAATAGTTTTATTTTCCTAAAACAACTACAGACGCAAAGATTTGCATTCTTTGAGAAGCTGAAGACAAGGATTCTTGTGTGGGGACATTCATATTTATTAGTGAAATTTTAAGACAGACACCTTGTCCCTATCTAAACATGCCAGTAGTCAGACATGGACCAAGAAAAGATCTTCTGTTTCTAAAACTTATCTCAAGGGTTCTGGCTCAGTACATTTTGTCATTTCATTTTTAAAAACTAGGAAAATCCAATACCTGTTTTAAAATAGGAAACCGCACTTTACATATATTTAAAGGAAAAACACAGCTTGCTTCATCTGCAGTTCACCTGTACAGACTTAATTTACTGCTACGATTTCCACCTTCTACAAATATGGGATACTAGTCCAGACAAAAACGATCTAAAGTGCTGGTAAAAAAAAAAAAAAAGAGGAGTTATTGTGTCTTTTTACTCATAAGAGCAAAAACAGATTAAGGGCTTTGACATGGATATAACATTATTTTTTCATCTTCCCTAATTTTTGCTTAGTAACTTAGTGTTTTAAAGCAAATCTTTAAGCAACGCATACATTAGTATTTTTCTGATGGACACCTCATGCTCTGTAGTTGGATAGTCCTCTGAGGCTTATTTAATCTAGCAACCCCGAGCACTGAATGGGTGCCACATAAACTGTAAGTAACCACGACATTTCTTTTTTTTTCCTGTCACAACCCGAACAGCCCAAGGACCACGGATTTAGTAGCTGCCGTTTCTAAAAATATATCCCTAAAGGCCGCTTCCAGCTGACCTAAGACTCCCCAAGGGGCAAGCTTAAGGCGGCGAAAAGGGGGAAAAAAAAAAATAAAAATGAAAATGAGAGATCAAAAAATGCCTGGGTGGGGTGGCCGGCGGCCCCCGGCTTTGTGCCGGCTGCTCGCACAATGCAGTTCCGCCGGAGAGGCTGAGGCAGCCTCCGCCGCCGCCATGTTAGCTCCCGCTTCCATGTGCACGGCTCGGAGGGGACCCCGAGCGCCGCAGGCTCTCCCCTCAGCTCTTCCCTTCGGGTTGGGAAAGGAGAAGCGTTCCGGAGAGCGGGGTTGAGGGAGGGAGCGTGAAAATCGGGAGCTGTTACCTGCGGCGAGTCGAGAAGCGGGGCTGAGAAAGGCCTCGCCGAGGGAAACAAAAGGCGGAAGGGAGGGGGAAGGGAACCGCGCCGCTGAGGGGGTCTCGCCGGGAGCGAGGAGGGGGCTGCAGCTCGGGGGGATGAGGGGAGGAGGCAGACACGACCCCTCCGGCCTCTGCCTTCCGCCGCCGCCGTACGGGGAGGAGGAGGGGGACTTGTGTGTGCGGCCGGCGGGCTCCTGGGGCCACGGGAGAGGGCGACCGCCAGAAGGGGCCGGAGGACCCCCGAAAGGGGAAGGGGAAAGGCCGGGAAAGAGGCGCTCGCCCTTCTGGAACCTTCCAGCGGGCGGCCCCTGGGGGCGACGCCGGGAACAACCCGCACAGGCCGCAGGCTCCCTTGCCCAGTGAGCAGAAGGGCACAGGGGAAGGGAACGACCACCGTCTCACCAGCACAAGGAGGAAAAAGAATAGGATGGGACTGTTCAACGTCCCTTGAGACGGCCTGACACCGGGAGCGAGGCTGGCCAGAAAACGGGGCCTTCCCGGGGTGGAGGGTGGGCTACAGAGGGGCCCGAGGCCCACCCTTCAAAGAAGGAGAGGGAGCGGTCAGGCCGTGGCGAAGGAGGAGAGCAGGGTGGGGGAGGCAGGAGAGCACCTTTTTCTTCTCCAGGTTGCGCAGCTTTTTGTCGATGACTCCCAGGATCTGCTTCATGGCCTCGGTTTGCACCGAGGTGATGCTGCCGCCCGTTGCCTGCTGTGCGGCCGCCGCTGCTGGAGCAGCCTCATTGCCCGGGCCCGCCTTCCCGCTGCTGCTGCTCGCCATAGTGCTGTTGGTAGCCGAGGGCATCTCTGGCGTGTGTGAAAAGAAAGGAGAAGAGCGAGGGCGCGTTACGGGGGAACGGGAACGGACCGCCGGGGGGGACACGCGAGAGGGAGGGAAGGGAGGTGAGGGAAAAGAGGCAGGGAGGGAGGGAGGGGAGGGCGGGCGCGCGCGCGCACACACACGGCCGTTTCCCCACGCCCAGGGGCGCGGGCGTGTGCGTGTCTGTGTGTGTGCGTGCGTGGGGGGGTGTGTGCGCGCTCCGGCAGGTGCGGCCGGGCGCGTTCCCTCCCCCACTCGCGAACGGGACACGGACGGGCGCGCGCGCGCGGGGCGGTCATGTGACCCGGGCAGCTTCACGCCGCGCTCCCTGCCAACGGTCAATGCCCAACACCACCTCCCCTAAACTCGACCCCTTCCATCGCCACCACCCCGCCGGTATCCGGAGGGGGCCTCCTCACCCTCTGCCTGAGTGGCCCGGGGGAGGGAGGGGGGGAAGAACTCGGTGCGCTGCGCTCTCGCTGGAGGAATGGCCGCCTCAGCCGACTCCGGCCCCGCCGCCCGCGCTGCTCCTGCTACCTCCGCACCGCGCTACTGGGGGAGAGAGCGAGGGCGCGCACGCCAGCGCGTAAGGCGAGGCGGCCCTGGGAGCGCGCCGCGCGGGGTCTTCACCTCTTGCGTCTGCCTCTCGAGAACGCCTGAGCCCGCCTGCTTTGCCCAGGCGGAGGAGGCGCTTCCCAACAGCGGCGCTCTCTTCCGGAGGGTCTTTCAGGCGCGGCGGGCGCCTCGGCGCCAGACACAATAGCGGGGCGGGGCAGCTCGCCTCAGGCTCACGCCCGCTGGCAGTGGCGCCCGGGACTTCGGTTCCGTCTGGTCCGGTCCGGTCCGGTGTGGTCCGGTCCCACAGCTCCTAAGCGTGCTGGGATGTGGGGGTCTGTGTTCCCCGGTGCTCTCTTGCGGCACTGCACGTTGAAATAACTGACGGGGCTGGGCTGGTTCTGGCCGCTCCTGAGGCACGAGGCGCTGCCCGGGCCTGTGTCGCTGAGGCGATGGCGCTGAGGTGGCCGGAGGGTCACCCCGGAGGCGAGCTCGTCGCAGTGCTCCTCCTTCCCGGGAGCGAGGCCATTGCTGCCATAAGTATGACTCCAAAACATGTTTTCTGCCTATGAATGCCTTTAAGGCACGTACCTAAAACTGTGGGAGGGTTCCGGAGAGGCGGCGTGCCACAGGTGTGATGGGCCTTCATTAACCGCATTTCAATCAGGGTTTCTTCATCTGCCTTTCCTACTGGAATTTGTGTCACAGGTTGCTGCATCTCCAAAGACAATCCCTGAATCCATATTAAATACTTGCTTTTAGTTTTACACAGTTCTGTGACAGCTGCACCTTTGAGCACTTTCTGAACCTTTGCTTCCATGCTGACAACGAATACTTATTTCAGTATTAGTTAAAAGGCATTGCACTGAAATAGCATCAGGTCTTCTGTGAAGCAGAGAAGATTTTGGAATGAATATTTTGCCACCTTAGAGAGGTACAGCTTGATAATGAAATGCCACTTCCTTAGTGGGCTGAGGAGCTAATAACATTGGAATGGTTTTAGTTTTTATTTGCTTGTCTTCTGGAATAACAGTGGAAGATCTCTGGAATTTAAGGCCCTGAAAAATGTAGTTCCTAGTAACTGCTAATTTGAGATAAAATTTTTGGTTGTAATACCAGTTGAAGATTATTTTTGTACCTTATTTTAAAGGGTCAGTTTATCATTAATCTATTTAATCGTGGATCCACATGATTACATTGTCATAAGTGCTGTTACTTAAATTGGGCCAACCAAATGGTTCTCCAGCATCAAAAGAAGAGAGCTCACAACCCTTCCTGACCAAATCTATGTATGCAATTGTCCTTGTCCTTGTTTCCATCCTGATTCCTGCTTCCCAGGAGTTAATTCAAGTTGATAATCCAGCAAGAAACTGCTTTCCTTACCCTCATGCTACAGTAATTAATTTTAAATGGTCAAATTGTTTTTTCTTTACTCAATCTCTAAATATTCCTTATGCTTCTAGTTTTTGCCTATGCCTGCATTTTCTGTAGCACCTTGATGCTGTGGCATTTTATATTAGATTATTTGCTTTCCAAATCACCTCTTTGCATAACAGGTTGTATGACAAGTAATAAACCACCCAACGCAATTATTTCAGTTAAATAAAGTATAAAAGAAATGTCTTCAAGTACTGGAAGTCAGTTTCTTTTCCCTATTCACCAAGGAGATTTTGTTAATATCATTATATTTACAACATTTAAATTTTATGCTTTTTTTTCTCTTAAGGCCCTCGTGTGGGGATTGAAATCACCTTTTTCCCAAGTGAAATCAATGTCTTTGTGAATATGTGAAGCACAGTGATGCTTTTTGACCACAAAATATAATGTTTTAAAATGATATAAAATTGTTTCATTCCTGTTAATTCCTCCTTTTTCTTATATTGCTTGTACAGTCCTTTTAAGCTCTAAAGCTTGGGCAAGGTTTTCTTCAGCTAAGTCCTAAGATCCTGATGCAGTTTGTACTCAAAACTTTTATTGTTGAAGTACTAAAAAAAAATCTGCAGTTAAAGAAAAATCAGAGCTGGTGGGAGAATTGGTGACAATAAATTAGGAATATATGTTGGACCAGAATAAATCCTTGATCTTGTCCACCAACATGAGATACTTAATTGTCATGGGAAAGCATAACAAAATACAAATTCTCATGGTATATTAAAAAAAAAAAAAAGTTAAAAATACTGTTCCTGAGAGCAGTTATTATGTGAGATTGCATGAGCAATAATTACATGACAATTACTGCATCAAAGCTCTTTATAATTACACTGGATGCCTGTTTGGTTAGCCAAGGATGGAACTGAGACTGCTGCTAAGTTTACAGGCAAAAGTGACATAAGTAACCACAAGCAAAGCTTTAAGTATTTATCTTACACAGGAACTGCAAAAGGAGGACTCATCTTTTACTTTTGAAAAAGAGACTTGTTAAATTAGCATGAGATAAGCCTTACTAAATTATTTTTTTAAAATTCTGGCTATATCACAGTGAATTTGTACCAAAATCATTTGTCACTGTTGTATTCCAACATAACTCACTGTCAGAACTACGCTGCAGTTGCTCTGTGTTGGCTCCACTCCAGATCCCAGAACCTTCAGCAGACTCTTGGAGCAGCCTGGGAACAGCCGAGGTACTTGTGGTCCCCCACTCTCCATCAACTTCAGAAATAAAACTTCCCTCCTTGCAAAATTAATTCGAAAACAAAAACTGTACCACATAGTCAGTCTCAACATTTAAATTATCTTTTAATACTTAATGTGCGTATAATTTTAGACAGGTGATGCTGTCATGTATTCATTACTTCTTTCATACCATTCCTCAAAAAACAGTGACCACAAATTCATTGCACTTCTGTGCCAGCAACATGGATCATCAGTGGCTGGCAGAGAAAACTCTACATAAGCATTCCCTACCACTGAAGAAGAGTTGAGGCCTGATCCTGTTACTTTAAGGAAGTGTTGAACTACTGATATGTGAGTAAGTTCCTGGTAAGTTCTAGCACAACCAACTTGTAATTAGCCTGTGAGTCTCAACCTTTGCATTTCCTAGAGATAAGTAGCCACTTCTTTACAACGTGTGGTGTGACCTCCCTGTACATCTGGATTCAGGTTAGTAGCAACCTTTGACTTCTTTGATGTTATCTGTCTGGTTGAAATCACACTTCTGCATAATGATGGTGCAGATCAAATCTTTTTATTTGTAGGGAGCTGGCTTTCTATCTCATGTTTGTGAGCTGTGTAAATGAAGGTCAGCTCTGAAGTTGCTGATTTTGGAATAACAATTGTTTAGTCACTATTTAAGAGTGAGAGCAGAAAGTCTCAGCAGGAGGTTATGTACCACTTCCACAAACTTGAACCTGTAGAACATAAAATTACTCAGGATGAGGAGGGCCTCTCCCTGCAGGCAGTTTGGGGATCCAGATTTAGGAGGAACTTAGGTTTAATCTTCATTTTCTCAGGAAGCATCTCTCAAACTTAAGGTCACTCTGGGTTTTCATTCATCATTATTTTACATCATGTGTAATCGGAAAGTCTGAATACAACTTCTCTGTTTGCTTCTCAGTTTCCAGCCCTCAGAAAGGCAAAACCAGTATAGATATGTCTACTTAAAACACACATGAAAGAAGAAGACAGACACACAATGAAAAAGAAGACAGAGGGAAAGCAAGTTTAAAGCTTAATGGTGTAATCAGGGCTCAATGGTTCTATAAGTATTCTGTCAGGACATAGAGGTTCCTCACTGAAGTAATGTCTCAGGAAGCATTTTTCTGATCCTCTGAATCATTTTGGTTACCCTAAAACACCTTCTCAGCCCTTCCTATTTCAGATTTTCTTTTGCCCTGTTGCTATGGGGCTTTTGTCCAAGACAAGCCTTGCTGCTCCCTCTGGGGAAAATCCTACAGGAAAGTACTACGAGTCCCCTTCTCCATTGTTCTTTCCCCAATTAAAAAATAAAACTAAAGAAAAAAAAAGATTACTTCCCCTCTGTAGTCCATGAGCTACTTCAAACAAGAGTGAGGTCTCATGTTAGCTCCTTGTGAGCTCCAAGAGCAAGCTGTGTCTCTGCAGCTCTGCCTTGTTCTGACCATTTCTCTAAGGCAATCAGAGCAGCCAAATGGAGACAGACTCCAGTCTACCCAAACCTGGCACCCAAGCCCTGTGTCTTTCCATTTTCTTGTTACCCACTTCTCCAAAACAGCAACCACTCCTTCATCATGGCAGATTTCCCATCTTGCACATTATCACAAATCTATTCATCAATCAGTTCCCTGGCTGATCTCATTGAATGTTACAAGACTTCAAATCCCACTGGAAACAGGACAGGAACAACACGAGTAAGGGTAACCACAGCTTGACTTGAAGAACAGATGCTTTTCCTCTGATGCTGTACAGACAATATGAAGTAGCAACCTCTATTTCCATTTCCCAGATTAACTATACAAGGATTATGGTTAGAAAAAGGACCAAACCAAAATACTTTAACTTAATAAATAGCAAATTCAAACTAGAGTAATGAACAGGAGTCAACAATATCTTTATTTGCCTTTGAGTTATAGACTCACTTTGGAGAACAGAACTCTTACCTACAGCAGTAGGAACCCAGAGGAGGAGTCTCTCTGGGAGCAGGAGCCTGGGAAAATCTGAACCTTCACTCAGTTTAACTGTCTTAAGAGGGGCCACTCTGCAGATTTCAAAAGCTGTGTTTTCTCCTGCTTATCAGACAGTTTTAGAAAGTTATTGCTTTGTTTTTCTGTAGGTTTCCTTTTCCCAAAGGAATTTACTCAGAGAGAAATTCCCATTCTATCTAAACCCACAGGCTGGTTAATTTTCATAATAAAATTAGACCCAGACAAAATAAACCTCTCTTTGAATAAGGATTGAAAGCTCAGCATATGCTTTTGTCTGAAGAAAATTAAATTACAAGGTTTTTATCACAAATGGTGAACACTGAAATGCTAGCAGCAAGATCAATAAAGAATTCAAAAGATTATTTGGGCTCAAAGGAGATTAAATGGTGTCTAATGGCATGTTTAGTTAAAACTAGCATAATTCCAATCCAGTCCAGCAAAAATTTATTAAATTCCCCTAAATGATAGATTTCTCTACGTAGCCATCGATGGGAAATCATTATAAAATGTGTTTCTGTTCCTACTGATGTCACATGTCTACTGATGTCATGGTGTTGCATGAAGCAATTGTTTACAAAAGTTTTCAGCTTACAGCAACAAATAACCAGGCTGGGACAGTATTTTGCTACATAAACTATATGCAAAGTAGATCAAGCATTCATGTTAATGTACAAAGTCCTGACATAGGAAGGGAGTAGCTTGGTCATACATACCAAAGAAGTCTCAACACTGAAAATCAGCTCAGAACCTCTTAGGGCTTTATATTTGCCTGAATTAACTAATTTGAATGGGCCCAGCTTACCATGCAATCCAGACTATTCAACTCCTCTCCCCCCTCTAATTTATTTTTTCAGTCCTCTTTCTGCATTTGTAAATTCTATCAGGTAATTTTGTATTATTTCCCTGTTGTTCAGGAAAATCTTGGGTAGTGTTATGACAAAATTCTGCAGCTCCAACCAAAACATTTTCCTAAATAGCAATTTTCTATTCCATTTTTGGGTTTTCTCTACACCTATCAGGCACTTTACTGTATCACACTTACTCAACTCGGAATATATCATGTCCTTCTAATCTGTCTGTGTGTTATATTCTTCATGGAAGGAAATTAAGTAGTTTGACACAGTTTAGTTTTGATAAATTTGTGTTTTTCTTCTCATCTCCTGTATTTCACAATCACTTTGGATGTTTGGTGAATAAAGGCAGAGCATCTCTAACTTAATTTAGAAAGGCCTAGTGTACAGCTCAATTTGCATGTGGCTAGATCAACTTGTTGCTTTAATTTTGTTTCCCAGCTCATAAAAAACCTCATATTATGAGCTTTCAAGTGGCAAAATTTCTCACATTGTGAAAGCAGAAAATAGTCTGATGTGTAAAGCCCTGTACACTGAGATTAGAAGATATTTTTTTGCAGTCTGGCTTTTCTGTACTTGTTTATCCTGACCCGCTTATCTCAGGCTTTATCATAGCATTTACACTTCATAACCTAATATCTGTTTTCCAGTACAGCATAGTCAGAAAGGAAAAGGAAACACTTAAAATGTCTTATACAAGATTTTTTTTGGTGGAAAATAAAAGTGTGCTTAGTAAGCATGACTACAAGAACTGGATGCTGCTGTAAACAACACTGTTTGAAACCTCTACACTTAAAGGATAGATGTGAGTTGTACATTACAGTTCCACTGAACAATCTGAATTCTATTAATGTAACCATGAAGTTTAAAAATTCACAGTGTTTTATGACTCTTTTAATTGCATCTGTAAGCACAAGTGTCCTGTCTTTAAAGATTTTGAGGAACTGCAGTTCTCCTGCAAGTTTGCTCTATTTTAAGGTTCACAGTATATTGACCATATTTAAAGACTTTTATCTCTTCCTGTCTGTGTATCTACTGCTGTAGTGTCGACCTATCTGTCTGTTTAGGAGATAAAGTAACAATATAGAGGACATTTCCTCACAGTGGACAGAACTGTGTCTCACCTTGCATGAAAAGAATGCAGAAAGCATTTCACCCTGTAGATATAAAGTATCTGCAGTCCAGAGGTGTGCAAGAATGGGTCGATAATTCTCACACTACAGTCAGTATTTGATGGTCAGCTGTTTTGAGGAAGACTGATCACAGACTTTGTGCCAAAGGTCTCTCTGGAAAAAAAATAATGGTTGCATTAAACCAGTATTTCCAAATACACCGGTGTCACATCTCTCTCTCAAAGGCACAATGTCTTTAGGAGGTCCCACTGGCACAGTAGCCCCTTTTCTTCCTAACTATTCAAAACTCTTGAAGGCAGACATATGCCAGATACAGCCCAGGGAAGCTGAAAAATACTTCCACTGAAAAATTGCAAATGCTTCTGCTCAAAAAAGCCTCACACTATAAAAGTCCTGTAAAAACAGGTAAAGAGATCACCTGCATAAATTCTGATTTCTTCCTAATTTTTACCTGTGCTTCAATAAGCTTTTTTCCAAGCCCCCAAGCCTCAGTTATGTTGTAGAAGACACCTGATCACACCTGATGATCCCTGCTGATCATGACCAAACCCTCACCAAGCCAGTCACTTTTGCCATGATATCTTTTGCAGGCATAAAATTAAGTTCAAGGATTCATCAAGTCCAAACTCTTCAAGTCCAGTGGGCAATTCTTTTCACCAGTACCCCAGCAAAGACTGGGTTATAAATGTCTTTGAAGAGCAATGGAGGTATTAACCAGCAAGCTCTCTGAGACATAAACAAACAGGATAACAGCCTACTGCAGCTGAGGAACTAAGAAATTTGGGAACAGCTTTCCCTGAGGAGGAACAAGCACACCCAGTTCATCTGAGGACCAACACACGATTTCAGGTTTAAAAAAATATATATTTGATTCACTGACATTAGTAACTAACATATTGCAATAATGACATGTTACACTGAAAATTGCAATGACAGAACAATTATCTAATTAGAAAGTAAAATTAATTACATCATGTTTTAATTACTTAATAACCAAGAAATTGTCATCAAGGTGATGGCTGGGAAATGTCATGAAAAATTATCAGGGAGTGCAATTTGCTGGTTAACAAAAAGTTTCCCTTGCAAACATGAAGGTTGGAAGCAGGCTTACAACAGCTCCTCACAGGCCTACCCTCAAGTTTTGTTTTGCATCACATTGTCTGTAACAAACTCCATTTGGGGTCAGGAGGCTGTGCTGGACTTCAAGAGCTGAAGGCAAGAACTGAGACCTGTGGTTGGCAGCAGTAGGTAGGACAGGTGCTGGAGAGGGAGAAAGTCCTGGTCCAGCAGCAATCTGGAGTGAGCTGGAAGTGGAAGATGAGGTTAGAGAAAGAGAAGCACCAAATTCCAGTTATTTTGGAACTACAGATTTCTACCAGGAAGTCAGCAAAGGCTGATGTCATTCAGAGCAATCCCAGGTGTGCTTGGTGCTGTGGCAGGAATTAGTTTGGTTCAGAACTCAAGAGCCTGCAAAAGTTCCTCTATTTAGCTGGTAATGGCTCATCCTGTAAGAGGGATGCAAGAGGGAAATGTGTAGCATTTCTTGTGATGAAGGAATTCTGCATCAAAATCTGAATCTGCCAAATGATTTGAAGTAAGTCTTGGGGATACAGGACTTACAAAGCACCTTAGATGACCTTAGATCTTTGCGTAGAGTTGTTACTGGAGCACCTTTCCAAGTTGCTTCAGACTAATTGAAAAGCAGTCTGATGTTTAAAATGATGATGATGGTAGTAACTGACAAGAAGGGCAGACAAACAAGAAGACACAGTCTTTAAATAAACAGGGGGTAGACCAAAAAAATGAAAACATTCAAATAATGTGTCTGTGAGCCAGTGTGTTTGTTTTTGTAAGACAGGTTGCAATTAACATTTGAAGAAATATGTAAATAATGTTTCATGCAAATATTCCCTTGGACACAGGCTTGTGATCCATTAATTATTAGAAAAACAACACAGGCATTTTGTCATTACTGTCTGAGGCATGTTCTTTACTTTAATCTGTCCTTTGGTCTTGGAGTTGCCAGATTTCCATAACTGGGTCATCTAGTTATTCCTCAACTTTGCTTGCTGCTGTGAAATGAGGAATTAACATTTTTGTGACATACATTCAAGGCTTCTGTGAGGGCTACTCTAGAAAGTAAGGAATCCTGAAATCCTGTGGTGAAAACATGCAAGAGGAATTCATGTTTAGGGATAACATAAATTTTCAGTGACTGCTGACCTTTGCAAACAGAGTCTAGGATGAAAATTGTTAGTTGGCCAAAGAGAAAAGAGTCTTGATAAACAGGAAGGATGTTATTAGGTTCACTCTTTTTAGTTTGCATAGTGAAAACACTTCTCTGGTGCCCAATAATACATTATAAGAAAATATTATAATAATTATGAGAATTATTATAATAACCATAATTCTAAATTTTTTTTAACTGGGAGATACATGAGTCACTGTGATTTATTAAAGATGGGTTGAAAAGGGTATGTCATTAGAAGTATTTACTATTTTAACCACTAGAGAGCGTTCAAAAGCCACTTGAAAAATCCATTTTTAACGCGTTCCTCGAACTCCAAAGCAGGGTTGCTCTGAGATGTAATGACTGTGGTTTGAAGGAGAAATAGGGAGGCACCTCGGAGAGGGGTCCAGTTCTGAATTCTCCTGGCCTACACATGCCAGTGAAGAAGAGTCTGATGAAATAATAGAGGCAATCCTCAACTTCTTGATATTCTGTCACCATTATCCTCAGCAGGTGATGTGCCATTGAGCATGTGCATCCCTAGTGGCAAATGGCACATTAGAGATGTTTGCTAGGAAAAAATAATCTTGGAAGTGTTTGTTCTGAAAGGTGTAATGTTTTTGTTTTTTCTTGAGAAAATATATGGAGTACATTTTCTGAGAATGAGTAATCAATGGCATTTTATTAATGAAGTACTGAGATTTTAAAATTTTCAGAGTTGATAAAATTTGTCAGTGTATTAGAGTTTTGCCTGGAAATGTCTTGAGATTACTACTGAGACCTCAATAGAGAATAAAAAAAGACAATGAAGCCCTTCAGTGACAGAACTGCTGCCAGGTGCACATTGTCCTTCCTCTTTAAAGTCCAGTTTCCAAAGCCAGTTTTATTAAAGAAGCCAAAAATGTCTCATTAGCAAAGGCAGTAAAGAACTCTGCCCCCCTACGTGCACATTAAGTAGGGATCTGTGCCTCCCCATAGGAATTTACTGAGTGGTCTCAAGGTAGTTCATTCCCTCTGATAGAAAATTACCCTTCTTCCCCTCACCTTCCTCACCCCAAACATCAATTTGCAGATTTTTCCAGTCCTCACTGCCCACTCAGACCACCAACTTTATGGGAACACAAAATACAAATAAGTCAGCATTTGGTGTCCCATGCCAATATTAATCCTAAACAGTGACAAATAATCTGAACTGGTCATGTAAGCATTGCAGGAGTTTCCAAGTCAGAAGTGAGAGTATTGCCTTACAGAAAATGGAACAAATGGTGCTGTGGCAGAAACCTGTTCTGGAACAAGCATTCTCCTTGTGGAAAAGAGGGAAGCTATGAGAGGAGAGAGGGGAAGAGGTTACTATTGGGTTAATTAGTAATTTCTAGTGTACAGAAATGTATACATTTGGGAACTGTTCATTAAGTTAAGCTTACATCAAGTCTTTACATTTGCACTCATCAATTTTGAGGCTAATATATCATTAGCCTAATTTTCAGATTTCTAGAACAGCAGTGTTAGTTACAGATATTGAGCTTGTTTGGAAATAAAAAGGAGCAACTAATTTTTATGTAATGGAAAATTATATGGTGATCTGCATTTCCTATCTGCTGCTGCTTCTGCTAGTTTGAAAACCAGCTTCTTACAAGGTCTTCTGGAAGAAAAGGAAGGGTTTCTTTTTCTGTCCTTATAGTGGCAGAGTTTTTTGCAGTATTATCAGAATTGCAGTAGGACCTGTTGAAATAAAAATCATCCCAGTATTGGACATTTCAGTATCCTTTGCTTTCTATGTAGGGTTGGGTTCATACTACAAGAGAGGAATCAGACTTTGTACCATTAATTAAAAATCAGGGTGAGAGGTAAATGCAACATTCATAAGTAAAAACCGCAAGATTTTTGATTGAGTCTGATCTTCAGAATTTTTAATAATGATGTTCAGGAATCCAAAGCTTATTTTCCATTGAGTAGATCACTTTTTTTTTCTGCTGCAGTTCTCACCTATCACCACTAGCCAGCAGAAGTGGGGCTTTATGAGCACATTTACCGAAAAACTGCACATCAGAAAGATTTATAGCAAAGTGACTTGTCGCTGTTTTTCTATGGTTTCATCGCTTTCTTTCTACCAAGCACTTCTCATTTCCAAGGGTCCCAAGGCCTTAAAAAACTTGACCTAACAAAAGCATGGCAGGCAGAAATCGTGCTGTCTGCAAACAGTGGCTCAGCAGTGGGCTGTGACACTTCTCAGCCTCACAGGAGTGCATAAAGAATATATTATCTAGATGAAACTTCAGGGGGAATTTTAAAAGGCGGATTGTAATTAATTGAGTTGGAATTTGGCCAAGGCAGAGACTTTAATATGTCTTCTTTCCTGGCTCATTTTTTTTGCAGACTCAGGAGTTGTGTAACACCCTTGACTAGAGGTTTTGCCTTTGTCAAATACATCTCAGTGCCATTCCCATCAGAAAGGTCTGGCCCTGGGGCTGGGAATCAGTTTAGCCCTTAGGCATGTGCATACATGAATGTCTTTGGTATTCTGTCACCCAGGTCCCTTCTCCAGTGTCCCTCCTTATGGGGTCATTTTTCCACCATAGCCAGCCCCAAATGTTGATTTGACATCCTTGTCTGTTCCTGATTTCTCTGTCATTCTTCTTTCATATGTGTTTTCATGTTTTCAGCTTTTGGCTAAGCACATCTTTTTACTTTTTCCTCCTTTTTCTTAGTGCCAGTTCAGTCCCTAGGAATTTATTAAAAATGCCTGTTCTTTCCAAGAGAGGAACACTTTCTCATATTGATAGATTTTAAAACCCAAGATGACTGCAGCAATTTTGTCAATTAGCAAAGAGAATCAGGTTTACCTCATTTATCTGACAATTATGCAATGTCATTTGCATAATGTGAAATTTAGATTTTCCATAGTCACATGCTTTAACTTATTTGCCATCCTAATGTCCATTTCAAGTACAAGATGAAAGCACTGGTGAATTCATAGCCCTTTGTTTCATAACATACTTCGTTCAAACCAGTTGCTTAATTTTCTGCCAATTCTTGTAGCACTGCAGGAGTTCCCAGTATTTATTCTCCCAGTGTGCTGATCTGAATGCTGTATCATTTTTACTACATTCTGTAATGGCTCCTTCAAATCAAATGCCTTCATAGCACCAAGGAGAAGAACAAGCACTTTCAAACCCCATTCTTCCTTTTTTTTTCCCCCATAAAAAAATCTGCATATCTGATTAATGCAACTTCATCCTGATCTGAAGCCACACTGTTTTCCTCTTACTACTCCCTCTAAAAACAGCTCAGCTTTGATCTTTTGACTGCTACTTTCATCAGAATTTTGCTCTGTAGTAACAATAAGCTTTCACTGGACTGTGACTCTGAATTTGTTGTGGCTTCTGTGCATTATTATTCATGTCTGTATTATGAAAAAAATAGCACTAAGTATTTATGACTGGAGTTATAAAGTCTTTCTGTGTATTACTCCTATAAACATGGTTGATTGTAAGAACAGATGCCCTCAATTACTTCTGTAACAGTAAACCATGTGGGTTTTTTTCATTGTGTTCCAACTACATTGTTGATCTTAAACATGTATAACATCTTAACCTTAACTTCTTTTTTTTTTATTCTCTTCTACTAGCTCCCTTCACTTCTTTTCATTCTTATTTTCCCCTTCTTTCTCCCTCTCTTCCACTGGCCATTGTATTTTCACCTTCAGAGCTCCAAGAACCCCTTCCCTCCTGTGAACCCCTAATTTTTTATATCTGTGTCTGTCTGCAGTGAGGCTGCTGAGCCCCCCTGCATGCAGCTCCCACTGCAACAGAGGGCAAGATAATCAGCAACTTGCAGAGCAAGTATTTGGGTTTCTCAGAACTTTGTACATTTGGTACACTTCCCTTTTTTCCTGTCAGTGTGAAATACATGTGACATACTGAGAAATTTGACAGAAGGGTGTACAGAGGTGTCCCTTCCCAAAAATAAGAGAAAGGGACCCTCAGAGGTGATCTGCTTAACGTGGATGTTCTGCTATGCAGGGCCACGGGCTGCTGCTTGTGCTTTCAGGATGTGTTTAGAGAAAAAAGAGAGCAGGGAAAAAAACAGCACAACTTTTTGTTTTTAATTCTTTTTACAGGCCATTTCTCAGTTGGTTCCGTTGCTATCACTTTGAAGACTATTTTACACACCCTTGTGAAAGGAGTGTTTGTGTCTCTGGGGAGGGCGATAAGGATGGCTGAGAGGTGGTGGTCTCACCCCGCCCGCTGACCACACAGCCTTTCCCTTTCCTCCTTCTTTGCTTGCTCTTTTTGAGATGCCAGGACATATGGGAGGAGGGATAGCTGTCTCCTCATTATCATTGTGCTGCAGAGAAAGTGCTCAGCAACATCTGCCTGAGCTTCATGAGTTGGGTTTATACCTTTTGTTTCCAGCTCTGTTGTTAAGTAACTTTTATCAGCTCCCTCAGCTGCTCTTCAGCAGCTCTCAGGGTGTCCACTCAGGCATCAATTTCGCTGCATGTTTTGGAAGCTCGGACTTGCAGCCCTGGGCTCACAGAATTTTGGGAAAGGACAGCCCCAGGTAGGGATGGAAGGTTTGGGCCAGCAATATTTGCATATTTCTAGTGATTGCTGTTGCTACATTTTCAGGAAGACCAGGTTGCCTTCTAGCAGTTCCCTTCATCAGTCAGGGATGTGCCAGAAATATCTTTTAATCCTCCCACCATCCTTCTTCAAAAGCTTTCCTCTAAGAAAGAACTTCAAGGGAATACCATACTTAGAGCTGGTTGCTTCTCAGCTTCCCACAGCTAGGATCTGGTGGGAACAGCAAGCAAACATTTTCTGGGAGCTCACCCCAACAGGTACCCACAGTCTTCAAGGGGAGCAGCTCTGGATGCCCATTAGGCAGGCAGGCATCCCATACTCCCAGTGACACAGCTTAGTCCCTTTTTGCCAGTCTGGAACATCACCATAAGTCCCTTCTCTTCCCATAGCATTTTTTCTTCTACTACCAGGGTGAGCCACAGATTTGTAACTCTTCTTTCTGAATATTTCTCTCTCCATATAGTTAGCACTGCACTTTGACTGAGTAGGTGATTTTATTTCAGTTGTATGTAGCTTTTCTTTCTTAGATGTTCCTCCCTGATAGTTCTTTGCAATAATAGTTTTGGTGAAAGAAGAGTGATGTTCTGCTGATTGGTATCAATACCATGGATGCTACTGACTTGGAACCACGTAGGCACATTATTAACCAAAAGTTTTTATGCATCCCTGTTGAGTTCTGCCAGAATATTTGCATGATACGAGAATTTTTGTAGGACTAGGCTTTCATCTGCAAGCGTTTCATGCCAGCAACTGTTTCACTGTTGCTGTCTCAAAGGGAACTTGCTAAATTAACAGTGTCTGAGTAACTTGAGCATACACAAATTTCATCTGAGTGTCTTTCCTGCTATCTCTGTTGACAATCAGAAGGGGATCCATTTTACTGGATGTATATACACCTATCAGTCTGCTCTAGAAAAACTTTTATATGATTCTGAGTTTCATCACCAAGTAATCTTTCAAGTATTTCTATATCTAAGCAGATGTTTAATAGCCAGGGACAAATCTAGCATTGAAGAAAATATATTTTCAAAGTAATTTTGGAGAACCTGACAAGAATCTCTTATTGTTGGCAGCTAACTGTGTTTTTTTGCTGTTTTGATTGATCTGGGTGTGTCACGCAGTCTCTATGGACTTGGTTTAACATTGGCATGGTGGACCTGACCCTTTTTATTCTTTGCCATTAAAGCTAGAAAAATGTTAACTTTTTACTCTGCTGCTATCTTGACAAACATCATTTTACTCCCAAGAAAGAGTGGCTTGGTATCATGTTTTTTGGTAGTATGGAGTAGCTCAATGGAGCTTTTCTATGGTAATGCCAGCTTTGCAACAGGGACAGTATATAGGTACACGTATAGATATACTGTCCCTGGGATAGTTAGTCTGGAAATAAGCCTGCTCTTCTGCCTTCCCAAAATCCTGAGCTAATTCCAAGAGATGCTACCTAAAGGCCAGGCCAGGGAAAGATAACATGGAGACCTGGTGGATTTCTGATTTTAAATATACCTACTTTTTGGAATAGCTTTCATCTACAGGATTGGAGTATGGTCAAGGAATACAACATATCTAGGATTTTCTGTGGTTTTTTGTTTCCACAATTTTACATAAGCACCAAAATAAACACTGGAAAGCCCTGCTAATATTCTTGATTCTCTTGTTTCTCTGTTATTTCATTGAGTATATAATGGATTTTCGCTCTGACTAAGCCTTGACCATGTTTTTACTTTGGGATGCAGCCATAACCTTTTTTAGTTTTAGAAGTGCCATTTGTATTTTTAGCAGCAAATTTAGGAGAACAATCTAGTCTTGTACCTTCAGAAACTGAAAGATGTGCTGCATATTTCAGGTTCACACCAAAATACGAAACCTCAGCCTTCTTCACCTCCAAAATTGCAATGTAAGATATGGATCATTGTGAAGGATTATAATAAAATCTGTGTGGTAATAACGAAGACAAAGCTTCACATTTGCTAGCACTCTCATGGACATTTCTAACTGGGTAAAATGTCAAGAAAGAATTAATTCAAGGTATTTTCTTGTCAATATGTCTTTTGCTTTTTAGCTTCATCACAGGAAGCAAGACCAATCTAACTCAAGGATTTAAATGTAAGAGTATTATTTCAGTACAAAATGTTCTCACATTTTGCTTGTTGAACTATGCATTTTAGAAGTATTTCATAATTAACATTCTTCTCACCAAATGACTTACTCCATACTTCAGTGTCCTTTTTTGTAATTTTACCTCAGCTGGGATCCCAGTTTGATAGATGCTGTACAAACACAAGCGTGAGATGGATCCTACACAAACAATTTCCAAGGACAAGCTAAGGAATGCAGTATCATTTGATGATGCAAATGGAAAATTTCCAGAGGCAGACAAGGCAGTCTTCCCAAGATCACCCTGGGAACCTCTGGCACAGCCAAGAACTGAATTAACATATCCTGAGTCTTCCAAAGACAATCCTTCCTCACCCCATCAGTTTATTTTCTAATCCAAAGCCAGTGGAAAGAACCCTTTTATTTCAGTGGTGTTTGAACTTGTGTCCCAAATGCCCCCCCCAATCCATTTTTTTCCCCCAAGCAATATTTTTCCCCCAAGTAAAGATAAGACCTCATCCAATGCAGAGAGGAATTTTACCCTCTACTGTTGTCAAGTTACGTCCAGAAGTTCAGGTAAAGCTCAGGAGATCAGCAGGAGCTCTGTACCCTTGCTGGCAGTCAGTGTATTAAGATAATGATTTTTTGTTGTCACTTGTTGTTAGCCATGGCTCACATGGGTTACATTGGTACCATCATTATCTCTTTTTGAGCTTTGCAATTTGAATTCAGACATTTTGGTTTTGTTCAGCTCACATCTTACTTGGATACAGAGTACTTAAAGGAAAGTTAGAGGTTTTTTGACAAATTCTTTGAAGTTCTTCTTGCAAATCCAGTATCCAGCCTTGAGCATCAAATGTGCAACTTCACTGTTGTTTCTCCCCTCTTGATTATTTACACTGGAAAGTTTGGAGGCATTTTGGAGCTGAAACAAGACAGCACAGCTGTCCCGGTATCATCAACATCATTCAGTTTTATCATGTATAAAATGGCCCAAACATATGGTTAGACTCTGTAGAGTACATCTACTGACTTCAGTGAAATTACATCAGCCATGAATTTAAGCTATTAGTTTCACCTCTTGCAATGAGAAGATTCACTGTGCTGGTTCTGCATTTTTATCATTCCCATTGAGCCAGTAACCTCTGCCTCTAGCTGAGGCAGAACTTAAGTTTGTATCCTTTACTTCCAAGTAAAGTAAAGACCTGTGTTCTCTTCCTCTCTTGTATTCCTATTGTAATTCTTGTGCATTTGCATCATCTAATTCCTAAATTGGTAAAACCCTAGAGCCAAACCCAAACCCAAAGGTTGACTCTGTGATTTGGTTCTGAAAACCCCAGCCCAAGCTCTGTCCTGACTCAGTCTTCTGGACGCCTCTGCAGCCTGCATGGAAAGGCTTCAAAGCAAATGTTTACAAAGTGTATTGAAATGCCTTTGCTAAGTCTGTTTGGTTATCAGCTAATTTATTCTCAGGAGTAAAACCCACATTGGTGAAGTCATTCTGGGTAACTGGGCATCCTGAATGATTTCTTTTTTTTTTTGCATCTTCAAAGAATAAAAAACTTTCAAGTGTCACTAGGCAGGTTTGTCATGTCATTTAACATTCCTTTGCATTATTTGAAAACTTCCACATCAAAATTAACTTCTGCAAGAGTGCTTTTTGTCCAGTATATGTTTCATTTGCTTGTTACCCTGATCTAAGTATCCACTATTATTATCTAGCACTTAGTCAACCTCGTTTGCTGCATTCACCTGCTGCATCCTTTCTGATGCTGTTTCTGGTGGTTAAGCCATGCTGCTACCACAGAGTCTCAGTTGCTACACCAGGCCTCGGATGTTAACACAATTCCAAATCCAGAAGCAGCAAGAGTCTTGATTGCAGAACCAGGAATTTCTGTTTCATCCCAGGTGGGATTTTACTGCCATCCTCATAGGAAAGTCAACCTGCAATCCCTGTGAGCTCAGCCGTGGCGATGACTGATGAACAGTGCTGAAAGGTCAGCAGGGAGGGGAGAGTGGAATGTTCCTGTCATGTTATGAGCTTCTATCAAATCAAAGAAGAACAAATGGACCATTTGTTGCTGAGATGCTGCCCATCTGTGGCTGTGTCTAATCAGAGTTAATTATGGTGAGCTGAATCCCTGTAATACTCCTGGGTCCCTAAGCTCTGAAGGACCTACTGCTTTATTCTGTAGCTTCCACTGCCAATTTTGGGAGCTGCCTATTATCAGGCACCAAAAGGTAGAGATTGTACAGGATCCCTGGCAAGCAACACAAAGTGTCCCAGCTTAATACTAAAGCAATGACTAATCAGGGGATCCCAGGAGGAAACTTTGCAATAGCTCTTGCAAGGGTAATGAGGACAATTTTCAGAGCTATGACACTTAAAGCCAAGCAAAATGCAAGCGATCTTGTTTATTCTTTCTTGGAGCAGCAGGTAACACAAATCCAAAAGAAGGATTACACCAAGATGGGTTGCATGATGAGTAGCCCCGTTTGTTGTTTTATCATAGCAGCACTAATAGCTAAATTCTATTAATTGCTGAATGCTGTTTTGTTTGGCAAATACAGGAAGCAGTTTACATGGCTACGCCGTGCTCTGGTTCACAGTCCTTCTGAAATAGTATTATTGTAACGGGATAATACTGATTAAGGACAGTTCCCTGAGGAAGAAGGGCCTTTTGATGACTGAGTCATTTCCTTTCCCTGCTCAACTTCAGTAAGATAGTGCTTCTCTCACCACAGACACACACCCTTTGTAGCCAGAAAGTTCTCCAGTGAGGAGGTCAAAAGCACATGCCTCAGGCTTAGGTGGAAAGCCTTAGTGCCTGAGTCCTACAGAAAGCACTGAATCACCAGAACTGTGCCAGAAGTCCAAGCAGAGACTATTTTTCTCCTCCCAGATATGCTCTTTGCCAGTTCATTTCCAAGAATACCAGCTAATACTGGCCTTGGATACACCATTCTGCTAGAATAACTTTTTACCTTTGATTTTTTTCCCCATACAGGTTTAGCAAATTCATTTGAAAATGACAGTGGGTTTACCACCTAAGCAACGGCACCTCTGCAAAGCAATGAAGTCTTTGGGTTTGGATGTGGTCACTTGCAACCAGTGAAAGGCAGACCAAGGCCACTACTAGCTTAGTCAACAGAGACGGAAAATTAGGAATTGCAAATGTTTTTCACCCTGAAGTGGAGCAAATTCAGATTAAGGACCTGGAGGAAAAAGATTTCATCTTTTCTTCCAAATGATGGGCATCAACAAAATGCCAGCTCCGAAATGACACAACCGACAAGGATCCTGATCCTACCAGAACATGGTAGATAAAAGCAACCGTCAGTCTCTCCTGTCTCTTTGATTTTTGTCACATTTTGTCATGGGAGATGGTTGAATGAGCTCAGTTCTAACCATGGCTTCACAAGAAAATGTTCCTGTTATCACTTCTGTGCTAAAACTGGGTTCTTCTAAATGTTTTCCCTTTTGAGGTACAGTAATTGCTCTCCGATTAGGCAGGAAACTGTACCAGCATTATTGCTCCAAAGGAGCCAGTGTTATCAAAAAACAACACATCAGGGCCTGTCCTCACAGGAAGGGAATCATAAGTAATCAGCAGAGCTATAATGCAATTGGCTGCTGGTCTCTCCATGTGGATGGGATAGAGTGCAGAAAAAAACATTTTAGGACTTTTGTTTGCAGCCAAGGTATTCTAAAAGAGCCCTGGTTCCTCTTTGCCTCCCTGCTTGACTTCTCCAAACATTGCTGTGTTTCCTCAACAGAACATAAAGAAAGCTCTCAGTGTGTGCAATAGCACAGAGGTTTGGATAGAGGTTCTTCTACCCAAAGAATCTTTTGCCTTATTTTGCAAGATGATGCCATCCCTTCCCTGAATGCTTCATCAGTTTCCACTGGGAAAGCCATCCTCATCAGGCAACATTTGTCCAAGGAAAGAACTGTCTTTGTGTAGCAAGGTGATGAAGATCCTTGGCTGACACAGCTCCTATACTGTTCATTGGAAGATTTTTATAAGAGATAAGTATGCCACAATGCATGTGAATACAGCACAGGAACAGAGTTGGGTGTAAAGCTGGTTCTCTGATAAAACTAGTTGACCTTATGGCCTCTTAACACTGTCCAAGTGGTGGACCATTTTGCACTCTTCCAGTATTTTGCTGTTCAGTGAGTTTAACTATGGGTAATAACAAGGAAAATATGTGAGCCTTGAGCTGTCAGAGAAGTGGCTGGAAAATCAGATACCACCAGGGAGAAAACTCACAACGTTTTATGCTTATCATCTGTCCACAGAAATAAAAATATTTGCCCTTCTATCTCTACTTTTCCTGTCTGTTTTTTTCCACCTATTATACATGGAACAGCTCGTGGCATAATTAAGCCCCATACCAGCATGGTGATGGTATGCAAAGGGATGTGATTACATCCCCCCAGTCCTCCATCCCCCACACAACCTCTTAACTTCCCTTTCAGAAGCTAAAACCTCACACATATGAAGTCTGAAGAGCCAAAGGAAGAACATCCTCTTTGCCAGGGAGTCACGATTTCTCCATATGGTCTGACCTAAGGGTCATCGTCCTTCAAACCTCAGCAGAAGGCTTTTACTTCAAGGGATATTGCAAGTACTGAGTTGCTTTTACATCTCAGTTGCTCTCCCTGAGATGACTTTTGTCAGTTTGGTTGTTTGTTTTAGTGGTGATGTTTTTAAATTGAAGCCGGTGTGCCCAGAAGGCACATAAACCAAGAGGCTTTTAAAAGCCAGAGGATAAATAAAACACAACCTTGAATAAACAACAGGCTTTTGTCCTAATTTCCTTCCATTCCTTAATGGATGCTGATAAACTATCTGAATTTCTCAGTCTATTATTGCCACAATGACAGTAATATGAAACCCACAACCTCACAATAGCAATGATTTGACCAAATTGTTAGCTTTTAGGCACTCAATTGTTTCATTCAAAGATGTTTGTAGGCTATCATGGTTTTACCAGACTGCTCCTTTCTCTACACCCACATAGGGAATTTCAGTTAAATACATTTATCATAGAAAACTGCTAGACCCACTCGGGCCAAATATGTTTTATAGAAAAAAATTTTGTTCAATCAAGTAAGAAAAATTAACATCATGTTTTATTACTGATTTTGTACTCACCACTGTTATTAAATAGTTCCGCTTAATTTCTGGGTAAAACCTTCTAGATATGAAAGACTGTGGGTAACAGAAGTATTAATACTTTGTGTTGATTTTTTTTTTCCCTATGCAGAGCAGCAGCAAAATAAAGGCATTATTTCTGGGACCCAGGAACATGTTTCAGAGAAAAGTAAGAGAAGTAGAGGAACAGACCAAGCAGACTTCTTTGGTAAGTAGATTCACATCCACATCAGGTTAAGTATAGGCCATGTCACTGCTTCTGTCAGCCAGCACTTCAGGTCTGGTTATTCCAGAAGAGTTGATTGGTCCCAGTTTTGCTGACAGAGGTGGGAAAAGGAGTTCTCAGCATGGGCTGAGCTGAGACCCTCACCCAGAAGCAGAGATCTTAAGCACCATATGAATCACAGGAGAGTTCTAATGAGGATGTTAAGCTCCTCATTTTCTGAGGGCCTCTTGGTGATTGTCCTAACTCATCACACACTTTGGCAGGTATCCCTAGTGCCTTGTGACTGCCAGCAATGCCTGTTCCTCTCTCATTGTCCCACACTGGTGTATCTGCAAAAGTGTTCCCACAGCTCCATTTGTGCCTGTTGTTCTCTACAGTTACTTCCACCATGATGGCCTTTCCTTTTCTGTGCCTTTCAGTCCTCACACTAGCCCAACCTGAAAGACTGTGGTTAAGTCCACCTTTCAGCCAACTTTGTGTATTTATATTTTTTTATGATGAGGGGGGTAAAATACTGGCACAGGTTGAACAAGGCTCTGAGCAACATGATCTAGTTGAAGATGTCCCTGCTCACTGCAGGGGGGGTGGACTAGATGACCTTTAAAGGTCCCTTCCAACCCAAACCATTCTATGATTACTAATCCGTAAGTGCTAATAAATAAGCAACTAGTGCTGTATAAATCCTAAGAGCTGTATTTAAGTGCAAGAACTGTTGCTACACGAGCTTCTTCCAGGACTTCATTGTCACTGTGAGTAGCAAGGCACTTTTTTAATACTTCAGCTCAGTGAGAACTGGAGCCTGAGCCCAGGATTTCTTCTTCCAGCAGCTATGATCCATGATTCCACTCACCCCATTTCTGCTCTAGACCAAGGGCAAGTCAAAACAGACTGAACACCCACCCAAGGCTTTGTTTTGAGAACATTCTCAGGGTAAGTCACACCCAATTCACTTTTCTTTCTGAAAGTCTTGAAACAAAACAAGCTTGATAACATAAACACACACACACACTGAAAACTACAGAAATAGGCAGCAAGCAAAACACATTTGCAGAAAAATACAACTGTGGGCAAGTCTAGACAAAGTTAGCATTCATTTTGCATTTGTGTGTGTACTTCATGTTTATTGCTCGGGGATGGGCTACATGGTAGAAAAGTGTTTCTCCTCTGTATTGATCCATTCACTTTTCTCTCTGTGAGGGCATGTAAAACTTTTACTAAGGATGGTGGTAATTTTCACAATCAGATTGAACTTTGCTTCTGAAACAAGCAAAACATTAAAAGAAGCTAATTCATAAAGATACTAAAATCTTGCACATGAAATTATTGTACATCAAGGAATAAAAATGATAATTCAGGGACAAATGGAAAGCACAATAATTTCTTATGAGAGGAGCAGATGAGCATCATCCAAAATAGCAGTAATATTTGTCCACCCATTGGTTTTCCCTAAAGGATTGTTTCCTCATGTAGCAAGAAAAGAAGCCAGACTTTACATCATCAGAAACTCGTTCCCTGAGCATCCATGTGAGAATAAAGTAGGGTATGGATTCAAGTATCAGAAGGGAGAAAGTGCAGATTCCTTAAACTATGAGTTTTCAGAGTAAAAAGGGGAGGATCTCATTGCCTCCCATGTAAGACTGAAAAAAAATATTTGTAAACCGAAGTTAATATATGTTTCAATTGTGAAGGCAAATTGAAGTTCTCATATCAAAGAAACACAGAGCCATAGAATGGTTTGGGTTGGAAGGACCTTAAAGATCATCTGCTGCCAAACCCCTGACATGGGCAGGGACAGCTCCCACCAGACCAGGTTGCCCCAAGCCCCATCCAGCCTGGCCTTGAACACTTCCAGGGAAGGGGCAGTTTCTCTGGGCAACTTATTCCAGTGTCTCACCACCCTCACAGAAAAGAATTTTTTTGTGTTCAGGATCTACCCAGAACCAAAAGAAGTGGGAATTGAGCCCTTCCAGTCAAAAGTCTTCACTCTTTCATCCCTATGAGTGTCTGAGACACTGCAGAATGCCCTGATTCCATCCTTGGGAGCTGATAGCATGCAGCACAGGATCAGGTCTGGGAGCAGCAAGTCTGTCTGTGCTATGATGAATTCCCAGTTATAATGATTTGGAGAAAAATATTGTTCATGGGCTACATAAACAATTTTAATTGGCTTTGGCGCCCCAAATGTGCTTTTTTTTTTTTTTTCTTGTTTGACTGCCAAGGTTGCTTTCTCGCTTGCTAATTATGTTTCATTTTAGCTTTCAGCAAAAACAGGAAATAGAGCATCCATTACTCGAATGACAGCTTTTCAACAAGCCAGCATTTCAACATCCATTGTGTAATTTCCGACCTAAAGCCAGCTAGGGGCTAAGTACCTTTAGAACCATATATCCCCTTTAACCATGTATCCCTCCTAAAAAACAGGGCACAATGTTAATGAGTCTGAAACACAGGCCAGAGATCTTTGCTGCTGCTACTCCTTGCCCCCAAGAACTTGGCCTCTCTAACACCAGGTTTGATGAATCCCACAGAAGAGCTTCTCAAGTAGTTTTTGCATCTCCTGTGGACTGGCAGACTGACACCCATTTTCATGGTGTTTCTTTTCCTCTCTCTCATCTGCAGTAGAAAGTTTCTTCTTCCACAAAGTTAGCTGGTAGGTGAAGTCAATGCAGTAGGTCTTTAGTGTTCATCCGCTCCTGATAAAAAAGGTGAAAGATGGAGGGAAGCTGGGAGCCATCACCCATGCTTTGGGCAGCCTTTGACATTATTGAGCCATCAGTCCAGCTCACTGGTTCATTTTCCTCACAGCTGTATTCAAACAATCTCTTTGTGTCCTCAAGGAAAGTTCAGTGTAAATGCATTTGCAACTTTAAATGATCATCATCCAGCTCAGTAGCCATGGAACTTGGTCCAAACAAAGCATCTTCAAAACTGTGGTGTCAGATGTAGTTTTTTCTTATGTAAACTCTCTGACATAAATATTGTGGATTTACCAAGGATATCTGCATATCAAACTGATGAGGTTCTAGAAACAGGCTAAAATGTAGTCTCTCCTCCCTTTTAGGAAAGTATGGTGGCCTCAAGCCACAGTACCAGGGTTGCACTGAAGAGCATGTGTGTTTTCCTTTTAAACTTTTCTGTTTCTTTAGCCCTGATACTGATTCTAAGCTGTGTTTGGGTTTTTTTAACAAATCTTTTGAGTTAAGTTTTATCCCCCCCAAGATGCCTTGCCTTTTGTGGTTTCAGACCCTTCCAGAATAGATGCTGTGTATCATTTCTCAGCTCATGTGTGGAGACAAAGCTCTTATTCCTCTTGTTCAGCCAACTGAGTTATAATTGGCAAAGCAAGCAGTAGGTATGTACCACATCACGGGGGTGAATGAGGATGCCCTTTAAATTATCTATAAAACCCTTTGATTCAAACTGCTGATGTTGCCATAGGCAATTTGCTAAGCTTATTGATCATCTTCTGTTTAAATTAAAGTTTGATGTCCTGGAACAGGCTATTCAGCACTGAAAGCTAATGGGATGGGATGAGATACAGGGAGCAAGGGAAACACATGCTCCTGGGGGAAATGGATTGTGGTAAAAAAGAAAAATTAAAAAAGAAGAGGGTTTTATGCTGAAGAGTATCCATGGGTCAGTTGGCAATAAATATCGAGGTGATAAAAGAGTCCAGTGTGGATGTTGAAGGTAAGGGTTGTTGCCTTGTAATTAAAGGAAAATGGGCAGCTTGTTAGAAAACTCTAATTTCAGAGAAAGGAGGTGGGAAGGAGAGTATTGTTAAGCTTAGTGATTTCTACCAGTAATTCAGGCTCCCCCAAGTTTTTGGTAAGTTATGTTAGATGTGAGCTAGTACAGGCAAGAAGTGATAGGCTTCAGGAACACGTTAGCCAAAGCAACTCCAAAGAGTTTGTCCCTAATAGCATCCCCTGGCTGTGTGTCTGTCAATCAATCTCACAATCAAGCAAAATAAAAGCTTTAGAAGGAAGGAAAATCAGGCTTTCTTAAAGAATGAAATGTACCTCGCAGGAGCTGTACCCAGCAGGACTGAGGCTTTCTTTCCCCATGAAAATTTCACTTGATTTCATGGTCTTAGACTAATTTTTAAACTTCCAATCATTTTCATTGCACAAGACTATGCTTGTCCTAGCGTTAATGAAACATACTCGCTTGCAGAAGGAATATCAGGATAAATTCTATATTTGAGTTACCAAAGGTGTAACTAGAGCACAATTGAACTCATTTTAAACTCCAAAACTGTGAAATCAGCTTTCACATAGAAGAACTGAATCCTGCAGAGTTGTTAAGCAGGGGACCACCAGCAGCATGGTTTGAAAAGTCTTTCTGAGCCAGGATTTCTCTCTGAGCTGTAGCAAAAACATCACAGTAGGACTGGAATTGTAAAATGTGTGTATGTGGATGAAGACAATTTCTTACTTACCCAAGAAGCAGGAGAACAACAGCTACTGCTAAGCTTCTGAGTACAAGCTAGGACTCTATGAAGACAGAGTAAATTTGCTCAAGGCCTCATCCAACCTGGCCTTGAACACATCCAGGGAGGGAGCATCCATAACTTCTTTGAGCAGTCTGTTTCAGAGTCTCACCACCCTCATACTAAAGAACTTCCTAATATCCAGTCTAAACCTATTATCCTTTAGTTTAAAACCATTTCCCTTTGTCCTATCACTGGACACTTATGAAAAGCCCCTCTTCAGCCTTTCTCTAGGTTCCCTTCAGGTAATGGGTAGCTCCTTCTTCCTTTCATCTAAACAGGTTTGCCTGGAAACCAGTGGAAATAACAAATATAAGCTATTGAATACCACATCACGTTAAGTGGCATCATTCATAGTCCACTTCTGCTTGTATGGCCCCTGGAAAAAAGTACCTGATTACTCCATACCTCACTTTACTGCTCCATATCCATCCTGTATCAATACAGCAACAGTGAGCTCTAAACCTTTAACACTTCTTTCCTGCCAGAAATCAGAGAAACTCACGGGCCAATATTTCATCTCTTTTTCTGATACTGGTCTGAGATGCCCAGCATGACCCAACCACAGCTCCAGCCTGCAGATGTTTTACAGCCATCAAACCTTCACTGCTGATAAATTCAAGTCCGTACCCAGCAAGCTGCAGTGCCCGGGAAGAGCTATCGCAGGAAGCCATCTGTGCACAGGCAGCCTTTGCAGGAAACCCAGCCAGGCCAGCAGCCATTTATTATTATTATTTCTCTCCCTGACAGTTTTCTCCTTGACACTTTCCCTAAACGACACCATGGAGGAAGTAAGTTGTCAATTGAAAATCATCACTTATTATTAGCCGTGGAATGCAAAGGATTTCAGTCAAGAAACCGGCGCATAACAGATTTGCATTTCTTTCCTGTGGGCACAGTTAACAGGAAATCTATTTGAAATAGATCGAAAACTACAGTTGGTGCTTTTGGAATCATAGAATCTTTGAGGCTGGAAAAAACCTTTAAGATATTGAGGCCAAGCATCCAGCTTTTCCCGTCAAGGTGATTTTTGTCTGGCCAGAAATTCATGTTTCAGTGAATTCTGGAAAACGCAGAAGCTTTAGACAGAGGGTTGAAGAAAATGAAAAAAAAAATCACTTAGTGGACAAAGTCTGATAAAAACTTCAAACAAGTCATGCAAAAGCACTAATGCAGAATGTACCTGCAGGGAAAGCAAAGCCAATCCCACCTTCCAAATTAAAATGATGTCTTTTCCATGGCTAAATAATGACTGAAATGGCCATTAATTATACAACACCCACAGGGCACTGCAGAGAAAATACAGAAAATTATGCTGATCTTGCAAACTATAATGTTCATAACCATCATTGAAATATTTGAGTTATCCCACCTTGGAAATATCTTTTCTCTGCCCAGGCCGCTGGCTGTGTAATTTTTATATTTCCTATTATGTAAAATAACCAAAATATGCTTATTCTCTGAGCAATTTCTATTTATAAAACCTTCCTAGAACAAAAGTGTAAATCTATTAAATAAATCTAAAATATGAAAAAACCCAAACCTATAAAATAAATTAATAAATAAAGTAAATCAATAACAGACTACAGTACAAACTTTGGCTGCCTCACGCAGAGGTAGAGGGAGAAATAAAGCCCAGCCAACATCGCAGTGTTGGCAGGAGCTCCTTGCACAGAATAATGCACCCAGGAAAAATTATGCAGAATAATTCATCCTAGCAAAATTTCACCTGAGTAAGGCTGGAAGAAACTCCTCCAGAAAATGCTTAAGTTTTTATCTGTGGCTACAGAACCAGTATTTTGCTGGTAAGGTTTAACAGTGCAGGCAACTATTCCCCCATTTAGGTCTGTTCCTACTCAGCGGGTAGTAAAGGAAAGAAGACATCAGGAAGGCAGTGAAGAAATCCCGAAGTCTAACGGGAAATCTCCCAAAGCTGCCATCCCCCAGTCCATGGGAACACTGGGTGCCTTCCTGCAACAGCACCCACAGCCCTCACAGTGCAGAACAACCCAGCTGCAGGGCACGGGGGGAGAAATTGTGCAAGAAACTCAATCGGCGCCGAAATGAGGAAGGAAATAATGTGTTAAATGATTTAATTTTCTAAGTTCGCTTTGTTCCTTACAGATAGACCTAGAATCGGAGCTGATTACAGTGCCTTGTTTTGATTAAGGGAGAGAGATCTAAGGCAGAGACATTTCTGTCTGTTTCAAAGAGTTTCCACATCTTGTATTTCATTTTCGTAGTGGGGTCAGGAATTCAAAGGACATTTATCTGTCATTCTTTATAGCTCCAAAATGATTCTTGACGATGCTGGTTTAATGCTAGTCAGCTCCACTGACCTTACATTTCCTGTACTTCAATGAAATTACTCCAGATTTACACCACCAGTGCAAGTAGGTACATTTTATTCGATGCTAAGTGAATTTACAAGCTTTAAGAGGTGTGTGTATGTTTGTTCCTCTTCTTGGGGAGTTCAATGGAATTTATAGGGTAATCAAGTATTTTAGTTAGATTTCAGCTCTACATATTCCATCAGTCAGGTTTACCATGGAATGCAGCCAGAATTTAGAATTTAATGGGACAAGAGCAGTCTTAGGTGCACCCTGGGATGCTGTTGAGTTCTTGTGGCCCCCCTAAACCATCACTCCTTCTGCCAGTGCCTGGCAAATCCTAGCATCACCCTACAGCCACAGGAGATTAAAGCAACATTTCTTTTGTACTGCCCAGTAATCTTTATGCTCAGTGGTAAAGTTAATGTACGGGATTGTCATTCAGCTCATTTCACGCCGGCTGCCAGAGAGCCTTCAGAGCACACAGAGGTTCTGTTGCTGCCAGCCCAGAGCTGCTGATCTAGAAGCAAAAGCATCACACACCCATCCCTTCCTCCATTTCAGACGATGTGCAGCCCAGAAAGCAATTGTTGGAGAGTGAATGCAATCAGCGTCACTTCTAAATGAATCATTACAAAGAATCTGGGATGCCCAATGCTCAGCCCTGTTGTAACTACTAGAAAGTACCTCCAACCCTCCAAGTCTCCAATTTTCAGAACTGCAACTTTCTTGAAGCTTGGGGAAAGGGGAAACAGGGGGAAATGTGTATTAGACAGCTCCATTCTTTAGAGAGTGTGTTCCTTTTAATAAGGACTGAAGACAGGCTCCCAGAGCCCATTAGTTGTTCCACATCCACATTCACTGGGAAGAGGAATTAGTTTCTGGCAAGCACACAGCCACTGGGTAATACAAAGGACGAGCTCCTTTCATCTCCTGCAGCAGCACAGCCATGTCCAGGCTTGTCAGAAGCTGCAGGAGGAGTGATGGCCTTGTTGCTGACAGCCTTCTAATTGGGTAGCAGAAAGCAGCTCTAAAGGAGGTGGTTGTGCCAACGAGTGTGGCTCGACACCAAGAGATCTGTTGAGGAACAGAGAGGGAGAGCCCAGCCACACTGCAGTGCTGGATGCTGGCCGAGCCTAGCAGGGCTTGGGCTTCACAACCAGCAGAGCTTGATCCTGCTGAGGTTACCCAGAGCTGGTGGAAAGCTACAGCAGAGAAGATGTTGTTTGACTGGCACCAGAAGCAATCAGAAGCAGATGGGCCAGCTGCTCTGCCAAAAAGAGGTCTCTGTCTCCTGGCAATGAGGCTCGAGCTCACAAATTACCTGGAAGGGGGGAGATGCAGGAACTGCAAGCACTGGGAAGTGTATACTTGCCATGGGTTTGTCCACTGACCCTCCAGTTCTCTCACTCTAGCACATCACCACCAGAAACTCCAATGCTATTTGCTGCACTGTTGAGATCCAGCCACCTAGACCCACCAGGACCTCCTGTGTCAGCCTCTGCTTCTCCCAAGATAGTATAAAGCAGAGTTGGCAAATACCCTGTTAGAAAACATAAGCAACTTTCCTGGGTAGCCTGTTCCAATGGCTAACCACTGTTCCTGTAAAAAACTTTTTCCTAACATCCAGTCTAAGCCTCCCCTGAATTTTCTGGCATGGAGGACACTAGACAATTCAGAGCCAGAGCATGTAGAGGTAGCAAATAATTTGGCCAACAGTGGAGTGCAGCATGTTTCTCTAACATCTGTGGTAACTGGAAATGTGCCCTTCAATTTTCTCCTCTCCCCCCAGCCACAAAGGAAGAGCAGTCCAGTTATTTTTCAGAAAGAATTAAGGCTGATGTTTACCATTATCACCCTGGTTACCCTCTTCTCATGACTACATTATGCAACATAATTATAAAGCTGCCTCAGCTCACAAGAGTTGCTATTAAATGCACTCAGCTTTTTTTTTTTTTATTTCCAAGGTCAAGGTTAGTAATTAGGTAGCTGGTTTGACTATAACAGAACCTTGTTACATAGAAAAGGAGGAAACGATTTAAAGGATACATTAAATATTCCAAGTGAGGAAATTCCTGAGGAGCATTAGAAGATCTGCTGAAGGTGGGCAAGTGAAGTAGGGTGAATGAGTGAACATGGAGCGGTCCAGCAGGCCAATCTATGATGAAACTTGGGCAGACTTACAGTATGAAGCACATTACATGGATTTCTATAGGGCATATGGAAAATTTGATTTGAAGCTGAGCTACAGCTTGTGAAATGAAGAGGTGAACATGGCTCCTCTGCACTTCTGGTTTGAGTTGGTGGAACAATGGTGAACTGAGATGTTTGTTTTTCTTCTGGATGTTTTTTTCTGAGGGTCTGTGGTACTTGCACTTGAAGCATAGTCTCTAGGTCATGCATTTTTGGGGTTGTTATGCATGTGCATTGGGGTGGGACAGCAGGAGGTCTCACTGTGTCCATGGCCAGTCAGTGGTACATCCGGAATTATCAGAAAAATGTGGTGATTCACCTGGTTGGAGTTCAGAGGCTGGAGGATGAAGACAGAAAAAGTGAAGCTGAGGCACAAAGTCTTGCCCAAGACAGTTCTCTACTCAGTCTCAGAGTGGAAAGCAAAACTCCTCTCTCCTATCTGCTGCCTTCTCATTAGACCACTCTGCCTCCTTGGTGGCACCAGGATGGTCAAAGTAAATGAGGTGACACCAGACTTCCTCATTATATGTACCTCCTGTTAAATTCATTTGGGAAGATGATTGCTTTATTGCACGTTAAAGCCCCAGAAGGAATTAAAAACAGAAATAACAACATTACCAGGGGACTAAGAGGACTGATGTATTCTTGGAATGATGAGAGACTTTCTGGGGCATTACCAGCTAGTGCCAAGGTTACGACATCTGCCTGCTGGCTCTCTCAGATGATAACATGAAATAGTGTGTTGGCTAGAGCCAGTGGTTATCTTGAAAAGCTCCTTTTGTTTGGGAAACAGCTTGAAAAGCAGAAAAATATGAAACTACATGACTTACAAGTCTGTATGCATCCCTGTGTGCTTACAAATCCACGCACATATGCACAGAGGTGTAATTATATACACACTGCAGAGACTTGCATGTGCAAATATATATATACACAAATATGCTTATAAATCTATCTACATGTATGTGTGTATGTATATATAAAGAGGGAAGCCTCAGCTAGTTTCTGCATGGTCTCTGACTCCCTCTGAACTCATCCCAAAGGGAATTGCTTTCCCAGCCACTGCTTATTTTCTAAATTAGAAAAATTTGCAGGTCTGACTCAAACCCCATTTAGGTTCCTCCATGTGTCTCCTCTGATGCATCCAGGTTGGGATGAGATATATGGTACCAAATGAAAAACTATCCCCAGAGTCTTACAGGGGAGATTCCCAGTATTTTACATGGAAAAAGGTGAAATCACTTGAAAGGACTTTACTGTAGAGAAGTAACCTTATGAGAACCATGACAGGATAATTGGATCTGGCTTGTGTGCAAGGCAGCAAGGGCTTTATAGGAGCAAAGGAAATCAATAAAAGAAGAGAGAGGAGATGGGGAGGGGGAATTTTTCACATTTTTACAGTCAAATATCCCTTAATCTGACTACCTGTAACTTACTTTTCATCATCCCTGATGTGATGACCTCCAGTCAGAGATTTCTGCTGACTATAAACACAGAGTTGGGTGGTGTGTTGGTTGTTTTTTTTTTTTTTCCACCTTTGTTCCTTGTTGAAGAAAATAAGGCAAAACAAAACTTTGTAACTGTTCAGACTTCTTTATGCAGCAGGCTTTTTATCTAACCTCTGGACCTCACAGACCCAGGGCAAACCTCAACCTGAGTGTGGTTTTTATTGTTCTGGTACATTTTCTTCCAAAATCAAAGGAAAGGTTAACCCCCAAAAAGAGAAGTACATCCTTGGTGAGGAGTCTGTGTCCTCTGAATCATACTTCACCAAAAGCCTCCAGAGTATATTAAAGTTGGTACATGTGGTCATCACTAAGGGAAAACTCCTTGTCCTTGCTATCACCACTTTTATCCTCAGGGAAGTTAGAGAATATGCTACCTAGGAGAATGATGTGGAGTCTCCTATATGAAGAAAAAAACAAACCCAAACCCAATGCTTGTGGAGACAGCACAGAGAAGAACAAAAATTAGTGGCTAAAAAACATTTTCAGATTCATGAAAAGGCAATAAATAATTTTATTTTTCTTTTAATTATGTGGTAGTTTTCATGCTGCTAATATTACAATGTACCAATCTAGGTAACTATTGATATGGCCTTGATTCTCCAGTGGCATCATCAAATGTCCTCAGCAGTAGCTGGCTTATGGTCCTCCTCAAGTATTCTGTGTTCTTTAACAGAGGTCCAAATTATTCTTCTGTGTCAAATCTGTGCTCAAAAAATCCAAACCAGACCAAACTTTCCATGTCTTTAGAGCGTCATCCAAAGGTCTGGCATGTCAAAGCTTCCAGTCCAGTGTGTGGTGAGAAGGAGGAGGATTCTTCCATTTTGCAAATGGGTAAACTGAGGAATGCAGTTGAGCAGTGATTTTTTTTTACAGCAAATGGTGGGACAGTGGTAGAACACAGCCCAAATTACAGAAATCCTTATTTCTTTTTGCCACTTTTCAGGTTAATCATTCACCATTAGTCATGGTCCTGGCTTTTCAATCCCACAGAAAGCGTTAACAGAAAATCTAGGCCACAATTGCTGAGATTTAATTCTTCTCTCTATGAAGAGACTTCAGTCTTCATAAAACTGCATTTTAGGCAACCAGCATTACTGGCTATTAAGGGCAGCAAAGTTAATCTTACTGAACACAGACTTCCCTAAATGAGGGTGACCTGAAATATTTCAATAGTATCCATAAGCTCTAGGGGGAATAAAGCCAGGATATATTAAAGAAATAAAGGTAGGAGCAACCTGAGACCGAGTGGTTATGATGATCCTCTGGCTTCCAAAACCAAGCTGAAAATACTCGGTGAGCCCAGGAGAGGATGTTTTTTTGGAAACAGGCACATTGAGCTATTTCTTTAGGTGACAGCACTCATAAAAACGATGCATTTTACATCAAATGTTCTTACTAAAAAATATCTAGAAAAGTCCAGCCAAATTGTGCCAATTTGTGGCACATTGTTCCAAGCACTGAATGCAAAACGCAGTTAATAACAGCAGATTTGACCTCAGCCATGCTGCAAGAATTAGTCTATAGCATGATCTTTATTAATAAAAGTTAATTGAAACCGAAACTCATCCCTCGGGAGTTTCAATCAGCGAATACAAAAAAAAAAAAAAAAAAAAAAAAAGCTGCACTAAAAAAAGTGCTGGAAAATACAGCTTCAGAGAGAAAGGGACAATGGAAAGAAAAGCCCTCACTAAAAATAGTGCTGGTCTTTTTGTCCCTGTGCAGGAAGTGTCGGCACCAACTATTCTAGCGCTGAATAACTCTTTGTCTTTAGGAACATTATTCAGCAGGAGGCAAAAGTAAATCAACAGCCAGTTCTGCTGAGGGAAGTAAACATTTGCAGATGGGAAAATTGAGGCAAAGAGGTATTAAGGGAATTGCTGAAGGTGAAAAAAAGAAGTTGCTCTTGATTGCTGGTCATCTGTCCTGGTAGGACACAAGAGTTCTCATCTGGAAATACCATATTTCACTGTCCTGAGCAAGAGTTTATTGTAGGTAAAGCTAATTAGGAAAAATGGAATTGTCCCAGAAAAGTCTATTTCTATGATCCTCAAAGGTGCAAGGAGATTCAGCTCATGGTTAGCATTATGAGGACTTTCTTGCTAGGTTTTTCATTTCAAATCCAGCACAGGAATGTGAAGAAAAGGCACTTCCAGAATGCCACTGGGGCAAACCCTCCCTAGCAGTTTGATATACACCCATGAGCCCAGGACAGCAGCTTCTTGGCAGCTTCTCTTCCTCTTCTGCCACACTAGCACCTGCAAAGGCAGGGTTTGGGTTAGTTTGAAGCCCAGCCTGATGCATGGGTTTACCTGGTGTCTTTGTTTTGTGTTTTTTTCAAAATACCCTGACAACATTAATACCCACATCACATTTTCTGATCACTCTTTGTCTGAGCAACCAAGTTTGAGCCCTGTCCTGTTAAGCATAATGGAGCAACACATTTATTATGCTTTTACTAGCAAACTGACTGCTTTTTTTCACTTTTCTTAGCTCATGATTTTGCCTGCCATCTCACCTGCATCGGCCAGAGAGAAAACAGGAAATAATCTTGCAGTTTTAATTACAATTGTTTTGGATGAGGAGACAGGTGGTGTGATCACAGGGTGATCCCAGCAGTATCCCACATACTGTGCTTAAAGATCTGCCTCATACTAGGAACGGTTGTTCTGGATCTGACTGAAGAAAGATGACAATAAAATGCACAAAAATTGTGCCATTTAGCTTCTTTATCCCATGCTCTTCCACCAGTTTCTTGCATATTAAGTCTTTATGCATATTTTTTATCCACCTTTAAGTTTAATTTTTTATTTTTTTAAGCTTACAATGAACTTCCTAGAAGATTTTTTTTTGCCTGTTTGGGGCAGGAGGGAGGGAGAGTATAGGGTGTCTTGCAATAGTTTAATTATTCAGAATTCTGCAGAGGTTTATGTTTTACTTTTCTGGACACAGTGTAAATACATAAGAAATTAAATAGTCTTCATATAATTTAGTCCTGTCTACGTAACATAACAGAAGAGTCTGACAAAAGTAAGAGTGACTGTCATACTGTAATAGCTTGAAGTACATTAGAAATAATGTTTTTAAAGAATAAGAAAGGTGTGTTATAATGACCAGTGATGGCTCTAAAGTATTGTGGGAGCTGGGTTCAAAGCCCCTTGAAATGAATAACAGTCCTTCTACTGACATTACTGATCTTTGAATCGGGCTCATTAATGTATTGCAGATATTCTATCCCTAGCTGACAAAAAGCTGAAAAAAATATAGAATGTAGTCATAAAAATAGACATCAAATACATTTCTCTTCTGAGAATTAATGCAGGAGTCAAGTATTTCTACTATTCACTAGTGCTTTATTACAGATATTTTCTTACTGTTTTGAAAGGAATTAAGAGGGCCAGCAGTTCATCTCATCCAGACCTCTGCCTCCAGCAGCAGCCAGTATCTGATGCCACGGGGACTGGGAAATGCTGGGATTGCTCTAATAGTCTTCACCCTGGCACTGTAAATCCATCCTTTCCGGGATGTGCTGTGCTGATGGAAAGGAGGAAGGGTGGGAGGGGAAATAAGAGATATTTGAGCACAACGTTCCCATCTTTAGCTTCTCTGTGATTAATTACCAGTCGATACGTTGTACTCTCCGGCTTTTATAGCTCATTAACATCAAACAGTGACAAGATATAAATTTATTATATTGCTTGCCAAGAACTAGGGATTGTCTAGGAGACTCCAGTAAATGTTCAGTAGGGGATGTACATGAAACACAGTTTAGTTGATCAGTTTGAATCCTGGTTAGAAAAATAGTAATACTTAGCTTCCTTTCCTGTTTCCAAAGTACTGTACAAAACCAGATGTCTGTGTGGGCATGTGCAGAGATATGTATGGAAGAGAAGGAGAGAGACTGGTGATGATTGCTTTGGTCCTATGTGGAGCTGAGAAGAATCAGGCACTTGGCTTTTTCCATCCTTTGGGATCATTTTCAGGTTGCTTACCTACCTGAGCACCCCTGTCCCCCCAGCAAGTGTTCTTAAATGACAGAAAGTGTTCTTAAATGCCCTTGTAAGAGGAAAATGCAGCGTCAGCTCCCAGCCCTGGCTCCGGGCAGCCCCAGCTCTGTCTCTTTAAGAAACCCAACGAGTCGTGATGCTGCTGTTTGTATTGCTAAATCCCCAGGAGTCCAGTTAAGAAACGGGCAGCTGTCTCTTTAAGTGTGATTTCCTTCTATTGTATTTGAATCGTGATCAGGAAAAAGGAAATGAAACCAGAGACCCGGGGCTGAGCCACGGACTAATCATAATAATAATGCTGCTGCTTTCCCCATCTGCATCACATCCACCGGGCTCCAGAGCATGTTCAGAGCTGCCCAGGCAGAGAGCCTGAGCCCAGCCCAGGGTGCTCCGGGCTGAGGTAGCGGTGGCAGCCGAACCAGGCGCTTCCCAGCCGGAGCCGGAGCTGTGCGGGCCGGGGAGGAGGAGGAGGAGCACGGCGGGGATGGGAGGTGAGAGGCGGTGGGGAACCCCGCAGCCCCGGTGGCGGTGGAGCAGCAGAAGCAGCCCCAGCCCATATTTCTCTTTCTCTCTCTCTTTGGTATTGCAGGAGGAAATCCTGTGAATGTCATTGGGGGGCGGAGGGGGAACTCAGCCGGTGAGAAGGCTTCGAGAGCAGACAGCCTGTGCGGGGGCAGCGGGGGCAGATCCCACCACAGGCACGCTACAAAGGAACAATCCCTGCCAATGTCATCGGCCATCGAGCGGAAAAGCCTCGATCCTTCCGAGTAAGTGGCCTTTTTTTTCTTCCCGGCTCCCACCCCATCAACCCACCCCTCTCTCTCCGTCAGCCTTTCGGTGCCCGCTCACATCCTCCCCACCGGAGCCACTTCACCGGCATTGTGTGCCCCGCAGACCCTTTCTGGCGGAGCGGACTTCGGCATCAGCCCCCGCCGCTTCTTCAGCACCACCACCCGCCCCCAGTCCCTGCTTGGTCGTACCGAGGGTAGCGGGCACCGAGCACCGGGGGGCAGGGGGCACCGAGCACCGTGAGGTAGCGGGCACCGGGGGACAGCGGGGACAGGAGGCAGCTGGCACTGGGGGCAGCTGGCACCGAGCACCGGGGGAAGCCGGCACAGGAGGCAGCGGCACCGAGCACCGGGGGGCACCGAGCACCGGGAAGCAGCGGGCACCGGGGGGCAGCAGGGACAGGAGGCAACTGGCACTGGGGACAGCTGGCACCGAGCACCGGGGGGCACCGAGCACCGGTGCCCGGGCTGCCTCAGCCCCCGCCACCTCCCCAGTTGCGGATGGCGGCCCCGGCCCCCAGGGGGGATGTTGGCAGTGGGGTGTGGGGGTTGTAGGTTGATGAGAGCCCCTCAGGTTGTGGAAAAGACCAGCCGGGAGCAGGCTCCGGGGGCAGAGAGGGGGCAAAGCACCGCGAACACCCCCCAGAGCTTCGGGCTGGGTGTTTTCCAGCCGCTCATCCCAGCCGGAGGTGCTGGGAAGGGCTCGGAAGAAGGAGAGCATCCCGCTTCCCAAGGCTGCAGGTGACTGTCATGTGAAGGGACCCTCTCTGCCCCATCGCTGCTCTGCCCGATTGGCTTTAGTCGATTGTCGTGGGAGGTCAGAGCTGTTATCTGCCGGTGCCCAACTTCCACATTTTCAGAATGAAACTTTCAAGGGCTTGTAAAAACTGCTTTGGTGGGGGCAGGGTGTTCTGCAAAAGGGCACGGAGAAAGGCTTGATTGATGGGATATGGAAGATGAGAATTTCCCTCCCTGGGCTTCCCGCTCGGGGAAGGGACCAGGTCCCCCTGTCCTGCTCCATCCTTTTGGGCTGTGCTCCACAGCTCTCAGCAGAGGCACTGGAACTGCAGCAGAACAGAGTATTTTCAGCCCTGCACATGCCCTGCAGTTCTCCTTGGCTGGGATCATGATAAGAGAGAAAAGAAAAAAAAAATAAATTCTTAAATCTCCTTTTTCAGATAACACTTAAAACATCACTCTTAATAAACTTGAGTCATTCATGACTTATTTCCTGTGAGATACTGAAAATGCCATTGCTTGAAGCCCTGAGTGAACACATGGGAATCATCTCTTTAGGGGATTAAATCAATTCATTCCATGTCACACCTGATGTTTTATATGTTACATCTCCTCTTATTTTATCCCTTTTTAAAAAGAAATTATAATCCAGTCTCCTAGGTTTGTGACGTCCAGGTTTCACCAACAAAGTCTCATTAATCTCTATTTATTTCCCTACCTTGTGTTCTAGGGACTTGAGTGCTGGCTTAGAGATCAAAAAACTAATGCATAAACCAGCAGTTCTCTTCAGTGTAAACATCCTCCAGGCTGTTCCGGAGTTTAGGGCTTTGAGAGACCTGGTTTGGGATTCCTTCATCACCCATCAGATGAAATATTTTGGGGTGCACCTGAAATTTCAAATAATTGATAAGAAAGGATAATAATGTCTATTTGCATCTAGTGGAAGGCTCTCAGAACTATTCAGAGTGGAGCCCACACATTAGGAAAAGGACCAAAAAGAATAAACTTTGAGAAATGAGGGCCTAATCAAATCCTGAGGTCTCTGTGATTTTAATGAAAACTCGGAGAATGGAGAGCTGGTAGGAAAGGAAGGCGCTTTCAGGGCACAGCAGTTTAAGCTTCGAAGAGTGAAAACCAGAAGAGAATCTAATCAGATAATATCTCAGGGCTCATCTTACCTAAATGAAAACTGCAGGATCAGTTTCTCAGCACAGAAGTTCTTGACCAGTGGTCATTTCTGTCCGCTGAAGAAAGTAATTTTTGCCTAGAAAACTGCTGACCTAGTAAATAAGCGATATTAATATAATTTTTTTCCTGCTGCCTGCTGGAAACTGAGAGCAGCCTGATCCTTCTCTATCAGTGCAGGTCTCCTCTATCCCTAACAGCCTAAGGGAGGACAGAGCGGGGATGGTGGTAGAATGAGAACCCAAGAACATGAAAAAAAATGAGGTCCCACTCTACCAGATATTGAGCACCTTGCATCATCATCTAGAAAAACATAAATGTGCCAAGATACATCTTTCTTGCCACTAGCCACAGGTTTAAAATTAAGACAGTGCTTAAAGGTTTGATCCAATGGTCTTTCTATGAACCTCCCTGGGTCTTGAATGAGGCCCTTGGTGGCAGCACCAGGTCAGAGCAAACCTCACTGAACTGAGCTCATGCAACTTCCTTTTAATTTTTTTTGCCGATTTTTTTTTTAATATAAAACTTGTAAAATTCAAAAATTCCAAATGCCTGTAAAAAGGCAAAGAGAATTCCTTAACAAAGTACCTGTGAAGAAAATTGTTGCTTTATCATCCGCTATTACCAGAACCATCCTAGATATCAGAGTTTTTTAAAAAGGAAAAAAAATATCACGCATGAATAGTCAGTGCTAATATCACTATAAAGATTTATGCCTCTCTTCATGCAGGAAAGAGTAAATCCCAAATAACAGTTTGAGCTATGTTGGCATAGACCCATTTCAGGGGATTCATGTCCTTAGCTGAAGGAAAAAAAAAGAAGTTCTGCAGCTAAATGAAGTAAAATTTTTAAAAAACAAACCTTAAACCAGTTGGGCAACATCCTCATCTATTGTATTTATTCATTTCATGATGTTCAGAGAAATGACACCCCCAGACTTAGTCTTCAAATTTACATTTCCCAACGGGAAGTTGGCTGCATGTAAAATCCCTCAAGCGCCTTTTCTGGTCCTGTGGCCCCTGGTGAAACAGAAATTCCCTTTGCTTCCCAAAGGCACTGGAGTTAACACCTGCAAGCTCACATTTATTTACAATATGAGCTCATATGTTTTGGTGTTCCTACACAGAAGATTAACTCTGCTGGAGTTCTTCAGTAGGTTATAGGTAAATTCAGAAGTTGTCTGTGTTAATAGGTCACTTAGGAGTTGTTTAAAGGGAAATCTAAAAATCTTGTTGGAAAAAAATGCATTTTTAAATGGAAATGAAAATATTACTGTGTGTTGTGGACAAAAGAGAATAATTTGTGGTTGTGAAGAATATAGTAGTAAAAACTCATAGCACTTTGAGGCTATTGGCATCTGTCAGTCTGCATAGACATAACCAACATTTCTATGAAATGGTGAAATGGCAGCTTTTTGATTGTACTTTTGAAAAAGTGCATTCTTGAAATCTAAGAATCGAGTTATGGGAAAGGTATTTCTTTTATAAGAACTGTATGGATTGAGACACGTGACTGAGCAGTTTATTTTCTGTCCAGTTGAAGAAAAATTATGCATCTACACAGATACCAATGTCCTAGTAAAGTCATAGATGCCTTTACAGTAATGAATACACATGGGTGGTATAGATTGTCATGTTTATGCATTATTCTTTGAAGAAAAAATGAAAAATTAGTTGGCAAATCTTGAGATACTCTTTTAACTCCTTAAATTCAAATCTGTTTTTTTTTTTTAAGCAAAAGAAGAGTGAAGTCCTGCTCCCTCTAATGTTAGAAGGATCAATTTTTTCAAGGAGAAAAAAAAACCAAGAATGTAATCTCTCTAACTTGACCAATCTTATGTTTTCTTTTTCCTTCTCCTTCTTCTCCTTTGGATGCTTTCAGAGTCCATGTCGTCTTCTCCAATGATTTTTTCATTCCCTCAGGGAGCCAGTGGATGAAGTCCTCCAAATCCCCCCCTCACTGCTGACATGTGGGGGTTGCCAGCAGAACATTGGGGACCGCTATTTCCTGAAGGCCATCGATCAGTACTGGCACGAGGACTGCCTCAGCTGTGACCTGTGTGGCTGCAGGCTGGGAGAAGTGGGGAGAAGGTTGTATTACAAACTGGGCAGAAAGCTCTGCAGAAGGGATTATCTCAGGTATGCCACCCACTCCTTCTACCCTCCCTCCCCTTCTTGCCATCAGCTCAGCTTTGTTCAGTCACCCAGCTGGTACCGCTAGTGAGCAAAGGTCCATAAATTCCTTTTTGATTACTCTTCCACGTAAAGCCTGGCAGCAGTCAGAGTTGTAATGCAGCACTGTTTGCAAGCTCAGCTTTACAGAATCATAGAATTGTTCTGGCTGAAAAAGACCTTTAACATCATCAAGTTCAACCACAACCCAACCAGAACCAACCATTAACCCAAGCCTACCAAGTCCAGTGGTTAAACCATGTCCCTCAGCACCACAAATACCTGGCTTCTGAACACCTCCAAGGAAGGCAATTCAACTAACTCCCTGGGCAGCCTGTTCCAGTGTTTAATTACCTTTTCAGTGAAGAAGTTTCTTCTAATATCCAATCTGAACCAGCCGTGGTGCAACTTAAGGCCATTTCCTCTTGTCCTGTTGCTTGTTCCTACAACGAAAAGACTGACCCCTCCTCACACCAGCCTCCTTTCAGGTAGAGAGTGAGAAGGTCTCCCTTTAGATTCCTGTTCTCCAGGCTAAAAACCCCCAGGTGCTCCTCATAAGATTTGGTCTCCAAAAACAACAAAAAGGTAGCCTATACAATATATGAGCCACAATATGGGCTTGTATAGTTTTGGGGTTCATGCTTTATGGTTCTGTTGGAGTTCTTCAGTTATAGATAAATCCAGAGGTTGTCTTCATTAATTAGGTCACTTAAGAGATATTTATATGTTAAATCTGAAAAATCTTGTTGGAAAAAAGCATTTTTTAATGAAAATGAAAGCATTGCTACATGTTGTGTGCAAAAAACCCCACCTAAAATTATTTGAAATTTTGAAGAATATAGAAGGAACTTGTAGGACTTTGGGGTTGTTGGCATTCATTGGCCTGCACAGACATTCCCTGGTAGCTCTAGGCAAACCTCAGTGTCAGTGTGGGATTCTTGCAAGTGGAAATGGGGAAAAGGTGATGAATTTCAGCCAACTACCCCTGAGCTGCCAGTGAACTGGCTCCCCAGACTGGTTTTAAGAAGTCCTGTGTTTCTCCAAGCATTGCCTTGGAGCTGAAAGGTGTATCAAACCAGGTGCCAAGAGCAGCAACTGAGGAAAGATCATTTAGTTCCCTCATTTAAGAACATGGTATCCAAGGTAACTGGATGCAGTTCATTGTCCTGATGCAGTACCAGCAGCTCAGGAGGAGATGCTTGATCCCAGTAGCCAGCAGAGCTGCTGGACCTGCCTGGGACCTGAAATCATTGCCTTATATCCACTGATTGATCCCTGTCTTTTTCTGGTGAAGTTATCATGGATGCTTCAAGCAGAAAGAGGTGATGTGCTGCGCACTTCCTGCAAAGCATCAGCCAGCACAGGAAAGTTTGATTACTGGTTTGGATCCAGTGGGTTTTTAGTGTTCTTAATAGGCAAGAAGTGACCTGTTGTGCTGAATCAGATCCTACCAACACAGGTATTTTTATTAACATCTCTCTGCCTGTTTTGCTAAAATTGGTAAGTGGAAGGATTAAATTGAGAGTAAGATATTTCACAAAAATGGATGACAAAGTATCTTTACACTTACTATAATTAAAGTGCAATGATCTATGCTGTGCTGGTTGTGTGCCATGTCCTATAATGGATCCCTAATGTGTCAGGAGGTCTGTGGTACCACAATAGTGGGATTTGGTATCTTTTTTCAGCTACCTTACCTGCCAGTTAAAAATAAATTAAAATCTCCGTGGAGTTACTAATTACTGATAGGAATTTTGCTAAGCTGAAGCTGAGAACTGAGTTCTGCTAGTGGGGCTACTTTAAAAAACTCTGCATCCACATCATCAAGCAGTTATCTAGTGTTAGTTATCCTTTCCAAATCCTTTTCATCTTACAATGGAAGGAAAAGACAGCGTGGCCATACAATTCATGTATTTTTTTTGCACGAAATTGAAAAATTGTATTTATTTATGAATTCAACATATAGTATCTTCCCTTACTATTGAAAAAATGGCAACTTCTGTGTAACCTTAGCGTTACTTTTGATGGGCAGAAGTAAACACTGACATCTTCTGGCGGACCAAGGAAACGATGTCTTTTCATCAAAGATCTCAATTTAGTGGGCGTTTTTTCCAGTTCAGAAGATGAAGCAGGCACAGCACATGAAAGAGAAGTGTAGGAAGTAGAAGAACTCTTTCCAGATTTTTAATGGAAACTTAGAAGTCAAATTCAACACATCTTTACTTGGTACAAGAAATAGATGTGTACTTTGCAGGCAACACACCCATGAGCTCAGCAGGGATTTTCAATGTGGATTAAAGAGCAGTTCAGATCACAAAAGCTGTTTGGGCAAGCATAAGTGTCTTAGCATGTATCCATCTGAAACCCAGCAGGAGTGACTTCATGCATGTTTGAGTTGGAAAGAATCTCAAAAGTGGAGGCAACAACAAGGGACAGGGGAGTCTTGCCTTGTGTCAGCTCCTTCCTGTAAACTACAATAGCAACAGCTGAAGATAGGCAAAACTTCTCAATGGGAAGGTAGTTTCTATTGAGCACAGAAGTTGAAGTATTGATACAGCACACCTTTATGCTGTGATCTGGAGAACCTTTACTCCTCCTGAAGCTGCTCAGCAACTGATGATAAGGGCATTGATCAGAGAAGTCAATTCTATTGACTTTAGTTGATGACCTTGGATCTTCTAGTTCAATTTTTGGTATTGTGTAGAGCTGAGCTCAGCAGCTTTCCATGTAACCTCTGTGTAACAGAGGCAAGACTGTGACTAACAGATCAAGGCACTGAGGTTGTGTTCTTGTTTTGACTTGTTTTCTCCCATCTCCCCAAGGAAGGAACTCTGCTTACTTCTCTGTTGTTGTTTTAGGCTCTTTGGCCAAGATGGCCTCTGTGCCTCCTGTGACAAGCGAATCCGGGCTTATGAGATGACGATGCGGGTGAAGGACAAAGTGTATCACCTTGAATGCTTCAAATGTGCTGCCTGCCAGAAACATTTCTGTGTTGGGGACAGATACCTCCTCATCAACTCGGACATAGTATGTGAACAGGACATCTACGAGTGGACTAAGATCAATGGAATGATCTAGCAAGGACATGCCTCCATAAAAGACATCTCACGGGTGACACCGATGCGTAGCTGCAGTGAGGAGATCATCACCTTTGAGGTGGCTGAAATGGAGGGAAAATACCATGGAGTTGGCCCTTTTCAGGCAGTGATTTGTAAAATCTAAACTACACCTAGGTGAAGAAGGGAGACTGAAGCAATAGTAGATAGGCTGACTCCTCTTATCAGAACTGTATGGACAGTGACTGACAGCAGCCACGTAGGTGAGAGCTGGGGAACAAACACAATGTGGTAAGAAATGCTCAGAACTGGAAAAAAAAACATAGGTTGTTCTGTAAAGAGCAGTCATGACTTTGTCACCTGCAGACTAGGATTGTGCAATTGAATTTTCTTTTTGTCTTGTTTTAGTTATGAGTTTAGACAACAGCTCCTAATGTAGACATGAGGAAGAATACTGGAAGAAAGGGGCCACCACTTACGTGGTCATTCTGTACGGCCTTACACTTTGGGTAGGAGATAAAGTGGGAAGAGGGTGGGGCCTATTTTTGCATGGATTTTTTTTTCTTTTCTTTGAGAATGAACAGTGCATCCTCTAGTCCCAAAATCTTATTTTAAAAACAACCTGCTGAATAGGTGTTTTCAGGCACTGCTGTTTAAGGATGAGATGTTCCACAGATCACTTCTATACAAATATAAATCTAAAGAGTTGTTCAACTATTTTATTAACTTAGATTATATCGATAAAATATTTGTTGTGTGTAGTAAGACTCTGCAGCTTTAATAAAAATAACAGAAGAATTGAGTGTTACTTCTTTTCTATGGACTTGGGCTGGATTTTTGTTTGGTTTTTTTTTTTTGTAGTAGGGTTTCTACACTATGTCTACAGCTGGTGCCTGCTGGATTCACTTAAGGTTGTGTTTCAAAGCAGTAATGTGAGAACCAGAGAGTTCCTCATGCTAAGGAGAAATCAGATAGTGTTGGAGGAGAAATAATTAGATAGTGTTGTGTGACACTGAAGCTCTTTGGTGTTCATGAGGATGTTTTAAGGCTGGTGGCCCACAGAGAAACACATTTGGGAGTTACTTCACAACAAAGACAGAGCCCATCTGGTCTCAGTGATCATATAAAATTATTGTCTATTGAATCCAGTATAATATCACCAGACCAAATTAACACTTGCTAGTATTTAGAAAGAATTAAGCTCAGAGCCTTTTCTGCAATGACTGTCATTTGCTTCTTAGTCAAAAGGACATTTCTTAGCACTGCAGTAATGCTAAGAACTTGAGAAGTACTTGAAAAGTCAGGCAAAAGTGGATATTTGATATCTTACTCCCACAGAGACAAATATTGGGTGTTTAGACAAGCAGGGAGCAACCTCCATATGAAACCTTTTCAGCCTGCAGGAAGGTCCAACAAGCTTTGAATGAGCTTGCCTTCAGACCCTTCTGCCTGACACTGACCCCTAGATCCATTCTCCCTGAGTCTTCCTAATACTTTTTTTGAATCCTTGGGCTCTATGAAGTCCAAAAGCAATAATTTTCACAAGTTAATTCTATGTTATGCTTATTTCAAAACCTGTTTTCTGAAAACTTCATTTGTTGACCACCATAACATAAGCTATAATTCCTACCACCTTTTTTTTTTTTTCCTCAGTATTCTTGTCTTTAAAGACCTATATCATAGAATAGTTTGGGTTGGAAGGGACATTTAAAGATCATTTAATTGAGCACCCCTGGAGAGAGCAGGAGCATCTTCAGTAAGACCATGTTGCTCAGAGCCCAGTTCAACCTGACCCTGAATGTTTCCAGGGATGAGACATCTACAGCCTCTGTGGGCAACCTGTGCCAGTGTTTCACCTCCTTCATCATAAAACATTTTTTCCTTGTATCTAGTCTGATCTGCCCTTCTTTAGTTTAGAACCATCACTCTGTGTCCTATTGCAAAAGGCTCTACTAAAAGGCTGTCCCCATCTTTCTTATAAGACCCCTCCAAATATTGAAAGGCTGCAGTAAGGTCCCCCCAGACCCTTCTCTTCCTCCAACTTCTTTTTTCTGAGATGGATAGTCTTAAGTTCCTTCTTTTATGAAAGCTGTTTCACACCCATGATGCTGTCTCTCATCTCTGTATGTTTTCTGGTTCTACCTTACTCTTTTTGAGAACTGCTAGAACTGCACCTTGTATTCAAACATACTAAAAACATAAAGCTTATACCACAGCTGAAACAAGTCTGAGTGACTACTCAGAAGACAGCTGGCATTTCCTTTCACCTCATCAGTACTAATGTGAAAGGAACAGAAACTAAGCAGATGGACATCTATTTGTCTGATTATTTTCAATGAACTTGTCACCTCAGTGTTCCTTCATCCAAGTTACACTATCAGCCAATGACATTTTACAGTGGTTATTCTGAGATCTTTTCTCTCACTTTTGTTGTCACAAGTAGTGTCAGGGGCTTTACATTTATTACCAGTGAAGTTGGGAAACTTAATCATGAGATCATGCTTGAAAAGTAGAGCCTGAGAGCTCTGGGATCTTGCCCTTCTCAAGTGATATGCTGACCTCTGGAGGCCACAGGCAGCTGGTTAGAGTTATCATTCTTAGCCTAAAATACATCCCTGCCACCACAGGCAAGAAAGCAATGTACCCAAGGAAATTAAAGGTATTGTATCTCTTCACCCTCAACAACTCCTTGCAAATATTTGATCCAGCTAGAAATGAAGTCTCAGTAGCCTGTTTACTCAGCTTGGTGGATGGATCCAGGATGCTAATGCAGGGTGGAAGATCATTCTTCAGGATGGTGCATGGGAGCACAAAGAGTGAACTCTGCCTCACGGGGTTCACACTGTAAGTTCACACATCATTTTCTGAAAGGCATCATTAACACAGGAAAATAAATTTTATATTCTAAATTAATATATTTGTAAAAGAAGGATGTTGCATGGTCCACAGTGGACATTTTTATTTTGTTATAAGACCATCAGGTAATTTCAGCCTTAAGCTGAAGTGGGAAAGGACTGGCAGAAGAATGACAACTTCTGAGCAGTGGTCTTACTGTACCTGTACAATCATACAGGTTCTGGTGGTGGGCTTTTCCCTACCAGGTTTCCAACTCTTGCTTTGTGGGTCCAGGAGGAGAGAGAAGAGATTCTTCCTGGAATTCATGTGACCAACACTTCACCTCCATCCTCATCTCATATATGTGAGGACTCTCTCCTGAAATCATAAGCAAAAAAAATGTTCCACAACCAGCAGCGAAAATAAAAGCAAAGATGACTTAAGGGCATAAGCAAAAATCACAATATTGCTGAATATGACTCTATCAGCTTCATATTCAAATGTATTGTCCTTTATATGTGTTCAATATCAGCAATACTTTAAAAGACATATCATCCTTCAAGATTTCCCTTCTTTGTCCCCATTATTCAATGTCACAGTAGGCAGATGAGAGCATTACCATCAATATCATTTTTTTAATTTCATGCCCTTGAATAAGGGCAATAAGAACCCTGCATGATAGAGTTTTCAGCAGAGAGAGTAAATGGGAATTGGTTGTTGATTCAATACAGGATAGAGAAACTGTCTCTCCCATCTCTTTTTCTCAAGGTAATACTGTGCCTCCAATTGTCATTATACCCAAGAATCAAATTATTTGGATTCTGGACACATCAGCAGAAAACCAAAGACTCCCTGCCAGTTCCATAGCCTGCTTGGAAGAGAACATCAGAGAGCATCACTCATTTATATGACTGCCAGCTCAAGACTGTAAATTCAGAAAACAAGAAGGCCTCAGGTGCTGCACTTTAACATGTCTCTCTGCTCCTGAATCACCTCCCTCTCCCTTCTCACCCCCAGCACATGCAAGGTAATGTTTTATCTCTGAAAGACAAAGCTTTTGAGCATCTGCTGGGGTGAGCGTAGCCCCTGCATGGCCTGAATGTGAACTGAAATTGAGACTATTCAGTATATTAATTGATAAGAGTCACTTGTGACTTTGAAGGAGATTCATGACACTTGGAAAAATAATCTATAAAGACTGTTGTTGCTCGAAAAAGACCAGTGCAGCATCAGCTTATTTCACCTGCAGTAGGTTCATCTCTTTTATAGTGTGTACTGCACTGCAGGCAAAGGGAATTTTAATGGACACTGGGAAAAAGTGATCTATTCCTCTGGCCCGTGACAAAAAAGAAACCATAAAAAGGCATAGAAAAGAGAGATTGAGATAGGATATCAGAAAACATTGAAGGAACTGTAATTACATTAAGATTGAGAAGCCTGTCAATGGGATGAAGATTAAACTGGCAGAAAGTTGAATCTTGTTTGAAGCTACTTGTTCTCTCCTGCTGTGGGTTGCTTTGTACCAGGCTAATGAGCAGGCAGATCTCTGAAAGGTTCCTAATAAACCTAGAGATAGTTCCTTAATTACCATATTTTGCAGACAGATACCGTGTTCCATTTAATGCTTTCAAGTGCCCTGCAAGCATTAAGACCTGCAATCATCAACCTAAACATGCTTCACAACACCAGGAAATTCTCAGTTGCCCCATAAGACAATGCTCCATGAAAATGTGGTTATATTTTTTTGCATTCAGGAGGTGTGAGTGAGTGATGAACGAGCCATGGTGCAGTCACCCTGGAATTCTTGGAGCTGGACCAGCAGTGAGTTTGACCCAACATGCACAAGAAGCGTGTTGTCCAGCTGATAAGGAAACTGAGAACATGCATCAGCAAATACAGTTTGTTTATCCTGTAGTAACTGTTTTTGAGTAGCACAAGCAAAAATAGAGGCTGGGTCTGCACTAGAGAGATAAGAGCTCTGACCAAAAGGACGACCAAAGGTTGTACCAAGCCTCCTGGAAACTTCAAAAGAGAAGCCTTTGGTGGGAATGGATGACTAAGGGAATTGCAAAGGGCTTCTGGAGTCTTTTATCTTTGTGTTACCTCCTCAAATCCAGCTCAACACTTCAGACATCTATTGTTGCCATCGTCTGATGAATGTAGGCTGAGCTCAGAGTTGTTCCTGCTGCACAGGTGTTTGTAGCCAAAAACCCCACCATTGTGGCCATGGCTAGCTGGCTGCCTCATCAACAGTCTCGGCTAATAACTGAAAGGAAGTGTGTGGAGCTGGAAAAAAGAGTGAAAGCAGATAACATGGAAGGGAAAACAACTCTGAGTTAAGCAGCTCTGGGAAAGAACAAAACTTGGGTGTGACAGTTCATGTCAACATGGAGCTTTTAATCTGAAAAAAAAAAAAAAAGCCCAGTCTATCAAATTTACTAAGTGGGATTCCAAACTCAGAAAAACATATATAAATACTTCAGACCCATTTTGGAGTTAAGAATCTGAGACAAAAAGATTTGATGATGAAAAAAATCCTGAAGTCACAGAGCACCTTGACTTGGAGCTGTACCATGCAAGATAGGTGAGGACCAGGGGTGGCTTTTTGACAGTCTTAGGCAACTGATGAGGCTCAAATTCAGCTTGCACCCTCCCATGTTGAGGGACCTGCCCGGATTACTGCACATGGAACACCTTGTAGGTTACAGAAGGACGAAATCTGGGAGCAGATTCCAGCTGCAGTTACTTCCAGTCTTTTGCTGTAACCACTCAAGTCCATCAGCTGAATATTTGGTGATTCCTTTGACTTCATTTGACCTTGGAGCTGTCAAGGCTAATTGATCCACATGGGAGAGAGACTCTGGAGGGGTGTTGTGGTGGTGTGGTTGGCTGTGGCAGGAACAAGGAAGGGATTGTTTTTAATCCGTTGTTTCCTTCAGTCAGAAGGCAGCCTGAAGCTGTATTCTGACAGATATCCCATTTGTTACTAAAATGTCCAACAAGCTCAGATGTAATATTTAGTTCATTCATGTACACGTTTCACTGGAATTCTGGCTCTGATCTCTGAAGCTACCTCCCTGTCAACTTCCACACCTCATCTGAGATTCACTCCTGTGAAGCCTGAAAAAGTGATTTGATTATGAGGTCATATGTAGATCCCCCACCTTTCAAAAAGTTGCTGACCTAGCTTTGTGTTTCTGTGATTCACTGAAGTCACTGCATCATTACACATTTGAAAATTTTCTTACTTGCTCCTTCAGTGCTCTTTATTCCAGCCACTCAGTGTGCTCTGGTTAATTTTAGATGATCAGATTTCCAAGCAAAGGTCAATGCAGGGTTGTTCCTATGAAGCTCTAACATTATTGCATCTTTGCTACAGTAAAGAATAAACCCAATAGTAATGGTATAATAACAATACAAATTTTCTGCACCTCAGCTTCTTTCTTACTACCAGTTCCCCAAGCTGTCCAGTCCCCTTAAAATCAGTTTTGCCATTTATTATTGTCCACTTTGGCAACTAGGAAGCTGATCTTGTGAAATTTAGACCATCCCCTGACCAAAAATCCTTGCACATTAGGAAATTTTCAAGAGACACTCAGCACCTGCTGGCAAAGATCCTTAGTGTGGCATGTCATTAGATTTTCAGTAAGTAACAATAAATGAAGGATGATGAAAGCCTCGTCATCTTTCAAAGATTAAACGTGGGATGCATGAAGCAATCTGAGAAATTTTCAGCCTGAGGAATACCTCAGATGTATTTAACCATTTGGGCTCTAAGACTGGTGATAATGAAAGAAAAATTAGGCTCCTATATAAAAGTAAAAAAAACCTCTTTATGTCTAGCCTGAGCTGAAAAATGCCATGATAACCTAAACTATTTCTAGAGTTGGTGCTGCTGTCAGTTATTTGATGAAGAATGTGAAGCCTGCTGTGGGTAAAACATGGAAATGCTACAATTTTAGGTTGATTTTTTTTGTTTGCTTTTGGGTGTTTTGTTTCAGGTTTCTTTTGTGTGTGTGTGTGTTTAATTTCTATTTTGCAAATTTTTATTTGCAGCTGGAACTGGCTGCTGGAAAGGCTGCCCATGAACTCCAAGAAAAGAAACAAATATCTAGTAACCTTGATAACTGTGGAGCTGTCCTTGTATATCCACAACATCTAGAGTTTGACACATTTTCAGTCAAGATTTCTGTGGGCTAGCTGATGGCTGGAAGCTGGTGGTTTTGTGGTTTGTGGCTCAGGAGAGGATGAGGCCAGAGGTTTGGGTTCCAGAGGTTCTTTTGTTAAGGCATAAAAATTGATCTGTAACACATTATTATCCAATAAGTATTATTATCCATGTATATCTATTATTATCCATAAAAATGGATCTGTAACACAGTATTATCCAATATTAACACAGAATAGAGGATGCAGGGAATTCTATAGTTATATATCATTCCTTTGATTAGCATGATCTAAGGCACCAGAGGCTATGGGACTTAAAATGAACAATTCTTTTTACATGACTGCAAATTTGGCTGACAATCCCAGGATTGAAACAGGAACCACCAGAGTGAAACCCCTGAGTTTTGGAGAAAACAATCAAAGAAATTTGGCTGGGTATCCAAGATCGTGACAGACTCATCCAATTTGGGACCACCACCACCAGTTGGTGACAGAGCTGTGTCTGAAACTCTGGGATTCTTTACACAGATCTGGGAGCTTGGCAGCTCAAGACCTCAGGTTGGCAAAAATTTCCATACTCCTACTATGAATCCAGGAGTCAGAATCCTCCTTGAAAGTCTTAGAGGAAACTGTTTTAGGGACAGTATTCTGGAAAAGACCTTTTAACGAAGTACATTCAAATTAATTGAAAATATGTTTTGTCTGAAAACGTATTTCTTTCCAGTGAAAGTTAAAAAAAAATCTGACATTTCCATATACCCCTAAGATGAAACATACATATTTTTTTAATGATGAAATATGCAGGCTTGTGTTTGCCTCATTAGTGCTATTCTAACATTAATTATTGTTACTCTGAATAACAGGAGACTACAAAGAATCTGGAGACAGAGCAGTCAGTACCCTCATCTTTCAAGGACATCCATGGTCTGATCCTGACAGGACATACCCACATGAAGACACGGTGGTCCAGGTGCTCCAGCTGCACACCAATAATTTTTCCTGTTTCAGGAGAGCAAATTAAGAACCTTAATGTCTTGATATTCCTTAAAAGCAAAGCACAGATTTATGTGCACAGATTCATTGAGCCGACACCTTGACAAGATGGGCTCAGGCCAGTTGCCTCACCACAGGGCCCAGACACCATCTGGGATGCTGCAGGGTAACCTACTGCTGTAGGACACCTCACAGATGGCCACACACCAGTAAGACCAGTGCTGTACTGGAGCAGGGCCTGAAGGATTGGCAGCCCGAGCTCCTCAAGGTGTGAGGCACCTCTTCCACCGCGACTCCTTTCTACGGGGACGCATTTAACCACTGAGACAGCACCGGCGGTTGCAGATGACCGCTTGCCCCGGCCCCGCCGCTGCTCGGGGGATTTCCACAGAGGCAGAGGGCGGGACGCTGCTCACCTCAAGGCCCGGTCCCGCCGATCCCAGGTCCCGGTCCCGCCGCCCCGGGGCTGAGGGAGGAGGATGGGGAGGGAGGGAGGGAGGGAGGGAGGGAGGGAGGGAGGGAGGGAGGGAGGGAGGGAGGGAGGGAGGGAGGGAGGGAGGGAGGGAGGGGGGGATGTGGGGCGGCCGCCAGGGGGCGCTGCGGGGTCCCCCCCCTCCTCCCTCCCGCCCCGACGGTTGACAACGGAGCGGCGCGAGGGGCGGGCGGCTCTCAAGATGGCGGCGCCCCTGGACATGGAGCCGCCGGCCCTCAGCTTGGAGCTGCTGCCGACCGACCCCCTGCTGCTCATTCTCAGCTTCCTTGACTACCGGGATCTGATGAGGTACGGGTCGGTTCCGGGGTTCTGCCGGATCCGCCTGAACCGCGCTGCCAAAAAAAAAAAAAAAAGGAAGGAGGAGGAGAGGGCCGAACCCGGCCTGGGAAGAGGAGGAGGAGAGGGGGGGGGGTGGCGGCAGCGGCGGGGGAACGGGGCGGGGGAACGGGGCCCTCTCCCTGCGGTGGGGCTGAGGGGCACGGCGGAGGCTCGGCCTGAGCCGGGGTCAGCGGGGAGAGGTGTGAGGTGAAGGCTGGAAAGAGGGGAAAGCGCTGTGGAGGAGGAGGGCTCCCGCGGCGAGAGCTGCCGGCAGCTCGGGCTTGCAGAAGTTTTGGGTACAGGGTCGGGGAAGCGGGCAGGGAGGGCTGGCGAGCAGAGAGGGCTGGCGAGCAGGTAATGCTCTGCCATAGCGCTCGCCTCTGGGTAAGGAAGAGATTTGGCTTCTTCTGGAGGAGCTGCTGTGGGGAGGACATCTAAAGTACCCTTGCTTTCCAGAAACAGTGAGGGGTTTTTGCTTTGGTTTTTTTTTTTTTTTTTTTCTTAAGAAAGAGGGAATGTTCCCTGTTTTCCTCTCCCTCATTATATGTTGGGTTTGGGGGTTTTTTTTGTTGTTGTTCTATTCGTTTGTTTTTTTGGTTGATTTTTCCTGTGGCTAAATTACAATTTAGAGGTGAACCAATAACTGATTTTAGGTAATCAGTAATTCTCTGAAAGTGTTCTCTATGAGCCAAACAAAGGGTGGACTTGTTGCCAGTAAAGATATTCAGTTATTTGAATGAGTTTGACAAAAACACATGGAAATTAAATAGGACTTTTCATGTAGAAAACCATAAATGAAAGTTGGAAACTCCTCTTGGACCCTCACTGGATGGCTGAGGAGTTATGAGCCATAAAGTGAAGACCAGAGTGTTTTTAGCTAAAGCCACAGCACTGAAGTACAAACTGTCAGTGACTGAAATCACAGTATTTAATCGAAGAGGGAGGAACATGTGTGAATAAAATTAGGATTATTATTGAAATGGATTTTGTCTTCTGTTCCCCCATTCCCCTCAGACATTATTCAAGAAAGTGAAAGGCATCGAGCAGAAAAAAATATGAAGTGCAAGCAAAATTTATAATAATTGTTACAAGTCCAGTATGGATAATTCAGTAGTAGGTGATACTGGTGTAGTGAAGACACCACCTATTTTTGTTATGAATTGGACAAAATGGGTTGGATTTTGCTTTGCAAGGATAGTTAAGTACTGTGTAGATTCCTTTCCTGTAAGGTCAGTAATGGTAGTTTTAGATAACTGGCTGTTTGTAGTACTCAAAGTGTTAATTGAGGACATTCCTCATCTGCTTACATTTGTTTTGGTGACATACATACATTCTGACTATCACAAACTTTGTAGTTTCCCCAGTATCCACAGATTGGTCAGTCTGGGGTTGGCCCTTAAGTAATGGAGACACTGAGAGGTGACCAAATATTTATGTAATAATGAGAAATACTTCCATTGCATCTTTATCATGTTTGAAGCTGCATGTTCCTGTAATACCACAGTGACCTTTTTCCTATCAGAAATTACAGGCTTGGCTGATAAACACTAATATAATAGATCTCTGCAAGAGCTTTGACTTTGACAGATTTCTGTTTCAGTCTCCTCAGAAAAAATAACAATATGAAGAATAGAGGTCATGCATGACCAAATGTCAAAGTCTGAAGTGAACGTGTTTATATCTCTGTCATGTGAAAGGGAAGGGTAAGGACAGAGCATAAGGAGGATCACATTACTTTGTTGAGGTTGATTTTGAAATACTAAACCCATTTAGTTTGAACAGCTTATAATGGATATTGGGGAGAAAAAAAAAATGGATTGAACAGGTAAATATAAATAATTCTGTAATCTCAGTGCAAGATGTTTTCACCAGCCCTGGGCCTTGGCTGATTTTTCTTACAAAAACAAGACTGAGAAGCATCTTTATTTCACCCACTTACACTGTTGGTTTTTCTTACTTACTGATTTCTGAACTTCACTAAAAAACAAACCAAAACAAGAAGCAGTAACTAGAAGCTTAGGTTTGGTAACCTCATTTATGGTACCTAGTTGTTAACCACAGCCACTGAAACACATGAACTGACAGAACAAGCTACCAGAGGAAGTGATGTTGCCACATCTAAATCGGTGATATCTTTTGGGAAATTTCTTGAAAGCATAACTGATAATTCCACTCAAACGAAGAAAAAAGATTTATGGTCTGGTGTTCAGGTTAGACTGAAGGAGGTGGTAATTTCTTCTAAAGTCTGTGAATATTTGAATAACATAATCACTCCCTGTATGTCCTGTGTTGCTTTGCACATCACTGATGCTTTGCTGCACATTCTTATTCATATAAATATAGAGAAATGTCTTGCTGTTGATGCCTGCTCTACATTCCAGAAAGGCTTTATAGCTGTGAAAGTAAATATGGGGAACAGTCTGCATTTGATGGCATCCCCATCACTGCTTTTAAAGAGGAAGTTAGCAGGCATCAGGAATATAGGTTATCTTTTTGCTATCTCCTTGCTTCAAGCCAGAATCAACTTAAATGATTTGCAGGGACACTTTTAGACTTATATTCTACAGGGTTTTTAATACTTCATTCACAGTAGTGCTGCATAGTGCAGGAGATGGTTCTTTTAACTTCTTGAAGTAGCAGTGTTACCTGAAATGCAATGCAAGAGCTTATATATGGTCTTGGTTACAGTGAGCTTGCTGTACTTATTTCCAGGCTTATCATCCTTTATATTTTTCCACTGTCTGTTTCTGGTCATGAAGATTGTTACTTAAACAACTTAATAAAGTAACTTCATAATACTCAAACTGTATGGTTTCTATAGCTTACTGTTTGAGCTTTCACTGGTGTAGAAACAGTGGAGATTATTAGGTGGAGACTGACATTCCAAATAAGAATGCAATTTAAATCATAACATAGTCACGCTGCAATCTTTAACACAATATTTATGATGGGGTAGTTCTGCAGGATGACCTGCTTTGCAAAATTACTTAATTGCTGGCTGTTCTCAAAGTGTGTAGAAAAGTAGTTCACAACTTAAACAACTGTAATAATGACATTTAACCATTTTAAGCTCAGTTTTAACAAGGACAGCTGGCTATCTTTTCAGGCTCTGCATTTACTTCATGAGAATGCAATGTGTAGTATATGGGTCTGTATATTATATTTATCCCTGTTTATTTTGCTACTCTTCTGCAATCAATTTTAATTTTATATTTCTAGCTGCTGCTATTTAAGCCGAAGATTAAATCAACTATCAAGCCATGATCCATTGTGGAAAAGACACTGCAAGAAATACTGGCTGATTTCAGAGTAAGTGTGGTTGTTTTAAGCCTTTCCCCTATGAAAACAAGTTTTATGTTAGTGCTCTTTATGTCCACATTACTTTTAGTAACTCAAACTGAATTGGTATTCACCAGCTTCAAATCAATGAAAGGTTAGAGGTATCAAAATGTTAATTTCCTAGAAAAGCTTTATAAATGTGCAAGTTTTATGGGTGGATAGAGAAGAGGTGCCTTGTTAATGCTAAGGCTGAACAAGAAGCTGCAGCTTAACCCAGGCAGCAGATCCTCTATGAAGAAAAGTACTATTCTGAGTATTGTAATTAGAGGGGTACAACTGGATGGTTGTGTCAAGGGTAGCCCTGACTGGAATCACAGAATAGCTGAAGTTGAGAGACACCTTTTGTGATCCTTTAGTCCAACTCCACTGCTCATGCAGGCTCACCTGGAGTAGGCTGTTGAGGACCATGGCAACTGTCCTGTCAGTGGACACTGCTGAGAAGACTGGCTTTGTCCTTACCCCTTCCCATCAGGTAATTGCATACATTGATAAGATCCCCCAGAGCCTTCTCTGGGCAGAAGACTTCCAGCTCTCTCAGCCTCTCCTCCTGTGAAAGATGCTCTGGTCCCATAAATCTTTGAAGGCCCTGCACTGGACTTGTTCCAGTATGCTTTTCCTTGTACTGGGGAGATCAGAACTGGACACAGCATTGCAGATGTGGCTGACTGGAAAGGAAAGATAACTTGTCTTGACCTGCTGGTAACATTCTTCCTGTTGCAGCCTAACATAGCTTTGACTTTTTTTTTTGCTGTGAGGGTGTGTTGTGGGCTCATGGTCAACTTGGTGTCTACAGCTGATAATCCCCCAGCATGTACTGGTGTCTGAGGCACCTCCAGGTGCAGGACTCTGCATTTCCCCTTGTTGAACAGGAGATTCCTCTCTGCCTGATGAGGTATCTCTGAATGGCTTCACAAGAAGAAGTCAAACTTTTGAGATTGGTATTTAAATTAATTTTCTTCATTTCCACTTAGAGAGGAAAAAAGCCGAAGAAATCAGAGCTGGAAAGCCATCTTCATCAGTACCTACTCTGACCTAGGAAGATACATCCAGTACTATGCTACACTGAAAAAAGCCTGGGATGACCTAGAGAAATACTTAGGACAGCGGTGTCCTCGGATGATTGGTTCTCTGAAAGGTGCAGTGCAATACCTGCTTACTCTAGTAGACTTGTTGACATGACTTTCTTACTTGTGCCAGTTGCTACTAATGCATGGATTCTCTGAAGATTTCTTTCAGAGAAGTCAAGATTATTTTTTTCTAGTGGCCAGTTTTAATACTTCCAATACTTCCATGGTTGTAGTTCATAAGACATACAGTGTATTCAGTGTTTTCTGGTACAGGAACAAAATGGCTCTTACATTGTCAGCTGTACTTCAGACTTCTGAATGAAGCTGAAGGTGTCACTGTAGACAGTGATCTCTTTCCTCTGTAAATTTTGCATCTTCCTTGACTTGCTAAGTGTTTGTGGAGAACAGAACATGTTTAGAACTTAACATTTCAAGACTTCACTCTGGTGTACCTGATGAAACGATGTGGAATTCTATGCTAAGAGGACCTGATGCAAATTCTACAATTCATCTTTGTCAGGAGCAGCATACCCCCTCCAAAACTTCTACTTCATTCTTTGTTTCTTTTTGTACATAGAGAGTGTGCGGGAGGAAGACCTGGATGCTGTGGAAGCACAAATAGGTTGCAAACTCCCTGATGACTATCGGTGTTCATTTCGTATTCATAATGGACAGAAGCTTGTTGTACCTGGGTAAGGAGTGAAAACAACATACCAAGTTATTAAATACTTTTGTATTTTCTAGGTACTTGATTTATTAATAAAATAAAAGGGTTGCTGAGCAGAACAGGCGAAGCATTAAATGTATAGTAACTGAGTGACTGCTTGAAGTGACCCTTCTAGTATTAGCTACCCTCTAGTTTCATTTTTTTAGTAACTTTTTTCTTTCAAGTAGTTAGGGAACAACTTCCAAACTGGTAGTAATTTATGGTAGACTCAAAATGACAGTTCTGCATATTAAGTTTTCTCATGATTTTATGCAGTTTCAGCAATTAAAACCTCCTTTTACACCAAGGTTAGCAGGCAAATGACCAAGCATGGTTTCCTGTCTTCCAGCTGTAGAAAGTTCCCAGATCAGCACCTGATGAAGTGCTGCAAACATAAACAAGAGGTGGAAAGCTTGGGCAAATCACTGTAGTGTCTGTAGGGGACAATGCATTCATGTTGCCCTACCAAAACCTTCACTAGTAAAGAGGGTGCAGCTTCCTCCAATTGTACACACAGAAGGAATATGGGAAACAGTTTAATGCAGCCATAAGTGTGACTTCCAGTTCTGTTTCTTTCCTAGGAGAGACTCATTTAGAGAGTGGATAGGTGCCCTAGTTCTGCAGACTTTAAACAGGACGCTGCAGCCTGAGTGCTTCCTGCTCTTCCTACTACTTTTTTACTCCCACAAAGCCTCAGCTGCAATGAGTTGCCTGTGGAAGGGTTGCAGGAGCAGACATATGCCCTTGGACATGCCTTTCAGCTTGAACAGCTGCCAGTGGGCTGTGGGTCCATTGCTGTGCCTTCAAAGTTTTGACAGGTTAACAAACCTTCCTGGTGGACCACTGACTGGGAAGCTCATTAGGTCTGGGACCCTGAAGCAAGAAAAGTGCCACACTGCAGGTGGAAGGTGTGGTCTTGCTGTTGGGGACAGGCTTCTTGTGGGAAATGAATGCTGGAAAGATCAGGTGTAGGTAGTAGAAGTCTGTGCAGCAAGTTACTGGAATTTTAGGTCAGAAATGGAGGAGATTTGGGATTAATCATTGCTCGGTGCTTCAGGTTTCTCTGTTTAGATTTTAGCATCACCATCACTTTTTAACCTGTAGAACATGCTAATTCCAGGTGAGACTGTGTGAGGAAAAGGGAATGGAACCTGTTGCCCAAGATGGGAGCAGCTTATATCATGCTGGCATGTGGCAGCTTGCACCTGAGTCACTGCTTTCATAACATGAGTAAAAGCTTAGCATCTGCCAGAGTTTACACCTGAGAACAGCAGTGAAGGGCAAATTAGAAAGGAGTATGGGTGGGGAGGTGCACATTACAGGTTTGTGTACTCCTCTTATTGCTAAACTTGCTTTGTAGTGTGTGCCCTTGTAGTTGATTACTCCTTTTACTCCATTACTCCTTTTTATCCTTGTTCCTATATTACATTTTAGCTTGCTTCTTTTAGCCTCTGATGCTCACTTCCACTCCTAATCTCTTACCTATTTCAGATTATCACTACTTTTTTTCCAAATGCATATATTTATTTCTTATGCATACAGAGGTTTATTTTATTGTCTTCAACAACACTCCCTTCTTTTCAAAAGAAATAAACAAATCCCATCCTTTGCTGTGATGCTTACAAGAAGCTAGAGGAAAAAATGAGACATTTGATGGTCTTGCCATGTCATACTGATTAATATTCTCTCCTTCTTTCAATGTATGTCTGATTGCTTGTGTCTGTCTGCCTTAGTTTTTATATTGAGATTATAATCTCTCTGACTCAGTAGTTATTTTGCTTGTTTACTTTTTTCCAAAGCATGGAGCCCCTTGCTCACTGCAGTCTTGATCAATGACTGTTACTGTAGCAGCTTCGTATTCTAATTGAAAAATCACAGATGCTTTGACAGTGTTGAAATGAGCTTGCACAAAACTAAGGATAGAGAGCACTGGCTCTCTATCTCTTATGATACTATAGGAAGCTGTGTCAGTTGTGAATGGTTTCTTTGAAGCTATTGCAGACCTGGTGGGAATCACCAACATAGTTTAAAACAGTGCATTGGGATGCAAACACAGAAGTGTTTTTCTCAAACCATCAACTTTGTGAGGGTTGGTGCTGCGAACTAAGAACCTGGCCTGGCACCTGGATGTTAGAGTTGGACCTCAGCTAAGTCTCATATGCATCTACAGCATTAACAGAACCCATGCTTAGAAAAGATTTAAAGCTACCTGTGCATTTTCAGTGGTATCTTCTGCTTATCTTTCTTTTTTTGTTGTTGTTGTTTGTTAAGTCTGATGGGAAGCATGGCACTCTCAAACCACTACCGCTCGGAAGACTTGTTGGATATTGACACAGCAGCTGGAGGTTTTCAGCAGAGGCTGGGGCTGAAGCAATGCCTGCCTCTCACTTTCTGCATTCACACTGGCCTGAGTCAATACATGGCCCTGGAGAGTGTGGAGGGACGAAATAAATATGAGATCTTCTATCAGTGTCCAGTAAGGAAAAACGTGTTTATACTTGTGAATGTCCTTTTCTAGTGATTGCTGATGTATGTCCCTTTGCATGTTCAGATACCTGAGATACTTTGCATAGCAGAAAGTGAGTACTAAGGGATCATATTAGTGTGTTCCTTGCCCTTGAGTTGTCCTCTGGTTTTCATCAAAGCCCACAGGTGAAATGTTTAGTAAATGAAAGAAATGCACATAAAGTTGTTAATGGCTATAGCACTTCCTATAGGTTCATGGTAGCACACAACATTCATCCTTATTGGAAAGTAATAATTTAATTTACTGCAGCTATGTCAGGTGTGTACTCTAGTCCCTGTTTCTGTAAGGGAGGAAAGCTTCTCCATGGGGGAAGATCAGCATCTGTATGTATCCCCCAGATACATTAAATGTAAACTTACTACAATAAATTATATTCTCTGGTTTGTAAGCAAAATTTATTCTTCAGTGAAAGAACAAATTGCTCTTGTTCAGAGAGCAGTCTCTCTTATAAAGCAATATTTAGGGGGCCTTGTTCTTGACTTCTCTTCTTTCATTAAACCTGATTTTATATGGAATGTTCAGGCTGTATAGTCAGTGATCGTGTGAGCCCCTGTGAGGACAGATGTATATTTTGTGGGTTTGAGTATCTGACTGGGAGTATAATGATGTATTAAGCAGCCAGATTTTTGTTTAGTGAATGTATAGGGAAGGTATTACCTATGTTAGATTTGAGGTGTTGAATTTTTTAAACTTCAAAGTTTAATGCTCTACTTCTTACACATCCATAACTTTCTTTCCCCTTTAGGACCAAATGGCTCGCAATCCATCTGCTATTGATATGTTCATTACAGGTAATACTTCAGATAAAGTGTGCTGCTAAATGTTTTAATTGCACTAGCTAGAAAATGCATGTTAGCACACCTTGAACAAAGCAAGTATTCCAAATTTTCTGTGCTACTTTTAAGACTCTAACCTACTTTAAAACATCAGCAGTTATTTGAAATGAAACACAGGTTTTCTCTGCTAAAGCTTGTCCTTCTGTGTGTCATGTATACAAATCAGTCAGTGTGCTAACTTGTCTAACAAGATGAGCAAAATCTCTTAAGTTAGCCATCCTAGGGATGATGTAAGCAGTTATTAAATACAACACCCAAGTGGACAGAAATATTTTTTTCCTCTGGTAGTTTTTGCAGCCACGTTAGAAACTGGAAGTAATTTGTGTCCCTGAATGAAATTTAATTCACTGTAAACATAGCTATAGAAAAAAGCCTTTTTGGATTTTTTTATTTGCTTGAATGCTTTGTTCAAAGGATAAAGGAGGGAAGGGCAAAACTGCATAGTTGTTGTTTATGTATTAATCTGTTGTGATCATCTGTCCGACATGTACATTGACTGGATTGTTTGTTTTGATTATTTTTTTGTTAATCCACTGGAACCTGGTAACTGTGTCTATGTCTAAATTAATTCCTTTCACTCAGTGGGAAAGCAGATGCATGATAAATGGCACCAGAATTAATATTAAAATTTAGCCTTGCACATTTCTTTGGAAAGATGTATTGATATTACAGTTGGAAACCACATCAGGCAGTGCTGGTTTGGGTTGAAGGTAGTCAAACTCCTAGGCAATCTATTTTCAGGAGTTTTTATTTTCACCTGAGGGTGATCTAGTACTTTATGGTGAACTGGTATTGCTGCTCAAGGTGCTTTAATGAAATTAAGTCAATGGTGAGGTGATCTGACAACATATTTAAATGTATTCCAGTTGGCTCAAAAATCTTGGCTTATTGCAGAGTGGAGGGGAATTTTCATATACAGCATTTTTCTTGTAATTTTGAACATGTCAGAGTAAATTGGTCCAATTTCTCCATTCAGAGTTACTTTATACAAGGTTTGCATTTTGTGGATTAGTGGTAGAAAGAAGAATAATAATCTTGGAGTTCCTTAGACCTCCAAAAGATCAAAGGACAGTACATATAGCTTTTGCTCAAAGGAAGAAGCAGTAAGTACACTTAATCTGACAGGAGTGGTAGGGCTTGATAACATGTCAGTGAAGGTGAGGATAATGATTTCTTAGTATTTCATCTCAAATCCAGGATTTTTGTATCAGTAATATTGACAGATAATTGAAGAACTCTGTACTTTTCTATTGAACTCTATATTGCAATGCTTGGAAGATTTATGGCTGAGAAATTATTTTACAGAGAGCCAGTATGTCTCATATGAAACTCTCTTTTTTGAGAGTTAAATGTGACAGCTTGATTGCCTCCTTAGGAATCAAGCTGTTCCTAATTGATGGCTGTAGGTGTATGAAAAGCTGTTCTCAGACAATGGGTCTTATGTGTCTGAAAAATCTCAGGTTCTTTGGAATGACACAACCTTAGTCTTCTGGGTCTGTAGCAGGAGTGCTGAGTGTGTCTATGACTTACCCTGGTTTTTAAGGAGAGAGAAATTCTGCAACTTGCTAAGATTTTTCTTAAGAACTCTATTTGTATGGAAACCTGAATATTAGAACTAAGCCCATAAATGCACCAGTGGACTTCCTGGAGGTAGAATAGTTGGAAATATCTCTACGGGTTGTACAGGCCACTATACTTGTGCTCTTTCCCAGTCATAGCAGAAGAGTTAGGAGCAGGAATCCAGATGATGAGAGACACCAGTTTGAAGACTGTGGTTATAATGTGAAAGCTAAGAGATTATTTCTTTGCTGTGTCATTTCTGGAATGTGCATACTTAACTTTTAGTTCTTGGGTGGTTTCTCCAAATGTTGTTAGAATGGACTGGAATATTGACCGACTCATCTAAGTAAGTCAGAGTTTATTTTAAAAATATTCAAAGCTTTAAACTGTTTCCTTTGAGTATTTATTGTAATGTGCTTAGTGGTAAATTTGCCTGTCTTCATGAATGCTTTTCTTCTTTGGCATCTAGGTACATCTTACTTGGAGTGGTTTACATCCTATGTAAACAAAGTTGTGACTGGTGGTTATCCCATCATCAGAGACCAGATTTTCAGGTATTATCACTGGGACATACAACCTCACTGCAAGGTTTTGGTGCTTCTTTTAGAATGCTGACCTCTTTCCAAGTAGTCACAGGTATCTGACACAAAAAGCTGATGGTGATGAGAGGAGAAAACACACAGAACTTAATGAAGATAAAGCAGAATGCTCAAAGAAACTGTTGTTTGTTTTTTTTTTAAACCAGAAACTTCAGAGTTTGTAAATTAACGTTAGCAGCTCTGGAATTTTGCAGTATAACTGACCCAAAACTTAGCAAACAATGTAGTATTTATTCAGTTTGCTACAGGAGTGCTGCAGCTGCAGGACTCTCCTGAGTTAGTAAAAAAGCAATTGTTTCAGTGAATGTTTCTAAATAACACTATGGAATATGCAAATAAACAAGACCTCTCAGGTGTTTGAATCTTCATGCACTTTTTATTTCTTCTAATTATAAGCAAGAATCTTAGTTCTGTCGAACTGAGATGGTATAAAACCAAGTTCCTGATTTGTAAATGAATTTGCTGTAGGTGTTACTAGTTTTTTATTTTTTTAAATAGAATAATGACTCACACTTACTAAGCAAATGTGTCTTTGTTGACTGGAGATCAAATTATACCCCCAGGTTAATTAAAACACAGATGGAGGTACAAAGGGATACATAGCTGTTCAAGTTTAGGTGATGGGATTAATCATGAAAGTACAACATATGTTTAAATGCCAAAGGACATTTACTGCTTTTTACCTAGCACCACAATGCTGCTCTTAGTAATTAGTTAATCACTAATTTTCTGTATTTTTTTCTGCTTTCCTTTCTGTAGGTATGTGCACGATAAAGAATGTGTTGCTACCACAGGAGATATTACTGTTTCTGTGTCCACTTCTTTTCTACCTGAACTCAGTTCTGTCCATCCACCACATTATTTCTTCACTTACAGAATCAGGTAAAATAACAACTGAATTAACTCCTATAACATGGGAAAGACCTGTGTAATGTTGAAAGCATCGGTTGTTGCAAATGTCTGCCCAGCATTCATAAATGTAGTGAAATGAACAGGATGTTCTCAACATACTGTGCTATTTATTACAAAAAATACTAAATTGTTACCTGGTCAGGTATGCAAAGTACCAATCAAGTTGGTCATTGGTAAAGTACAGTGATGGGGAAGGGGAAAAGTCATGGGTAACGTGTGATTTAGAAAGGAGTAAATAAGAGCAGATAGTGAAGCAGAGGTGTGGGGATGGATCCCATCAACTGATTCTCTATATTTTACCTCAGGCTTTTTGGCAGAGTGTACTTTGAGATAGATCCCAGGGACACTAAAGTGTTTCTTAAAATGTGTGTAAGTAGTTACCTAACCATTAAGTATGCTGTTTGGCTTCTAGAATTGAAATGTCCAAAGATGCTCTTCCTGAGAAGACTTGTCAGCTTGACAGTCGATACTGGAGAATAACAAATGCCAAAGGTGATGTAGATGAAGTCCAGGGTCCTGGAGTAGTTGGTAAGTAAAAGATTGTTTTTACAAGCCCCAATAGAGGGGTTTTTGTATTTTTATAATACAGTGTATTTCATAACACGTTATGAAAATTACTTCATTAGCCATTTGTATTTGTCGTAGTTGCATGATTTGTATCAAAATCATTTTGATGCTTGAAAGAAAGAGAGATGTATCTATCTGTTTTGTCTTTAAAGTTCTTTTACAAGGGATGTTCTGATAGTTAAACTCTATTCAGACAGTTTTTTTACATCAGGAGTTGCTGAGAATCATTTATACATCCTCTGGGATATAAAATGATCTGCCTGAACATATTGTGGAGTGCAGGTGCTTGACCCAAATGCTAAATTGTACTTCTACTTCAGTCTTCACTATTGTGATCTCATATTTTGCCAACAGGGGAGTTTCCAATTATCAGTCCTGGGAGAGTCTATGAATATACCAGCTGCACTACGTTTTCCACAACATCTGGATACATGGAGGGCTATTACACCTTCCATTGCCTCTACTACAAGGACAAATTCTTTAATGTCACAATTCCCAGATTTCATATGGTGTGTCCAACATTTAAGGTGTCTACAGCACGAATGGTAAGCAGAAATGCAGCTGTATTGATGCTAGGCTTTTTTTTTTCCTCACCTCTTATTTTCAGAGAGCACTTGGATTGACTTGGTTTGGACAGGATAACTGTGCTTAGTCTTCAGTGTTTTCTCATTTTTCAGTTTTGATTGTTTTCTTGAAAAATCACTCTTTTTGCAGAACAATTTTTCAAAGAGAAAAAGGTCTAAAAGTATCACTCAGTCTGAGACTTTGGTAGTTTCCTGTTCACTTTGCAGCTTCTGGAATGTTTCTCATTAAGAAAACCTCCCTTTGCTTTGGCACATCTAGAGGAGAATGCTTTATTTATTTGATCACTAGCATAGCCCATATTTAGTGACTAATTCATACAGACCTTGAAAGTTTTTGTGCAAGCAGAGTCTTTCCTTGGGCGTAGACCTCTACGCACTTTCTCAAGTATTTCCAGGGATTTGAGATGCTCATTCCCAGAAGTTCTAAGAGTAAATGCCAGCAGCGGTCATTCTGCTTACAGAAACTGCCATCTCTTCCTAATCCTTGCTCACATTTATGGGAACTGTAACCTCTTTCCATTCATCTGACTATAAAAATAATTTGCTTTTCTCTTTGGCTCTACCTCTGTTTTAAAGTTGATAATGACCCTTGGGTTTGAAAATGCTTTTATTAAAAGACAACGTAAGCTAATGTACAAATTGATACAGCTAAGATACTGAACTGTGGCTCTGTATAGTTTTACATTTGAAATAATGATTGCTAATGGTTAAAAGTCAAATAGTTTGGCAAAAAAAATCTCTTGCAAATTAAACTTTGCAATTGTAAGGAGCTGCTTTTAGGTCATAGAGTACAGTGTCTGCTTCACGTAACTGACATGGTAACGCAGACTTCAGATTAACAATCGTTAATGTTTTCTTAACTAGCTGGAATAGAAGCTTTTAATCAAATATGGATGTTTTTTGTGTATTAGGAAACAAATCATAATGAATATGCAGTGGATGAAGATGAAGATTCCACAGACACTGATGAGTATGAAGATCGACGTAGAGTGTTGGACATTCCTGCACCTTCTGGACGCTGCCCACGTCACACCTGATCAGATATTTTTCAAAACAAAATAAACTGTTTTCAGAATCTGAACTCTTCGGGGCTAGTGCATAAGAATATTTTGACTATTGTAAATGAACTTTCTGTGGCACATCAGGGCAACTAGCATGAATGTTGGTGCCAGTTCTAATATTCATCAGAGTCTAACTTTTTTTTTTTTTTTTTTTTCCCTGGTTTTGAAGCAAGGGGGTGGGTTAAGGGGAGGGAGTGGGAAGAAGAGAAAGGTGTTTGGGTTTTTGTTCACTTTTTTCTGAAGTGCAAACCAGCTTGATAGTCTGAGGTAATCATATATTACAATATTACATTTTTTTAAACTATTGCCTATTTATGATCATACTGCAAATATGGTGTGGGGAATTGTTTTTATACAAGCATTTAAAATTAGCAATAGACAAGATGGCAAAAAAGGTGTATATTGTCCTTTCTCGTGGGTTTCTTACTCCTGATAACTCATGCCAAGACTGAAACTTGCAGTTTGGCCTATGTATCTCATTTGGGTGAGATCAGGTGCTCGTGCTCTTTTTTTTTATTTACATAGGAGTACTAGAAAATTCTGGTCATCAGATGCATAAATTAGGAATGAAACTGGCCTTATTTTTTCGACAATCTTGTCTTTGGGCTTCATTTTATGCTAAGTGACTCTGGTTGGATAATGCCTTTTGGAATGGAGCATACATGCATAATCTGCCACTCAGTAACTACAAATTAGTAATTTGTATATATGTTTTGAGTTTTTCTTTATATGATGTTTGCTGTTCAGACTTTTTCATAGGTGACAAATTTATGTTGAAGTTATCATGTTTCCCAAATCCTCTATGGATTTTTCTAACTACGCCTGACTGAAAAGGAAGAAGAGAAAAAAGATGAGCCTGACAGAACACCAGATGACTAGAAACTTTATATTTAAAGAAATATGTTTGCTTTATCACTTTTATTTTGTTTCCATTGTCATTAATAAACAACTTTACTCCCTCCTTTGCTCTTAAGTGCTACATGGAACTCTTCCTGCCAAGCCTTGAGCAAGAATTGTGTGACTAGCATGGCTGTAGTCAGTTTTTTTTTGACATCCAGAACTAGTTAGCTCCTGTGAGGAAAACCAGTATGTTGTGATTCCAGCTGAATGCTTTCATTATTGACTTGTTACTTCTTAGCCAGCCAGTCTGTTCTTTTTCCATGTCATATTATTAGATTCTCCGTGCTTATCTTTTCTCTAGTGCCACACAGCATTTGGATCTTGCACAGTGGTAGAAAAACCAATATTGAGTATGACCCTTATGAAACATCAAGAGAAGCAAAACCATTAGTGTTACCCCTCACAGAAGTCTGAACAGCAGTGTGAATTTCTGGAGGGGTTTAAAACTGTTTCCATTTTGAGAAGTCCTCTGTATTAACTATGAGGGGGAAAAGTGATGTTTGTGGCATAATGCTTTTTCTTCACAAAATTTCATCTTCTGTTAAAAGGTTCAGTGAAAAAAGATTTAGCAGAACTAGAACTTACTCCAGTGCTCTAAGTCTGCTGTGTATTTTTAAGGGCAGGTAACTAGTAGTTGGAGGCTTCATAATTTACCAGGATCTGCATGTTCTAGTTCAGTGATACCACATGAAGATCCTAAGGCTCTACAGAAACATTCCCACCATTTGGAGATTTTACTCAGGGAGTGGTCCTCCCTTGGTTTTTTAAAGCAGAACTATAATTATTGCTTATTGTAGAAACCAAGATAGAGGACAGTGATCTGCCAACTTTGGAGCACTGTGATATGGGGGTTTGATGCTTCTTACCCAAGCAGAACTGGTGGCACAGGATTCTGTGTGTGAAGTAGAGAAGGTAACCAGTTACAGGGAAGGATGTGTTGCTGCTGTACCTTACATAAGGTGTTTGTAACTGGAAAAAGATTATTCCATTGCTTCAGGCAGCGATTTTAGCATGTGGCACATTGCCTGAAGTTACCAGATGCAGTGTTGCTGGGAATGTTGTAACTCTTCATTTTGTACATTTGAAGTGAGGCTTATGCCAATGGTTCTCCTCACCCCACCCAAAACTGAAGCTACTGCCAGGTTAGGATGAAAAGTGAAGCATCTGGGACTACTGAAGAAAACAAAGAACCAGTTATGTTTGCCAGCAGTAGTGGACTGTAGAAATCTTCACTGAGAAAGCGGGAAAGAATTGGCCGTCAAGATCCTGCTTCAGAAGACAGCTCTTCACCAGTGCTCTGGTTCAGCAGCAGGTGGGTAGGTGTGCTGCTAACTGCCCACATGGTGCACCCAACTGCTAAATGCTTCCTATGCTTGTTATGATCTGTGCATGCACAGATTATAACCTATAACATACATACATTCTTCTCTTTGGCCACTATCCGTCAGGTTCAGCCTGAAGTTACATCAGCTTCTCCTGACCCAGATCCTGACTGATACTGATGCCTGGTTGGGACTTCTGTCGAGGTAAGATAAGCCTTCTTTTGAACATGTATGAATTCAGAACATGGTTAAAAACCTAGCACATCCAACACAAATCTTTAACTATTAATCTAGGCATGGTTTTGTACATGGAAAAGGCCTATGCTGACAATCTTGATAATTGTACTGTAAGATTCCTTCGGCATTTTTGTGGGCTTTGGCTGCCTGAATGGTTTAGTGGAGAGAACCTTTGGCCACGTTCATTGCTGTGACTGTATCACATGACAGAAAAACAGTGTGCCAGGCACTGGGAAAAAAGCCCCAGAAGCTGCAAGTTGTTCCAGTGCTTTTTTTTTTTTTTTTTAAAGGTAATTTCTTAAAGATATTTATAAAATTGTATGCTGATCTGACTGATTAATCAACTGCTGTAGCACACCAACAGAATCTGCTTGGAGTTCTGAGTGGTGTAGTGTTTTATTCCAGTGCAGTTATGCAGTGGTAAGAAAAATTAATCCCAAATAGGTTTTTAAATACAACTGGTAGTTCCAGGTATTTAATATCATACTCAAGTCAGCACTCTGGCTTTTTGTTTTGGTTTGCTTTTGTTGTTTGTTTCTTGAATAGTATTAATCGAAATATCTTAATATATTAAAAGTCACTTTTGGTGTCTTCAAATGCAGTTCTGTTACTCTCATTTGATGTTTTTTCTAGGTTGTGAATGTTTAGATCTATATTCAGCTACCTCTGGAGGCAACTGCCACTTTCCATTCCTGGCTGTTTCCCCTGTGTGCTTTAAAACTTCGTAATTTTTCTTAGTTCCATGTATTAATTCATACCATTGATTTAAGCACAAGTGAGGATGAGTGGTAGGCATGGCGACATCATGCTTTAGAAAGCAAGGAGGATAATGGGCATTTGTATTGCAGCCTAGCTAATCCCATTTTCTTACTCAATCGCTCTTTCCACCCAAAAACTGGGAGGCACATAGGTCACGGTGGCTCTGGGGTCTCCTCCAACCACCTTTTGGAACTCTGTGTGCAGAAGGCATGCATGTGGTGATAGGATGAGGCAGAACAGGTTCAAACTGAAAGAGGGGAGATTTAGATGAGATAATAGGGAGAAATTCTTCCCTGTGAGGATGATGAGACCCTGGCAAAGGTTGCCTAAAGCAGCTGTGGATGTCCAATCCCTGGGGAGTGTTCAAGGCCAGGTGGGATTGGGCTTGGGGAGCAACCTGGTGTAGCAGAAGGTGTCCTTTGCCCATAGCAACTGTTGGGACTAGAAAACCTTTAAGGTCCCTTCAAACCCAAACCATTCTGTGGCTCTGTGGAGTGGGCTCAAAGTGCAGGTTTAGCTGCTGCGAGAGAAATTTAAGGAGTAGGCAGAGCGACACTTCACAGAATCACAGAATGTTCGCGTTTGGAAAGGGACCTCTGGAGACCACTCAGTCCAACCCCCCCTCTGCCAGAGCAGGTTTAGAGTAGGTAATGAAGGATGAGAGGAATCCCTCCTTTCATCCTGGTGGAAAATCAGCAGAGTTGCTCCTGGGGATACAGCAGACGTATTTATCAAAGTTTTCCCGGCCTGTTTAAGCACCGCTCAGGGTGACTGGGCCCTGGTGGCTTTTACCGGGGGACGGGCGCCTTCGCGTTTCTCGGGCCGTGGGCCGAACCGGGCCGTGGGCCGAACCGGGCCGTGTCAAGGGCTCCGCCCCCGGGGGTGGCACAGTGGATGGTGGCAGCGTCGGTTGCGCACAACCGCCTGCTCCAACCTGTTTCCCCTCAGCAAACGGAGCCGGGCCGCTCAGCAGCAAGTCCTTAAGGGGAGGTAAGGGGCGAAGGGGATGTTTTGGGGGACACACACACACCCCCCCCCCCAAACCCGTGCCCACCTTTTGTGTGGCAGAGACGGAGGGGTGAATGGGGGGGGGAGCGGAGGGAGGCGACCCCCGCCTCATCGGGAGCAGGAGGGGGGAATGAGGGGTCCCGGCGGTGAGGGAGCGGGAGCCGCGCTGAGGCGAAACGGCGGCCGCGGCTCTTGAGGCGGGAGTGGGGGGGGGGAGTGGTTGTGGTGGTTTGGCGGACGCAGTGTTGCGCCTGGGATAAGGGGGAGGTTTTAGGTGGAAATTTGTGTTTATGTTGTGTTAACCTGGAGGGGTTTGAAAGGTTTTATTTACTCCCGGGGCTGAGTCATGGACAGGCGGAGTGGCGGCACCGCAGTGCGCTACGCGGGGCGGGCTGCGGAGCCCTCAGCACGGGGTCCCGGGCACCGGCCGCGGGGGTCTGGGGGGTTCCTGCGGGAGAAAACCCCCGGAGCGACGTCGTTTTTTCCCGCATGAACTCCCCGGGCCCCCGCAACCATGGAGAAGGGGGTGCAGCGAAGTTAAAAGATGGGAAAGAGCCAGGTTGCGTCTGCCAGGTGGCTGCAGGATAACCTCGGCAAAGGAAGCGGTGGAAGCTGCGAAGATGCTCTGGGTCCCTCCCCAGGCATGGGGCTCATCTTGGTTATCCCTTTTTCTCGCCTCTTTCTTGCTCGAAGGTGATGGTGAAAGTGGCAGCCTGGGTTTGGACCCGTGTTCTGTCTCCCAGGTGGGACTGCAGAGGAACTGTTCTGTTTCATAACCAAGGCAATGAGTCTTTTCTTGCTGTTGCAATTGCTATTTCTTGTTATGCTTGGGTTAAAACAAGAATGTAGAAAATTCAGTTTAGGATATATTTTCTTCCGTGTTTCTTCTAAACCATGTTGTGAATGGCTGTAAATAATTTTATTTATTTACTTTTTCGAGCTGAAATTTACTACTGAGTTATCCCTGTTTAGGAGTACAGAAAAAAAATTACTCATTTTCACAAACAGATGGGTTGAATTACAACTCTCAAAGCTATTATGCTGGCTATGATGATTCACATTAATCCACCCCACATTTATTCTAGTCATGACTTGGTTTTGCTAAAAGGCAAAACTGTTTTCCCCTGCTGGCACTGTTGTGTGACTGAGAGCTCTTGGAAGATGGAGAGGTTCCCAGGGAGATTCTTGTTGCTCTCCAGAATGTCTCTTGGTTTAACTACCAGATCAACAGCCCTTTGTGGGAAGAGCCTCTGCTCTTGGAAAGTTTCTCAAAAAGTTGTTTTCCTCGGCAGATCGTCTCTTCCTGCACATTAGGATTTTGTTTTTCTTAGTTTTCTTGCCCAACAGTAGGTCATACAGATGGGGAAAAATAGCAGGTTTTTTGTTGACTGGTTGTTTTTTTCCAGTAGAAAAATTAACTAGACTTAAGGTTGAGAAGAATTTCAGTATTGTTTTACTATGAAACTGGCTTTTCAAGTCCACAGGCAGTCTTTTGGGAGGAGAAATCTCCATCCCAATATGATTGTGGTCTGCCTGCTAGCTGCAGATAGAAATAGCTTCAGGCAATGTTAACAAGGTCAAGAGCAGCCATGTGAATGTTTCCCTGCAGTCTTATCTTAAGTGAAACATGTTGTCTGCATGCCTTTAAATCTTTGGGACTTCCAGTCTCACTTGGGCTTTGAAGACAGACATGAAATCATACAAGTATGGCCTTTCTTTCCCTCTCTTCTGCCTCTGTCTGCTTGATACTGAGTCTGAATAGCCTCTGCAATAATAGAGATTGATTGATTTTTTTTATTTTTTTTTTTTTTTTAGTAGTAGATATTACTGTTTGTAGTTCAGACTCTTTGCAGATTTCTGGAGTTGCCTACATTTAAAAAAAACATCATGCCACACTACCAGCTACCTCTGGATTACAGCAATCCTGGTGGACCTGAGCCATCACAGCAGACACTTGGTAGATTATTGTATGTATTGGTCCCTCTGTGAGCAGGAGAAATTTTGGGAGAGGCAAAAGCCCCCTTAGTGCAGACAAATTTCTTGAAATTCCAGGGAGAGAAAAGCAACAGTCTGACTCCAGGGCTATTGAGGAACTGCTGTGAAAGAAAAGGTATTCAAAACCTAAATTGCCTTTCTCTTTGTCAGATGCATTTGTAGCTGTCAGAAATAGAGAGACCTGTTGAATGGTGTAATCAGAGGGGAGAAAGGAGAGCAATCTACAGCTGAAATCTCAGTTCTCAGAATAAAAATCCTCTCTTGAAAAGTTCAAAGTTACTTTTATCTCTTCCCTTTCACTGTTTTTTCTGGACAATGCCTTCAGTTCCCTACTGAATCAAGTCTTGAAACCTCAGTGCCTGGCCATGTAGCTTGCTAGTTTCATGTAGCTTTTAAATAGAGTGAATTTGTAACATCTATTTATGCCTTCAAATTAGGGAAGAAGCATGATCAAGATGAGCCGCATCCTCCTAACCACCTGTATTCTTCTGGCTGCTTTTTGTAGTGCTGGTGAGTACAGGGGAAGTGTTTTCCTAATGTCATGTTATGACAGGGGCTGAGGAGAACACAGAAAAAATGCTGGAGAAGCAACAATAACAAGAAAGGCCTGGATTATTTAATACCACTTTGGGGGATGACAGTAACCATCAAAGAAGAGATTACTATCTATTGGTGATTGTCTCTGGGCAGAAGAGAGAAGCAGGTGCAGAATGTGATGCTGAAGAGAGCAACAGACTGTTCTGCTTTGCTGCTGGGAGACAACTGGAAACTTGGTGGTGGATAGCACAAGAGAGATATGATGAGAGGAAATAAAAAAGGGATGGAATAACATTCTGCTGAAAGTGTCTCTTCTTGTCTGTCCTTTTGGAAAAGGCAGTTTTTAGCTAAAAGAGGCAGACATTGAAGATATTATTCCACAGGGACATAAAGGTGTTTTTTAAAATGACCTGAGTACATGTGTCAAAGTCTTCCTCTCAAAATGGCCAGTCTCGATTTATCCACTGACAAAAACTTGTGAATTTTAGCTTAAGTATTGAGTCTAATGATCAGGCATATGTTTTTTGACATATGCCTGAGACAGACAGTGATGATTCTTTTTCCCTTTCTAATGCTGCTGCTATTTCAGTACTTCATTATTCAGTAAGATAGAGCAATAAATCTTTGTCTTCTTAGGTTATGCCCTAAGGTGTTACCACTGTGATAACAGCCCTACCTTGTGCAAGACCAATAGCACTTGCTTACCAACTGAAGATACTTGCTTGCAGATGAAATTTGGTATGTATACTGTCTTACAGACCTAAAATAAACATGGTTGTATCAGTTTTCATTGCCTGTACACTTCTCATCTGGCCTCTGCAGGCATTTCTTAGCCTCACTCAGAAGAAGGTTGCAAAGACTTTTGAAGGTCATGCTTTTAGTAAATTAATTTAGTTTGACTTCCAAGCAACTGGTATGGATAATGAAGATGTAGATAGCTGATTTAAACTCATATAAGCATGTGCAGATGTCTGTATCCAGACTGAGAAACAAAAAACAAACCAACAAAAAAACTCACTCTAAGGGAGCTGGAAAAAAATAGGAGATGGCATTGACTTTAAAATACAAAACCTTTTCCCTGAATTTGTTACAATGTAAAAATAGATAAAGCCCACAAAATAAACATGCAGATTAAGTTTTTTTAGGAATTGACACCTGCTAAAATAAATGATCTTTGCCTGAGGGTGAAGTCACCTGGGTCTCAAGAAGATAGTCAAGGATATTCATGGCAGAGTTACTGTTTCAGTTAATTAACATGTAAATGACTGTTTAACCGTGAGTGACAGGAGTTTCATTGGAAAACCAGAAGTACTGAATCAGCTTGGATAATCTGCTTTCCCTGCTGGATCCCTTAGCCCTAGAAACACTCTTGGACTGGCTTTAGGCTGTGGGAACCAGGCTGGGATAGGGCTGCTCTGTTCCCCAGGATGTTCCCTGCTAATGCTTGGGACATGGAGGAAGGAAAATGCTGGACCAGGTGCTGCTCCGTGCAGCTTGTGTCCTAAGGAATTTTCTCTTTTGCTGTTTCCCCTGAGCTGAAACCTTCCTGAACACAAACTGTAGGCTTTCTTCAGCTTTGAGATAGAAATCTTTCTTAACCTGTGGCAGAGAGCTACAGGAGAGTGCTGTGGAGGCAGGACCACGACTTGCTATTGCCATTTGCCCTGCTAAATACCTAGTGAAGGCAAGTTGGGAAATTCTGAACACCTGAAGAGAAGCTGAAAAAGTAAATTCACTGCAGTCTAAAACTGATTCTGTTCCGGTACCAAAAGTGGTGTAGCTTTGAAAATTCTGTTAATCTGTTTATTTATTTATTTTGCAGGTAAATTGAGAACTTCCTCCTGCTGGAAGGCATCCCAGTGCAGTATGAATTATATTGCTGAATTTTTCCTGCTGGATAATTTTGAATTCTTTTGCTGCCAACACGACTTGTGCAATGAGAGTGCAATTACTGGGGTTAACAAAGCTGCCTTCAGTATTGCCTCTGTAATGACCATGTTATGGATGCTTCTGTAATAATCCCCATTTGTATGCTGTACTTTCAAGCTGACATTACACAGAATCATCAAATGTCTTCTAAATTGCACTTGTTGCATTTTCAGTTCCTATCTGTGGGCTGAAACATTACCTTTTCGTTTTTAATTCTGTTTCCTGAAGTTCCATCTGTTAACTCACAGTCTCCATTCAGGGGAAGGAGACTTATTTTGTTACCAGTTATAGGGAATTTGGGTATTTTAGCCTGCCATATTCATGAAGAAAATAGCTTGTTATGAAGTGATTTCATCTTGTGGAGAATCTGGGCAAACTTCAGGGAGTGTTGTGTAAGGGGAGAAATGCTCTAGGCTTTATGCTGGAAGATCAGTTTCTTACCATCCTATGAATTGTAATTATTTTTGGTTGGGCTTTCCGTGGGGTTTGTGGTTTTGTTTTGAGGTTTTACTTGGATGCTCCCTGTACATGCATCCCTGGATGCCCCCAGTACAATAAGTGTTGGATCATAAGTGTAAACTTGCTGCAGTCTTCATGATGAGTGTGGAAATATGTAGTTTCAAGTGATGTAGACTCTGTTTCCATCACTGTAAAATTATTTTTTCTTTTTACAAGACTTGTAAGTGCTGTTATTTGGGGAGAAAACATCTACATTTCTTAAACCAAAACCAAAATAAGGGTATATAAGCAAGGAACACTTTTCCCTCTTTTTATATTTCTGGAAGCAGGCAGACAACATATGCTAGCTTCTTTTGCAGGCTTTTTTTTTTTTTTTTGTCTTATACTTTATCCATGCCTAGGATTTTAATTAAGCATGGGCTGTGCACTGAGTATTTATTGGTATACTGAAAATTGTTTATAAAATGTTAAGGTATTGAAATGGCACATCTAGATTGTTTTCCCACATAGTTAGGGTTTGTTTTTTGATGGGAACAGTAACATGTAAAATTAACCCTTCAAGCTTCCACTTATGAATATTAACAAAACCTTGCAGAACTTAATATTTTGACTTTTATGCAACTTTATAAATGCCAACACAAAATATACCTGTATTTATATAGCATGAATTAAAAGAAAATGCTTGGTTTGTATATATAAGAGGTCTGGAGCTGGAATATTCTGTACGTCGCTCTGCCTTTAGTGATGAAGTCAGACCTCTGATTCTTGTCTGGTACTTGGAGACCTTCTCAGCCAGGTTCAAGATCAAATTCTCCTTTTTCTCTTCTGGAGCTCTTGCCACATCCCTGCAAGGGTCGTGGTCCATTGCCAATAGCATATTCTGTCCCAGGACCCTCCCTTGTTCTATGCAGGGGGCCAGTGACACCAGTTCACCCAGTTACAGCAAGGGTGTTACTCCAAATCCATGATGTATTCTGCAGTGTAGCTTTTGGTTAAGCTTATCTTAGCTCTGAAAGCATTCTGCAGTCTCTCTCATCACTCCCAATATGGAAGCTGTGCTGTCCTTGAGTAATAAAAATGTTAAAAAAGAAAACGTGGTGAGTGTGATTATTTATCAGTGTGCAGTTCACTGGGTGTAAGTAGTCATTCCTCTGTGAGATGAATCTGCACTTTATTTAAATAAGCACAAAAAAAAGCTCTGTATTTCATCTGATCATAGCTCAAACAGTAACTTTTACTATTTGTTTTCTAGTAGCCTTGAATATTTTCTTGTCTAATCTATAGTATTTCTCATTCCTCTCTCTTCTAGAAGCAGCTTGAGCAACCAGTCCTTGTGTTTTTGCACTTTACAAGGCCACTTTTTTGAAAGATCAGCAGGAACAGTGTTTAATTCTGGTGCTGAGAATGAGCGTAGCAACAAGAGAATTTGCAGCGGCAACTGTTATGACAGCAAGCAACTTGAAACAAAAAAAAAAAGTCTAAATTTCAAGTGGAAAGTAACCCCTTTGTTCCTCTCCTGAGAAAAGCAAATTAGTTATGTAGGCTGACTCTCATCTCATGCTATTTACAAGATAGATGGTGATGGAGGGCTTAATGTTTTGGTGTATATTTGTGTCCTCTAAGCCTGTGTGCTCTGGTGGGTGAGCTCTCTGCATGACTGCAGGGTAGCTTGACACTACTATCTAGGGTTTGGTTTGTAATTACCTACATGGTTTGCTCTGTTCTGAATTAGTGGCAGAACTAAAACCTTGTCTTTTTACCTTTGAGTGTGCTTTCTTTTTTTTTGCCAGCAGACATAATTTATATTCTAGAGGCTGTCTAATCATAAGGGAGTATTCGAGTATTCTTCCTTCCACCTATTTTTCAATAGTCATTGCTCTCATAACCATTAGTCCCTTTACTGCAGGGCACAAGTTCACAGAGGAGCTATTTTTCTGTACAGGTGTATAAAGAAGGAGCTAACAAATGGAGGTGCAGTAGCAGCAGCAAGTGGTGTGTGTAGAAATTCATTGTCATGATCACTCTTGGCCATTAATTTCCCTTTCAACCTCTTCTCCTGCTTTCTGCCTCCTGTGTGGTGGTGACTACCTCTCTCTTGACTTGAACTTTGCCACGGGGAGCTTGGAAGCCTTGTAGTCCTGGCAGGAAGGTGGGGCTGACATACCCAGTTGGTGGAGATTTTGTTTTATCCTTCTCTGGTTTAACCATCAGTCATCAAGGGTAAGGTGGGCTGTCTGTGCTATTTCAGGATGCAGGAAATTGTGAAAAAGCAGCAGATGCATGGGGAAAAAAACAGAGCCAGAGCAAGCAATTTCCTCCTACTGCATCTTGGGAGTGCAAGGAATGAGGAGGCTGACCAGCGAGGAGCTTCTATTTTGTATAAAGGAGGAGGAGTTGTTAAAATAATAAAACAGTCCCAACAGAGAACTGCACAGTAACTCGCTGTTGCATTAACTGGGTCATTTGGATACTGCTGCTATATTAATATTGAATGCAATTAATACAGTGGTGTTCAGCCTTAAGAGAGTTGAATGTGTCTCTGAGGGGTTTGCATTTTGCTGGAGAAAACAACCAGTCCTAGGGTTGGCATCCAAGCAGGGGAGTTAGGCTGCAAGCCAGGCCTAAAGATGCAAACCAGGGTTATATGTAAGATGCCCATGTGTGTTTGGGCAGAAACTGGTACATCATGTGTCCTGAGGCAATGTTCATATTGTCCAACAGGACCATGATAGCAATTTTAGAGAGAAAGAGAGCAGCTAATTTGGCTGTGGGATCCCTGCTCTCGTCTTTCCAAGAATAATTTATCCATTGGGATGAAATACAGACCTGCAGATAACATTATCTTTATGGGTTTTTGTGCTGCTTTGGTTATTACAGTAGCAAAACTTACAGCATAGGAAAACCTGTTCTGGAGCCTAGAGCAGTCAAAGCTTAAAAATGCTTTTGGTTTCTTTCACATAAGTGGAATGAATACAAAAAGTGTTTGGAGCAAAGTTTCAGAGAACAAAGTATCCTGAAAGGAGAAACTAATTCTGAAGAGGCAATGAAGATGATACAGATGTAAACATGAGCAACAGGGACCTAAATGCAGACTCTTCCTGCAGGCAACACTGATAGCAGATTCTCAGACAGGAGAGCTGAAAATTCTGTGATTCTTGCCTCCTGCAGAGATTACAGAGCAGCCTCTATTCACACAACAATCGTCCTTTACATGCAAGTCTTCTATATTGATGGTTTTTTTGCACATACCTTCTCCTGCTCTTGGTATTACCTTGAACCCCTTGATGTTTGTTTAGCTAGAGATGAGGATGGCCATGCTTTAACAATGGCTGTTAGCAGAATTTCAACATTGCAGCTAACAATGCAGAAAAATATCTATTCAGAAATTGAGGAGGAGGAAAAACCATCTGAATATAGATGGACTTAATGTTTTGGAGTATTGCTTCAGAACCCTCTTTCCTGCACATGAAGATCTGTACATGGGATGCAATGTTTGTTATCTTTTAAGTGGTTAGGAATCTTACATGTACTTAGGTGCTCCTGGGATTCAGATCCCAGCCCTTTTCTCAGTCTAGCTGTGTTATTCATGGCACATTACTGCTGATCAGGAATAATAACTTTACCCTTCCTCGCTGCACAGGGTTGGTTTGATGCTCAATACAATTTCAAACTGCCACTTAAACCACTTCTGTGACTAAGGATAAGAGAGAAGCACATTAATTCTCATATTGTCCTTTCTGACAGTCATTGTAATGTTGTAGTCTACTGCAAATTAAAGGTTATTCTCTGTTTTATGTACTATAGGATGGACTGGTGCTTGTCTGGAAAATATTGGGGCTGTAGCTGGGCCACACATAGAGGCAGACTGTGCCAGACCCTGCTAGAAAGCTTTCCTGCAGGCAGGATAAATTATATAAACTATTATAGAAGGCAAAATACAAAAGGTTCTGCTTTCAGACACAGTGTACAGCTTGCTTTTGTATTTTAAACTCTCTTACGGTATAGAAAGCTGGAAGTGGTTTTCTTTTTTTTTTTTTTCTGCTTAGAAAAAAGACTTCCAAACCATTCTTCTCCCTGAAAGCAAGAAGAATGTAGCTATTGTTAGGAAAATTCCCTTCCCTAACTATATAGCAACTGGTCTTTATTGGATACAAATGTTTTAACTTTGCTATTAAATATGTTTGGTCACATCAGACACTGCAATGTAATGAGGTAGTGGAATTTTACTGGAGACTTTGGCATAGTCCATGTGTAAGCACAACAAACCAAAGGGCAGCCTGGCCCTGGAAAGAAGGACTTGGCTTCTTTGAAGCTTTGAGCTTTCTGTGAAGGATAAAAATCTGAGCAACCAAGATAACATCAGCATCTTGTGGTACCTGAATATTGGAAGGGTAGACAGACCTTGAGTAAAATCCCATTGGGAGTGCCTTGGTTTACCTGGAACACCTCATACACACCTGCTTGGATTTCTCCATCACTTGGATTTCTCCATCACTTGGATTTCTCCATCATTTGGATTTCTCCATCACTCCTGGGTTTCTCTCCGTGGTGTCCTGGCTGGGACCTGGGTGACCCTGGAGAACTCTGCTGAATGGATTTCCTTTGCTCTACAGCAAATTTCTCAGAGGGTTTTGCTCTTTCCTAATGTTTAACTCCTGAAATTGAAGTCAATCAGTCACCTGCGAAAGATTTTCTGCTCCAAAAAGATTTTCAGGGTCACCTTTTCTCCTTCAGATGGATCCATCAGATCTGCAAAGCCCCACCAAGCTTATTGAGCCTTTCCTCGATCATTATTTTCTCTTCCACTGAATAATTACTCTTTTATTTTTCTTTTAGAACCTTGGGACTCATTTTTTTTCCTTCAGGTAACACATTTTTCCTCAGGTAACATTTTTTTTCTTCTGGTTTTATTCGCTCGCCACAGGGACGTTTCGAACAGCCCATCAGCCTTTAAAACATCCGTAGGCTGTTGCTGGGAGGTGTGAGACACAACCTTCCCCCCTCCGAGATCCCGATCCCGGTCCCGGTCCCGGTTTCGCCTCCGTTCTCGGGCCCAGGCCCGGGGCGGTCTCGGGAGCCGCAATCGCAGCGGGCGAACCGCAGTCCTCCCCTCCGCTAGGGGGCGCTGTCGCGCCTACGTGACGTCCCCCGGCGGGGCGTGGCGGATGCTGCGGGGGCCGCGCTGAGGTGAAGGCAGCGGCGGGGAGCGGGAGCGCTGCGAGGGGCCCGGCCGCCCCCCCACCGCCACCCCTCAGGTGAGTGAGGCGGCGGAGGTTCGTCCCACCGTGTTTTATTTCTTTACCCCCCTCGGTAGACTTCTGCTGGGCTTTGGAGAAGGGCTCTGCACCTGTCCCGGCCCGTCCCCTCCTTCCCGGGGAGGGTTGTGTGGGGGGGGTGTCCCCTGGGCAGGCCAGGCCAGGCCGTGAGGCGGTGAGGGAGGCAGCCGGGCCGGGTTCTGTCAGGGGAAGGGGTGTCCCTGCCTCTGCCTGCGGGTGAAGCGGACTGGAAGGTGTTCCTCGCTGTGGGGCTTGGAATTCACCGTGGAGAAGCGGGGGGCAGGCAGGGGGTCGGTGTCGTTCATCTCCAGGCAGAGGTCGGCTCTGCCCTGCAGGACCAGGCAGGAGGAGCTGCAGGTCTTCTCTGATGGGAAGAGCTAATTCTCTGCACCGCACATGCACCTGTGCTTCACTGGCGGCTGTGCTGATCTTTTATTTCTCCAGTAGTGCATTGTTACAAAATAATGATTCCTTACGTTATTTTTCAAGAGGGAAAAAGTGGCCAGTGCTATTGAGAAATAGGGTTTGTAACAGACACAAGTGACAGTTCTGTAAATGCACTGTTATGTTAACTTTACAGAGTGCTTGTGGTTTGATTAACCCGGTTTCAGTGTTTGTGCTTTTTTGGTTTTGTTTTTTTTTTTTGTATCTCACATGTTTGTGCAGTTTTTAAGTCTTTAAGTCTTAGATGGCACACACCATCTGAAAACAAGTTTAGCTTATTAATTAGAAGAATCAGCATCTTGGCAAGCCATCAGAGACGTTTGCAAGCAAAAATGCAGATAACAAGGAAATAATTATATTAAAATCCTTATATTTCAGTGTGTGCTTTTAAAGCACAAAATTGTTCTAGGAAGTGGATTTAAGATAGGAAAACAACTGAGCTCATACACACTTCTGCTATTGTCTGTTTTTCTGTTGTTGTGGAAGAGATGAGAAAGGGAACTGCCCTTACCTTGTTTGGTAGTAGGAGGAGCAGAGTTCTGACTGTTTTCTTCCATTATCTATATTTCCACAAGGCAAAGGGAAAGGTCCTGCCTTGCTGGTTCTGTAGGGAGAGTTCAAATGGAAGCTATATTTTATATCAGAAAGATTTTGGAATAGATGGGGGAGGAAAGCTAGACAAGCAGTAGTTCTGTGGGAGCTGGTGGACTATTTCTCTGGCTGGGTGATCATCCAAATAGGTATTTGTAACAATGTGGTTCAGTATTTTGTAGTGCAGACTGGTCACCTTCAAGCTGTGAGACTTCTGTGACCTCTCCTCGCTACAAGCTGCTGCTGAAATTTGTCCTGTCTGCTGGCGTGTGCTCCTGAGTGCCCCTTGTGCTGGGCCCTGTGATAATCTGACTCAGGGGAGTTAAGTAGGCTGGAAAATACTGAGATGAATAATACATGGTTAGGTTTTTTTTAGCTGGATTTGGCTGCAGCTAGTGCTGGGACAAGAGAATGGATGAGTATTAAGGCAAAGCTGCCAAAGGGTCTTTTCTTTTTGATAACATCCCATCACAATAAGAGCCCAAACTTCAGTTGTAATTTGAGCATCAGGAGAAACTTGTTGCATTCAATTACGTGGTTCTCTGTTGTGTCTTGTGGAATTTGTGATAGATTTGACTTTCCTGCCTGTTGTTCTTCAGTGAAGAAGAGGTTAATGGAAATGAATGCATAGTGGATGGCAAAAATTGTCTATCAGAACAGTAGAATAAAGTTTTAGAATAAATAATTTAGGTTGGAAAAGACCCTTAGGATCGTAGAGTCCAACTGAGTATGCAAGATGAAGAGCAGGATGAGGTACTGGCAGAGGTGAAGATTGTGAAACCTTCAGGGTGAGGGTAAGGGGTTTGAGCTTAAAGAGGAAAGACAAATTATCTGTCACGGTGGAAACTTCAGAGAGGGTGTCATGGGTCATGTGGACTCCCTGCTTCTCTTATGTTTAATGCCTGATAGTGCTATGGCCAGATCATAGGCTGCCAAAGGAAGGAAAGTGCTGTTAGAAACTGAGTTGACCTGGGTTTAGATGTACTGCAAGGAGAAAGAAGGAATAGAGTTGAATGATCCAGCCTTCAAGTTGCAGCTTCAGTAGCTTCAGGGCTTTAACTTGCTGTCTGCACCCCCAGGAGAAGAGAAAAAAACATTATTGTTTAATTTCCTGCTGGGTAAGAGAAGTCTGTTCAGTTTTGTTTCTCAGCTTGATTTGGAAAACTCATCAATATTTAGTGCCCCTGATATAAATAAAAATACATCAGAAAGCAGCAGTTAAGGTATTCAGACAGGAGTGCTGGCAGTGAAGTGAACAAAAGTGACTGCTTCAGAGCTGGAAATGAGCTAAGATATTCAGAAAGTAAATACAAATGAACACATTCCAACTAGTGAGTCATTTAGTCCTCTTTGTACCTGGGTAATCTGTGTAGGTATCTGGAAATGAGTTTTTTGCTGAGAATAGACTTGATGTTGCAGCTCTGGAGGAGTTATCTGAGGGATTTTTACTTATAAGTTCTCAAATTCTTTTACCTAGGTTTGTCGCCGTGTTTTATTTGTTGATTTTAGTGTTTGAAAAGAATCTTATCATAATCCACTTTGGCCTTTTAGATAATGTAGGCCACAGATTGTATCCTGTGATTTCTGGCTTTAGCTTTGAAGTGATAAAAAGCTTTCAAAACAGCCTCTACTATCATTCTGCATGCTTTTTATGCTAAGTTACATGCTAAAGTTTATTGTAAACTGGTTTCTAAACTCAGGCCTGATCTGTATCTGTGTGTTTCAAAAGTCTGCAACAGAGATTTGAAAGGACAGATTATTTTCCTCTGGATGTTGCTAATGGAGAGTGAAAATTGCTGAACAGGTACAGCAGCTCTCACTTGATGCTGCTGTGTGGAATGGCATCCAGAAGTTAAGCAAGATGTGTTGATCTGCTCTTAGGATTGTATCTCTAAGACACAATTTGGAGTTTACTGCATGAGATATTATATAGGCTTTGCCCTTTTTTTTTTTTTTTTCTCAGCCACTTTTGTCACTATCATTCAGTAGAGGTTTTAACATTTGAGCTGCCTTGTACCTACACAATATTTAGGATTTTGCTTTTTAAAACCTTGCTGTGGCCTATACTTGTGTTTATTAGGAAGCTTCAGCTTTCTGTGTTCAGAAACTCTACTGATGTCTGGTGCTTTGGTACCATTTAATAGTTTGTGGTGCTTGATTGTAACCAAGAGGAGTAAGGAACAACTCAATGTTGCTTCAGTTGCAGGCGTTTTATATGCTGATCAATGACCCCAAAAGTTGCAGTGCTGCTTATATTTTTCAAATATGCAGCAATTGCACAGCAGTTAAAGGAGCTGGATGTTCTTTCATGTTTTTAGTCCTTATATATATGATTTTATAGAAATCTGCTCTGATGTAATCCCTGTTACATTGCAGTGGCAAGCAGTGTTGAAGGTCAGTTTAATGTTAGCAAACTAACTACATGTGTAGTTTTTGTATCTTACAATTGGGAGAAGCAACTATGCTGAATAATACTTTGTGGCATTTACTCTTGGAAGACTTCTTTGGATTATTTTTTGTAGTATTGAAGCTTTGCTGACTAGCAGATTTTAGAAAATGCGTAATATGCATATTTTATACACAGTTTAACTATTTTGCAATAGCTAGAAATGTGCTGTCAGAATAGAAAAAATTAATTTCAAGCATTTTGCAGTGAAATATATAGAGAGAAGTATGAGATTATTACAGTTATCTGAAAGTCACTGATACCTACTGTGGTATTAATTAATTTATGTTTTTGTAGCCATCGTGAAACTATGTGGAAATGGGGCAGTGGAGAGGATTCTCCTTCCAAAACAGTAGTAAGTACCGAATGACTATAAAATTGTATTTTCTTAAGAATTTCTGATATAGAAAATTTTTAACTGATGATATACTAATCATATGTACTTGCTCTTTTGTAAATAAGTTGCTTAACTAGTTCTACCATGACTCAGTTTTAGGACTGTAAAAGTCAGGTTGGCTTCTTGCTTCTTGCCTGGTTGGTATTTAATCTCTTGTGGGGAAGACAGCTCCTCTGTTCCTGTTCACCATGCTCATCTTGCTTTTAAAAAACATCTGTAAGAATTACGGAAGCTTTATCCCCAGTGTATTTTTTGCCTATAGTATGTCCAATATCAATATTTTGTTTCCACTAGGGTCAGTAACACTGCTGGTTGTTAAGATTCAAACCCAATAAATGACAAAAAACAGTTTTAGATACTCGGATGGTTTTGCTAGATTTCAAACTAATATTTCTAAACCAGCTTCTAAGGTTTGTAATTTTGTGTGTCTATCAAACTTCCTAAACCAGTCTGGTATAGGCACGTACAGAATATGTAAGGTTTAGTATTGCACTCTAATAAAGATTTGCTGAATGTTTTTTAAAAAACCCAAACACCAGCTGAGGACTTTTTGCAGAAGCAGTATTGTCTGCACCATTTTGTTTGTTCTAAGTATACTTAATGTCTGAAGGCTGCAGGCTCCCAAGATGCAGGAAGCATGTCGGTGACAGATTTGACTGAACAGCTGAGAAGTACTGAACAGCTGGTAGCACAGCTAAAGGAGCTTGTCAGAGATAAGGATGCTGAGCTTCAGAACAAAGATCTTCAGTTAAAGGTACTGTGTGTGCATTCTTGTCAAAAAGATAGTTAAAACAGGACCAAAGGTTGGATTTTTTTTTAATCTTAAGCAGCTTTCTTGTATAGAGGCTTATGATCAGTTACAGCAATTCTAGGAACACAATAAAGATTGACCACAATTAGCTGTTATTCTTGCTGGATCTTGCTGCTTTTTTCCAATGTGTCTTCTGTTCCAAAATTGTGACTGGGCTTGGGGATTACACAGATGACACATGTTCTTTGCATGAACAGATGCACTTAGGAAGTCAGTCTGTCCCTTGCAATTATTGAGACCTAGGGGTGCCTGGTCATTTTAGGCTAAATATGGGAAAGAATGCTGTCCAAATCATTACTGAACTTTTAGTGAGAAGCCGGTTTACCTCAACCCAAATCTCTGTAGATATTTTTTATTTTTCCTTCCACTATAAATGTCTTTTTGTTGTCTAATGATCTTACTATTAATGCTACTATATATTATCCTCTGCATTAGGACAGAATGAACTAGTAAGGATTTAATAATCTGAAGTGTTTTGTGGATTTATTTTTCTTTACTTTGTTACTTAAACAGTTATACAGTTGGTCTCTTCCCACAAGAGACTATTTTTTGAACTTGGAAAAAAAATGTCTTCTCTGAACACCAACAACCAAGTGTTAAAGTACTGAATTCTCTAAAATTGATTGTAAGTTAAGTTGTCTCTCTAAACAAAATGAAATATGTTTTTATAGTATTATGAAAGCATGGTTCTGCTTTAAAAAAAACAACCACAACTCTTCTTGTTAAAGAAAAAAATCAAGTCCTGAATTTATATGACTTTTAAAAAATAGGAAAACTTTTCACATTGTGATCCTCTGAATTCTTTATGGTAATAATAACCAGGTGCAGAAAGTGTAAATCTTGAAAGGGTGGTTGTTTCATATATGCAGACCTCTTGCTTGTGACTTTATCTAAAGACTCTTCAGGGGAAAGATTTTTTGGTAATCACTTAATGTTTCTTTTTTCAATGGGAGAATGGAAGGACACAGTTGTTCATGTAGCTAATTTAGTCCTTCCTGACTTTGATGCTTGTAGGAGGAGAAGGAATCTGCTGATGCCAAACTTTCCAAGTTGAAGCTGCAAAACAAAGCCAAGGTTGCATCATTAACCTCACAACTGGAAGAACTTAAGAAACAGTTATCAGTGTCAGGGGGCTTAGAGGCAAAAGCAGAGCAAAAAAAGGTAAGTGTCCTTACATTTCAGAGCAGACATCATACTGTAAGGCTGTAGACAACTTTGTGTGCTAGACTCAAATGTGGAACTGAAGTTCAAATTTACCAGATTATATGGGTTACAATTGCCAGAGGAAACTAGTGCCCTTATTGCCCATTCCAGTCCAATTTGCAGCAGTAAATATAATTAATAATTTAAATATGAAGATTTTCTGCAAGCTTGATACAAATTCTGTGCCTGATTTGTCTAGCTTCTACATGGAAAATGTAATATATAAGAGAAGTGAGGGACAGAGAGTAAAGTCCACTTTTTCTCACAAGTATCATCTGAGTAGGTAGAGGTAAGGAAGTCAGGCATTACCTATTTACAAAATGCCAAACTCCCTCTTTTTGCAGGCATCAAAAGATGGAGACCAGGAACATGCTGCAGCAAATCGTGGGAAAATACTAGTACTGAGAAGGAGAATTGAAGAACTAGAATCCCAGATCACACAAAAAAACGAAGAGTTACAAAAGAAGGTGGTGTTTTAGATAATGCTAAGTGTGTGGTTTTGCACATTGGTGGTGTAGGATTATGTTTAAATATAATTATTTGAATTTATACTTAATTATGTTTATTAAACAGGTATGCTGAGGGTTTTCTGTTCAGCAGACAGAAGTTCATATGCAACAACTTGAGTCAGCAAATGCTGTGAAAATTCTGTCATTGTCTTCAGTGAGCAGTGAATCCTCAAGCATGCTTCTGTAGCTGTTTGAAAATAAGTGGTATAGAATACACAAATATGAACTTTGTGTGCTAATGTTGTATTTAAATCTTGTATTTTCAAAGCTGTAGTTTCAGTTTTTCTGGTTGCAATAGTAGAGAAGGAAGAAATCTAGGCAAGGGATGGTTTCTTGTTATGGTTTGTAGTTGTTCTGTGCACCAGTGTGTTTTTTGGACCTGACTGTTGACTGTAGAAAGCACGTGGAATGTGACTGCTTCAGACTTTCAGAGAGAAATGCTCAGCAATTCAGGATTTCAGCTGAAACTGAACTAGGTTATACATTTGGGAATTTTTCCCCTATCCTTAGGCAGACAATAAGGAGATAATGAAACCCTTCTTCTGTGCTGTAAGTGGTGGAAGTACAGTTTACAAACAGTGCTGTCTTCTTTCTTTCAGAATGTTGAACTGGAGGCTCAGCGCAGTCGTGGGGCTGAAATGGATGCCATGCTGGCAGAGAAAGAGAAGAAGTTAGCTGACAGAGATGCCTACATCATTGATTTACAGATGGCATATGGATCAAGTGGTGTGGCCAATGAAATGCTTTTGCCCAATGAAGAATTGAAGGTATATTAGCAGCTCAGATATAAAATCTCCATAGAGATTTCAAGGAATCATTGAATTCTGATGTGTTATACAATGGATCCTTCTGTGAAGCACAAATCCTCTTCACTTATTCATGTGAATAAAAATTCTTTATTCATTAGCTTCATTGATGTTAGTAGGTCTATATTTATTTACTACTTTTGTCAGTCTCACTAATATGTGTTAGGAAGAACTTCAGAATATACTGACAGATTTTATCAGAATTAAACCTGATCCTGAATTTTGAGTTTGATGTTGGTTTTACAGAGGGAAAGACAGGAAGTGGCTTCTTGATGATTGCTGTAGCTTTTCTTTCTGGGTCTATTCCTTTAATTGTCTTTTGGTTTGCATTCTCTAGAATCAGCTGGCTGTTAAGGAGTCATCACTACAGAGCATGGAGATTCTAGTTCAGAACCTTACCAAGAAGGTTGGGGACAGTGAAGAAAAATGTAGCTTGTTCAAGGAACAAATTGAGAGTCTTAAAAATATTCAGAACAAAGAAAGAGAACGTTTCCAAGGAAAAGAAGCTACCTATATGGAAAATGTAAGTACACACACTGTAAAAACATTTACATTCTCTGATGGAAGTAGTGTTATCTTGGCTGGAGTGTTTCTATCTCAAAAGTTAAAAAGTGCCATTTTTAATTTTGGGAAAATCGTGAGTAAAGATGAATGGTACCATGCTTCTTATTTAAAGTTTGTTGCTTTGAAATTGAGACAAATGCTCTGTAAGTTGGAGGTTTATCTGTATGCATCACTGACATCAGTTATCACTGGCAGATGATTAGTAACTGTGAAGTGGAAGCAAAATTGAGACTTCAGGTAGAATACATGATCTTCCTGTAGCTTTAAGCATACAACTTAGTGTACTGTTCCTTCGTGGACTGTTTTCATATTTATTTTCTATGTGATTTTAGGTACGTGTGTTTCAAAATATTATCCAGGAGAAGGAAAAGGAACTGGTAGCACAGAGAGAAAAGCATGAGCAGGAGCTCTTTAAATTAGCTGCTAAATCTGATGCAAGTGCTGACCTAGAGCAGGTATGTTGCTTTGGAAATTCAATAGCTTGCTTTGATTTAGTTTAGACATGGGAATTTGGCATCATGGAACTACAGCAACATAGTTCACATGTCTGGTTGGAAAAAGAAATGTAAATCTTTTTCTTTCTCTTCTGAAAGTTTTCACTCCTTCATTGATTGTTTGATTTATTTCTTTTTTTCTTTTTGATGCTAGCTACTAAAGGCCTTGAAACAGAAGCTCCATGAAAAGGAAGAAGTCATGCTGGGAAGGACACAGGTGATAGATATCTTGCAAAAAGAACTGGATGACAAGGATCAGCAACTGAAAGTAAGAGATTTCTCACCATATCAAAAAGAAGCTGAGAAAGCTGTTTGATTATGTTCAAAAGATGATTTTGCATAACAGATTTAGGCAGTTCTCTAGGAGGCTTTGACATGTGCAATAATGTAGTCATGGTTGTGCAAACAAAGATTAATTCTAGTTATGAAATTAACTTGAAGGAGAAGTTAAATCCATAAAATATAAAACTATGAACTCTAACCCATAGTTTGTCTTGATTCATTTTGAGATCTTGCCATGTAGGGAAGACTTTGCTGTCAAAAGATTTTCACTCTTAGATATTGCAGTAAATCCTAAAACTGAGGTCTTTTTTCTTCCAAGGAACTGTTTTCCTAATTGCCTTTTCTTTTGCTGTAGTTCTGCTGCTTGCAAAAGCAATACATAAGCAAGATTCTCTGTGTTTTAGCATCCAACATGAACTCTGATACAGCCTTTGAGTGGTCCTGCTTCAGTTTGACACTGTAGGAGGAGGACCTTGCAGCCTTTCAGATGGGCTTTTGGGACTCTTGGCTGAAACAGACACATTGTTGACTGTCTGGGTTGTGTCAGGTCCAGCATTTTAACTGTACTATTTCCAACAAATTTTCTGCTTACCAAGAGGGCTGCAAGAATCAAAATCTTTTAGAAATAGTTTCAACCATGTACCCAGATAGATGTTCTCCTCAGGTAGTTAGGATATACAGTAGTTTGAGCCTGTTTCATTTGTCCTCCCCATGTCTTATGCCTGCACTAACAGAAAACCTAGTTAGCAGCAAAATACTGAAAAGATGATCTAAAGAAATTTACCAACTTTAATGGATGAAGGTGATAACATCTGGGTGACATTGTACCAAGCATTCTTAATCTGTTAAAGATCTGCTTGGGAAGTCAGAGCTGAGTAGCTTTTGTAGAATAGCCACATTACCAAGAGTAGCACTGGTTTCTGATGGTAATATAGGCAGGCATACAGATACAATATTTGACAGTAGAACTAAGAAGGCTTTGTGCTAAAATATAAAGGTGGTTTTTTTGGCTGGTTTGTTTTTTACAGGAGATTAATGAAAACCTGAAACGTGTTGTGTCTGAAAAAGAAAACCTCCAGTCTAAACTGGATGCTGAGAAACATGTAATGAGAGCCCAGTTAAAAGACATGATGGAGAAACATGAGCTTGAAATGACAAAAGTGAAGGAGAAATATAATGCTGAACTGCATGAAATTCAAGAGAAACATGAAACTGAGCTGCAAGAGAAAGATCAAGCCCTGTTTCAGCTTAAGAAACAAGTGGCAGAATTAAGTGGTAGAGGACAGAGTAATGCAAAAGAAGTTGGAGATCTGGAGTCTATAACCAAAGAGAAGATGGAAGATTTAGAAGGTATCCTAGTGAAACTGCTGTTCTGTGTCAAGGGCTCCTTTACTCCAGACTTCTACCTTTTATATGCCAATTTCATACCTCTTGCAAGTTAGAACTATATTAAATTTGGTAGAAGTTGTTACCACTCTAATTAAAAAGCATCTATACTCAAATGTTGTAATAATGAAGATTATAGGAATGCCAAGATGACTGCATGAGGTCGATACGTTTCTTATTTTTGTTGTTTTTTTTTTAATGCAGTTGCCTTGTGTGAGTGTAGAATTTCAAATTGCAGAAGTATTAAACACAGATCTCGTATTAATAATTTTTCTTGAGTTTAAAATATTTTTTGTGTCATGTTTCTTAGTACAAGTGAAATTGAAAACAGAAGAGGCCAGCAAATCTGAAGCAAAGTTTCTGAAAATGAAGGCTTGGTCTAAATCAAGAATAAAACAACTAGAGGATGAGCTAAAAAATGTATGTGTAATGTTATATTCAATATTCCATGCCTGTTTTAAACTACTGTGCTTGGAGATTTTACTCAAAAAAACAATATGTGGGATAAATGGAATACTAAAATAAGTTACTCAAAATATCTTTATGTTTAAATAATATATAAAAATTGTATAGACATAAAATGCTGATACAGGATGAAGTTTCAAAAAAAAAACCTACAAAATGGTGTTACCAGCATTCAGGAGTAATTTTGTAAAAATGATTACTAAAAAATCAGAAAAAAGAAAAGGTGGATTGAGCTTGCTGTGTTTCTGGTGCTTTGGTGCATTTGAAAAACCCATAACCATTTTTTCTTTTAGTTTTCATCAAAGAATAATGATGTCTCTGCCTTAAACAATCGTGTCTCAGAATTAGAAATTGAAAATGAAGAACTACAGTCAAAACTGCAATCATTACATGAAATCAGAACTCAAAATGGTAAAACAAACATATTTGTCTTTTGCAGTTGATCCAAAGTAAAGGGACAGAAATTAACTTTCTCAATTTTCAAATTGCATATATATATATATATATTTAAAATATTCTGAAGTAACTTCATGTAACTTCAAATAACAGGTCACAGGACTTAAGTCAGAGTTACAGCTCAGCTTTTCCTTCCTTTAATCTACCTCTGCATAATTCTTGTTGCATTCAGGCTTAGACAGAGTATGTGTAAACTTTTCCTGGAAGTGGAAGAGGCATCTTCTTAGGCAGGAAAATGAGACCATTGGAAAATTTATTGGAGTTTATACAAAAAAATTTTCAGAGCAGTGACTTTCAAGTACATTAAGAATTATCTTTTGTTTTGTATGGATTTGAGAGAGAACTTTTGCTTGAAACTTGAGGTAATTTGAAGTACAGAGCTCAGTTATTTTTCTGTTTCATTTTGTATTATTTTCTGTGATGTATTTGTGTGAATGGAAAACTTCAAAATTTTCAGTTCATCAGTCTAAATTGTTGGCAGATTAGATTGAAAGCACTTACCAATATTTAATAAAGAAGTCAGATTCATAAGTGCATGGACAACACAGCCCAACAGAGGTTTTCTGGCTGAAATTAATTAATTTTCATTTTTAATCTTTGTTTTAAATTTTTGCTGATCTTCCTCTTACTTTTGTGTCCTAATGAATCAAATTTACTATGTTTTTATAGAAGAATTGCTGACTAAGCTGGAAGTCTATGAAGAGCAGCAAAGGAAGTTGCAAGCTGATCTTGACCAAGTTACAAAGAGGGCAGCCTCACAGGTTAACTGTCAATCAATTTGTATGAGTTCCTGATTAACTCAAACAGGGCTAATTAGACTTTGACAAGTGTGTTAGCTGCATTTTGGAGCTGAAAATTAATTTAGTGATACATGGAATTGTCAGTGTCAGTAGCTGTTCAGTTGGATAACAAGCTGGCAGGTTTTGAATGACTTAAAAAGATCAGTTTCTACTAGTTTCCCCATAGTTTAAATTTTATTTTCCCAAGCAGCTTACTGCTTATTTAATTACATTTGACATGATCCATCAAATTGTGGCTGTTATTTTGTATGCAATACATACAGCTTTCAGAAGGAAATAATAGCTGTAACCTTGACAAATGTATACATCTGGATAAGAAAGTGACAAGACATTGAACGTACTGCTAAAAGGCTTTAAATGGATTAACTGTATACAGCAATCACAGAAACTTTGTGCAGCCCTAGCAGCAGAGCCAGTTTGAAACAGTTAATTCCATTTTTAGCAAAATATAATTGTTTTTTCCAAATTTTCTTTAAAAGTTTTTTTCTTTTGTTGAATAGGCAGAAACATTTTTATTCTGTTGACAGAAAAAAAAGATTTGTTATGCCACATGAAGACAGGAATATAGTTTTCCTTTGATATTTGCTAAGATGAGAATGTATTTTGATTAAAAAAAGCAATATTTCATTTAAAATATTTCAGATTAAAAACATAACTGAGAGCAGCACTTCTATTTTATGAAGTAGTAAAGCTTTTAAGAAACATACTGAAAATTTTCACTTCATTACATAGTGGTGAATTACAGTGGATTGTTTGCTTTGTGAATTGTTTGACAACTTAAAAAAAATGTTATTTCTCTTTGCTGGAGGGTTCAGTAAATATATTTTAATGTACAATTTCTCTTGTTAGGCCAGTGAATCAGGTAGTGTGGATGAATTGCAGAGTCAACTCTTGGAATGGCAAGAAAATGTACAAGAGTCAGAGGAATCCCATGATCAAGTCAGAGAAGAGAAATCTGCTATGGCCTTGAGAATGGCTCAGATTGAGGAGGAGAGAGAAGGTAAATTGTCTTATTTAAGATAAAATCATCATAGTTGTACGTGATACATGTGTTTGCAAACCACCATGACTCATTTCTGTAGTCAAAAGATTTATTGAGCCAGTGAAATTGCTTAAATTTGCAATTTCTACTTTTTCATATTTCTGTGAACCTGTTCCTCGTACATTTGTTTTTTGGTATCAATTTTATGAGTAGATGTGCTCATTCTGTTTGCCATCTGAGTTGCTGCTTTGTGATACTGTTTGAACTTACTTTGAAAAGCTTATTGTCTGCCTGTTAATTATCAATGAACAAAAAGTTCACCACTTGAAGCTGCCTGCATAGAACACGCAGTGAAGGTGTGGGGAACTATAGTGTTGATTAGAATTTGATGAATGAATGTGCTGCTTAGTAAAATGTACCTGAGACAGTTTCTCTTTAACTGTAATTCATGAGAAACTTCTTAGAATATTTAGTCATTTGTTAGTGTCAGTTGTATAGGTCAGCTGGGTAACATTCACTGGAAATCAGTGAAGCTAGTTAAAAAGACTAAATTACCTACAGAAAACCAACATTTCAAGTAATCTCAGGTTTTATAGTTTTCTAAGTTCTTAATGAAACAACGAAGCAGCCTCTGACTAAAACTTATAAAAGTCTGGTTAAATTTCAGCTAGTTTTACTGCTTTTTTTTTCCTGTGCCATCTAGTCCTATATTATAATTTTTGTCCTGTTAGTTACCTATTCTGGGATTAATGGCAAATTTTAATGTGTTTGATCTACCATCATAATTAATCCAGTTAGTTAATTTGAGCTGTCTGGTTTTAATCTGCGATTGAATGATTTTTCATTTACCAGTCTGGAAGTTCAGTATGAAAACACGGGAATATTTTAACTATCACATCTCTTCTTTTTGAGGGAGTTACACATGTAATGCTTTGAAATTGAAGGAGAACCATATTCCCTTCATTAAAACTACCTGTTTTCTCCTCTGTGGTAACTACAGATCCACATGGAATATTAATAACAATGACCAAATTTCATCTGCATCAATCTGTGTTTAATTTTGCATTTTTTCCCCTTGGGATAAGCATGACCTTTCTTTTTCTTTTTTCCCTGCCGTTACACCTGGTGAGCACTCAGCGTCCCTTCCCCCTCCACTCCTACCCTACACTGTGATTAGATCAGCCAGGGAGAACATAGTTTCCCATCAGTTTTGTGCATGCAGGTTCCTGCAGCAATGGCAACTTGTAATGTACTGTTGCTGGTTTCTTGGTGTTGCTTCTTTTGAGGAAATCACCAGCAGTACCTTAGAAGATTTGCCATTGATGGTATGTGGTTCTAGCAATACATGTAACAAATGCTGGTTTAAACTTGATTTCTTTCTACCTTGCAATACCTGTTTCTCTGTTTTTATTAACCAAATCATCTTTCTTCGTTTTTCTTTGTAGTAACAGCTGACTCCGTATTTATAATTTTTACCTAGTTTTACCTAAACATATTTATAATTTTTACCTATTATAATTTTACCTAGCTGACTCCATATTTATGTTAAAATTTTTACCTGTTAAGTATGTAATTTGGAATTATTACAGGAAGAACTTAAATCTAGTAAATGTTACATATTTGTGTTTTAATGAAATGTGTAGTATAAATAACCCTTGGACAAGTCAGGTGAAAGCTGAGTGTTCCCAGCAGGGTTGAATCTCATTATAGTTTCTGGTCCTTACCTCACAGATGCATAAACATAAGTTCTCTGAATTTTGCATGCTGTGAGGACAACTGGGGATTGATGTGGTTAAATTGAAAGCTAAATTTGTGATTATCTAATTAATCTAATTTTCACTTGAAGTATGGAGCCACCTTTACTTTCATGTCTTTTCACTGGCTGTTCTGTGTGCTTTGCATGAAATGTCTGTTTCCTACTCTGCTACCCCAAACATGTTTTGTTGTATCACAAAACAGATGGGAATGTACTTTAAAGGAAAAATAATTTCTAACAGTGAACAGGATCCATCCCTAAACTTTCATATTCTTAGTTTATCCAGTGTGTTTATTTACAAGTGATTCTGTATTTGTCTAAACCAGTGGTATTATTAATTTATGCTAAGGTGGTTTGATGCCAGTTTGCAATGTAACACGTGCCTGTGACTTCCTCAAATTATCTGGCTTTGTAGCTCATAGTGAAATTAAAGTTAAAAAGGACACATGTCATTTCCATAATAATGAATGTGATTGTTCATGTTATAAAAAGTACAGCTATCTCAGCTGATGCCTTTCTCATACAAATTAGGTGTATTTTAACCTGGTAAATGGAAATTACCAAAGATATAATTTGGCATTTTAATTGTCTGGCTTTTTTTTCTTCTTTTTTTCTTTTTTTTAATTATTATTGGCTTAACCTCACCCTTCCCAGTCTCCTCTATAAAGTCTTCATTTAGAGCTGATGAGGAAGTAAAGTTAGACATGAGTTTGCTGCTTCTTAGTGAGATATACAGACTTATGTTCTACATAGTAATGTTGCAGAGAAATCACAAAGTGAATGCAGTGGATTGCTTCTTAAATCTTGTTCCTGTCAGTCATTGATAAGGACTTCAGTCTGTCCCTGGTCTCTTTACATGTAGCAGTGTCTGATATAAATGTAATTGCTCTCCTGTGGCACAAAACTGATTGAGGATGACTGGTTCTTTCCTGGCTGCTCTGATCCAGCCATGGTCTCAGGGCAACAGGAGCTGGAGGAGGAACTGACCACAGTTCAAGAAATGGGCAGGCTGCAGCAGGCAAGAAGAAAAAGCAATCAGACCAGCAGGAAGCTACAGGTGGGTTAAACAAGAAGAGTTTATTTTATTTATGTTAATAAAAATAGGGCAAGTACTATTATTTAGGTGATGCTTAAGAACTTGGTTTTGTAACTGAACACCTTGATAAATTTACAGATCATTCCTGTAGCCAGAAAATGAGACATAGCAGTGGCATCATGTCTCTGTTCCTTGAGTAATGAGTCTGCTTAATTTTACACTGAAAACCAATGAAATTCAAAAACACAGCTTATTTCCCTCTGGAGTAATTCACATGCTTGAAGCTTGTGCATGCTTCATATGTTAAGGCCATTTTTGGTTTAGATACAATCTTTACAAATCTCTTGGTCAGTGGAGCTTTTTTTGGCAATTAGAAAGTAGTTTATTCAGGTATGCTTCTAGGTAGTTGGTGTTGTAACTTGTACAAAGACTTGATGGTCTTCTTTCAAAAGAATTAAGATGGCATTGGAAGAGTAATTTTGTGTTTAGCTTACTCTGATGCTTTACCTCACTGAACTGTAGAAATCAGGTGACCAATTAAGGTAGCCAGACAGAGTTACCTGTTGGCCTTTTAGATGTCTGAGGGTGTCTTCAGAGGTCTGGCAGGTATCATACAAAACCTGTGAGACACTTGGCTTTTCTGGAAATAACAAGTGGAAGCTGGGCAGGTGATCCTGGTGGCCACACCCATCCCACATATTTACACTTAGTCACCTGAATCACTTGCTGAATTTTAGGACTTTGAATTGAAGCTAAGCTTTTAATAACAGAATATATATCCTTGCTGCTTTTTGTCTTTAATTTAAACTTCATTCTCATGTTTGTGCTTAGGAAGAATACAACTTTGATAGAAAACAATGCTTTCAGGAATTGAATGTCACCTTGGACAGTACTGATTCAGCAGAAGGAGAAAATATGGGAGGTTGGTGGCCAGAGTACACTTCACCCAATGCAGGTGTGATAGCGACTAGACAGTTTATTAAAGCATGCACAGCATCTGTATTTTGTGTCTATTTTTATTTTCAAATTCAACTAACAGCCCATTTGTGGTGTTCTAATCTTTGTTGAATTTTTTTTGGCTTGCGTTTTCTGCCTTTTTATTTTAAAGCATGTGCGTGCTGGATGAACTGCCTAGTTTTGGTTCAGAAGTAGAATATAAATGTGACTGAACACTGGAGCTGGCTGAGACTTTGTGCCCCTGAAGTATCCTATGTGGCAATATTGTGTATTTTTAAAGTTCTGAGTCTTGTTCCCCTGGATGTGTTTTCAGGCTATGTAACTGTTATGTTGCAAACCAGAATTGCATTCCATTGCTTTTAATTTAAACATCACATTTTTATTTTTTTTTTAAATACAAATGTTTTCATATCTATGGTAAAGGCTGCAAATACCCTCACTGTTAAATCAGAAACTTAGATGGAAACTCATTTACTTTGTTTATTAATAATTGCTCTAAAATCTGTTCCTTCAATTACACGATTAACTTGTGATTGAATTAACATGAGCCACACTTTTGATTGAGCCACAGTATTGCTTAGAATATTTTTGCCAGGTTCTCAAGAGTTCTTTATTTTGGTTTTTCAACAGTTAAGGGTACTTTTGCCATCTTTATTTTTGGAAATGCAGGGCCTCAGGCATTTCCACTTGAAATGGTTGAGATTTGGTTGGGCCCAACACTGGTGAGAAGCATGGCTGAAAAGCTGAAAGCATTTTTAAATTTGAGGAATTTTAGCAGGCCTTTCTTTAGATAATTTTCCTTCTTTGACTTAAGTAGGTTTACGAAGTGTGGTTGAAGAGTTGGAACTGGAAAGAAATCAACTGCAGGAACAAATTCTTTGTCTAGAAGAGCGTTGTCAGGATTTGGAAGACAGAGTACAGCTTCAAAGTAGAATGGAGGCTCTTCAGGTGAGCTTTTGTAGTTGTATAAAATCTGATATAAGAGAATAATTTTATTTTCTGTTTATATTCTTAAAATCACTACCTGCAGTAAGACAAAAATGTCAATTTGCAGCTAGCAAAGATGTCTAAAGTCTACTTTATACTTCAAAATTATGTTGTCCAAGGGTATATCTGTACTGTCTTATTCTCTGAAGTTGAAGCCTGTATGGAGCTTCTGTTCAGCACATGGAGAAACTTGTTTGGAAGTAGCTTTGTTATATGTTTTAGAAACATAGTAAATTTTCATTATTCGTTGTAGGCGACCTTGGTCAGAAGGTCCATAATTAGATTTTTTTGCTACTGGCAAAAGTCTCACTTTTTGTACATTCTTCAAGTTAATTTTCTATAAATGTGTGTGTATATTAATTTTTTTACATACATACACATACACTTATAAGAGAAATAGTGTAAATATAAAAAAATAATCAGTCTGTTTATATACACAATCTAATTCCCAGATATTAACTTGATATAAACTTATATTGTAAAGTTATTCACTGAAGGCACCAAAAGTAACATTAAAAATCACTTTTCTGATAAATAATTAATCTTTCCAGATTGTCAAGTTACTATGTTTGATAATGTGTTAGCCTTACTTTCATCAAATGATACAACTCATCTTTTACTCAGACTCCTTCAGGCTTGGTGCATTACTGATAGTTCTTTAATTGTTAAGTTGCACATACATAAAAGAATTAACAATTTTAAGCTTAAAGACAACCTTATATTAATTATTATTTGAGATTTTTGTAACAAAACCTTTCAATACAGGTAACCTTTGGTGTAGAGGAAGAAGGGCAGCTGTTGAGGGCGGTGCAGGTGTGTTCTGCCTCCTCCAAAGTGTTAGCTTATTTTCATTAGAGGTGACAAGTTTGCCATGTTTGTCCTATTGCTGTTGATTCTGGGTATGTGTTTTGCTTTTGGTTTTCGGTTGCTGTTGTCAGATTTTTTTTAAGCAGTTTTATTTTTGAATTGGTGCAGTGGATCTGGCTAGAGTAGGAGGTTTGTACTGTGTTTGAAAGACAAAAAATATCTGTGTGAATGAAGCTTGCTTCCTTATTCTTTTCTCCACAATCCCCCAAATGCAGGTTTTTGCATTCCTTAAACCTGAAAAAGAAGACAAATAAAAAAATTCTGTTTGGTACAGCCTGCAAATCATGAAAAAACTTATTTTTTTAAAGCAGTAGCTTCCCCTGTTAAGATAAGTAAGCTGCCTTAACACAGTATATATGTGTCTGTGTGTATGTGTGTGTGTTTTGAGAACACAGCAAGCACCTGGAGTTCATGCTATCATGACAATGCTGAAAGATGTGTTTCTGAAAGGTGGGTTGAATCTGTTTAAACTAATACCACATCTGAACTTCTGATATTTGTGTTTTATTTTTCACTGGTATCTCCTAAGACGTTAGAATAACAGTCTCTGTTACCACATAGGATGTAAATCTCCTGGAGAGTCAGGTTTTCATGACTCCAGTTATCTTTTGCTATTCTTGGTGTCTGTGTGTGATAATCCTTTTTTTTGTTATTGTTTTATTGCAGAATGAAAATGATCGTTTGCAAACTCAACTCGCCCAGCTACGCAACCAACAAATGCGAGATGCAGAAAAGAATCAAATTCTGATCTCTGGCTTGAATGAGCAACTTAAGGGGTAAATTAAAGCTCTTTACAACTCTCTATAAGATTAATTTCTTTTCTATAAGCTTAAACTTAGAGAAGTATGATCTCTTAAAAAACTAGAAAAATAGTTTGTTGTTTCCTGTGTGTGCTTGTTCTTTTTGTACTTGGAAGTTTAAATGAAGTACTTGGAAGTGTAAATATAATTGTTACCTTAGGAATGTTGTTTGGGACTAGGAAGTCTAGAAAGCTTAAGCCAAACTTTTTTTTTTTTCAAAATGTCTACATATTTATTTTCTTATGTATGTCTAAGTATGTCTTAAGTGTGTATTTCCTTTTTAGATTAAGTGACAGAAATAATTTCCTTGAAACTTCACTTGGAGAAAGAGAACAAAAACTGTTGAGCATGACAGAAAAACTAGAACAACTTGAAACTTTGAGGAAACTGCTTCAAGAGAAGGATCTGCTGAACAAGGAGCTTGGTGAAAAGTTTGTGCATACTGACCAAAGAGTAAGTTAAAGTAATTGCTAAATGGTATTTAATTTGATAGAATGGGTGAGCATTCTTGTGTTCCTGCAGAAATATTTCCCTTTCTGAAGGTTTTTGCTCTTGATTCTTTACAGTTTTGTTCACCTCATATAATTTTTTGTCATTAAATTAGATGTAAGGGTTACTTAGACCCAACACAGAGATTTGCATGAAAGTATGTTTTACTGGGGTGATAAATTATCCTTGTTTGCTAATTTCAAAGTAGAAAGTCTCACGTTGTGTAAACTCAGTATTATAATTCTAACATCACCATTTAATCTAATTCTATGCATTTCTGTCACATTGACTTTTATTTTTTAATACTAAGCTGAATGAAGCCTTAAAGAAATGCAGCATTTATGAAGTGGAGAACACCGAGCAGAAAACACTCATCAGTGATCTAACAGAAAAAGTTGCAATGCTGAAAGAAAAGGTAAAAATGAAACTTAAAATAAAGAGAAGACATTGAGTGTACTTTTGACATGACCCATTTAAATATCAAAACAGCAGCATTATTGCTAGAAATATCATACACTAAACTTTCTGTATGCTAAAACAGTCGGAAGAATAACCTGGCTATCTTGTGACTGTTCAGTTGGGTACAGATTGATTATCTTAGGTACTTGTTTTTCATGTAGTGTGTAACTACCATTCACCCTTTAAAGTATGTTTAAATGATTCTTGTAACATTATTTTCTTGGTGTTTAGACTTTGAAACAAGATGGCGTGGTAGAGTCTATGCAGATGGATCTGGACCAGACAAATGAAGAACTTGACAAATTGAATACCAGCCATTTAGAGGAAAGATCTCAACTTATTCAAGATCTCCAGAAATGTGAAAGAGAAATTGATAATCTTAAAGATGCACTGGCAGAAAAAGACAAGGAGATGTCTGCCCTGTCTTTGAATATGACAGAATATTCTGAGCAGGTTATCATCCTGAAGCATCAAGTGCAATGCAAAGAGGAAGAAATACGAGGGATGGAAGAGGCTTTATCAAAGGCTGAAAGAGAAACTCATTTATTGAAAGAAGTACAAACAGCTGATGTAAGAGATGCAAGCATGAGGATAGCTGTTCTTTCTGAGGAGAGTAATACAATGAGGTTAGAACTAGAAAGAGTTCGAATTGAGAATGAAGCTAAAACCAAAGAAAATGAGGAATTAATAAGACAAAGTAGTGAGAACAGCTTTACAATTAAAGATCTCCGTTCTGAAATCAAAGCCAACAGTGTTGCGTACCATAATAAACTTGCAGAGTGTGAATCACAAATTACATTGCTGAAAGAGCAAATTAGTAAATCATCTGAAAAGCTACAGGAAGTGGAGGATAAACATAGAAAAGAAACTGAATATTTGAAATCTCAGATTGAGGAAAACAACACTCTGAAGGAAAAACGGAATGATTTGCTTAAAGAGAAAGAGAGTGACGTACAGACACTTGAAAATGAGTTAAAAGCAATTAAAGATTCATACAACAATCTGGTTTTGGAAAATGCAAAAAAAGATGAAGAATTGGCTGAGTTATCTAGGAAGCTTATAGAACATACTGACCACCAAGAAACAATTAAGAAAGAACTACATGAGAAACAAGAGTTCATTACTTCATTAGAGCAGAAGGTTAGAGTTTTGGAACAGCAAAATGAAGAGACTGAGCTTAAATTAACTGAAGAGCTGAAAGCCAAAGAGATATGTTGCAAAGACCTTAATAACCAATTAAATGAAATACATAAACAAATTAGCAAGATGGAAATAGAGACAGAGGAAAAAGTTTCGGCTAATAAGAGATTGCAGGCAGATCTAGAAGGGAAAGAAGAAAAATTGGCAGAGGAAATGAAAGCAAATGAATATCTGAAAAAAAGTATAGATCTGGTAGAAAAGGAGAAGCAACAGCTAACAAATGAAAATGAGAATTTGTTGAAACTCCTGGATGCAAAAGAAAGTGAATTGTTAAAGAAAATCCAGGCTGTGGCAGAAATAGAGAATAAGTTATCAGTTAGCACTGCTGAGTATGAAAAATCCCTTTCAGCACTAAATAGTGATAAAAACAGTCTGGCAAAAGAAATTGAACAACTTTCTGTACTTGCCAAGCAAAAAGAAAAATCTGTTGCAGAACAGCTGCAAGAGAAAACAAAGGAATATAATGTGCTAGCTGATCAGTTGTCTGAAAGCAAGGAGCAGACACAACAGTTGCAGGAACAAATGCAATCACTTCTCATTCAGCTGAAGGATACTAGAGACAAAGAAATAAAGAAAGAAGAAATGTTAAATGATAAGTTATCTGAATGCAGTAGCCTAATGCAGGAGCTCAGCCATAGTAATGAAAAAAACTTACTGTTGCAGGAACAAATTCAGAGCATAAATTTGGATTTTGAAGCTGCAAACAGGTCTCTAGAAGAGAAAAATTTTCAAAATGATTCCTTGCGTAAGGAAATGGAAGAGAGCAAATTTTGTATTGTGGAGTTGCAGAATGAAATTAAAAAACTGAAAGATGAAAAAACAAAGCTCTCTGAGTTGGTAGAAGAAAGAGACCTGACTGTAAAAACTCAGGGTTCACAACTTGAAAAGTTTCATAGGCAACTTTCTGAAAAAATGGAAGAAAGTACAATGTTAAATAATCAGCTACAGCTATTGAGCAAAGAAGTAGATGAGCTTAAGCTTGAAAAGCAGGACTTTTCAAGCCTGTTGAGTGAGAAATCACGTGAATGTGAAGTTCTTCAGTCCCAGTTGGTAGAGCAGCAGTCTGAAATTACTTCAGCAAAGCAACAAGCACATACAGCAGCTCAAGAGAATGAAAAATTGAAAGTAGAGATTGAAACAGTTAATGTTACAGTAATGAAAAAGTCAGATGAAGTAACTGCTTTAACTTCACACTTGTCCCAACAAGGTCATAATATTTTAGCTCTGAAGGACCAAATTGATGGCCTGCTGCTTGAAAAAGAAAGCTTTAAAACTGTTCTTAAAGAAAAGGAAACACTCCTGGCTGAAAAGGAGGCTTTGATTCAGCAAATGAAAGATAGCAAAGTGGCAGGAGAAGGGCAATATATGCAAATCATTTCAGATCTGCAAAACCAAATACAAGCCCTAGGTTTTGAAACCAACCAGCTTAGACATGCAATGCAGGAAAAAGAAAATGAATTTAAGAGACAAGCACAAGAATTAATGTTATTAAAAGATAAATCTGAAGAATCTGATGTACTTAGGGTTCAACTGTCTGAGAATATGGAGGTTATTTCTGACCTTCAGTATCAGCTTAGAAATGCTACAGAAAAATCATCCCAGTTGAATGATTCAATTATACAGAAGGATGAATCTCTAAAACAAAAATTAGATGAATCCATCAGTTTAAAAGTACAGCTTTCAGAGCTACAGGAATCTTCTGTTTTGCAGCAGAAACAGTTGGAGCTTTTAGCCTCTGAAGCAGAACAATTAAAAGTACTTCTTTCAGAAAAAGAATTAACCATCAATAATATTTCAACATCTAGTGAGAATTTAAGGATGCAACTTAAAGAAAAAGAGAAGGAGTGTGAGATCTCAAAGAAACAGGTGGTAGAACTGGAGGAAATGAGAGTGAATTTACAAAAAGAAATAGAAAATCAGAAGAATGTAATAATGGAGATGGAACAGTCATTGTCAGAAAAGGAGTCTTGTCTTATGGAAAATAAAATCCTCATCAAAAATCTGAAGGAGAAAACAGGAAAAGATGAAGAGAAGACAAATTTGATTTCTCAGCTCCAAAGTCAGGCACAGGAACTAACACAGGAACTACAGAAATCTAAAGAACTAGTCAGTGAGAAAGAAAATGCCTTTTTATCTCTTCAGGAGAAAATGGAAGCACAGCATGAACTAAGAACTGAGTTGAATGCAGCTCTTAGGAAAAAAGAAGAAGTTATTGCTGGACTGCTTAATTCTTTAAAGGAAAAAGATACCAGTATAGAGTTGGCAGATAGCAACATTGGTGTTCTTTCCAGTGAGGCTGAGGTACTCAGAGAAAAATTAGAACAAAGCAGTACAGCCATGACAAAACTTACTAAGGAATTGCAGGAAAAGAACAAGAAGCTTGATATTAATCAGAAGGAAATTGATTCTTTGACAGTTGAGCTTGACTCTCTTAAAAATGAACACCAAAAAGCACTAGACCAAATAAGGACACGGGAAGAAGAACTACAGCAGAAAGAATTGGCTGTGGAGTCCCTGCATGTGAAATGCACTGAACAGGCAGATAGCATAGCATGTTTGAAGTCAGAGTTGAACAACATAAATTCCAAATCATCTCAAGACTGCCATGACAATGCACTTTTAATAGGCAGCCTGCAGTCCCAGGTAGAGTGTTTACAGAAAGAAAAATGTCTTTTGCAGGAAGATGCTCATAAACTGATGACCGAAAACACACAACTTACCGAACTGCAAAATAATTTGCAAAAGAAATTGGAAGAGCTCCAAGAAATCAATGAAAAACTAGAAACCAGTGAGAATTATTCAAGAATGCAGATAGATGCTGTTAAAATGCAGATGAAGACTGAAAAAGAGAAGTTACAGATGCAGGTTAGTGTGAAGGGTGAAGAACTTTCTAAATTGGAACTTAAATTTGAAACTCTAGAAAAAAGTGTACTTGAGTCAGAAAACAAATGGGTGACAGAACTTGACAGGGCAACTGTACAAAATAATATACTTACTGAGCAATTGGGCAGTTTAGAAAGTGAAATGAAATCAAAGGATAGCAAAATCCATGCTTTGCAGCAAGAGCTGGATCTTATAAAAGAGGAATTAACTCAAACCTTATCTCCATTACTTACTAGTAGGCTTTTATGTAAAGAAAAAAAGGCACAGACTTCAGATTCTGAACTGCAGCTAACTCATAGTAAAATTCAGCTGGAAAAATTCTCTGCTCTGATAACCACTATTTTGAGCAAAGAAACAGAAGGGGAACAATTGCAACTGGTGCTTTTAGAAAAACAGAAAGAAATAGACACCATGAGAAACCAATTAAAAAGTCTGCAGTCACTTGAGGAGGAGAAGGAGTTGTTGCAGAATGATTTTGAAAAAATGGAGGGCAAATACAAATCTGAAATTGAATGCCTGTCGAAAGAAATAGTCATAGTCAAGGAAACATTATGTGAACAACAGTCTGTCTTGCAGGAAAAGGAAGAGTCTTTTGCAGAAATAAATAAGCATGTTGAATTTCTTCAAGATCAGGTAAACAAATCAGAAGAAATTGCAAGAGCCAGTGAAGAAAAACTGCATGTAGAAGGTAAAAAAGTAGCAAGTCTTCTTGAAGAAGTGGGAAAAAAAGATCAACTCATTGAAAACTTGACTTCCCAAGTAAATCAGCAGAATGATTTAATTTCTGGTCTGAGCCAGCAACTGAAAGAAAAGGACTCTTCTGTTACTCAGATCATGGAATCGTTGTCTAATGAAATGCTGAATTTTTCTGAAGAGAGAAATACATTAAATACCAAACTGCATGATCTTGAAGCTGTTCATAATAGTTCTGTGGGAGAGCTGAACCGAGTACTGCAGGAACTTGAGGATTGTAAGAAAGAACTGGAACATAGTCAGGTTACATTAAGCAGTAGAGAAGCAGTGTTTAAAGATTTAATGAGTGAAAAAGAGGAGATGCAGTGTAGTCTTGAGAAAATGGGCAAAGAAAAAGAGAATCTGAAAAAGAAACTTCAAGCAGCACTGATAATTAGAAGAGATCTAATGCAAAAAGTTGGAAAACTGGAAAAGAGTGGACAGGAAGAAATAGAAAAAGAGCAAAAAAAAGCAGAGGAATTGTTGAAGAAAGTTAATGAGTTAACAGACAAGCTGGAACTAGTTGAAGTACAAAATAAAGATTTTGAATCTCATCTTGGAACCTTGAAGCAACAACTTTTAGAAAAAGATGCAAGAATAAGTGATTTGACTGCAATTGTGTCTTCCAAAACCTCCTATATAGAGGAACTTCAGGGCACTGTTGCAGAACTAAATGATATTATTGTTGTAAAGCAAAATATATGTGAGCAAAATCTAAAGTCTTTGGAGGAAAAGGACTGCATGCTTGCTCATATGCAATCTATGCTTGATGAAAAAGCAAGGGCACATGAAGTGGAACGCTCTCAGCTGCTTTTAGCTCTTGAAAAGGTGAATTCTGAAGTTAAGGAGAAAGAAGAATTGTTAAAAAATTCCAGTTCAGAAGAGCACAATTTTAATGCTGTGGACAGGAAGAAATGTCTAGACTCCAACAGTGACATAAATGTCATGAGCCAATTAAAAAAAGAAAAAGAAGCCTTAGAGAGGGATCTTTTGCTCAGGAAAGAAGATATTAAAAAAATTCAGAAAGAAAGGGAAGAGCACGCTAAACTTGCAGCAGATTTTGATGAACAAAAAAACCACCTTGAGAATCTCAAACAAGAAAACAAAGCACTCCAGGAAGTTCTTCAAAAAAAATGTAAAGAGCTTGACTTGAATCTGTTAGAAAAGCACCCTCTAGGGAAGAAGCTGGCTTCACCTAAGGCAGTGCTGGGAGAAGAAACAGTTGACACAGGGAATTTGGAATCAGACAAACAAGGTTTTGATTCCAAAGTTCAGCTTCTGTCCTTAAAAGAGTCAGGAAACACGAGCCCTTCTGTGGCAAGTAAAGACACTGAGCTAGAAGAACTAAGAAGTAATTATGCAAAACTTTGGGGGGAAACAGAAATGTTAAAGAAAGAGTTGAGAAAATTATCAGTTGAATTTGGTGATGAAAGAGAAGAAATGGTCAACTTAAACTCTTTGGGACAGCAGGAGGGGCACCAGGAGCAACATAAGCACAGCTGGTTGGAGGACATAAAGCAGCTACAGAAAAAGCTGGAGGTGTATGAGGCTGAAGCTATAGACATTAAGACAGAGCTTGCACATGTGAATAATGAGAAAGAAGCACTTATTAAAAGAAGTGAAGAGGATCACAAGATGAGCCAGGAGAAACTGCAGAGACTGAGAATTGAAGCGAAGAAGGAGATTGGAGAAAAGAATGAGGAAATTGAAGCACTGCGTTGCTCACTTGCAGATTTCAAAGAGAAACTTGAGGTGGAAAAGGAATTACTAAACAAAGCTATAAAGGAGAGCCAAGAAGAAGCTCATCACTACAAAACAGCTTTTGAAGAAATGAAGAGTGAAAGAGAGAAGCTTGTCAGTTGTTTAGAAAAGTCCAATTTGGAACTAATGGATGTGAGAGAGGAGGTAAAGCGTTTCAGTGAGGAAAATGAAAAACTGCTGGCAGAGCTATCTATGCTGCGTGAGAAGCCTGAGCTGAACAGACCTGTGGGGTCATGCAAAGAGCTTAAGGAAAAAAATGATACTAAAAAAGAATTGGGAGTGTTTTGTTTGGAAAGTGATTCCCTTCAAGGAAAGGTTTTTACTGATGACTCACAGAAAACTAAACTGAGAGAAGCAACAGAATGTCAAATTCAGAAACATACACAAACGATTGAAGAGCCACTGGCAAAAGCAGCAAATGTAAATGATTCCAAACCACAAGAGCAAAGAACTACAGCAGAAGAGAAGTCCAGAGAGCGCCTTCAGAGAAAATTACAGGCGGCTTTAATATCGCGTAAAGAAGCCCTGAAAGAAAACAAATGTCTAAAAGACCAGATTGATAAACTGATGTTGGAAAGAGAAGAACTGATTAACAAGACAGGTGTGCTTGAACACTTGTTAGAGGTTGGTAGAGAAGAACAAAGTTCAAATACTCTTTCTCCATTGTCCGAAGAGGAGAGTCTTGTGTCCGAAAATGCGAGACTCTTGACTGAAAATGAAAACCTCACTGCGGCATGCGAGAGTCTGAAATCCACCATGGAGACCATAGTTCAGGAAAAAGAGGCCTTTTCTTTCCAACTAAATACCTTAAAAGATTCTCAGACAGTTGAATTAACAGGATGGAAGGCTAAACATAGTGAATTAAAACAGGAGTATGAATCACTTCTTCAGGCTTATGAGAATATCAGTAGTAAAATAGCAGAAATGAGGCAAGTTATTGATCTGACTAGAAAAGAGAAGGAAGAGGCTATTCAAAGACTCAGGGAAGGAGAATCTGAGAAGGAATCTCTTGAGAAGCATTTACAAAGACTCCTTGATGAAAATGAGGTTATTAAGAATCAACTGAAACAACTCGGTGAATCCAAGAAAATGGAAGTTGAGGAGTTACAAAGTAAAGCAGAAAGGCAGATCCGTGAGCAAGAGGCAAGGATGCAAGAACATCAGAATCGTCTTTGTGAGCTCACTGATCAGAATCATCAGCTAATGGAGGAAAATGAGCAGCTGAAACAAACTTCTGAGAATTTAAAGCAGGCTTTAGAGAAAATTCATCATGAAAATGATATCCTTCATAGTGACATGACTGTAACTAAAGCAGCTTTGGGAGAGCTCCAAGTTCAAATGGAAGTGTACCAGAATGATACGCAGTCTAAAATCAGTGATGCCTTACATGCAAATGAATCATTGCTAATGGATGTTAATGTGTTAAAGGATAAGCTCTCTGAAAAAGAACAAGATGTGCTTGTCCTAGAGCAGGAAAGAAACTTAATTTCAGAAAAAGTGAAAGAAACTGAAAAATCTTTGGACCATAAAAATCACTGTTTAACACAGCTGGACATGGAATGTAAAAGTCTTACCCAAGAAATTGTTAGTCTAAATGAGAAAGTTAAGATTTTAGAGGATGATAAATGTCTGTTGCAGGAAGAATTAGAAAATGTGCAAGAAAGCTCTTATAAAGTAAAGAATGAGAGAGAATTTCTTGAGACAGAGTTGCTTAATCATGTTAAAAAAATTGATCATCTTACTGATAGAATGAAGTCAGCACAGGTACAGAATAACTTGCTATTGCAGCAGCTGGAAGAATTAAAGGCAGAAAAATGTATTGTGGTTAGAGAAAAAGAAGAACAGCAGTTACACCTTGTAAAAATGTTTGAAGAGAAGGTGAAAAGTGCTCAGAGAGATAATAATGGAAGTAAAAACAAAACAAAAGAATTGCAAGAACTCTTAAAGGAGAAACAGCAGGAGATCAACCATTTGCAAAAGGATTCTATAAAGTTCCAGGAGCTGATCCTAGATTTGGAAAGATCTGTGAAACTGTCACAGTCAAGAAGTGAAAAATTAGAAAAGGATTTAAATAATACATCAGAAAAACTTGCAAAATCAAATGAAGAAATACATCATCACAAGGCAAAGCTTTCTTCACTGATGGACTTGTTGGATCAGTCAAGGAATGAGGTGGACAGGCTTACAGATGAGAATCTAAATTGGAGAAAAGACCTTCAGAAGAAAGAAGACGAATTACAAATTCAGAAGAAAAAATATGAGAGAGAACTGGAATTTAATCTTCAACAATTAAAATTGGTTCACAAAGGAGAAGTTTTGAACCTAGAGGAAAGACATGGTGCTCTTGAGAGAGAAAAAGATAGGGCAATTAATGAGATTCATGGTTTGCAAGAAGAAATTGGTGTTAAGGACTCTCAAAACAAGAAACTTCAAGCAGAGTTGAATGCAGCTTTGGCACGATTAGCTGCTTTTACAAAGTCTATGTCCTCTCTTCAGGATGACCGGGACAGGGTAGTCACTGAAATGAAAACCTGGGAAATGCAGTTCAAGGAGGCCATCCAAAATAAAGAGAAACAGATAGAAGACAGTAATAAAAGAATAATGTCTTTACAAGAGGAACTGAAAGAGAAAATAACTCAGATTGAAGAACTGAATATCAAGTATTCTGTGGCAGAGGAAACAAAGGATGAACTGTATTTGAGGCAAAAATCTGTTGATACACAATGCTATGAAGAGCTCCGCAGAATAAAGGAAGAAAATACAATTATTTTTAACAGGCAGCAAGAATTGGAGAGTGTTCTTCAGTCAAAAGAAGAAACTTTGCAAACACTTCTTAAAGAAAACAATTCTCTTAATCATCTCATAGAGAGTAGTAAGAGTGCAGGAAGAGAGATAAAAGCTCTGGAAAGTAGTTTCACAAGGCAGGAACAAGAACTACAACAGCTTATAGCTGAGAAGGAAAAAATCAATGCTGAATTGAAAAAGCAGGTTACTATTTCTGAGCAAATGAAGATCATGCTAAATAATAAAGACAAAGAAATTTCCTTGCTAATTTCTTCAAAAGGTGATGAAATTTCTGACTATCTGATTCAGGTACAGACTCAACACAGAGACCAAATCAAAGAATATGAACTTCAGTTAAGGTCTTTGCAGATGGAGAGACAGCAGTCTGAGGAGTCCTGTCAGAGGATGGAAAATGAATTGAGAAACCTCCAAGTGAAAGCAGACAAAGCCAATCGAGATAAGGCTGCGATTACCAGTGAACTAGAGGCCTTTAAAAAATCAATGTCATCTCTTCAGAATGATCGGGATGATCTTTTTTCTAAATACAAAGAGCTGGAAAATCTTCACCAAGATGTCATACATCAGCAGGACAGTCTTTTAGTTGGCAGTGCAAGTGAGAATAATGCATTGAAACAAGAATTGAGGAGACTTCTCAATCAGATAGATGATCTTCATTCTGAAAATGCAATGCTAAGTGCACAGCTGATAAAGTACAGGGAAGATCTTAACCAGGTTTTATCTTTGAAAGATCATCAGCTGAAAGACTTACTTAAGCAGAAATTGGATTGTATTAAAAGCCTTGAACAAGAAAAATACGATCTTCAAAAACAAATAAAAGAAATGCAGCTATCCAATGAACTGCAAAAGGATTCTGCTCTAAATTTGCAACATGAAAATAAAAAATTGGTGTCTAAAGTAAATGATTTAGAATCCTTAATTGCATCATTAAACAAAGAGAAACTTGGGTTCGAATCTGGAGGGAAACTGCTAAGTAGTGATGGCATTCAGAAAAAAGAATCTGTATCCAATGGACAATATGGGGAAGATCTTCAGAAGAATATTCAAGATCTCCAGAAGTCAAAAGGCAGAAACATGAAGGGTACAGATGAGGAGTGCAGTAAGACCCTTTTGACACTGAAACACGGAGATGAACCTGATTCTTTTCCAACTATGATTTTAGAAGTTCAATCTCAAAATACTGAGCTGAGGTCCCAAAACAAGGCCTTTGGGAAAGCAATGACTGCTCTGCAGAATGATAGGGATAGAATAATAGAGGAGTTAAAAGTACTTCAGAGCAAATACACATCTGAACTTGAGACAGAGAAGAAGAAAGGAGATGAACTTGAAGCTGCATTGGATGGCTTTAAAATACATCTTGTCAGTACTCTCAAAGAAAATTCTCTTCTGAATCGGGCTAGTTTTGATGCTGCAGATAAGGTTACACTTGATCAGATTGCTGCTGAAATTGAAACTCTCTGTGGGACTTTAGTCAGTCGTGAGATGGAGATTAGCAGGCTCTCCTCTGAGTGTGGCAGTTATGTTCACCAGATTGAAGCATTTTCCAAAGCTATGGCCAGTCTTCAGGATGACCGAGACAAATTGCTGCAGGATCTCAGCAATCAGAAGGTAACTTCTGAAACAAAACAAGGCACAGCTTCATTTCTCATTGGTTGCAACAGCATCAGTCAGAGTCTTTTAAAAGTAATTTGGATACGCCTCAGATCAATAGGGAAAGATTGGTAATTTGGTAAATTAGCTTGCATCACTTTGTTATTTAATTATTTTTTTTTATGCAGAGAATGCTTAGAGACATCCTGGATTTTGAAGTTTAATTTTGCAAATTATGTGAGTGCAAAGGAAACTTTGTGTGACTAGAGAAGACATGCTTACAATTTTGGGAGTTTAGGTAGTTATCCCGTTAAAGAGGAACAAATGGGGAAAAAAAAAGCACTATTCTGTTATGAAGATTCTGGCAGTGATAAAACTTCAACCATACAATTTTCATTCCAGTTCACTAATCATGTTTATTAAACTTAGGCTAAAGAAGGAGCCAGCCTTGCAGCTGTTGAAATAGCAAAACTGAAGACCAAGGTTGATGATTTGGAGAAGGCATTGCATCAGACAAAAGCCTTCCAAGCAGAAACAGAGAGAGAGATCACATCATACCAGAAGGAACTTGCTGGATTAAGGTATAAATGTTAAAAGTAACAAAAATGAAGCAGGATAAGAATATTTCTGTGATGTCTGAAATCAACTTCTATAGAGTTGTCTTTGTTCCTTTTAACTTTATGTAATGGTCTCTTTGTTCCTGTGAAATTGCAGTCTGAATTGAATTTTTTTCTCGTCCTTTAGTGATTTGGATACATGGAACTACAGTTTAAAAATCTTATTTTATTGCTTGGTATCATATTCTCTTCTCAGGCTGAACACTTTTCTCCTGGATCTCTTCTCTTTAAAATGAATCTGAGGTTTTGCATATTGGTATTAATTTTGCATTAATTTGGAAAATTAAATTCATTTCACATTTGAGTATAATTTTTTTGTAGATTCAAGAGTCTACTTGAGCACTATTCACACCTTGCATTATCTGTGACAGATGAATAATAATAAGACACTTTGGGTCTAATTCTGTAAGTGCTTCATGAGATCTGCTAGAAGGCATTTTTAAGTGGCAGTGAAGATAATTTTGCTTGAATTTGAGGCCAGTGGGCAGTATCCTTGTGCTTTTACTGCAAGTAGCACTGCCTACAGTGCTATTGCTAGATCTCTAATTAAACTGTCAGATACCTGCTTTATACAGTAAGTTTTTTGGAGAGGGGCTGTACACCGAAAGGCCAGTCCCACATTAACCTTTGTAAGTATGAGCAAATTCTTACAAAATAGCCAAACCTCATTATAACCTGTAAACTTAACCAGTGAGTGGCATGACTAATCTTTTTCATTTTTTCAATCCCATACTTAAAAAAAAACCACCATGCATTGCATTCAAAAGGATTTAAATTACTTTTATGCCCTTTGTGATACAGCCTGTGTGTGACAGTGTTTTTAAGGCATGTGACATGTTTGTTTTTTCAGTCTTTTGAGTTGAGGATATTCCTTTTCAAACTGGTGTACTTGCAGTAGGGTAGACCATCTCTCTTGAGCAGTGCAGCTGTAACCTAGAATTGCTCTGCTGTGCAATCTTATTCTTTAGGTGGTTGAAGTATTTATTGCATTAACAGATATTAATATCTTTACAGCTGATGAACTTCTTTAATCTCCAAGCCAATGATCTCAAGCAAATGTGATATTAGTGCTTTCCAGGCTTGATTGTCTGATTTTCTTGTTAGGTGTCTTGAAACTGGAGTGTGTGTTGGGAATGTTCCTATTGTGATCATTGTTCCAAAATGACAAGTGCAGCTTTATCTTTTTCATTGACTTCTATGCTATATATTATAATTTAACATATATTCTAATATTTTATATTCAGAATGGAAAAAAATCTCCTCCTCTCTGAGTCCCAGGCACTGCAAAATCAGTATCAGATCACAGTTGCTGAGAAAGACCAACAGATTGCAGAGCTACAGAAGCTGCAGCACGACATGATTGTTAAGAAATCGGTTTCTGCTGGCAGCAATTACCCAGTCAAGGTAAACACAGGAGGCACAGATCTACTCTCACCAGTTTATTGGATTAAATTTGCAGCCTGGGTCCCAAATGAGAATTCTGCAGCATGTGGTAGGGAGGTATGGAAGGCTGATGAATATCACGTGTATGTCAGTGTTGCTTGAGATCAGCAAGTTAAAACTATTCCAAGCAAAAAAGTTGCAATTATTATTACAGGAATAGCTAGACAAATTATATGACTTGCATATATCTTACTTTTAGAAAATAAGTCTAAATCAAGTAAGTTACTTGCATGTTGAAGTGGTAGAAGTGGCACAGAAAACATAACTATTGAGTGTTAGGAATTTGTAGTACACCTCAGCCTCACAGAAGTATTACATTGCAATACAAAAAAGTTTCAAAGAGAGGAGGTCAAAACATGATATAGTAAACTTCAAAGAAGAAAAATCAAAAAAGATGGGGTTGTTTACATTAGGAACTAAGTGAGAGAGAAAAAACACAACCTTATAGTACTGTGGGATTTAGGTCAAATGAGAATCTGCACTCTCCCAGAAAAGGAGACATTTGGGCACAAATACTAAACTAATAAAGAATGTGCCTTTTCAGGTAACATGAATATTTTGTCAGATAGAGCTACAGCCTATTCTCAGACTGGTTTTAAGAGGATCAAAGAAAAACTTTGCAGTTTACATTGACTACAGCTTTCAGAATCTGTATACTTCAGGCTAACATTTTAGAGATCTAATAAAGTTAATTCTCCAGAGCCTAATTCATTCTCTAATTACTGTAGGTAAGAATAGGACTTAACTGGGGGGAAAAGGGAGAGATGTGCCTAATGGCAGTGTTCTTGCCCTTCCCCTGAAGCAGCTCGAGTTGGCTTCTGCCAGGAACAAAATACTAGATTTACAAAGGCAACAGATGAGACCTAGTCTGGCAAATGCTGTCTACTTTTGTAGGCTATCATTAGAGGATCAAGGAAAGTGTTATGTTAGAATAATAGTCCTACTTGCCTTTTCTGTCCCAAAGACACTAAGCTGTATTCCTGTTCTTTTTGTTAAAAATGTATTAGCTGGCCAAGTTTGTGTCTCATATGCTGTTCATTTTCTATGATGAAAATTATAAAGAAAAGCTATTGAAAAGTAATGTCTGCTGAGTTATGAAATATTTTATGCAGTAGAAGTCTTATTTGATGATAGTTTTAGGAAACTTCCCTCTCTTGTTGGAGATTAACATCAAAATGTTGACCTGCCCAAGAGATAAAGGCCAAAATTGTGAATCAGTGATAAAGTTGTTGTGAATCAATGATAAAAGTTGGGGTGTGTTGTTGATTTTTTTTCAAAAACAGCTTTTCATCTTTAAATTCATAGTCACAAGAGAGCTGTTGTTTACAAGTCATGAATACCATCCACTACTAGTTTTAAAACAATTTGTTTTATATTCACCTGGCTTTCGACAATTTTAGCCTTTTTTGTGTGTGTGTACTTCACACTGTTTACAGATTTCATAGTAACTCTTTATTGGTCTTTTTTAGTTGAAGTATTTATTTAGTTGAAAACATTAAGTAGTTTTTTTTTTTTTAGTATATGTATATCTATAAAGTCTCTTGAAAATGTTGCATTAACTTGTGAGAAGGAAATAATCTTGTGAAAAGGCAATTGTCAGGTAGTCCAGAATTATATTTATGTATCCTATAACACTTACCCTGATTATGGTAACACTTCTTAAGGTTTTAGAAACTGCCTCCCTTGCTGGAAGTGCAGATACACCAGAGGAGATCAGACATGCCTTAGCTGAGAAGAATCAGCTTCAAACTGAACTGCAGCGCTGTCTTCAGGAGATACAGCAGAAGGAGCTGTATTTTCAGCAGGTTAATTCCAAGGTAATTTAAAACAAGAGCTGTGATCCTAAGAACTTGTGAGTCTGAGCTGGTGTCAGCACAGGAATATTGCTGAATTGTTGGTGTGTTACATGGTTGAAAGTTAGTTTGCTTTAAAACTTAAATTCTTCAAAACAACCCTGTTAGCTCAGACTAGAAATTGCAAACTAAATGTTAGTAGTATCTTTCTGTCAAGCTTTCCTGACTTAATACTTGACTAAGAGAGGTTGATTTTAATTTGTATTCTGAGGAGCTTGATGGGACACTGCTGATATTCTGCTGAAAGTAAAATAATTTTCATTACCTACAAGTGGGTAAGAGTGTGTGTGTGTCCACATGCACACAAGTCTGTGTCAGTTTTGTTTGCAAAAGTTTGTAAATATTCTTGGAAATTTTAGTAATGTTTATGTCTCTTTGCCTGGCCTTTTTTTGGAAGGAAGTCAGGTTTGTTTTAACTTTCTGCTGCCATTGTGTCTATTTTCACTCCTTCACTCAAACATTTTACACACCTAATAACAGTTTTAACCAAACTTTGAAACAGGTGTAGAGATCTCAATCACCTGAAGGTGGGTGTTTGGTGAAGGGTGAATACCTCAGTTACGGTCTCTTTTTTCTTTTAAAAAAGATGAAAACTCAACTGCTGAGCATTCTTGGACATTGGGTTTTAAAATCCTGAGTTTCCTGTTTGGGCATAATGATGACAAGGAAAATCTTTACTCAGGATTCATTATCTCCTCCGCTCATGAAAAAACTACCAAACTGTGAACTTGCCAAAAAACTTGTGCGATTTTGAAACTAGTATTCAGATGTTTTCAACAGCAGGTCTCTTCCTAATATTTATTGAAATGTTAATTTCTTTCAATTTGTACAGTCAGCAGAAGAGAATGCTGTCTTGTCTGCCCAGTTGAAGACCCTTTCACAGACTCTAAGGGATAACCAGCTTCGTTACACTGACTTGCAAAATCGTTATTTAAGACTGGAGAGAGAATATCAGACAATGCAAGTGACAACTTTCCAAGGCACTGTTCAGGTAAAAAAAAATACATGGAAATGGTTTGAGTTTTTTTTTCTCCTTTGCTGCTTAGGCTTTTCTGGCTTTCAAGGTAAAACTGAAAAAAATACTTCTTATACTGATTCAGTACCTTTGCTAGCCCATGATGGTGCTGACTACAACTGTCTTTATTGTGCTAAAGCTGTTTTTACTTGGAAGTTTATTTAAGGAACCTGTTTATACCTGCTTCTTTTTGCTTTGAAGCATCTCTTTTTTAATCAGTTTACAGCTGGCAGAAAGAATTCTATGGTCACTAGTCACTGAATCAGCAAAATTCAGTGATAATTTCACAGCACTCATGAACCATCTTGCAAGATGTTTGAGTAATAGTTTCAGAAATGAGATATATATCACCAGTTCAGTGCCTCATGCACATCTGTAAGCTTATTTCTTTGTGATCTCTTCCTTTTCAAAGTTTTCCTGTGCTGTCTTGGTTATTCAGTGACAATCAATTAATATAATAACCTAAAATATATGGATATATACAGCCTTTACTCTTCCTTATGCAGAATTAAACAAGGAGAATTATAAATAAATGGATAGCTGCATTACTGATGAAACTGGCATGAATGCTCTAGTACTAGATGGATCTTTCCCCTCAGACATTTTTAAGAGATTGTGGAGTATGTGTATCCTTCAAGTCCTTCAGCATACACAGGCAGTATTTTTCACCAACTTTGTTAGCATCAGGTTTGGAAAATTGCTGCTCCAGAAACTAAATGAATAATCATGTGTTCCACTGCTTTGTGATGCTTGTGACTTCATTAATTGAAATAAACTCTTTATTTAAAATAAAGATTTTTAGCAATAAACAAAGAAATAAATTCTGTAAAGGAAATACAGATTTTTAGCAACTAGAAATATGATGACTTTTTTTTTTTTTTTTCCCTTTTTAATATTTTCTAGGATGAAACTAGAGCAGAAGTTCCCCCCGGAGCACCACAGGAAAGATCTGCAGTTATTGTTGAAATAGACAATATGGAGCTAAATGAGCTCAGAAAAAGGTCAGGACTGAGAGCATGTATTAGCAATATTGTTTTCCTGACAGTTGTGTAGTAAGTGTAGAAGTAATGCTTTTCTATCCCTCCAAGGAATTGGGGTGGAAAAAGGAATTTATAGTGGACTAAATGAATCATTGTCATATTCTTGAGTTATTATTAGCTCATACTATTTGTGGTTTGTTTTTGTAAAGATATGTATTTATTGGTGACTTTATTTCAATATGTGTTCTGAATCCTCTCATAATTTTTTATAACAAAGAAGAACATTTCTTAATAGAAAAATCTCAATAATTTAATTCTTGAAGGACATAAAGTATTGATTTCAGATTTAATTTTGTTACAGGCTTGCAGAAACCGAGCAACAGTATGATTCGGTGCAGCAAGCTCTCTCACAGCTTACAGAAACACTGGCAGAAGAGAAGAGGAGGAGAGAAGCTGCAGAAGAGGCTCTTGGACTCTCTGAGGAGCAAAGTAACAGGTAAAGTACTCCTCTCTGTAACATGAGTATTTGTTTCTTTTGAAATAAGTGTCTGTAAACCATACTACTTTTTCTTCTCTTATGCCTTTGAAGTATGTAACAGATAGGTTGCTGCTTTAAACCCTTATGTGGGTAGGAAATAATTTTCATGTTCAGAAGAACAAGGCCATCTTTTGCTTTTGCTTCCCCTTAAGAAAATACATGGGATTTTCATTTACACTGCCTGGAGTAAATGCAAAGTGTAGTACAGAACTACAGATTTCTGAGCAAATAATAGAGCAAACAAATAATAGAACCTGTTTGTGAGTCCAGAGTACCTGAAGCAGTGACAATGCTCTATGGATTTCTATGGATCAAGAAAGTGCGATGGACTTCAGGATATATTTTTTTCTTTATTTAATTTCTTGCTTCAGATGTTGGACTCAGTAGTCAATGGTATTGCTTCTGTTCCAAGTTAGAAAAAAATCTCGTTTAACAGCTTTAGTACAGCCACCAATTAGGCTTAAAATATCATGCATGTGCCTACATCAAATGTCCATCACTATCATTATCTACAAAAACACTGTTCCATCAGCTAGTGATGAAGGGGGTTATTCTGAGTAAATGGAACACCTTGAGAGTAGATTGCAAATAGGGACTGAAAAAGACCTGGCAACATGTTGTACTGCTTTTTGTAGGGATATTCCTCCAGTTACTTAGGTATACAAAACAATATTTCTCACATGAGTTTGGTACTTTAAAGGGGCAGTTAATTCAGTGCTCTGTTATCTCCCTTGAATTTTTCTCTAGATTTGAAGTAAGCAGTTACAGGTCTGTACCGAGCGAATACACTGTTCAGATGGAAGCTGAGGAGGAAAGGGAAGCCTTAATCATCAATCCTAGTGAACATGTGATTGTGCGAAAGGTGAGTAAATCAAAGCTTTTAAACTCTCTGAAGCTACTTAAAAGTGGTGTACACTGCTAGTTGCAGACTGGATTGAAGGTGGCACAGCTCATTATCTCCTTCGTGTTACTCTTTTTTTTTTCCTTCCCTCTCCTGTACCTTCTTTCAACTGTCATTCATTCTTGGAGTGTGGATTTGCCTTCTGAGTGACTGGGAGTCAGTGGTTCTGGGTTGTCTTCTTTGTATGTGAACACAGGCATGAAGCAGCCTTGGCTCTGTGAAGCTGACTGAATTCCTCTTCTATTGTGTGAAACCCTGGGGATGGATGGGCCATAGATAGGCATCCATTCAGTGTAGCAAGCAACTTCTGAAACTACATTTTACTAAAAAATGTCCTTAATTTCTTTCTGTTTGGGTTGTGGGTAGTGAGTCAAATACAGACAGTTGTGTAAACCATTCCTTAGAACACATTACATACATCCAAATTAAAATGTGAATAGTCATATTTATATTAGACATGCAGCCATTACATGAAATGTGTATGCATATATCTCTGCATTTTCTAGTGTGCACATATAATTGCATAATACATAAATATCTTTTCTCCTTTCCTCTCCTTTTTTATTAATGCTGTTTTCTTTCAAATCATTTCTGCTTACAGCTTGTGCTGTGGCATCTATTGCTGCATCAGAGCCAAAAGGTTTATAGTGCCTCAGAAACCTAAGTTACAGGTGGAGCTTCTTCTCATCTTTATTCATGATTATTTTTTTTGTTTCTTAACCAGATGAAAGGAGGAGCCCTTTCCTTCAGAAGATGGCTTCGAGGACGAAGTCTTTACTGTTCTAAGCTGCTGACCTCCAGAGCAAAATCCCGTTATTTATTCCTCACCTACCTGGTTACACTACATCTTGTTGTTTTACTGTGCCTCACTGGGGTTCTCTGAGTACACTGCATTTGCTGGATAAATTATTTCCCTATAGTTAATGGTGTGCCAATTCAAGATAATAGACTTTTCACATGCTGCTGTTGAGCTATGCACTGGACACAGTTGTACATATATTCTTGTTACATGACATGAATCTGAAGCTTCTTGAAAGAAATTTGTGTATATCAGAGTTGCTCCAAAGTTGACTTGAATTGCTCTTTAACAGTGGAATATTATATTTGCTAAGGAGAAAATATTCACCTCTGTTGAATTCACCTCTGTTGGCCCTATAAGGAAGCTGCTGCATACAAGTTATTTAATATTGTTTGTGAGTACACAATGATCGAATGCTACTGAATGGGTTGTAAATGATATCTTTTCTATATAAATTTTATTTTAAGAGTTAAACTATAAATTTTAAAGGAAGATTCAGCTATTACTGTTTATTGACTTCTTGATTATAACAAGAAGTTATATAGAGTGCAATAAAGGAAGAACTACTGGATTTTTTTTCTGGAAAAAAAAGATATGAGAAGGTTGTTTTTTGGCCATAGAGCTTGTAAGGGCTCTGTCAAGGTGCAGAGATACATAAATTGTAATGAGGTAAGCTGTTGATTAAAGATTCAGAATTGAGATGACATGAAGTAGTGTCTTCAACTTTCCTGTATTCGCTGTTGTTTATAGGTGCAAATTCCACTGTTTTTTGGTGGTGTGTTTGGTTGGTTGGTTTGGGATGGGTTTTTTGTTTGGTGTTTTTTTAAATTCACTTGAACTGCTTGGTGTGTACATTTACTGCATATCTTTGGGCCACAATGTTGCTCAGCTGCTCAGCACATGAAATTCAAGCTTACATAACACAACACATCATGTATTGTAGGTACTTGGGCTTAGTAAAAGGTACATTTTCAAGTAAGAGGCTATGAGAAACAAATCCCAAGGATTTGCATTCATTTTCTGTAGACACATAATAGTGTGTTATGGGTTGCAAATTAATACATCCATGTGTTGTTACAGTGTCCTCTGCAACTGCACAGCTGTTTTTCAGATTGAAAAAATAGCTTATTTGTGAAGACTGTGACTGCTGGAAGGTTGTTTTTACACCCTGCATTCGTGTTTATTCTCTCCATGTTTCTGCTCACATCTCTGTAAGATGGAGGTACAATCAAAACAAGCTGAGTCTAAAGGAGCAGGCATGAAGTCACAAAAAGGAGAAGTCTTCATTTTCTGTTTGCTAGAATAAAATCATAACAATCCTGTCCAAAAAGAAAAATCTTGAGTGTGGAAATGGAAGGATTTCCAACAATTTTACTGATGGAAGGCTGACTTTGAACAGATGTTAGTGAATTATCTGCTTTAAGGTCCAACGATTCTGATTTGTGAGTTCTGCTGTATGGTTGTGGGACAGGTAAGGAGGAGGGATTGGTTGGTATTTACATTTGCAGAGTTAACATTTACCAAATGGTGTCTGATGTTCTGCATCACTTGTGTTTGTCATGTGGAATGGGAAATATTACTGACTGTAGTTACCACTGTAGGTAAATCCTATACACTTCCTTCTTTTGAGGATTCTTTTATATTGCTTAGTCTAGCAAAGGCCTGGATTTCTATAAAAATCCAATCTGTTTCTCTGTAATTGGTGTCTTTTTTTGTAAAAAGGTAATGGCTCTTTTTTTTTTTTTTGTATGGCTGAATACCCCAAAAGCTGTATTTCCATCCATCATTGGACATCAGGTCAGTTGGTACCAAAGTGGAAGTGCTGTCTGGTTTGGGTAGTTGCCTTGGAGGGTTTGGGTTGGTTTGGTTTTTTGCTTGTTTGTTTGTTTTTGAGATTTCACACATGGCAGTGATAAAGCATCAGATTTATTCAGGCAAAATTCTTGTTGGCCCTTGTAGGAGTTTGGCTTGTTAATTGGAGGACTGAGCTTTCAGGTAAATTTCTTGATCCTTTGGAAAAGGTGTTCTTCCAGATTTACTGAATTAATTAATACTTGCTGTATTAATACAAAGGAAATAGAGTTGGCAGAGCATTGCTTGCATGAGAAACTAGATGAATACTAGTCATAAGTTCCTTTTGTGTTCCATTAAGTGCCAGTGTGGCCCAATAAAAGATTCAGAAAAGGTCTCTAGCTCATCAATTCACCAACTCAAACAAGACTTTGGCTTCTCTTGACCTTTGAGGGGGTCTTTCTGCTTAATTAGTTCCCTAACAGTTCCTTTATAAATAGAAGCTGGAGATTTTTGTTCACTTTATTCATATCTGAGTCAGATTTTAATTTTCTGGGCTGTAAAAACCCTTCCCTGAAGTTCTGTGTATTGTTTTGCTGAGATTAATAAGCCTGATTTGACAGGCATAAAATACCAAGCCTTTTAAGGAAGGCATTTTGAACACCTCCAGAAACTGTTGAATATCAATGGTTGAAAACCCATCCATTCTTTAACCTCTCAAATTGTTCATTTGCTTTTACTAGTAATTAGAGCTGCCATGTGAGTTTGCAGTTAAGCAGCTGTATTATTGAATCCATGGAATTAAAATGTATCCATGAGAAACAAGAATGCTAGTTGAGTAATATTTTATCTTGTGTCTTAGATTATTTGAGGCAATCGTGGTAGAGGATGTTAGTGCAGAGTAGGTGGCAAATGATAAATTCCTATTTTATTTCCTCACACGTTTCTGGGGGTGTGATCTGAAACAGGTCAAGAACAGATGCAAAATTTCATGTGAAGTTTTAACTTAAAAATTATTTTGTCTCTCACTGCACTAATATTAGAATAACGTGCTTTGCAGGGTGTTATGATCGGAATGGTGCAAAAAACCAGCTACACAGGGGATGAAGCCCAAAGTAAAAGAGGTATCCTGACACTGAAGTGTATCCCATTGAGCATGGAATTGTCACTAACTGGGATGACATGGAAAAGGTGGGTGTTTATTTTTCCTGTAATTTTGTTGAGGCATCACCTTATCCAAGATGATGCTTTTTTAGGTACTGTTTCCAGTCTTGATGTTCATACTGAGGGAGAACACTGGACAATGATAGGAAGTAGCTAAAGTTAAAAAAATCAACCCACAACAAAAACAACAGGTTGTGATTCATCAAAGGTGAATCAAAAAAACATTAAAGATACATTACTGAAGTTGGGAGCAAAACCTGAGAGGTGAAGGGGTGGTTTTCCCTCCTTAGTACTGATTTAGATGAGCAAGAAGATGGGTGATGCCCACATCTCATGTTGCATATGATGTTCTCACCATCAATTACAGCAGAAAAGCCAGGCAGGGAATGACCTTCTTGTGAAGTGGCTGCTTCAGGCTGTCCCAGGCCAGCACAGGTGATGAGGTGTGCTCATGGCAGACACTGGAGAGGCAGGACTAAGAGGACTCCTACTCTGATATCTCATTTGTCTTGGTATCTTCAGGAAGCATCTGAATCTGTGTGTGGGGAAATATGGTACTTTCTCTTTAGAGACAGGATTGCAATTTGGTCCCTCGTCATGTCCTGGTGGAATGGTGTGAGGAGGAAACTCCTCAAGCAAATGCTTCTAGTAAAGTTTTCCTGTGGAAAAAACCACTAGAGAGGAAGGCATGGAGCTGGTGTCATTCTGTACTCACACTTGTTGAGATGAGGGGTAGACAGTCAAAAGACATTTATCTAAAGTCATTTGTGTCATATTCGTGAACCCAAATTGCTCAGAGCGTCCAGAAGGACAGACCAGAGTCAGTACTGGAGTTCCTCAGCTCTTATTTGGAAATAAATTGCCCACCTACTCCTCTAGATGGAAGCACAACATTTGCATTTCATTATTCACTTCTTCCTCGGAGGACACCTTTCTCCATTCTGCAGAGTAGAAAGTCTGCCTTGTACATCCTGTCATGTTCTTGCTGATAATCGTCCTGGTACCTGCCTTTAGCGAGAAACCATATTTTCATGTAGGAAAAATAAAATCAGAGATCACTATTTTATGTCCTTCCTTTGGTGTCTGCATCTGGAAATTTCCCTGTGTGTTACACATACGGTGTTCTCCCTCTGGTTAATGCTAGGTGCTAGAGCAGACAATCTAAAGTCTAAAGTAAGGAAACAGAGTTACAGAAGATAAAAAAAGAGGCCTGTGATTTACCGTTGTGTAAACTCATGGCTTGATTGGTTGGGTTGAGGGTGTAATGTGGAAGCTTCAGGCAGTGCTGACAATGGATTCTTGTAGCCTGAACTTTTCTTGGGCACTGAAATAGATGAAGGAATTATTTGGGAAAGTGGGTACCTAGCCCAAACTCACTTTATTCTGACAGACAGCTTGCAACCTGCAGGAGCTCCAGCTCTTGAGTTGTTGCTGGGACATCTTGCTGAGCTCAGGAGCAGAGTGGGACAGAGAGCAAAAGCTGCCTTCAAGGAAATGAGCAGTGAGCAGCCAATAGAAAAAAACAGCATGAGAGAAAAGCAGTGGTAGGGGAAGAGAAGAAACAGCATTGCAAACTTTTGTGATTATATAAGCAAGAAAAGCTTTTTGTTTATTTGCTTTCTTTTTTTGTTTTTCTATATACAGGCTTCTCTGATTCAGTCATCTATCTCAGTTTCCTGCAGCTCTGCGACACACAGACATGTACACACACTCTTCTGGCTGAGAGAAGTTCTGAGATGCAATTTCTAAAACTTGATGCTAAGGGAATATATTTTGTATGTGCATATGCATTTCCTCCCCTCTGCCTAAGATTTTTTAAAAACCAGTTGCATGATTGTGATCCAAACCACAAATTTTGTTCCAGGGCTTGGCAACTGTATTACTAAAAGCATCACAACGTAGAACAAACAAGAGAATTACAGAGTTATGTGCCAAAAATGGGACAAAAGCCTACCAGTGCAGCACCCAACTGGTCACAGAAAGGTGTGGGGAGGGGTGTCACCAAAAGATGAAGCTGAGTGTGCATGTCTGCGAGAGAAAGCAAGAGCCAGGCTGCTGTGGGACACACAGATGTTGGTGTGAATGGGGAGGGATGAAATGAAGCATTCTTCTTCTTCTGTGCTTCAGTTCACAATATTCAAATTGGGACTGCTCTGTTTTCTGCTGGATAATAATACAGAGCATTGTACATCACTGTTAATTTGTTCACGGCGACTGAGCTGACAACGTATGGGAGGGAAAGCATTAGGATGAAGCATTTTCTGGCTCTGGTGACTAAATGTTTAATCTAAGTGCTGGAGTAATTCTTCCTCAGTAATTTCTCTTTGCTATTGTGCTCGCTGCCTACATTTAATTCTCATGACCTATAAAATCCTACACTGAACTATTTTTGTTTCCTGTAGACTATCATGATCCGCTAACATTATGGCTGGTATGAGGCTGAATCTAATGGGCTGTACTCTGTCTAGTCCTGTCTGGTCTGGAGGAGAAACCTGCAAACTGCCTGAGGTTTAACCAGGGTCCTGCTTTATGAGTTCAGGTTTGTTCCTCACTGTTGACATTACCAATACTTTGTTAATTATTTAAGCACAGAGTTTTCCTTCTCTTCCCTGTCTGAAGTGGTGGTCTTTTTCTTCTTAGAGCTGGGTTATACACACACACACACAGACAACCACACCCACACTCTTTTTCACTATTACATTCTATTTTTATCAACTTCTCCTTGTATTTGTATTCTAAACCATCAACTGGAAGATGGCCTAGCATCCCAAGCTCCAGTTCTGAAAACATCTGATAATTTTTTTTAGGGGACTGAGATGAAACTGAAATTTTATTTTAGGGATTATAATTTTCTTGATGAATAATTCTAGCTCTGGACAGCTGTTGCCTTCACTGGCACTTCAAATATAAGGATGACCTCTTTTTTCCACTGAAGTTCATTTTATAGCATAATGGTACTTGGTTCTAGAATATTAATCGAATAAACTTACCCATAAAACTATCCTGATATTTTGTGCCCTGGAGTAAACTTGTTGGGACAGGCAAAGCTGGGATAGGAAAAAAATGTCCACGTTATGAAATTGGCCAGTGATGTAACCAGAAGTAATGTGATTTAAATACAGATATAGGTATAAAGTCACCTGGGAAATTTAGATGTGTCTCTGCACTTCCCTTTGTGCTCACTTCTGGCATATATTTAATAGGAAGATTATGCATCAATTTAGCAACAGTGTAAATAAACTAATTAAGTAGTGAGCTCAACAGCATGCATTCCTGGGAGATAATACAACTGGGAGATAATAAGCACCATCAGACCCTAAGAAAAACCTAGTTCATAAAAACCAAGAGATGTGGTTCATACAGTAAACATGTCTAGGACTTTTTCTCTGTCATTATACTGTAATGATAAATCCTGTTTTCAAGATGGTTTTAGAGCTTGTTGTTTATCAGCGGTTGCCTTAAATTAATTCCTTTGATTAGCTATGAAATATTGGTAATTTGTGTATTCTTTAATTGAAAGCATAATTTTCATTAAAAGTAGACTTCTTTGGTAAAGGTATTAGCTTATGAAATCCAAAGTTTAAGTTTAACCCACTGATGTCAGAGGCTGTGACAGGTACAGTGATGCTGGTGGAGTCACCATCCCTGAAGGTATTTAGAAGAGATGTAGACATGGGGCTTAGGGACAACTTTGATCAATGGTCAGTTCACATGGCCAGTGTCCATGTCTTCTAGAGCAAATGTAAATCATTGCATATTCTCTGAATGAATTCTACTTTTTTATCTTTGTCTAAGCAACGCGGTTTCTCAATGCTTAAGTTGATAATAAATCACCTTAAGTATAGGAATGGCACTGCTAACTGGCCTTACCACCTGCCTAAGCAACATAAATTGCATTTTAATCTTGACCTGTCTTGTAGTTGTGATGTTTGAGAGCATAAAATTAGGTGCTCAGATCCCATGTACTATCAAAGCAAAATTCTATTCAAGTTGCTTACAATCTACTTGACCTTGTTTCCATAGTAAGCAACAATGGAACTTGTTTAGATTTTCAATTTATTTTTTCAACATTTCCTTTCTGCATATACTTAATGAGGAAATAAAAAAAATGTTTAAGTGTGTATTTTTTTTGTAAGTGGCAAGGGAGGGATATGTTTACAGCATTTACAGGTAACTCAAAATGTTCTTTGGGCTTTTCTTCTTCCGTCCCTTCCCCAGGTCTGTTTCTTTCTGTTTCTTCACAAAATTATCTTCAGTCCTTGGCTGGCATCTCCAGCTCCTGGCACAGCTGGGGCTTAGATGTGAAGCCTCAATGGGTAGAATATGACAGCTGACTCCTTTTTCAATGTGGAAGAGTGTGATTATGCTCTGAATACCTCCCTAACAATCTGCTTGTGGAATCTTATTCAAAATTAAAATGCATTTTTGAAAATAAAATAATTATCTGCTAAAAGCAAATATGGATAAAAATAAATCAAACTATTAAGCTGGTTGTGTGATTTGGCAAACCTCTACTTCTCTGAGAGGAAATTGCCTTTTGCCACCAAGTCCTGCTTTTGTATGTGTGGTTCTTTGTACAGGACACTGCAGTGTTTGGAACTGGGCATGGGAAACTTATTAACATTTTCACAATTTCAGTCCTTCTAATTGCTTCTATAAAACTCCATAAGGCCTTGATGCCTCTGAATCCTAACCAGAATGAGAAGCTAAGATGGTTTTCAATAAAAGGCTTCCCTGCCTCCACCAGTGTTATGCCTTTTCTTAGATGAAAAACTCACTTGAACAGGAACCAGGTTTTTGGCTTCAGTTGGGCAGGTGAGCAGTGAAGATGCACCAGAGTTCTGGTGTTCTTCTGGGCTCCTTTCTGGGCTCCTTCACCTTGTTGAAGTGCCTCGATTCTTTTACTGATTCAATTTCTTTAACAAGTAATAGCATTAAATAACCCTGAATGTGTGAAGTGTTGTGCTGGAATACTCTTTGCATGCTCTTAAGTAATTAAAAGAATATTTTTCAGACTGGTGTTTTCTTTGGATTGATGTTCTAGATCTATATGGAGTCCTTGCAATGCACGCGAGCTTCATCTTGGAACCCCACTGCTTCCAGGGCTTGTTACCTGACTGTTCAAGAAGCTGTCTCCTATGTACTGCAAATTATTCCAATTTTTTTCTGAACTTCACACTTGCTTCTTTGTTATTTGGTAATAGCTGTATAATATAAGCTTTCATTAACACTCTCAAAATTGCTTTCTTGGAAACTTGTTAAATAATGTGTCACTTCAAAGCAACCCCTTTCCCTTTAACAAAGAAAACTTTGTCACCATCATTTAAATGATATTTCTTCTAAAGGAAAGACAACTTATCCAACATAAAACTAGGCAGATAGTCCCCCTCACATATTTTTTCAAGGAGAAAAATCTTCTTTTCATAGGAGTAACTTTTAGGGGAAAATATTAATTCATGTGAAGGTTACAGACTTCCAACAGACTTCCATAAAAACTAGCATAGCTGCAGGTGCTTCCATGGATGTAATTTATTAAACCTCTCTGAATATTTGACACCTAACTTTTAAATTTGGCTGCTGTCTTGCAAGTAATTTCAGAGACTTCAGTCTCCTGTAACACTGTCTTTCAAGTCTGCATTTCACATCACCGATGCTTTCCTTGTAAATGATACAGGATCCATGGTGAAACACTTGTTATCAGTTATGTCAGAGATCTTGATGTGCACTGAAAAAATACAAGCAGCAAGAGTTTTCTTTTGGAGGCTTTTTTCCTCCATTTTTGCCTCAAATTTAGATGTTGAGTCTTTGGTGAAATAATATTTTCTTGGAACTATAACCAAGGAAACTGGTGAGCTCAGTATTAAGGCTTTGCTTCCAGAGTCAGAGACACTTTCTTTAAAAAGCCAAAACACAACACCTCCCCCCGCTCCCCCCCCCAAAAAAAAAAAACCACCAAGAAAAGTAGTTTTTAAAAGCATTAACATTTTTGAGGCACAAAATGTGCAAGCACTTACAGCTCCAAGTTTCAAAGAGGAAAAGCGTGGAACTTATAATTAGCCTTTGATCAAAATATTGTTGGTTATTTTAATTGGGGGTGATGGGCTTGAAAAAGCAAATTACATCTGCTGTACCTCATGTATGCAGAATAGGGAGGGAAGAGAGAAAAATGTATAATGGTAAAAGCAAATCACATGTGTGGAAAGCTTCTTGAAATCACTGGGGAAACCATATCTGGAAGGCTTTTAATGAAAGAAGACGACCTGGTTATCTTTTACTGCCAAGGCTAATAATATAATATACTGATGAGCATTTTTATGTAAGAAGCAAAACCTGCAGATCTCATTATCTGGGCTTCCTGACTGTGTGTGTTCATGTCCAACAAAATACGTGGAAAACACATTGGACACATTTAAAGTGTTGTACTGGGCAGTGTTCACATTTCTGATTCCATTCCCAGTGAACTTTTCTTGTCAACAGAAATACAAAGGACCACTGAGGTCACTCAGGCCATCTTCCAGCCCAGGCAAGCTTCTGTTCACTCACTGGACACTGACAGCAGAGAGACACATGTCTGACTGCAGTGACCAAGGGTGGTGCAAAATTAAGAGATTAATTAATTGACTAACAGTTGCTGTAACTCATCATCCATTTTGCTTGTATCAGTTTTAGGTAAAGATCCTGATTACTGCTGCAAACATAGAAACCTGGGGAGAGCTGTGGAGTCTCTAACTGTGCCACAGTGTGGCTGAGTCCTCATGCCATGATGGGTGGAGAGCAGTTTGCAAACTGTTGTATAGTGAAAATCACTCAAATTACAGCTCACTCTCTAACTGGGGATTTTGGAAAACAGCAGTCCCTGGAGAAAGAGGGTAAGAATTGTAAAGTAGCAACAGCAAAGCTCTGACATAAATTAAATTTGCAAAGGTGGAAGCCAAGCCCAATAACATGACAAGCTAATATGGAGGAGAATGAGATTAACAAACTGAAATACCCCTTTCCTGTTCAAGGCTAACCTCGGGCAAGAAGGAGCTTGTTGGTGTAATGTCTTGTTGAATTTTCATATAGAAATGTCTCCTGGCACGTATTCCAAACACCCTACAAGTAGAGGTATTGATCTGACCTTCAATTAAAGTGAGAGGCCCTCTGCAAAAATCAGATCTGGGTTTGAATGGCAAATGGCTTTAATATTCTGAGAAGAGTGGATCATTTACAGGTTTCAATTTGATCCTATAAATCACCAGGGTTATGGCTTTTTTTTTATCATTTTAATGCAGGCTTGCATTCCCTGGAGCAAAGGACCAAAAGTGTGGTGTGTCATTAAAAAATCATGGAGAAGATGCCAGTAGGTGCAGACAACAAACGATGTATTTGTACAGAAAGGAGTGATATGAAATCCATTCCTGCTTTCTGTTGCTGTGTTATTCAGGTATCTGGTGTCTTTTTTTGCCAGGAGGCTAGAATAAGCACTTAGTTTGTATTTTTGATTGCTTGTGACAATAATAAAAATGTAATGAGGAGATGTACATAACTTTGTCTTACCTGTTTTTCAGTTTTTATATCATCTTTATATCACCAGAATCTCAATTCTTTTAATTTCAGTAGTACAGCAACATCTGTGGCTCTCCACCTGTATTTTAGGTGGTACCTTCACTCCAGTTGGAATCAGTCCACTTGCCTTAAACATATACTTATTTAATAGCATTTTTTTTCCATCTAGGCTGTTAGCAAATTACCTTCCTTAGCCATGAGGTAACAATTTTGCTGAAGTTGGTGCTGATATTGAGCAGTTTTTGAGAACAGCTGGGTGTGAATTTTGCAGGTTTACGTTCTTAATATCCCATCTGTTTCAGAGACAATTATGTTCTTAAAAGACAAGTGAAGATGGACTCCAGTGTGCCTAAAGGTGCCTGATTAGTGCCACTCAACTGCCAGATGACAATCCTGTCTGCCCTCTTTCTGCTGTTGCTTAGTCCTACCTGTGTTACTGGTAAACTGCCTACTCTTCTGCTCAAAGGTGGAGAAGATGGATAAACCAGGGAGAGTTTTGCAGTACTTTTAAGGTGAAAAAATCATTAAGTATTGAATTCTAGGCTTGAATTTTGATATTTTTTTTTTTTTATATAAGAGTTTTCTTCTACAATGAAGTATCAAAAATCTTCTGATGTCCTATATAAACTTGTGTGTAATGTATGGAGTTCATCTTAAGAAACCATCAGTAGTCTGTGTCTTTTCCTGCTCCCATTCCACTTGCTGAATATTTTGTTGCCCTTGGTAAGTATGAAAAGATGAGATTCTCTGAATATGTGCAATTCCCTGTCTAGCTACCTGCTGTTAGGTTTGAGAGGAAGGTTTCCTTATGGTAGCTCTTTCACTTTGGTAGTCTGGTAAAGAGCATTTTGCATTGCAGGTTGCACACTAAATCAGTTCCTTGGCTCTCACACAGAGTTGCTGAATTAACATGATGTGACTCAGAGATGCAAAGGGATTTCTTTCATTAATGGTGCCGGGATGTTCGGGAGAACACAAGATGTGTTTCCTAGACAACAGCCCATGTTACTGTGTAACTGGAAGAAAGTACAAAAGCTGAAAAGGCAGTTTATGAAGAGTAGGTTTAGGAAAAAAAAATCTGAAAAGCAAAATTGAAGTTCTTTTACAAAATGTAAAACACATCAAACACTGGGACCTGCTTATATAGTCTGTGAGGTAGCTGGGATGGTCTCAGAAATAAAAAAGCTCGACAAAGAAACAGCAAAAAAATGCAGTTTAAAACTCAAGTACCTCACCTGCTTAAGTCTGTACATGCTGCAACCTCAAAGTCACAATGCCTATCTGACTTTTTCTCCCCAGATAAAACAATCAGGAATGATGGAATAAGCACAGATGGGAGCTTGCACGTGATCTCATTCAGCTGAAGTTTTACTTCAAATTCAGTGCAGGATAAATAAACAGCAGGTGAAATACTATCTCTCCTTTGGTTTGGATGCTCACAGTAGGAAGACTTATGGTTAATATTTAAGTAGTACACTTGACAGCTGAATAAGGAGCATCAGCTTGAGAAACCAGCCTTGTGCTTCATTTCTGAAAATTAAGTTAGAAGCTTGGGTGCATCATTTGTTTGCTTCAGTAGCTAGAAAACTAGGACTTAAATTTTCCTCATCTGACCATTTAAAAATGATAAAAAAGATTATTTTCCTGTGCTTGCAGATATATCTACTGGAGCTAACCATTGTACTGCTTCAGGATCCTAAAGGTCCATATTTTTAGGTTGCAGTTTCATAGACATCCAAGCTGATCTGTTAGCTTGTTGCCCTCAGAGAGGCATAGGCTTTTTCTCCACCCTTCTACCTCATCTGTCATGATTTTTTTTTTCATGACCAGATTCACTAAAATTGCAACAATAAAAAAAAACAAAACAGAAAACCAACAAAAAAAGCCTCTTTTGTTTTGACTAGTTATCTTTCAGATGGAGTAGTGAGTTGAACTGGCTTTTGGATAGTCCTGGCAGCCATCGAGGTTGACACAAAGCTGAGCAATGCAGAAAGTGGGGGTTGGCCCCCCCTCTCTGCCCTCCTCGTTCATGAAACTGCAGCATCAAGGGAGAGAATTTGTTGTGTGCTGAGAAATGGGAGTTTTTGTCCATGTCTAAAATACAGTACCAACTTGTTCTGTAGTATTGGATCCAGACCATTGAATCCTGTCATTCCTCTGAGGATTTTATAAACTTTTACAATTAATTCTCACTAATATGACAGGAAAAAGGAAATACTGCAACATCTTCAGGGTAGGCAAGGAGGAAGGGAACATCAGGCCAGTCAGCCTCACCTTGGTCCTTAGGAAGATGATGGAGCAGTTCCTCATGAAAACTGTTTACCAGCATAGGAAGGACAAAAATTTATTAGCTCTGCTTTAAGCAGAGGGTTGGACCAGGTAAGCTTCAAAGGTCTTGTCTGGTTCAATTTTTTTCTTTATCTATGCTTTCTTTGTCTCTTTTACAAATGCAGGGTGATTTCTTCACTTGCCCAATCTCTCAGAATAAAACACTGACAAATCTGAAGACAAAACATCCGAACAACTTACAGTTCTGTGTTTTAACCATGAAACTCTTTCTGTCCACATCTCTCTGGTTTTTCCCACTGGTAGACAATTGTTAGGCCACGAGTGCTGCTGCAAAACTTTATTTAGCCAGTTATGCTTTCTGTTCTGTTTATTAAAAAAGAATTTTTGGAGAAGTAGTAGTAAACACCTCTGACTTTATTGCTCCTTTTTAATTAATGTCGTTTTCTCTCAAAAATATTTGCTAGGCAAATATCACTCTGTGGGCAAAGCTTTTGGTAAAGTTTGTTGGAATAAGAGGTTATGTAAATGTAGAGCTCTGGGACTGCAGTTTCTGGAGCTGCTGGTTGCTAAGTTTTACTCTCCACTACCCGCCAGTGGATGCCATGCTTACACAAACATGGTGTAACTAATGAGCCAAATTTATACTTCATCCATTAAATATTGTTCTTGCACTAAATCTTCACAATTTCCTCAAAGAAAGTTTTGGGTTCATCAGGACTGTAGCCTGAGGAAAGGCAACAAAATTCAGCCACAGATAGACCAGATAGGACACAATTTCTATCTAACTGTGTATCAGGATAATAATTTCAATTGTGGTTGTGTTATCGATGCCCTGTTGGTAAGAAAAAGATCCCTGATCCAAAACCATTGGGCTGTGTGTGGAAAGTGCACACAGCTGAGCTCTGCTGTGACTCGGGTTTGCTGTGCATGACTCTCAAGATTGAGCTCTCTGTCTGGTTGATTTGATTTGAGCTGTTCCCTGCAGCAAGGATCCTTGTGTGCCAGAGCAGAAGGCTCCTGTCTCCTTGAGCTGAGGGATGCCACGTGTCCACATGTACTGTGAAACCATGCCAGAATGTTTGTTGGCTGCCCCTACCTCCCAGTGGTAGTGGTATGAAAAGGGGTGGCCTTGGGTGCAACCTGAAGAGAAAATTCTCAGTTAGGCATTGGGGGTAAACCAAGAAATCTTTGTGTCCCATGCTGTCTGCTGTCAGCAGTGTTTCTTCCTGGCCACACTGATGTCTCCAGGAAGGACTTTGATGCATGGCAAGGGCAGAGCCTTTCGTGGGAGTATGGATTGTGTTCCTGGAGCCTCCTGCTTTGGCAATGCAGATAAGAGGTTCAAAACTGGGAGCACTGTAATACTACAGTTTCTGACACTTAGCAAGAGAAAGGATGCAAATTTGTGTAGCGGGATGCAGCTGAACTGTGCTGAGCAGCTGATCTCCTACTGACATAATTCTTTGTCAGAAGATGCCAGAAAAAAAACCCTGTATTATCAGCAGTTACAATAATGGCAGCCTTTCTGATCTTGATAACTAGGAGGGGAATTGTCTGGCAGTTCAGCCCTACAAAGAGGGGAATTTGGGAAGCTGCATTTGACTCTGAGAGGGAGAGAGGAGGAGCATCAGCAACCTGAGTTCAGTATGAATTTAGATGAAGCATTTCAAGCCATGATGACAGTGACATTTCCCAGTGCTGGCAACTGCACTGTAACATAAATGACTTTTTCCTTCTATTTGCTTCCTTTGCAAGATTTTTAAGGTACTTGAGCACACTTAGGGTGGTGATCCTTGAGGCAGAGGGTTTTGCATTTAGATCAAAATCTGTTCAGACTGGGTACAGGTGATTAAACAATGATGGGTTAGTTGGAAAAGGAGGGATGGGTAGAGAATGAGCTATTTGGACCTCCTATTTGTGTTAGGTGAATGTGTAATAGAATGATTCCACTCTAAATGTAATTGGGTAGCAGTTTGAATTTGCATCAAAAGGGGAGTTGCAGATATTATGACATTACAAAGCATCTAACGTATTATAATGTTTTAAATACTATAATACAAAGCAAGATACACATTTGCAAAATGAGCTCCAGCTATTAATCATGACTTTTTTTAGCAAAAATATTTTTTAAAAGCAGTATGTTGAATTTCAGGGACTGAAAGGAAACCATCTCTTTCCAGTTGTTTATATCACAGTTGAAGAAGAAAGAAAATTGAGGTCCAAATAGTTCTTTTAAACTGAGATTCATTTAAAAACAGCCTTCACCTCTTCAGATCAAAAAAGTAGACATTGAGGAGAGTATAGCTTCTGTTTGATATATATTCTGTTTGATAAATCAGCCTCTTCCTTGAAAAATACATCTGCTTCAGTAAGTTCTATGATAGTTATCAAGACCCACTAAACCACCTCAGAGACCACAGTGTGTGAAATGGCTCCTGGCACAAATTTTCCTAAGTTATTTGCTGGATGATTTTTGGCATTTAAATATACGACACTTTTGTAAATTACGTTAATATTGTCCTTATTAACACAGGAATAATAACTTTACTATTATTTAAGCTATAAAATCTTCCTTTTTATCACAGCATTATAGATTCTTTCACATTTGAAGGGGCGTTTGGAGGTCTCCAGCCCAACCTGCAGCTCAGAGCAGGGTCAAGCCTGAATTCACCTGAGGACAGTTCAGGTCTTTGTCTAACCAGGTTTTAAAGACCTTAAAGGACAGAGATTCCATGACCTCTGTGGCCAGTCCATTCCAATACATAATTTATCACAGAGGTTTTTTTGCTGTTAACAGAGGTGGGATATGGAGTATTTCCTTAGGACCAGTGAGAAGGTAATTCCCTTCTGTAAGGGAAGTCTTGAGGCTGAACTAACTGGAAGATAGGTACAATTATTTTGAAGGCAAAGATGGCAAAAATGAACTCTCCAAACAGAAAGCTCTTGTGTCATATCAAAAAATTACCCCTGGTCCCTTTTCCTCCTCCACCACTATGCCTGTGTTATGCCAATCCAGATGCTTGCACAGCCTAGTGATATCTCTAGTAATTTTCTTTTATTTTTCCTCCTAATACAGCTCAGCAATAATAGGGAGCTTTTCATTATCATTAACTAATACAGATGTTAATGAATAAATCATGCTTGCATATCTATTAATTTGCTTGTCTACGAAAACTTATCCTTTCTGTTCCCTGAAGGTATTTTAAATATCAGCAAGGTCTCCTGTTAATCTTCTCTTTTCCAGAGCATGTTTAACCTTCTTTTACTTATCATTTAGGGTCATTAAGGCTTATTATCTCAGGTATCCTCTCTTGAACCTTCTTTGTTGTCTATTTTTTTTCTTCCTCTCAACAGAACTGTGTAGTTGCCCCAGATTCTCTTCTGATTAAATGTAGAAAAAACCCCAAACAACAAACTGAAAAAATGAGGAAAAAAAGAATCAGGTTTAACTCTACTGGAAGCCAGACTGTAGAGTTATTGTCAGGAATTCAGACCTGAGTTTCTGGTGCAAACCAGGATGCAGTACTCTCTTCAATTGCTGATTTTTAATTCTTTAAAAAATAGTATCTACAACTGTGTGCTGTTTAGACATTTATTGGTAAATTGTGCCCAGGGTATATGGACACACAGTGTACACCCTTCAGAGAAAAAAAAAATAAATTTGAAAAGAATAGAAGAAAGATTCCAAGAATGATTTGGAGTCACAAAGTCATGGTCAGTAATGAGAAACTAAAGAAGTTCAGCCTACTCTTGGATAAGGTCACTTAGAGTAAACCTGCAGAACCTCCAAGGAGAAGATTGCAGAGATCAGTGAAATCAAACAGATGCAACAGAAACCAGAGTATGAAAACTTGAGACAGACTAATTCAGAGTACATTTAAGATTCACTGGGAGTAATTACTCATCAGAACAATTAACCTATGGACACAGTGAGTTTATTGAAGTATTTAAATTGAGACTAAGTATTTTTCCTAGAAATACAGTTGTCCATCCAGAAATGTCTGGATGAGGTTCTTTGGCATTGCACTCTAAATGAAGTCACAATAATTCTTCATTCTCTTTCAGCCTTAGAACTTCAAACTCTAAGCCTCATATGCTCAAAACTTTATGTCCTATTTTTTCCTCCTTCTGTTTGGGGATAAGGATATAGCATACTCTCTAGTAAATACAAAACTTCACCTCGTCTGGAATTCTTGTCCATACACATTCCCAAGTGTTTTCCTGGGAATAGTGCAGAATATGCCTTCTCATTCAAGACCCTTCACTGCCTTGGTGTCCTGTTCTTTACCTCATCACCCTGATTGAAGTTGGGTTGTTGTGGTTGCTCCCCTACTCATGTTTACCTTCCAGCTCATTATTCTATCAGAAGTGTTTCCTGCAGGCCATGTAATTATGCCCACAAATTCTCCCTGTAAAATATTTTCTGTTACTGCTGCTGCTTCGATGAGGCAGTGTGAGATCTGTTAGGCAAGCTCTCTGTGGGTAAACACATGCTGACTGTCTGCAATTTAGGTATAATTTGCTAAATACTCCATGCCAACTATTTTCTGTAATTCTTATTCAAATCATGCTGGTTGAGCCTTCCAGTTATGGGTTGTTGTTTGTTTGTTTTTCTTTATGTCCATAATAAATGTAACACAGACTTAATTTTAATACTGCTTCCTATCCTGTCAATCCCAAGGAATCTGTGATTACTGTTGAAACTATACAGAAATGTTTGGCTGATTTCTGCCCAGTCAGAGATTGGAACTGTCATTTATTTGCCTCTCTTTTCCTTCTTTGTTTTGTGTACAGTCCCTCCTCCCCCTTACATGAAAACCAAGTAAAGGATAGTGAAGCTTTATACCTCTTAGAACTTACTTCCAGTTCTGCCTCTGTTTTTATCACCCATTTTTCCAGCTAGGTTTTGTTCTTCTCCATAAAAGTGCTCTGCTTGTCTACCTGTATCTCATTCTCTATTACACATGTTTAGCCCCCACCTTTATTGCCCAAATCCCCTTATTTCTCCTTGCTCCTGCTGGCAGAGGGAAATCTTTGGTGAGCAGTGGGTTTGATCTGTTCCTCAGCATTATGTGTTCCTCAGCTCTTCTGTTTCACTCAGGATTTACAGGGTCAAAACTATCAGTATACTTGATCTAAAAAAGTATTTTAGTGCTGCCTGTAAAAACAAGCAAGCCAACAATACCCACCCCCTGATGAAATGCTTTTGCACTGAGTAGGCAATTGCTTTTCCCTATATCTCCTGTCTGTGCTGCAAATGTAGCACCTCTTTGAGGACAGGGTATCAGTCTTCGTGTGAATGTATTGATGACCCATTTTTATTTGTATCAAGCTATTCAAAGACAAAAGAAGGTGAGACTGTTGGAGGGAGCTTTTATGATTAATTGGTCTGTGCTACCTGTCCCAGAATGCAGATTGAAACTGGAACACGCTGGCTCCCAAAGCTAAATTCACAGAAAGCAGACAGGGGTTTTTCTAATAATAATAAGAAGAAACTCACACTTGCCACTTAATATGTGAATGATCTTTAACATAACGAGTTGTTTCCATCAGATCAAAGCAACAGTGGCTTTAGATACAATCATTTAAACCCATTGCATCTTCTGCCCTGTACCACAGCCACAGAGAGGCACTTTGAAGAATGATGCATTCCCATGCATGATGTTCATGTTTCAGTTTAAAGCCTTGGGAGTAGCTAATTCCTTTTTTTTTTTTTTTGGCTGTATGACATCATCTCTGCTAACCTGTTCATTTGGCACATTAATCATAACAGAGGATCAGGCTGGTCACAGTACTTTTTCCATCATTGTGGTATTTGAGCAACTTGCTGTCATGTGTGAATTGCTTTTCCAATATTTAGGCAGTGAGGGCAGTGAGATTCTCTTTACATTAAGAGAGAATAGCAGCATAGAGAGAATCAAATACTTCTATGTCTGTGTAATGAGTAACACTGAAATCAGCAGCCTCCTCACAGGAGTCAAGTTAAGTGTTCAGAGGAGTATTTGAAGAAATCAGAGTAGAACAACTACAGGAACATAAAAATGCTTTGAACAGATGGGAAAGGGATCTCCAGAGTCACATGCCAGCACTTCCAAAGCTCTGCAGCCAAATGGGAGGAGATTGTACTTAGAAAACTACTTTAGAGGAGATGGACAATAGGAGATACACCCCAGCTAGAGTGTCATTAACTGTCCTTTTGAAAGCTTTAAAACCATGGTTAGTACTTTGATTGAAATGTACTTTGGAATGACTTAATCTGCACTAAAAATGAGACTGCTTATTGATCCTCCTTTTTGTGTTTGTTTTGGGAAGCATGGGTAACATGGAGATCTTGTTGGCACTTTTAAGATCTGTAACACTTTTTTACTTTAGTTTTTGTTCCCTTTGGAAGCCTTAAAGCACGTAACTCTTAGTTGTGTTCTGCAGGTGTCACAAGCTTAGGAGAAGTAGATATTTGCAGAATACTAACTGTAGGAAATAAATAACTGAATTATGGTCTCTCTCAAAGCCTGAGACTATCCTACTTCTGTTGCTCTTTTGCCAGGAGGAAATCTCCACCATAAGTGTCAGTCATCTTTGCCTGTCAAAAACACTAGGTCACCAGGCTTCATCTTCTGCCATAGTTGTGATTTATAAAAGGGAGCTGTGCCTAGCTGAGCAGGCTTTTATTTTGGGTCAGATTGCTGAACTTTGCACAGTTCTTGCCTGGCAATGAGTGGCTGTTTGAGCCCTGCCTCAGAGCAGTGCCCTTCCACTATTCCAGTTTCATGGTTTCACTGATACCCATAATACAGCTGCTCTCACACAGGATGTGAATGTGAAGAAAATTATTTAACATTGTAAAATGTTCCAGGGATTCAGCCTGGCAGTATGAAACCTTTCCTCATTTCTCCTCGAATGGATGCAAAATACGTAGGAGACAGTAAGAGTTTTTCCTAATTATTGACAACACAGGATAAATTCTATTCATGGGCAAATGTATAATTTCCTTACACTGCTATCAGTGACAACATCTTTAGGAATAGGATGTCTACTTCTGTAAGGAGCTTATGAGGAAGCAAAGGCAAGAGCAGCCAGGTGATGGCTTGTTTCTATTTAGCAGCTGTCACAGGTAGACTCAAGTATCTGTATTATGTGTCACCTGATGGACAGGCAGCAAATTTGTTTTCTAGGCAGCACAGAAGTTTTATTATTCTCTGGGAACACTGGTAATTGTTTTGAACATGGAATGTGGCATCTTACATTTCATATTAATGCCCAAGTAGCTTTCTGAAGAGAAGGCTCCCACAGCTGCCTGCTCAGCTTGTGGCAGCCTGAAAGGAAGGTATTTTAGTCATGAGGAGGAGAGACTTTAGAAGGGCTGTATGCATGATCTGATCTGATCTGAAATATATAATATACATAATATATATGGCATTTAAATAACTTATGTGGGTTGTTAGAAACTGCCGTCACGTACAGAGGGGAGACACCTGAAAGAATGAAAAGGCTGTAGCCTAATTTTAAAATACAACATTAAGACAGAAGTGAAAACTGCAGTGAAGACTGTCATGAGCATGGATAATATATAATGATGTACTTGTATGTGAGCTTTGGCTGTTGTCAGACCCTGAGGAAGTCCCATCTGTTACAGCCATTCTAGAGACTTCTGTGCCAGTGCATGTAAATTCTCTTTATCTTTAGTGCCCATGGTTGATATTTAGCAGTACTGGGGCATTATGAATATCAAAGGTGCAGCAAATACTTTACATATTTCCTCACAGAGTTAAACCAGCCCAAACTCTGTGTTCTGCCACAGTAGTATGACCCAGCTGATGTGAGTAGCATGGGTATTACAGTGAAAGATAGCACATAGCTCCTTATTTCTGGGTTACCAGAAAATGATCTATTATGCCCTGCAATCTACTGCCAGACAATCTGGGACAACAAGGCACATAACATCATTTTGATATTTTGAGAAATGGGGACAAAAGAATTAGAACATTCTTGTTGGTTGCCTTAAAAATTTCTTCATGACAGCAAGCAGTAGGGAAAAATTTCCAACTTTTTCAATGGCATTTTTTTAAAAGAAAAAAAGACACTTTATCAACATCTTTAAGACTAAATGCAGCTGTATAAAAAATAAATTGAAAAAGGTATTCTGAGCCTTCTAGCAATAAAACCAAATTATTCCATTTCCCTCAGCAGTATAATTTACTGCAAAGACAATGATGATGAAATTTAGATAAGCTTTTAAATTGTATTTAGTGATAACAGGAATTTAGTGTCTGTTTTAATGGTAATGCGTATCCCAGCTTTCTAAAATGAAATTAACTATAGACTTTGAATCCAAAAAAGAGTGGAGAGCTTTAATAAGCTGTGTATTGGGTACTTAGTGTGGAAGAGTGTACATTTATACTCTTAAATATAACTATGCTTACACAATGAAAATACTCTTAAGTTAGTATTTGATCCCTAGGGGAGGAGACTGGGCAAGAGGGAAATTTTACTTGCTTACCAAATCAGACTAATGCTACAGTATAGAAAACTGCAACTCCGGAAGTTCTGACACTGTGACAGTTACAACAGGGCATATAATTTCTCTGGTGAATTTTCTTGCTCTTTTAATTTACAAAATTGCTCTGAATTAGAATCTCTTTTCTTTTCAATATGAGGATTATTGATAATATGACTACCTGTGTGTATTCAAACTTTGAGCTATTATTTGAATGCATTTGGCACAATATGTTGTATGTAATGCCTGCTTCTGGTTGGAGGAAAGCAGAGAAATTCTGTGTTCAAATATGTGCATCAGCATATTTTCCGTTTGTTTTTAAACAGTATTCATACGTTTGATTTTTAAATTGTTTTTTCATGAACACTGGGTTATGAAAAGTTGATTCCTCAGACTTTCTTTCTGCAAAACACACTCAGTAGTGATGTGTGGCCAGTCTGGCTTAATCTGAAAACAAGTAAGGATGTTTTATGCACACATGGCTGTGAACCATTTGACCATAAAAGCTGCTCAGCAAAAGGGTTGTGCTGGTACCTCAGCCCTATGGCTTCTGAAGACATCTTGTTGCAGGGCTTACTGCTAATGGCATGACTCTCATTATTAAATTATTCAGGAAATTCTTACTGAAGCACTACTTTTCAGCTGTGATCATGACATAGTTTGACACCTAGTTAGAAGTAAAGTTTCTTTGATGGATAATTGAGTGTTGAACTCAGAGAGTAGATTTGTAAATCACACAAATACGGTTGATAAGTTTGCAAGTTGATAAGTTTGCAGTATCTCAATTGCTTTTAAGGTCACAGTTCTTCACATCATTTTGGTTGGAAAAGACCTTCATCATCATAGAGTCCAACCAGCAACCTGACATTGCCAAGTCCACCACTGAATCATATCCCTAAGTGCCACATCTGCACATCCTTAAAATCCCTCCAGGGATGGTGACTCCACCACTGGGCAGCCTGTGCCAGGGCCTGACAACCCTTTCTGGGAAGAAATTCTTAATGTTGTGCAAGAAGTTAGCTGATGCATGCCTTGGAGAAAAAGAAAAACAGAATTAAGAAGATCAGGGCCTTCTGGAGAATTTGGCTGAGAATTTCTGACCACTGTAGGACTTCCAAGGCAAGGTAAGAAAAACCCTAAAAAAGGAAGCTTGGACTCCATGTGGCTATGTGTGTGTGTGTGATGATGGCTTTGCAGGGATGGGGGCTAACATTATCTTTATTTCAGTAGCTGGTTTGGGGCTTCATTTTGGTTTTTCCAGCTATCAGGGTGCTCCTTGCAATACACGTCTTGCTACCACTACATCAGATTTCATGCTGAGGGAGGGGAAAACCCTGATGATGGCAATAACCTATTTTCACTCCTCAGTTAGGGATAAGGCTGAAGTTTCAGCTGCTCTGGCTGGTTTTTGTCCTGTCCTGTGCTCACCAAACACCAGGGAGGTCCAGATATGGGGCTTAAGGTCTTCTCTGTACTCTCTGCATTTCCTTTGGCTGTGTCAGGTTGAGCAGAGGGCTAAGGCACCCCAAAATTTAATTAAGCTTTGGAGCTGCAAGAGAAAAAAAGGCAGAATATTTCACAATTTTGCAATCACTGGTGAAATTCAAACTACTGAGAGGATAGCAAGGTGGTTAGAAGATGAAAATCCAGCACTGATGTGGCTTAATGTGATTTTTTACAAGCCAAGTAAAGACACTGATCTCAAACAGCATGATGTTAAATGATCCCATACCCTTTTGTTAGCTGGAGTTTCATAAGTGACCAAGTCAGCAGACCAAAGAAACCAGTCTGCTCTGTCACTTCTAATATAGCAAATATGTATAACTTCTTTTTTTCTCTTGGTGAGCAATAAAAACTGTATGAGATTGCAAAAGGTTTATGTATGTTTTATAGTAGGAGCAACCATTAGAGTAAAACTACATTGTTTCCCTCTTTCATGCTTCCTTTCTGCTTTCAGACCACATTCCCAGTGAAGTCAAGCAGGAACTTCTTCAGTTTCTGCAAATGTCTCAGTGAAACAAATTAGCAGCACAATTATGTATATATATGGTGGCATTAAGCTGATCACAAATGTTATAAATCACCCAGTATTCCCAAACAGGAGGAATAAATTTTCCATTCATATTCCCTAATCGAGGAGGAAACCCAGCATACAATTTTTTGAAGGCTTGAGTTTTCCAGGTCTGACTCCACTGGGTGTGTTCCACCACTGATTCATTCCATCTTATTTTCAGGACATGTTTAGCAATATACAATCCTGTTCTGAAAATGCTCTAGGGGCACAAGCCCTGTTGTCCCTAGATGGTATAAGATGGTTCAAATGAAGTTTATACTTAGTTACAGTCACTGCCATTGTGTTTGACTGGTAGAAAAGAGTAGTTTAATCCCTGTTAATGGGTTGGTTGTGTGTGTGTTTCTTTTGGTTTTGAAAGGAACAGTAAAATGATTTGCAAAACGTTAGGGCCTTCCTATCCTCTGTGCACATCTTTTCTTTAAGCAGATGTTGGCCTCAAATGGACCTCTCAGATTAGAAAATTTACTGTGTTGTTGTGAAGTGTAGCCATAATTTGTTAATAGGTAATTTTCCAGTTCCCAGTACTTCTGGAAGGCTGGTAGGACTCTGCTGCCTAGAAATCTCCTTCCAACTGTCATTGCTTTGCTTCCTGCAGTGCAGATGGACTCCTGCCCTCCTTGAAGTTAGTGTCAATCTATTGTCTTTAAAGTAATAGCAAAAGATAACAATTTTGAGTTAGGGAAGAATCAGATGTGGAGGAATGTGTGATCATGTAAAACATACACTAGTTAAGTGCAAGCCACCTTCTGATTCAAAAAAATCAAAAAAGGATTTTCTGCTAAAACACACAAGCAAAAGGCTCAAGAATTGGCTGCACCATTGACTCAAAGGTTTTATGTTATGTAAATCAATCCCCTTACGAAGCTATAAATGTTACATTGCTCTAAATTAGCTGAGGATGAGGATATCCTCAAAACTAGGTGAGGATCTCTTTGTCCTCAGCCTTCTGACTGTAGAAATGTTGTTCCTATCATCACAGCAATCTGCTACAGAAAATTAAAAACTACACTAAACTTGAGGCTTTTCCCTATCCCTGAAACAAAGACTGTAGCCATTTACCTTGTCTTTAACATCATAATAGTTACATCTCCCTTTAAATACTAATTAGCAGTTAAGTACTAATTCATATTAGCATTTTCCATCAAAGGTTTAAAATTAAAAATCTGGAAGTAAAAATAACAATGGAAAAATGTTTTCAGGAAGGAATAGTGCTTTCCATCAAATGAAGAATATAGTTTCCACCACTTTTAACTTAAAAGCCATCTTTTTTCATCCAGAAACACTGTCTCCATCAGAGTCTAGTTAGAAAAATGCCCACTGCAAAAAAGGTCTTAGTGTGCTTATTATACTTTTACTTTCAACATCTGAAAATACTGTAAGAGCAAGATCACAGCCCAGTTGGTTATTTTAGACACAGATTTCTTTTCTGTTGAGTAAAGCATTTAAAGATATGTTTGTCTTTCAGGAATTTGCTTGAATTAAGTTGTTATTAAGCATATGCATAAATCTTTTGCTGAATAGGGAGAGATTGCTGCAGCAGGCTTTAAATGAACTAAGAATCAAGCTGATGTAAACAGTGCTAAATTTTAGAGAATTTGAGATGTCCTCTACAATGAGCACCATGAATCCATCTTAATCATGGGAGCTAAAATTTTAATCTCCATTTTTCTTATCTGGAAATTAGAATGCAGGAGGAGGCAGCAATCAGCTCGTGGCATGTATGGTAAGTGGGATGTGATTTTCAGCCAAACACAGATAAGCTGGATTTTTCAATAACAATGCCTACTCCATTCTCATAAGGGGAATATTTTCTGTCTGATTTGAGATTCCCAGCTGATATTAATGAACGCTGTATATGGGCCTTGAGGAAAAAGCATGAGCCAAGGTAATCTGGTTCTGCAAAGTGGCCACTCCATAATGAAACTTCTTATATTTCTGAGTTAATGGGCCAAATGCCCTCCCACTGACTTCAGTGATGAACCTGGCCCATTATTCCTAAGTTCTACTGACTGCACATGTTGTTACTTGACTGTTATATGGCTGAAACAGGCTGCTGAGCACGATTATATGGAGGGTGTGCAGAGAGGACCATGACAGAGACCAGTGTGGCTCATTATGACTGACTGAGGATGAAAATGAAAAAGCCTTGCTGTGTAATGGGCTGTTCCAATTGAGATCTTGTTTAAAATACATGTCAGAAAGGATAAAGTCTCCAAATCAGCTTTCCAAAGTCATGTTTTGTTTTGTTTTCTGATTTATTTAACTTCAGCTGAGATTTGGAATGAATGATTTTCCAGGATTGACAAGTAATGCTGAGAAGACAGGGAAATACATGTTCCAAAAATAGACATAGCTTTCACGTTTCTATTCAATTAGAAATTTCTGGATTCTGTGAAAACCACAGACTTTGCAGTGATTGATTTTGAAAGTCTTCTGCTGTGACAAAACTGAGTAAAACCAAATTGATAAAATAATAGCATGCCCATTTTTCTTAGACTAATTCCAAAACATTGGATGTAACTTTAAATCTGAGTAGTACTGACTTGGTGATCTGATGTTTTGGTAACTTCAGGATCATCTTATGGTGGCCAATTCATAGGTGAAAAATTCTTATTTTATTCCTCCATAAGTTCTCACTCTTCAAAACATTCTCTTGTTTTATGGCCATTTTCTGGTAGTACAGCCCAGAACTCCAGGGACTACCCCTAATTCATCCTTATCAAGCAATAATGGAGAGGTATAGAAAATGCAGTCATTTGGGTGGTCTTAGGAATGGAGCATAACTGCCATGGAACATAAATTTATTAAGTTTCTTGTTTTGACTTTTTGCATTCTTAAATCTTTTAGTTTCTTCCTCTCTACAGTTCAGATTTTGTTTTTCTGTGTTGCCCCATGTGTTTTCCTGGAAACATGAATCAAGCTGAAACACACTCATGGAGTTTTGTCACCTCCATGTTACCTGCCAGTCTTTATATGACAGTTGTTAGGTACAAGTAACTGTATTTGCAGGAAATGCATGAAACACCAGTGAAGCAGTAATCTATTTGTTTTTAGTTGTTTCATGCACAGATGTATTTCAACACCAAATATCTTTTTCTTGTTCTTTCTATTACCTTGGGAAAAAATTTATTACACCTTCAGTTGTCTTAAATTGTTCTCAAGTCAAGAGCTGGGAGAGGTTGTCATGGTGTCACAAGGAGATGGTCAGTGACATTTTTGAAGTTGGCACATGTGGGAGCTGAATTTCAGAGAGTAGTGATCTTTGTGAAGAGTTGCAACTTTGCTCTTTTAGCTGCCTTTTACTTGCTTGAATAACCGTTCTTTCTGTGAAACTACATAAAGGAATGGTGAAGGAAATTAGATGTAATGACTATAAAAATAAGTGAAGGAGAAAGAGGACATAACATGATTTTAGTGGAACTTATCTGTGACGTGCTGATCTGTTATTTTTCACTGATGTAAAGGTTAAATCCATTAACTGGTGGTCTTCCAGTGAGGACAGAGAGCTGACAAGGCATGAAGGGCTTGGGCCAAGACAACCACGAAATGCTTGATCTTTGAATGCATGACTTTTATTGTCAGCAGCAAAAATGACTTGACTTTCAGATGTTCCCTCTACATGTGAGGAAATGAACATAAATTAATAGCTACAGTAATTTCCTCTGGGTAAATCTGTCTAAATGGTCTTAAATATTAGGATACTGAAAGGCTAATGGCTTCAGTATCTGACATGATGAACATCTACAGCTGTTTGTGAAGCCAAAGGAGTTCTGGGTGCTTGCTGTCTTTGAAAAACAGGTCACAAAACCAACAATGTCTTTACACAGTTCCTGTGTAACTTTCAAGGAAGAAATAATCTTACTAAATGGCTATTTAAGTGATTAAATGGGGCATGTTCTTAATCCTGAGGAATAAGTTTTGAGACAGAGAACCATAACATAAAAATGTTAGTAAATATTCCTGTTGGCATGAAAAGGAGAACATCTGCTAAAGTCACGAGTGGTTTGTTGCCTGAGTTAGCAGTAGGACAGCATACAGCTGATAGCTCTGGCTTGATAAAAGAGCAATGCAGAGTAATGTTTGTCAGGGGAAGTTACTTGAAATCACACTAAAAGTGTTAAAAACATAATAGTTCACATTTATTTTTATGTTCTAATTCTTTAAATTCTACTTTAAAATTCTTTCTGATTTTAATTTATTAATTTAATTCCTTCTTTGATATCTTCAGAAACTGCTGCTAGGATACCTTAACTATTTAGCTCGTGTCCAAACTGAAATATGTGTGCATGAAATGTCCCAATTCGATCTTAAAGAAAATATTTAAGTAAGCATTTGTCTTCTTCTACCCAGAAATGTACATAAAACCATGCAAAACACTGAACAGATCTTCCAAAATCAAGTTTAAAATACATTTAGGGTCTTTCACATATGCTGAGGCAACACTGAGGTTAGCCAGAATACAGAATTTACATTCTTTTAAGCATCCAGTCTGTAAGAAAAGGACTGTTAACTTGTAATCTACTAAACACAACACTGTCTTCATTTCTTCTGTCTACATTAAGATCTAGCACCTTCAACTTAAAAAAATATAAAATAGCAAGTATATGGATAAAGATGGCAATTATTGAAAGCTTGAAGAGGCTTCATACAAGAAAAAAAAAAGAGAGAATGAAATTCCTTTGTGTGAAAATCAAATATGTGTACAAAATAACAAATTCCATAAAGCAGCATAGCTGGTCAGCAGAGCTGGGGAATGTTCAGTGAAAGCCAGAAGTACTATATTTAAATACCAGTTTTACTTTTCTGTTTGCTATTGTATTATTCAAATTGATTTCAATTAGTTCAGACAGTAATTCCATTTAATTAAAGGCTTGCAGTGAATGAGGGCTCAATGTGAAGCAGAGGTGCACACATTCAATGTCTGCTCACACCCATCAATAAAAATGAGATTTTTTATTTGAGAACACCAACTGCAGCTGGAAGAAGCTGTGGTGAAGCAGAAGGAAGGCTTTGTGGTCATTCAGGTGCTCTGATGAGTGCTGGGGAGCAAGGAGGAGGAGGGTGACCACCAGAGTTTACCTTCAGGATTCCAGAGCAGATTAATGAAGACATTAATCTGTAAAAATCTTGGGCTGATTTATGCACATCATGAAGCCAATTATATATTGCCAGCCAACGTGTAACTGTAGAGGTAAAATGGAAGATGTGATCTGGAAGGTCATAGTTCTGTATGATGCTCAAGACAGGCCAAGTCCAGCCCAGTTCTTAAACTACTGTGTAAATGTGTCATTATGCATGTAACCTGAGGAAGAAATGAATTAACTGTTGAAATCAGAACGTCCATATTAGAAATCACAAATTTATCAGAAGAAAAAAACACTCCAACTTTCAGTAGAGAAATATTAGATAATTTATTATTTAATGTGTGGTATGTAATAATAATTTTTGTTTCTATACTGATTTATAGAAGAATTATTTTCTTCAACATCAGCAAGGTAAAAAGGGGAAGTCAGAGAAGACCATTTTTCTGTCTTTTTAATAGCATGAAATTGCAATGAAAGACTTGTTAATTTTTACATAGACTGGAAAAGGAACAGATTTATTTCCTTATCTGTCATTAATTTTAAAAAGGTATTTTATCTTGGGAGTGCAAAGAACCTAGTAAAATTTGACACAAAGTATTTGTATTTAAATGGCTTATTATTTTAAAGGGCACTATAATCTCACATCAGGAGATAATCATACTGGAGAAGTCTATTCAGAGTCACAGGAAAAAAAATCCTTCTTTAATTTATCTTTGTATTGGTTTAAGCTTAATAAGCTGGGTTATTAAGCTGAGAAACCATTTCTGAATAGAAGGGGGAAAACAGTTACTGAAGTATGGAAGCAGAGTTAAAAAATGGGATAAAGATGCCAAAACATCATATCCAAAAAGAGCCTAGGAAGTCTGACTTCTACAGTATTGAAGAGAAAATAGAAATGGATTGGGAATTCAGGGTGAGGCTTTTATGGGCAAGAATGTTTAAGAGAGTAGGGGTTTGAGACCTTACTTGCAGGCAAATATATTCTTCAAACTTATTTAAAAGATTTAATTTGGCCATTAATGTGCTTTTATGGCTTTTAGTAAATGTGCAAAAAACTCTGAGTAAAAGATGCTAACTAATGTGTGCAACTTGATAATTTTCTAAACTTTCTAACAAATATGCAGGATTTGTTTAAATGAAATACTTGGCTGTTTACCTCTTTTATAAGAAGTCTTGAGTTTGGAGTCAGCCACATTATCTTTTTGGTCCTATCTTGACTTCTGTAATTCAAATACATGCATGTTCTGTTTGATTGGAGCTTTAAAAATCTTGTAGTACGTCTAATGCTGAACATACAGTGAAAATTATCAGAATGCTCTGAAACCAGGTCATTAATCTAAAACAATGAGAGGTTAAAAAGTCCTTGAAACTTCCTTTGCTGTGAATCAGAAATAATGGTTTCATCTTAGTTAACAATCTCAGCCTACAAAATGTTAGTTCTCCAGTCTAAGATAATTAATAGTCCTCTTCATGGAAAAAGTTCCCTCGAAACCACAAAGTTGTGTCATACAAGATTAACTCTTGCTATGGTTGTTTTTTTATGCTTTTTGAAGGATTAAATATTACAGACAAAATTTCCTAATATTACATCCCAAGTTACTGTTTTTTAGGCAACTGGTTATAGTTGGGAGTAGTTTCTTTGTCCCAGTTGTCTTAGATCTTATTCAGTTGAGTCTCCTGAAGGTCATTGTAAATTTTTAAAGGTAGAAATCCAAAGATCTAGAAACTGAAAATCTTTTTAGTTATAGGCAGGGCTTTGGCAGGACTTAATTATTAAGGTAAAGTTTTAAACATCACAGTTAGAAAACTGAGGGACATGTACTTGTGCTTTTTAATTGTTTCTATCAGTATTTACAAAATAACTGAAGGATGCCAAATTTCTCTTGCACGTTAGGTTTGACAAAGAAATATATGCAATTCAATTTGATCATACTTTTTTAAATTTGATGAAGGCAGTGTTAATTAAATGCCAGTAAAAATACGGATGCAGAATTATGCTTCATGCAAAGCAACTCTCAGCTATTGCTACTGATGTAATTTTCATTTGCACTTTTTGCACAGTGGTCATTGGATTCAATGTTGAGTTTTGAATTAGAGCGTAAAAATGAATAAAATACTTTTTACTGCTTTCTTTGGGGGGGGGGTTGTATTTTTTTTTCTAGCTGTTGTTTTTGTTTCCAAGTTTTAATTGTAAAAGATGATGTAGATGGAGATTTTCTTCTTAGCACTGCTGTCCTATTTTCCCATGATATCCCCTGGGGATCTAACATGAGTTTAAGTAAGTCCATTTTTTCTCGACTGACAGAACAAATGTTCAGATGCTTTAAAATTTAAAGAGCAAAATGTAGGGAAGGGCAAATCATCTTAGAAGAAGTAAGAAATTCTCATTCAAATCAAACAGCCTTATTTTTGTTTGTTTGCTTACTTGCTTCTGGGTTGGTTTTGTTTGCTTTTAATTTCCTATAACGATGTTACATTTTGAGAGCTGGGCACTCCCACTATCCTTATATCTGAAAGTAAAGACTTCCATGTAACACCAAGGACTTTCAACCAGTAGGGAGAAATATGTGCAAACTTTGCCAGCAAATGCATCTATGTGCATAAGACCTTTTGCATGAAAATTATTTTCATGGCACACCGTTTAATGTTTATGAATATTTATGAGGTAATAGTTGCTCTGTGTATATTAAAGAATATTATCCTTTTCAAGGAGATTTCTTGTTTAAAAAGAGCCATCTGAGATCTACTGTAGAAAGTTTTGTAACTACACAAAGCAGTTTGGAAAGTCCAAAAGTGGGTTGCTAAAGATACATGTATTTTCTGTTCTATTTACTTTGAAATTACTTACACTGAAAAAAATATGAGAGTTGCTGTTGAAGTTCAGCATTGCATTGTGCCTTAAGGGTTCACTTCTTCAAGTGGTCTAAATTTTGTGTTCTTGCATGGCCTAAAATCTGTATTCTTGAATGAAATTCATATTCTAACATGAATTCATATTCATTTGATATGAATATCAAATTCATATTCTAACATGAACTTTGCACTAAGTGTCATTATTGGTTTGCAACTGGAGTTGTTCGGGTTTGAGGAGAAAAAGACTCAAAGATACGACCTTTTTTGGATGACATTTTACAGAGTACTGGTCCTAATTTTGTTGTGGCCACCAGGGTGGTTCTGTGCTTCCCGCGTCTCCAAATCCTTCCAGTGGCTCTGCAAAGGATCCTAGTTAGGGATGAGCATTTACCTAAAGGAGTTGCTGGAGATTCAGCCCATGCATTGAAAGTGTGTGTTGTCTTTGGGGTTACCTGCCGAGGAGTAGCTGCCCCTCGGGTGCAACTTCTGGAAGATCGTGTCTGGGAAGAGTGGAGAAGCAGCTGGAAGTGCATGAGGTGGGAAAGTCGCGCGCGTGGCCTCCATCTTCCCTCTGTTTCTCCCCACGGCGCCATCTTGGATTCCCCCTCAGCTTGAGATTTATGGTCCCAGCACCCACCCCACGGCTGGGTCTCCTCACGGGCCGAACCTGACAGCTTCCGTTCCTCTAGGAGATCAATGTGGCCGCAGAACTTTTCCGATTTCTCCTGTTGACGGCGATACTCATCCCCGCAGGCTGCAGAGTTAGCTGTTGGGGGGTTCTGCAGCCCGGGTTGCCAGACAGAGCTTCTCGGCTGCTCCGTGCCAGCCCCTCGGCCTGCAGCGCCTCATGGCTCCGAGGAGGGACGAGGTGACCGCGTTTGGACCTCTCAGGAGGGGGACGGGACTGTGTGCTGGTAGTCAGAGGAGCGAGATTAAAAACTAGAAGAAAACCCCAAAAACACCGAGAATGGGGGGACCTGCGCTGGCTGAGGCAACTGAGGTGCCGGACAGCCCTCTAAGCTACGGGGATGGACCCCGCCCCAACCAAAAGGCAAGGATCGCCCTGGGGTTGCCGCGGGGTCGCTGAGGTAACCGGGGGCGTTGGGGCAGCCCTGGGGCCGCCTTTTTTTTTTTCCTCGTCACGGAGCGACTCGCTCAGTAGCACCATCCCCTCCGTGGGTACAGACGGTAAGCGCGTCTGCGAGCACCGAGAGCGGGGCGGGGAGGGAGGGAGGAGGGAGGCCGCCCCGGGTGGCGAGGCGGGCGCTGCCTGAGCACGGGGGGCGGCTCCCCGGCCTGTCCCCTCCACCTCCTCGCCCGCCCGCCCCGGGAAACGCGGTCCCGGCGGAGGTGGCGGCTGCCAGGCGAGAAGGGAACGCTGTCCCCGCAGCCCTCTCACGGCTTCCCGCCCCGTCCCGCCACAGGTAGGCACGGCCCCGTGAGGGGGAAATGTCGGAGGGGGCTGCTGAGGCGAGGGCCGCGACCCCCGGAGTTGCCCCGCGGAGTGTGTGGGGGCTATCGCTCTGCTGGCGGCGGTCCGGGGGCTCATTCCCCCTTCCTCGGAGGCAGGTAAAGGGGGACTGGGATGGGGGGAAGCTTCGTGCACGGGAACCCCCCTCGGGAGCCCGCGAAGCTGAGCTGCTCCTCGTCCGCCCCTTGTCGAGGAGTTTCCATAGCTCGGCGGGGTGTGCAGGGGCAGAAGGTGAGGCGAGGCTGGAAGGTTCCTTCCCGCCCTGGCTGCTGTCTGGGGGTGTCGGCGGTGAGGCGGCACTTTTGGGGCTGCAGAGGGTGGGGGTGAAGGGGGTGGAGGCGGCGAGGCGGCACTTTAGGGGCTGGGGAGGGTGGCGGGGAAGGGGAAGGCTGTGTGGCAGTGAGGAGAAGGCGAAGGGGAGGGTGCGCTGTGGGCTGGACAGGGCAGGTGCTGGGGTGGACCCGGTTCTGAAATAGTGGAAGGGCTGGTAGACTGGGGGGGTCCAAGTGCATCCTGACTTCATTGCATAAGGGAAGGCAGAAGTGAGGGAGGAAGTTGGGAATGCTAAATTCTTGCTCGAAGCAGAGCGATCTTCCCGCACAGTGTCTGTAGGACTGAGGAGCAGGATGAGGTAGGAGAGGGGAAAAGGGTTTAGAGTTACTTTTACTAAGGTTATTTTACTAATAGTGGGAAAATGCTTCCCGAGGGCCTCAGGAGTAGATAAAGCGGTGGGAAATGCAGTCAGCTGTTGGCATGCTTGGTCTAAAACACCTGTGTAAGTAGGCTTGGCTCTTTAACACAAGAGAAGTCACAAAACCTCCATGCAAAGGACTGAATGTTTTTACACCCTTTTTTTTTTAAAAAAAAAAAAAATCCTTTTTTTTAGGTTTTTTTTTCTTTCCTTCTTTCCTCTGGTCTTGGCTCTGTTGATCTCTTCCCAGAATAACCTGCCTTGTTGAAGGGAGTCTCTGTCAGAGAAAAAAAAGTCCTCAGAAACAAACACTATCTTTGTTTAAAGCTATTTGTGGATCAAGGTTGTGAATTAAATGTGAACTAGCGTAGCTCTTCTTTGCTTATATTAAAATCACAATAACATTAATCAGTCTTGGGAAGTAAGTAGGCTGAAATGCAGTTGAGCAGTGTGAGAGTTTAATGTAGGTTTTACAGTACCTCATCTCTCTGGTGAATAAATACATAATTAGTGTTAGGATTTTTTGTGATTCTTCTCTTTTATTTGAAGAAGTACTTCAGGGTAGGGATTATAACTAATAACACTTTTAATTTTTCCCCCTTTCCGCCCCGAGGTCTTTGGATGTTTGTATTTGTTGTGGTATACTGTGTGCTTTATTGGTACAGAATGTTATTTTAAAACCTGTTGTGTGTTGGTTGAGTGGATTAGATTTCTTGTGCACCTCTCTGAAACAGGCTTGTGGTTGCCTAATTGCCCATGATTGTGAAGAATGAGAATCAATAAACAAACAACGTCCTCCTTCTAGTCTTCTGTACCTTTTATAATATATTTGTACTACCAAGCACAGAGTGGCCTTAATCTGCTTGTCATTGTGAAACAAATAATAGGGAATAGCACATAGCACTCTTATACCTGAGGGAGAACATAGACAAAGCAGCAGTGGCTGTTGTTTTGTTTGCCTGGAGCATGGTCTTCGAGGTCAGTAAGATGCTGATGAACCCCCCACCTCCTGTGTGCAGTGGGTAACTGGGAGGATATTTACATCTACTAGCTTAGATGTAATAAAAGACATCAATAAAAGGAGTTAGTATGGATCCACCCTTTCCAAGTTTCTGTTCTGTTTAGAAGCTGCAGCTACAATTAGTCAACTGGAGTACCTGTTAAATATTTGAGACTTGCTGGCTAGGATGGTAAGATTTTTTGGGGGCTTGGACACGTATGTGAGTGGAAGCTAGCAGGTCCTCTGAGATGTCGTGAATTTTAAACACACACACTATATGCGTTTCATAATTCCAAGACACTGAAATCCCAGCTGTCCTCCTGGTTGTCATAGGACATTATTTTGCCCATATAATCGATATTAAAAATCCAAGGACTACAGTTAGGCCAAATATGTTAATCCTCAGAAATCAAATGAGAGCACAATCCCCAAAAAGAGCAAAAGGAAATGGAGATGTTGGAGCATTCAGTTCCTTGGAGGAGGTTAGCAGGTTAGTCTGATACCAGTTAGGAGAAGCACTCCTGGTCTTGGGGAAGGAGGTAAAATGGTCTGAAAAGGCCCTTGCAAAATAGGGGCCACACTTCTCATTCCCAAATTTTACTGCCCATGTAATCTTACATATATTACGTATAAGCAACACACATTTGTGAAGATTTTCTGCAGTGCCTCCAAACTACAGTGCAGTTTTGTTGTTCCTTTTCTAGCTACAGCTGGTCTGATGGTTTAGAGAAATTCAGGTGGAAAAAGTAGCAGCTGAAATTCGGTAGCCAGGATTAAAGACTGGCCAAATGCAGCATTATTCCTGTGTACTTTTTCCAGGTGTTTTGCTGTAAACTATAATTAAAAAGCCCCTGAAGGTACAGCTGAGAGTCAGGGCCAGGTGACATTCATTGCATTAATTCTGACGAGGTCTTTCGGTAGGCTTTGTTTTATCCCACAGAACTCATGCTTTCCACTGCTCTTAGGTCTGTTAGGTCCAGAATTTTTTTTTTTTTTTAAATTTCTTCAGGTTGATGATAATCTACATCTCAGCTTTTCACCTTTTCCCCTACTTGTGCTTCTCTGTCTCTCAGGTGAGGTTATTTAAGCTTTTTGTGTTCCTTTAGCTTAAGAATTTTGCAGATGCTGTAAGCCCTGGGTTACTTCTGAGCTCCCCCACTCAGAAGCAGCCCTGGCGCTCTTGCTGTGGGCTGCTGGTAGCCACAGAACGTTTTGAGTATTTTGTCTCAGAAATAGTACATCTCCTTGCACTGTGTGGATGGTCCTGCAGCTTTAGCCCTTGAGGATGTTCCTCAGGTAAGGTGTCTGTAAGGTATCTGGGATGCAAGGAAGGTGGAGGGCTGGGAGAGGTGGGGCTCCTTTTGCAGCCCAGAAAAGAGCAGTCCAGAGCAAGTGAATTATGCAAGAGACTCCCAAATGGCTTGGTCAAATTTCTTTCTTAAGTTTCATTGGCAGACTTCAATTTCAGGGCTTCTGAGGTCAGAGTGTTATGGTGGGGAGTCTGATGATTGTTCACTGTGTAACAGAACTGTGAGTTTCTAGAGAAGCTCCTCAGAGCCTCAGCATGACGTAGGTCTTCCCATCAAACTAGTTTTCCATTAATTAAAAAAGTATGCACCCTAGATAGTGTGAACTCTGTGGATGGTTGAGACAAGTTATTTGTCTTCAGCCTGTTAGTACTTTCTTTTTTTTTGACTTTTGCTTATTTCTTCTGTGTCAATTATTCATGTCTCTTGCATGTCTGAAACATCTTTGCTGAAAGCTACAAGGAGGATCATGGCTGTATTTTCTAACTCCTCAATCTTGTCCTAATCAAAAATGTAAATACATGCATAATGATCTGCTTGCCATTAACTTCAGGAAAACACCATCATGCTAAAATCAGTGTTTTTTGGAATCTAATTTTCCTGTCTGCCTGAGAAGTAACACCTGGAATTCACAAACCAAAGATTTTGAAAATACAAACTACTTTCAGCACTGGTGTTTACTTTCTGCATTTTTCAGTTCAGCTGGGGAGGAGCAACAGTTGAAACATACAGTGCTTTTTCTAACCAGTTTCTCTCTTCAGTCTTTGTACTTCAATCAAAAGCTTTGTTGCTTTTTTTTTTATTTATTTTATTTTAAAATGAAAAAACTTGGCATGGTGTTATACTCCCACTCAGTTTGCTATCACTGATTTTATTGTCATCAAGTATGAACACAGCATTGAACAGATGGCAGAAATTTCAGGGAAAAGAGCTTTACCTGTGGACAAGGACTTGCAGATTTTTGGGAATACAAGGGAAGCCAGGGGAAAAGAATGTCTTTGGAGACAGGGTAGCAGTGTAGCTGACCCGGGACTTCAGTTTCCCCAGCACGAAGCTTTGTGTATGAACTGAAAGATCAGGCTGTGAGTCTCTGTATGAAGCAATCAGTAGACAAGGATACGACACAGGCACTTTGCCAGCAGTTTGCACAAGTGTTTTTGCTTCATGTCAGAGATGCTGAGAAGAAAAACTCCTGAGTTCTTGCTTGGCTGGGGAGGTGATTGTCACTGACAGTTCAGAGATGTTGAGTATGTGTATTAGTCAGAGTCATTCTGTCTTTAAGAAAAAACAGATGAGATTTAATTAATGTTAAAAACCTAGGGTCTGAAATGAGCCCTTTGCACGCATCGTTTGCCCACAATTCAGGTCTTGTTTTAATAGGCTGCCTTCAAGTCTGTGAGTCTGGAAGGAAGCACGGGGTTGTTGTGCCTTGGTGGATAGATAGGGCTATCCCTATCTAAAAGTGCTCACAGTTTTTGAAAATAGGATTATCAGCAGTACTGCAAATACCATATGCTGTTGGAGTGTGTTACGCTGCTGGTTAGCAGTGTGCATCCTGAACCCCTTAAGAGCCAACAGACAGTGCCACTTTTAGTGATGATTCAATATAGCAGCTTTAACATGCCTTTCAGGAAGGAAGGGAAAACAGTGTACAGCACTTCTGTTGATACGTTTAGAGAAATACTTGTGAATGGAGAAATAAAACATAAGGCAAACTGTGGATCAGATTTAAGTTGAAATTAAGTTTGGAAAAGCATTTTGATTTTCTTTACTATGACACGTTTAACATATGGCTCTATCTTATGGGTGAGATATGGGAGCTGTAGTTCATGCTTAACATGGTTTGTAATAAATTGCTGTATTAGAATTAAAGAGTGTCCCTTGCTTAAAAAAAAACCCAAACAAACCCTGTTTTTTTTTTTTTTTTTTCCAGAAAATAGCACAGTTTTTAGAAACCAGCTAGGCTGGGTCTTTTTGATGAAAAGAAGAGTAGGAGAGGAGTGCAGCCATGTTCACTCATGAGCACTTACTCTTTCTGTATGTAGAGGTCTCTTGTGGCATATGGGGAAGTGTGCCTTGTGCTCAGCAGCATGAGCTCTGAGCATCTCAGTAGCTATGCATGGTTGAGCAATAGGATGCTTAATGAGAGGATGCTGAAGGATGCAATAAGTGTTGTGCCAACACCTTCACAGAGGCACCAGAGACCCTGCCTTTACAATTAAATAAAATAGGCCAGTGGCTGTTGTCTGTCTCCCGAGGCCAAAAGGCACAGCACAAACTCCCTCCTACACACCTGAGCAGTGACCAGACTGTCCATTGGGAATGGAGTTTGGGGTCTCTGAGAGCTCAAGTTGTGCTTGTGCCATCACTCTCTGGGACCCCAGGGTGAGCAGACAAAAAAAATTGCTCATGAGAGTGCAAGCAAGTAAGCAGCACCAATGGTCTCTGGCCTATTTTGTAGCCGTAATGTTCAGAACCTATGGCATCATTCTTCTGAAATTGTTATTGCACTGTGATGTAGAAGGGGTGTCATAAATAATTAAACCATTTTATTCCTGTGTTTGGATTCTAAATGTCTCTGATTTAGGTTTTCATAACACCGTTTACTGAGCCATGTACACCATCGCTTCCTTGCAATTTCAGATGCGCAGTGCATGTATGTGTTTTGTTTAATTAAACTTTACTAACAAAATATCAGCAGAGTGAGCACTTGAGAAAAGTTGAGAATTGCAATGAGGATACAGTCATTAGGGAAGTACAGTTCTGGGACTAGCATATTTCCAATTACAAACAGGATATTTACTCTGAGTAAATTTTAAAAGCAAACCTCAGAAAGTAATTTACACCCTATTTTTATGTTAAACACTGAGACTGTGAAGTTATGAAACCAGCAGTTTAAGCCTGAAGTTTAAGCACCAAAGTATAACAGAAAATAAATTCAACAGTCCTTAATCTGATTATCAAGATACTTCTCCTTTAATTTGTGTTAACACTGCTATATAAATATTTTAAATCATCCAAGCATTCCACCATCATAACTTCTACCTGGGGATGCAAGAAGAGGCTGTGATTTCTCTTGTTCATCTTTTCACATGGTTAACTCTCAGGTAGGGAGATCTGGTTTTGGGTCATTTGTAATAGCTGATGGTCACTGTTGGGTTATATCAACTGGGATGAGGAACAACTAGAGGGAAAAAAAGGATAGGTGAGAAAAAGGAATAAAGAAAACAGATACTAAGGAGGGAAGCAGAGATGTGAGAGAAAGGATGAAGACTATTACAGTTAAGCTGTTGCATTATGTTAATCATAACCAGGGAGAAAGTGCTGACCTTAATGTGGAACATGTAGATAAAAATGAATGGGAATGTCAAAAAGAGAGGTTTTAGAAAAAGTTCTTAAAATGCCAGGTTTTTAATTCTGCTGGTGAAAACTTAATGTCTTCCACCCTGTAAGAAATGTAAAATTCTTCCTCAATTTTAACTTTACTTACTTAAGCTTGGATTTTGGCATTTCTGGTAGAATGTCTGTGCAGTTTCTTCATTAAGCTGTAAAAGTCACAGATAGTAAATTTTGCAGCTGAAAAGTCCGATGTTGTCTTAGGTGTGAAGGACTCAAAAGTTACTTACCCCTTCTTGGGAAACATTTTTAAGTGTCTTTTCTCAGAATTTTTTTAGCAGGAAATCTGGACCTGTCGTCTTGGTAGCTTAAGATGTCATTGACAGTGCCTAATACACTAGCTCCAATCTAATTTTTAAATAAAATGCAGGCTATAACTCAACTAGGCATATCATTGAAGGATTTGAGATAAGACTTCTGGGTACAAAAAGTGTTTTTTGTAATGAGAAAAGCCTGTGCTCAGATCCCATCAACCTGTTTTAAAAAGAGGGCTGATTGCAGAAACTGGGATGTGCAGGAGGCTGTTACTGACTAAGTAATGACCATTTCTCATATCTGTATTTTGAAAGCAGCTTTTCCAGTGAAAGAGAGTGATGTGGGTAGGGTGTGTCACTGGAAAACTGTGTTGCATTTCAGTGAACAGTCACACAGTTTGGTTAAAATTGTGGCATGCTAATGTTTTTCCCGTTTCCCCACTATTTTCAAAATACATATTTTTATATATATTTCAAAACTATTGGAGATGACATGTAGAGATTTCTCCTTCCCCAATTAATTAGTTAAAAAGTGCACCAAGTTCCTCCAGCATATAATACCTCTTAGGAAGCTATGAAACCAGAGGGATTCCCACCTGGGTCGTGCCACGCTGCAGGCAGAGAGGAAGAGTCAGATGCCTGCCACTACCACTCACCTCCTCTCTGGAGAGAAACTTCAAAAGACCTGATCTGCTGAAAAAACAGAGTGTAATAAAACGTGCCACTTGCCAGCCTTCAGGTTACTCCCAGGATGTCCTTACAGCTTTGATAATAGCAGTAAGAGTGAATTTTAGATTGTCAGGATTGGCTCTTTTAGACCAGCTGCTTTCCTGTGAGGCTTCCCATTACCACATGCCATCACTGTAGCAAGTCAGTAGTTTGGCCTGTTAATTTAGTCCAGTGTGTATACATATCTTTAGTCATTATTTCTGAAAATAGATATTTAAGTATGCTTTATGAAACATTACATCCCTCTTAAACAATATCTGTCCAGTTAGACAACATTCTCACATGACATGACTTTGGTGTAGTTTATTGTTACTAGTGTCGTTATTTCACATTACTTTAATAAGACTGCAGAATGAGCCTACCATCAGTGCAGTGGACTGTACAATTTCTGTCTTCTCCAGAAAATGTTCAGATAGGATTTTCTGAAGCATATTTTAGCCTGAAAAACATAAGCAAGAATGTTTTATCCTACTACTGATAGTCCCATGTCCTTTGCTACCCTTTGTTTCTTCCTAGGAATATAGCCAATTATTTTTTTTTTTAACTTTCTCCTTCATTGTTGTCTCTATTTTTTTTTTTTATGTCATGTGATAATTTCCTAGAAGCTGGAATTGCTGTGGGAGCAACAAAAGTTGATGTGGACCTGATGACCTAGTTCATCTTAATTGTTGCCCCTCTCCCATCATGTACTGATAAGCTGTTAGTATTAGGCCTAAAAATGTGGCTCAGCTGTCTCTGCAAGAGTGAGTTTCTCTCTCCTGCCTGAGCTCATAGTGGTGGCTGCTTGGCAGGGATGCCAGACCTGGCTGCTGTATCCCATAGAAGTCTCTATTTGGTGACTCTGTTGGGGAGAGGAGGATATGAGGAGCCTTCCAGGCTTTGCTCACCGTCATCTTCTCTCTAAAATGGGCCTGAAACCTTCTTTGGAAGCCAACAGCCCCAAGAAATTTAATGCTTTTCCCATTTCTCACTTTCAGCCCTGTTAAGTCTGCTTTTGGTCTGTCTGCTCCCTGCTGGAACACACGAGCCCAGGAGGAGGGAGGAGCAGTCTCTAGCTCTTCTTTTTGGGCACCATCAAATGACTCCACTCTCATCCACAAGGTAAGGTCATAGAGAGGGTGAGAGGTTTGCCACCTGAGGGATGAACAATTTCAAGCTCAGCACTAAACATCCCTCCTGGCCTTTCACCCCCACAGCAGTTGTCTCCCACCTGTGGACACTGGTTTTTGCCATTTTCATTCCCTCTGCCAATTTACCAGCCTGTAGTTGAGGTACTATCTATGCTTTGCAAACACCAGAAGCACCACCTGCAAAACAACTGAACCCACCATCTGATAAAAAAGCATAGTAGAAGAAAAACATGCTTTTATTTTATTAAATGCTTCTGCTTTGTGAACCTTAGTGTCAGCATAGTGTTTACCTGGTGGTGAAATCTCTCTAAAACATTTGCGAATGTTTTAATGAAAGGACTTAGCTTTTTACAAATTCTGCTTTTTACTCAGGCCTTTGCACTTTTACAGTCACGTTTGAAAGCCTTAACTTTTTGTTTCATTGTGCATAGAGTTTAGCTTGTCAGGTAGCTGTTTAATGAATGTGCAGAATAAAGCAATGTGAAATTTTTAGACTTCAAAACCTGTGAGAGACATTTGAGGAACAAAATTGTTTATTTTGCTTACTTTGAGATCCTCAGCTAGTGTCAGCAGCTCTGATGGAGTCAGTTATTTCTGCCACCTCAGAGCCAACTTCAAAATCACAAGAAGTGATGCAAAGAGTGGGCACTGTATAGCATCTTTTAAATGCAACATGTAAGAAAATATGTCAAGGTTCCTAAAACAACCATACTACAAAAAACAGTCTAACGTAGTATTTTGCTTTTTTTTGTTTCTCCTTTCTTTATATGGGGAGAAGATAATCAGGTTATTTTTTCCTTCACTCTCTATGAACAATGTCTCGATGGAAAGCAGATTTGCAAAGCATCTAGGGAGCCCCAAAAGTAAATCTGAGTACATTATGGGGAAACTCAGTAGCCTCTTAATTGAAAACATTACATTTCAGGTGTGATTTTCACTGATAACGTTGTGTCTTAAGCTGTTTAAATATTGTTTGCAAATTGAATGAGCGCAAATATCCAATTTGCTAATTACGATGCTAATAGGTCATTAACAACTGATTCTGCTAGCACTTGGTGATGATACTTAATTTGGGTTGCTTACTATTGTGTTTGCATTTGTTGGTAATAATGCAAGATACTCATGCGATTTGTCCTTTGAAGATTTATCTGAAAAATATTGCTATAAGCATAGTCCTTGTTGTTTTCCCCTCAATATTGTTTATTCAATATTATGTTTCCTAGAAATAATCAAGTATTTTATTTTCAAATTCCCTGCAAAATGTATGTTTAGAGAATGTTCTCTGTACTCCTTTCCACTGCCATATTAATTTCTTCCAATTTGTCTGTGATTGGTAATGTTACAATGTACATAATACCAATAAGTATAGTGATAGGACCTGTAGGAGTTGAGATGCTGTGTAGATGGTATCTACTCACACCACGCTGCTGGTGAGGAAGGTGGAGTGGAGGGAGGAGGTGGACAGAGAGACACAGAGAAGATTTGCAGTGCAAGGTGTGGACAAACTTGACCATGGCAGGTGGGCTCCCAAAAGAGTTGGCATCCTGTGGCAGAGTTCCTCAGCTTCACTGTGTGTTTTGAGCTTTTGGGATTCACTTGCTGCTTTGAACACCTTTTATTAGAGGAGGCAGTAAATTATCTACTTGCTTTCTCCAGCCATGTGTAATAGCACAGATTGTTCAGCAAAATTTTGCCCAGGCTTAAAACATTGTAATAAATTTTTCTTATGGGTGCATTGGCTGATTTATACATGTATTTTCATGGCCAAATTTCTCTTGGCCAAGCCTTTTAAAGGCTTGGGAAGAAGCAGAGGAAGACCAGGAAAAAAACAGGTCCAGGACCTTCATTTCACATCTTCATAATGTGACTTCATATCTTTTATTTTGTTATTTCTTTCCTAATATTCTCATTGTTCTTATGAATGCAGTGCATAAAACTGATGTGCAAAATACTGTCTCTCTCGAATGGCAGTAATTAGCTCCGTTTCTACTGCTGTATGTGTAGAGCTGTTTTTGCCCCTGTCACTTCATATTTATCAACTTCATGTCCAATCTGCTGTTTTCTTACCCAGTCATCACTTTCTCCCGCTGCTCCCTGCAGCCAGTTTCTTTCCTCCCTTCAGATTTCTCCTAGACCTTGTTGAATGTTAAGCTGGAAAGCACTGTGAGAGTGATTTAAGTTTAGCTATTTGATACTGCTCTGTGAACAGCCACTGATTCCTTCCCTGTAGGGCATAGGACCCCCAGCTCTTCCTTGAAGGAAGAGCTCTCTCAGGAGTCCCCCAGGAGAGCTCAAAGAGGTCAGGGCTGCTCAGATCTTACTCTGTGTATTATTGCCAGTAGGGGCTTTTACAGCTATTTTGTGCTGCCTGTTTTTATTTATTTCTTTCACATATCCAGAGAAGTATACTCGGTCACCTGGAGATTAAAAAATTGCTTAATGAAAGCTGTATACAGCAGCAAATAATTATTTTTGTATTTCACACCCCAAAATGTGCTCTTCACAGTTCCAGATACTTTTTTTCTTTTAGTTTCTTTTTAAGTCTTGGATTTGTAGCTTAAATCAAGGTGACCAAGAAGCATTAGCTGTGCTTAATTTCTGACAGACACATACCTTGTATATTCACAGGGAGGAAGGAAGTGGTGTTGCTCTCTGAGATTGTATTTGAATCAAAATACTGTTTCTCAGGGTAATGATGACTCAAACTGATGTTAGAACAACCCTATGTATAGGAATATTTGAATTCTCCTAACAGGCTACATGGCCATATAGTGCTTTGGGGCATATTAACATTTATTATTTTTGCATGGAAGGTCAGTTCCCCTTATCTACAAATTTGTAGATCTGGTTTAGTGATCTGCACTAGCTGAGTGTCTTCCTTTATGTATATATGTGACTTTTCAGTAACTACTTTTTGGGGATAAATTTTCTTTGGATTCTATTACTTCACAGTATTTATGGGGGTTAAACATACAAATTTGTGGAAAACCAAAGTAGGTCATGTGGACAAGACTAATTAAGCTGTATATAGGCAGATGAAACCAGGGAAGGAAACAAGCTGTGAACAGAAGAAACACTCATCAAAAGGCAGTGTGACCTGTATTTGAAAGTTAGGGGAAAATGTATATGCTTGCTTTATTTTTTCACTTTCACTATTCTAGACAGTTCAAAATTTGTAAAAATTGAAGATCCTAAATTACATCCATGTTTTGAGTATGGCTACAGTGCTGAATAAATCTCCAGTGGGAATAATAACTGATGTTCTGTGCATCCTTACAGGAAAATCCAAGCTAATAAGCAAATAGATGCCTGGTGTAGCTTTGTTGATTGCAATATGTTACATAGCAAGGTTTTTATATCTGTGGCTCAGATGCTTTGCACTGATTCAGAGAAGGGACAATATTTTTTTTTTTCTACTTTCCACAAAACCAAAGTCAGCAGACCTTAAATTCAATACTTTGTTAAAAAATGAGCCCAGTTGCTATGTGGGGCATACACAGGCATGTAAGGAGCAAAAATCCAACAAGGCTCACTGGGACAGAGAATGCACTATCTAGGTAAAGGAGGTGCAGCATTGCAGTGGGAAGATGTATGGTGCAAAGCTGCCTGCCAGAACCCAGCACCAGTGCAACAGCCTTACTGCAGAGAGTAAAACCAGTGAGTTGCTGATAAATCTCTCCACAGCTCATGCCTTGGTCCCCCTGATGGTTTGCAAATCCAGGTAACATTGTTGAGATGTGGTGTTTGGTGAGGAGTCAGCACAATGCAGCTGTGTCTCAGGGGTGCTCAGCTGGAGACAGTTGGAGTTAAGTGTCCTTTACCTAAAATTTCTGAGGCTGCCTTAGGGGTTTATCTTTCAGCTGTAATTCTTTTGTCATGAAAATTTCAGTGTATTTCTGGCAAAAGTAAATAAGCGTATCATAATTTGGTTGATTGGCATGGGGTTTATTTGTCTAACTTGAGATCTCCACTGAGATTTGGGTACATCTGTCAATTTTATTCTCCTTTCTCCCATCCCTTTATCAGAGAAGATGTGTTTGCCTGGGGACAGTGACTTCCTGTGGGATGGTTGGTTGTTAATGAGACTCAAAATTGATACCAGGTTGTTTTGAAGCAAGATTGTGATCTTCATGCATTGTTTGCATATGGCTATGCAAAATATGCAAAGACATGGGAATTTGTAAGCTATGGAAAGCTTCTGTTTTGTTCCATTTTTTGTGGTTCCACTTTCATTGAACATAGTTTGTTTGCTGTATTCATAAGGGAAACAAGAGAATCCAATCCTAGAGTAAAATTATTCATTTAAAAGACAATGTATTGTCAGTACAGATGCCTTAGATCTGCTTCCACTCTACACATCTGCTGTGTTAAAACACATAAACATGTTATAATATAAATGAGCCTAATCTTGTTGACTACTTTGTGACATGTGTGGAGATAATCCTATTTAGGCAGCTTAAAAAATTCACAGGAATGCTTTGCTACTTACTATATGTACGTGATACTTTTAAGCCTCATTCACTGTAAACTGCCCTGCATGCTTGGAGGCTCATGTTTTCTTGTGTTTTTATTTCCTCATCTGGTTCCCTTCAAGCTTACCACATTTCACAAGTAAATCCAAAGGATGGATTAGAATGCTATTTCCCAGATCCTGTGAAACTGAGTGATGGCATTTGGGAAGGTAAACTGTCTCCAGGAGTCTGCCTAAGGTCTACTACAAGGCAGGGCTCACAGGCTGCTCATTTAAAGGGCATTTTCACTGTACCGTGCTCATGGAATGAGAAAAACGCGTCCCTGGTGATCTGGGATAAGCTGAACAACTTGTATTTTGACAAGCACCATATGTAATTTTTAAGTTCTATGTGTTTTTTCACTTTTTCTTGTTTGTTTTCCTTATAGTTTTCTCCATGAAGAGACTGTGCTCTGTCAGGTTAATTAGTCCGATTAATTTCTCGAGATCATGCAGCAACAGCTCTTAACCTTTTTTGCTTGTTAGATGCATGGTGATTTGCTTGCTAAACCTTAACAAAATTTTAAATTAGCACAAACATTTTCTTTATTACTGGCATGGCTGTCATAGTATTTTTAGTAAGTATGGTTTAATCTTCCATGACAGGTTGATCAAAGTATCTGAAATTGCTGCATCTTGCATTTCTGTTTTCTTTAAATACTGCTAGCACAATATATAATTTTTTTTCTGATGGCAAACTGAATGGAACGGGAATGGATTGGCCTCTGTGTTCACCATTGGAATTGCAGGAAAGAACAGGGAGTTGAATATTTCATTTCTGAGCAGGTTGCTGCTGCTTGCACAGGTCAGCTCTGGTTTCTCTTCCTTTTACTACTCCGTCTTTCATCTCTCTTCACTTACCATCCAGGAAAGTTAATAAATTCCTGTCTTTTACTAAAATTCCTGCCTTAAGAAAACTATTAAGTAACAGGCTGCACCCACCCTCAGTGATTTGTGATTCATTACTGGGGGGAATAATCTCCCTCATGTTGTCAAAATGGTTAACAAGTGTTTCCACAACGCAGCAATGATTGTCTAGATGGTACGTGTAAATAAAATGGAGCCATCTGGACTGCCAGAAGCATGGGAAATACAGCCCTCTGCCAGTTTGAGTTAGATTAAGGCTGTTTTTTCCTTGTAGTTAATCATAATCTGTGAATTTCTTTTGCTTCTTGAAATTATTTTTTTTCTTTTTGGTCAAGAGCTTGAAACATTTAGAACCCTTTGAATGTGCTGGAGCCTGAGAAACAAGCAGCCCACTTCCATTTTGGTAAATACTGCTATAGGCTTTCCTTTTGGTTTAGACTAAAAATCCAGTTAGAGGTACAGATAGAAAATGGATACAAGTCTTTTGGTGCAGCTGGGTTTCAAAGTTGTCCAGCTTCCCATGGAAAGAGGAGGAGAAACTTTGCAGTGCAAAATTTAGGATTGACTTCATTGAGTTGGGCAGATCTGATGAGTTACATGAAAAATTACATCCAAGGTGAGTACCTTCTGGCATTTCAAAAAGCCTATATTATTTATTAGTTACCATGGGTTTTGCAGTATTCGGGAAATGAAATAATTATGAGCCATGAACTGAGGGTGACACATTTTTCTTTCATCACTGATTGCTTCTAATTTGCAGTAATACTTACGACTTTAATTATATTGCCATTTAATGTTTAGATAAGCATAGGAAAGAGATATTTTTCTTTCCATAACTGAACTTTTTTTTTAACCTGTTACAAGCAGGCAACAAAAATGCAGGATCTGATTCTAGTCTTGGTTTCATGATCATAAACTCAGAATTTAAGGTTCTTGGAATTATATTATTCTTTATAAGTTACGGCTTTCCTGGTAACATGAGTCATCTTCAGATGACATTTTGGAATCAAGGTGTTTGATTTTAGAAATTCAGAAAACATAGGCAATGAAAATGTCTGAATGTTTTGCTACTAGTCTATGTGAAACCTATTCCTAGGTTACAGGATTTCACATAGACTAGTAGCAAGAATAGCATAGAATAGCATATAATCCTATGAATAGGTTTCACATAGACTAGTTGCAAGACATCCACATATTTTGGGGGGATGGAAAAGCATTGTTGGCAGTGTACATTTTATCCTTGAGCTTGACTTTAATGCTCAGTTTGAGTATTGCATATCTTGCAGTTGTTCTAGTGGTTACAGACCTTCCCTTAATGAAGTGTTAGGTGAAAAAAATGCTTCACATGGTCTCCTATTTGAATTCTCCTCAGCTGATGACATGCTCAGAGGTCTCAAGGATCCTTATAAGTTAAACGTTGCTCTGCTTCAGGTGATTGTCAGTGTGTTTGGATTACAACTGCTATTTAAATATCTTACAAGCTCTTCTGATCTTGACTCATCAGTGTTTTCCCCAAAGGGACCTTTTTAATGAAGGTTACATGACACTCAGTAATCTGTTAAGGAAGCCAGCAGCCATGAGTGGTATGCTCTGATTTTGTGGCTGTCCCACTTTAAGAGAGGAGGAGGGAAATCTAGAAAACTGTTACCCTGAGGCTTTCTACTACAGCTCCTGTGCCTGGGAAATCTCTAGTGTAAAGCAGCAGAATGACACGTTGGATTAGAAGTTCTGTAAGACTGTTTGGGTAGCAGCACTGCCCAGTAGCCTGTGGAATTTGGAAAGGATTTTTGCCTGTTACTGTTGTTGTACTATTTAAAGCCTCTGACTATTTGTTTTCTACTTATAAGTGGCAAACATTTGTATAACAGATCTAAATTCTGACTAAATTGGGTTGGCTAGTTACTTTCAGCTCCTTTTGAGGTAGTGAAGTTGGAAGCTTCTCCTACCCTGATAGATTTTTACTTTAACCTAGTCATTTACTTACAGGTTTACCAGTAGGATACTATATTTGAAATTTTTTGGTCTGATCAAAATTCATACATCAAATATGTAGATTCCTGGCTCTTGCTGTCACAAGCTTTTGCTTTATATGCTTATGCTATGGCCCCACACATCCCTTTTGGCTTTGTGGTTATAATCTTTTGGCCACTGGTGCTCAGCTTATGTGGCCATGGAGCAAAGTGTGTCACTGAGTTTCAGCAAAGAATTTGCATATGCTCTTAACTTCACCCATGCATTATTCCTTCTGCATTATGCATGGGCAAGGTGTTAAGAGAGCTGCAGTTTGCATGCAGGTCAAAACTACTAAGTGAGTTTTAACATGTTTAATTTGCTGAGTATTTTAGAAAGAACTTTAATGAGGGCTGGTAAAGTCAAGTCACCTGTAACACAGGCCCAAGTGGGGTCATGAACATTGCACAGAACTCTAAAAAATCTGAAAACAAGCCCTTGTTTAGTCCCCTGGAGCTGAACACTCCAGGCAGGGGCTGTCATGGAAACAATCTGGGTGTACTGAACTGGTTGGTGATGGGATCCTGAGCACAGCTCAAACAGGTGGGATAATGTCCTGCTCATGACTTTGCACCTCATCTTCTCTTCCAAGACCAGGAATTGGAAAAAGCCATGTAGGGTCTGAGTAGGAAGAGGTGGCTGAGGGACCTTCTGTGTATGACTGCACTTAAATGGAACATCCCATTTTTGTGCAGTCTTAGTTTAGCATGTTCTGTTGCCTGAATTCTTGATGCAGCCTTTTTTCTGTGTCTGCTGAGTGTCTTTGGAGAGGAAATGTGTGGAACTGTGGACATTCTCTGTGTCTTTAGTGTATTTGAAATTAACTGTACATTTGCCTGTATTTGGACAGGAATTTTTTATTTTTTTTTTCTGTGAGTCTGAACTTGTTGTCATAAGTAATGAATAATTTGAAACTGCAAAGCATCTGGAATTTTTGAAGACTCTTCTCTGCTGCCACACAATACACAAGCATTTAAACTGTTATGTTCAGACTGCTGAGGAAAAAACAATTAGAGTAGTCGAGCATAGCAAAAAAACCAAGAGAGTCACAAATCTGTGAATTCATTTCAGTAAACGTTCAAGCAGCTGTAGATTTTATATTTAGTTCTGAAAAGGTCCATGTCTGTTCTGAATTCTAAATATATACCCAAAAATGGTCTCTCCTAGTGAATTAAATAACTATTTTTCCACTTTCTCAGACCTTTTCCCTGATTCTGGTCCCATTTCAACCTTGCAAACAGACTTTCTTCATTTACTCTAGCTTTCTGTAATGGCAGAATTGGATGATAGTGGTCTCTCAAAAACTGACATAGCTCTTCCCTTCCTAAAGTAATTTTTCAGTTTGTCTCTTTGTTCTTTGCTGAGCTGGAATCAAATCATGTTTATGTATCAAGCCTCTCTCTAACAGCATTTGCATCCATCATGTAGATACATGCCCTTGGTCCTAGTACTTTCCTCAGTATTTGAGCTCTTAATCTAACGGGGAAAAAAAGTGCAGAATTCAGTGTGTGTGTTTGGGGTCTATTAGTATTAAAGATGTCTGGGAGTCTCTGAGTATTACTAACTAATGGCCTGCCTGGAGCCTTACAGTGCAAAGTGCCTTTAGCTCTCTATAAATTACATAGTGTACTGTTAAAGCAGCAGTTTGTACTTTCATGTGGAGTAACAGGGCTGCTTTAGCATTTTTTTTTTTTTTTTACTGAACTGGGTCATGGAAAATACACTTATTGTCATGTGAATTCTTCAGATTTTCTCATTGTGTAGACATCACATATGAATTATCTTTGATTTCAGAAGCTGCTAGTAGTGTAAGTTTATGTGCAAATAAGAGGGTCTTCAAGGTTGGCAACATTTTTGTATACGTGCAAATAGAGAAAAGACTTAGGATGCTGTGATTGCATTAAGATTGTGAGGGTTGTTTGTGTAGTTTTAAATGGTATTAATTAAAACATGCTAATCCTGTAGTTGAATGTTCCCAAATGCTTCATTTTTGAGTGTTTCAGTACACCCATTTTCTGTGCCATCCTTGGAAATTACCAGAGTTGGATATTTCTGTATGGCTGTGCAGACATCTGTGCTGATAAGCTGGCTGGTCATCTGGGAGCCAGTTCAGAACCAGAAATTGGGTCTGCTCTGGCATTGAAATAAGTTATGAAATTATGCAGAAATATTCACTGGGGTTTACCAATATGTTTGTATGATTTTAGTTAACTTGTGTGAGTCAGAATATAGGCAGAATAGGTCCATGTTTTTCTGCCAAGGAGCTTATAGACAAGTCTTATCTACTCACTATTTATTTGAGCTTTGCTCTTTTTAGCTAATTACTGTTACTTTCCTAGGTGTGCACTTAAGCATAAATACCCACAAATTTATCTTCCTGTATAGAAGATATCTTAAAAGTACAAATTACCACGGAAAAACCCCCCAGAGGAATGGGAAAATTTCGACATTTTCATCATCAAAATTCAGACAAATATTAGAACATTCCTGATTCTGAAATTTGCCAAATCGGGTGGAAGATGTGACCTGTGTCACTTTGGGGAATGTTTATCCTCCAGCCCACTGGTGCAGGGAAGGATTTCCTCCAGCAGTGGAAGCAGCTGCAGTGCCGTGTTTGGGAGGCAGCTTCCTGGCTAATTTGCTGGGGTGAAAAGGAACAGCACTAAGAAGCTGAGGAGAAAGGACTATAAATACTGCATGGCTGCAGATGTACTGCTCCCTGAACCAAGTTACTATTGCTACATTGCAGAATTGTCAGATCTTTTAACTGTACAGCACCGAATCTCTTCAAAACAACAAACAGTGCCATTTGTCTCTGTTTTGGCTTGGAGTTATGGTTTGGCATTTTTTACATTGATTTGATAAAGACAATGGCTTATGTGATCGTGCTTTTCTCCCCTGCATATTCCTACTTTCTAATAGTTTTTGAATTTACTGCTCAAATTGAGTGAATTTTTACAAAAAGATCAGAAGCCTCTGAAGGTTTTATGTTCCTACAAATGCGTTAAAAACGGATGGTTAGGGATCATAGAGACCCACAGCAGAACTCCCACAAAGGGAAAGCTATGTTGCCTGTCATGTTTGGTATCACCTAAGGCATGTGTCTGTGTATGGTCACACTCTTTTGGCCAGTCACACATGAAAGGAACTGCTAGAAGAGAAAACTGTGGTGTAGGAAGTGCTAGGGATATGTGAGTAACTCGGGATTTCATGGCATGGAGATTTATTTAGGGTTACATTGGAGACTCTGAGGAGAAGAGGATCTTCTGCTCTACTGACTCTATCCTTGGAGAGGGGAAAAAGGCAAGATCTGGGGAGGACTCAGTAGTATTTGACTGCATATAGGGTGTTAAGAGGATTATTTCACAGAAACAGAAGATAGAACAGTTGCTCACTCATCCACAAGTGGTGTCTTTCTCCACTGTGTAACCTCACCCAGCCTCATGAAAAAGCCAGTATGGAAGGCTTCTTCCTCTTTGTTCTGTCTTTATAGATTTTAAATAGGACAGCCATTAGGTCACTGAATTTCTTTCTCCACATGTCAGTATTTTTTGTCTTTCTGCATTTTTTACAGAGAATGAGATGAGAGAGCGTTAGATTCTGATGTTCATCTTGACACTGTTCCTCTTCTCTGTCTTCTGACAGGTAAGTTTGCCAAAATAATTTTATAGATAAATAATTTAAGTTGTTCATGTTGGGTGGGTGAACCTACAGTTACATCCCAGGACTTCAGTTGTGTGTGTTGCTGGCTTCTGCTAAGGTGTATTTCACCCTAGGTGTACTGAAGGTGTATTTCAAAAAACAGGTGGCAAAAATTCTTGAAAAACCTGCTTCATCCCCACAAAGGAAAGAATTCCTCATCCTGGTTTATAATATTGGGTGCATTAAAAAGATGATCTTGGAGCAGAGGAATTTGCAGTTTAAACTATATCCTGTTGTGAAGGCTGTTGGCAGCTCTTAACTTTTATCTTCACGTGTAACAGCTCTCTTCCTCCTCCTACTGAATATACTTTAAATATGAGATAGCAGATAGACTGATGTGATAACACTTCTTGTATTACACATGTTAAAGGATAACTTTAGAGATGAGACACATGTAGAAACAACTGGGAGGCAGACTGATTAAAAGCTGTTAGAGAACGTGAAGCAGACATAAAACCTAATGGCAAATCCTTTTTTTTTTTTAAATGCTGAAAATGCTTTTTTTTTTTAAATGCTGAAAAGGAAGGCTTTGCTTGCTCTGCATCCTTCATTCCTGCAAGCAGCAAAGCAGAGAGTGGGCTGAGTAAATCTCATTAATGGGTATGTCCTGAAGGATTTGGTTCACATGATGGGCTTAATTATTTCCTTCCCCACACAGCTGCATTACAGCCTAAGCAGAGCTGCAGAGACGTTGTTCTTCTTTTATAATGAGGTGCAGGAATAGGTAGTTCTGACAACAGGGTGAGGAAATGAGCTTTGCATAGAAATTGTTCAGGTTAAGCAACACACGGGGAAGCATCTGAGCAGCAAAACAGAAATTACGCAAAGCGAAGGGGGCATTTTGTAGGGTCACCCCAGCCCCCAGTTTTATAGAAAAGTAGGAGTCCTTTCAAGTATGGTATTTCTGGGCATTGCTGCTCGTCTTTCCTTAAGAAACACAGTCCCATGGGGGTGGCCATCACAGAGATTTTTGACTGTAAAATCCTGGTTTCATCAGCTGCTCGATGCTTATGGAGCATTTAATAAGAACTTTTTGAAAGACTTTCCTAATGGCAAAGACTGATAGTAGCCTGTCTGGAGTTCAAGAGTTTTTAATTTTTTCCTTGTAGTTTTTTTATTCAGAATAAGGTTCAATCAAGTTTTTATTTTTTTGTGGTTTGTTTTTTTTTTTTTTTTAAGTGCTTTTATATTCAGTTTGCATATCTTGATTAGAGTGTGATAATTGCCACGGCTGGAATCTCCACAGTATGCTGTCATAAAATTATAAATGGTAATGAAATCACTTAATCAGGTCTTGCTGGAGTACAATCAACATGAAATCTAGTCAATTAGAAATAAATCCGTTTAAAGTATTTCTGGTTCTCCAGCAGGATTGCTTTAGGACTACCATTACCTGCAACTGAACTATATATCTATTTAAACAGGTAGAAATTACATTCTTTAGAGAAATCACTCTGTTATGAACAAATCCAAAGCTTTTGGGGATGCTGAAATTTACCTGCATCTCTGTTGTAAACTATAGATTGGACTGATCAGAGATAAAGTTAGAAGCTCAGTCAATGATAATGGTAAATGTGATGTCCCCTTGAATAGCAGAGGAAGGGAATATGTGACAGGGAGCAGGTTCAACATCCAGCATGCTTTTGTATGGTTGAGAAAACTTCGAGTATATTTTGCATTGTGTAAACACATGAGACTGTCTTTATTGCAAAATACATGTTTTTAATTTGCTAATTTTCTAGAAGCTTTGAGGTTACAGAACTAAGCTGTTGTAGGTTAATATTAGTTTGTAGATTAATAGTTTTAGGTTAATATTTTGGTTTTATCCTAAACCCTTACAGTTCTATTTAAAGACAAAAGACAGATTCAAGTGCTATATTTTGCTGTTGGCCTCAGTAGGACCAAGCTGTCCATACATCCAGTGTGGTTGCCACTGTAATTCTTAAATTTAGTCCTTGCCTTGCCCTGCTTTTTGTGGTCAAGTTTTTAGAAATGGCTTGGTCATGGTTTTGTCACATGCATCAGTGTCACATGAATCACCTTATCTTTATTTCTGATCTGGAGACGTGATGGAGCTTGATTTTCTCAAGTTTGTGGATGGTACCCACCAAACTTCAGAACAGGTCTGTTATCCCTAGAGACCAAGGCAGGTTGTCTTGATTGCCTAAATTCTGGCTAGACATAATTTGCTAAAAATGAGTTTCTTATCTTTACAGTGAGTTGAATCAAAATCTCAAAGGTCAAGAGAATAATTTATTTCTCAGTTCCTCTGCAGAATCATTGTGCTGCCTGGGTCATCCTGGCAGATGACTTAACCTTTCTGAGCCTGCAGGTATTTTTTTCCCAGTCTGCCATCACCATTCACATACATGGTGCTAAAGAATATCCTTAATTGCACCATGAGCTCAGGGTTGCCTGCATAGACTGAAGCATTAATTAAAGCCCAAGATATGCTTACCTTGGCTTGGAAAATTATCAGGCAAGGTGCAGATAAGATCAGCAGAGTCCTGTTTTCAAAATTTTGTCCTAACAAATCAGGTAAGTTTTTCTGCAGTTTGAGTAAGGAGCTTGGAGGCCATCTGTCACTGGGAAGCAGGGATATTTGCTGCAGACAGACACAGATGGAGGCAAAAATAGTGAGGACGTGGCACAGAGCTTTGCTTACACTGGAGTTGGGCTAAACCAAGGGCTGGTCACCTGCCTTAGTTCTTCTACAGTGTGCTCATCTTTTCTAGGTCACCGTTTGTTTATTGCTTCTCTATTGATTAAGAAATTAAATTAAGTATATACAGGCCAGGTAGTTCCTTCTGCATTTCTTTCTTCTCTATGCAAATGGGTTTAGTGGTGCAGGACTGTTCAGAAATAAAGGCAGCAACTGAATAAGACATTTATTCACCTTCTATGTTGCCTCCTGTATTGCCAACATACTTAGTGGTAATGGTGAAAAGTAATGGTCACAACTTGACCTATGTTTGTACAACTACGCCTGCTCTAAGATTTCTGGACCCTCGTTTCAGTAATTGAAGTGAAACTGAGCAGCAGATGAAGCTGATCAATTCAGCTGGTCTCTGTGTCTGACAGTTTGCCAATGGCTCTAGTTAAGCAGATCTATACAGTGAAAAAAAAATCTATATTGTTGAGGATTTCTGGATTTCAAAACTTGGTGTCTTCAGACTGTGGAATAAAACTCACGTAGTTTGGTGCCCTCTCTAGAGCAGAATATTGGAGTGGTGTAAGGTAAAATCTCACACTGGTGTCCTCTACAGACTTCAATGGATGTTTCCATCTGAGTTGAAATAAAAATGAATTTGTTGAAATGAAACAAGCAAAAAAACACCAACACGCACAACAAGAAAGTGTATTTGAATTTTTTTGAACCAGCTCTTGGGCAAAGATAACTCATCATTTTGTAAGAAAAATAAAACATCTACTTGAAGCTTTGCTTTTTTAACTGGCATGTTATTTCGTTGATTAAAATGATTAAAACAGTGAGACTGTTTTTGGAAACACAGCAAATAAATTAAAATAATAGAGTAGCCCCAACCAGGATTACATCTGAATAGAATTCAGGTTTAACTTTATAGCAAACTCTAAATGCTAACCCATGTGTAAAGAGAAGAGGGAATCTGTTTTATCTACTCTCAAGACCTGACCTAATCTACATAACAAGATAGCAACAGTGCTTGTCTGTTAATATATAGTTATATTTGTATTTGAATTATCACTGAAATGTTTTTCTTAAGGAAAGAAAAGGGTAGATAAGCATCAGATATAAATTAACAAGCAACTAAGCTGCTTTTTCACTAGGGAGATGAACCTGAGGTAAATATGTTCAACAATTTTTTTCAAATTCGTGTTGTAAATATTTTGAAATTCTCATGTCCTTTCCCTTCCAACATGTTGTAATCTTTTTGGTATTTACATAGTCAAGGACAAGCAGAGGCTGGAAACAGAAAAGCTGAAGATAAAATTTCCTTCCCTACATGCTTCTGTTTTATAAGGAAAATTTCTGTGGAAACCAGAATGTTAATTATATCCATCTTTTGTAAGTAGGTAATGACTTTAAAGTCGAAGTGGTAGAATATTTCTGCATTACTTAGAATAATTCTTAGCTAGTTACTCATATGTGGTGTTGAATGGTCCCAGGGAAACACCTATGAGTGGTACTTTGGACTGGGGACAGTGTCCCTGTAACAGCTGAATCTGTAGTGTATTTTCCTGGTTTGATAACTGAAAAGGTGTCATATAAAGAACTAACTGCCTTATTAGATCCAGAACTGGATAAATTTTTCAGTATTTTGTGTTGGCTTTTTATAACTTGCCTTGGCTGTCATTTTGTTCATGAATGCAACACACAGTGGGTCAAGTTTTGTTGGAGCTATTCCTGAAGTAATTCTGCTGACTGCAGTGGGCTTTACATGTATGACTGATTTTCCATGCAAGATATGAAATTGCTTGAAAAGGATCTCAAAAGGTTACTCTGTGTATTTTTTCTCCTAGCAAGTTCAGCAATATAATGATCATAGGACAGATCCAACTCTACTTGCTTAGAAAGCAGCATTTAGAAGGCACATCTCAGATTTGAGTTGCTGAACTTTGGTATCTGGAATAATATGCTTGGTAGATTTTCATAAAAAGTTTTATTGTAGGAACTATTGTAACTATTTGAACTGGTTATTTAGTCTCTTTAATGTCTGTTTCAAGTGTTTAGAAATCTGGATTAATACATCCTGAACAGATGAATTTTTAAATGGAAAGTTGTTTTTACAAGTAAGTACATACAATTGTTTTGGGATTCAGTGTCTTATTTGATATTTCAAACTGAAAATGGAAGTTCTCATAAATGTACAAAACTAGATACCATATTAAAAACAACTGTAGAAATGAACAGAGCCTAGAAGCTCCTGCCTTGGGGCTCATGGGGCTGGCCATAATTCCTTGTCTGGAAAAATGACCTTTAAATAAAGGTCAGAAAGAATTGTACTGGCAACCTTGCAGGTGCTTTAAAGAGGCACTTAAGATACTATATTGCCGGTGGGAATTGGCCTTTATTGTAAACTTCACCGTGGTTACCACTTAAAAATATTTGCTGTGTTTTCCCTAGTAATGGGTTTGAATGTTAAAAAAAAAAAGAAAAAAACCAAAAAATCTTAACCGTTTTAACCAGCCTGACTGATCTCTGCTAAATCTTTACAACCAGCCCCTCTTTATTCGAGTGTGTTTTTCTCATGTTGAACTCCTACTTCAAATGTTTGGGGTTTTTTGCTTTGTGTTGGGTTTTTTTTTCCTTTTTTCTACACCTCCTTCTCTGCCTGTCTTTGATCCTTGATCATTCAGTACCATAAGCTGCTTGTCTCTTGCATTGTTTGTGTCTATCCTTCCCCAAAATCTCTTTGCATCTGCCTGCTTGAACTTCAGCCTTTCTGTAAAGATGCTGTGACTCACTGAATAGTTCACAAGGAAAATAAATTCTAAGAGAATTTATTCTCTTAGAGAACAGACACAGGACAAAGGAGAATTTTAGCATCACAAGGTTTTGGGAAACTGAAGAAACTTTTAGCAAATTACTCTATATTCACAGAAATGGGATGCATGTATAAATTTGTATGTGTGCAGGAGTGCTAATGGTGAAGTACTTCTGTTTAAAAAAAAAAAATTAAAAATTACATTCTTATAGTCTGATCTTAAGACCCACTTTAATCATATGATGTTGGTATTTAAGACTTTAAATACCAGAAGTTAATGGGGCTTAGTCTCTTCTTGGTAAGCTTGTGCTGTGCAAATATACATGAATGAGGGATAACAAGCTTCCTCAGAAATAATAAGAAGGTTCAACAGTTACTTCACTCAACTTATCTTTTTTTCCTTAAAAAAGAAAAATGGAGAAAAATGTCACCCTTGAACAAATCTTTTGTAAAACAATTTGTCAGCTGTGCAGATCACCCAGCAAAGAAATGAAGGACTGCATAAATCTGCTTATAAATAGGGAAAGAAGAAGAATTTTCTGGTGTTGCCAGTGAGAACAAATGGATATAACCATTGATTTTTCAATGCTGATTTAAAATCAATATTTAAGTTTTGAAGTCAGAAATACAGTGCTGAGAAAGAGCAGCTTCACAGGAAAGTAAAGGAGGAATTTCGTTTGGCATTTTGGTACATCAATACCTCACCACACATTTTGTAAAATATTAAGTTGATTGTTGCAGTTATTTAATAGAGATCAAAAATGCATTACCAGGCAGTGTAGCCAAAGTTAATTTCAGTCAAGGAATGGTGTAGAGGTTATAAAACCATGATTATGGTGAATGTGAATAGCAAAATATTGTATGATTAAAAATGTGTTTAGGTAATTACCATGCAAGGACTTTTTAAATAACATGCAAGTGATTTTCTTTTTCTTCTTTGTGGTGTTGCCAGAGGTGCCTCCTCCTCTGATGGGCCTGGAAGAAGAGCAGGAGCTCCAAGTGCCTCCTTTTCCCTGAGTTATTGCTGTGGGCTGGGTTATCACTCCTTGTGCATGATCTGTTTTACTTCTTGTAGATACATTCTTTTAGGTTTTGCAGTTGTCTGGGTGAGTTTTTTATCAGTGGGTTTCAGTAAGCTGCTGCCCTGTTGGAATTACGCTATTTTGGTGCTAATAATAGCGATTTTTATCAGAGTTAATCGAATTGCCACATTTATGTAGATTTCTTTCCTGTCGCTTAGGCAATAGTGTTTCAGATTCACTTTAGACTGGCAAGCAGTAATACTGCCTTTGGAAAAAGTGGTTCTGCCTTTTTCATGCCCTGGTGTTGGCTGCTGGCTCTCTGCCATCTTTCCTCTGCTGCTTATGCAAACATTTGCATAGTGATCCAGTTCAGAGATCTGATGGATGCTGAAACTAACTTCCCAAAGAAAAAAAAGAAAAAAAACACCACAAAAATGGTGTTTAACCTGGATCAGTGCTTTATTCTGCTTTGCTGTTCATTTTAATTCAGAGATTAAAGCAGTCTGGGGGCAAGACTGGAGTGGTTTGGGAAGCCAGGGAGGATGGGACTTCTTCAGGATGCAATACCAGTCCTAGCCAAATTTAAAGTATGAGTGGAGATTGAACCCATCACATTGCAAATTGCCTGTTGGAGTCAGTCTTCAATTCAGATTTTCTTCTCTGCAACCTTTTCTGCAGAGCTGTGGACAGGTGTGAAATTCATGGTTCATGGGGGTTGCATCCCCCCATCTCCAGTTTGAAAGGCATTTTTTTTTAATGTTAATATAATGAGAAAAGGCAAGGCTTGATCTTCTCCAGTATTTTAACTTTATAACTTGACAAGCTGGCTTTTGAGCTGATGTAATCCTGAATAAAGCTGAAGAATCCAAGTGTTAGGAGCTCTGGTAGGTTTTACACAGGTGGAAATTCCTTTCCTGAATAGTTTGACTTCAGAGTTAATTATTAAATACCTCCTCCTAGCAGTTGCAGTTATGCTAACAGCAAAGCTTTCTCACAGATTTTTTCATGGCATTACTAAAGCCATAACAATGCCAGCTCTGTACCCGAGATATTCCCACAGGTACATTTTTACCTCACCTGACAATAGCAGCCTGGAGGACTTCTCCCTGCAGGCAACAGGACTGTTATTGTGCAAATGAATGTTTATATAAAAACAGATTGTTCTTATCATGAGCAGGAGCCAGTGACTCTGGAGTTTGAAACCTTGCTCTGAGATCCAGCCTTGCTGGCCTTGGACAAGACACTTGATGCATGTGCCTCAGGTGTATTTTAGAGAGAGAAGAATGAATAACTATTGAGATTAATCCAAAGTGGTCACTCATGTGAGACCCCAACTTACATTCACACAGTAACAAAAGCAAAATCTCAAAGGTCAGGGAAGGAAGGAAGGAAGAATGGATGGCATCCTTTAATGTCCTTTATGAAGATTTCCCTTTTATTAGGATTAGTCTTGTTGTTAGGGGTGCATTTCCTTCTGTCTCGCCGTATGTTATTATTGTGCACTGCAGAGCTCCATAGGGACCCTTTGTTTGCAGCTGCAGCAGTGTTCTGCTCCCCCCTGGAGAAACTCCTGCAAAGTGAGAGCTGGAGAAGTTCTGGAGAGGAGCAGGATCTCTCTGTGCACATGGCTGTGTGCTTTTGGTGGCTGTCAGATGTATATTGACCTTTAGGTTTGCTCCAGGCAAACTGGACATCCTGGCATAGGATGCAATAAGGAGGGGACTTCATGTGGGACAGATCTTATAAAATAGGTTTCTGTGTGTGTATATGTCACTATATTTCATTATCTACCCATATGAAACTGTATAGGAGGGTTTTATTTAATTTACAGGATCCACAAAACTGCACACAGGTGCAATTAAGTTGAAGATTTTAAACCATAGCTTTTGTGGTAGGCAAATGCATTATGTATCTTATAATGCATCTATATTTATTGCAGATGCCACCTCCAGTGTGTATCTCTATCAGTGATGTTTTAAACCCTTTAATATCAAGTTTATAATACTTAACATACTTAAAAATAACATATATATATTTAATGTTAATATCGTATGATGTTTTACAACCATAAAGCTCCAGAAAAATGCATCAATTTGTCCCTGCTCTTGTTTTTTTTCCTGGCCATGTCAAGTTGCACTCACTGGAGCACTCTTCAGAGACACAGAGAGCAAGCTCTGGGAGTTGAATTTCTTGCCTTTTGATAACCCGTGCACTGTTTTAATTCCAGTCTTTTATAATGCCCTCTTAGTCTTCCCACACACCCCCTCCCTTTTTTTTTTTTTTTCCAAAATAAAAGGCAGTTAGATGGTCATGCTACTTGCTCATGGTTATTTTCAATTTACTCATAGGCTGTTTTAAACTCTTCTTAATGGTGGGGTGTTAACAACAGCAGGATAAAAAATTCCTGCAGATTTTCTAAGTTGCTGGCTAGATAGGAAAAAAAAAAGTATCTAAAAATAACATCTGTAAGGGGAAGGCAGCAATCTGAGCTCCACTTGTTTCATCTGGCCTGTTGGCCTGAGAAATGTAACCTGGCAATAGCTGTAGAAGCAGAGTAAACATCCCAGGGCTCCCACAGAGCTAAAGGGCAAGGTGCTGAGGCAAAAGTACAATAATACAGGTAAGCGTATAGCCATTGTTTTATTCTTGCATCTTCCAGCTGTTTTTATAGCCTTCCTGTGTCAGAAGTGGTGTTTAACCAGCAGGAGCTCGTGGTGGCTTTGTTCAGCCGGTGGTTAGGGGGATGTTCAAGGAGATCTGGGGTTGGGATACACAGGGAGCTCAAGATACAGGATTTGGGAATACAGAGGACTTGAGGTGGAGCAAAAGCTTTGGTGGTGATAGTTTCTATTGTGAGGTGACTTTCAACATCATTGGAAACCTGTTTTCATTCATTTACAGGGAAACTTTTCTTTATTCAGCACCTCTCTATACCAAAATCATCCACTGATGAATTGTATTGCTATAAAATAAAATCAGCTTAATTATAGGAAGCAAAGATCGGTTGTGCTTTTAAGAAAGTTAAAGTTGGATCTTCAACTAGTAAATTCCCTTTGTTATTTCATAATGAGATATTTCTGGGCAGTTTTTGCATGAAAATCCACTTGCTAAAACTTTGGTGATTATTTCCCCCCTCTAATTTAACTCATTATTTGTATACTGTATAATTGCAGTTTACTGTTCTGTGTCAGAGGAGCTGAATCCATTGCCCTGGAATACATTGTGCTTTCAAATGGCTTTGGGGAGAGACAAACCATGCAACGGTCTTAATAACTTTTTTCCTCTCACTCACTGACCTTATACCTCTTGCACTCTTAAATACTGTATGTACTGCAGTTTGCCTTCATGTGATTTCATGTTGGTGGATAAATAAGGAAACCATTGAAATGTTTATATTTTTGATTGACTTAAGGTGCTTTGGAAAGCAGCATTAATCTACAGTGAAGCATTTAAAAAAACCCAATACCCTCAAGAGTTTTCTTTTATAAATAAAACCTTCCAATAAGCTGCTGTGAACTGGCATGCTTTCACCTTTTTGAATGCACTGATTGTGTCTTCATTAGTAATTATAGCTGAGGGTAATAACACTGGAATTGTCCTTCATCAGAAATAACAATAAGACTTGATGATGTGGGTATGTGATGTGCTTTGGGAATGCTTGCCCTTGACCACCTCAGGCTTTAGGCCTGCCTCACCACTGCCTGTCCTCTGGTGTAAATGCTGGCTCCAGCATAGGGTCACCTTCAAATGCTAAAGTAGAGCTGTAACCTTTTATGCTTGCTTTGTAATCAGTTGCTATCAATGACTGAGTGAAAAGGAATGAGTAATATAGTTGTGATAATGTTTGTGTTTTTCTGGACTCTGGAAACTGTATGGTTATCAAGCACTTCAAGATTTATTGTGGTATTTTTCTCCAGAATAAATTGTTTCCACATTTTCCCATAGAACAATAACTTTCATTTCCTGGAAAAGCTTTAAATTGATGAGGCAAAAAAAAAAACCAAGAAGTCCTTTGCTGCTGTAGTTGGAAAAATCCACAAGAAAATTGTGCTTGCTGTGAGATGTCTGAATACAAGTGACCTTACTTTGGATTAGATGTTACTTTCTTTTTAGCCCAATGTATACTACAGATGACTTATTTTTCTTTCAGGTCTGCATTTGAGGATGTGCAATAGAAAGAAAGAATTTGGTAGTGTTGTTATGAAATGTGTTGTATGAGCCACAAACCACAAAGCAGCATCTGCATCTGTCAGGCTCCCTGTAGTATTTAATTTTTTGTTTGTTTCTGCTACTTGAAAATTCTGTCTTTTATTGAAGCCTTATGTGTATAGTTTCTGGATGTACAGGATGATAGTTTAGCACCTGTATTAATTTCTTTAAATGTATTTTTGCATTGGGAAAATCAGGCTTCAAAGCCAGATCTAGTTCTAAGTACAGCTTACAACAGTGCTATTTAGCAGAGAAGCTGGTAATTTGCTGGCTTTTTCTGCATCCTTTGGGAGGGTCTGGTTGGGTGTGCCTGGGAAGAAAGGTCATCATCTCCTTTATTGCTCTTTCTTCTTCTGTCATTCTTTATCTTCTGTAGCAATTTGGTGGCCAGATTTATTTCCATTACACTCTGGCTACTCACATAAATTACAGGAGGAAATAAAGGGAGGATAAAACGTGCAACTGTTGTTGTTAACTGCATGTTACTTCCAGGAAAACAAAACTTGTAGCTGGTTCATATTCAAGACTTCAGCTACACCTTATTTTTTTTTCCTGTTTCTCCTTTGTATTGGCAGGATAAAAAAACTTGAACATGCCTCGTAGCCCAACTTCTAGTGAAGATGAAATGGCACAAAGCTTTTCTGACTATTCTGTTGAATCCGAATCAGACAGCTCCAAAGAAGAAACTATTTATGACACAATCAGAGCAACTGCAGAAAAGCCAAGCAGCAGAATGGAAGAGAGTCAAAGCAACACCTTAGTGATTCGAATTATAATACCTGATCTGCAGCAAACGGTAAGAGATATTGCATTACCACATAAAAAATAAATTAAAGTTAAGCTGTTAGCTTTGCTGGGTTCAGTCTAAAGTAGTTTTGTTCTGTTTTCTTACATTTCTTTAATAAATTACAGGCAAAATTTATGTTCTCTTTTTCTTTAATGTCTACATTTCTTATGCCAGTGATGTCTGATTGATTGCCTAAACTGAAGGTGCCAAGAGAGTGCATTTAGTATGCTAGCTCGATGAAAGCTGTGATCATAAAGCAAAATATCTGTCTGATCTGCATTCAGAGGTAGAAGAAAAGGAATTGGGTATCTAAAATCTCATCAGAAGATGAGGGATGAACCCCCAAATCACATGCTGTCTTTATAAAAACCATGAAAATGTATAACCCTCTTGTCTTCTCTAGTTTCTCCCTCACGAGAATTTGTGATTGACAGTAGACTTGGGCATAGTAGGAAGTCATCAAATTGTCTCTCTCTGCCATATTTGTTGCATTTGTCTGTTAAAAAGAAGTACAAATAATTTTTTCCTTGGTCCTTTGCTGTTATATCTTTACTACGTGGTGCTGTTTCTTGGACTTCCACCCACAGAAATGGACAGACTCAGCTTGGAGGAAGAATAAAGCATGGCATCATACTGTTTCATAGTTTTAAATATCACTAAGTTATTCTCTCCCACCTACTCACCACTTATACTGCAAACATGTCAGAGAGGATTAAATGAACCTATGGCTAGATCTCATATGCCTCAGTCTATTCTTCAGTTTTCTAATTAAAGAAGCTTAAGTCTATTCTTTTATTCTTTTAAGTCTTTTCAACAAAAGATTTAATCTCTCACATCTTACAGGAAGAGTTGAACAGACTTTTTAATTTGTTTAAAAATGTCTGATTACTTGAATAAATGAGAATAAAAGGCTGGGGTTTTTTTATATAGTTTTTTTTTTACATATTAGAAATTTACCTAACAAAGATGCCTCACTCACTCTTTGTTACAAGGTTTTTTTTTCCTTTATGGCTGGATGTGAAAAAGTAAATGTCTGGAATGTTAGGATCCTAAAGCTGGAAAATTTGCTGTTGTAACTTTGTAAGTAAAGCAATTGTTCTCCTGCATAGGTGCTATGATTGGAATAACAACTTTATCCCAAAGAAGGTCTCGGGAGTTAGTTATTGATTCTATCTAGAACCACATCTTGTCCACATTTCTGAATAATTATCTTAATTCCCTGGGCCTCCTTGAATGCTGCTGTCAATTTTCAATTGATAGTAGGCATCAGACTTTCTTCTTTCAAAATTGATTATAAAAACACATTCTTTTTATGGATGTGTGCTACATACATCACTCTGTGCTGACATTTAAGATCTACATCATACTGTGCTGCCATTGAAGATCTAGCTCAGAAGAAATTATTCCTTTCTTTTTAATTAAGTTCATTTTTAGAATGATAGAGATGACCTGTGTACAGGCTGACAGGGAAGAGCTGTTTTGACAGTGTGGCCTCAGGTGTGGTTGTAGAGTTCTTTTTTTAAAGCCTCCTCTACACAATGCTGGAGAGAGAAATCTGTGTAGGAGTCGGGAGCATTATCCCTGAAATTCTGGCACTTAAAAAATTCCTTTGGCTGAGGACTGTTCCTGAAGTTAAAGTCCCACTCCATTAGTTTGTGTGGTGTGTGATGAACCTCTATGAAGAGGAACTCCTGTGGGCCCAGAGCTGGAGAGGAGGGCCTCAGAGGGCAGAGCAGGACTGTGGCTGCTTTGAGCCCCAGATGGGATTTTATTAAAAACTTAGCTGAAGCCATCATCACCTTGGGTCTCTCATTGCAGCATTGATTAAAATACTGGAAACCAGTGTTGTACATCTTAAATATGAAAGGATTTTGCCTGTACTGAAGTCCTCTGTCAAGACCAGGTCTGACATGGTTAGGAGATATCAGCTTCCTATGTCTTTGAATTGGTGCAATGCTCCATGAAGAAATCCAGTAAAATGGAAAGATAAGATTTACATGCTAGGTTTAGTCTGGTGTTAAAACCAGAGAGCTGTTAGCTTCCTAAACCCCTCTTATTTCATTACTCTATTCTTTAGACCAATAATAACTTATTTATTGACACCATTGAAACAACTAGGTTTTAAAAAATTCATTTTGTTCAGGAAATGAAATAAATCAAAAAGTATTTTCAGTTGTGTGTTCCATTCGTTCATTTTTATTGCTTTGCTTTTTCCATTTTTTTCCTTGTCAATAAACTCTTAATGAAAAGTAACTCAGTTCTTTTAAACAGCCTTATAGCAGATGATCTATTTCTGATTTAATTTATTAGCCTGCAAGCTCTTGTACAGAAGAGACTGAAAATCTGAATTCAGGTTTTCAAGCAGAAAGATTGAGAGCTTAAATGTAGTGTAGCAAAATCTGGAGAAGGTCATAGGTCACGAGCTGTGTTACAGCTGCAAGACAAATCCTGAATACAACCCCATTTGTTTTGTAATTATAATTAATTGAAGAGGTGTTTAAAATTAGGCTGTTTAATCAAAGGAGCATGGAATGACATAATTTAGTTTTGGTTTTATTCTTATTGTTTTTTAAAAAGTATGATCACATTTAACAGAAGGGATGTTTAGGGTTTTAGATAAAACTCAACCCACTGGGAAGCTTTAAACCCCAAGCTAAAATGACTAGGAATACAAATTTGATCATCTCCAGTGACAGTAGTGTAATTTGCCTTTATTTCATTGCATGTATGAGATAAGCACCAAGTATCAGAAGGATGATGTGCTCCTATAAGAAACTATTTTAATTATCACCCATTGTAGGAAATTTGTCTTGTTGCTCTTTTATTCTCATTTGAAACTTTAAAGGTAATGTAAACTTTGACAAGGTCACACAAAGCTCTTTTGAAGACTTACTTTTCTGTTCTTTTTTTCAGTTCTTTTATTGTCTGCTTTTCAGTTCAGATGATAATCCAACGTATTGAAACAATACTTTGCAGAAAGAGTAATTTCCTACTGCTTTTGTGCATCATCCATATTCAAGTTAAGTGTCATCCTTGGCACAGGAAGGTGGAGAATATTTCAGTGAGTGACTGATAGATTTCCTGAGCTCAGTGAAATTACTGAGGAGAGCATAGAAAACCCTCCAGATTCACAAATATAGGTCCATAGGAGTATGAGTAAAAAAGCCATATTATCTGGCATTTAATTTCCTGATGGAATAAGCTGGAGGCTCAGCTTTAGTAGCTGCTTTATGGAGGCTGAACATGTGTCATTTCTTTTGAGCAGAAGCTGATTTGCAGTGCATCCAGCCCAGAGGGCTCTGGCTTGAGGATGAACACGACTCCTTGCTGTTCAGATGGAAGTGGCAATTACTGACTGGTTCCTCCTCTCTTTGCAGTAGTGGTGCAGTTTAGGCAATATTCAGTTGTGTTTGCCCTTAATGCAAGGGCAGGGGAGTTCAGTCTCATGCTGTCAGTGACACTCACAGGTGACAGATCTGCCTCTTTCCTCCTTGGTAAGCAAAGTTGGCAGCCCCCAGCAGCTAGTTTGCTGCCCAGAGCAACTGCCTGCCTTGTGCCTTAAGGCAACTTGTGTCTGTGCATGGCATTTGATAATTTTTGGATGTGGAAAAAAGGATGAAATAACCCTTCTGTGCTTTCCTCTGATCTCTGCCTGGAACTTTTTGGTCTGAATCTAGGATAAGTCTTCTTGCATCCACTTCCTTGATCAGCCCACGTGGCAACATACTGCAAGTGATTCTGATTATGAGTCGAAGGAGTCTTGTTTCTTTTCCAGTAGTCAAGAAAATCTCCTTTACGTGATATTCTGAGAGTTATGTCCAATGTTTCGTGCTTAGCATTGCTCTTTTTCCTAAAATTCAAGAACAGATCTGTCAGACAATTGTAAGGAATGTTTTAATCATTTTATTTTCAACACATGCTGGTTGTTTTGCTCTTCAATTTTATCCTATACTTATGTTACTGGTTTCCAGTCTGTACTGCCCTCCGCTGCCTCAGATCTATCCCAGGTTTTCTCGTGGAACTTTTCAGAAGTGTTCTTCTGTGTCCTGTTTTGTGACTGACTGTTCATTGCTGATTGATGTTTTTTGTTGATCTTTCTTCTTTTTCCTCCAGTTTGACAATAGAAGCATTGTGGATGCTGCTGGCAACTGTTATTATACCCTTGCTCTGGATAGGTGTTCTGACTTGCCAGCTGATGGTGTGGCCAGACTTTTTTTTTGACCTTTCATCTCCTGAGTTCTGTATTTTCTGAATGCTTTTTGATGCAGGAGAGCAGTACCACCAATAGATAAGTTGAACTCCAAGCACAAGTCAAAATGAGTGACTTTCTCAGTTCTTTTCATGATACCCAACTCTCATTTGCATTTTCCACTTTTTGGCTGTCACATCTTTAATATCAACATCTTCTATTGAAAGGAATAACTTGTGTTTTGATATTCTGACTAGCACATTTTGGAGGCAGCTGTACAAACCATCCATCATGGTTCCTCTGTTGCAGTGCAGTTCTGGGAGTGACAACTTTGAGAGACTGATGAAAAAGATGTGTTGGTTGATAGATTTTGACTGGATAAATGTTATTCCTCAGAGATTCTGTGTCATGAACATTACTGCCATTGATTTCACATCTTCTTTGTAGATAAAGCAGGTGAGCTATATTTTCCCCTGCTAGTCCTTCTGTTGCACATAGCGACCTGCTCTTACCAGGAATTGAAAATTAGAATTGATCCTGTCTGTCATGATCCAGAGAGCTTTAATATCTAAAACAGAGGGCTCATGTTTCAGCAACCAATGCTGCTGTGCTGCCAGGCCCCTAGGCTTGGATTTTGAGTGGCCTAGTGTGGTTTTGAAAGTTTTGGGGACACTCAGGGCTGCTTTTTTGGTTCTTATTTGAAAGAACTGGACTAATTTTTACAGAGCCTTCAAGACAGACTCACAGTTTACTTGGTCTTGGGATGCAATAAAAGGGTGGAAAGAACAGATTCCATATCTCTCAGTGAAAAATATCTTGAAGTTTTGTATGTGTTTCTGTAGTTCTTTGACACTAAACTATCCATATTTTTATGACTTTTTAAATTATTTTTTTTAATTATAAGCCTTTGAAGATTAGAAAATATTGCACAGCTTTTTAACACAGTTAAAATCATCTCCATCTCATTTTCTTCTGCCCATGTACCACACCATGTCCATCTAATGAATTCTTATTTCATAATTAATCAATCTGTGTATAGACTCTGCTGTGATTCAGCTCTTTTCTCAGGGTAGAAAGTGTGACAGTAGGTAACGAGTGATCTACATGGCAGAGGTGATAACTGTGGTGGTCCTAAATTTCTCAAATTCCAGCTTGGTAAGGAATGAATTAAAATTAATTGGAATTCTTGCCTGAATACCATTTTTTAAATGAAATTGTTGAGGATCTGATTGTCAGAACTACCTAGAATCAAGTAGATAAACATCTTGTAGCATCCCTTTCACTTGGCTTTTCGGGCAGGTTTTTCATGCAGGTGTTCTGTCTCTGATGTTTGTGGAAGGACTTGAAATATCCTGTGTTTTCACAGTATTTGCTCATTAGTTGTTATAGAGAAACGTGTGTGAAATGTGTGTTGATGTATATTTTGTTACGGAATGTGTAGATTTATTCTGTATATGTGTATATACTTATGGCATTTGTAAATTTTAGAATGTAAGATATTAGTTAAAGACTTTTTTTCATTAATTAGATTTAAAAAATCATTTATCTTTGCAGAAATGCATTAGATTTAATCCAGAAGCTTCAGTGTGGGTTGCAAAGCAACGAATTTTGTGCAGTCTGAATCAGAGTTTGAAAGATGTCCTGAATTATGGACTGTTCCAGCCTGCAAGCAATGGTAGAGATGGGAAGTTTTTGGATGAAGAACGACTTCTTAGGGAATACCCACAGCCAGTGAATAAAGGAGTTCCTTCACTTGAGGTATTTTTAGATCTAATATCCTGATACAAACTGTACAGTGAGCTGTATTTGAGGTTTCTACATGAATTACATTTAGGAAACAGTGATGAGCAAGTCTTAAGTCAAACCCTTGCTCACACAAGTGCTGACGTTCACTTGCTTGGTGGAGCTGCTTCATGTTTAAGCCCCCAAAAGGGTGCAAAGAATCAGCCCTTCTTGCTCTGTGATATAATAAAGAAATGTAAGGTTCTAGATAGAGCCTCTGAGTCTGATTATCTGATGAGGTTTGCAGTAGTGGGGTAGCAGTTGCTGAATAACCTGCTTTTGCTTGCTCCCAAAGAGAAGGTCTTTTTGTCTTAGTGAAGACTTTCTTCCTCCTCTCTCCCCCAGCCCATCTAGTTCTCTCTGTGCCCACCTTCAGAGTGCACAGATTTTGTCTGTCTCCTGAGAAAGCAGTAAGAGAAGAGAGGGTGTGCATGTGTGAAGCAGTCACACAGACACTGGAATTTCCCCCCTCTCTATTGCTCTTGCAGAGGCTGAGCAGCTGCAGGGGATAAATTGGGCAGAACTATTATGGCACTGGGCAAACATGGAACAGAGCCAGATCGTGCTGTATAGCAGGAAACTGGGGCATGAAACTAGTATTTAATTAATTTTGGTATTGCTTGTATGGTGGTCCATCAACCACTAATAATCTACAGTTAATAGATTTACTCCACTATAACACAAATCGAAGGAAAAAGGAAAAGGGTTCAGAGAAGGATTCAAGCCCTAGATTTTCAAGTCCTAGATTTTCAGAGATTTAGTCTCTGGTGTCCATATTATAGCCATATGTAGATTAAATGACCACTTTAATTGTTTCTGTTGTGTTCTGTTTAGTGAGTGCTTACTGTTTGCAAATTTCTTCTCACTGCAGCTGAAGGGTTGTAATTCAGGGGTTAAAAATGGTCCTGGGAAAATCAAAGCCTCATTCAGTACAGTCTCCTAGTCCAACCAATGTGCTCCATTCCTTCAATTCTACATGGTAGGACTAGGTGACAGTAAATTATAACTATGTAAGCCCCATTTTTTTTTGCCATACATCTTGCTGCTCTGGCCATAGGGTAGCAAACTGTTCAGGGTAACGTGTGAATGAGTTTCAGTCGAAAAAAGAGACAGTCCTCTAAACCTTCTTTACAGAACCACTCCTGTTAAACATCAGGAGAACTATTCCCATGTGTAAGTTCTGCCTCTGATGATACAGAGATTTTTCAGGAATCGTTTTTTTAAATTTTTTATTTTTTTTTTTTTTGTTAATTTCAGAAATGCTAAACTGATAACATTGAAATGTGTATGTTTTGTTCAACATGTCTCCCCAGTTCTTCTTTTTGCCTGAGACTGTAAATGAAAATGCACGGATATCCTTAGGGAAAAGCTCTTTTCACTGTAATTCTTGCTTATTTATGCAGAATCTTAAGTCTCATTTCATTTCCCTTACACTTTCACTGGTTTCAGTATATTTTTACAAGATATGAATTTTGCTTATCTGAACTGTAGAACTTTGATGCCACTATGTTAAACAGAGCTCTGAATATTCAAAATTGTATAAGAATCCTTTTTTTGCATTTTTCATAAATCTGCATAATTGTAGAGAATAGTTTCTGGTAAGGTCAGAAAATGATACAACAAATTCTTAAGGCATGTAGCACATTTGAAATTTATTCTTTCTTTTCCTCAGTTTCGATACAAGAAAAGAGTGTACAAACAGTTCAACCTTGATGAAAAACAGCTGGCCAAGCTTCATACAAAGGTATGGCCACTTTACTGGACAAGTTAGAATTGCTGACTTAGCAAAGTAATGTGGCTGAGAAACTGGAATTAAGTAGGAAATAAGTAATTATGCCTGGGCCAGTTGCTGAACAACAACGAGTATGTGTGTGTCCAGTGCCAGCAGGGATGTGTGGATTGTGGTCTGGGAATTTCTCTCAGCAAAATTCCCATGTCTGACTCTTCCATATGTATATATGAAATTTTAAGTGAACCTTACTTTGTGAATAATGCACACTTTCAACCTGCTGTAAAATGTTGATCTAGGTCTTCAGACTCATTTGCAGGTCATAATAATAATAATAATAATAATCGCTATATGGCAAGCTGATTTCTTACTGAGTGATTTTTGACACATTTTCCTTAAAAATGTAAAACCTAGCATTTCTTACTGTGTTTGAATTTTGAACATTATAAGCTGTCAGGTTTCTGCTCTCAGTACTAAGTCAGGTTCTCCAGGGATGTGAATTAGCTGCTGTTCAATAATGTCAATGGTTATTGAATCAATTGATGGAATATTTTACTTTTAGTAAAAAATTTCTTTTTAAAAATGGAGGATGATTCAGCTGTCAAACTTTGTTTCAGGCTAATTTGAGAAAATTTATGGATCATGTTCACCATCTCTCAGTGGAAAAAATCACAAAGATGTTGGACCGAGGACTGGACCCAAACTACCATGACCTGGAAAGTGGAGGTCAGAACAACAAAACTAGCAGCATAAAGTAGTATTTTTTTTTTTAAAACTTAGCATTTTTAAAGCAAATGTATTTTTTGAATTTGCTTATCTTTTTTTTTCAAGTACATGCTATTCTCTTCTTAGAAACACCCCTAACCTTGGCAGTTCAGCTTGACAATACCGTAGAAGTGATCAAAGCTCTGAAAAATGGAGGAGCACATTTAGACTTCAGAGCCAAAGACGGAATGACAGCTCTGCACAAAGCAGCCAGAGCCAAGAACCAAGTAACCCTCAAGGTGAATGCTTTCAGTAGCAAATTACACAGTATTTTATAGAAAAAATATAGAAAGGAGAATGCTTTTAGTTAATTATGATACTGTCCTCAATGGATCCTTTAATATGTGCTTGTTTTAGTGCTTTCTTTTGACTTTTAAATGTTAGGATTTGGTTTCAATAATAGGATTTTTCATCTCTAATTTTTTTTTTGGTAGGAAAAAAAGTGGTGAAACCCTAATCTTACTCATTGAGAGGTGTTGAAAGATCTGAGGAAACAGGAATAAAATTATGGTTCCTTATCTCTTTGAAAGCAAATGCCAGTGGCATGGATTACTCATTATATCTTAACACAGTCACTTCTGTTTTCTTTTGTATTTTGATAGGTATTCTTAGGTCACATTGATATTCTAGATTAAGTCTTGTGTTTATGGATTTTGCTTATTTCCTCATGATAGGTACTCAAATTGCATGGCATTTTTTGTTAAGACATCTTAAAACTGAAGAGGTGAATGTTTTGAAAAGGCAAGGCAGCATTTTCACAGCTGAGATTTCTGAATTTCCTGAGGGGGTGGTCCAGTGGACATTGGCACTCATTCTTGCCTGACTATCCCTCTAGATTTCTTTAGATTCTAATTTTTCTGAGGTCATTCCTTGATTAACATACTCAATGCTGCAGCCCATTCTATCACCTTTTTAAGAACTGAGTGAAAAATTACACATTATGGCAAATACCAACTTTGTAAACACTTTTTCAGGTAGAAAAGTCTCTTTATATTTAAAAGTCCCTAAAAAAGTACATTTTTCACAGTTTTTGATTGCTTTCAGACCCTTTTAGAGCTTGGAGCATCTCCTAACTACAAAGACAGCTGTGGCCTGACACCACTGTACCACACTGCTATTGTGGGAGGGGATCCCTACTGCTGTGAACTCTTACTTCATGAACATGCTACAGTCAGTTGCAAAGATGAAAACGGATGGCAAGAAATTCATCAGGTAGGAAAGATTACTTTTTTTTGGAGTTGATGTTGCATGAGGAAATGAAAGCTGTTTGGGTATGTTCAGTCCATGCATATAGAAGTATGGAATAACATCTTTTTTCTATTTGCTTATACTTTGCATCCTACTGTGGTGGATTAGAAGTGGTGACTGTTCCAGTGGAGTTCTGTAACTTTGGAATCCCTCAGTACTATGGATTTTTCTGCAGATTTTGTGCTAATCACATTTATGTAATGGATTCTTTTTTGTTAGATGCTGACTTTGGTAACCTTGGTAATATTGCTTGAGTATTTTTCAGAGGTGCTTTCTCATTTCTTGTGAACTTTACAAAGATTTGGATTCAGGGTCTTGCTGCTAGGATCGTTTCAATATGTTGCACTGAAGGATGTAAAACTCTACAAACTCATTATTTGAGTCTGTTTTCATTCCCTGTGTGTGGGAACTGAGATTTTTCTTTTGCTTCTTATACATGGGTTTTCCTTTCCTCTCCTGCATGTTAAGCATGTGTAGCATGCTTTATAAAGAAAAAAAATGAAAAAAAAAAAAAATCTTTTGGGTTTTCTGGTGCTCATGGTATATCTTGAGTCATCTATGGTGCCAGAATTCATTAGGTCCTGGCACATCGTGATCAGCTTCATCATAGCAATTGGAAAGGTAGACCTCTTCCTCAGCAAACCCCTGTATTGTATGTCTTAAAAACACTTTTAATGTTTGGACTGTAGTTTTTTGGAAAAAAAACCTCACAGCATGCTTTTTTTTTTAAAGTTTTAGTGGAGTCATGTTCATAGAGGTTTATTTCCAAATATTCATATTCTAATATTTTGTGTGACTGATAAACTAACTCTTGAAGATTTTTCCCTCTTTTGGATCAGTGCCCTCTGTATAGTGTGAGTCTCCTTGACATCACAGGATTGAGAAGGCTGTGACTTAAATTTTGTCCAGTTTTTTACCTTAAAGGCAAGCTTTAGAAATCTGATCATCTTCAGTGCCATCTGGTGGGCAACTTTCTGAAGAGTAGCAGGACAAAAAAACCCTCTTCAGTCTGCTTGTCACAATTGACAGTATGAAAGTTAGTTGATAAAAAGCACCAAACTTTGTATTTTCTCCGTCCCTTAAATTATCATTTCTCAGATAAGCAGATATTTAAATTTATCCACAGACCTGGAGTGCACACATTTATTTTTACAGGTGGGTATAAATATCTGGGCATTAGTCCTCCCGTTCAGTCCAGTCATTGTTCTAAAAATGTCTTGAGTAAAACAGCATCTTCTCTGCTAAAAATATTTAACTAGAAGGCTTGCCTGGGTTGTATAATAACAAAAATATGAATGCTTCTCTTGACAGGCTTGCAGATATGGACACGTCCAACATCTGGAGCACCTCCTCTTCTACGGCGCCGATATGTGCGCGCAGAACGCCTCGGGCAACACAGCGCTGCACATCTGTGCCCTGTACAACCAGGTGAGCTGGCATCCACTTCCTCTGCTCCTGACTGCAGCCAGCACTGCAGTCACACTTTCCTCTTTAAATGACATAAAAATGTCCAGTGGGAGAAGAAGGGGCTCTTGGGGTCCCCTCTGAAGTGGGAGGGATGCAGACTGGAAGCTGTAAGGGGATGGCATGTAGCCAGGGAAGAAAAGGCATAATTGAGGTACAAATACTAAATCCTTCATGCCTATCCACAGAAACAGAAGCTTGTTGAGTTTTCTATTGAAGAAGCTTACAGCTTTGGTGTTAGTTTTTTTCTGACATGCAGTTTCTTTGCTTTTAATGAGTGCAATTTTGGATAAATTTCCCATTATTATTGATTTGTGGAGGCATATTACACTGAATAAGAATGTAGCTTATTTTTCATTTGTTTTATTTAATATACAGTGAGGTGTTTCAGGTTTTAAACACTGGTCTTAGGAGCTAGAAAGAACATAACTAAGAATTATTTTGTTAGCATTTTACTCACTGGTTTTGAATAGGGCTCCTCATCGTAGGTAACAAGAGTACACATATTTATTAGAAAATGAAACCACACCATGTTCTACCAGCTTGTAATTTTTTGTGTAATATCTAAATATTTATTTCCTATTCAGGATTTATTGCTAGAATTTAAATTAGCATTAAATAAACACTTGGAAAATACCATGGAAATGTATCTGTAAATTATACAGATGATAGTTTCTCAGCTGCTTACAACTTGTTGAAATAATCTGCAGATATCTCCTGATAGTGGAACCATTTGATTTGGTGGCATTTTATACTCTCTTTGGGTGGATGGGATGGGGAGGGAATGAGTTTTACAACTATGTTAAAACACAGCACGTATTCCTAAAATTCAGTTAGGAATGTAGGAGTCATGAGATGTGACAGTAACCAGAGAAACATCTGTTAAAGCATCTGCTTCTTAGTTAATTACCATCTTACTCTTTTTCCAAAAGCCTTGTCAAGGTGGATTCCTCAGTTAGGACAAAAACCCCTCAGATTCTTAAAAAATAGAATTTGGGGAATAATTGGAGATTTTTAAAGACTGTTGACTTGTTGTGTGTGTCATATTTAGTATAAATTCCTAAAGAGTCTGCCTGTGCAGATCTTCCCCGTTATTGTTTAATTATTTCAAGTACATAGAATGTCAGTACTGTTGTGGGCTGCTCTGTGCTCACTGTCTACCAAACATCTTCAATAAACTCTCAGGTACCTACATAAACTAATTTAAGGGTATCTGTATTTTCTTTGCTCAGCTTGCATGGCTTCTGGGACTGTAGGCATACCAAGCTTATACTTACTTCAGCTTCATTTACTTTACTCCCTGTGTAACAGTTTTGAAGCCCAGACCATAATGGATGTATAAATTTCAAAATGTGAAATCTTGTCTGGCTTTTTTTAACCATTTTATTTTAGTGTTTTCATGACTGTAGTGGAGGTCATACACTTTTAGCAAACGTTATTCAGTGAGATGCTGAAATTAGAATAATCCTGTGGAATGATGATATTTCTCATGTAGGGATATTTTTTCTCCTGACCTCAGTGGAAAAAAGTATTTTGCAGAACACTGGAGTCTCTAGCTGACATTGCATCTACCACTTTGCAAATATTTTCATAGCCAGTAAGCGTGGCTTTGTAAATGGAAGTTTAACATCTGGGCACTATGCTCTCATGCTTCTATTTTCCTTTATTGAATATATATGAAAAGAAAAAGGTTTCCTAACCTATACTGATTTTTTTCCTTTTATTGAAAGTTATTATTAGGTAGTGTGCAAGGAAATGTGTTGGCCTTTTCTAGATGGATAGGGTGGCAAGAGCAGCAGAGTCCTTTTTACCTCTTGATTCCTGTAGGTGGAGTCATTACCCACTTGATTTTCCCTTCCAGCCTTTCCTGGGGAATTTTGTTGGGATACTTTGTGAAGTTGGTAGTTCTGTTTTCCTGAGTGTCAGCTAAGTTCTGATCTGAATGAATTATTTTGCTTTCTAAAGTATTTCGTGTCTGTCCTGTACCTCAGTGAAGTCCAGACAGATCTTATGCCCCTGTATTGTACAAATAACAGCTCTGGGGTGTGCAATGTGCTGTCTTTCAGTCAGTGGATTAGATTCCATCTGAAAAATATTGTACAATTAAATCAGGTAATTAGCTCTCAGGCAACAAATTGCATTCAATCTGCTGCCAAGCCCACGCTTCTCTGAATTTGTTTTTGTTATTCTCTGAATAATCTTGTGAGTCCTAAAAAGTGACTGCGTATTCAGTTTATGTATAATGTAATGAGTGAACAATACTGAGCTCAATATCAGAAGTTATATTAACTCTAAAATATGTGCAAATGGGAATTACGGCATTTGAGGGCAACACCTTAACAACAGAAAGCTCTAAAATGTGAAATTTCCATTTAATTAACAACAGAAAAATAATTACAGTCATTACTGGTGGTGACTTCTTTTTCTTATTCCTGCTGGTTTAGTCTCATCAGTGGAAGGATGGGAAGGAGACAAAAGGAAAAGATGATGAAGCTAGGAATACTTCTGTTTGTTATCAATAAATAAGCAAACAAATTTAGTACTTTATCCACCCCAGGTTTCCTTAACAGTCCTGATGTTGAACAATTCTGATCATTTTTCTCAAAACTTTTCTTATCAAAATAATTTAATAAATAAATCACTTTGCATGTTTTTGTTATGCTGCAAACAGCTTAGTTAAATTTGTAAATTATGTAGGTTTAAAATGTGTAATTCTTTTGATTTTGAATTATTATTTATTCTGTTAACCAAATGAATAATCAGCCTATAAATGTAGTGTTTCTTAATATTATTACTTAAGGATATAAGTTCTTGATCAAAAGGGAGAATTTTAACGCTGAAGGTTTCTACTAATATTTCCAATGTGTTTATTAAGCAGCACCTGCTGGAATAGTGCAATGGTTGTTATCTGGGGAATATCACACGGTGTGCAAACCTGGAATCATTTAGGAGTCAGTCAAAAAGGAATTTTTTGAGAAGTAACCCTGAAAATATATATATATATATGTATATATATATACACACACTTTTTTTTAACCTGGAGGTCTTCATCTTCTTTTTCATGATTGCTACTGCAGAACACAGAAGAAAAACATTTTGACATTTTACTCATTACTCTTGATCTTTCTATGTTTAGAGATCCAGAGTACACACCTGATGTGCACATTGCAGTGCAAGCAAATGAGACTGTCTCAATTATATATCATTAAAAAATTGCCATCCATGAGATGATTGCTAACATACTGTCTAGAGATCTGATTCATTCTGTTGTTTCAGTCTGTTATGCTGAATAGGAAGCGTGGGAACAAAAGGATTTCTTTTTTGGAGTACTGAATCTTGGGGCAAGGATAAGGTAGCCTGCTCCTCAGGCACCTTTAGGAGAACCCTGTGATAGAGGAGACTTCATGAAATCAAGAATCCATTGTGAGAAATTAAAAAACACAATGATGAAAATTATTTTCAGTCATACTTTCTGCACATTCACTTGTGACTCAGAATCCAGCAAACAAGCTTAATTTCTGTCACTAAAATAGCTAAATTATGTGATTATTTTCTCTGGCTCCAAAATTTACTACTAAAGAGAGAAGTAGCACATTGAAATACCTCATTAGTTAAAACTCTAACAAAACATGACAAGAACTCTGCAAAGCACAACAAAATTAATAGAAATATGTAAGATAAGGAAACAGGAAAAAATATTTGGAAACGTGGACTGATTTACATAAGGTCCTTGGAGGAACCCTCAAATGACAGAAGGGAAATACAGTCTATGTATGGATGATTCACAAGTCTGAGAACCATGCCAGAACCACAGAGAATTTGTAGCAGAATATCATGGAATAGTTATGGCTGTAGAGTGGGAACCTAAGCACTATACTGAATCTATCTGAAAAAATGTTTTTTAAGGATTTCATTTGCAGAATTCTGCAGTTCAGAGGGTCTGAAGCCACACTTTTGTTAGAAAGGGATGAATTTGGTTTGCTCTGTAACTGTTAGTATTTTCTAGGGTAAAATATAGAAGGTAAAACTTGTCAGTGGAGTGTGTGCAGCCAGACCAAAGTGTTTCAGACATTAAAAAGAATCATACATTAAATGTTTAAATTGGAAGATAGGTTGAAAAGAAATAAACAACCAAATTAAGTGCATGGAAGTGATAAAACAGCTTTATTTAATTTTTACCAGTAGGGAAAGATATAATTCATCCCAGGTACTGCTTACTGTGAACAGTACTTTTTTTCCCTACAAAAAACATAAAGTAAAATTTCATCTTGAACTAGCGCATTTTCTGCAACATCTCATTTGCCAAGTATGGAATTTCCACAGTACAGTTTCCTAAAAATTTAATGAGATGTTTACCTCTCCAGTTTTCATACTTGTATATTGTTTAATACACTGCAGAGCACCTAAAGCCTTGTCATATTAATGTACTATTTTAATAACTTCATTGTCACGTTATTTATTTTGTTCTCTTTTCATCTAAGGAGATATGTACTGAACTGCAACACAACTCATAACCATAATATCTGTTTAACAACTAAAGACCCTGATTAACAAGTTGTCTCTCCTACCCTTTTCAGGAGAGCTGTGCAAGAGTGCTGCTGTTCCGGGGAGCCAACAAGGAGATTAAGAATTACAACAGCCAGTCTCCATTTCAGGTAAAAAAACAATACGCCTTCCTTCTGCTCCCCCAGAAATATTTGCAAGAAAATCCCATGTAAACTTGGTTTTGTGGAGAAGTTACATTGCACAAGGCTGAAAGGAGCTGTAGAGTGAGATAATTCTCATTTTTAAAAGTGTTTTTTGTGTAACAAGTGAAGATATCCTGGAATAATTAGGAATGAGAGAAAAACATTCTCTGTCCTAGATACCTGGTTGCACTGTCAATGGACTTGAGGATTAGATGAGCTCTTGATGACAAAACATGAAATCATTTGTGTCCTGCAGTCTGATGTGTTTTGTGGTTACCTCCAGTCCCATGCAAGAGAGATCCAAGAGTTTGTATAAGGGAGATCCAAGAGTGGCTTAGCTTTGCTTAGGCCCTGTTGACATAGCCAGAAAGCAGCAGCTCTTCCTTCCTTGGATTTGAGGCTAAAGAGCTGGACTCTGTCATAAAGATGGGATTGATTTAATGTACCATCAGTGATAACACTTCAAGCTGTCATCTATGTCTCCAAAAGAAAATGGAATCTTTCTTTGCATTAGTCAAAATTTACTAGCTGTTTTTTTCTTATACTAAAGTACTTTCAGAAAACTTCATTAAAAATCAAAATGGAAGGAGATTGTTTGTCCAAAGGGTTGTCAGATATGCCTGAGAACCTTAAGCTCTTATTTCTGAGGCAGTCTTAATTAGCCTGGATTTTGGATAAACATTCATAATGCAAACTGACAGGTGAGAAATGGGGATGAAAGCTATGATATTAAAGAAAAAAGAACAGAATATAGTGTTTCTGGAAGAATGATGGTGCAGTCCCTTTAAAGAACTGTCCTGTTGTGAAAGATGAGGGGATAATTTCCCCAAACCAAGCAGACTTTCCTGAGGTAAATCCTGGTTTACCTTTGCTTGTTGTATCTTTCCCATTACATCCTTGACTCACTTTGCATAAAACTGGCTTAGAATTCATGGAAGAGTACTTTTCCTCTCATTGCTTTGAAATAGTGAAATATTAGCTCTATGTGGCTTGTCAAAGTTTACCTGTAGATAATGCCTCTGAGGTTCAGGTTTAAAACAAAACAAAACTCAGCCAAATATTTCTGTACCAATTCAGTTATCTCCATATTTTGAAGGTTTTCTGGAAATAAATTTTGTATTGCAAGAGCTTAAAAAGTTTTGCCTGCAAGTCCCAGCCAGATCACTTTTTATTTTGAGGACACTTTTCCCAAAATTGAGGAAACAGTGCATTAATAATTTGATTAAAGGCGCAATTTTTAAAATCCTTAATAGTTTGCCATGTAAATGTATATTAAACACTAGATAGTAATTATTACTGCACCTTAAAATTAGGGAGTGATTAAAAAATGGAATAAGAGGAAACCCTAATTATTGGAGGGATAAGTTCCAGTGTCACCTCTTTACTTTGGGGGATGAGATGATTTTATTAGTTTTTGTCTTGGAGATGAACTTCTATTTTTGTTTTCGGATTTTATATGAGGAGGGTAAATGACAAATAGGATCGTTTTCCTTTCTCTTCTTCGTGCTGGCCACTGCACCATCCTTTTTCATGCTTTGAGAACAGAAAAATACAGGGGAAAAAGGCAGCAAAGAAATTTTTTTGTACAAGCTAATGCTGGTGGTTGTAGGGTTTCAAGAAGTGAAATGTGACTAGACAGAACTCAGGAATATTCAATGAGTTCAAGAGATAGAAGAAATAATTTTAAGACATGGATATAGCTGTGGAAGTGCACTTATTGGCCAGTGAATGATGTCCTGTCTCTAGGGAATAAAATCCCATTTGTTATCATCTATCATATTTTACACTTCTGATGCTTGGGCTTTTGATCACTTCACTTGGCATGGACAGAAGGACTAACAATGAGGTTGGCTTTGTTTTATCCTTCCTAAAGTCACGTAATCAAGAAAAGGAAATCCCTTTCCAACTTCTTTCCCTATAGCATGTTACTTTTAGGTGTAGGGAATGTAGGAAAAGTTCTGTTTTTTCCAAATGCAGTGAGTAGAGAAAACTGATGTCAGCAATGTAATAAAGCAGCATTGGAATTAATTCTTTGCCATCTGTCTGTTGCTGACCCAGTCGATCAGACACCACAAGTGGAGCTGTTATAAAATTATGTAGAATCCCCTTGAGTTAATAGGATTTTGCATACTAAAAATGTTTACTTATGTAATTAGTAGCAAGGAACATCGAAGCATCTCATATGTACATAATAAAAATGGTTGTAGCTGCAGCATCTATTCCTTTGAGTAACTTTCATTATGATGATCTCTCAGAAATGTAAAGGGTTCTTTTGAATTGCTGCTTAGAAAACTGATGATATGAACTGTGCTGTTCTGTAAAACAGAAGTATTGAGACATGGAGAAATTTATGTGCTGCTTTCAAGGCTTGCCAAACCTTTATTTTGAAGAAAATAAGCAGTAGAGTTTGTAGCTTGCATTATCATCCAATGAATGTGGTGTAATTATACCAGCAAAAAAACCCCAAAACCCAGATGTGCATGTGTTCACTTCTTATCAAGTCACAGTGCTTATTACAACAAGCATGGGTTTACTGGATCATACAGTAGGAAAACTAGCCTGGGCTGAACTCTGTGCTTCTTAATTCAGGTATCCCACCCTGTGTACACATCTTTGCCTGGGGTCTGGCTTCTCCTCTTTGCTTTTTCTGTATTGTCAATGTTTAATGCTGGGCTGGCAATTAAACAAATGACAGATGCTCTCTGTTAACCCCCCAGAAAGGGAAAGGAAGGAGAATGAAGGGGAGAGACTTATGGGAAAAGCCATGATCTCTGGTGAGTGTCCATAGCTACTTAGTTTTCCACCCATTTTATGTGCTCCTAGGTCAGTGTAAAATGATTTCTTACCTCTCTGGCAAATAATAATCCACTAATTCAGAAAAATCAGTTTTGCAGTGTCCTCGAGCTGTTGCTGTATTATTGCTGTTGCAATCCTGTTGTGTAAGTTAGAATGAATATAAACCTTGTTTATCATGTATTTCCTTGTTCATTTTATGAGCAGAAGCTCTATATGAATAATTAATTTGTTTTAATATGGACTATAAAGCACTTTCAAGCTTAGAGCTAATAGAGCTAATAATGAGTGGCTTTGAAGCATGAGGTGGCATTTAGGGACACTTTTTAATGGCAGAGTTGTACCTGAGAATAATTTCTCTCTCAGATGTATCTTTTTGACTGTTGTCTTCCCAAATCCTCATGGTTCTGAGTGTGCTTATGCTACATAGATGTAAGGAGAAGCTGCAATCCTCCAGGCACACTGCAGGTAGAACCCTTCCTTTCAGTATCTTGGTAGCACATCTACTTTCAATGTCTCGTATTTTTGCCAGATTTGAATAATCTGAACTAAAATTCCCCATGCCTGGTGTCTTAGGAAGCACTGTTCAGAACAAGAAAATGATTCAGCTGTTTTGGAGCATGGGTGAAGGAGAACATGTGTTGTTTTGCTTATAATGGAAAAACTCTGTTGACCCACCTCTCCTGGTCCCATCTCCCCTGTTGGTTTGCTTTTGTTTTCTTTAATTGCCCTGCATGCTGTTGGTGCTCTGCATCTTAATAACATGGCAGTGTAAATCTTTTTTTGCAGTCTGACTCAAATACAGGTATCTTTGTGATACTTAGATTTTGATAGGAAAAGATTTAAGTACTAGAATAAATATAATTCAAAAATCTACGAAATTCCTTCCTAAGGACTTGTTAGGCAGATGCTTCTCCTCACTGGCACAATTACCAAAGGTCTATATTTGGTTCACTTGGTGATGAGAAGATAACAAACCAGAGTGCAATTCTGTTGCTGAAAACACAAGATGGCAAAGATGCTGCTTCCTCAGCTACTTCTAACATACTGTAGCTACTTTTGAAAATTTGGACCTCAGCCTAAGGGGCTCTTTAATGCTCTCATTTGGCTTGATAAGAGGTGAATGTAGCAAGAGCAGGAGCAGAAAAATCCATATGGGGATAGAATGAGGTTTAAATTAATGCATCTCAACCCAGTGATGGTTTGCACAGTGCTGGCTGATCACTCCTAACCTTTGTCTTAACCCCTGTAATTTTTCTGAAAGGCAGACAAATAGAAGTACTCTTGTAAAAATTAAATGATAGGATTATCTTTTATTGAGAAGGGCAAAATATTGCCACACTTGGAGGGGCTAAAAATATTTACTGCAGAATGTGTCTTTTTTAAAAAAGCTGTTTTTCTGCACAGTTGTTACTTGACTGTAAACTTATGGAGGAGTGTCCAGGAGACCATTTTTGGAACTGTGCTCCATGCAGATGATCCAAGACCCTTTGTTCCCCGTCCCCCTCCCCCAGTTTGTACTCTCTGTTCTTGCTCAGACAGAGGTGTCCAGCCAAAGTGCCTCAGGTGTTCTCACATGCAGCAGAATTTCCCTGGAAAAACAGTTGTCTCTGAGGTAACTAGGAGCCAATCTGTCTGTTTTTCCAGTAAATGGATAGACTTCCAAAAGCTCAGAAGCAACTGAAACTAGGTTATAAAAGGGAACATATTAAGCAAACTAAATTGTAAGGGTCACTACCAGTTCTTGCCTCAAAGTAAGAAAGGCTCATTTGCAGTTCAGATGCAATTAGATGTTGTGGGTGAAGTTCCAAGAGGCAGTGGAAATCTGTATAATCTTAATTTAATCACAGGATTTTGAGAGCAAGACTGAATATTGCTCTTGTGATTTTATTTATACTAAACCCTTGAAGAGAAGGCAGCAAGGGTAAGTTCTTAAATAGCCTGATCATAACTGAGCAGTCACACGTAGCATGTCTTTTCCTTTGGTCAGCTGTGAAAGCTGTGTGGATGTTTTTTTTTTCCTGTGGCTATATAAAGCGTGGTAAATCTTGTTGTTTGAAATACTTCTCTTTCATTGTTGTGTCTGTCAGTAGAGGTTCTTGTATTTTTATTGGCAAAGCAAATTTGGGGTGGATAAATGTGTGTCTAAGATGTCAGACAACCTCATTAGTCTGAAGAGGGGATCTATGGGAAGAAGATGAATAGAAAATGTCCATTTATTTGCATTGCATTGTTGCCAGGCTTTTACATATATTGAAATGGAAATGATAGGCAGTGTATAAACATCTAGGAGAATGACAGGCAACGGGTTGGTTTTTTGCAGAAGAGTGTAGTGTATCAAACTCTGCTCTGTGGGAGAGATGACATTCTTTTATGAATTCTTGATTCCTGTACCTCTGTGTGTGGTATAAGAAGGTTAAAACTTATGGGAGATTTGTTTCACAAGCCACAGATAAGCAGGCTTGCTGTAATCTGCTACATTTAAATTTTCCTTATTGTTGAACCATGTTATTCTGAGATACTAATACCATTCAGTCTCTCTCTAAAACGTAATACCTTATTACCTTTTGTATGCCACTATTATGTGAGTGTAATAGCTTTAGTGACACTGCCTGAATTAGACAAGTTTGATAAACCAGAAATATCAAAGAAACTGAAATGCACCCTTTGTGCTGGGGCTGCCTCTGCCATGATGACCCGGATGCCCGCATCCTTCTGTTTTTCTATGTTCATCTGTTTGCTTGTAGCCAAATGGATTGTCACAACTTCAGAGTAGATTCAGGAAGAAATTTTTTATGATGAGGGTGGTGTAACACTGTCCCAGGCTGCCCAGCGAGGTGGTAGATGCCCCATCCCTGGATACATTCAAGGTAAGGTTGGACAGGGGTTTGAACAACCTGCTCTAGTTGAATCTGTCACTGTAGAGATGCTGCACAGTTGACCACTAAAGGTCCCTTCCAACACAAACCATTTGTTGATTCTGTGAACTTAAAAGTTGAATTTTAGGCAACAATAAAATTTTTGTAACCCTGCAGTGCTGCATACAATCTGTGAGTGGGACTTGGAGGAACTTATCCCTGAAAATACAGATTAATGATCATAGTTATGATGGACAGGTGATGACATGATCTCTTGCTTTTGCATGACTTTACAGGCTATTCAGTGTTAATTTTTGGCAGCATCTGAGTGAGTTCTTGTTGCTTATAAAAAAATGGAGGATCTATGGCTCCAGGACAGACTTAGCATCTTCTTGCCATTGCCATTTGCAGAGAACTTTTGTGACGAGCAGTTGGCAGACGCTGCTGACCCATGTCTGTCTTCATCAGAGTTTGTTACTGGCATTGACTTTTTCTAGCCTGCTGTTTCCAAAGGTTTTATTATTTTAACCCATGGCATTTGGAACGAATCCAACAAATGTATTAGGTAAAATTATCATAGTATTTCATTAACCCCATGAGTTTTAGCCCATGGGCTTTCAAAAAGCATTTCCAGACATTTGGGGTAGAGGTTTAAGCAGCGCTGTGTTATTAAGTGTTTGCAGAACTGAATCCCTTGAACAGGTTTTTTTTTTCCTGTGAAATAGTGGGCAGTATCGACTGCCTGCTGTGAGTGGGAAGGCATTTTTCTGGAAGTGTTTGGGGAAGAAGCAGCTACTAGAGCACATTTTGGCTTTTCCATGAGGCAGGACTGCCTTCAGAGGTGAAAATTTTGACCCTACAGCAGAACAGAGCTTTACACACTTGTACTGACTTTTCTGTGTAACCCATTACTTATTGCAATTTCAAGGAAAGCAAAACGTGACAAGCAGCACACTTTCTCAATCTGTTCCTAAAAGAGTTTGGCTGAAGAAAGTTGCATTTCGTGGCTGTTTGATTTAGCATCGTACTGGGAGGTGGGGAGAAAATTCAGTCAATTTTATTAGTGGCTGTGTCTTATCTAATTCATCTGCTGCTGCAACCTGGCTTTTGCTGCTCTCAGTAGATACTCCTTTGAAATTGCTGCTCGCCCATGTAGCAGTAATAAGGATTATGTAATAACTGGCTTTTGATGGCTCTTTCCAGCTGGAGCTAGATTTTCCTGTGGAATGAGCCTGTAATTCTTAATGTGTAAGTATCACACTTTCCCCCCCCTTTATTAACTATTAAAATGCAAACACAGAAAACCGCATCTTCCTTGAGAATGATTTGCTGGGTGGCATTATAGCAGAGAAGCAGAAAGAAGATGTGATTTAAAAAAAATTTCTTTACTTTTAAAATAGAGATAAACATTAAATTAGCCAATACACGCAGTGACTGCAGAAGAGGCTTTATACAACCTGTACAAACTGAGGTAATCTAAAAATCTTAGTTCTTTCTCATCTAAAAACCCAAGAGGAAATAAAAGAATGTTGTGAAGCAGCAAAGTTGTGCCTGGGATGGATTTGCCTTCGTGTTCCCTTTTTGCTCTCTGACATGTCTCATGGTAACTTTAATCAAATGGCAGGTTTATTCAGTTCAACACTTTCTGCTTCTTGCATAACAAGGGATCCTCTTGTCATAGGAGTTAGGTTTGCATTTCAAAGGCAAGAGATTGAGATGATTTAGAAGTGATTTCCTTGCTTGTTGGGAGGACAGGACTTTTATTTTTTTATCCTGGTGTCCATGCAGGCTTAGTTTAATCTGAAGGTACTCAGTCAGGGTTTATTCACAAGTCAGAGTAGTGAAGTTTGAAGAAAGCAGTTGTGTGTATGTTATGAAAGGACAGTGTGAAATAAAATACAGGTTCTACTTTTTAAATCATTGTAAGGTTACTGCAAAATGAACAGAGCTGCTTATGGCAGTGTTGGTCTAGTATAGAGTCCTGCTAAGACAGCACTGCAGGACATAGAGACTAAAAGGAGGTCATTTGATTTTTGACTGGAATTCACTAAGCTACTCATCTCTGGCACTGTTTCAGGGCTACTGAGTGTATTTCAGAAGACCCATAGGAGCTGTAAAATCTCTTGCAAGCCAAACCAGCATTTTAGCAATGAAAATGTGCCAGCACTGTTATGCTTGCAGCATACTTTTTTGTTTAATAGTCAGCTAAATACACGTTGTGTATTTGGATGCACATTGCTGTGAGTTTGTTTATTTTTAAAATATTAATTGCTGAAAAATATTTAGGGTAAAATCCTTGTTAAGTTTCTGTTTGCTTTCACTGGGGTGGAAATTTGTTCGCCACACTTTCGATTGCTTCAGATCCATGCTACTGAATTTTTTAATGTATTCTACTGCATAATTATTTTAAATGAAATTTTCCTGATTTTTAGCACCATTCTGTTCTGTTAAGTTACACAAAATTGCACACTGCCTTGCAACAGTGGTTGTGGTACACAAAGTCTTCAGCTGTGAGCCTGCAGCTGGAAACAAAATGCTTTCTCTTCTGAGTGAAAACTTCCTGAGAGTTTTGGGAGGCAAAACCAGTGCTTGAGAGGCTAGGGTTGTATCATTTTTTTGTCCTTTTTAAAGTTTTTTTTTTTTTCACATTTTCCTCTTTGTCATTGCCCAGCTGAGACACTGACTTTGTTCCACCCATTGTTGGGTACTTCTCCTGAGGTTAAGGTTGTGAGGACGTGAGAAATGCTCAGATCTTGGTGTTGCACATAGCAATATTTGATGTTTAGAGATGTAGTCTTCAGTTACAATTAAAAAATAGCCAGTGTGGGATGGTTCTCACCAGGGGAAGCATTGAGATTGTTTGGAGGGTTTCCATAAGAGGCTGCACCCAGCCTGGTGGAGCTGCCTTTTTGCTGCATCCTGGAAAGTATGAATACTTTGACCTTAATACTAGGGTGAAGTGATGGTGCCAAGGCTTTGTTTAACCAGTGCTAAAATGATCAAGAGAATGATGAAGAGCCTCAAAGCAATATTGGCCCTTTCCCATAATTTATATTTTCAGATGCTAAAACTAGTTGTTGAGCAAATGTAAGGTGTCTATTTTAAGATACTGCATGTCAATATCTGACTACAGATGGCTCCGTGAATCATAGTTGGAAGAAGGAAAATGTTAGACACTAAGATATTGTTGCTAAGAGATTTTTGTACACAGTATGCTAACATGTGCAGGCAAATTTTGGAACAGTAGCAGCAGCATGCTTTGGGAGAAAAAAAAAAAAATTGGTGGTGAAGAAACTGTCTCCAAAGGACTATTTAAAGGATAGTAACATTATTGTGCTTTGTTGTATCAAGAGCTGATGAAGATGAAATTGTCTTTCAAGCAGATAACATGCAGAAAACATCCAAAAGGTAAAGCTCATCTTGCTACTGGTGGAATAGAAAGTGGAGACTAGAAAGAAAATGAAAAATAAATCTATACTTTGAGGTTTAAATTAAGTGAGTGCTAAGAAGATGATTGTTGGTAGTTGCTGGTATTTTGCCATCTACTGGACATCAGCTATATTAATATACAAAGATAGTTCCTTTCAAATTGCATAATATAAAGTGTGTATTATAATATATAATTTTAATTGTTAAGAGTTAGTTTATGTCCAGGAAAGAAGCATGTGTAAAAATGCTGAGTATGGTTTTTGTACTTACATTCTTTTATAACATAGCCATAGAGTAATTTAGGAAAGTTACGTTTTACTGTTTTATTTATTCTATGCATATCTTATTAATATTTTTTCTGGGTTTTACTTAAACTTGAACATGTTATTCTCGTAATTAAGCTTCAACTTTAATTTATAAAACTGATTTTATTATTTTAGCAAATTTCCTTTTTTTTATAATGAATTTTATTTTAGCAAATATAAAGATTTTCACTTTCTTAACTTCAGAACTGATAACTTTTTAATATAGTTTTGGAGTGCAAGTGTGTGTGTATCCATAATGTAGACAAATGTATCTTCTTGAGGTCATGTTTGATGTCGTCCGTATTGTTATGTACTCAGGAGTGCTCTTAAAAAAAGAGGCTGGATTAGTGATATTAATAGTATATTAAGCATTTGATTTTATTTTATAATGAGGTGAATGTGAAAGCATAGACTAGTTTTATTTTGCAGTAGTGTAGCCTCAAGGTCCAAAAGCCAACTGTAATTAATACAGCTACAAAATGTGGGATGATACTTTGCCCTTGGATTTTGGAAAGCTAAACACAGAATTCACAATTATTTACCAGTTTTATTTTAGATTATATAGTTATTGCTAGTGTGTAGCATGTAGTTCACAAAGAAAGAGTTCGGTTCAGAAAAAAGAATATTTTGATGTATTTTATTGAATTCCTAATATCTTCTCTAATTGAAAATACCAGAAATCTATGGAGTGATATGAGGTCAAAGCAGTGCTTGCCAAGCTGAACATTTTGTGAAAGCATTACAAAAAAAATGCATTTACAAAGGAAAATGAGTTCCTGATATGTTCTTGTTTTTATTGAATAAATAAACATACCTACCTTTACAAGCTCTCTGGAATTGCATAAGAAACCAATAGTGTTTGTTCAGTACATTTTTTCCCCACACCTATGAAAAAAAACTTTGGAACACAGATTGTGTCTTGCTTTTCCAAACTGAACTCCATCTGTACCACCCAAGAGAGTTTTAAAATCCACATCCTGCTCATGCATGAGAGCAACAAATGCATATAGATTGCAGATTTTTTGGGGGGAGCCTGCAGAGTGTGCTGCCTGATTTTGTGTCACTGTTCATGAAGGATGGAACCTCAGGGTGCTGGGTGCTGCACAGGCATGCAGCAGACCAAGTCTTTGCACTTAACAACTTCAATTTAACTTGAGAACTTTTCTTATATTTTTAATATTAAGAAAGCACATCCTAATTAGGACACATGGAAGAGCCTTTCTGGTTGCTTTTTTATTAAGGAAGTCATACCAACCATTCCCTCTAAATTTGCTTGTGCTAATTTCTCAGGAGTCTCTGGTGGTGGTGAATCCTATTGCATAACTTCTGTGACTGCTTGAATGGTGTTTCTTGTTAAAATAATACAGTCCTCAGTGGTACTATAAGTAATTTATGATTTTCTAAGCCTGTGACTTAAGTGGAAGGCAGTTTCAGGAGAGTAGTTTGGTTACAGTCTCATCCACAGGGCTGTGTTACCTCTTCCTTCTAGTTCCACCTGAAGATGAGAACATGTAGAATAGGTGAACCTTAGAGTTCCCTGGATGTCCATCTCTATTTCCTCTAAGACCAAAAGGAGTCAAGAGGGAAGTCATGTTTTGTCCTAAGATAGAGCTGTGTCCTTTAGTGTGCATAGTGCCATGCCTGAACTCATTCCAATTCCCAGCTTTCTCAAAAGACCATCATACAGGAAGCACTTCGGGGAACAGGGGCAATGGAAGGGTGGAACATCTGCCCTGAAAGGAAGAGCCATGAAGCAAAGTAAAATTGGGAAGTAAAATTGTCTGGAAGAGAAGGAGGAGAACAAGCAAGTGGAGAATGCTGACTGTTTTATCATGAACTGCTTACCATGGATTGCAGCTACAGCTCTGCAGCCCAAACAGCTTCCTCTGCTCTCTCCACTTAGAGCATTTTAAAGCTTTATGTCTCACCTGGTCTAAAATTTAAGCATGTGCAGAAGTTAATGCAGCAGTCTTGATCGAGGCTGAAACATAAATGAACTGTGAGATGCTCTCCTCACTCCTGCAGAGAGTTTGTCAAAGTTCACTAGCTGGATTTAAGAGGGGACAACTTCAGTTTCTGTCTTTTTTTTGTATTGTTTCCTATTGGATGAAAGAGTTTGTTCCAAAGAGCAATAACGTAATTTAGTTTTAATGCTTGCCTTTTGGGGCCTAAGCTATAATGCTCTAAAATTGTATTTGCTTACCAGGCTACAAAGATCTTTAATTTAATGTAGCCTCTACCTGTGATACAGTTCAAGAGCCAAAAAGCCCCAAAGAATTATGAAAGGCTCGTGACAGGTAAAGTGCATATATATAATTGCCAGTTTTCCCAAAGGAACAAAACACTGTATTAATCACAGTAAAAAAATCTAAATACTTGGATGTAAGTAATTGATATATTGAGAACTGCACTTACGAAGCTTAACAGAGAGACCTTGCTGAGTCAGTGCTGCTACTTATGTCTGATCCAGAGTCTGAAAACATGATGAAACTCTGTTACATTGACACCTGTACCTGGACATCTGTCAGGTTTCACTGTTTACACAAAGTAGTCTTATTTGACATTATTTAAAGTGAATTTCTTTGGGGAACAAGATTCAGGAAAGCAGAACTAAGCAGATGTGTCAAATGTTTAATTTCTGTGCTGACTTCTGAAAGCCAACTTAAAACCTGTCTGAATCCAGAGGGAACATTTCTGACTGTAAAGATCAGAAAAACAAATGAGAATAAAGCTGTGCCAGGAGAAAGAAAAGCCCTTCTAAATGTGCTTCCCCTGTTATGAGGATCATTCCTCACCCACTGGCAATCAGGGGGTGCCCCTGCCTCCTGCCTGCTCCCCCCACCCCAGGCACATCCACTTCATTCAGTTTTCTCCTTCACTCAGGGATGTCACTTAGTCACCATGCCTAGCAACTGGCCAAGTCTCAATTCAGCTCCTTCCCTCCCTCACCACATTGGTGGCAGAGCATCTGGCATTGCCTGGCATGGCACAGAGTGAGGCTCTGTAACCAGTTGCATCATTTGAAAGAAACATCTGTCTGCTAGACAGTGAGATGAGGGGGTGACTGTAACAAGTTTTGCTTCCTCTTTGGCAGAGCAAATAAACATTCAGCTTCTGGTGACACTCTGCATTCTGTCCCCTGCCAGTGACAATCAGTTCTCCTCTCCACCCTTCTGCATTGCCCAGGGGCCCTTAATCCTGTGCCTTGGTGCTTCCCAGCTCTGCCCTGTGCCAGTGACTCCATTAACTTTTTCTTGGGATGACATGATGAAGACTTGAGTATTGTGGAACCAGGAGATGATACCACCAGTCTAGCCAGCTCACCCTCAATTCTTTATCTTTTGTTTGAGATACCTCCTTCTAAGATATGTCTCCCTGCTTAGCTTTACTCTCTCCTCACTTGCCTGCTGTGACCATGTGTATTTATTCAGGCCAGCCATGTATGTTATCAAATAGATTTTGAAAATAATTAGATGCCTTTGTTGACACCTTGGTGGGGTCATTTAAAGTTGGAGGGGAGGGAGCTGATAAAGGATTCACTTTGGTGACTACCATCAATGTAAAATTGCCTGTAATGATGACTGGAAAAAAAATAGAAAAGGAGATGTCTGTTCTGTATTTTACAGTAGGATAGATGCCAGAGATCCTAACCAAATGTCATCGCAGCAGATAAGGATCCCAGTTTGGGTCTGGAAGCTCTGTACAGGAACTAGATCCTGCTTTTCAGCTGGGCTTGGATTGACATTGTGCTGTGATGCTGCAGGCACAGTCTTTTTGATTCTGGAACTGATGCAAAGAAAATACAGATTCAAAAGTAGGGCAAAAGAAAAAAAAGCACGTTTTGGTGAAAATTATAGGTGTGGGATTTACTTTTTTTTTTTTTAAGATGCATTAATTGGTTTTTATCAGGTTTACAGCATAATGTGACTTAACGACAGGAAAATTTTTGATGAGTGTCTTGTGTGTGGCAAAAGGATGAAGTGAAAGGACATTTGCTGCAGGAATGAAAGAGCCTGAGTGATGGCAAAATTGCTGTGTATGCAGTTTTTAAAAAGCTCCAGTTTCTGAAGCTTCAGCATAACAGGGTCTCTACATAGTCTCTAGTTGTAAAGTACAACCTTCAGCCTTTCCTGGTAATATTTCATGGCTGTAGACATGCATGTGATGCCTTTGGATGACTTGAATCCAGTTCCTCCTGGAATCATAAAAAACCCCCAAACTTTTCACTGTAGTTATGCTGGCTGCGCTACTTTTTCACTGCCAGGAAGAGATGTCTTGTGTTTGGGGGAAAAAAAAAAAAAAGCAGCAAAACCCTCTTTACTACCATAACCTCTTAATTAGACATCTACAGAAAAGCAAATATGACTACCTAGAAGCATGTAAATGATGAAGATAATTTTCTGCACAGACATTATATGAATATATTTTTCTAAATTATGAAGATATTTAGTACAAATACAGAACTTCAGTTAGGTTCTGAGTTTTTATTTTATGGAGGAGACACTTTACAGCACCTTCATTTGCTTCAAGTTCTGGTCCTTGTGAAGACCATTCCCTTGCCCTAAAGTATTAATGCTTACAGTTTAACTTGACCACACTATAACTTCAGTTTTAAGCTGCATTTTGGTGGAAAAGAGGCTGTGGTTGCTGTGCTTTTCAGTTTGCAACTGTAAAAATTGAATGAGTGTAATTTTACATCTTACAGATTTTTCTCTGCCTTCACTTTCTCCCACACTCTTTACCCATCAAATTCAAGTGAAGTACATTGATGTTATGCCAAGAAATATTTGTACTTTTAAACTTTTTCTTGCTTTCTTTAGATCTTAGCATATTTTCCCTTCATTTTTGCTGCTGGAATTTTGCACTCTGCTTTTAGCGGATGGAAGTAAAATAAATTGAGAGAAATTATACCTTGAGCTTGAGGAATCTAGTGCTTGATTGAGAAGCAAGTACAGGAACAATTCCCTGTCAAGCTGTCTCTTAGCTATCTGGCAATATACATTCTCAAGTAATAAAATGTGTTTATCACTTGAGCAGCATGTTTATACTAGAGTTTTAAAATCTATTCTGTATTAAAAATTCTTTGATTTGAGTGACATGGCTGCTGTCTAGCAGGCTGCCTGTCATCAATGAATTCCCTGCTTGGATTCTACATGCTAATTAGGGATAATGCTGAAGAGAGAAAGAGAAAACCCCTGTTCTACACACAAATGTTGCTTTTGTAAACCAGAACCAAGCCAAGCTACAGAATGTGAAGTTAGAGGGACTGCATTTGTACATTTCTGCTGTTAAATTCATAGTGCTGTTCGCCAGAGAGGAACATCAGTTATGCTTTAGAACCTGTAGAGGAGGCTGGGGGGCCAGATTCTGACATGTTATTTGTCCTGAGAAGTATTTTTTTTCAGGAGTAGTTCCTGGAATAAAGGTGCTCTTACTTATGGTTAAAATAGCAATTTTCAGATGGATAATTGCTTCTGTTGCTGACCAGGTGGCAGTGCACCAATCTACCTCTGTCTCTGACCTCCCTGATCTTTGCAGAGATTATGGCATGTGGCAATCTTGTGACAGATTTCAAAAGAAACACAGTCTTTTCAGCTGTGGTCTAAAAGCAGAAGTGGGATAGAATGGAACCAGAGTTATTGATTCCCACTAATGCATTTTCTTCCATCAACTTTTGACATAACACAACTGGGAGGTGCCCAAAGCAAAGCATTTCCTTCCTGTTCATATTGTAATGAGAAGATAATTACTTGATTATCACTAGTAAGTATGGTGATATTATATGGTAATTACATTAAACAATTATGTTATGTAAAGAAAAAAAATGAAGATGCTGCACATACCATTCTCATGGCTGCCTGCTGAGGGTTTTAAAACACAAGTATGCACACCCTGAGTAGAACTGCTAGGTGCTACACAAACATGGAATAGAATTTCTGCCATGAAATGGCTAGACTTGAAATGAAAATGTAATTACTGTTTTTAGTCTTTATGTTGGATAGAAATTTGTAATGAAACCAGAATCAGTTTGTGAGTTGAAAAAGGGAAGCTGTGGGTACCCCCTCCCTGGCAGTGTTCAAGGCCAGGTTGGATGGGGCTTGGAGCAACCTGGTCTAGTGGGAGGTGTCCCTGCCCATGGCAGAGGATTGGAACTTGATGATCTTTAAAGTCCTTTCAACCTGAGCCTATGGGAACAGTAGAGAGGCACTGTGTAAATAATCAATGAAGAATCCAGAATGGATGTGTAATTATTTTATTTTTATAACGGTCTTAACTTGTGGTTTAAGCCTTCTCTGAGTCTACCATTTACAGCAGATTTGGAAACTTTAAATTACATAATAGTCAAGATTTTGAAGATTAGATTTTGAGGATTTCCATATTAGTTTGCTATGTTTGCAAGTAAATAGAATTGTCCCTTCAGTTTCCTGTGGTGAGAGCCAAATTATGGTCTTACGTTTCTGATGTGAAGAGAAATTACTCACATTAACTGGGCTTTATACACCCTCTCAGACCATTTTAACACTTTAGTCTTCCTTTGCATTATTCTTCAGCCCTGAGATGTGTGAAGTGGTACAAACCCAGCAGACAATCTTTCTTGGTCATTAGCTCAGAATTCTCCCTGAGTTTTCAGCCATTTCTTGTGAGTGACAGTAGCCCTGTATCCAGGAGAGTCATAAACTAAGATCTTTTAAAATCATTAGTTACACATCTGTGTTCAGCACCCAGGAAGTGAATGAAAACTATTGATTTTAGAACTATATTTATTAGAAACCTTCAAATTCTATACAGATACAAAAACTTTTCCAGTTCTTCCATATTTATCTTTTTTGGTGTCTTAGTGGACACTTACTGGATACTTGTAGTTCTTGGTACTTCTTCTCTGGTTATCCTATGTACTTGCATTGTAGCTCTTGTTTTCATTATTCAGGTAAGTATCCAGACAGGAACAATTAAAGGGAAATAATACCTTCACTCTGTCTCTGAGCCTGCTCCTGTAGCATTCTCTACACATCCAAATAGCTCCCAGAGCTCTGGGGATGTTGTGTTTAATGTTCACTGCTGGTTTTGAGTGCCACAACATGAAAAGCCCCAGCTTCTCTAGTGGTCTCCTGAGACATCCATGATTCCATCATTGTTTGGAAATGGGAAACTGGGGGACTGAAAGTGCTGCTTGCAAATAGATTGAGATAGCATTTCTCAACACTGTTTCATTTATTGTGTGTAGAAGTAATAAACAGTCTGCTTTGTGAAATGAAAAGAGATTTGTAGGATGTTTGTCAGTAATGTAATGTGTATTTTCCTACTTAATAAGAGGTGGCAATATATTAATTTTAACTTCTTTTAAAATCCTTTAGGTGGCTATCATAGCAGGAAATTTTGAGCTTGCTGAATATATCAAGAATCACAGGGAAGCTGATATTGGTAAGCACAATATTTACAGACACTGAAAATATATTCTACATGTTTACACCCAGGTTTTGCAAAGATGTTAAATATGATTCTGTGTGACTGCAGCACTGCCAACAGTATTGTTTCTGGGAGATTTTAAAAGTAACTTCTCTTTAAAAAATGAAGATGGAGAAAAAGCTGCAGTGTTTTCAAAAAATGCACAGAGAGTGAAAATTTGATAAGTAAGGCCAAAAGAGTGATAGATGCTTTATAAATGTAAATTGGACAGCTTGTAACAGATGAAATACTCATCCACATACCTGGAAGAGGCAAATTGGCTCTTGCAGGCTATCTTAGCATCAGCCTAAAGCAGTTCTCTAGTGGGAATAATGGGTCAGAGGAAGATAAAGCAAGGTTGCTTCTCTGCAATTTTTGAATGTATGGCAGAAACTGTCCATGTCCATTAAACCATCTCTTCTCCCTGAGCTTGGTGTGTGGCACTGGATGAAGGCCAGTGACAGGCATTAAGGGCCCTTGAGAAAAAACCTTAAGGCTTTTTAAAGATCTTTTTACATAGAGAATTTTTTCCCTTAAAATAAAAAGCAATTTGATGAAAGTGATTTATAATACAGTTTAATTAAAGCAAGTTTAAATGCTTTAATTCAAGTTAATTAAAGTTGCACTGGAATATCCCAAAGTTGAACGAAAAAAAAGACATTCCTTTTGATGCAGGAGTATCTGTGTAGTTGCCTGTACTGATTTAACTCAGTGATGCAAATCTATAACTTGATAGTATTTAATTTATGTGGAAAACTAGGCCAACTCACATGAAATTTAGGACTCTGAAAGAGTTGCTTTGGATTAAGACCTCCCTTCCATTTCTCTTCCTGACTTTTTTGTCACACTGGAAGACAACACTGAGAAATAGGCATTGAGAAAAGTGAGGATATGTTGCATGAAAGTTTTGTATGAAGGTCATACTTTGTGTAATAATTCATAGTGAGTTTTGGAGGTTTTACCTAAGAGAGGGAGGATAGTTCCTTTCCAGGTAAGAGGCCTTCATCCTTCTGTATTTATAAAGAATCTGATGTAAAAAATTAGCTAAAAATGAACTAGTTATTTCTGATAGGGTGAGCATCTTATTCATGTTTATATTTGTACACAGTGAATGTTTCTATAACTTTGTGAAGATACTGAAATGAAAGGAAATGGTTGTTCAGACTCAAATGCTTCCTTCATTTCTGCTATGTTAGTTCTTGATAGTTTTGTTTGTGTATGGAGTCAGTGTAGAACAAGTCCTGCACGTAGACTGTACACAGGATTGTTTCTGTTTAAATGGATTATGTTGTCCTTTAAATAGTTGTGTATAATGAAAAAAAAACAAACCCAAAACTCTAGTAAAGGAATTATTTGATAGTGTTAATTATGTATACACTTACACTAGGAGTAACTGTGAAATAACACAAGCAGTAGCTTCTAAACTTGTGTGAAACCATCTTTGTGTTAGTTTTGGACTGATCAGTTCTGCACTACTTTTCCTTTCCCCTGACCAGGGCAGGTTCCAAGTTAGGTTAGAGAAATTGCAATGTAGTTATGAACTAGATGGATGAGACTCAGTTCAGGAAGCACTTGGTAGCCACAACGCATTAGGCAGACCTTAGTATTGCTGACTGTAAGAACTTTTTGTAGGATTTGGTAATTCCTAGAACAATCCTTAAAATACCTTCAGTGGGAAAACTCTTCAAATTTTGCAGATGCTTTCACTTTTCTGCTAAAATCCAGAAATACTGATGCTTCCATCATTCACTTGTGGTTTTTTGTAAGGTGGTGGTGGTGCATAACTGTTTCAGTGAACAGATTTGTCTTAAGAAGTATTATCTTGTTTTTTCCCTGACAATTTAATTTAGCTGGACATTTGTTCCTTAAGATTTATTCCTTTTTTTTCACAAAAAAACATCAAATTCATCAAAATATCTTGTTTCTGAAATGTCTCCCAATTTTTTAAAAGATAAATAAATCAAAGAACAATATCCTGAGTGGAGAACCTGAGAGCCAGGATGATGATGAACTTGCAGAATAATGTCAGCATTTAAACATCAGCAACTTGGCTTTTATTTATATTACATGTCTGATTATCTGTTACATTAATGTAGTTGTGAATGTATTCCAACATATATCCTTTGAGTATAAAAATGGGGCTGCTTAGAACCCAGAGGCATTGGAGTGGAAGAGAATAGCAAAGAGCTTGTGAAGTATCCTCACAAAGATAACCTGGACAGCTGGTGTGGTGAAGTCTCTTGAGAGACATTTCATCTTTCATTCCTCAGAAAGGGTATTTTTTGTTAGGTATGAAAATTTGGTAGTGAACCCCAGGTCATTAAACCTTGTTAATATCTTTGACTCATTTAATAATTGTTGTTACTTTGTATTTTGTGATTATTTTAGGGTCTTAATAATAAATAAGTTGCAGCAGAGGGAAATTCATTGGAATATAAGCAGCTTTGGATGGCTCTCTTTCTTAATGGAGGTTTAAGATGATACATGATCAGCTGTTTGATCATTTAATAGAAAGCTTATCAATGATATTCAGTATTACTTGCCAGAGCATTCATTGGGAGAAGGGATTGGTGATGCATTGGGGAAAACGCCACATTTTTCTAGAATCATTGGGAAAACCTCTACACTTCTTGGAAGATTTCTGACCTAATCTTTTGACTTTTGGTCATCTTTATACACAGGATATTTTGCTAGAGCTACTTTTTAAATGCAAACCTAGTAGACAGCTGAGTAATATAAATGACAAGAGTATTTGGTTTTGGTTTTTTGTTTTTTTTTCCCCGAAAAGAATCTACTTACTTTCCTGGCTGTGCCATCTTAAGAATGGGAAAATTTTAATTGGTGAGAGTGGTTGGAGGCTGGACCTAATTGGGTACTTCCAAGAGCAGTTTTTTATCTGTTGGCAGAAATAAGTTTTACTTTTTTTTTTTTTTTTTTTTTTTTTTTACCGAAGCTTCTGAAATATGAAAATAATACTTGCTTGAAATCTCTAATGTTGCATAGTGAGAAACTACACTATCCCTGTCCATCTGTTTTGACATGTGCTCATTAACATTATTCTTAGATAATTCTGTTGTCCCAAACTATTGCAGTAGGAAGTGGCTTGTACTTTCAATGCAGAAGGTATTACGTGGGTGTCTTCCAGTTTGTCAGTAGTCACAAAGCTGTTTTGTGTCATGTTTGCCAAAGCTGCAATTAAAAGGCTCTACCAGCAGTACCAGAATGCTTCTGATTCACCCTCCTGGGCCAGCAGTGAATGAGCTGCTTGGTTCAGTGCCAGAGATCCCAGCTCAACCCTTCCACAGAAGAAGTGTCACTGCCTCAGGGCAAAGGGATGAATCTGCAGCTTGCTGACAGCCAGAGCACCAAATCTCAATGCACTGGTCCATGACAACTCCACTTAAATTAATATATATGTGCTTAAGTGCTGGGTGTATCACTTAGTGTCTATTCCACCTTTGCCAGCATTTAGACTGCCATTTCAAACCACATGTGAAGTTTGGGGTTGTTCTGTTTTGAAGGGGCTGAACTGCATGTCCTAAAGGTTGTTTGACTTTGGTTTTAATTTTCCTTTATTTTTATACTCTTTTTCCTTGGCCTGGACGTTTGTTGAAACTGCAGCATAAAAAGTATTAAGCACAGGTAACTATTTGCTTAACCTACAGGAAACATTTCAGAACCATTTTTTGAGGAAAATAGCCTTGCAAATGATTCCTGTGGCTTAGTACAATAAAAGACACCTTGCTGTCGTGAACAGAGCAAGCTCACATTAGTCTTATTTCAGACAGAGCTGATGCAATTTTGCAAGAATAAATCATACATTAAAATTAAGGAGAGGTAGAAAGGATGTCAATAAAGGATTAAAAGCAAGATCCAGATTTCAATATATTTATTTCTTTTCTGATGTTCTAAACATCAGGAAAACCCTTTTGTTTTCATGACAGGTGTTTGAAAGGTGATGGCAAATTGCCTTATCATTTAAGAATAGTCCTATTTAAAATAAATTATTTTTTTTTTTCACAAAGCAAGGCAAGCTATTGCAATAAGGTACTTAGAAACTTGCTTTACAATCAGTATGAAATACTTAGTATAGCTTTTCAGATTATTTCAGTTCACCATGCCCCCAAATTAGCATTTTGAGGAATAATAACATTAAAGCAGTTTATTTTAGTTATCACTAATTTTTGAAGTCTTTGAAACCCAGAAGTATCTTGCAGTTCACTGATTATTGTTCCATCGTTTCTGCTTTGAGAGAGGCACTACACATACTCCTGATGTACAGCACAGCAGTTACACATTGTAAAAAAATAATAATGTCCCTTTTTAAACTTTTTTTTTTTTAACTAGCTATAGCACATTTATAATTTATTAACATTATGCACTTATTTATTGCAAACTAAGAGAAAGTAATGGATTGAAAGATGTGGTGAATAGGAAAGTTAATCCCTGATTGTTTTCATCCAGCCTGCAGCTGTCTGTGAGTAAATGAGCACAGCAGATTTAGGGAGCGTTTGCTCTCCAGAATTTACTATGGCTTCTATAGGATGGAGGTACAAAAGCAAATCATATATGTAAGAATATTGAAGCTTTCATTAGATACAGATATGCAGATATTAAATATGTTACAAGCTGGTAATCCTTTGCCTTGGATAACCTCTTTTTAAATCTCTCTTTTGCCTTGGTTCTTTGTGATGAGATGAATTTTCAGATGGATTAAATGACATGGGTTGTTCTTCTTCAAGTGAACAAGGTTTGTTTTATATTGTGCATCTTGTCCTTCAGCAGCTCTGAAGCTAGAAGCAATAGGATTCTTTTGCATTATTTTTGTTTGCTTTTTATATTAGAAAAATGAAACACATTGAGCTGATGTGCGAGTTTTTGGTAGTTGATTAGCAGACTAACTAATACTTGGATACTGTTGCTAGGCTTCAAGTCAGAGTTCCTGTATTCCTCTATAATTATGCAGAGATATGTGTATGTGATGGTTTGTCTGTGCTTTCACATGGATTTTTTTTTATATTGAAAATCTGCTAACATGTTAGGCTTATCCTTTAAAATATACATATTTCACACTGGACAATTGCTTTTAAATCAAACATTTTTCATATATTATTAAAAGTGTTTCTTTTTATAGGAAATGCGACTGTAAAAATCTTAAGAAACATGCATATTATTGTAGAATAAGAACAGGTCTTTCACAGCACAAGGATATTAGTTGATTTGTGGTAATACTGCTTTTCTAACCCATTTTCTTTAATTAGATCAGAGTGATTGAGGTCAGCAATCTTGGTTTTTCAGCTGCGAGTGTTTCTGTCAAATGCTAGCCAGCCCAATGAATATTCTGTTTGTTTTCTTATTTATTTTGGTTTGGAGAACCACTGAGTAATTTTGATTTTCATAAATCAAATGCCTGCAGAATAGCTCTCTAGTTAGGGAAAATGATATTTAGAAAGATAAAAGGAGAAACAAGGAAAGGCAGTAAATCAAAAGACTTAAAAATCTACAAAACTGTCAGCAGCATGCAATGACTTGTTCTATTTTTATCGCATGGTACTTTTTAGTAGCAAAAGGGACTCAAATATGTATTTTAGCCCTACCTATTGGTCATAGGAATGTGAGGAACACTAACGTGTTTCATGTGCTAGCAGGCATTTTAAAATGGAAAAAGGATGATATTAATGTAATCAGGATGGCAAAGACACTGAGGTCTTCATTGCTCACATTTTAGTGAATATTGCTTAGTAGGTTGTCATTATCCAGGTTCTCTTTTACAATTTCTTTTCTCTGCTAAATTAATAATTATTTCTCATGTAGCCATTGTTGAAGCCCAGGTTGGATGGGGCTTGGAGCGACCTGGGCTGGTAGGAGGGTTGAAACAAGATGATTTTTAAGGTTCTTTCCAACCCAAATCATTCTGTGTCTCACATTATTCTCCTCTAAAGCTGTTCCTTTCTTAGCAACAAGGAGGTGGTCTCAGCTAATAGAGAGGAAAATGCTGAGGAGGAGACACAAAACTTGAATGGAGCTCCAAACTGCACATTGAAAACTAAACTGAACCCTGGAGTTTGTGGGTTTTATTTCTATTGCTGTTTTATCAATATTATCTTCAGCTCCTTTCTGCTAACTTTCCTTAGGGTCCACTAAATCTGTACCCCTAGACTTCCTGTCCTTTGGAAGTATGGGATGAGTATATTTCAGTTGTGATATATATATATATGTCTCCATGTAACATAACAGGAGGGTTGGGAGGGCAATTTTAGGATATTAGAGAGCCCTCACCTGTTATGATGAGGCAGTAAGATGTGAAGCAGCCCAACAAGGGACAGTACAGAAGAAAAAATGTTTGAACTGTCTCACAGAGGTTTCTAGTATTCCTGAAAAGGTAACGTATTTTCTTTAAAACATTTTTCAGCATGAGTCTCAAGAGCTTTCTAAGATTGTGTCAAACCCTATGTGGGATTTCAAACAGTGAAACAGTGGGGCCAGGTTAAAAATAGAGGTAGGACAAATGGAGAATAGATGTGTGCAGAATCCCGTGGCTTTCTGTTTCTCATGTACAATGGTGAGAACACAGGGAAAAGAGATGAAAGAACATGAAATAAATGCTGGAGGTAAATAAATTAAAAACAAAACAAAAAAGACAAAATAGAGATTGATAAAAATAGCCAGGAATGCTTACTGAAGAAAATTCTTGTGCTTTCTAAAGTAAATGTGGAGATAGACTAAAAGACACAAAACAAATAAAAAGGAAGGGGAAGAAAAAAAACCCCAAGCCTCTCAATATAATGTAGGTCCTCATGCTGAGCCCTGTATCACAAACCTTTTTATGCACTCAATAATTTCTTTTCTATAATTAGGCTACCAGTAGACTACAGAGTTAAGACTGATAGCACAGAAGTGGATTTATAACTTCTAAACATATGAATTTTTATGTACTTGTGTATATCTGAATCATTATTGACAATAATTAGGTTCCATATAAGTCCCATTTGGGTAAATGAACATCTTCCTTGGTCTAATGGGGTTTGGATGAGGGTAGCCTTCCAAATACAAAAACAACTTGGTTACTTTGCCAATCATATAAACCATATATTTGTATGCATAAAGAAACTGCTTATGAATATAAAACTTAAGGTTTTGAATGAGCTTGCTGATTGCAGGGATGAGATTTGTATTTTAGACAGGTTCAAATAATCTTCTAAAGTTGTGCTTTTGCAGTAATAGTTAAAATTCTCCATTTTGAATGAATTTATTACACTTCAGTGACTCCCTTACTTGGAACTCCTCTTTCTATTATACTAAATTTGTATTTATATCATTTTTTACAGCTAAACATACTTGTTTTCCTTCAAACTAGGTTATTTATGAAAATAAAGTTGACATTGTCTTTCATTCAATATACAGCCCTTTCCCAATTTACGTGAAGAACGGAGGCATCACTGAAAAAAATTGTTTTAATATCTTACAAATAATGTGATTTTCATAACAAGGTATTATGTCAGAATTTTTGTGAAAATTAATCTGGTAATACGCAGTCTCTTTAAAAAGAAAATAGTATCCTCATTGAAGACCATTTGTTGTCAAATTATAGATGAGGCTTGATAAAAGGGGTAGGCTTTGAAGCATGCTGCTTTGTAATGAGTGTAATATTTCACACTGTATTTCACACTGTTCACAATATTTCACGCTGTTGCTGTTACTCCATTTATATCTCAATCTCCTGGGCTATGCCTGGGCTGACAGTCCTTCCCTTGGAGCTCACCATAAGCTCTATTATATTTTTGCAGTCAAGGTTTTGCCACACTGTGGAACATACCTTCAGAGTCAACATTTTCAAAGTATTTAACTCAGAACTCCTTAGGATATTGAGCAGAATTCCCAGGAAGGCAAAGGCCATTGGAAGTACTTGAACTTTTTCTGTCCTTCTCTCTCTATTTTAATGAGCTCTTGTTCAGAGATTTTTTGTTTGTTTTATTTCTTTGCCACTTTTGTTTTGTTGCTGGATGTCCACTTTAGTGACCAAAAAATATTTAGATTATTTTTCTGTACTTTGCAGTTCTAAGGAGGTCTTGTTTACTGCTTTCCATGGTTCTCTCCACTTGCAAGTGGCAATCTTAAAGGATGTTGCTTCAGTAACTGCTTTTTAAGGATCTCAAATAATTTCTTTGGAGTTATCTGGCTTCGTGTGTTTTCAAGAATAATTGAAACTGTAAATTGTTTCTAAGCATAGTAATACAAGAAAAAACTTATGGATGGAACATGTTAAAATTTCAAATACAAATTTAAAATACAAATTTCATACCTTCAATTTCCACATTAATCTGTTAGACAAAGTTTTATTTACTAGCCTGTCTAAACCCAGGTATTTATTTGGATCTAACTGTAAATATAAATACTAAAAAAATTAATTGGTTATGGAATGAGCTTCTTGTTTTGCATCTCTTCCTCTGCTCATTCCCTGATACGTGGATGAACATCTTCCATCTGGGCACTTGGAAGTACCAGGCCAGGCTGTGTAGTTTACTCAGCCCAGGGCAATGTAGTTGACTGGTGTCCAAGCAGATTGTTTTCTCAGTGAATCTCTATTCTGTTTTGACTTTCCCCCCCCCATCCTTTCTATGTTTGTCTTGATAACTTCATATGAAGTCAAAAGACTATTTTCTGCTCCATTTTTTTATGTAATGTTGCTGAAATAATTGTTCAGAGCTTTCTGTAAAAGACAATTATGATACCATCTTGATTCAGATGAGGTTGCAGAGTAAATATTAGGCAGCAGAGTGACTATAATTGGGTGAAATCCATGCTGAATGAAAAGAACAAAAGCTTTACTGAATTGAAGAGGCAGGAGGATTTACAGTGTGAAGATTGTATTATTTGTATGTGTGTAGGAGTATCTCTGGTTTTCTGTTAATTATATATTCCTGCTAGCTCCAGTAGGCTGGGAGACTTCAGTACCCAAGTAAAGATACCATCTCAAAACATCATAGCTGTTTGGCTTTCAGAAATATGGAAACAATGAGAATAAAATACCCAGATTTTACCAAAACAATACATTTTCATTCTCTCTATATAATCTTTTGTACTGTAGCATTTCCTACTTGGGAAGCTGCCTCTTACATCTCCTTGGAGCATCTGAGAGAGCAAAATTTAACCTAAACTCTGTGTTCTCAGTTTTAAATATACCTTAATAAAATTAATTTGTTTTACCCTGAATAAATTATTTGTTGCTTCTGAAATAAAGCCTTCTAAATGCAGACTGATACCCAGCCACAAGTACTTCTAGCATTTCTGGGATTGGAGGCACCAAGGTACACGTAAATCTTGACCTCTGGGACTTTAGCAGATTAAAAATAAAGTTTTCATGTGCATTTCTTCTTCTCTTCCACCTCTGTGAGTGATCCTGCAGAGATGAGAGCCCCCATAGCTCCCCTCCCACAGGGCCATGCTGTAGCTCAGGTCACTCTCTGCCTTCAAAAGAAAACCCAATCCCTCCCCCCTTGTCCATGGGCCAATTTGTGTCAATATCCAGGGTCACACCTTGCAAGAAATCAGAAGAGGTCCTGAGTACACAGAAATGCTGGTGTTAGTTCAGATTTATCTCTACCCTTCTTCTGAGGGCTACACTTTTTTTATTTTCGGTCAAAGCATGGTTTATCTTGCCAGCTTCATTAACACTCTTGAGAATGCCAGGTGCTAAAGAGCTCTATTTTTGCTGTGCAGATCAAGTGTGTTCAGTTTCTGGTGGCCTATTTTTACCCATTTCTGCATTCCATGACTGGGAAGAGCTGTGAAGGGAAGAAAGAGATGGCGAATAGACAGAGAAAAGTGCTGTGGTATTATTACAGGAAAATAAAGGGGAGGATCTCTCAGTAAGATTCCATTTCTGAGAGGGCATGGAAATAAAACTAAAGGCAGGAAGCAATGTACAGAAACACAAAAAGTGGAGTAGTCCATTTTGTTAGCTGTATTTCATCAGTCGTTTGACTATTTCCAGACAATTTTATGAAAAACACTTTGAGATTTTGTATATAGGTTTTTTAAGTAGCAGTGGCTCAGAAGTTTTCTCCCTCCCTCACAGATATTCCCAGGCATTTAGCATTAAGCAGTTACCTGCAGCAGGGGAGGAGATGCTGAGGAACCTGATGGCCCTTTCCCCCAGGGAAGAAGACATAGGAGCTACTGGAGATGTGTGCCTAGCCCAGTGCTCTCATTTCTTTTCCTTGCTTATTCAAATTCTATTCCTTTACAAGAAACAACCCTTGCCCATGTCTGAGGAAGCTGCTGCTATTTCTGCATTGACTTGTCTTTACCATCAGCAGTTTTATCTGGAACTGTCAGATTACTGGCATGAGGAAAATACTTTCTTTGCCCCTTGCCCTAAACATGAGCCAGGCTGAATTTCATCCCCACGCTGAAGAATTTTCTGCGTCTTTTCAGAGCCTGACTGACAAAAGGATAAAACTCTCTTGGTTTACTGTGCCAGTGCACGTTCAGATGTTGCACTGAACAGCAGAAGATTTTCAAGGTGACACAAGAGATCCTTGAGCTTCAAGTATAGTGAGTACCATGGGGTCCAAAATCCTGCTGTGTGGCATCTACAGCAGCTCTGACCTCTGTTGGTGGCAGCACTGGGCTGCTAGCAATGTTTGATCAGTTTATCCTTCCTCCAAGAAAAGCTTACATTAGGACAAACAAGAAATTATGAGTGCTTGTAAAATATGTTATTGCTTTTAGATTGGATCCATGGCTTTTCATGTCTTACAAGTTCTGCGACATTTGGAGTTCAGGAATTAAAAATAGCTAAAAGCAATCCCAAGGGCCTGCTACCATTCTTCCATTCTAATCTGTATTTAGGACAGAGGATTTTTTTTTTTCTTTTGACTCATTAACAGAACAGTGTTTAGTCAGACATCTTCACAAGCAACAGATGCATGTTTATACATGTGCAGTTAACCAAGAGAGACAGAAAATGTAAGACTCTGACATTGTTTATTTCAACAAAATGAGAGCAAACTTCGCTAGATTCCTGATATAGCAAATACTCTGGATTTTTAATACAGGACTGTATCTTCCTCCCTGTGGTAAAAAAGGCAGTAATGGTTCTGCAGATTTTTTTTTCACTGTTAACTTTGTTGTGTGTAGTGGGAGAACATATATTTTCCTATAGTGTTTGAGTGGAGAAGAGTTCCACTTTCCTTACCTTTATTGACAAAAGCTAAAGCAATAGTGGAGATTTCTCTCCACGTGCTTGAGCTGCAGGATTTTTAAAAAATTATTTTATTTTATTTTATTTTCTAGTAGAGTCAAACCCCTGTGGGTTAGCAGTGCTTCTCATCCTTCTGTGGAGTACAGCTTACTATCTTTAAAAGTACATAAAGCCATGCAGTCATGCAGTTAAGTGTAACTTCTGTCCAAATCCAGAGATTTGGAGTGAGTAGTACATACTAAGAACGTTTCAATCATATGGTGGCAATAATTATATGATATTCCCAAACAGAGTTTGGGGTGTATTAATTTTTTTTTTTTCTTTTTTTATTCCTAAAGAAACCCCCCCAAAAAACACAGTTACAGAATTTGGAAGATAGTCCAGGGTTTCCCCCCTTTTAAAAGGATCAGCCTGTTCTTTGCAGAAAGAAGTGGAAGTTGAATGGAATGCCTTTCAGTAAGTCTGGGGTGGTGCCAGCGGTTCAGCCAACAGGGTCCCTGTGCAGGATGATGCTCTGGTCTCTATGGCAACATCATTTTGCTTTGCACACTGTGGTACAGCATCATCAGGGCTGGAAATGACCCCCACATCTGCTGTAGGTACCCAGGGGTTGCTGTGCCCCCCCGACTTTCCTCTTTGCAAACCACTTATTGTTTATTTTCCACCCTGGGCAGCATCTAAAAATCAGTTGCAGATGAGTGGGGAAATAGTTCAATTGATGGGGCAAATTTTTCTGTTGTCTGAGCTCTGTTATGCAAGTGACAAATAGTGTTCTGCATCAAAAAAGTGTAAATCTGGGTAAAATCCACATAAATTATTGCGGATTTAGGCTAGTGCCTTAGGGTCTGTTTGGGTTTCCTCTTGGAGAGGAAAAAAGACAAAATCTAGTAAGTCTGTTTCTGGCAGCTGCTGGACTGTGTCCTATGCAGTCTGAAAAATATTTATGCAGATTAAAAAAACCTGCTTCTCTTCTGATTTGTGCTTTCTGTCCAAGAGAAAAAATGGAATAAGTAGGGAATAAAGAGCTATATAAACCCAAAGATATTCTATTTAGTTATCTTGACATATGAAGATGAAACTATAATGTACTTCTGCTAACTAAACATTTGTACTGATCCACTGCAAATTAAAATGTAAAGTGATTTGATTACTACTGGGTTCAGGTGCAATAGCAGTTGTTATTTTCTGAAACAGTAAGTTAAATGGCATAAGCTTTGTATCATTTATACATTACACCACCATATTCCTTAGAGATTTTGTTACCGTCCCTAACACAACAGGCTCTAATTTTAGAATGTCCTTTACTGGTTACAGCTAAATTGCTCTTGTCATACACTTCCACTTTTTTTTCTTTTTTTTTTTTTTTTTTTACCCCCTCCCCCCCAGAAAAATAAAGTGTGTGTGTTTGGGTTTTTTTGTTTCTTGTGCTTGGTCTTCTTGGGGAAAAGCACAGATTTCTCTGTGGAAACCTTCAGGAAGGCACCATGAAAGCTGAGTTAAGGTCTGGATTATGTGAATGTGAAAAATGTCTTTCTGATTTCCATAAAGTGAGAGCCTAATGCTTTTCTCACTGACTTGGGGTCGTGTTTTCCTTCTCTGAGTGGTGTGTTGTCACTACACCATCACTACAAAGCAGTGTAGTTGTCAGAGATGTCACTCCAGCAGATCAAAAAGACCCAGTTTAACTGGAAATATAAGTGAACTAGAGGAAAATGAGCTGCTACTGTAGAATTTTCTATCAGTAGTGTTTTGAACCATGTAAAAATTCTGATTTTCCAAAGACACTCCAAAAATTTTTGCTGCGAGAGTATTTCATCTGGAATCTTAGGTGGAGGTGGTTATTAGTCTCATTTTCTTCTTTGTCAACAGCATATTGTTCTTCTCCTACCTGGAATATTTGAAATTTAGGACTTTTTCATTTTTTCCCTTAGACTTTCTGGCAGTCAAATAAACATGACTGCAAAAATATGTGACCTTAATGGAATTTTTTTACTATCTGTAGTAAGGCATCATTTTACACTTGTTAATTTTATGGTAAGGACAAGAATGCTTTCTGTTGTAATTTGTCATTCTGTAATTTCATAAGGACAGGTCTAAGATTGACAACAGCATTTTTGGGGTCAACCAATTTTTGAAATAAATAACTAGTTGATTAAATCTAGCTTGCTTTTTCTCCTTGAAGATGTCTTGTCTGAAAAGTGAACATCAGTTTCCACTGAACTGAAAACTTTTTTTTGCTGTGTACAATCTTTGAGGAAAACCTGCACTGCCAAATTCAAGCAGAATAATGGTTATCCTTAAAACCAGCAAGGTTAAAGCTATTAAATTATGGTAAAGAACATGAATGCATGGAGTTTACACCCACCTGAGTGTCCATGGATGGTAATAAATTCAGACAGATGCAAATGCTTTGTAATTTAGGGCTTATTTAGATTTCATGGAAGACTTGTCCATGGTATTTTATATAAACTTGAAAAAATTGTATGTGCCTCTACTGTTCAGATTAGCTTATAAATAGTGATGTTTAGCTTCTTAATGGCTAACTGGGCTTTTAGTTTCTCACTGTGATTTAAAATTGAATTTATTGTATCTGATCTTAAGGTTTGCTCTCAGATAATTCTAAGTATAATAGAGTAATTCCTATAAATCATGGTGTAAAGCAATTCCTTTTGACTCTTACTCTTGAAAATTATGTCTTCACTTATTGGAAATTTTTTTTACATATCTTCAAATTTGTTGTAATGCTGGACTGTTGTATGTCCCAAAGTTTCATTATTAGCTAAAGAATAAATATAATTTCAGTCAGCCACAGTGCCCCATTACAGGCAGGCTTTTCACCGTAATAATAATAATAATAATAATAATAATAATAATAATAATAAAATTAGCTCTCCTCAAGCATGTGCCAAAGAATCCACCTTCATTGAAAGGGAGTGAGAATCCACTTGAATACAAATAAAAGAAGTTCAGAGCATTGGCAGGGGTTGGTGCTTTTGCCATGACCAGAGACAGAGGCAGATTTGCAGGCAGAGTTACACCAACCACCTGCAGCTGCTGGGATTGGGAATGTCAGGATTTGTGCAGCTCCTGCAGGAGTCTCCAGGCTTTTGCAATGTGGAGTGGGAGTTGGGAGAAAGTTATGAATGATCCTCATTCTTAACTGCTTTCCCTTGATTTGCATTTGCTTCTGAGCTGCTTAACCACTGGTAGATTATTTCCATTTTCCGGGTGAATAATGCATGAGGGTATATAAGTGGATGTTCCTTGGCTGAGTGGGCTGCAGATGAAAAGTGTCATCTCCTTTGCAGTATTAATGTGCATTTTTTTTCTCAGGTTAAAGCTGTAGAGAACCTAGATACGCTTTTTTTGGGTAACTCCTACAAATGCCAAAATATTGGCAACATTTGCTTCTTCTCTTCTTTTCTGTTTGACTACCTGTTATTACAATGAAAAAGTCAGTTGCCAATTTTCCATTTTGAGCTTATTTTCTTTGGGACTCCCCTTCAAGCCCTCAATGTTACCTTGTTGTAACTGCTGCTTAAGCTTCCTGAAAACTGTTAGGAATGTTTGGGGGGGTTTTTTGGTGTTTTGTTTTGTTTTTCTGCCACTGAGGTTAATTTCTTTCACAAACTCAGAACACTGATTGTTTTTGCAACTCCTCCTTACCCTTTGGTATATCCAAAGGGACAACTGGATTATCCTTTCCTGCCCAGATAGGTGCAGTCCTTGTGAATAAAATGTGCAGTGTTTCATAAGGTGGATCTAAACACATTGAATACTGCAGTAATTTAAGCAGCACTTAGGTCCACCCCCGATCCACCTAGAAGGAAAACCTCTTCAATTTTTTCTCTTATTCATTTACTAAGGGGCATTTAATTATCTGAATGTACACTCCTTCCAATCCCTGGGGAAAGCCAATCTTTTATCTTTGTCCAGTCTATTACAAAATGTCCTTGTATGTTCCACAATGCTGGCAAATTAAAGCACAGCCTTTTTTTTTTGTTTGCCTGTGGTTAAACTTAAAATTATCTGTTCAAGATCAAAATATGCTCTCTACAATATCAAACCCCTAAAACTTATGTCCTGGGCTACTCTGAACAAAAGATTTAATTGGAGTGGTCAGATGTCAAATCTGAAAACTTCCAGGGATGTGTATGAAATATCAAATACTTTGAAAAAATGATGTTTGATGTAGGAGTCCTTTGGGAGTGTGGTTAGAAAGAACTTCCTAAGATACAGACTTGTGCTACTGAACAGAACAGTCATAAAATACAACTCTTCCAGCCCCCTCAAATGTAAGAGTATTCAATAAATTTAGAGACAACTAGACATGGACTCTAGATAAGTATATTTCAAAATAATGCTTTTACACTAAACTTAGTCTGACATTTAATAAGAGAAAAGATTGAAAGTGTGATATTGTAGACGTTGTATAGTAAACAAGGCATGGAGTTGTGCAACTGTTTAAAAAGCAGATACAGTTTAATAGCTATGATATTGGAATTCTGTTATTCAAAAAAAATCCCATGAATAGTTTAGGGGTTTCTAATGGTATTTGAGGTAGATACCCTGAAAATTGCAGAGAAAATATTTGATAGAAATGCCCATTCTTAGAAGGGATGGATTTTTATTGGCATCAGGTTGTACAGTATGAATTCTCAAAATATAACCAAAGAATAATAGAGAAGGGAAAAGTGAAAAAGTATTTTGAGAAGATGCAGTTTATGTCTGAAATAATTCCAAAGCATGTTCTTTAAATAATTTTTGATAAAGTTATTAATCCTTTTGTGATGGTGGGTTTGTGATTCAAGTGCTAGCAGGGTAGGGAGGGGGCTGCTGGGGGTGTCCTGGCCACCACTGCAGAAAGTCCCTGACTTCCATGGGTGTAATTGCAAACACTGCAGTTAAAACAGTCTGTCTCATTATTCCAGGTGTATTGCTAAGATATTCCAGTCTTCCAAGCCTTGGGTCACCTTTCTCTGCCATCCTCAATCAAGCTTAACATTCATCCTTATCTTCCATTTCCCCATTTTCATTTCCTCATTTCATGTGCAAAGTGGCAGGAATAGCAGAGTAGGAGAAACTAAGAGAAACTCAAGTTTGCTTCTCCAGCTCCTCTAAATGTTTATTTTGCTCACTTTTCCATTTTCAAATCATGCCATCAAAAGAGCTTTGCTTTCATTAACTTCTGCTTTCGAATATTCCCCTTAAAATCAAATTCTGACACCTAACTTCTTTTTGATGTTGCCTTCATTCCTTGCCCTTCTTAAAGGATCCTGCATCCCATATCCAAGTAGAAGTCCCCGGAATCTGTTGCTGTCAGGTAAGGGTTAAACCATGGTAATTTTTCTGTTTGGGGACCATAGTAGAAATGCATTGTCTCTGCAAAGTCAGAGACTGATTGTAGAATATATAAGCTTAAATTTACCATGTTTATTCTTGTAAAATATTAATGACAAACAGTTTAGACAAGAGAAGCTTCCATAAAGAGCTCTTGTAATGTGCCTACAGCAAGCCCACAGCTCTGTGGCTGTGTGTACCTACATCTGGGTGTATGCAAATCCATTCTTTTATGGTGCAGTGAGTGATTGAAGCTGTCTTAGAGTAATGAATTTCTCAAAACTTGAAATAAAATGCTTCAAGTACTCTTGATAAAGGAAAAAAGTCTTACGTTTTTCAGTGTTAGTATTATAAGAAGAATGAAGGAATTGTTGAACGTTCTGTTTTGTTATTTTAGATATATCTGCCTGTTTCTTCTGTCACTTTAACTGCACTTTATCTCGTTGTGGATCTGACTTTCAGAAATTAGTGTGCCTGATAGCTTGATGCCAGATCGAAGGAAGACTTTTCAGAACTTAAATACATGTTGGAGCAACAAAAGCCACATTCAGAGCTCACTGAAAGCCAAATAAACTTCTTTTAAAAATCAGTAGGGAGGAATTAAGCAATACTTTTTCCACCATGAGTGTAAGGTGTAATTCAGATAGCTTGTTTTCTTAAAACAGAAACAGCACCATTGCACTGCACATTTTGAAGGAATAAATCACATGGGATTGCCTTTCTATTGTAGCAGAATTTGTCTTTCTATTGTGGAGAGAATTTGGAAATAAGTCACTTAAACTCCTGGTGAGAGACTTTCAGTTAGAATGAATTTCATTACTACCAGTTATCACTGTTGTGTCTCAGAGGATAAAAAGACTTAGTGTGTAGTTACACAGCACTGTAAGAAATTGTCAGGACATAGATTCTGTTAGATTTGCATTTACAAAGACTGGCAGGGCCTGGTAGCTGCCATAATGATGGGGCTAACAGCTTTTAGGTTTGCCTACACAGTGTTTACCCACTTAGAACTGTTTAGAAATTTCAAATAGCCCTTTCTGATCAGTGAAGTCAACATTTTTAAGACGATGTTTCATTTTGGTGAACTCTGAAATACCATGCAGTGGCTTCTCTACTCTGTGCAGTGTTGGAAGAGATGAGATGGTGAATCTCCTGTCTCCAACCATCACTTGCTCACAGTTCCCCTTACTACTCTCTTCTCCAGCCAAGTAACTTGTCAAGTGTATGTTATGTTAGTTCAACCCAAGTCCTGTAACAGGAATGTTTTAAGTCTTTCCTCCTCAGCCTTAGGTAAAACACAGGAAGTTTTCAGTGGGTTTTGTTTTTCTTGGTTTGAGGTTTTAATGTAGTGGCTTTGGAAGTTTTTAATTTTTTTTTTCTTCAAACTGTGGTGTAACTGGGATTACAGGTTGTCAGAATCAAATTGTTCTTCATTGTCTACCATGGTTACAGCCTTTGTAAAGAAATGCATAGGTGTACTGTGTTCTGTTTTTATTAGAAGTTGGAAATTATCCTAAGGACTGCGTATTTTTTAAGGTGTTTTCTGTTCTTGTCAGAATCTGCCATGACAAAAGCTTAACAAGGAATTATCATGTCATGGGTTCCTAATTCTGCTCCATCTTTACCTGCTAAAATGTTCACAAACACACAGTATGGAACATCATCTTAGATCTGTAAGAAAGGCACTGAAAGCTTTTCGAATTCTTAAACCTGTGAACATGCAACTGAAGAGGAATTTATGCAAAGTCTTTTTGGAATGTATTGGAGTAAACATAAATATTTATCTTGAAAAAAAATAAATGTCCAAATGGGTAACAAAACCATTAAACAAAACTACTCATCCTGCTTCCACTAATAATTCCCAACTAATGGAATGAGAAGCTCCATTGGGGATCTCTGGCTTAACTAGTGCAGCCTTGAATCAACCCCAAATGAAGGAGCAGAAAACTTGCCTGAAGTTGCTTTTTTGCAGTTCTTTCCAGTGCTCAGGTGACCAGAAACTCTTAATAAATGAAAGATGAGCCTTTCAGAAGCTAATGATGGAATAGTTTCATAACTCAGGTCTTGAGCAATTTGAACCACTGGGGTCAGATTTTTCCAAGTCCTGCTGAGTTTCCTTCCAGCTTCCAAGCTGTTGGCTGCCTTCTGTATTTGCAGAGGCTTCTTGCTATGTGTAAGGGAGGTTACACTGGGCCATATCCTTTGATATCCCATTACATTCTGCACTGCACCCATCCCATTGCATCATCCTTGAAATAAATGCTGTTAAGATCATGTCTTTTCCTTACATTAAAGCTTAATGACAAAAAATTGAAATTGGACAATGAGAACAAATGGGTTCCTACCAGGCTGCTTTTTGTGTGTGATGTCAAAAGCAAGGGTAAATAGAGATAGAAGCATTTCATCTTTGCTGAAATCAGCAACCCTAATGAGCAGTTATGGAAATTCAAAGCTGCAGCCTTTGTAGCCTCCTCAAAGCTTTATTTTTCAAAATTTAGCTCGAGAAATTGGATTTGCTAAAGATCTTATGGAATACAACAGCTGGCTGAATCTTATTTTTCCAGCTATCTTCCTGCAGCATCTTGTTTGGGTGTTTGCCTTCCATATTTCAAACATTTCCAGCTTCTCCTTGGGGAGTTTTTCACATTCCAGTGCCCTTCATTGTCAAAATTTAAACTGGAAACATTTTGATGTCATGAAGAGGTACTATTGCCAAATTAGATAAATAAATATATACAAAGAAAATGAATTCTTCTCTCATGATAGTGCTTTTATACAACATTCAGATCAGCATCCAAGCTCTCAGATGATTACAGTAAGTCATAGAGTAGTACCAGGTCTGCTTCTATGGCTTTTTTTTTTTTTAAACTTCTGCTATTATTTTGGCACAGTGCTACAGTGTGTACTTCTCTCTTCACATTTCCTTCTGTGTGATGCCTGTAGGGAACGTAAGCAGTGAATTGCATAGTAAAATAGCATCAGTGAATTATTTAAAATAGATAGAGTCACTTTAGTGCCATTTAATAATTAAAAAAACCCTTTTAAGAAAAAGCCAGCTCCACAGAGACCTTTGGTGAGGTAGTGAGAAGTCTTCATTTGAGAACTGGTGGCTCTGGCCAACACCTCTGAAGTTGCTGGATCTCCATGGAATTGTCAGCTGAAAGTTACAGGAAGATCCTCTCAAGCTGCTGATAGTCCCTGGAGTCTTATTTACTTTTATATCACTTAGTAAATTCAAACCTAAATTATCATTGCACTTTCAGATCGTTAAAGCATTACTTCTCTCTTCTTTTAATTGCTCTCAGATAATTGTTTAATAATGTAAATGAATTTAATAACTTGAATCTCTTACTTTAAATAATCAGTATTTTATTAACAAATTCAGGCTTTTATATAAAACCTAAAATGTTCTCTTTCTGTGTAAATGAACTTGCACAAATATATACAGTTAGAAAAGCCCATAGCCACCACTTTATTTTCCATATAAATAGCTATAAATCACAGGAAGGCTAAGAGTAAATTGGGATGTTAGCTTTAGATTGCAAACAGCTTCGTTTAGGAAACCACGCAGAGAGAGGTATTGCCTAAGGATGTAAAAATATTTTATTTCCCTGAGAAAACAAAGTGGTTGCTATGGGACAGAAAATGATCTAATGATGGCTTTTCACTGAGATGTGTTTCTGGACAGAATTAGAATACTCAAATCACAGCAGCCAAAAATGTAGATTTTTTTAAAGATTGTTTTATTTCTTTTTTTTTATTATTCCTTTTTTTTTTTTCCCCCCCAAGATTTTTTTCTTTCAAGAAAAATAAAAAACCATGTATTTTCCATAGGGTACGATTTAATTGTTTTTTCTTTCTAGTCCTCTTAGAATACTGTGCAAATGAAACATATTTGTTTAGCCAAGCTGGCTTTTAAATACCTCTGAAGAACAATGAATGCTGTCTTTTTCAGTGCTGAATGATAATTTTTTCAGGTATCACGTAACATAAGTAAAGATTTTTTGTGTGTGTGTGTAGCAGTGTAATTAAATGTAACATCTAAGCAAAAGGTGAAAGTTATACTGGTAATTTAATAATAACCCTTTAAAATGGTATTTTTAGATTTGGGAAACATTTAAATAGCTATGTTTGAAATGCTACCATGCCAATTCTAAAAGTGCCTCAGCATCATTCTTTAACTAACCAGACAGAATTATTGACTCAAATGCAGTTGGGCTGTCTGGGGGTGGCTTGGCTGTGTGGAATGCATGCGGATCCATCACGAGCCTTCTAATTAACTCCCTTACCCCATCCTCCAGGTGCAAATGCTGTGGTTCTGTCTCTCTTTTTCCTGTGAGATTTCCTATGAAACTTCAGAATTTTACAGCCCCTGATTCTCCCCCTTATGGAGGGGTTACTGTGCTCCTCCAAGTCTACCTGGAGACTGGTAAAACTAATTACTTTAACCATAATTAAACACAGTGTGAGTAGAGGCATGAATCATTAGATGTGTGCAGGCATTTGTTGCCTAATGATGTAGAAAGGTGGATTTTAGGTTGTTTTTTTGAACTGGTGGCATGCTTGTGCCCCATGGAAGTATATCTTTCAGAATTCAATTCAGTGGACCTAGGACAGATGCTTAGTGGGAAATCCACCATCCCTCAGCAGGATTTGTGGTAACCTTTCACCATTTGGAGCAATGAGAACCTGTCTTACTCAGAAATGGTGTAGAGACTTCTCAGGTGGCTCTGCATGGAATATTTGGAGAAAAGGATGGCTTGTTAGCTGTAGCATCATGCTTGCCCTGCCAGCCCATCCTCACTCTTAAAAATCACATCTGAACCATGTTCATTTTTGCTCTTTGCCATGGGAATATGCTGCAGAAATGCCTAAACCCAACAGTGGCTTTTGAATTTTGTTCTGTGCTTGCTGTGTTCAAGTGCCTGTGTTACTTACATGAATTACTTGGCACTTGGACTCTTTTTACAAAGTCATTTTAATGTCCTTCCTAGCCTGTTGAACACTGATTTTTAAAGTCTGTAGGTGGTAATGAATAAGCTTTGTAGTGCTTGAGCAAAATTGTTCTGTTCTTCAATGAAAAGTTTGTTTTCATCCCTTTCATAACTTTATTCCCTAAACAAGGTCAAGGACTTGAGGCGTCTTGGTTCTCCAAAGAAATTTCTGCTGCAATCATGCCTGAAATCCCCACTAGCTGTGTGTGGCTTGCATGAATGTGTTCAAAAATTGCTGCTTTAGATTATCCTGCTTTTGTAATGAATAGCTAAGAAAATGATCTTGCAATATGATTAGCATTCTTGTATCCTCCCAAATGCCCTGCATGTAGCATCAAGCTAGTCTTGTGCTATTTAAAAAATTTCTCTGAATGTGCTTTCCTTTGAGAAGTTACTAAAATCAACAGACTGTTGAGGGAGACCATTTGCCAATGAGAGTGGTCATGGTTTCTGTCCTTAGTGTGTACTTGTACCTCCCTTTATTCAGAAATACCTATGGTTATTACCATTAATGTTAAACTTGTGCTTTATTTTTATTTCCTATCTCCTTTTCCATGTATTTCCATACGACTTAAAACCTTTCCCTAAATTTTGTCTTGTAGTAATCCTTAGATTCTTATTCAATGACTTCCAACTTTCAATGTTGTTTTGTACCAGGCAGTTTCCTGAACTTATATCTTACATGACCTCTGTTTGCTGTTGTGTGAATGGGATCTATTCATCACTACAAATCAGTCTCTAGATGTTTTGGGGTTTTTTTTGTCTCTCTTTTTTCTTCATGTGTTTGCATGTCTTTTCTTCACAGTGCTCCCTGCTACTGAAGATGTGTTTCTTACCTGATATTAACTGCTGTGTCTTGGGGGGGTTTCTGTCACTGACTCAAAGCAGCACCTAGGTATTGAAAATGCAGAATATTGATAGATGTAATATATTAATGTTGTAAAAGACAAGAAAATGATCTTTAGCCACAGAACTTTTGTTAGGATATAGCTGCTTTTTTCCCACCTCCTCTTTCTTGTAAAGGGGAGTGACGGAATAGATGAGAAAAATCAATTGAATTTACAGAAAAAGCTTTTCCCAGCCATAATGGTGCATAGCAACAATAAACCTGACAGGTCAGTTCTTTTAGGAACACAGATGAAGGTTAAAATCGATTGGTGAGCCTTAGTGAGATTTTAAAATAAAATCCACACTGAGTAAGGTGATGATAAGGAAAACCTGTACTTGTTTTACAAGCTCTTTTACATTACAAGTTCTTACATTTGTTCTTGCAGTGTTCTCCCCAACCTCATAAATTCCTGTTTTCTTGTTCTGTTCCACCACCCTTCCACCAGTCACCAGCCAGCTGAGGGAGCAGTCTTAGCTTTCCTGACCTCCACTGAGAACATGGCATGGGGGGTGCAAAAAATGTTTGAACGTGTTTCCATCCCTCATTGCAACAGAAGCATCCTGGGGACTGGGGTCTCCTCTGTGGTGTGTAGAAGCAGTGATTCTTCAAAGACAGAGCTGCTGGGGGAAGCTTGCAGGAAACCAGAAGTTTCTTGTGAAACTGGTGTCTACTGGTGGAGCTGAGGGGTGGATCTCTCCTTCATTTTAGGTCTCTATTACAAAAGGTAGTGAATGAAAAAATAGTGCAAGTGATCTGAATTTTCTTCTCAACTGAAGTTCCCTAATATCTAAAAATACATATATTATCTTGTTTTAGATGCTCTGTCTTAACATACCTTTTTCTTCAAGGTAGTAGTGTATTCTTCAATACGTAGTGTATTCTTCATGCAGTCTTTTTACTTGTAGAGGTGGGCGGTTTGTTACTTAAACTTCTCATACGTTAAGTTGTGCCCTTGCATATCTGAGTGCAGTCATTATTAACTTCATATGTTAATGTAACTTAAGTTCATATGTGTTTCATAGGTGACAGCAGGCTAGATCCTGGGTGGTTAGTGCTAAACAACCCTTCCTGTAACAAAGCTGCTGGTGGACATGTTCAGTAATTACACAAATGTATGGGTAATCACAGAATCATCAGAGTTGAAACAGATCTCTAGAGATCACCTAGTCCTAGTGATACCAACCTGAATGATTTCTCTCCTAAATACATAGTCTGAAATTATTCTGAAACATCAATAATCTGCAACTTAAAATGCCACAATTTAGTGGAGAACATATGCAATTTGCTTATATCTCCAACTGTTCTCTGTTCTCTGATCCCTTTCTTTTTCAGGCATGTGCATTGCCATTTTCTGCTAGCTTTATTTGCATCACTTCTTGTCCGGAAGAAAACAGAGTTATTTTGAAACTTGAACATGGAAGTCAAATTTTATTGTAATACTCATGGTCTCCGGGGGTGAGACTGCCAAACAATATCCAGAACATTTCTATTTTCATAGTAATGTCTTGGATGTCAGCCATGCTCTTTCTGCTGAATTAATGACTGTCATGTAGCTCTATTTACCACTGCTAACAGAAATGTAAGAAGAAGTGGTACTATTTCTGAAATAGTCTGTATACAGGATTACTTTTTGATACTGGGTTTTTAATCTTGCACCTTCTTTATTCTTTCAGATGATCTTATTTACTTGCCCTGACTTACTAACCAATGTAAACAAGAAAGGTCTTTTTTTTATCATCTTGTTACAGCAAATCTGAAGTCAGATGTCAGGGCATCATCTCAAAGCTTAATCTGCAGGTGACACTGAGAAGCAGGCTCTACTGAAGGGGGAAAAAAAAGTCTTCCCTCAACATTTCAGAAACTAAAATGCAAGTGATACTGTCTTGAACCAGAAGTAGGCATAGTATTGCTAAGATTTCTTTAATTAATCTACTTCAAAAACTCTTCAGCAAGCAAACCTTCCTTTCTCAATGGGATTAACCACTGAGAACATTACAAATGCTGCAAACACCTACATATTTGTACAAAGATAACCCTGTTACAGCGGATGCATTCTTTTTTTATCCTTTCTTATTTATAACTGCATGATTCATTAAGAGTTATTTTTGACATGAAGAAATGTAGGCTACTAATATAAATTAAAATGCTGTTATTCTAATGAATAAGTCAGCAATGTTTTCATTTCTTTTTTAACACCAAATGTCTAAATGGAACTAAGGATAGTGAGACAATTATCAGCTTAAATTATTGGGTTTTATCTTTTAAAGATCCTGCTTCATAATATGACTTTAGATAGAGCTTGCTCTCCTCTGTGTAGAAGAGAAGATATTTTGAGGGTTGAATGGGTTGAATTTCCATATCCACTGTATGTAGCATCAAAGACAATTGGAAATCTGCAGTGATTCTCAGGTAACTCAAATGTGTGTCATCTCAAAAATGGTGAGTATAAATCATTTGGTGCTCACAGTGCAAGGTCCACATTGGAACTGAGAGGATGAGAGTAAGAGCAAATGAGGACTTCTAGAAGATTGCTAATAGTGTATAAGAGGAGGGAAGAAAGTGCAGAGGATAACCTAAAGTGCAGCAGTGGTGGTGTCAGAAGCTACAATTACTTAAATGCTTTCTGCTTTCCAGATTGTCCTGCAAATCTATGGGACATATAAGGTCTTACAGGCTGCTTCTACACTCCTGGCACCCAACAGTATTCTCTCCCTAAGTTCTCCTCTCAGTAATTGCAGATTCATGGGGTTTAGGGTCAATAATTCAGCTCTTTTGACACTTAGTTTATGGCTTTGCACAATTAAACTTCTGTGTATGAAATTTAGGTAATTTTTCCCACAGTTTTTGGATATGTGATACCACCTCCTATAGGTCTTCCTTTTCTAGATAAGCATCTGCATATACTGCTTTTTTTGTTGCTAATTTTACATAACTTTGCCACGATGGGATGTCTTCCAGAAATTCTCTCTCCTGATGCACTTGTACGTGTGTTTATTTCCCATTGGCTTTGCATGGCAGCCAGCTTATCCTTAGAGAACTTGTGATGGAAACAGTGAAAGGCAACTCTAGCCATAAGAGGGGAAAATGAGGCTGAAAAATGTCAGTGAAAGACACCAAGACTGAAGAGGGGAAGAGGAGGGAGGAGCTGGAGCTGAAGCAAAGATATTTTGTATTTGTTTCTCTGCTCTTGTCTTCCAATTCCTGCCCTGGGCTAACTCACAGTCCTGTGAATTTTAACATCAAGGCTCGGTTCCTTCTGTTGTTTGCCCTGCAGTAAATCAGGAATAACTACATGTTGGAGGCACCTGAGCTCTCTACAATTCATAGTAGCTGTACTTCTCTTTCCTCACACACTGTGCTATAAGTTAGATTTCTGCACAGGTACCTTCAAGTGTTGTCAGGGCACATTTCATGTCTGATGTGCTGGGGGAATAGTGGGAGGTGTCTCTGCCTATGCAGGGAGGTTGGAATTAAGTGATCTTTTGAGGTCCCTTCAAACATGAACCATTCCATGATTCTCTGAATAGTCGAGAGAGGAGAAGCCTGGAGAATTGGATCCAACTGGCTGACACCTAAACTAGTACAAAGATTTACCCAGCACCCTAGTACTTGTAGATGCCTAAATAAATTGTACTTGCATAGTACAAATGACTGTGGCCCACCATTTGACCACTTTGGCTAGTTGAATATTTTGTCACTCATATGAGACACCAATCTTTCCCCCCCACTGAGAGCCATATACACTTTTCAGTTATGAAAATGGTGTTATTCTAAATAAAACTGACATGATCCTCCAACACTTTTGGAAGCACAGATGCTTTGTCCCACTATTTACTAAAGAGGTTCACACTTAGATTAAAGCAGTGAAATCAAATCACTGAATAAAGCCTGGAACAACATAATGATTTAAGGAATTTGTTGAGAGCTTTTGGTAGGAGGAAAGTTACACAAAGGCAAAAATAGATTGTTTTCTGTACAACACCAGAACACAAAAGTGGCATGCAATCCAATATTGCTACATTTGTTTTTCTAAGCATCTTGTGTAGTTTCATTTGTCTTTGTTCTCCTCTGCAACATCAGATTGCTACCCACAAATCTGTACAGTTCATCCAAGGCCCGTCAGCATCAGACATTTAGAGAGAAATCAGGCATCTTTGTTTGCAGGAGCTACCAGCCATGAAATTCTCCTCTCTCTGAAAGACACTGCTTTGTTTATTAATAGTTTTTTTGAGCATAAACCACGTGGGTTGAGTATTCACAACCCCTGTTGTTAAATTATATTTTTCCCATTTCTGTGTACACATAATGCAAAGAATGAAATTAATTTGTTGTATAATTCACTGCTTCTGAGTGGTGCTGCATCAGGACTAGATTTCCCAGTGTATTATTAGTGGGGAAAAGTGCACCATCCTTCCCCCTTCATAAGAATTTGTAGTAGGATATAATTATATTTGATTTGTATTTTCTATCTCATTCTGGGAGGTAAAAAATGCAGCTTTAGGGGTTCACACTTGAATGCTTTCAGATCAAGCTGACTGTCTGAGCTAAATAGATGTTTCTGTCCAGATACTGTACAACTTGTTAATCTCTTGCTTCAATAACACTTCTGAGTAGCTGGTTACTAATAATCTGCTGCTATGTAAAGATGAACAATTCTGAATTAGTTCTACTTGCTGATGAAAACAGACCTTGCAATTAGACCAGACAATCTTTAAAGAAATCAATTAAAACAAATATCTTCATGTTTTATTGACTGCAAATCATCCATTACCTTTTTTTGTAAGGGTTCACAATAGCAGTCTACTTCTTAAAAGCTCTTTTTCCTTGTCTTCACAACCAGGAGAAAGGACGATTTGTTGTCTGGGTGCACAAAAGTATAGAAGATAGATAAAAATTTTCTGTAGTTATTTGTATTATTCAGAGAAAGGTTTGATTAATACTGCTTTTAGCCCAAGAATTCATAATAGAAATGAGCAGCTGTGGGTGCTCTGGGAGTGTAAAACTTGGAGGAACCCTTCTCAGAGCTGGGTTCTCCAGTGCTGTCTGAGGAAGAATACTCTGCAGAAACAGAACTACATAAAATACAGGGGTTTATTTGTATACACTGCTTTTTCCTTATAGCAGTATACCTGTTAGAATGAAAGTGAGGCATACATATTTTATTCCAATAGTTGCTTTCTTCCATGTTGCTGATAGATTTAAATCGTGTTTTAAAATTCTCCTTCAGCTCTTGCAGCTTTCTCTCATTGCATTTGCTTTTCTCTCCTCTTCAGGCTGCTAGTTGTGAGACTTCTCCCTCATTATAAGCCATTGTTTCCACCCCACTTCCAGCCTTTCACATGAAACCAGAGGGTTTCATTTCCCCCCCTTTTAGTCTTCCATTGTTCCTCTTCCAGCTGCACCCTTGGCCCAGATTCCTCACCCAGTTGCAGGCTACAAAGCAGCCTCTCCTCCTGGGGGACAGAGGTTTTGTTTCTCAGGTAAATTTGGATCTTTGGATCTGTATCCCTGCAATCAGAGCTTCAGATATTTGTGGGTATTGCCACATGAAGCCTGGTAGTTTATTTTTAAAAAGGGAAAGCTATGGTATTCAAGCTCTCCTGGATCATAATTTTTAAAGCTATTCTCTTATAGCCTATCAAAGAGATTTCAGACATTTGGTCTGATATGTAACAAGTTTTAAGCAATACTTAGCAATTTTTAAAGTAACCTAAATTGAAGATTCTCTGAGTCTTCTTGATGTTGTGTCAGCATCTGAAAGTAAAGCCTTAAGGTAAAATAAGCCTTCTGCAGAAGCATGCAGCTCTTTGAGTGTTCTTCTTGCTTTATCTTGCTGCAATCTCAGTGAAGGCTTGTGCATAATCATGAGCATGGTAGGAAAGAGGGACTGATTTTCATTTCCTTTTATTTATGTGGCACCTGTTTATTCATCAGCTTTTAAATTACTTTGAAACATACCCCCAGACACATACACCTGACATGCTTAGTTGTTAAAATACTGCTAATAGCAGGAATTGGGTAAAGTCTTTCCTGCAGAACTGGAGAGCCCAGCAGTGGCCAGCTGACTCCTCCACACCAAAAATTGCCTCTACTCAAGCTTTCCAAACAGCTCTGGCCTTTGCTGGATACCCAAGAGCCTTTCCAACTCCTTGTGGTTGTTCTTTCAACAGCTTCTGCCAATGTACTAAGTTTCTCATGAGAGCAGAGTGACACTTTCCATGGGGAGCAAAGTTTGGGGACAGGAGTGTAATAGAAATGCCAGGTGATGGAAGGGATGTCTGGCACATGGCTATGGAACTCACACTGCTGTTTTTTCTTTTTCTGTCTAATTGGTAACTCTTGCCATCTGTTCCTGAGCTATCCCTCTGCTGTCCTTCCCTACACACAGTCTCCTGCCCCCATTTTACCCTTTAAATTTGGATCAACTGCCTTTCAGGCTACTAAAAGGAGCTGATTGAGACCAGTAGTAGCCGGGTGGTAAGAAGATGCTCACAGTGAGAGGTACTAATGCTAGGTCAGCTAAGGCTGGGGTCTTTGAGCAGTGGTCTCATCTGCTTTTCTCTGTTGTGGTTTAACTGTACTTTCCTCCACAAAATCGCCATTTTTTTCAGAAAAATAAGGAAAATCCCCAACCTTTGCTTTGTAAAATAGGTATAGTTGTTCTCCTGAGGCGAATTACTTCTGAATCTGTCATCACTGCTTGTGTTCCTTACTACCTTATGGCTTTGTGGAGTGAGTAATCTAGAAGCCCTGTACCTTGGGTGGTTTGGATTTTGGTTGGTTGGTGTTTGGTTTTTTTTTTCAGAAGTTTTGTATTTCACTCTCTATATATGGATCCATCTTTTCTTGTCTAACTGTTGGCTTGGCATGCAGGAAGTTGTTTTATAGTGGAGAGAAATGCATTTCTGCAACCTAAGAGCTGTATTTTTAACAACCACATACACAAGTTAAAGGGATTTTTAACCAAGACCTCCAAAATGGACTAAAAAGAAAATGGTTAAATCAGGGCAATCACAACTGTGTTCTGCTGTGTTCTGAGAAGCCCTTGCTCTTAGAGGTGTGTCAGTGGGACCATTAAGCAAGAGCATAGGTTTGGTCAGACAGATATTTTTTTGCTTTTTCTAAGACATTTAAATGCCTGAAAATAGATCCTCAGGAGTCTCTAAGTCACTGATTTCCATAGATGTGTAACAGGAGGCATGGACTGAAATACCTTTAAAAAATTTGGGAACCTGATGTTACCAACGTAGAAAAAAAAAAAAGCTAACCAAAATTAACTTGATAGTCCATGTTTTAGTTTTTGCCTAAGATGGCCTCTTCTTTTCAGAGACATCCCCATGCAGACCTCACAGATATTTTCCTGAGCACCTAGAGAAGAGCTGGGGGAATTAGGTCTTCCCTCACCTGTCTCTGGAAGTTTCTTCATGATTTGCACATTATGGATGCTATCAGTTTGTGGGTTGTATTACAGTTGTGTGCTAGCACAGTCCAATTGTTAGGTTTGTGTCCTGAGCTAATAATACCAAGACTGCCTTTGTGAGGCAGAAAATCTTTCAGAAAAAGGTGGAAGCTGATGGAGTATTTTCTTTTCTAATTTCACAACACCACAGATTTTAGGACTTCAGTTAAAATAAACAAATTGTAATAAGCAATTAGTGAAAATTAGAGAAAATCAAAAACTGCAGCTGCAAATAATTGACTGGCTGTCTTGATTGTCATATTTTCCAAATGTACAAATGGGTTTATTGCAGTAGGCTCTGCCATGTAGGAAGAAATTATATTTCCTGCGTCGGGGAAAAGACAGACAGCTAAATGGAATAAAAAGATCACTCATCAGGTGATACATCTGATGGTGTGGATCAGAAAGAGTTCCCACAGAACTCAATAATTTCAAGTGCCTTTAATATTTTTAATGTTTTTATAACACTGATTAGTAACCTCTAGATGATGAAATGCTACAGCTCCTGCAAGAATCTAATAAAAATACCCCCTGGAACTGATTTTGATTGACTACAGTTGCCTGTCTGTTTTTATTTTACTGTTTTTATGAACAGACAGGAATGAGCACAATCAGGTTAACCCTTTCCTCACCAGACCACTGTCATTAGTTTGAAACACTGACACCCACATTAAAAAAGGCAGTTTGAGGATTCAACTCCCAGGTTACTACACCACTGTCACCCTCTCAGTACAACACCCAGGACATTCAGCTTAGAGAACCATGAGCAACGCTGAGATCCCATTCTTTCCGAGATAGTTAATGCTCAGCCTGTATGTAATTTTCTGTGACTGGTATTCTGGTGATTAAAGCACAGAACTGAGCATAGGGAGGCAGTGATTTTTTTTTTTTTTCTCTCTGGGCACGAGAGGTAATTCTCCTCTTGAAGTAGGTGGGGATCATCAGTAAAGGACATCACCCTACACGGTGGAAAATAAAGATGAGCTCCCAGGGAGACCTTGTGCCCACAGGCACTACAGCAGTGCCTACAGCTAAGGAGGCATTCTGCAGCTCACAGCCTTTAATATGTTGCTAAAAGTAAGGATCCCCAGGAAACAGTTGCCTAAGTTCTACAAAGGATTTATCTCAGCCCTATCAGTAAGCAAAAATCTATCTCCTAACTGAGCGTTTCAGGAACTACCACCATAAAAGTCACTTCTGTGGGTCTCTGTTTGGCTATTGAAGCAGGAGAACGACCAGAAATAGTGAGCCCTTGCATACTGTTGGCTGGGTTTGGTTAGAAAACCCTGTGGGAATGCAAAATTTGTAGCTCCAAATATAAGCAGGGAGTTGAAATGAAGATATTGGAAGTAGCGTACAGATGCTTATAACTGAAATTAGTGGCACAGTTGTTCTGGCATAGCAGGGCTTGTTCTGGAAATTATATTGATTCTTCTGGGGAGCTAATGAATGCACATATAAATTTTGTAAGGTAGTGAGTCACAGTTCAAAGTTATTACTTAGAAAGCTTTACTTCTTTTCAAAGTTAGAAAGAAAATCCTTCCTGTAATGCTGTACAGATGTTGTGTCCAACATTTCCTCTGGTGAGATTTTCCACCTGGTTCAACTAAATTGAACCAACGCATAAAATTACATTAATTTGGAGGAATATGCCTTTCTTTTATAGACCATGTCAACACTGGAATGTTGAATTAAGTTTAAACTATTAATTTATTTATGCTGCCTAATTCTTTTCAGTACGATGTTAAATGTGAGATTGTTATGAATACAGAGGTTAAATGCATTTAAGTAATTTCTGTTCTGTGTTTCTTGGAACAGTTTTCTCAGTGAGAGACCTAATTTTCAAAACAGATGCATTAGTGATCAGCAGAGATGTCTGAAATGGAATAAATGTTTATTAACTGTTACGGACTTCATGCTATTTGAAGGCAATTTTTTATTGTAGATTACTTTCTTTTTAAAAGCATGTTCTCTTCTTTGGAATCTTTTTATCTTACAGTTAACTAGTTATGCTTAAATTTTTGTGATTTTTAGCACCTCCCCCCTGCTTCCTATCTTCCCAGTTTTAGTTATTTGCTCTTCCTCTGGGAGCACATTTGCACTGGCTGGCATAGCTATCTATAGACATTTTTTTTTTCAGAAGTAGCACTTCAGAAACTGCATTTATTCTCTGGCATTTAGCGAAATGGCTTGGTGAGATTTTCATATTGTTACGCCACAAAAAAATAAATTGTTTTATTCTGGTGCAGTGGAAGGGGAGTGGAAAAGAACTGTGCTTGTACCTGATCTGTTTCAGACTGGAATATGGGCCATGTTCTGTTTAGTGGCAGTTTTGTCTCTTTTCTCCACGTAGTCATTGTGTGAAGCTTGGTGTGATCCCTACTTTTCCTCAAATTTGGCTCTTTGGAGCATTGCAATAAGCAAGCAGCTAAATAGCAAATAAGCAGCAAAAAGGGAATAAGCAGCAAGCAGATAATAAGTAGCAAAAAGGAGATAAGTAGCAATAAGGAAATAAGTAGAAGAAGGAAATAAATAGCAAAAAGGAAATAAGGAGCAGAAGGAAATAAAAGCAAAAAGGAAATAAGGAGCAGAAGGGAAATAAGGAGAAGAAGGAAAATAAGGAGCAGAAGAAAAGTAAATAGCAAAAAGGAAATAAGGACCAAAAAGGAAATAAAGAGCAAAAAAAGCCTCTAAGGACCCCGAGTCAGCTGGGCAAGTTGAAAAGCTCCATGCACTCAGCAGCAGCTCTCCTCTCTGGGCAGGGTTTCCTCTTGCCAGCTGCAGACAGCAGAGTGGCTGTGAAGCCCTTTTCCCCTCCTGGCTCCCCTTCTGCCCTTTGCAAGATGAATTTTTGGCCCCCTCGGAGCTGGGACCACCTGCACCTCCCTCAGCCCCGGCGTTCGCACAGCGGCAGGAAGCAAAAGTCTCGCCGGGGAGGCTGTGGTGTTCACATGACTAATGCTGTGAAAGATAGCAAGATTTTTTTCTTTCTTTCTTTCTTTTTTTTTTTTTTTTTGAGCAGCTCCAGTCTATGCACAGTTGGCTCCCAGCTGACAGACAGAATGTGGGGTGGGCTTTGTCACCAGAACGCTGGGTACTGCATGCCTGGCTATGCTCACAATTACACAGTGCCCAGAAACCTGCTGCTTATGTCAGGGTGCAAGCAGCCTGAACACATAGAAATTGGGTAGCTTGATTTTATTTTTTTCTATTTCTTTTTTTTTTTTCATTTTTTCCTTTTATTATTTTTTCTTTTTTTCTTTTTTTTTTTTCCTCTTTCTTCCCAGCAAAGGTTATGTAATGAGGGGATTGCTGCTAAAGTAAAAAGGGAAAATGAAGTCTTTGTTAAATGCCTTCACAAAGAAAGAAGGTAAGCAATGAAAGCAGAACACTTTGATGTTTCAGACCGATGTTTTTTTTGTGTACATTTAATATGACTGGCTTAGTGACTCTATTTTTAATCAATTCCTGCCATTTCTTACTTCAAAATTATTTCGGGTTAGATAGTCCATTTAGGCAACTGATTATTAAGGCAGGATATGACTTTATTCATTACAGGCTTTTTCTCTGAAGAGTCAAGTAGTTATAAAAATGTTTTTTATTCCCTGGGAAATGTATTTGCAGGCACCTAAGGTATTTCCTAGGTTAATTTTGTCAGTGAATGGTGCTGAATTGCCCCTTCAGATGTATGAAATGCCAGGAATAGAATTCTGAGAGCTGAGGGAAGGATTGAAATGGTACTTTCACGTGTGCTTTTAGGGGCTGATAATTTTAAACTTTAGGGGCTTGAAATTAGTCCAGACATTTTCATGTCATTTTATATCAAGTGTTTTTCCCAAACAAGTTTTGCAACAGTTATTCTTACTGTTCTGAACATGGTGAAATATTAGGGAAAACCAGCTTACAACAGGGTTTAAAGCATGGACATTTGCATTTCATTGTTTTCTGTTGTAGTTATTTTTTATTGATTGTGAAAATAATACAAATAATGCCTATAAGAAGCAGCTAAAAAAATATCCACCCACTTACAGTTTGCAGATTGCTGAGGAAAAGAAACAGTTGGGTGGAATATTAATCACTTTCAGCATGGAAATGCTTATTTTTAACTCTTTCTATAAAAGATTTGTATGAGACAGACGTCAATTGGTGTTATCAGTTGTCCCCTTCCCTGTTTGTTTCCTATAGTAAAGGCTAATTTTGCTTGTGGTGCTCTCCTGGAGAGCAGAGCATTAATAGCAAAGCAGAAGCTAACTCCTAGATGGCCGTGTGAAATTCTTCTGAGGTGTGGAAAGGAAAAAGAATTTATTTGATCTGGTACCTGGAGAGTGTGTATCCATACAAAACCTATCCTGTTTTCAAGTAGGAACGGATGCTTCAGTTTTATGTTTCCTAAAAATCTCTTGCTCTAAATGTGCTCAGCAATTCCCCCATCCAGCCTGAGCACCCTGCCCCTCCTGCTCCCTCCCACTCCTGCCAGGAGATATCCCACCAACCTCTCAAAAGTTGCAATAAACATCTCCCCAATGTTGACAAGATTTCTTTTTCTCAGTCTGTGGCTCAGCAGCCTGCTGGGAGCGTTACCTGCTGAAATTCATGAAAAAATCCAAGGGTCAAGTCTGGTTTACTGAAGTCCAAGGCAAACTGTGGTGACCCTTGAGGACCAACAAACCTCTTATGTGCAAAATATTCCCCCTGTTCAGTTTTCCTGAAATGATGACAGTAGTTCTTCTGCTTTATTGTACCTGGGAAGGATCCCTGTCTGTCTTCAGTGCAATAATTTCTAGAGCTGTGTGCTGGATGTCAAAAATAGATCATTTCATACATCTGTGTCATCTGCATCAATCTAGAGGATCTGTATGTGTCAATTGGGGAAAGAAGTGCTTTGAATTTTCTTGAAATTAGTACTAACCAGGGCTTTCAGTGTGACATTGTAAGCACTAAGGTGCTTTCAGTGACATACTCTGCTGCTTTGAAACCTTAAAAAAGTACAAAAAGGTTAAAAACTCAGGGTAGAAAACCAGAGTTTCTGCCAGGTTCTAGTATAAATATTGGGCTTCTATGCTTAAACCACTTTAAGAGCTTTTAAAAACCACATGTCCCTTATTATATCCTTGTTTTAAAGGACATAATATGGAAATGAATGTAAAGCTCTTTCCTGCTCACTCTTTTGTTTGGTTGCTCTGATGGTGTTGAGATATTTACCAGAGAAAGTTTCAGTTCATTAGGAAGACAAAGGATGTTATTTGACAATATTCAGAATTGCACTTAATTGTGGATGAATTCTGGGGAAAATTACATAAACCATTCTTTTACTTGCAGTCCTTTCTTTATGTCATAAATATGCTTTCAGTTCTGCACTGAAACCTTAAATTTTGCTCTGTTCTCTCAATTAAAGACTGTATTTCAAGGCAGGACAGCTTGATTTCTATGTATATTAATATTTATGAGAATTTATTTACTTGCATGGTATGACAGACATTCTTAGTCTGGGCTTATTGTGTTTTTGAAGGGTATTGAAAGCGAAGACATTTCTGGCACTTCATAAATGGCACTTACTGGCACTTTGGACATGCAGGATGATATTTTGTGGGGCTTCTTTGCAATTGAAATACGATTGTTTTGAAATTACAAAAGCTCAATAAAATCCTCAGAACAATTCCTGGCTGTCTTAGCTATATTACTGTGATTTTTCGTGTGTAAATATGTGCACTTTGGATCAAATCCTGCTGCTCCCTGAGTTCTTTTGAAATAAATGAACAAGAGTACTGTTTCATGAATGAGGATGGAGGCATGCATCAGTTTTCAGGACCAGATCTTTTCTTACCTTATAGTATGGATACTATACTATGTGCCATTGCATGTAGTGATAGCTGGGGGCCTTTATTTTTTTTTTAAGGATATTTACCTTTCACGTTGCACTTTGAACTAACTGACCCACTAGGGTGAGGAAAGGAGAATTGGAAAATGTAGTCTGCTTGTGCAAATTCTTTCACGCTGTTGTTGTTGCCCTTGCTTTTTTTTTTTCTGTTACAACTGTTTATTAAGTAGTATATTGCAACCCTTGGATACAGGCATGTTCTCTTTGGGACACAGCATGTGACAAAGTCAGTGTATTACCCTTGGGTAATATGTTCTATATACAACAGGAATAAATGCAGTAGAAATGCTTAGATTAGAAGGAGAGGAGTACCTGGGGAGTACAGCAATGTAATAGAGTTCTGCCAGGAGAAAAAAAAAAAAAATCAGTGTCCTCAATTTTTAACCTGCCAGATGGGGATAAGGTGACTGTTAACACTACAGACTTCAGGTTAGGTCTGAACCTGTGATGGAACAAAATTCTCCCTGTGGGGAGGGAGAAGAAAGGGGGAAGAAAGTTAGAAGATCACCCATCAAAAGTTCTGCTGATCATCCCCATTCCATGGTTTTCTGAGTGAATGTGACCACACAGCACAAGTACAAACTTTCTGAGATACAAAGTTGGCAATAATGAGGTGTTACTCCTTATCCTAGACCATAGTTCAGACTATTCATGAGACTGATGCCACTGATGTTGCCTACTTACTTACTGAAGTCTGTAACAGGTTAATGTTGCTTGGTTGTTTTTGCTTTTTTTTTTGGAGGTGATGAATACAATTAGCAATGTGGGCAAGGTAGAGTTTCTGTCTCTGCAGAAGAAACAATGCCATATGTTGCTAAATCTTTTTATGGGGTGGTAAATGCATGTGAATGGTGAAATCATCTGAGATTACCCTGGCTGCCTTTCTTTCCACAGTGCCCTTTCGAGAGGCTCCCACCTATTCCAATAGGAGGCGGAGACCCCCAAGCACCTTGGCAGCGCCTCGGATCTTGCTTCGTTCCAACAGTGATAACAATCTCAACATTAACAACCTCCCCGACTGGTCAGCCTCCTCCTCTGCTTCTTCACACCGCAGCCTTTCACCTCATCTCCTTCAACAGATGCAGAATAATCCTAATGGAACTGTAAAAACTGTGGGGAGTTACACTTCATCCTCCCGGAGCCGGTCGCCATCCCTGAACAGGCTGGGAGAGGATGCCAAAAGGCAGCAGCACAGGCACATCAGGTGACTTTTTGACTATTTGCACAGCATGAGATATCCCTGAGGTCATCATGCTGGACTGCTGTGTTCTTTTATGTTATTTGTGTGCCCATTTTGCACTTTACAAATATAATACGTAGGTACAAAATTCTCACAGCACAGTGGAACACATCCAAGTGTGAATATTTTTAATTGGAAACTCCAGTCAAAGGCAGCTGTTTGCTCCCAGAGCCCCAGCAGCCAGGCAGACTTTAAAGATCAGCAAAGTTCAGCAGTGACTTACCACTGAGTTTGCACCTCTAGATCAAGGTGTTAGTTCTCAAGATCTTAATAGTTGAAATAATGCATTTTGCAACAAAAGAAAAGGCTTCTGAGATACTTGGTTCCTTTATGAAACTGATGGTCATGTCTGAAACCTACGTTGGAGCTGCTTGTGGGTGGTGAGGCAGAGACTGTTTAAGTTCTCCCTACTGTAGGTGTGTACTGAACCCACGAGTGAAACAGGGGGAGTAACTGGGGGAAATAGCAGGAGCTGTGTAGTTGGACAGAAGGAAAAAGGGCTTCTTGAGATGGTGGTGATGGACATCATGGGTTTCTTTCATGATTATCCTTGCTGCAGGGTTTTGCATTCCCTGTGACTTCACTGCTCTTTCTTTCCTCTCCACTTAAAATGAGATTTAGCAGGCACTCTCAGCAACTATCCTGCAGCTATGTCCCACTGGATACTAAATCCTGACTAATTAGAGTGATGTAGCTGTTGTAAGTAATATAATAAAACAGGATTGTGCCTTGAGTTTTAATCACAAAGGGGGGTTTCAGCTTTGTGAAGCCACTTCCCTGTGAATACAGCTTCAGTTTCAGGAGGACTCAGGAACTGCATCTGTCAAGTGTGCAAGCAAGGGAGCTGAACCAGGGCTCCAAAGATGGAGAGAGGCAGAGCTAAGTGCTGATGGAGAGAATTAGAACTCAAATATTTTGACCAAACACATCTAATTCAGTGTTCGTTTAAACTATCAGGCTTTGTCTGTCCTGTTTCTTAATATTGAAAAAGTATTCAGTTTGGAGTAGAAGAGGGCATGAGTGGTGTTGAGAAATGCAGCTTGGTGTTTCTTTTTGTTGTTTGTTTCTCTTTGTTGTTTGTAGGGGCAATAGATCTTGACTTGAGTTTCCAATTCAGTTAAATAAACCATCACGTAACTGAAGCTCTTACCTTGTACATTCTTCTTGGCTCTAAGCCCCCAAACTGACAAGCACTGTTTGGGACAGTAACAATGCTGCTGGAGAGTGGAAATAACCAAAAAGTTGTCTGAAATGTAAGAATCACTGACAGGAATGGGATGCCAGTTTCTTAAGCCAGTGGTTTCGTGCAGTAGAGCAAACTCATCTTACCTGTTGCATGTTACAATATTGGTAAAAACTTGTTTAAATTAACTTTGGTTATAATTTGGGTCATGCTTCCTCAAAGGGACCCATATGAGCTTAAAAATTCAGGAGGTGGCCACAAGGTGCTTTCCAGGGAATGGGTGCCCTGGTATTCCACTGGATACTGCTGGTGCCACCAGAGTGGGAGATCTTGCCTTGGAGTCAGTGATCAGTTCAGCTGGAAGAGATACAAAGTGCCTTTCCACCAATACATTTCCACCAATATAACACATTTCCAAATTCTTGAAAGTTTAAATCACCCTTTGAGGCAGAGTGAAAAATTAAAAATTAATTCTTTTTTTTTTATTATTATTAAGCAATTGTTGATTTGCTTTATCTTTATTCAGCCACTTTCCTCTTTCCTTTCTGCAAGTATGTGGTTTTGAAAACTAATAGAAATGATAGTGGAAACCAAATAATGCCTGAAATTGTGTGGAAATAAAATTTTGGCCTTTCTCTTAGGGCATCAGTATGAGAGCTACTTAAACTGCTACCCAGCTGCAGAGTTTTACATGTACCAACCAGACTTGTGCAAAGCTGTCCAGTGTGGGCAAGTACTGAAAAGAGAGCTGGAGGCTCTCTAAATTTAAAGACAATTAAAAGGATTTTAAATACATTTTTTTCCTTCAAGCAGTGCCTTTTTTTGCTGCAGACTCATTTTGCAGTCATGAATGGAACCTTATATGATCCTTTCCTCACAAATTTTTTTCAACGGTGTGGCCACCTACTTACTGTCAGCTAAATGTGGAATTTATTGCTGTCTCTGTTTATTATTTGCAAATAATATATTCACCATGAAGCTGTTGTTCCTCTTAGATGAAAAAGCCCTTTTTGACATAGGAGTAGATTGGGTTCTGGAGCAGAAGGGGTAGTAGGTTAATTAATGGAGAAGGTTGGAGGGTGACAAAGGGCTAATGAGGTTTGGAGGGCTTGCACCTTGGAAAGGAGAGGGCTTCATGTGGCTCAGGTGTTTGTCTTTTCTGAGGCTGCTTTTCATACCAAACTAGTTTGGGGAGAGGCAGGGAATTGAGCATCATTCCTGTCCCAGTATTAGCAAGAGGAGGTGCCAGCAAAGCCTCAGTCAGGGCTCAGCCATCAAGGATGGCCACCTTCTTCTGGGTGACAGGGAAAGATGTCTGCACATCTTCTGAAATCTCTGCATCTCCCTCTTGCCCCTTCAGGGCATTGGACTCCCTGGGCTGGAATCCTGAGCTGAGGAGGGAAAGGAAAGATCTTTATTTAAGAAGTCATCTTCTTAAGTTGCAGCCCTGATTTCCAGTGTTAAATCTGTCTCATGAGAAAGGATGCATTCAGTGTGAAGGTTAAATGTTCCATTGCTCCCTCCTCTTTTAGGAAGAGGGAAAATAAAGTAATCTTTTGTAGCAGGAGTTAAAAGAAGATGCTGGAACATGGCACTGTGAAGAGCTGATACCAGACTAGGCAGATGGTACAGCTTGATACAAGTAGAAATTGGATGGGTAGCATCCAGTCTGTAGGGCTAGGTTTTTTTTTTATTATTATTGTGATGACTGTTTCTTCATTCATAAGGGAAAGGGGCTGGAGCAAAAGAACTCAGATCTGAATATCAGCTTTTTCTGTCCTCCTTTCAGCAGCTGAGAGCATTGGCAGAGGTTTCTTCTGCAAACCCCATTACAGACATGCAACCAGAGCTCAATTCTAAACCTTTCAGTAATCCTTATCTTCCTTAGCACCATTTTCAGTAAGAGAACAGAACAAGGAGGGGAAAGGGAATGCTGTTCCAAATGATAAAGAAGTTACTGCAGTATTCTTGATACAAAAGATCCACTAGTTTTGGGTTTTTTTATTAGACAACTTTTTTTACCTGTAGTGAGAGTCTTATCAGCACCTACTTTGGTGGGAGATTAGTTACAAAAAAAAAAAAAGGCAAAGAAACAGTGAACTCCAGCCCTTATATTTCATTTTGACATAGTTTGAGATCTTTTCTTTCTCTTTACAAGTGGAATAAGTGGAGTGTTGCAGTGCTAGATCACTATTAAATAATTCTCCTCTTCTACCCTTTTTCCTACAAATCTTTATGAAAATTCTTTTTTTCTCAGGAATATTTTCTGTTTGTAGACTTTGTGTAAGAACCTCAAGGTTTTAGTTGTGTTTTTAAAGGTTGAATAGTAATGTACTGCAAATTTGTTGAGGTGTCCCTTGAAATTTCCAGCCTCTTTACTATTTGGCTATTTCTCTTTTTGTATATTTTGGACAGCTCACTCATTTTTCTGAAAATTTAATAATGATCTTCTGAATTGTCCACTGTCTTTCAATAATTTCTTCTTTATTCACTATAAGTAGGTTATGTTTTCTTTGGTGACCTGTGGCTTATCTGACCATTGTGAAGTCATTGGGAGAGTTGTTGGTGACCATCAATAAGAAATGTTCTTTTGCAGAATACATTAGCCACAAGAACAATGCTTTGTGCAGCCCTAAGATTTGACTTTAGGTCCTGAAGTTACAAAGTAAATTGTATATTCAGTCCATTCAGTAAATAATTCAGTTGTCTTGATTGGTCATTTAACATTGCAAGATTACAAAGATAACCATCCCCAACAAAATTGTTAATACTGACATTTTAAGGTCTTCCTGAATAAGTGTGATTCTTGTCATCTGTGATTGGCATTTTAAGTTTATACTTCATCAGAGTCTGTGAACGTGCAAGTTTAATGTACAGAAAACAAAAAAAAATTAGTGTCAAGTGTTTTCTAGCCATGTCTTTAGGGATAAAAACATTCATTTCTTCTGCAGGCTTAGGTACCTTTATGGGAGACAGTTATGTTTGTCAGTGTTAATTTAATTCTGCTAATGTGATGGTAAATGATTCACTTTTCCCATTTGAAATAACCCGTAAATGTTTTTTAATTTCAATTTTCAGTGCCGTTTACAGTCCTAGTGCCAACAAGGACACTTTGTCTGCCTTGGATTATCAGGGTCCAAAACGCAAACTTTACAGTGCTGTACCTGGAAGACTTTTTATTGTTGTAAAGCCATATCAACCTCAAGGAGAAGGGGAAATTCATCTGCACAAAGGAGACAGAGTCAAAGGTGAGTATGTAATTAATTTGGAAGAAAAGCACCACGTTTTCTGCTGTCAGATGGAACTTTGATTTTAAAATTGTCTTCTATTTTAGGGGAAAAAAGAAATCTGTTTAGTAAAAGTGCTTTTGTGCCTTTGTTTCTTTACAGGGTATTTTGCTTGTAGTTCTATGACATATGCAATGCATATTCAGCTACCATTCTAACTATAAAAGTCTCTTAAAATCCAGAAGTATGTGCAGTAGTTGCAGCATTGCCTTCTACACAGAGCACTTAGTTTCTTTCTGTACTGAGTAAAAAAAGAGAACTTTAAAACATGTCAGCTATCTAAGCAGCTCAGGAGGGAAACAGGGATAAGGTCAAGTCTGTTTCAGCCTATTTACTGGTTAAGTAGAGAGAGTCCCCTCATGAGATTTAGGATAAGTAGGTAGGTAGAACCTACTGTAAGTATTCTAGGGAGAAAATGTGGCAGGGCATGGATAATTTCTGCCCACAGGTGCAATTCCCAACTCGGACTATGTTAAAATCAAGGCCAGACTTTGTGTTATTATTTTAAAGAAAAGAGGTACATGCAGGTACTGCTGAGAAAGTGGGCAAGTCAGTTTATGGGATTGACTTTCCTACAGGGAGTGTTGTTATGCAATTTCCAACTGAAACTGATCATGGGATTAAAAGACTTTCTGCTCAGGCCATACAAACCAAATACCAGTTATGGAAATCAAATAAGAGGGAATACATTCAGTGTCCTAAATAAAAGTGTTAAGCAGCTGAAAATTTCCTTGCAACTCAAACTACTTACCTTACAAAGAAAAACTTCAAATATCTTCTCCCTTGAGCCTGTAAACAGGAGTTGGGAAAAGATGAAGAGCCATTAAAAGGTATTTTTGTATTTTTATTTTTGGATGTGGCTGACTCTGAGGCTTTTGTGGGTTTATTTTTTAACTCAAGCTTTCAGAAGGTATAGGACAGAAATCTGAAGAATGCTGCACTTAAAAGATGTGCCAGATTGATTTTAAATGCAAGGATGAAGGAGGGAGGTTAAACTTAGGAGAGCTGGTGGTGTCTGTAGGGCTGAAAAGATAATTTTGTAGTTCTGGGAGATTCTGCCCTGATCCTGCCCTAATCAGGTAGGAAGCCAGGGTTATGATCTAAAGGAAACTATGACCAGGAACTTTGGGGAAAGCTTTTGTGAACACTTCATAAAATATTATAAAAGTTCCCATTTAATGGAAAGTTATCTAGGCTAGAGTAAAATAGTTAAACTGTGAAGGCCTGGGGTCTTCCATACGGAGTATGGAATTCTTACTAAATTGGTGGAGGGTCAAAACTGTTGAGAAAGATGCTTGTTCACTGACAAGAAAATGAAAAAACTCTTGCATCTAGTAAAAAAAAGGAAGATTAAAGAAAGCAAGATTTAAGCACACCCCTGAACTCTTTGCTTATTCATAATCTCAAAAAATTTAACACCAATTAGTTGCTGGTACCTACAAAAGATAAAACTTTGGGGGTCATGGGTTCAACTATGTAGCTCTACACTGAGCGTGTTTACAGAGATCTAGGAGGTGTGATTAGGTAAAGAGTGGGTATGGTTGACCACTGTCACCTGTTCTTTGGACGACAAAGTACAGAGATGTGTTTAGCTAACTTGTTAGATGTAAAAACATAGCAAAAGCTTTGTTTTTGTAAGATCAACATAGATACTTGTCACCAGCATAAAACAATAACACCTCCAGGCAGTTCTGCAGAAAGAGAAGACAGAAAAGGTGTTCCCTGACAAAAGGGGAAAAACAGTACAACAGGTTGCTTGGGATGCTGAATTTTGCAGAGGTATTTGTTATCTGTCTGCTTGTTTATCTTAGAGTTTGAGACTATTACATACAAAAATCTCCCAAGAATAAAGAATTCATATAATGGATCATAGAATTGTTTGGGTTGGAAGGGACGTTAAAGATCATCTTGTTCCAACCCCTTGGCCATGGGCAGAGACACATCCTACCAGTCCAGATTGTTCCAAGCCCCATCCAACCTGACCTTCAGCACTTCCAGGGATGGGGCAGCCCCAGCTTCCCTGGAAAACCTGTTCAATTTCAATGAAGAATTTAATATTTTTTACAAACTAGTTCAAGAACCCTTGGCTTTATGTTATTATGTCGTAACTAGAAAACAATACCAAAAAAAAGAGTCTATTTGTCATATCTTCTTATCATAGTGTCATCTAAACTTGACACTAACCAATAAATGTCAAAAAGCTGATGGAAATTGATAGGGTGTCTGCTCTGAGAGTTTTGAATCTTTATTATGGAGAAAATGTATGTTTACTGCAACTGATTATAAATTAATTATTACTGTTAGAAAAAGGGGGCCAAGCCCATCCGACATCAAATCATCCCTGCAGGCATTATTATTTCAGCTTCAAGTATGTGATTTGCACATTGAATTAAAATCTGGCAGAGGGCTAGCATTTGCAGGCTGCTTATTTTAGAGCATTTTATGGAACTTTGATGCGATAAAGCCCAGTGAGATTTCTCTACATATCAGTCTGCTTTTAGGAAGTTTGGAAAAAGTCTACATAGGGGTTGTCAGTGTTCTTATTTAGGATGAAACCATGTGAAATGTAATTTAAGGCTGTTTGCACAGCAAAGCTGGAACACCATATGGCAGATTTCCATTGCTAATCAAAGGAAGAACTTCCAGAACATGATCAAATCCAATTTCATGTTATCATGTCAATGGTTCCTCAGTTGTTACAGGAAATATGGAAGAATGAACACTGCAAGGTCATGTAGAGAATGAAGAGTCTTGGGGAAAAAAAAGATAGTGATGCTCTAAAAAGGTCATGGTTGTGTAACAGTGTTGAGGAGGTCATTCAAACTTAGCACATGTGACAAAAATCCAGGTTCAATTAAATCTGGATTCACATCTCTATTCTAGTGAAAAAAAGTAATTATTTATAGAGAACCAAAAAAATTACTCCAGGGTGAGAGATTGCTCAGCTCCTTCTACCTCCTCCAAAACCAGAGGCAGTAGAATTCAGTCCTCAGGACTTCTTGTGTGCTATGCCAGTGCCAGAACCACTGGCTATAAGGAGGTCCTGCTTATTTTCAATTTCTGATCAAAAATTCCACTTGGTAAAAGTGGAAGTGGTGTCCTTGCAAGACCATGGTCCAGTCAGCACAGAGGTTTGACTTTTCTGGGAATACCCATAGCTGTTGAGGGTTTAGCAATTCCCTGCATGCAGTGCATGGAGGAAATACAGAATTCAGTTTTTCCTCACTTTGGGAACACCGTAGCCTCACATTGAAGAAATAACAAGCTTTGTCTTAGCCAAGTCCTCTGCCTACATGGTAGCTGCATTGTTAAAATACTGATGCTGAGGGACTGGTGTCTTGAGTGGGTTTGGAGGGATTCAAACGTGTGCTGGCATTTTTGTGTGGGATGCTCACCCATGTTCAGCCTGACCCTGGGGAGATGCTCATCTCCTGTCCATCCCATGAGACTAATCACAGTAAAGATGTAGCAAGGCATTTATGACAGGGATAAAAAATAGAACACCATATTAGAGAAAGGGATTAGTTGGGAAATATTTTTTTTTATTTTCTTTTTTAACTTGGGAGAATTAGAAGGGTCAAGGAAAAATGAATTCCTCTACTCTTGATGAAAAGTGCTTTCATTGGATGAAGGCGAGGCAGATTTTTTTTCTTTCTAAAACCTTTCAAAGTGCATGAGTGACAATAGTTGACAGTGTATGGTACAGGGAAAGGGCTCAGAGAAAGCTGTGAATGGGCAAAGTCCAAAGGAAATGTAAACTAAACAAAAGGATCTTGTGTTAATAGGGTATTACATATCCTTTACAGAAATATCTGCTTTATTTTTAGTTGTTAGTCATACATGCTGACATCATTTGTGTGTCTGCTACTCATGAGAGAATGGCCATGGCTGTTGTGAAAATAAATCTGATGCCTTTATTTGGACAAGAAAACCTTCATCTTAATGATTTCACAGAAATGAAGAAGAGTCCTTCAGTCCTCACTGAAACACATATTTCGTTTCTTTCTTCATTTTGTGTCTCAAAGGCCACAGCAATAAATCTGCCACAATCCAAACACACCCATATGTAAAGTGTCTGTAAAATGCATTTTAATGAGCTTTTGCATTGCTGAATTTCTTACACTGGAAATCAAATAGCCTCTTTTATAGCAAAACTCAAATGCATCAAGAGAACACGGTGCTCCAACATTCTCAATGAGTGGAGAATGAGCAGGTTTTTGTGGCATGAAGCTGAAGAAATACGTAAGTGTCTGTGCACCCTTGAGAAGGTTACCTGTGATTTGAGTCTCTACTAGTGTACCTTGTTGGAAAAAGAACAGATACAAGCTCTGGGCACTAATCAGCAGACAATCTGCAATGGTGCAGACAGTCTCTGGTCACGTAGAAACAACCTGATCAAAATGGTTTTCAGAATCTCTGTATTATTAAAACATACCTGAAATGCGTACGAATAAACCCCACAGTGACCTAGAAACAAAAAAAAAACCAACACATAGCTTCTTGATTCAAATGCTTTGAGAATTTTTGGAGGTGTCTTGCTCACAGTTTGGTTTTTCTTGCCTTTCTGTGTGGCTTTATAACAATATTTCCATTTGCTATGTGATTTCTCGTTATTTCTTCCAATTTTCAGGTCCCAGATCATAGTATAGTTTGTCCACGGGTGGTTTACAACTGTAGATTTTTAATTTCCTCTCCTATTTTTATTGGCTGCCCTGGTATTCACTATCTCTTCTCTTTTACCTGGAAGGCAAACAGAATCCAGGGCTACTTTTGGAAAACCCTCTGATTAAGTGATTTTTCTACTATCTGGAAAAAATGGGGAGTTACTTCAGTATCTCAAGTATGCTCCCAACAGACTTTTCATGAACCCTCTGAGATGCCTCCTTTGCAATCACAGTCTACACTTCCAAAAAGAGTTTACCACAACTGGGGGCTGTTCTCAGCTGTGTTCTCCAGGGTAAGAGAAACAGTAGTAATTCAGTAGTAGTGATTCAAGCATCTGTTCTAGGCAGAAAGTCAGCAGTTCTCAGCGTTAGAAATATTGACCCTTGCAGCAGTACTTTTATTTCAGCATGATATCATCCAGTAGAGCAATCCAAAAATATCACTAACATTTTTGTTTCTTATGAATTCGGCTTGTAAGTAATTTTGAAAAAGAAAGATTATTAAACTCCTGCTGTGCTTGAAGATATTGCCAACAGACAGTGCTTGTGGGCAGAAGGAAAGTTGGTCTCCCAGGCTTTTGCACATGTTAGATTAGTAAATAAAATATTGGAAAGGGAAGAGCCTCAGAAATGCTGTTTTGTTTCTTCAAGAGCATTTTGTTCCTCGTGTGAGTAGGTATGGCAGCAAAATTTAACCTAAGAGGTTTGCCTAAGCATTGTTTTACTACTCTTTTATATTAAGATTGAAATTAATGTGAAATGGAATATTAATCTTACTCAGAATTGTTGCTCTGTTTTGCTTCCTTACTGTCTCCTGACTTGATTGGTTTGATTTAAATTCCTGGCATAAATAATTGACTCATCCCAGATAATAACCCAACTCATTTCTTCAAGTTCCTTGTATCTGAAGAGCAGGAGAGAGTTGTGCTTCCAAGCACAACATGTCTGTTATAACACAGACATGGCCTTACTCCCATTCCAGCAGGAGAGCTCATGATGTTAAGGCTGCAAGAAAACGATGAGGACCTAAGACCATCCCCAAATCCCCTTTGTCTTACCTCTTTACTACTAAAAGTCAGCCTTCCATCTGGGATTGAGCACACTAGCACAGTCCTATACGAGTAGAGACTCCAGATCTAAGTTGTGGATTTCTTCTCAGATTAATGCTCTCTACTCCACTTTCTCTTGACCTGCATTCCAGGTATCATTCTGAAGAAAAGCAAATTTAAATCTGTCTGCACCTTCCTCGACAGATATGGTGATAAAATTTACAAACAGATGGATACTTCCAATGCTTGATTTGAATTTCTGTTCAAAATTCAAATCATTGAAGAAGATGTTTGTTGTGCTGTTTTTTTACTATTGTTATGTCCTTCACAAAGAAAAATGTTGATTAGGAAATCTCTTGCTGGTAGCAAATTATCTATTAGAACATGTTTCTCAAGTACTATTATGAGAGGGAAAAGACAGAAATTGAGGCCTCCTTCTGAAAAAGCAAAATTGTATTGATTTATCCTCACATCTCCCAGTTACCTGCACTGGAATACATGGAGTGTTGCAGTTGTTATAGGTAGGTGGATAGTTATGGCATATTGACAGCAAGCTGTAAATATGCAGTTTATGGATACTGTAACTCTGAACTTGCTGAATTTAAGAACTTACAAATTCACGCATTTAAAATCATGTTTCTGTCATATATCTATGTTAATCAATATTCATGCTCCATAATTAACACCACAAATAGCTCAGGGTTGCATTAATGAGAAACGAGGTAAATAGTTAATTTCAGGTGCAGTTTTACAAATCCTCATGTGTCCAACTAGACTTCTTCAGTTTTACCTCTTTAGTGTTACCAAGATTTTTTTGGCCTCTCGCTGATTTGATTTTCATCTTTATAGCAGTGCAAATCAAGTTCAAATTCAATGCCATTGAGTCACCGTGGTTCCACTGATACAAAATTCAATTGCAGCCAGGCTCAGGGGCCAGGATTTGAAAGCCTGATAAGGTGTGTTTTAACAATGCAAAGAGTGCTCCTGGTGGAGATCATCAAAGTAGCTTTGAGCAAGGTAATAGCCCTGCCATCCTGAAATACCCTTCAGAGATGTTATTCCAGGTCTTGAAAACCATATGCAGACATTAGCACAGAGATGTGCTTGGGCTAATTAGCCTTGATTTTCAGCAGGGCCTGAGAGCTTGGCTGGTTGAGCTAGCACACAGCTAATGGAGCTGAGCTGCTTCGACTTCCACAAGCTTATTTTTGGGAGCTCAGGGACCTCTCTGCCAAACTTTGTGTTTTGTACAGGTGGACTCTGAGGACCTGTGTTGTATGACTGAGTGCCAATTCCCAGTCAACCTAGTTAGAAGAGCTAATGGTGTTTTTCTTTGTCTATAATACCACCTTTGTTCCAATATTCATGTATAATATGTTTTTAACAGAACATTTTTTTCTTTTGATATATATTTAAACATACAGTGATTTGTTGGAACTTCCAGAAAATTAATTTGAACATAATATTAGCAAGCATTTAGGATGCTTTCATTATTGTGATTTGTCTCTAATGGCTTACTAGTGAAAAAATACGTTGTTGATTATTAGACCTACAGGACAAAGTTTTTTCTCTTACAAGTAAATCATTCTCATCCCTATTGTTGCTGTCTTCTACCAAGAAAAATCACTGAAATGTTTCAAAAGTGTCTGCATTGTGTATTGCACCTATGGGATATTCAAGTGTTTGCTGTGTACTCAAAGTGTTAAATCATGTTGCTCGACCTACATTACAAATCTCTGGAGCTACCCACTAAATAAAAGAGTGTGTTTCCTTAGGAAGTAGAAAACATAAGAGATATCAGAATATGTGTTATTAAAACCCAATTTCAGTGTCATTTCAGTTTTACAATGGTTTCAGCACTTCAACTTGAACAGGCATAATTTTTTTTGGTCTCAGTATAGACATGCGTTTGGGCTTGATAAAATCAGCCATAAAAACTGAAAATTAAAATAATTATGTGAGGACTAAGAAATCTTGTGGGACAAAAATAAATTTGGGAAGAAGTGCCAGAAGCTGATCAGGGAGGGTCCCATTTAAAGGCTCTTCTTTGCCAATTCTGGGGCATTTGAGCTAATGTACAACATTTGCTTTTACCAACATGATGTTCAATTATTACTGAGAGTGTTATGTAACTAATCTTGCTTTTTGCATGAGATGAGACAAGAAGTCCTAATGTTTCCTGTGTCTCTTTCTATTTAGTTTTAAGCATTGGTGAAGGTGGATTCTGGGAAGGCAGCACCCGGGGTCATATTGGATGGTTTCCTGCAGAATGTGTTGAAGAAGTTCAGTGTAAACCAAATGAAAGCAAACCAGGTAATCAGATCAAATTTGCTCTTGAATCCTAACGATGGCAAATGTGATGTGTCTGTCCAAGCAGAGAGGCAGCCATGATGGTAATAATGTGTTATACAGCAGGACCTTTGTGCAATACTACAGACTGGAGAATTAAGTGAAGCTGAGCTGTTGCATTAAGAAGTAAAGATGGGTTTATTGATCAGATTCTGCTGGATTCTGTCCAAGCAAGTGGTCTTTCTCATGAAGGACTGTGCTGGAGCACTGCAAAACTGGTTATGCAGAACTGGATGCAGACATTTTGTAAAGCATTATGCTGAGTTTTACTTTTTACAGGATGGGGGGATGGCTAATTAGACAAAGAAATAAAGGAAGCAAAACCAGTCAGTCACCTCCCAGTCTGAGGTCATCATACAATGAGCTAACTCTTGTTCATAGCAATGAAGTTCCCTCTATTGACCTCTTAAAATTTTAGAGGAAGCATCCAGTGATGGGATGTCCCATAAACATCCTTACTCATGACAAAGGAAATAGAATCCTCTTTGAAGTACACTTGTGCTTCCACAAGTTAGTAAAACACAAGGGACTTTAAGCAAGGAGTCTTTGCAGTTCTGGCATGATAAAAGAAAAAGAAATATATGTTGAAGGATGTTATTTTAAGAATTACCTCCCAACCCGTAATTTCTCTGCTTTTAAGAATTAAGATATGAGGACATCCTTTCTAATTAAAAGCTTATTATAAATGAACTCTGAGACTATAATTAATGTTCTCCAGTAGTGTATGGAGTTTTAAATTAACTATAGATGTGTTTTGGATCTCTGTTTTGGTGAAGAACTGTTTGCAATGCACAGACAATACACTGACATATATGCTTCCTATCATCCATTCATGTACATTTTTCTTTTATGTAGATCATTGTAAACTGCACAACTACACTGTTTTTGTTTAATATATATATATATCCACTCTATAAACACAATAGAGTGGAATAGAATGCACTGGGGAATATAATAGTTCCAAGAGTAAGGATTTTGGAATATTTATAAGATTTGATAATTATTTTCATTTTGTCAGTTATAATGGAAGCAGTTGTAAGATGAAATGTAGTCTAAGGAATGAGCAAAGGAGGTGGCAAAAAAGTCAGCTTTTGTAATATGAACATTTTAAAAGAGTGAGGCATCAGGGATATTGCTCTAGGTAACTAAACATCATGTGAAAAGGTTGCACTTCCTTCTCTGTTCCCCTGTGGGAGCAAAAAAGAGAAGGAGGCAAAACCAGATCTATAATTATATGATTCCATTTCCCTGTTGAGAGAGAAGAGGAGGAGGAGGCAAAACCAGATCTAATATTTGGAGAGAATGGATTTAGACTGTGAGAACAGAGAGAGAATCGTGTAGCTCTTCAAAGGGCTTAAGAACAAATCTGAATTTGAAGATGGAGGAATATTAAATGTGAGGAAGATCAAAGTTGGAACTGGCAAGTCTAGGAGCTGTTCTCAAATACTAGATGGAGAAAGAGCAAATCATCACTAACACCTTTCTTGAGTCTATCATGAGAGCTCTGCATTAAACAGAACTGTGCATTAAATTTGATCTCTGCATTTGCCTCCAAATGGAATGAAAATTCTGGAGGGAGGCATTAAGTGAAATATGAAAGGAGTCTTGCACTTTACTGAGATATTTGCAGTTTTTGAAGAGAAGGTAACCAAACCCATTTGTCACAAAACCTTAAAGACCATTTCCAGAGTACTGTAGGAAGCAAATTCAGAAACTGACATGATTGTTTTAAAATGTGACAGAATTGTTTTCAAGCAAAAATTTCTTTGATCATTCAAAGGAAAATGAAAGTTTAGAAAGAATTGTTACACGAACAGCAAAACAATTACCAAAGCTGGAAGTTTTAAGAGAATAGACATGGAAATATCTTCAAAATTTTCTGATGTGAAATTCTGAAAACTTACATGTTATGTGTCTGCCAACATACCTGAGTGTTGCATGCTATTGTCTTTGTGTTTCTTTTCTTATTTGCTTATACTATTTGGGAGTAATAACATTAACATAGCTAAAGACTTTAAATATACTGTCCCACTGCTAAAACAAAAAAAGAAAATGTAATTAATTAAATAAGCACAAAATGGGCATATTCCCTACACCTTTGAACTTTTGCACTCAAATATTTTGCTGGTCTGTCTTGAAAAATGTCCTGCCACCCAGAAGTCACAAATAAGGTACAGTGGTTCTCTGGGAAATGTGATAGAGAATGGGATTATGAATATGAAATGTATGAAATCCACAGTATGTGCTATATTATTATTGAAATATGGTATGGACTGAAAGCAGCTGATCACTGAATGGCTCTGTGCAGTTGGCTTCATTCCTTTTGCATAGGAAACAATGGAAATGAAAGAGGAGAGCTTTATAAGCAAAAATCATCCAGTACTCCCTCTGAGTACAAATGCAGAAGTAATTTAGAAAAATATGTTAAGCATGGTGAAATGATTAGAAATTAAATTAGGTCTGCTGGGATTTCTGAAAGAACATCAGCTGAGAAACATCACAAACTTGTGTGAGTTGCAAGAATTTGCATCATGGACTTTGCAAAGCAGCAGAACTTCTTATGATAATGATTTAGAAAGCAGATCATCTTAATGTGTAGGAAATTAACTCTCAAACTCAGCCTTTTTCAGGCCAGCACTAGGGTAACATTTCTTTCCTATAAATGAGATTTAGGGACATTTCTTCAAACAGCTTCCCTTTGCTATCAGGTTTGAATAATTGTGTTTAATAGTGGCTTGTCACTTGCATGCCACGAATGAAAGACAGACAAAGAGTTCTTGGAAAAACCCAAACCCCAATTAAACACTAGGTGCCCAATAAAACTGGTGGGCAGGTGTTTTATGTCATGCTGATGTATAATCTCACTTCTAAGAAAAGTTCAGTTTTCAGCAAACTTCATTGCCATCCAGACTCTTCAGTGAAAGCTGGCAGCAGAGAACAGCACCTGGTTCCTGTGATCTCTTCAAAGTTACCATGCTAGCTAGTCAAGTTCTTTGTTCCAAAAAAGCCCATGTTGACTGGCATTAGTTCTATATCCCTTCTTTAATCCTTCATTAAATGAGACTTGTAGGAATTATTCCATTATTTTGCTAGGATTGATGCCAGCCATATAGGGTTTTAATTATCCAGGTTGTATCATTTGCCCTTTAATAACACTGGCACAAGAACTGCTGCCTTTCAGTCTTAAGGAGTTTCCTTGACATTTCAAGATCTAATGAAAGAAGAATAATGGCAAAGAAAATCATTATCAGTGCTCTGCTTAGTTTTCTTGGCTGCTTTTAAAGCATTCTTAGACACAAACCCTTTGTATCATGTCAATTTAAAAAGTGTCATGTTAGTAGTCAGCTTTTAACATTTTTCAGAGCTGTTCTTAGATTGAGAGTAATCCTTCAGATGAGATTGATACCTCTTGCTTTTTCCCTGTAAAAACAGAAAAATACAGATTTCTTTTTTCTACACTGACATTTTCCCTGTGCTATTCAGTAATGGGCCTGTTCCATTTTAAAATTTCTTTATATTCCTAAGTATGTGAAAATATATTATGGTGGGGTTTCTTGCTGAAAATGTTCTGGGTAGATTAAGGAGTGTTCTGTGCAGGAGAAGCTTGATTTTAAGAAAATACAGATAAACTGAAATCTTTGCAAATGTGAGGCACTACCTTGGGCTAATGGGAAACAGGATTTCTTAGCAAAGTGCTGCTAGTACTGCAGAGAATCACAGGTTGTCTTGGATCTCTGGCAGCAGTAGTTTGCATCCCCTGACAGCTTTGGTTAATTTTTCTACATATAAAACAAAGCAAGGCTTTTCATTTTACCATTTTATTCATCCCTTAAAATGCATTAACCTTCTTAAAATAGCAAGAGCTCCTGCCCAATACCTTCTGATGGTAAATAAAGTACGGAAGAATTTGCTGTCCATAAAATCAGCAGCTCCACCAGTGCAAGGTACAGTTTTCTTTCTAATACTTAAGTTTAGATATTTCCATTTACTTTTCTTCCAGCATAGAATATTACTCCAGCTTGAGAGATTTACTGCAGAATGGTTTCTGTTGGGCTTGTGATTTTATACTCCATGTCCTTCAGAATGCAGAGATACAGATTACCTGATTGTTTATCACTGAGGGGAAGTATTCATTTTGTTTTCAAGCTAGAAGTTATCTTTAATTACATTTTGTTGTTATGGTTTATTATTCCTTCCTCCCTACTGATGTGCCTGAAGAACTCTTAGATTGTACAAATGATACTAAAATGAAGGCACTCTGAATGTCTTTCAGAGTCTTTTGCTGTCTTTTGGCTCTTGGCCTCCACAATGCACCTTTCTTGAGTTCCATGATCATTTTTAATATCCTCTTTGGGGTGATTTTTCACTCAGTTGCATCCCTCATACATTTTCTATCCTGTGGCCTTGGGGTGCATCTTAGCAGTAGTTGTAGTTGCCATACAAATCACAGGAGTTCAGTGCAGACTAGATCTGGTTCTGGCATGTGGTTTGACTCGTTAGCAATTGCTTAAGAGCTTGTTTTTCTATGAAAGAATCCAATTTGCAGACTCTGAGGTCTGCTCAGCACTTCAAAAGCACATTCCTGGACCAAACTAAAATGCTAATATAGATGCACCCATGCTGACCTCTAGTGTCACTGGTGCTCTGAGCACTCTTTTCTTTAAGCAACTTTCTTCTTGTTTTGGTAGTATCAGTTCTGAGTAGTTATTTAACAAGAAAGGGAAATTAAGAACAGATGGAAACATTTTAGAGATTATTAGAACTCTTCAGAGGTCTTCAGATACTTTGAACACCACTGTAAGGAAGAGACAAGACAGAAGAGCCTGCAAATAAGAGATGTTATCTGACAGGATGAGCGCCTCAAGGTTTTTGATAATAAATTTTGATAAATGCTCCTTCCACAGAATTTCACCTTGAATAGAAAGTACTGTGTATCGGTGACAAAATTATCATGCAGTGTTAACTGTTTGGCGTGAGCAGCAGCAACAGTTAAAACATTACTGCAGCTGGTAGGACTAAATGGAGGCAGTATAAAAATAATAAATAGGTAGAGGACGACAGATTTTTGTTAGGAAGTTATTCACAAGCATTGTCATGTCAGTTTTGTCTCAGCTCAGAGAAGAGCTAAGAGGCCTGATGACAGGGAAATGTGTTCTGACTCAGTAGTGCAGACCATGGCTGGACTGAAGTCTGAAGGAATGGCACAGAGAATATCAATGAAATTGCAAAAAAATTGAAAGTGCAAGATTACCTCACCTGCAAGTGGGCTTATCATTGTAGAAAGTGGTATGATGTGGATACAATTTTAAGCCATCTGAAAATGGGCTGAAAGGTCAAGAGATTGGTATTGTATCTTTGTAATCTCAGGGTTTTAAATGTGGGACATGCAGTCACCCAGATGTGTGTTTTGAAGTTTATCTATTCCTGTGGAGGAACATTGTCCAGCTATCAAACCCTGGCACCCACAGCTCAAACTGGCAGTTCAAAGGCTATTTTCTAAGTTTCCCTTCCTCAGAGGATACTGTCTGAAGCTCTGACCTCTGAAACACTCTGTTCTTGCTTCTTTTTGCACAACAAACTGTGTAGCTCGCATGAATCTGAGAAGTTTCATCTTTTTGTAAGTGATTTGCTGCCACAAAATATGTTTCCCATGTACAAATTTGCAATGAAAAAACCCCATGAACAGATGTCAAAACTCAGCTCAGTGATCCTCTGCAAAGACCTTGTGTTCTGGTTTATGACTTAGCAAGATCAGCAATATGCTACATGCCATATTTTTGCAGAAACTTCATTCCCTTCCATCAAACAGTGGGAAAAATACTTTATACTGGAACAAAAGGTCAATGCAATGAGCAAGGTCTGAGGTGGTAGCAAGCCAGTCCACAAAACCCAGCTAATATAGGAGCTCAGTGCAGTAATATTCAGCTAATTCTGACAACTCTCTCTAGCTGAGGATGTTAATCAACTCCTCTTTTTGTCTCAAGTAATGGAAATTTAAAGAATGAACCTCAGCAAGTTTCTGCACTTGAGCTTTGCTGAGGAAAGCATTTGTGCTCTCAGTTATGATAAACAGCAGTTTGGAAAGACTTCTAAATGATTCAACACATTTATTTTTTATTAGAGGTACTTCTTAATACCTTATGATCCAATGATCCAAATATACTTGATTTTTGCTCTTTCTATAAATATCTTAAATTATAGTAGCAATAGCTTTTAGCTTTTATTTTTATTTTACATGCATTTTTTCCTGAAATTCTGTTCAGTCAGAATTCTCTGAATCACTTGTTTAAATACTGTTTATGTCATTATATACTGTTTATACAGCTTTATTTACAATCATTCTGAGTATCAGGATAAAATAAAATGCCATATTTCATTTAACTCATTTCATTTAGCATAACCTAACACTTTCTGAAAACATTTACCTAAAATGGCTGACATAAAGCAAGGCAGATCTTAGATCTATGCATATTCTGAAAGTGCTGGTAAATCATCTCTTTTTTCTGTATTCTCCTGTACTAGATGACACATTTGGGTTTTTTTCCCCTGTTATTTTTAATGATTCAGATAAAAGGCTTGACAAGAGAGGTGAAAACTCTTTGAAATGCTCCCCAGTTATTTGAGATCAAATTCGTATTAATATAGGGAAGATGATAGAGCATCTACTTAGAGTAATGGCAATGCTGGAGGTGATCAGGAAAATGATACCTAAATAGCAGCAGCTGCCAGATAATCCATGCTCTGTTCTTAAATTACATCCCTGCTTTTGGCTTCCATACCTGCCTGCAACAAAAGAGAATGGACAGGGGCTTTTTCCACCTTGCTAAAAGATCCACCACTGCCTGATGGTGAGAAAATAATATTATTATGCTTTATGAAGATCACTGATCATAGTAGAAACAGCATAAAACCCAGCATATTTTTTTGTATTCATTAAAAAAACCAATCAGTTATTGTTATATACCACTTGTTCATTGTATTACCTCCCTTACTAGAAAGATCTGCTGATCTTATGAGATGGGTATCGAAGGGAAACTGGGGTCTCACCTTGCCTTGGGAACTGTTAACCCAGAGTAGTGAGGTAAGGGTTTTAAAGTGTGACTTCTTCAAATGAACATCATTTTCTTTCCAGTATTTCATCTTAAGCTCAATGAGCTCTAGGTAGGAAGCCCCACACCTGAGCAGTATCTCAGGTGGCTGTGTGGTCACCAAGGCAGAGCTTGCAGAAAGAAGTTTTTCTGTTAGGGGCCTCACACCCTTTCTATTGCTTTCTGCCTCCAGATATCTTGTTCTTAGCTATCTGCCCCTGTCCTTTTTGTGCCTGCAGGTCAAAATCAGGGTGGACAGGTCAGCACAGAGGCAGGAGATTTTCTGGGCCAGTGGTTTCAAAGGTTATGCCTCCAGTACTGGGCTGTGAACCACACTGTGCCAGGGCTGTGCTTACTCAGTCTGTCAATATTCCAGAGAGGGTTTGTTTAGCAAAGTGGAAGAACATCACATCAATATTGGTCCTCTTGTTTTTCAAGCCAGGAATAGGATGTTTGTCTTCAGGTAAAACAGACAAACCTGAGTAGAGGTTTCTAAGTCTGAATTCCCAAAACATATTGAATTTTAAATGGTATTGGAGTTTGGCTATATTCTTTATAAAAACATGTTTATACTTGGAACTGAGTGAAAGATTCCTGGTGTCTTTATTAACTTAGAATTCAGGATGGAATTAATGAATATCAAAAATTACTATAAAATTCAAGATAATTTTGTGGATGACTTACAAGCAAAAATGGCGTCAGTGTATTGTTGTGGGGTAATTTTGCAGCCAGAAGTTCAACCATAATTATACTAAGATCACAGGAAGCTGTGGTCTTTACTACATGCTTGTAGATATGATATACACATATCAAGTAGTTTAATATTAACCAGAGACATTAACCAGACAATGTTAACATTTAAAATAGTTAACATTTAAAATAATTTTAAAACATTAACATTTAACACTAACATTAACATTTAAAATAGTTACACACTTTGGCTGTTCACCTGGAAATAATAAATTAATTCCCTGAACAACATAGTAGTTTAAGGAAGTAAAATATAATGTATCCTTGTCTCATTTATCTAAAAATCCCTTAAAAAATTACAGTTTGGGGAGTAAAGGTTGACAAGAAACGTGTAGAAGCTCTAACATTGCCTTTTTGGCTGAATACTTAAAATGTTGGCTCATTATGAGTTAAGAAAAGCACTTTTTTTTACTCAGCTGGACATGGTTGAGCTCAGTAATACACAGCAGGAGATGGCAAAGTTAGGTAACAAGAAATCTTTGCAAGCACGTTTGTAATGAAATGTTGAGTGTTGGTGTTTCAGGATGTGCTGGGCATGTCCATACAAGCTCTGAAAACTATTCATACTCAAAAAAAAAATTGAAGTGGCAAAACCAGTTCCAGTCAGATACCAACAACATCGATACCAAAAGGCCTTGAAAAACCTTGGCAGTGGAAAGGAGGAAGATACACTGAAAAATGAGGCATGCCATAAGTTTGTTATTGCCATCTGCAGGAGGGAAGGGAAAAGAAGGGGTTTCGTACTTTTAGCACAACTGCTCTTTGGAAATTGTCAGTTGGAAAGTACCTAAGCACAAGAACAACCCAATTTTTCTGTAAAGTTTGAAATTAGTTAGAAGTAGGAAGTTAAAATTCATGCAGAGATGCTTTTGTTACATGGCTGTGTAAAAGACAGACTTACTGCTTTGTCAGGTGCTAAGTGAACTAGAAAGTTTCTAGTAATATCTCTGACTTGTACAATGTTGTCTGTACAATAACATCCTTTTTGGGTGCATAAACTCCATGGTAAAATATAGCTAGAGAAAAATATTAATAAAAAGCCTTTCTGAATTGCAGTTCCTAGTTCCATTCTAAATATTTCATCTGTCTGATAAATTAGAAAACTTTTTTTTTTTTTTTTATATTGGCATTTGTTAGTCAACAAAAGAAAAGAAAAGAAGTTATATTCCTGACTGTCAACCCTGATAGATTATACTTTTCATTTGCCAAGATCAAAGCTATACTTTGGCTTAGTCTCATTTAAGACTTTGAGGATTTTGAGTGGGCCTATGGTTGGGAGGAAATGCATAAATATTTTATATAAATATACATGAATTGTCCAAGGGACTTTCACAAAAATAAAAAATTTATCTTGCTAAGATTTTATCACCGAAAGACAGGGTACAGTTACATGCAGTGAACAAAAGACAAATACAAAAAAAAAAAGAAAAAAACCAAAGCCAGGATTTATTTATTTTTAGGAACCAGAGGATGCTTAAAAAGTAATAGAAAGATTGGTGATTTTTGCTAAGTGTTTGCTCCAGAAAACAGAAGGGCAAATCGTAGCTAAGTGCACTGATCAGTGCTGTAGGAGGGAAAGCTTAGATAAAATCAGAGGAGAGGTACAAAGCAAAATTGGAACAGAAGTTTAATCCTTCACATTCTTCTGTTTACTGTGAAGTAGTGCTAGGATTCTAGATGAAGGCTGTTTGCTGCTGATAAAATAATGCTCACAGACAGAAGGAAATCTGGCTAAAAAGTGAAACAGTGAGTCTCAAGATAAGGAGCTCCTTTGGCTGAAAAAAGGACTTGCAGTATTGCTGGAGTTCTTTGGTGATAACAATTTAATATCTAGTCTAATATTGAGCAGTTAAAACTCTATCTTCAGACAGTATAGGGCTGTGAAATAAAGATTTTTTTTTCACCATTATCAAGACTTCTGTAGCTCTGGGGCAGTGCTGGGCCTTCCTCCCTCTATCCATCTGATCAGCACACAGCTCAGCTTTCCTCACTTTCTTTTCCTGAGCTTTTCTCTTTTCTCGGAGAAACAACAGAGAACTGAGACCCCTTCTTTGCTTTCATCCTCTTAATTACTCCAGAAGTGTCACTTAACCTCTGACATGACACACCTAAGGTATATAATTATGCACCCATATTTAGCTAGTAACTAAATACCCAGACATCATTACAGGTAAGAGATTGAAAATTTACATATTCTGTTTTTTCCCCTGGTTTTATTTGCTTTCTCAAACAAGAAAATAAACTAGAAATGCAGCAATACCCAAAGCTAAGTTCCTGGGAGGAGTTTTGACAGGTCATGCTGTATTTGAAGGGTACACTGCAAGGCAATTTCAAGGAAATTGAAATTCCTAATTGCTAATTACTTAGGAAAATGGGTAAACAGTTTTTGTTCCTCTCTTGTTCTTGCTTCATTTTTAGAAAACAAGTTTTAAGGGTGTATTATGTTTTCTTATAAACATTTAAAATCTTAATATTTTTATTCATTTGGTTTATGTCTTTCATTATAAGGAAATGCAATTTTCATGGTGCATGCTGCTGACATGGTGAAGTATTACCTGTTTTCTGGGCAGCAGATGGACAGGTGAAAGAGGAAGATTTTTATTTGCACTATTTACAAGGACAGGTAGTGATAGAAAGAAATTCTTTCATGTGAAGATGGTGAGACTCTGGCCCAGGTTGCCCAGAGAAGCTGTGGATGCCCCATTCCTGGAAATGTTTGAGGCCAGGGGGAATGGAGCTTGAAGGAACCTGGTGTAGTGGGAGATGTCCCTGTCCATGGCAAGGGTTTGGAACTAGATGATCTTGAAGGTCCCTTCCAACCCAGATCAGTCTAGGATTCTTTTTTCTTGCTTGTTTAAGGCAGGGCAACAGTAGAGTCCACAGAAAAGCAAGGAAGTGGAAATAATTGTCAGAAGGATCATGCTCTACAATTAAAAGTAGGTAATCCTAAAGTTTTTTTTCTTCTTTATGCCAATGAGGTGGTCTAACAGTGTGAGGAAATGCTATTCCTGCTGAGCAGCCTAGTGGTCATTTTCTCTCTGCATCAAACCTCATCTCCTGAGGATGCTTTCTGTGCTGCAGTACAGAAGATGCTATTCTTAGGAATGGATGTCCTCAGGTTCTTACTCCCCCAAAACATATTGCAATATTGTTCAGAAGTACAGACGCTGAGTAGTACATGTAGGCACAGTCCCAGACCTTGACACAAGGGCTTAATGACTCCAAGTCGCTTGGGGTGGGAAGTGTTTGTAAGGCTGATAAGTAGGGAAAAACTTACACCTGGTGAGCAAAAGAACTGACATGGTTGCAAGTGGTGTTAGCTCTGTGTGTTTCGGTGCACCACTGCCTCCAGCTTCCCTTCTGCTTTGTGTGTGCATTAAACTGTATGTTAGTAGTGGCACTAACCTGTGAAATAGATATATATTGGTTTTTATGTTAGGTGGTGTGTGAAATTCTGTGTAAATTGTTCCTAAAATAATGGCTGATGCATCTAAAGGTTTTGCTTTGTGTTTCTATTTGTATGGGAAAAGAACAAGCTAATGTTACTGAATTTCTTTTCCTCATTAAACAGCTGCTGAGTTTATTAGCATATATCTTATTAGCTATCTAATGAATGCAGGTAATACTGATTATTTAATTAGAAGCTTCACCTCTAACAAGATTTTTAAAGTATTTACTTTCAATAGATGGTTCAGGATACAGTTCTGGAGACATAAAATACTTAAACATGAGGATGAAAAAGTGAGTCTTTAGAATTTCTTGAAGTCTTACACTTATTTTACAGAATGCTGTGACTTGTGTGTCGCATTTGAAAGTTAATAGGAAGCTGAGAATTCAGTTACCAGATTTTAAACGCCAGCCAAACATTTAAGAAAAGTTATTGCAAAGCTGTTTTGACCAGTTAGGTAAGAAGTTTATCAAGTATGGGATATTTTTAAAACACACTGCACTTGACTGTTTTCTGTAACATGGTGACCTAGTGTAGATATGTCTCATGGATTTTCTAAAGTATCACAAAATGCAGTAGTCTTGAAGTCTTCAAGTCTTCTTAAATCACAATAGTACACAGGTTTGCAGCTGCCATATTTTTTAATAACACCTAAGTAGCTACTTCTTTGGGTATTGCTTGAAAATTAATAGACTTTAAAAAAATTATTTAAAATAAAATATCTTAGTAAGTCACTTGTTAACCAGTGACTCCAGTGTCCAAATCATGCTGCTTTGGTCTGATTTATTACTGAATCTTTTAAAATTAAAGAATCAGCAAATTATGCTTCTGGATTGAACAGAATAAAAATAAAGCAGAGTGTAAAAGCTATTTTAACAGACCCACATAGAATCAAAAGCTATTAAGAACTCTCCTTTAAGAACAGTATCTTAATTGCTTAGGTTGTACTATGTGAAAACAGTATTGAAGTGCTAGTTAGAGTGTCATTTAAGACAAATACTTTTGAGATTCTCCCAGTGTTTTTGAGTACAGCTATAAATATGAATATGTTTCAAGTTGTCACATTATTAATGAGAGACAAACCTGAGGAAGCATCTGGTAAATATTCTGACAAATTCTGTATAATTGTAAAGGTGTGTGTAGACATATTTCTCTATATGCTTCCTCTTTGATTGTGGTACCCTTTTTATTTTAAAAAGCCATGTTTGTCTTCTGATTTGTGATGTAGTTGTTTTTTTGAGGCCTTGTGAGCACACAAAAGCTGAAATGGGGATGTACGCTTTCTCTTTATCTTCTGCTACTTTTTCCTCATTTGTTTTTTTTTAAGAAATAGTCACATCGCCAGAATGTGTGGGTTTGTTAATTTTTTTAAAATTATGATCTGTTTGGGCTCAAAATTGATTTTTCAAAAGGGAAAAAAAAATTCAAATGAGATTGTAGGCCTTTGCACTTCTTTTAGTGGGTAATCTACCTCTGGGGTATACCAATGCCCTTGTGGGGTTTTTTTTTGAGGAAGTGTCTTACCATGTTTTTTTTTTTATTTGGGAATGGACACTTAATATGCAAAAAATAAACCGGAAAGCTGAAGGATAATGGGAAGGGTTTAGAGGTTCCTTGGTGTGTGCTGGGAGGGCCTGGGCTGATGGCGTCCTGGGGAGCAGGGGAGGGTGGCTGAGGGTGGACCTGCCAGCAGATGCTTCTGGCCTCCTTCCCAGACAGAGGGTTTGGAGGAATCTTTGGATGAAAAATGGCTCGAGGAACGTGTGAGCTGAGGATTTGCTGCTCCCCTGAGAAAGAGGGAAGGAGTGAGGGCTATGGGGGAAGCAGGGTGGAGGCCGGAGCGGTGCGTGAGGCGTTGGTGGTTGAGGCGCCCTCTCCACAGCCCACGTCTGGAAAGAGGAGAAGCTTTCATAGGCTGCATGGGGAGGAACTGGGAGAGTAAGGGAAGAAAAGTGCCCTCATCTTGGATTTGGTGGCTGCAGAGGCTGTTTGTATGGAGCTGAAGGTGGCAGTGAAGCTTGGATGGGAGGAGAGGAGGAAGGGACTGCAGGCCCTGTGGTAACAGAGCGGGAGGAGGATGTTGCTCACCAGGCCCAATGCTGCAGCCACAGCTCCACACCAAGATGTTGCCTCCAAAATGCTGCATCCAAAGATAAGGAGTGTAGACAATATTCTCCTGAGGCAAATAGAGAAGCAGAGTGTTTTAAAGAGGTAATTAAATGATAAAATACACTAAGTCAAGTGGTGTCAGCTTGAGAGTGTGCGTGCTATAAACTTGGGTGAATGATGAGCTACTGTGACTACTGTGTGATAGTCCTGATAAATGTTCCTGAAAGCAACATAAATTAGTGGAGTTTGTCATCTTGTGATGGCAGCATCCCAGCTTGACATCGAGATATGAGGAAATAAAGTTTTTCCTCTGGAATTATCTCTGGAGGGTGTTTCCCTGACTCACTGATCAGGTCAGTTTGGGTTACCGTTGAATCTACTGCTGTTGTTGTCCAATGCCCACAGTAAATTGTTGGGACTGATACCTGTCTAGGCTAAGGTAGGCTGAGTGCTCTCCTGCCAATGGCTCTGTGTCCAGGTCTCCTCCTTTCTCTGCCACTGTCACCTGGCTTTGGAGCAGGCAACGGAGGAAACTTGAATTCACGGAAATTCCAGACAGATCTGTGTATTTGAGGTGAGAATGTGCAAGGAGAGCAGGAGAGCCACACAGAAAAAGCTGATTTCTGGTAGAGTAACAGAAGTTTTTCTTGATGTGTTCCATAGTTCTGGGGGACAACTCAGAGGGACTGACAGCTGTACTCATTTGGTTCACAGATTAACTCCAGCCTTGCACATGCACTAGTGTCACAGACTAGCATAACAGAGTATTTGAATCACAAAAAGGTTATGGGAAGCATGAAAACTGGTCTGAACTGCAGGTGTGAATTTAAATTGCCATAAATCCCTGTCATTCTGAATTTAAAATGTTTTAATCCGTTCTAACCTTATGACTTCAGATTAAACGCATTTTGCCCAAGTAGTCTCTTGTAGTCAAACTTTAATGTTAAGGTTGTAAACATGTCACTTAATGGAGCATGAAAATAAACTCAGATCACCCCAGCCCTACAAACATAAAAGAGTAGCTTTAATGTTTTCACAATTAGATGCATATATACATAGTTATGAAGTAGCATTAAAGCTATTCAGAAGTATAAGAGAACACTGATTTCCTGAAAACTATGTTTTCCAGAGCTAAACAGAATTCTGCTTGAAATGTGACTGATAGTAAGCATTAGGGCTTTAAAATTGCGTCACAGCTAATAAAAAATATTCGTACAGCTTTAATTCTACAAGTATACTATTGCTAAATTTGGGGTTTGCTTTTTTTTTTTTTAGGAAAAACTTTAGCTTACAAAGATACATTTTAAATGCTTTTTTTCTGAAACCTGCACAACAGTTGTGATTTTCCCTCTTGTGAAACCTCTGCATACCACATAGATTTTAACTACTTGATTTTGATGCCTTTATGGAGGTTTTACCTGTGACTGCAATGATCATTTTGCTTACATGGAATTCACCAGTGATTTGTATTGACTTTTCTTTGCTATTAATCAGGACTGAATGTGGAGAAACTTGTGAAGGCTTTTTTCCTAATTTTCTTGGTAAGCTATTCTTGAGTACAAAAAGAAAAAAAAAACCAACTCTACAGACCATCTTTCAGGAGTATATAATACATGACCTAGCACATTAAGGTACCTCCTTCATGGGATTTTCAGCATCTCAGAAAAACAGAATATATTTTGAATTGTTGTTATATGCATTCAGTAAGTATTCAAATCAAGGCTTCTTGGAGTTCATATCTTCTGTTACACGAATCAGATGACTTCATTAGTATATTAAAATCTCAAGCATCTGTTTAGGAACTTATTTCTCTGACTGGTCTGCTATCTTTATCTGGAATATCAATATTCAAAGTCTTCCTCCAGTCCTAACTTCCTGATTGCATCTTTTCCTTATAGAAAATCCATTACTGCTACCTACAGTAGCAGAATTTTAAACAGATACAATCAAAGCTTCAATTTCATTCTCCAATATAACTTCTGGATGCTGTTTGTACATCTCTTCTGTGCCTCTTGTTTAAAATCCCCTCTGGGCTTCAGTTAAGGTCAGCAGTGTGCTGTCCAACTCCAAAATGGTGAGCACAAGGTGGGAATTCTTTCTCCGAGACCTCTCCCATCAACACTTAGGACTGTTATCCAGGGAGTACTGCAGCTCTTTGTGTTTGGTTTGCTCTATTGATGAGCTTACAGAGCAGTAAAACCCCACAGTGTTGTGAATTTCTATGAATGGAGAGATAGTAGAGAATGCAGAGTGTTTCACATGTTTTAATTTTTTTTTTTCTGATGCTTTGTAATGTATTTGTGTGGAAGAAGCAAAATTCTTGTGTGAATAGTCATATTTTGTGTGAGAGGTTTATCTTAATCCACTACCTGGTTGTGGAAAAGGAGGCTCAGAGCAATGTTCCTTAAGTCTGGTACTTTAATTTTGCCTTTATGTGTTCTGGTGGATCTGCCCAACTTCAGTATGGTGCTTTTAATGGTAAAGATTAATTATAAATTGGCGTAACTTGCAGCTTTCCACCTCATATTGTGCAAAAACCCTATTCTTGCATTTCCTAATAGGCAATTTCATTAAGAGTGTGAGGGCTTTTAAAGAGTTTGTCTTTGCTATCAAGCTGTAGAGAGAGCACAACCTTACTCAGGTCTTCTAATGAAACATCCCTAGTGAAGGGTAGGTTTTTCTGTGATTAACTGAATGTGACTGGATTCTACATTTACTGCTTATGAAGTTTCTGATTACTATCATCCTAGCCCAGCCTGTGGTCAGTGCTGCTGAAGGTCATGGCAGCAGTTGCTTGTCTCTGCTTCCTTTACCTGTCATCCAAAGATTACTTTCTTTCAAGTAAAGGCAAAAGTAATCTGAAAAAAATTCCTGTGTGAGTAAGCCTCTTCATCAAAAGCCTGATATGCTATGCAATAGCACTAGAAAAGTAATGGCAAAAAATAGGAGTATTTGTGAAACAGGAAACATAAACTAATATTATTCAGATGAAGCTACTCTGTTTTTCAGAATTTCTTATTTTATTTATCAACATGCTGCGTAATTTTTTATGTTACACTTTATTATAGGATCCTGGGCATTAGCCAGATATCAGGATGTGTTCCCAGCCTTCTAAAAAGGGAAGGAAAGATTAGCAAGGGAAGTGTCAAACCACTGGAACTTTGTCTTCAGTAATGTGTCACAAACCACCTCCTTATCAGACAGTAGGTGACTGGGATGCTACTGTGTTTTTTTCACCTTTTTTTGGTGAGACTTAAGGCCTCTCTTGGGAGAGCCACCCTTTTCATAATCTTTATTACATGGGTGAGGACTTTTTGAAAAATCTTGCCTTGAAGATTTTTGTGAAAGATGGTTCATGTTCAACTATGTTGGAAGTTTGATTGCAGGCAAGACATATCAGCTGTCCTCTGTAGTAAAATGTGCTGTGTAAGAGGTATTGTCTCAACACAAAGTAGGTCAGGTAAAGTGCTGTAGATTTTTAAAAAATTATTATTCATTTATTTATTTATTAACTGATGTGGAAGGATTCTTGGTATTTTGTTTTAAGGAAAAAAAAGAGAAGCTCGGTAGCAAGAGAAAAGGGCATCTTTCCTGTCTAGAAAATGCTGCAAAGCAATAAATGCCTCAGTGTTTAGCTGTTTGTGGATATATATGGAGACAATTATTCTATAAAAATTCTGTGAGACTAAAGCCATCTTCTGGATGGAGTAGTTGAAGCACAGAGGAAGTGACAAATTTGCTGAGGGATGCTACATGTCATTGAGTAAAATTACTCTGGTTAGAAACTTATCCTCTCTGTTTCCCAAGAATTTATCCTGTCTGTTTCCCATACAAAAAGCAGGTTACCAAAATGAACATGCAGATCATAGTTAACATATAATATGTTATTTAAAGGTTGGAGTGAGATGCATTGTTGGTACTGATTCTTGTATTCAGGAGATGGTCACTAGATGGCATTCTTCGGGTACAGAATTTAACAGGAAAATAATCTGTAATGTTTGATTTATATTCAGCTACGTTTCAGACCACTGTTATTTCTGTCTGAATATAAAATCTTGAAGGGCATGTGAGGGCAGTTGGGAAGAGGGAAAAAGGAAGCATTTTACTATATTTATCATTTCAGAGGCTGCATTTTCTTTGCAGTGTAGTTTGTCTTCAACTCAAAGTTCTGTAATCATTGTTAAATGCTTTTCTATATATATAGGTATATATATAAATATGTTTATAGATTATAGGTTAATGTAGATCTGTGAATCTATTTGGACTTTTGCTTACACTCCTTAAAGAGGAGAATCACTTTGTGTTCTAAATAAGATCATATCTTCAAAGCTGAAAGCAACTAATCAGCAGCACAAGGTCTCTCACTGCAGGAAAGCTCTGGTAATCAGATACTTACTCATATTGTTTCTCTAGCCTTTGGACAAGGTGTGTGTCTAATCCTATGACAACTTGCCTCCCAGAAGCCAATCAGAAATTCTGTTTAGAGCTGAGGATAATTTCTTGACAAAACCTCAGACAAAACTATCACTCTGCTGCATACAGAATGATTAAAAGGACTTTGTTCTAGTAAAAGCTGTAAGTACTGGCTACCTAGAAGTTGCCTTACCTCAGTAAGTGCCATATTTTAAGATGAATAAAAGCAGTTATTGTTGCTTTCTTAGCTGTGCTTCAGATCTGACTCATCTGTTTTATTCTAATTCAAAATGAGAGATGAAGTATCTCAAGTGGCTATAAACCCTGTTCCCTGAGTGCCATTCAGTAGCAGCAGTTTATTGCAGCTGCCCTTCTCTGGGCTTATTGGCTGCTGGTTTTATTGCCTCAGTGGTACAGAGGAAAAGGCTCGCTCAGGTAGAGCACTCTAATTTTCATGCTGTCTGAATTTTTCTGTATAACTGGCAAGATTTTTGGTATCCAACTTGCTTCAGATATAAAATTCTTAGTCTGGAGGCTTCCTCTGTGTCAGTCTCTAACATGTCCCCATCATAACAGAAGAACCTTTTAGTTTTGAACCAGTTACTGGCAAGAATTTCCAGTTTAATACCAAACCAAGGAAAATCATACTTAACACACTTATTTTGTTTATTGAATATTTCTATGTCACCTAAAGTATAGCTCTCATCTTTTATTTAGATTCCTCCTAGCAACTGACTCTTTCTTTTTTCCATCTTGAGCTGTTCTGTAAAATCCTGATAATAACCTGCTAGAAGTATTTGAGGGACTGTTCTGTACAAAATAATAATAAAAAACTATAAACAGGTGAGTTTTCATAGGTTTTTTCTCCCAGTTTTCAATATGTGAGCTTAATTCCTGAATAAGTGCTATTTTATATCCTTCTCTGAAGTCAGGTTCCTCTTAGAAATAACTGCAACATCTCTAATACCTCAGTGCTCGATTCTTCTGACCAATCAGTGTCTCTTCTGTAGCTCATTCCATCTCTGTGGCTGGCTTCATGTGGCCCAAGGGCACTTATCCCTTCCTGGTTTCCAGTAGCAGCTGCCTTTCCTGGGTCCTACTCTCTGTCTCTTGTTTGCCCTTGCTCTGCTCTCCCATGTAGTGTGTTCAGATCTTAACACTCTTCTCCCAGACTAATTCTCAAAAAGTTTTCTGTATAGCTTAAATTGTATTCTTTTCTTGCTTCACACACAAAAAGAAAGCTCTATTGATGTCATTCACATATTACCCATAGTTTTCATCCGATTTTTAAAGAGATAATCCTTAGAAGAGGAATCAGTATTCTTCTTTTCCAAGTAAACGGCCTGTGCTGCTGAACATCTCCTCTTACACATTTCCCAGCTCCTAAACCCTTTGTATATGGTCTTAGCTGAAGAACAGCAATGAATACTTCTGCCTGTTTCACTGTCAGTGGCAGAGGTGGTTTGTCATGGATTTGTATCAATGACACTGCAGTATCTACCAAAAAAATTTGTTTCCTTCAGATCTCTTCATCACCAGTGTCGGGGACCTCTCTTTGAGTCCTCTGGTTGTTAAGGGAGAGACTAGATTTTTTTTTTTTTCATCTTACCTACATGATAGATTTGTGCCCCCAGCAGCATGCGAAGTGTTTGAAAACGAATAGCACAAAAATACACTCATTTAAAATAAATAAGCAAATGCTTTACTGGTACAAAACAGCATGTGTTCTAAATGTGTTAATACAATTCATATTGCCTTCATCCCACTGTGTGCTTGCTTGACTCCCAGTCCCTTTCAAGTAGGCTACAATCACTCCTCTGCATGAAAGGAATGCACTTTTAAAACAGAAACCTTAAAATAAAGCCAAAAGAGTTGCTTATTTTCTTGTAATACAGAAGATGTGGGTGTTAGAGGCAAAATGCTCTGATAACTTGCTTTAGCTGCTTAAATAATCTTGGTGGAGACATGGGAAGATCAGGTATGAACAAGTTGAAGGGAGGTTTTGATAATATTTGAGAAAGTTTGGCAGTGAACCTGTCCTTCAAATGCCTGTTTGGCCACATGTAGGACATGGGGAAAAAATATAGCAAAAATAAAAATAGTTTGGGAGACCCTGTGTATGGTATAAAAGTGAAAATTCACATAAGCTTTGAGGTCTTGATTCATTATCTGCCTGCTTGTTGAGTTATGAGAAGAGAGGAGGCTGGCATTAGATAGTAGGAAGAAATTCTTTGGTGTGAGGATAGTGAGACACTGGCTCAGGTTGCCCAGAGAAGCTGTGGCTGCCCCCTCCCTGGAAGTGTTCAAGGCCAGGTTGGATGGGGCTTGGAGCAACCTGGGCTAGTGGGAAGTGTCCCTGTTGAAACTGTTGATCTTTAGGGTCCCTTCCAGCCCAAACCAGACTCTGACTCTATAAATTGGATCTTTCCTAATCCTCCATAGATTGTTATAGTGCAGGTTTGTGGGTTGTTTTTTTTTCAATATGGACAATATTGCATGATTGTGAGCCCTTGAGAGCAGGGAAGCAGGGAAAAACTGAACTATAAACCAGAAATGGTTCCTTGCAGAGGTTTAAATAGGTCTTGGGGTGACTCCTGTATGATCAAGTGACAGCTCATGTATTGTTGGTTCTGCATCATCTTCTGGAATAAAATTATTAATCTTTCCATTAGTTAAAATTCTGTTTTTTTCTAAACCTGTGAGTAGTGTATACTGTTTCCTATTCAGCCACAAGCTGGCATCTAGGAAAGGAATAGACAGGTTTCTCAATTGGAAAATATGGCAGTTGTGGTATCACAATGTAAAAGCAATTAAGCTGCACAGAAAATTAGGGACGGGAAAATGTAAGGGGAATGTTTAATTGTGTTCCTGAACCTTGTGATAGATATCTGTACAAATTAATTTATCTGAGAAGGTTCCCTTAAAAAAATACAAATTATGTTATAAGAAAGTCCTTTTTGGGGTAGGTTTCTTGTGCATTTTACTCCATCATACAGGATCACAGGTTATTTTTGTGTAGTAAAGACACTGTACTATAGCTGTATAACGTATAATTGCATATGATTTTTGATAGCCTTGCCCACCAGTAGTAAATATATTTTCTATAAAGAATAACATTTAAAACCTTTGCTTAATCTACTGGAAATATAGGGAACTAGAAGTAATTAAATGGAAAGAGAGTGGTTGATGATTCTTTAATCTTTTTATACGCAACATAAATGCCAAAGTAAAATACGCAATACTAATAGCTACTTAATAACCATGTAAGATATTATGCAGTGGGAAAATAACTCTGCAAACGAATAACTGGTACAGGAAACATAAAAAAAAATATTTAAAAGAGTGACATAAGCTTTACTGTGAAACCATAAAATAGATTGGAGTAATAATCTTATCACTACTGTGCTCAACTGAGCAGAAATAGCACCTAGTCACCTACTATTATCTTGATGAATGTCTTTGAAATCTTTGGTGGTCAAAGGCATAATTTTGGGCTTCCCAGAGCCCATAGCCTTGATTTTGATAAGTGAAGAAATCAGATTCTGGGGTTCTTTGTCCCTATCCACAAGTACCAGTTGCATAGCTGAATAAATGTTGAGACAAATTCTGTTTCCAAATAGTCACATGCATACAACATTAAATGAAGAGCTGAGCATTTATTCAGACCATACAAGATAAGCATGCCCATTAGCTTCATAAAGATATGAAGAGTATAAATAGGAAACTTCTTTTACACAAGGGTAGATGCTCTGAGGGAAATGAAGGCAATTTCTTCCTCCGATGACATTGAAGTTTAGGTCTCAGCAATGTAAGGAGGAATTTGAATTGCCTCCTAAAATCCTGGACAGAAGGTATTCTCATTTCTGAGTTGTTCCACTGCTACCTACCTAGAGCAAAACAAAATTAACCCCAAACACTGAAAATCTTTTGGTGAGAATCTTTCTCATCTCTCTAATTTGTCTTTTCCACAAATCCAATGAGACCTTTTCTTTCCTCCTTTTCATTTCTGTTCCCCTGACCTTTTGGGTAAAGAAGTCCTTTTCACTAGACCTCTAATTATATATTCAGTCCTTCCTTTTTTTGGCTAAGGAATGACTATTCCACTTGATTTTATCTTGGAGCAAAATGCATGATGGCTTCTAGTACTTCAAGAATAAAACAGATGGCCTCCAACACAACATCTGAGGGGAGAAAATCAGATCTCTGAAGCTTATTTAGTAAACACTTCTAACATGAAACAATGGATTACTGGCCCAACAAATGATATCCCTGGATTAAAAGGAGGTTGTTTTAGTTCCTACTTGTTCTGAGTGTTTTGTATCTACAGACAGGATCAGAAATTGCTATATGTAACTAGTATTTCACTGTATGACATCTTCTTGGTAAAAAGCTTTGAAAAATAAGTGTTTTCACTACTTTAGTTCTGGGAGGAACACCCTGCTGATCAGACCTGAAAACACCTCCCTGGAGCTGGACTAGTGCTGTCAGCATTTCACATCTCTCAATTGATTTTTATGATTGCAAGTCAAGACAAATAAGGAACTCAGGTTTAAAAAAAACAAATTAAATCAGTCTACATCTGTGGTAGCTTCCACAAGAATACAATGGAGGTCTGAGCATTTGTGGAAATATATGGGGTCTTATTAATAACTCAGATTATTAATCAGGTCAGTTTCTGATAAGAAAATGCACTTAAAGCTGAAAGAACTGCATTGAGCTATAAAGAATACACAGTGGATAGCCAGCTTATCTTTAGTCACCTTATCCAAGCTAGCCAGTTCTACATGAGACTTTTTCTTTCAAGCAATATTATCCTAAAATTTTGACATCAAAATGTTATTGAGGTGACAAGTTGTCGACTTCAGGTTATGTGATGAGAAAGAATATTAGTTAAAAGCAGTTATATGTCCTCTCTTCTAATATGATTGTGATGTTATATGTGTGCCAGTAACTTGTAGTACCCTGGCAGTCTTGTAAAGAGTAATTAGACAGTGATGCATTAAAGCATAATTGTTTAACCAGTTAGATAATTTTGAGTATCAAAAGAACTCTTCAAGCTGTGCAAATCATCACTGGTAGGTGATTATGTCTTATAGTGCCTGTGTGCAGGATTAGGGTAAATAGAATGAAAGAGGGCATTTTTATGATATATTATGAGGATTAGATTTGCATGGTATCTTTGAGGATTAAGGTTGAGTGTGCTGAGATGCAATTTATATGTGAAAAAGAGATAAGGAGAGAGGGAGCATGGTGAGGATGGAATGTGATTATCAGGTACAGAGAGATGGCTATTCCAGGTTGGCTTAATATAGTCAATTACATTTTCAGAAAGCAAGAAACCTACTCACTAGATACTTGAATTAAAGGCATCTTGTTTGAGACATCACTACAAAACAAAAATTCACTAACTCAAAGTCCCTTCCACTTCTCTCTCTCTGTTGTTTTTTGTTTTTTGTTTTTTTTTTTTTTCCCTAGTCAAATTTTTGATGTCAAAAAGTCCAGAATATAAAAGTTTTCATCTGGTCAAGGCTACATTTTCAGGAAGTGATGCAAGTTTTGAAGTGGTTTTGGGAAGCTCACTAAGTCAGTTGGGAGGTTCACTAACTCAAGCCTTTGACACAGTTTTTCTTTAAGATGGGAAAGAAAAATACATTCCAAGTCTGGACAGCCCCATCATTCTAGATTAACAAGCTGCAGAATTACCACTACATGATTTTCCTCCTCGTTTTGGGGAGAAACTCTTCAAGTCTTAGATGCTTTGGAGATCAGATTACTACATCTGGCACCTCCAGTATCTGGAACCTACAGTTGGTCAGACTTTCTCATTTTTTCCTTTGTGTCTGAAATAAGAAGGGCAAATGTGTAAAAGCTGAAACTTGAGTGAGATTGTTAGTTCTCTTCTGGTTACTCAAGTTCAGCAGGGATTGTTACCAATTTTATCAAATGTGGATTGTGCCTAGAGATGGGCTGTCACTGGACAAAGTTAATGGCTCTCTACTAAAGTATGATTGATACATAAGAGTAATTGGTAACTGTGACTCTGTAATGCAGCTGAATTCCTTCTGTCTCTACCCCTTCTCATCAGTCTGTCTCCTGGATTTTTTTTCACATGAACTACTTGGAATATTTGATTTCCTCAGTTATAACATTTTACAAATCTCATAACTAAAAATCTCGTAAGTACCAAAATGCAGCATAATTAGTTTTTTTCTTATTAGTTTATGGGCATTATGCATTATATGTAATGGAGTTTCAGGAATATATCAGTCTTTAGGGAATTCATTTCCATATCACTACTTGCTTCCAAGAATTAGTCATTTAGACTTACAGAAACATCTGGAAATTATAACAGATTTTTTAGCCATTCCTGGGTTTTTTTGGTTTTTTTTTTGTTTTTTTTTCCCCTTGGATATCTTACAAAACATGCCCTGACATGTCTGTAACAAGTAGCAAATGTACAATTTTGTTTTATGACTTTAAAACTCAGATGGTTTTTCAGCTGAATTACTTCAGAACAGATTTATTGCCTTTGTTTTGTCTTTCACTGGAGTCTGTCCTGCTGCTTACACTTCTGCCTGATTTACCTTGTTCTCTAAATTGCAATGCAATTCCAGAGAGAAATATTCTGTAGATAGTTGTACTGAGTTTATGAATGTTGATTTACAGTAATAAGCTTGTCTTTTGCTGTTTATAGTGATCATTTCAGCAATCATTATCACTTAAAGTTAGCCCATTTCATTTGAATGGCATATTTGAGGAATAGAATTTTGATTTTTGTAACACTAATGTATTCCTACAATTATATGATCAAATATTATTCCAAATTCCAAATCTGTGTATCATCATACACGTTAATCTTCACAGAAGTGAGAGTGGATTTTCATACATAACTAGTTAAAGAAGTATTCAATGTAATGAGAGTACAATTTAAAGCTGTGTAGTTTTCCTAGTGATCTGCTTGTGGCATTGTATTTCTTAAGGGTTTTAAAGTGTGTTGTAAATAAAACTTTTAAAGTTGCTGTTATAATAGAAGTCTAAATTTTTACCTTTAAAAAGCATTTAAATGACACTGTTAAAATAAATTCTGCCTCTGTATTGGACTGAATATTAGAAAATGAAACTTGAAAGGGTCTGGCTTGAGGTGTAGATAAAAGATTGTCAGGTTTGAGATGGAAAACCTACTTTCTGCCTTAATGTCAGCAAAGAGAACCCCAAGCATGTAAAGAAAACCAGTTTTCTGTCTCCTGATTTGCCTTAGTGGATCTACCCAGTGCTTTAGGGAGGATGGAGACTCCTTAACTGGGGATTGGAAATAGTACTCAGGCAGAATAGAGACTAATTAAAAATTTAAGAGGTCTTTCCCTCCAGAAGTCTGTTTCTTCCTTCTTAGATCTACTGTTTGTGGTCTGATTGCAATGCTTATTGTCTGAAATCATGGTAATTTCAAGTAGACTTCCTGGCATACAGAGGTGGTACATGGATGCTAAACCTCAGATCTGTGCTCAAGACTATAGACAATCAGAACTTAACAAAATTTTCATTAGAATCCTAAAACTGGATCTTTTTGAGGCTGTTGAGTGTTTCCTCTTATCAATTGTATTAGAATAGCTCATTCTGCAAGAGCAAGGGAGGAGGAACCACAGATGCCTTTATAGTGAAACATTTGTCTGTATGCAACAGCAGCATCCCTGCTCCAGATCATTCAGTATTTTCCTATGTTACAAGATTATTTTAAGGATCATTACCTCTTCAGTGCAGATCAAAATACTCACTTTTCTATTGCTCATCAAAATAACTAAAGGGAAGTATATCCAACGAGTAATAGAAACCCAAGTTTTTGTGCCCTGTGGATTTTCATGTGAAAACAAGAGTGTGTTATTAACTACATTTGTGTTTGCAACTGATGTGGTCTGACTTTATCATGTGCTTGTCACATGAGAGATATTTTTAATGCTTTTTCCCTTTTTTTCCCTCCCTCTTACAGGCAATAAAAGAGTGGGTTTTAAAAATACAGAGAAACAGTTTTGGTTTTAGAACACTACAACAATACATAGAAGTGATAGCTGTGCCACATTTCTAATAGCTGGGCTGAATCATATTCTTTTCCCCTAATGGCATGTGTAATTGCTCTGGGTTTTCAGACGTCCTTCACCTGCACTTATTTAGATTTGTGACTGATACATTTCCATGGAAACACAAGGCAGGGGAAAAAAATCTCTTGGTACACTGTGGAACTGAAATGATGTGGGCTTTGAGTCTCAGCCTGTAGCCTGTGTAAAATAAGATTTCTTTTTTTGGTGGTCATCTTCATTTGGGATTTTTGTTGTTGCTGTTCCCTAAATGTATTGGTTTATCCCCAGTGCAGTGCAGACAGTAAAGGCCATATGCACAATCAAAGCAGAGGAGGAGAAATCTACTGAGTGAAGACAAACTTTAACCTTTTGCTTGATTTGTATTTAATGTTATCTTGTTGTTAGCAAGTTAAGAAAAATGCTCTCTGTATAAGCAGGACAGAGCTAGTGACTTCTTTTTTGAGGCATTTTTACTCCTGTCTGAAATATTCTAAGGGAACTGAGTGCTCCAGCTCGTTGACTCCAGTGCCCCTTGGTAAAGGAAAGGGAAATCAGTATGTTCTGCTCAGGGCAAATGAGTTCTCCATATGGCTGATCTAGCAGAAAGTATTAGAAATGTTCTCCTGGCATGCCCCTTGGCCTCTCAGGGCAGTTGGAGGCCTGTTTGATGGCAGGGAGAGGAGAAGGACGTGTAGTTTGACTTGATAACTAACTATGAACCTGGCAGAAAGATGTTTGAAACCACTGTGCTTGTCAGAGTGTGTTATGGTGAAAGAGAAGGGAAGGTTCCTTGAGCTTCTCACGTGTCTCCCACGTGCAGCAGCTGACAGCTTCTTATGTATTCCAAATGTTATCTATTATTGAAGTGAGAGGATTTGACAGATCATCGATCCTGAATAGAGCTGGCAAAGATTTAGACTTGAATGAGGCTTCTGTAAGGGAGGAAATTGAGGGGAAACATTTGTATCACCATTGATAAAAGTCCATAATAACTCCTGTTGAAACGTGCTGTACATGAAAATTAATGATTTTTGAAATTGAACAGAAGAATGGCTTTTCAGGGCCTGTTTTCCCTAACTTGGTCCAAAATAGTTCTCCATCTGTTCTTTCCACCTTGGGGTGCAGAATGACCTTCTTAAAAGCAGTTGGTTATCTTTGGGTGATTGTACATATGTCTTAGGTAGGAATAATCTGTGTTTGGCAGTCTAGACCACAGCTCCTTCCACTCAATCAAATGCAGAGCTCCTTCATGGACTGCTAATGGAGTTGCCCTAAATTTAAGGCAAAGTCATTTAAAATTGTTATCTGCTACTCTGTAATAACATTGATAGGAGTGTTTATATTAAACTGCAATTCAGATTCCTGTGGGGATTTATAGCCATGCAAAAATGATTTATTAAAATGGTTTCTGTTGTGTCATTTGTCATCTGAAAGTATATACCAAGGCTGGCACTCTAATAACTACATCTGAGCAAAATTAGAAGGCTATTCTGATGCTTTGTTATTCTTGTTCTGTGACACCTGAGGATAACTGCAGTAGGGGAAGTGGCACTTAGAGTTGCATCTTGAATGTGTGCAGGAAACTTCCCATGGTGATGGATCTGGCACTTTCCCCGTGGTTGCCTGTACTGATCCCATTTCATCTGGCTTTGTGTTGGCTTACAGCTGCACAACTTCATCTCTTTAGCAGAAGTAAACAAATTCTGATAGCTTTTTATAGAGCAGTGGTAAATGAAAGTAATATTCAATTAGTGAATAAGACAGATGCCAAGTTTAAAAAAAATACTTGGATTTCCTTTTAATTTTTTCTCTCTAATTATTTTTTCTTTTTGCCTTGGGTTTTTAGGTTGGGTGTGGAGCTAAAGCTAGGGGGGGGCTGATTGCCTTTTGGAGGGGGTCATAAGTAGAAAAATAGTTAAATTGAGCATTTTGTTAGCATACCAATGAGGAAATAAACTCTGCTGTGCCTGCTCTGCAAACAGGTGAGCAAGTTTGCCTGTCACAGGGCAGACCTTGTTCTGAAAGAAAATCTACCTTAGAGATTTGCCTCGTTTTTAATACACTTTGCTTCTTCATAAGACACAAATACAAGCAGATGAAGTCATGGTTCAAATTCAAACTTTAGCACCAGAATTGTATACACAGCTGGTAAACTTGTTGAGAGAGTACTGATTTCCTCCTATTCAGCTCTGTAAGCCTTATTCAGTGGTAGAGACTAAGAAGCTAATGTTTCAACAACTGCCTGCTGGTTTTTTCAGGTATAAGTGAGCTTTTGGATAAATTAGAGAGGAAACTAATGACATGGGAAGCCAATGTTCTTCCATAACTGCCTCCCCAGTAGATTTCACTTCCATATCTCAGTTATTAAGGTTTGTCTTGCAGAGAAACTTGCTGATTCACTACATTGATCAGCCATTTCAGCATCCTTTGTGAGGAAGCTAATTCACTGTATGCCAGCTAATCTTCCTCTAAGGATGCAGGAGGGAACCAGCATCAGTCTTCCTTTCTTTTTTAAAAATAGAAATTAGCAGAGAGAGAGAGGAAAAAAAAAAGACAGGGGAACATCCAAGGTTTTGCTCTGCTGGTCAAGGAGTCATCCTTGAGACATTTTAGTGCATATTCTCAAACAGAAAATCTGCTGCTTCTCAGCTTCAACTGAAAGAAAAATTGGGTGAGAGCACTATGTCAAATGAGCACTAGGATTTTAAAATATCATCTACAAGGTCAAAAATAAGAAAAGTGAATTATGAATTGAAGGTTTTCATTAGTTTACAATGTATAATGTCTTGCGCATTTCTTTTTTCATGTTCCTCATAGTTTATCCCTTCTAATGAAGTGGCAATGTTATTACTTCAAAATTGGAAAGTTATGAAAAGGTAATTGTAGTTTCTTCTGAATTCTTGGGTGGTACATACCAGCAGATTTCAGTTTTATTTTCAATACTCTTTCAACACAAACAGATCATACTTGCATATTTTGCCTACAAATTTTATTAATTCCTTATTTATTCCAGCTTCAAAATGATACATTCAGGGGGGATGGAAAGTTCATAGTGTGATTGTTGTCAAGAAATCTTGTTACTCAAAAGCAAAATACATACTAAACCAGTAATGAGTTAAATCAGTGAAAAGATAATAGTTATACAACACACCGAAAAGGAAGGAACATGGTGGCTCTTCAGTGACAAAATGCCTCTGGCTTGCTAAATGAGACATTTGGTTCCTTGATATATTGTTTCACATATACTGTACATGACATTAGCATCTAAAGCAAAGGTTTAGGAAGCTGTGATTTTAGAGTAACACTGTGGGTGCAATTTGCAGTCTGTGGCCTTTGTGTGAAGCAAATGGGTACTTGAGTTATGCCTGCCTGTCACTAGTCTGGTCATATAAAAGAGCTTTTTTTTTTTTTTTTTTTTTTTTTTTACAAGCACATAATTTAGTATTGACTTAGTATTGGTTGCCCCACAGCAGGATGCACCTGTGATGCAGTGATGTGCTTAGTTTAAACAAGGTTTGGCATAAGAACATCCACTTAAAGTTAGGTTTTTTGTGAGCAAATATGCTGTCTCTCTTTTGCTTCTTCTACAAAAGAGGTAATTTGGCATCATTTCGTATGGCAAATATTTAGAATTTGCACATAATTTGTTCCTTGGACTAGGTGACATTTAGGGGTCCTTTACAACTCAAATTATTCTGTGATTCTATAACTGTGATAGAAAAATAAATGCTCTTCTTTTTCTTTTTTGAGGGAAGGTGTCAAAATTTTGGATTCATTTTAGGAAAGGCTCCTAAAAGATGTGCACAATCATGTTGCAAAATAACTGTATGGCTCATGGCTTGCACAAGTGCACTTAAAATATGGATGTCTATTAACTGTATGTATGACCTTTCCTCAGCTTTTAATAACTTTTGGTCTCACTTTCAGCATAAATAGTTGTGGAAACAATTTTCCCACAGGACAAAGGTGAAAACCTGAGCCTCCTGCACCTCTTGTGCATTGCTTTCCATGCAGAGTCCTGTACCTGAACTTCTTTTAGCAAAGAACATCTGTAGCTCTCTAGTGCATTACTGAAACATCTCAGAGATATCAGTGGGCAAAGGGAAGGACTCTCTTTTGTGTGTCTTCTCATGTTTGGGTTGAAAAAGCATTTCCTTGTGAGCAAACTTATTTCCTCATGCTAGAAATGGGCTTGGAAGAGACTGAAACCATTTCTTAAATTCTACTAGCATAACTAGGTTGGAGTAGCACTGTCACCTGAGTTCACCTCTAAGAAGCAGTGATGTTTGGAAGGTGTTTGCTGCTCTGCATTCTCTCTCCAATATCTCACACAAATGAAGCTGTTACACTTTATTTCCTTTGCTCATCCTTATGGACATTTCCATCATTCCAAACCCTTCCCAGAGTGCTGGCAAGCAGTCTGACAGCATCCCCACTGCCAGAGCAGCCCCTCACTGTTTCCTAGGAAACACAGCCCCCAAAATGCCCTGCGAAGAGCAGCAGGGTGAAAAAAAGGAATGAAGACAGTTGCTTTGGGACTTCCCCCCCAGTTCTCCACTCTTCCAAACAATATCAAATGCATAAGCAATTTACTACAAATAATAGTGTCAGTGTGGTTATCAGGTTGTCTGTTGTACCATGCCTACAGTAGTTACGTGCCATGATTGAAACACAGCAAGGCTGGAGTTATCTGTCTTTGTGGATAAGAGTCCAGATTTCATTTCTTGCTATTCATGGCAGTGATTTTTCAGCTTTTGATAATATCTGCAGGCACTGTTGGAGTCCTGTGGTCAGTTTTGAGGCTAACACAGCCAACCTACAGGGGAGTCATCTGCATATTTCTCGACTGAGGGAAGCCATCACTCCTCCTAAGGTGGAGGAAGAAAAGGAGAAAATGTTTTTCACCTGCATCTTCTCAATGTTCACCTTTCTTTGAACCCTATAAATTACATTGTGGAATGGCAGCGCTTGAGTTTGTTGCTTGTTGAAACGTCTGCAACAATAAATGATTCTTATAAAGGAAAGATGAGGAGGCTTAGTGTTGGTGTGGCCACTATTGCACAATAGTTTATTTCTCCTGCAACTCCATTGGCTTAATGGACAACAGATCAGGAAAAAACTTGCCATGTTGTTTTGTTCCTTGCAGACTCTTCTCTGGCTGTTACCATACTATTTTTTCTTCCTTTTTTCTGTGTTTTTCCCCCCCTCTGTTTTGTTTTTTAGCATAAAGTGGGCAGTTTTATGGTGAAATGTTCTTCTGGAAAATAGCTGTAGGGGGACCTTTCCTTTTTCATAAAGAGTTTTTACCCAATGAAGAGCAGTGCAGTTGTTAGCTGTGACCTCTATCCTGATGCTTTATTGCAAGTCCTTTGCTGTAACCTAGAGATGAAGGCCTGCAGAGACAAAGTCTTCAAAAATATAATGGAGTATCTCTAGTAAAATATGGGCTTCTTAAAAAATCTAAGCTTTTCAAATTATATACCAATGTTCCTTTTTTCTGACAGTGTAAAGGAAACCATACCACTTTTGCAAACACTGGTGCTTTGTTCTGCCTCCTACAAGAACTATTGAACAGATCCAATTTGATGCAGTGACTTTTCATCTGTGGTGACAGATGTTCTCAGTTATAATACAGTAATAAATACATTGCTAAAGAATGATTTTCTAGACCACCTTGTCCATATCTTCTTTTGCTGGTCTTTCTAATCTGTCTGCAGTCAAGTTTAAAAAGAAATCCTCAAAGGGTTCTGCAAGAAAAGATTCCATAAATGTGGATAGGATGATAGGGTTAATAGTCTTAGGTGATCCTAATTTGCTTCATGGCACTCTGATAAAAAGTTCTGGTCCTCAGAAAACCCAGGGACATAAGAATGGCTACAAATCTGGTGAAACCTGGAACTCACACCTTAGTGCTATTGTATCTATAAAAGTGCTATTATGCTAAATATGCCTTGGCTTCAGAAAAGCATTTCCTCATCCTTCCTCCCCTTTCAGATGTCTGTACTTCTGCTGGAACAGGACAGACTGGAATCTGAGTCAGAGGTTAGGGAAAGAGGATAATTAAAAAAAATCAGAGTCCAGGGATCTGTAAGGCTAATGGTTTCCCAAATAATGCCTGTGAATACAATTGCACACAAAGAAGTGGAGGAAAGTAGAGGAGTGGGAGAGATGGGCAGCAGAGAGAAGCTGCAGCTGAAGAATGCTGGCTCTGCAATACTAAGTAGCTGAACAAAGCTTTCTGTCTTCCTGTGCCTTTCCCTTCCTCCCACCCACTTTGTGGGTTAATAGCACTGGAATATCATCCTATAGAAAATAGTTGCTGCAGAAGAAACACCTGGCTCCTTAAGGCTCAAGCAGCAACTTCAAGATTTTCAAAATATTCTTCATCATATTTTGTTCTTTCAATTATTTATAAGTGACTGTTGAGAACAAGCCAGTGGTAAACTGTGAGTGTAATCCAGGTTTATGTTGTTTGTGTTGTTTGTTGGTTGTTTTTCTTTGTTTTTCTGTGGGTGTTTCTTCTGATTATGTCTCTTGACATTAATCTGATTTTAGGATGGTGTAAAAAAGAATGTTGCTTGATGGGGAGCAGGCTGCCATTTGTGCAGGTTATTTTATTCCACATCACTGCAGGTCATTGGATCTTGAGGCTAACCCTGTAGACTTAGCAACAAAGGCATGACCCATGAAATCAACTGAGGCCCTTACAGCATGTTAAGAGTTAGAGTCACAGAAAGAGCTACTTCCAAGCCAGCTCTCTGAGCAGCTGTCATGTAGCCCTGGGTACCATTGCTGCTCACAGCTCTTAGTCCATGAAAGGCAGCATGGTGTCCTCCAGCCCTGCAGCCAACGTGCTGAGCTTTGGTTGTGTCTGGGTAGGTGTAAGGTGAGTCCTGGGGCAAGTTGTGTCCTTTTTGGATGTTCTGGAAAGGCCAGGAGGGTAAGGGTAGTAGGAGCAGGTGTAAAGGCAAGGCCTCTTTGTCAGAAAATAGAGATTGTAGGTGAATGACAAAGCTTATATGAAAAGATGAAGTGGGATTCATATTATATATTAAGAGTTTTCTCCCTCTTTGGCCATCCTGTAGGAAGGAGCCTGGTTGGTCTTCACAAAGCTAAATGTGTATATTTCTCTTATTTCTTAGTGATGCTATTTTTTTATATTCCAAATTGGTGCACTGCTATGAAAAATGTCTTGCTTTCTTTTTTAGCCAACTGCAACCTGCACATATATTTTCATCCATAATGCCTCTGTATTACATATGTATTTATATTTTTGCTATATCTGGGGGCATAATCCAGCTGTACTGGTTAAGGTAGAGTAGAACCCTTCTTCCCAGAGTCTGCCTCCCAGTACTTTCTTCTGCAGTGTGCTCCTGGGCCATGTTTAAAGCCTGTCATCCTGCACTGATGGATTTTTTTTCTCTCTGCAGACCAGCACTTGGTCATCTGACACCACCACCTCTCTCAGTAATTTTTTAACACTGTGACATAGACACAGTGTACCTTGGGGGCTCTGTCTAGCTTGCAGAACTGATGAAATCTGTTTGGATGGAGTCAGGCTGTCCTTCAATGAAAAGTTCTTCAGCTGTGCAGATAGGGATTTCATGGTAACAAGCTAAACCAGAAACTTTACAGTTTGATTTCTGATGTCTGTTAGCCTAACTTAATGTGATTGTATTTGAGAACCAAGCTTTATTTAGACAAGAGTTTGTCCTATCTCAAAAAACTACACTTTCTGCACAAGTATCTTCCCTTGAATGAAGCAGCCCTATAAAAAGGGGCTTTCACTAAGGATACTCATAAATTAATACCTCATAATATTAATGTGGTAAACAAAAGATATATTTGAACTACAGTTATTGTAATACCGAAACCTGCCAAAGAAGGGCTTGGGGTTTTTTTGCTGAAGTTAGTTGTGTTTTTTTTTTCTTCTTGTATTTTGGCTCATTGTCCAAGCTTTAGAAGAACCAATGGTTGGACTTGAAAGGTTTTGCCACTGAGAATGTGGATAGAAATTTGAAATTTGTAAATGGTGTGATACATGATGTACAAGAAGTTCTCCTTAGTCACTTGATGTGTATGGTATGATAAAAGAATGTCTTAACTCCTAATTCAATTTTTTTCCAAAACTCCTTGTAACCATGTTAAAATGGCAAATTAATGATTCAGAAATGCAGGTAGATGATTAAAAGTTCTCTCTCTTTTGCAGAAACACGAACAGATAGAACAAAGAAACTGTTCAGACACTACACAGTTGGATCTTATGACAGCTTTGATGCTTCAAGGTAAGAATTTCCTTTTTGGTAGTAATCTGTTTACAAAACCTTTCTGGCTTGTATTTAATTTTTACTTTGGTTTAGGCTTTTGAGGGGAAGAGGAAAGCAGATTGCCAAACAGCTTCTCAAGATAGCAATCTGCCTCTAAAATGTTTTTTATCACAACTTATTTTTTTTCCTATGGGATGGGTATACAAAAATATTTATTACTGAAGTAATGAGTATCACTGTTCAGTTTTCCTGAGTTGTGAAAGAGATCAGCATTTAACAGAAGCAGCATGTTCCAGCTGGTTCTGCACTCAGGGACCACTGAAATTGTTGGGTATTTCACAAGATCAGGCCTGTGATTTGACAGTGTTGCAATTCTGGATGGAAAGGAAAGGTTTGGTGACATCGTGGGTGGAAGAACAGGTTTGTGGGTTGGCTGCAACCAACCTATCTTAAGGCTCTTATCCTGCTGTTAGTGTTTATGGTGTGCTGCAAGGCATCACCCCTTGCTGCTCTGACATAGGAATAGAGAAAACCCATTTCAACATCTGCTGTATTCCCCTGCCATGGTCAGTCCAGTTACCAGAGCTTTGCAGTGTTGAGTGAGGATTTGATTGACTGGGTAGCCTAATAATGATAAAGTTGTCAAGAGAAGCTGTTAGTCTGTACTATGAAGCACACAGTTGTTCTGCAGAACAGGCTAACTGGCTGCTAGTGACATTTCCAGTGAGCAGAGTTGGCTTTTTGCAACATTTAGGGTGATCATTATTCTGTAAAATTCACAACCTTGTCTGTGTATTTCAGCATTAAGGGATAGGATTGTTTCTGTAAAACTAGAACCTATGGCTGCACATGTTGCTTCAGAGCTACCAAATAATCCCACTTGGAAACCCACAGCTACTTTCTAAAAGAAGAAAATGTTAGCTTTGTCAAAATTTATTTATTTCTTTTTTTCTTTGCAGAAGGAGAGAGCTATTGACTGTGAAGCATTTGGTTTTTTTGTTGTCATTTTCCCAAGAAAATTCAGGCCCATTCTTGGGACCTGCCTCTCTTAAAAAAGGCAGCACTATTGTATAGGGAAGTGATTTTGGAAGCAGAAGGCCAAAAGCCATATTCAGACCAAGTCCATGAACCTCTGAGCTGTTTGGGATGAGTGGATCATACTCTTTGTTTTTGGGAAATCACAAAAAATGTGTGAGATGTTGGGGGCCTTGGCAGGGAAGGAAGGGAAGCTCTTCATTTATTTTTGGACTGTAGTGAGTTGGTTTTTTTCCTTTTAAGTTACTGGGTTTGTGCAGCACAAGAGCAAAGCTCCCAAAAATTTTATATTTCCTGATGCAAAACTACAGCTGAGCAGGAGACTTTGTCAAATAAGATGATTAAGAAATTAGCCATGAAGTATGTCTGCAATTGTTCCTAATTCTGGCATCAGTGTCTGAGTTGTCTGAGCAGTCAGAGGGCAAGAAACAGAGTACTGCTCCTGTCAGCTTCTGGGTAAAGAAAAGTTTTGAGGAAAACTTCAGGATAATTTTCATAGAAAATCTGAAACCCAGCTGGCCCAATTTGAAGAGTACTGGTGTCAGTCCAGCAGTTCAAGTGGAAGTTGGGAAGGAAGGGTAGGAGAGGGTAGAGTTATTGAGAATTCCAATAAATGCAGTGCAAAGATAGACTTGCTTAACACACTTTTAAGTAGAGAAAAGTATGTTAGTTTTACAATTTTTGGAAAATAATAATAGGAAAGCTTAAAAAAAAAATCCAAACCTAGGCAGCTGTTGGAAAAGAAAAAAGCTTGTTTTACTGAGATGCATATAACAACTCATTGTAATGCTGTGTTTCCAGAGAACATATACAGTGATGAAAGGTAAACTTCCTTTTTTATCCTGCACAAACATGACATACAGTGAAATGCTGTTCTGATACTTCTTTCCTAAACAACATAGTGTTCAAGGACTTGTTGTCTTAAAACTACAAGAGCACCATAAGTTGTGTTTCAGATCCTTGGCTGAGGCTGCAAATCAGCTTTTTGTATAGCTAACTGGCCATTTTACTGGTGCTTATGTATTGCTGGCAAAGAAAAATAATTTGTATTTACAAATCTGATTGGAGATTGTTGTGTCTTGTTAGCATGTACAGGTTTAATTCCTAGCGTGGGCTTCTTGAGGGAGGGGAATTGGTAGAAGAGGCAAATAAAATGTTAAACTAACAGCAGTTCTCAGTATTTCTGAATTTGTAGTGCTTTGATTGGTTTCTCTGCTATGACTTCCTGTCAAAGCAAGGGAGGAATATAGTAAAAGAGATTTAACTGCTTGCAGCTCAGTTTCAATAAACATTTGTTAGAAGGCAATTTTTCATGTGTATGAGAGCTCTGAAACCAAAATATGCACAAAGCTGATCCGGTTCCTTTCTGGAGATGATGTGGGGGAGTGAGGGGAAGTGTCTGCTGTCTTCTCTTTTTCCTTCCCCATCCCAAAGGGCAAAAAATGCTGAGTGGAAACACTCTGTTCAGAAGTCTATGCTAATGGGCTTATTCATATGCAGGAAAATACATTATACGTGGCATTTTTCATTTTTAGGAAAATGTGCAGCTTGAGGAATGGAGGTTCATTAAATTCTATTTCAGCTTTGCATAAGAGATCAATTATCCATACATTAATACTCCAGGGTAATGGGTAGTATACTTACTAACACATAGAAAGGCAAGGAGACTTGCTTGCCAGTATAAATAATCATTAGATATTATAAAAATATAATATTTGAATCTGCCAGGTCTAATATACTGTCTGCTTTAAATACTGACAGGTTACATTCTTTTTTTTCCCCACTAAACTGCTGGTGTCTCTTGCAGCTGTCATGTGTTGCAGCTGCTGATGTTCCTTTATGTTAATTCCTTTGCTATTTTATTAAAACCTTCTAACAACTGATTACTTTCAGTCATTTTGCTTTAATTTGATGCAAATGGGCAGAAATTGAAGGGGAAGATAGGCTTTGTTGCAATGGTGTATGGGTGAGAGAGGGCAAAATTTCTCAGGCTAGCAGGAGCTCTTGCTGGAGGAACAGGAGTAAATACATGTCCCTGGAGGCTGAGGTGACAAGTGGTATGGGCATAGTGTCCTTCTGCCTTCCCAGATCCAGGCAGGATCCATGGTGTCAGACCCCAGGAAACACCCTGAGCCTCTCAACTTGATGTGTCTTATGGGCAAGAGAGGAGGAGAAAGCAGGCGTGGAAAAATCAGAATAATTTGGGTTGGAAAGAAACTTGAAAGGTCACCTAGTCCAACCTTCCTCCAATGAGCAGGGACATCTTTAGCTAGATCAGGTTGCTCAGATGATGGGACCAAACTGATTTGCCTTCTGGTTTTAGTTCTCTTTTTCTGGATGGAGAAAAAGTGGAAAATTGGATTGTGTAGTCTTGGAGGTATGTGTAGGAAGGCTTAATTAAAAGCTTAATTAATTAACCCCAGTGTCCCTGCTTGGAGTCAGGTGGCAGATTCTGTGTCTCGTGAGTGTAGAAGCTGACAGAAGCAACTCCTCAAAAGCCAATTTACATGCCAAGAGGTAACAACAAAGATGAGAGCTTCTCAGCCATTTATCTCAGCAGCTCTCTGTTGGTGTCACCTGTGCTGTGGATGGAGCAGAACAAGCTTTAATCCCAAGCAGCTCAAAGAGACTCTTGGGCACAGCTGTCTACTTCTGTAATTCAGCATGCTGTTTAGTGCTTTTTATTTTTTAGCCCACAATCTAACTGATGAAGACCTCAGGCTTGTACCTTAGTTTAAACATCAGATGTGTTCCACAGGAATTACACTTTTTTAATAGGAGCTCTTGATTTGATGCAGCAGTTTGATACCTGGTTTCGTGTGGTTATTTTATATAAATATCTTGTCTTCCTTCTGGAAAAATGCAATTATTCATCACTTTAAATCTGGATTTAAAATGGGTGGGAACTTTTTGAAGTATTCTGGTTGTTGCAAGGCTGGACAGGGAGCTGAGGGAGCTTTTCCTGGTTGTGGGAGTTTCTTTTCCCACATTATGGTGCATCAAGTGTATGTTCATGTTGAGTGGGGCTTGCTTGTGGGAAACCACCAGCAGCAATCTGCTAAACCCTGGCAATTGATTCTTTCTGAAAATAGAGGAGTGTGTAAGAGTCAGGGTTATTTTTTGTATCCTTCTTGCTACTTTTTCATGCTGGTTCCCCTTAGGCTTGCAGAACACTAAGAAAAGTATCATTCTAGGGAGCAGGTCTTTCTGCATTGACATAACTGACTTTTTTTGGTTTTCTGTTGGATGGCACCAGTTCCTCTGTACTCTTTTTGTGAAATTTGTACTGTCTTGTTGCTCTTTTGCAGGGACAGGAGTAAGGATATGCTGTTCGTTCTTAACAATAAATTCCTGATTTCTGTTACATTATTCTGGAATTGATAAATTGATAAAAGGTTAGAGGTGATTTTCCAGTTGTTCTTACCTGCAGGTGTAGGTTTTAAACATCATTCTTGGTTTCCTCTGGTGGAAAAAAGTAAAACCAATAGTATTTTAACGTTTTTTCCATATACACATACGGAAATTTTTGTGGGAGATGGTAGCAGAAATGTCTCAGTATGCTCATAGTTGTGATGTATATATAGTGCGTAATATACAAAATAGATATATAGATATAACTGTCTGATATTGTGATATGGTTACATCTGAGATTTTAATGATTTAAGATCTCACCCTATGTGATGCTCTTGGTTGTCTTGGGCACAGAGAACAATCAGCTCCAATGAAATTATGGAAAATAAAGTGTATACAATATTTAGTGAGTGTGTATTGTTACTTTTTTTTTTTTTTTTAAGATATTTTGTTGGGGTTGCCTGATGCCTATTCTGAATTAATTTACTGTGAGTATAAGAGTCTGATAGTGCTGAACTGCTCTTTACATGTGAGGCAGAACAAGGGTAGCTCATTTTTAATACCTTGTTCCTCATTAACTTGAAAATAATTTGGAAAAAAATGTGTATATTAAAGCAACAATCAAGATATTGTAGATTTTGTGGAACAGGTAGAGATGTAAAATGTGAAGTTTTTCATTTACAGTTATTTAATTTCTAATGAAAATTCTCTTACCTGCTAATAAACAGATTTGGACTTTACTGTTGTGTGCTGCCTTGGCTGAGGTTTTTGCACTGGTGACTGCAGAAAATATTTAAAGTAATTGCTAAAATAAGAGGTTAAAAGGGGGATGTGTGGGTATAACTGCAATGTAGTATCTCTTCACTGAAATCTGAAATTGCAATATTGAATTCTAAACCATTCCAATAACCTGAGAAGAGTTTCCATGAACTTGGAAGTGCATCTTTGTTTTGCTCCCTTAATAGTGAAGGTGGTTTAAAGCACTTCAGTAAGATCCTGCTTTTAGCAAGTAATGGTTTTGCATCCAATGATTGAAACTTGTTTCGTTGTTTTCTGGGCTAGAGATTTGTCTGAATTTTTAGAGGCAAAGAATTAGCAAAGAAAACCAACAATTTCTAAGACCAAAGTTAAAAAAATAGTTGGGTTTGTTTTGGTTTGGTTGGTTGGCTTTTGTTTGGTTGTTGTTTTGTTTTTTTTTTTTAAATTTTAAAATCTACCTCTAGTGCTAGGGAAAACCCATGTGTATGGGTACAGAAGGGCCATGATTTGGGGGATGTGCCATTCCCTGCACAGCAACTGATCCCCTGGAGCTCCAGCAGTGTATTCTCAGCAACTCCTCCAGCTGGATGCCAGAGGACAGGATGGATTTAAATGTCAGAGCTGAAAGCAGCAGCCTGTGTCCTGGGCATGGGGAGGAACAAAGCTTTCGGAATTAGAATTGAGAACACTTAAATGAAAAAAAAATAGAAAAAAAGGAGTGGAATTAAGAGGTGAGAATAGCAAGGAAAGAATGTAAGGGTGTGATAGTGTCATGGTTTAATGCTGGGCTGGCTATTAAATGAATGACAGACAATCTCTGTGAATCCCTCTCCCTTCCCAGAAAGGGAAAGGAAAGAGAATATGGGAGAGGAGATCATAAAGAGCATGTGTCTTATTTTTACATCTTACCTAGAAGAGATATAGTTGAAAAGTAAAACTACTGGAAAGAAAATTGGCTCTATACTGGCTCAAACAATGCCAGGTAGCAGGTTAGTTAGAAACAGGAGCCACAGCTGACAGAGCAGAGGAAAAGAGGAGGTAAAAATGTTTGGTTTCGGGTGTGGGAAAAAAAGGAATGATTGAGTTTCTAACAATTAGTGTTTTACCTTCCTGTCCCCAAGCCTTCTGAGCAACCTACAGTGACTTAGCTTCCTCTATGTGACCTTTAATTCCCTGCCCCACTACACCTTTGGCTGCCTCCCTCTCACCTAATCACTAGATAAGCAAAAGCCACCATATGGTGCCTCTGATTGTGAGGGATGCATTTTTATTTGTAGGACTGTAGCAGGAGTGGTTTATACTTCTCCTGCAAACACTTCAGGTATTGTAAGCTCTGAAATACACTTCAAATTAAACTCCAGGCATTGGTAAACCAAAATTTTGAGCCCTGTTTCCAGGAGTTATAAAATAAAAGCTTTGGATTCCCAGAACTGATGTGGGACTGCAACCACTGTAGCTGAAGGTCAGAGGAAATGGTTCTTCATCAGCTGGTATCTGTAAAGTCAGGGATTTTTACTGCTACCAAAGTTGTGGGCAGAACTGGCCATGCTTTGTTAAAATTGCTGAAAATTATGGTACTGTTAGACAGGAAGGGTGTTAAGATGGACTTGTCTCAAGCTGTTTTGCAGATAAGTAAACAAAATTTGGAGTACGCTTAAAATAACTCCAGGGCTTAATGTAATTAGAGACACAGAGAATGTATTTCAGAAAAAAAAGGTAGAGATGCCACCTCCTTTTTGATGTTAATGAGATTATAAAGTAATATGGTGATTAGTCAGGATTTTTAGAGGGATGTGTGCAAATTAAACTCTAATTGAAGCCACCTCCTAATTTATTTTCAGTAAAAACCTAGAATATTTCAGTTTCTCACCCTATACTGTGTTTTTAAAGGTCTAGGGGAAGAAAAAGTGGGAAAATGCTTTCAGAAAATGTTTCCTTTATGCCTATCTTAACACCTCAGTTGTTTTGAGACAGAACTTGAAACTGACTTGTACGATGCCTTCTACTAAAGTGTCATAAAATTTCACAGGAATTTTAACACTGGTTCTTTACAGTGTACAATTTTAAGTTAAATACATATATAGAGATGAAATGAACAGTGTGGGTTACTCAGACTTCTTGTGGTTGGAGCTGTGTTTACTTTCCAAGGCATGCAGGACAGGAGGATGATAAAGCTTCCTGCTCATCCCAGTAAGCAGCTTGTAATGGAAATCCTGAGGGATGCCTTAAAACTAATTTGAAACTCATTGTTATCACCTGTTGTGAAGTCACCAGTTTCTTTCCTTATTTCATAATTTATTTATATTTAGCCTTAAGAATATTTAGACTCTCTGAATCACTAAGTGAGCAAATCAAGTTGTGATACTGAAATGTATAGTCAGTTTAATACTTGATACAAAGACCTGCAATGGCAAACTGCTGCTTAAAAGGGCTTGTAACACATTTAAAAAGTGGGCTTTTTTCCTGGATTACCATGGAAGGTGCACATGCCAAAACATGCCAAAACTGTACCCTTTGTTGCTGGGGTTCTCTGTGATAATACTGACCACCTTTAGCAAAACCATTTGGAAAATTATTGATTTTAAAAAAACCTATTCAGAAAAGCAGTGTTGTCATAAATATCATTATTCCTTTTGTATAAGTACTTTATATGTTAAGTTGCTTAGGGAAAAAAATTTCCTATTTCTGTGTGGTTTGGTGGCAATAGCAGGGACTGGAACTGCAGCTGCTTTGTGGTAGAAAAGTGCAGTGGATAAACACTCCAGTTACCTAAACATATTTATATGTTTGTCTAGTCTGTTTGTTCAAGGCTCATATATGAGCAGTGAATATTAATATTTTCATAATATTTTCAAATAATAATATTTTCAGGCTTAGATTGCTCAAATACTTGCTAATTAGAACTGAAAATTGTTACTAGATACCAGGTGTAAGTGGTGTGTGCTGTAGTCCAGATAGTAATGGACTTCTTTCATCTCAATTTGCCACTCTCTCTGCCCCACCATGTTTTGCTCTTTTCTCCTCACGGGTGCAGATGCAAGCGAGTAATAACATTTCTTTTGAAAAATATTAAATATATTCACTGTCTTGTGTGCATTTATATTTCTATGTGGATATCCATATATCCATACAGAAAGGTAAATTTCTATCCCATATATGTGTCTGTGTATATATCCCATGTGTACGTATATATACACACACATACACCCACACCCAGTATATATGTATAGCATGTGTGTGTGTGTGCTTATAGGATCATGACCTTAACACTGACTTTTCCCTCCCCTTTTGCTATCCAGAGCTTTCTGTATAATATGAAATCAGGCTTTTACTGGATGACTTCTATTCCCAGGAAGCTGTTTGACATTCTGTTTTACTATAGCAATATGTTACTTTAGTGGTTACAGTTACAGCAACTTAAGGTGAAAACAGGTTAAAAACTAAAAGTAGTACCAGCCGAATCAGTTGACTTGGGTATTGCTTCAGATGACCTACTCCCTCTCCTACACACCAAAGAATATGATATTAAGTGTAATTAAGTGGTGGGGAAAAGAGTGTGGATTGATACACCTATAAGGAGAGGAAGTTTTTCTCTGGTTCTACTTGAAGAAATTGTGGAACTACTTTGCACTTGTTTCATAACATTTAATGCTTCTCTTTTTATACCTGTGTGTCTTTGTAATGTTTTATGGTATGACTTTATTGAAGTACACAGCACTGTTACTTTCTTTATAGTGGTGGTTAATCCTTTGGGCAACTCTTATCAGTCTAAGTTCTGGAAGAAGTACCACAATGTTTCTGACTTCCTAATTCTTACTGAATCACTTCATGACTGATTTACTTGTTTTTCATAACTTACTGAAGAACTGTTAATTTTGTACCAAGAGTACAAAAGCACAAGAGTGTTAGAGATTTGAATGTATGGTTAACTACATCTTACTGTTTTATTTTGGGCTGTATGGGGGTTAAGTAGGGATCATCAGAGTATTTTTTTTCCCCTTTTTGCTATTGCAAAGAACCATGCTCACTGGTGCAGCTAATATCTCTTGTTCAAGTGATTGCTGTTCTACATGATACACAGGAGCTGTCAAAATTCTTCTAGAAGACCTACAGATGAATGATCAATGCCCGAGAAGCTTGAGCAATTAGATACAGAGTCTTCATTAATCTTGAAGACCTTAATTACAAGGATTAGGCAATTTTCTGGGAGTCATTACAGTAAATTATTATAAATAGTAAGGTCGACCCCTTCCAGAAATGACAGGAACATTTTTTTCCACTAAAAGTGTGTTGTATCTTACAAAAAAATTTGCTGTAGACATCATTCCCATTTTAGATGGTATCAGAACAGGTAACTTCCCAAATAAGAGAATTATCTGGAGAGAACATTTTTTATGTGCTTTTCAAAGGAATATACAGTTGGAACATAGAGTGAAGAGCTCCTCTTCAGCAGATTTCCAAAGTGTTCTTCTATGGGCTTAAATGTAACCACCATAAATTAACTGTCTTAACCTGAAAGGCACTGTGAGTGCTTTTAGACCTTGCATATAAATTTCTGGAATAGTTTAGATATTGTTTTATTGCATCTGGCAAAGTATAAAAAAGGCATTTCCTTTATTGTTGGGTTGTCAATTGATCTTCCTAACATGTAGCTAGCTGGGAATTCAGTGGATTTTTCAATAAGATTGAAATTGCAAGAGGACTGAGGAGAGGCCATAATGAAAGGATTTGGATTTACTTGGCCAGCTGGAAGAAGTGAACCTGGAGAGAGTAATGTCTCACTCAAGGACAGGGCAAACCATCTGACTGAGTGGTTTGTGGGCTGAAAAGACAACTCCTTTGGTTGTAACTCCGCTTGTTTGACTCTCATGTGGGGTTAGTAGGTAAGTTTGCTGCTTTGGCAGGTTTTAGCACAGTTGGTTAAATGTGAAAAGCTTTGACTTGGATTACATTTCTAGGGGATACACAATTGGAGAGAATCAGGAAAATGATTTATGTTTAATTTCACTTTTTTCTCTGCCTTTGGTAGAGGTTGATAGAATACCAAGCAGCTGGTTTTGTTCCCAGGTAATGATGATAATTTGCACTGGAATGTACTCTCCGTGGTGGTTTTCAGACTGAAATCTGCAATGATACATGCAGTGGAAACAAACCATGCTCTGTGATCCTGATACTTTCCACCTCTGTAATTTAGTATTTTAACTTTTGGACTAAGCCATGCTTTAAGATATGACATAGTTATTTTAGTTGTGAAATTGGAGATAGGTTTTATAGTTTTGCCTCCATTGGAAACCTGTACTTCAACCTTATTTTTTTCATAAAGATCATTATGAAGGACATTACTTCCTCAAGAATTGTCCTAATGTGCTGTTAGCAAAGTAGAAATTCTTGCTGTCTTCAAAAAGTCTACACAAAGGGTAGTTGTTGTGTTGTCCTTAAAGGTGCTGAGTTCAGATCAGGGGTGTGTCTGGCTGTGGGTAAATCTCTTTCCATTCTCCATTGGTAAGTCTGTAAAATTACAGAAATTCTAACACCTCTGCACAAGTCTTGAGCCTGAAAGTTTTTAAGAAGCTACATGAACAGAAAAATAAATATATTTTCTAATATGTAGTTTCTGCATAAAGCATAAGTCATTTTTAGATTGACTTTTTTTGTCCTGAAGTTTCTGTATTTGATTGTACTTCATGCAGAAATATTCTGTGCTTGTTAAAGGTATATTTTGCATTTAACTTTTTATGCAATGAATCCTGGACTTGCACAGCTCAAAGTCAAAGTAATGTGTCCCTTACTTAAGTAATGAGCTATTGATTTTAAAATTACTCCTTTTATTACCTCAATATGGAACTAGTAATATTCTGAAAACTCATCTCTGAAATGGACAATCTTTAATTTCAGTTTGAGATGGGACAGAAATGGTCTTAAAGGATTTTACCCATTAAAATTTGGCTTATCACAGATAGCAGGGACTCTTCAGCCTCATGGAAAGCTGTACACTTATTAAAAGCCTGTGTGTAGAAATGCCTCAGCCTTTTCCTTGAGCTCAGACTTCTGGACAGGCTTGCAATGTAATGTGACCTTCACTTGTGGCAGTGGGTAGCCATACCCCGTATGTATTCTGGTGTTAAATATTTACAACACCTTCAGGATCAAAGAAATGGAGCCAGGAAGGCTCACTGTGAGAAATTTTGACCTACTTTTACATTTGGCACCATTTTCCCTGCCAAGACCAGGTAGACTGTGACCAGACCTTCAGCTTGTCTTCAGGGAATGTGTCCAGTCTCACACTGAGATAAGAGAACCTTGTCATGGAAAAGCAAATAAAAAGTAATACTGCAAGTTGGCAGAGGTGAAACTTCTCCCTTCTTCTCTCTGGGATGCAAAGTGAGTTTGCTGGGAGAAAGAAAGGGTGTGGAGGTTGCAAGTTCTGTTCATTTGTGTGCGCACTTTTGTTTTATTTTCTTTCCCTGCTGCTACTTCTTAGCTCTGCACCACTGGGCTTTGTGTAGAAAATTAGTTTGCTTTCTGTGATTGCTTTGAACAACTTTAGACTGCTCAGACCATAAGATTATTGCAGTTCCCCTTCTCCTAGCACATGAATGAGAAGCAATTATTTTTTCGAACCTACATTTTTGCTTTGCAGGCTATGATGGAGTTTTCCTTATGTAGGAGATGACTGTAACGGGGTATTAGTAAGCTGTATTTTGTCAAGTAATAATCAGTTTGTACACTGTGTTCTCAAAAATTCGTACTGCTTTTCTCATCCCTTCCCTTTCCCCCCCCTGCATGTAAAACACAGAACTTTGTAAAATTTTGGTAATTTCATATTAACGTCCTCAAAGTCTAAAATGAAGCACAAAACTGGGTAGTTTATGCAATAAATGGGCTGCATATGAAAATAAAATCCTTTGTGGTTCTCCTGCATATAATCTGAACAGTTTCAGATCTCTACATTAGGATGAAAACAGCATAACTTGTAAATGCCTTTTTCTTTCATGAGCTGACTATGAAAAAGCCCTAAATGCTTTTTTTTAAGGTGTCAATGCCTAATGTTGATCAGGTAAAATGTTCTCGAGCTTTCCCACTTTTGGAACTTGAGTCTTCAGTTTTTTAAGGACTTATATTGTGAATTTGTCCTTATGTCAACAAAAGGAAAGAATGAGAACAAGGTTTGATGAGGTGCCTAGCTATGAGGCTTCTGAGTTCTTTACATTGGTGAACTTTGATAAGAGTGGGATTTGGGTAGGGGAGAGGAGAGCTGAAACACTTTCTGTGTTAAGGTTCTCAGCAGTAGCCTTCTAACATCCATTAAGCTTTTGATTTTTTACAAGGCAGTTTGAAAGAAATGGGCTTTATTGATTGGACCCTGTATTAAGGAAAATACTGGAGGCAGTTTCACTGCTGATTCTTCAGTGAGAAGTATGGAGCCTCAACTCCAAATTGGAAGTGGAGGAATGAAGAAGATAAGGCAGGAGGGTTGGAGGTTCAGTCAGTTTCTGTACCATCAGGATAACTATGGGGGCTTCAGCTCTGCAGTGGGGGCTCTCAGGGCTTCATATTCCACCCCAGCCTGATATCCCTGAACAGGAGTCTGGATTTCTCAAGAAATAGACATTTTCTTGTTTCATCCTCTTCATAGCAGGTGTATTGATTGTGAGGGAAGGTAGTGTCTGAATTATACAGTAAATAAAAGTTGGGAGACAGTATTGAAAAGCTGTTGATACTTCTGGAGATGCTCTGGTGCTCAGAAATTCACCATTGTGGTAGCTTTAATTCCTGTCTGAAGTTTAAATAATCTGTATTTGGGAAGACAGAATTACACCATCACTTTAGCAGGAACATGAAGTTGCATCCATCAGCTGGAGTTGGAAAGTCACCAGACGGATAGTTGGTGACACATGAAAGATTTGGAGTTTGGAGGCTGGCCATTGGTGTCCTGATATCATCATCCCTGTCTTTGTTCAGAGCTTTCAATGAAAAGGTCACACCAATTTTTCTTAAATTAGCTTCCTCCTCCTCTTCTGGCTGAATAATGGCACTGAAGCAGATCTGGTTTGGTTCTGGGTTTGAATGCTTTAGTGGTGAAATTTTGCACAAGCCCGGGGTACCAATGTCTGGGTAGTAAAACAGTAGGAAAAGAGAAGAAAACTTGCTCATAGTTCTTCCTATCCTGAAGAGTTTTGTAGGTATTTTAAAGGCAACCTCACAGCATGGGCTCAGTGCTTACAATTCATGCATACTTAACCCCTGACACTGTTTTTATTCCGAAGAATGTCTTGCAGCTTCTGTTCTGCTGTGTGATGGTTTTAAACCTACAAGTGTTCAAAAGCTGCTGCTTTTTTTTTTTTTTTTTTTTTTTTTAACTTTGAGTTTATTTTTAGTAACCTAACGTTTAATGAAAGACACTAAACAACTTAAGGCTTTCACAGATCATTCCTTGTATATGAAAAGTCCCATTTCAATGTGGATTTTAGGAATTTTCTTCATTTACCATATACTTTTTCTTAGCCAGTAACAGCAAGATTCCTGAGGCTACTTTCTCTTTAAGGGCATACTGCTTACATAAATAGTCCTTTACGCTGTCTCCTTCTTTTATAACATTAATTCTTTATCAGAAGATAGGAAATATTCCTTAGAAATGTTTTCCTGATTGTGCATGCCTTGTTACTATTTCAATTATGCAGATTCTTGATGCTGTGGAAATTTGTGCTTGATGACGCCAAGGCAGCTGCACGTTGTTAGCATTGTAGGCTGTCAGATGATCATGTGGGATTCTTGCAGCATGCAACATTCAATAGGATTGAAAAAGGGCTTTTGATGCAAGGCATAGCTTTCAGAATATATTTGTGCCTTTTAGTTAGCTACTATAAAATCATAATTTATTATCTTTAAATTTAAAATGCTGCCTCATTTTTCTTCTGGTTGGTTTCATTTTGGCTTCACTAGAAGATGCATCTGGTACATCCACGATTGAGGAGTTTATTAATGATACTGTCGTTCAGTTCACTTACTTTTTTTCCTTTTAGAGTCCTAGCTAGCCCACAGATTACATGATCACATGTTCATTCAGTCATTCATATAGAACACAAACCACCATGCATGATTTCTTCTTCTTTCTTTTTCCTCTCTGCCTTTTTTATTCCTTTTAAGTTGCTTTGTCATGTTCTCTTTTATCATTAAGCTTAGCCTTTGTCTTCCTCTTGCTGCTATTTATTCTTTATTTTCCCATGCTTGGTTACTGCAATATTATTTGATTAACGGGCTGTGATGATGATGAACCTGCACACTGGAGGAGCAGCTACTACAGTGGTGATGAAGGGATGTAATAATGGTCGCTATCCTCGGAATTCTCTCTACAGTGACTGCATAATAGAAGAAAAGGCAGTGGTCCTGCAGAAAAAAGACAATGAAGGATTTGGATTTGTGCTCAGAGGGGCAAAAGGTATGTTCATCTGTGTGGATGTGTGTGCGTGATGTGCTCTGGCATGAAGAAATTTATACATCTCTGAATATAAGCAGGAATTATTCTTGGTGCACTTGGTTGCTAGACAACAGGATTCTCTATGCTGTACTACTCAGATGGATTTTAGTGGCTTCTGTCTGAAGCAGTTTGCATTTTTCCATAGGAGAAACACTTTATAATCGTTGGGGGGGGGGGGGGAAAGTTTTGTCTGTATTTTTATTGTGTTGGTATATGTAATATTTTGCCATTAATCTGTTTTGTTATGCAGTTTACCTAACTGTGGGAAACCTGCTTTCCTTATAAAACCTGCTTCTTTATTTCAAATGTCAGTCTATTTAAATAGGTCTATGAATAGAAATAGACAAGAGAGTGATGTTTTGTTTAAAATAGGTGTGGATCTTCTGCAAGGTGACATTGGTGCAGTTTTAGTATGAAAATATGATCTTTTTTTATATCTTCAGAAGCTGCACGTATGTTGCATGGCCTGTAGTGTGCTCATTTTAGAAGCTGTTCATATGTTAAACTGCATGTTACTTTTCTGTCAGCTAAAATCTATAATAATGGCATTCTTAAGAGTTAAAAAAAGCATTCTATTTAATGCTTTGCTTTTTAACTTTAAGTCCAGTTTGCACTTTTTGTATTAAAAAAAAAAATAAATATATATATATACAATGGTATGTCCCATCTCTTGCTCCCCCTCATTTTACATGGGTTCTCCCTTGCCTTGCCTGAGCATGAAAATTAATTCCATATCTTCATTCTTGGGACATCATTTTTGCTCTCCCTGTTCCCCTACCCCTAGTCCAGTGCCACAATAGATTTTCAGTGCTGGAAAAGCTTTTCTAATTTTAGCTAAATAAAAATTTTTGGACTTGCAGTAGCAAAGCCAGTAGTGCAGCCTTATAGCTCACCCACTGGCATGAGTTGCCTGTGCATCAAGCAGAGGTTACTCCCCCTGTGTAAGCCCAACAAATGTCCCCAGATTTTCTCAGTAACAGTGAGGGCACCTCAGGTGAAAGAGCCAAGGACTTTTTTGTGTGTATGTATACGTGACAGAGAGAGAGAGAGGTCTCTTAAGAGGTCATCCTCTGCCTCCTTTCCAAAAAAGTGATTTCCTCCATTATCTTCTTTGTGATATACTTCTAAATCTAGACAAAAAATTCAGTTTAATCTTTTTCATCCTTTCCCACCCACCCCAGCCCCACAAACAGGCCAGATGCTCTTTGCTGGCTGCAGTACATAATTCCTTTTTCGTTGGTTGTTGCCAGAGTTACAAGCATTTTGCTGGGCATACAAAAGGGTTACTTGAACTAATACTGAATATCCTGAAATACTCAGAATCCAGCTATTGCCTCATACAGCTTGATTTGGTTTGTCAGTAAAGAAGCATGTATTTTTCTCTCTGAATTGAAGACCTGTGGATTGCTATTCCAGAGAGAGATTGCACTCTGTTCCCAGCATCCTACTCCCCTCTGAGCCAGGGTCCTCTTACTTTTAGCATCCACCATTTTTTAGCCATCAATTTGAATGGCCAATAATAGGCCTGTAGCCAAGTAGTATTTGCAAGCATTCCATAACATTCTTTTTTTTTTTTAATGTGGTATTTATTTTTAAAGCTGACACACCAATTGAAGAATTCACCCCAACTCCAGCCTTTCCTGCTTTGCAGTACTTGGAATCGGTGGATGAAGGGGGAGTAGCATGGCAAGCTGGGCTGAGAACTGGAGACTTTTTGATCGAGGTAGGAGATCCTGCAGTTTGATTTGCTGTACTCTGGTGGGGAAAGAGGGATGTTCCCTCTGTAGAATTTACTTCGGAAGAAACATGTGGTGCTTCTGAGCAGCAAGTTCAGTGAACCAATACCAATAATGTGCTTCACTTGGTCTCTTCTCAAACCTCCCGCAGCATTTAGGAAAGCTGTTAAAAAGAACAATGTTCAGGTTGGCTGGGAATTTGCTGATTGTTCTTTTTGTTGCTTGGGAATGCACTATCAGAGAAATTTGGGAGTTTCTGTTCTTCTCTTCATTAAATAATTCAAAATCAGATTAACTATAGGCTACCAGTTCTGTGGTCTCCCAAGTATTTTGACAGAGTGACCAAAACTAATGACTTTCTCTGTGCTCAGAAATACCAGTGGCCTAGTGCTGTTTAGAATCCATGGAGAATAAAGCAAATTAATTTTGCTTGAAATTATATATTTCTGACAGTGCACTGTAACTACAGACATACAAAAAAAGAAAAAGCAATGGATATGATTGCAATTTAATTACTTTATAAAAAGGCTTTCTTTCAATGCTCTCTTCATTCATGCCCAATATGTCTTCACATTTTATATTTTGGAGGATTTTTGGTTGATATTTTAGGCTTTGTTGAAATAGTTGGTACTCCTTTTTTGTGTTACTAGGCAGTTTGAAAGAAAATCATTATTTGGGATTTTTTTTTCCTTTTCCCCCCACGACCTTTTCATGACCAACAAAGCAATACTGTAGTTCTGTGAACCCAGGTATTTAAAAAGAGGTCTTTCAGAATGCATTGACTAGGCCTTGTCTGCAAGATCTATTGATTTTTTAAATTTTTTTTCTTCTTCTTCAGGCAGATATGTGTTTTGTTAAAGTATTTACTGATGCTACATTTATTTCTGCAGAGCTGACCTTTACTTGTGGGAGAGGATATAATATGCAGCTTTTATTTGTTGGGAGCACTGAGCTTCCATGGTGATTGGATTTAAATAGTTGCACCACTTCTTCACATTGTAGCAATGAAAGAACAGGCTTTACAGACTTCAAAAGGAACAGATAAGCATTTTTAGCCGTGCCTTCAAAATACATTTCTCTTACTGCTGGTTTGTTTAAGAGTAAGCATTTAGCAAACTGTTAAACAATAGCTTACAAATTGTGCTGATACACACTGTGTGCAAGGATGGTTTCAAAGCTGTGAGTATTGAGGATAGGTAGAGGTTTTTTAAACATTGCTTTTATTTTTAGAACTTCATTTCTTGTTAGGCTTTTCACAAGTATAGGTAGTATGAATAGTCTATTGGCTGTTTCAGAGATTTGATGGTGAAAAATGGGCAATTAAATGGAGAGGATTAGAGAGTGCTGTCTCTGCTTATGGATGCTTTTTAAGATCTCTGAGGGGATGCAAGAAGTCTGGGATAACTGATTCTGTACAATGCTTTACTGGTTTTCTGGCAAATGAAAGAAGCATTATAATTAATTGTCCAATTTACTCCTAGCATTAGCTGAGAAGAGCAGTTAAACATGCACATCCACTGCTGAATCAGGACATTAATGCATACTCTACATAGTTCAGCATATTTGTAATTAATTGTGAAAGAAGCAGTAGTTACATGCAGATTAAATCCATTTCTCTGTGACTTGTGCTCATCGGGGTTATTCTGTTCTGAATTTTGTAACTTGATTATCAGGATGTGGTAATCCTGAGAAATCACAACTTTGCTGTTGTTGAGGGCTTCTGCATTAGAGAAAGGAAGAGTCTGATTTTTTTTTTTTCTATTTTATGAGCTACATGTGCAGTGCACAATATTCTAGCTGTAGAAAGCCATCTTGGAAGATATTTACTGGTCCATCTGCACTTCTAGCAATGTCAGGCTACTTTATTTCTCAGGTTGAAGTGACAAGAGTTAAATGTACTCTAGATTTAACTCTATGTAGTGTACCTCTCCATTGCAGCAAGTGGTTATCATAATGGTGTAGTCAGTCTGTCTTACTGCTAAATGACTTCTCCCCTGATTCTGAAGTTTATGCTGTTGTGTCTAAGTGCCACCTCAACCATTTCTAACTAATATAATGCATTTATCATAAATGTCACCTAAATAATAAAAGAGTTACTGGGCGACTAGGATCCTAATTAATCCCATTAATAACATTTGCTGCAGGGATCAGGCTTTAGGGAAGGAAGAGTCCAGTTTGGCAGAGGGCAAAATGCAAGGGAGAGCAAATGTTTCACTCCTGCTTGAAGAGGTCCAGTGGCTCTGGGTCGTGGAGATAAGGGGAACCCTTTCCCTTATTCCTCACTGTGGAAAGACAGGCTGGACAGGCTGAAGGATCTTTTTTCTTGGAAACAGAGATCATGAGGGTGGGTAGGGGAAAAGAAGTCATCATTTATTTGTGTGGAATTATGCTCTCTGGATCGTCTGAAGGGGGCAAAACTTGAGCAACAATTACTGAGCATATTGAAATAGCTGACCATTGAAGGTGATGGGTGTTTAGCAGAAGAAATAAAAGAAAAGGAAGAAAAGCTGTTGTCTTGCTTCCTTCAGCAGATAAACAGAATAGGTATTGCCTGGAACAGGGCTGACATAGTTTCATTTGGCTGAGGTTTTATCAAGTTTGCAGTTTTTCTGAAAAGCTGCATGATACTGATGTGTCCAACCTGTATATTTTTAATGAGACTTCAGACATGAACCTTAAACTTGCTTGTGGAAATAGTGTTCTGGGACTCTTCACTGAAATTTCTAACAATATGTGGGTTTTCTCCATGCTTCAAACCCAGTCATACTTACATTGAGATAAAAATTGTAATGTGTTTCTGGAGAGGGCACAAGTAAAATATACTGGAAAAGTACATGGGTATTTGTGGAGCTGAAACAGAGACAGCTTTCATTAGATGTGTGCTTTCATGAGCAGTTCCCCAGTTACAGATTCACATGATTTTTTCTTAGCTTTGATAAACAATCAGAAATGGACTAGGGTTATAATTTGGTTGTAATAACTGATAAAGATTGCATGGCTTTCCCTATTCACTATTTTTCACATTTTTGATGGATGTTTTCTTGAATCATGGTATCTGCCCAATTTAAAAGACAAATAAAAGTAAAGCAACATATTAATGCAAGTGCTGTCCAGCCTAAAAATTCCAGTTTCCATTAGAAGGGGATTTAAAAAAAACCCCACATCCATCAATAATGAATACATCAATGCTAAAGCCATTGTAGGGGATTGTGAATTCAGCAGTCTCTGGATTTCTGTAGTACACATCAACTTTGTAAAGGCTTGGTCAGAAAAAATCAAACCATAAGCTAATTTGGTTTGTTACTTGAAATGTTTTCAAGAAAGAAAAGGATCAGCTCTGATTCTAACCCTTTTATTTATGAATAGTCTGGGTGCCTAACCCTTCCTTACCTTTTTTTAGTGTCTCAGTCAAACAGAGCACACATAGAGGAACCATTATTGATTGCTGTTGTTGAGAGTGCTGCCTTACAATGTGACTTAATGAATTCCTGGGCTTTTGGGGTTGCTTTTTCTTTTGTGAGTTGCTTTTCTGGTGTTACCTTTTTTAAATACATAGACCTATAAAGTGCAGAGGGTTTTTAACTTAGAATAGTCTTTTGTGGGTTTTTTTTTTTTTTTTAGTATAGTGGATAATAGATGATCTTACTACATTAAAAACACAGTGGATTATTAACTATTTGGTATTGCTTTACCCATGAGTTTTTCAGCTGCTTTGCAGGTGTTGCATGATTTGATCTGTGGGGATTTTTATCTGCCACAGAGCATATCTCATATCAAACAATAACATAGTAATATCAATCCTTAGAAAGTGAAGATAATACTGCAATACTTTGCCAGAATAATGCATTTGTTCTCTAAATGAGGCTTTACAGTTTGGATTATTGTGCCGTAAAATCACTTATTTTACTAGAAGAATTGAAATGTTATTGTCTTCAGAATAGGATGGCTGCTTATTTACATTTCAGTTAAAAAGTAAACTAGATAAACCTGGTGTATTATCTATTAAATAAATAAATAAATTCAAGGCTTAATTTGAGGATCAGAACCAGAGATGGTAAAGAAGAAATCTCAACATTTTGATGCAGAATAGTTCAGTTGGTACATGTACTAAAACCTGCAAACTGGTGTGGAGCATAACTGCTTGTATTTCTTATCCTCAATAGCCTACTGAATTTATTGGTACAAACTTTTCTTTAAATAGTGTTTGTTGGAAAATTGACATTTACAAGCAGCATTATTTGATAATTGTATTAGATAAAGATATTTACCCTCTGTATGTAAGGAGTAGCCATAAGCATCTGGGGAAACATTTAAAGTAACAGGATTTTTAAAAAAACTAAATACTTGATACACACATGAGTAACTTCTGATTTGTATTTAGCAATAGGTAAGATTTTTGTTTTATTCCATTATTCCCTTTTTGCAAACTTCAAAACTGATGTCTAAAGTAAGCTTTTAACTTTATTGCTGTAACTTAAACTGTAGTCATGACGAATATTTTTGGCAAGCATAGCAGTATATTGTCTTAATATTTTCAATCAATGGCTAGATGAATTATTTGGCTTACAAATCTATCTGTTACTGATTTTAAATCTTTTTAGCAATAGAAAACCCTTCCAATCCTTAGGTGATCTTCATTAATTACACTGTGTCTAAGTTTTCTTTGAATTTTCTAGTGTGAACCTCACTAGTTTCTGCCATGATATAAATCTGAACTTAATTTTTTTCCAGGCGTCTACATGAGGATTATGTTTTTTCTCTCTCAGAATTAAACAGAGACTTTGTTGGTGTCTTTGAAATAACACAGATTATCACACTGGAATTTTTTACAGTTGTTTTCTGCAAATTTGCTCATAGCCTCCCAAAAGTGTGGCCACCAGCCTGATGAAGTATTTAGTAAGAGCCTCCCTAATATTGTGTGTAGGCAGAAGAAAGAAAAAAGATAATATTCTTACACTAAGCTCTTTTGTGGAGCAGAGGATAAGGTCCACTCTGCTTCACTCTCTTGCAGGAGGAGTTTTTTGTTGCCAATTTGGCTGCTTCTCCCATCCCTGCAGTGAGCGTCTCCTTTTGCTGAGTCAGCAGAACAGCCAGGCTCCCAGCTCTTCTGTTCCTAGACAGCATTTCATAGGGGTTTTGGTTCAACTCTACAAACAACATTCTTGCATCTTTTTAACAATGAGAGATGAACCAAAACTGCAACATTACTGCCACATTTCAGCACTTATCTCTGGATATATGTAATAGATACTGAGAGGCTGTCTGTAGGCGCATGCTGACCCTGACCTGCAAATCTGAGGTACAGCAGATCTTGCACATCTCAACTGGGCACCAGGATTTTTAAATCTATCTATTTAATTGGTACTTAGTTTGATTCAACCAACAGTTAGAGGAAAAAGATAATTTCATTTTCCCTGTTAGTCACCATCCTCTTGGTGACATCTTTAAATGGTCTTAACCCCAAGTGGACCCCTGAGACTTCTTAAAATGAAAGTTGTCAGAGTCCAAAGGAAACTTCCTTCTTATTTTGGTTGTGAAATTCATCTGTGTAACTCCAGATGTACTGGAGAAGTGGGAAAACAATGGGGTCTTGGAGGAAGAGCAGATGTAGCAGAGGTTTTGAGCAGTCTGGTCCATTTGCACAGTCCAAGCAGACTGAATTTGCACTTGATGCAAAAAGTATTTTGCTTTCTTTCCACTTAAAGTCAATGAATGAAGGTTTGGAGTTTTTTGGGTTTCTTTATCTTAATGTGTGTTTTTAGTGGGGGATAGCAGCTGGATGAAATTATTGTGCCTTCAAAGTGCTTTGGATCTGCATAAAAGCTGTGTAGAAAAATGACAACTATTTTGTCTTGTTCTTTTTATCTGTTTAAATTCAGCTTCTAGCCTGTAGGAAGTGATGGTACTCCAGATGAGCTCAGTGTGATCATAAAAAAAAAGATGGACCAACCTTCTTTAATTCTAAAAATACATTAATAAGGCTGTTACCTTTTCAGCAGAGATAGAAATGGGCAGACAAAAAAAAACGTTCTTACAAGAGCTCAGCTATTCATGCCTAGGCAAATAATATGCTTTTAAAAAAGACTGAAAAGCAGATAAAAATGAAATCACTTTGTTGTTGTCAGACACAGAAAAGCAGGCTGTGAGCAAAACTGGGAAGTGTTTCCCTTTAGCCTTGATTCTACATGAGGTGTATTCTGGCTTGTATTCCCAAGGTGCAAGAGAAGATGGTTGCATATATCCAAATTCCCTAAAATGTAACAAGTACTTGTTTGTACTGACATACTGATTTTTATTCTTCTTTGAGAGGAAGATCTGGAAGGAATTTCTGGGGGGGAGATAATGGCAGCAGCAGTCAGGATTAGCTCTGTGACCATTCAGCTCTCCATTATCAGTTTTAAGGCATTTTACCCCAGATGCTACAGTATTTTTAGGAGAAGTTTGCTAGAAGTTCAGTTCTGAGAAATTCTGCTGAAGCTCATGGGGCTGTGTGGAGTGTGGAGCAATCTCTAGGGAGCTTTTTGACTTCTTGTGAACATGAAAGCTAATATTTCCCTGACTTCCTACTATAAAATCCTCTAAAAATAGCCATTTAAAAAAAAAAGTTATGTTGCTGATTATAAATATCCATTTCTTGGCCACCTAGAAGCCATCCAGTGGCATCCATCCATCTTGGCCAGCCAGTGTTTGGCATAAAGCACAGCTATGGACAATCCCCACTCTTGCAGGTGTCTGTCTGTCCTCTGTTCAAATAGTGCAGGAATAATACAACTCTTCCATTTCTAACTCTTAGCTGTTGAGGTTAGGTATTATGACTAATAAAACCATGAAAAAAAATGCCATTTTTAAGGTATACTTTGGAGATTTTCAGAAGACATGATATTAAAATTAATTTCTCTGAAGCCTGTTGACTTTTTGTAGTCTCTTGATACTATGGAAACCTGGCTTCTGGAATGGAACGATATGAAAAACAGTTCTTGTGCCTGATATTTTGGGGGAGAAAATACAAATTGTTTTAAGTGTGGTGTGTTGCTACAAACCTGCAAAATTACAGGTGAAGGAAAACAGATGAATTTTTTAAAATAGTAAGGAATTAACTGACAAATTCCTTTTGTTGCATGCTGCAGTTTAACCTAATCCTATACCTTTTCTTCTTTTTTTTTTTTTAATTTTCTCTTTATTCCTTTTTTGTTTTGTTTTGTTTTTTTGTTTTTGGATCTTACAAACAGGAGAAATAATGCAATGTGGAGTTACATGTGTGTGTACATGTTGTTTAAATTTATTTATTGCCAGTTTTCTTTTTCTCATTGTGAGACAGGCAATCAGTTTGCATGATGCTAAAATGCAAAGTTTACATAGTAGTTGTGTTTCATGAATCATAATTTAGAAGGAAGTTGTTTGACATCTGATAATCACATACTTCATAAGCAGTAACCTTACTCTCTCATCCTACCCATTCCTCACCCAAAATTGTGTAGTTTTGTGAAGAAAAGGCTTCATTCATGGCCTCATACTACAGAAATATGTCTTTGCTGTCATCTCCAAATCTGAAAAATCAGATGAAAACCCTAGAACTCAGCTTATGTTTTGTTCATTTAGTAGGCAGATACCAAAGTCCTGATTGAACCACGTTGTGGTTTCTTTTAAAGAAATATAAACTGGAGAATCAAAGAGACTTTTTCTTCTTTTTTATTTATTCTTTTTTTTAAATTCCAAATATAACTCTCTCTAGTGTTTTTATTGTAATTCTTCCTTTTAGAATTATTCTTCTGGCAGGTTCTGAACAAGTGCCAGTGCTTTTAATGGATCTACCTGTGGCTTGGCTTTTCAGCACTTTCATGGATTTGTGTGGGACAGAAGGCATTGCTGAAAGCCAAGTTGTTAACAGTGCATTTGTTTGTTTATTTACACTGAGGATTGTTCTGACTCACTTTAACTGCTGAATTAAAGAGAGAACTGTTTTTAAATGACCAGCTCTTTCTTAAAGTTTCTTGTTAGTTTTTTACACTAAATACACTCTCTTGGCTGTGCCTGATATCGAGCTGGCTTTTACATCTAGGGAATTGGTTTTAAGATGTGTTTTGTTCATGAGTAGATATTTGCTTCCCATCATTCCCTGAGCATTTTTACCTATTTGAGAGACTTTAATTGAAATCAACATTACACCTGACAAATTAGTTTTTCTTCAGAGTTGCAAATGTGATCTGTTCTCCAAGAATCAAAGACTGGGATTATTCATTCCCAGGTCTCATTTTCTGCAACTTTTTTCCTTTTCTCCTCCCTCTCTCATACAAACCATATCAGAAGAGCAGCTTTTTAGTCCTTCTTGCTTCTTATGGTGTGGGCCCAGCTCTGGGTGCTGGAACTTTTCCTCTTGAGTCTCCCACAAGTGCATTGCTGTGCTCTGCTGTGCTTGCATACCATGTTCATTGAGGTAGTTTTCTCTAGGTAAGTCTTGTTCCACCTGTAAAGGTGTGAGAAACTCAGTTTTGAGACAAGATGCCTCTATTTGGCAGCTCTGATAACTTGGGATAGATTTGGGATAACTTGCAGCATTTCAGAGATCTGTGAGGCAGAGCTCCTGCGTTCTCTATTGTTTGTAGCTGCCTGATCCAAGGGTTTGGGTTTCAGCTGCTTTAATGGATGAATTTAAGATGTATTAATGTTAATTAATAGATAGAATGGCTGTTTAGGTAGATTATTTTTTTTCCCACCTGTGAAAGGCTTAGGTAGTTGGTAAGTTCTTGAATTTAGCAGTAGGAAACAGGAAGGGTTGGGACATTGAGAATGTGAGCAGCTACAGTATGTTAGACTGCTGTAAACTCATCAAGAGTACCTTCTGGAAACAGGATTATTGTTGTCTTTCTAACTTTATAAAGGAATTTTTAATAAATTCAATTTCTTCTTCATTTGCATCCTAAACCTTATCTAACTTCTAGATTACTATTTCACCATCCCCTTGCCTCTTTGTTTATTGAAATGTTTGCATATATATAAGTAGTCTTACATACTCTGTTTTGCTGCTTTTATTTTACAAATAAATGTCATTCATCCAATTTAAATGTTAAAATATTTTTTGTAAAGACTGTTTCATAGTGAGGTGTACAAGTTGCTCCTTTTTACTTTCTTTTAGTGAAGATCTTATATGCAGAAGTGATGCTGCTAGGCAATTATCCACCCAGAGAATTTCCAGCAGTTACTCATAATAAACACCAGATCACTGACATGACAACAGTTTTTGCTAGCTGAATGAACCCATTCTAAGGATTGACTTTCAAATTGGGGTGATTGTGCAAATCCACATCTTAGAAAATTCTCTTTATTCACAGGAGAATAGAGAAAACTTGATGAAGGAAGATACTAGAACTCAGAACTCAGGTGAACCCACTTCCAGGGTTACCAATTCTGTGGCTCAGTCAGCAGGACAGAATCAGAGGGCAGTTTTTGCTTGCAATAAAAGGTTATATACTTGGATTTAAACTGCTCTAGAAGCCAGCCTGAGTTTAAAGAGCTGATGTATAAGCAGGTGAAGGAAACTTGTGCTGTCATTCAGCCAGTATTCACATATGGCTCTGCTTTGGAAAATGGTGATTGAAAAGAGAGGTAGTAAAAGTTTATCCTTGGCAGTCACTTCCTAAGTTATATATTCCTAGGAATGGTGTGTAACTGCACTTTAACTGAGGTGGAGGTTGTTTAAGCATCTGCTGATACAAGGTAGGATTGGGGCTTAATTTTAATTTTTTTTCATATTACTACTTTTACACTAAAATGCAGAGCAGATACATCTCAGCTTACTGTTTAGATAAATGTGCAGGGGCAGCTTTGTTTAAAATGTCTGGCCTATAGATCAAGAGAAAAGAATACAGCCAGAATGTTTTTTCCAAAATGATGGATACAGTTGGGATCTTACACACTATTTCTCTATTCTTGAATAGAACTATTTTTAAATCCCCATTTTTTTCTGTTATTATCTCATAATTGTAATACTCATCTTAAAATGATACTTTTAATTTTCATATTTAAATATTACTGTTATAAATCTGTGAAGTAAGAAAAAATATGGACGCTTCTAGTTCTCAATATTGGATTAAAATCTCATGATTGCCATTTTGTTAAATCTTGGGGTTTTGTGGTCTGGCAATAGGGAGCAATATGCATAATACTTAACCTAACACCAAACTGTGCTCAGGTTTTGTGCTGGCACTGAGCAGTGGCTCAGTATTATTCTTGCCTTTTTTCAGACTTGTGGAGTCTGTTAGCATTATTGGCTAATTTCTCATTTTGGCTGGTTTGACAGTTGTCTGGGACTTCTGTCCTCAAAATGTCTCCATGGAAAACTACCAATGGTGTGTTGATTTTGAGTTTTTTGTGGGTTTTTCCTTCTAATATTTAAACATTGCCATTTTTGATAGATTGGGAACAATGTTTTCTTCCCTTCTGATTTTGATTTCCAGTCCATAGGGCTCTGAATAGAGAAACACTGCCTTCAATAATAAACCATGTTTGCACAGCAACTTCTTTTATTGGTCTGCAATATCTTTGGATGCAATGTCTCTTTTGAGTTATTATTTTAATTAATTTTGATTCACTTGGGCTATTGTTCTATGCATACAGAGAACTGTCTCACAACCAAGTTTACTCTGAAGACTGAACTATTACAATTATAAGCATAAAAATCCTGTATGTCAGGTCCTTCTGATGCTGCTCTTTGCAGGGTAAGATGCTTTGAAGCTTTATTTTGTCTCAGACACACAGTGGCAAAGCATCTCAAGAATCTGTTAACAGTAAAATTTGTAACTAAAGCTTGTAACATATTATTTATATGTGGAAAACAGCATAAATCCAGCACTTCCTAATATCTGGGAATTCTGAACAATGCATAAAAGTAGTTACTGTCTAAATTCAATTTTTTTTTAGGTTTTCTTAAAAAGATAAAACTGTTGATTGTTTTTGTAGAACCCATACTCTTATCCTCCCATGTCTTGTCATTTTAATGTTAATGCCAACTGCACCATCTGATTCTTCTATCAGTTCCTATAGGTAACCCTGTGGTTCCAGCAGAGATACCCAAACGGGTGCACTTCTGACCACTGTCAGAATCAGACTTCAGAACCAGACTGTATTCAGGGGGCTGGTTTTGGAAAATGAGAGGAGAAATGCCTGTGAGAAAATATTTCTTAGGTGTTTGGGCTTCTCAGAGATGCCTTTTCTCTCAGTATTACTAATACCAGTGGTAGCATGAGCTTGCATGTAGCTGCTTCAGCTGCCATATGTGGCCATCTCTTCAGCCTGTTCATGTTATATGGCAGCCTGCCAGGATTTTCCTGAGTAATGCAAGTAGTGGGGAATAATAATATTAACCCTTTTGTATTTTAGCCAAGCATGAGTAAGATTTTGTGGAGCAGAGAGCACTTAGTAACCTCCCCTGCTCAGTAGAGTCATAGAATATCTCAAATTGGAAGGGACCCATAGGGACCACTGAGTCCAACTGCCTGCTCCTTGCAGGACTGCCTAAAACTGAACCATGAATGGCAGCCCCAGTGGTTGATGCTGAAAACTTTTCTCCATCCTTGCCTCTCTTTTAGAAGTGAAAGATTGGAAGTAGCAATGTAATACAGCACTGCAGGCTTTGTCTTGGGTGAACCAAAAGTTAATGCCTTCCAATTTCTCCATGGAGTGATTTCCAGATTATCAGAGCACAACAATCCTATCCTGGGGATGGTTGAGTTGTGGTGACATTATTAAAATATTGACAGCACATCATTGCTTTAGGGATAAAACAACTGTATTTTGATAAAGGAGGACAGAGAAAGCATAAATAAATGTGTTTTCTAATACAGGGAAATGAACACAGAAAAAAGTGCTTATGGGCTTGAATTTCCAGGAAAAAAAAAAACCAAAAAAACCCCAGGAGGCTGCAGACATATTCAGTTTACTAACGCTGCTGTTATGCTGATCAGCTCTGCCACGTTAGGAAAGCCTTCCTCACAGTTTATTTGAGATCTCTACATAGGCCCAGATAGTTTTGCCAGATATAATTTGTTGCTTTTCTTTGTGGCTTAGTGCCACTTTCTTACCTCCAACATCCTTCCTCCTCTTCTGCCTTCCTTTCTCAACCGTTAACTGAAAGATGTAAATTTTATGTTTAACTGCTGCTATCTGTATTCCATGTGGGAAAGGGAAGGTCCACATTGCTGATGTGTTGCAACCTCACATGGGATGTTGTGTATCAGCCCAGTACATCCTCATGTCCTCTGGCTTGTTTGTGGGCACCCTGGGCTCCCTGCCATGGACAGACAATGCCACTTTATCTCTTGGGTCATCACTAAATGAAGCAGCATAATTATCAGATCCTTGGACTCATTCCACATCTGAAACCAGCTGTGTTGTAATGTTATGATCAGATTCTTTCTCTGTTATATGACCTAATAAATTAGTGGTTGGATCCATGCATTTGTGACTCACAGTCTGTCACTAAAATATTCTAATTCCATCAACAGTCTTTTAGAGAAATTTCTCTGAATGGCTACTGGCTTACTTAGTCTGAAAAGAAGTGTGGCTGTTCCATGGCATCAGTTCTAAGAGGACTGAATTGGTGGTCTCCAGGCTATGGAACAGTAACAAAGAAACTAGAAAATAATGAAATATTTCTGTAAAAAAATGGCTTCACAAGGGACCAAGTGCCTCATCTAATCAGTGATAGATGTAGATCAGCTTCTGAGAGCTCTTAAAATTGTGTGACAACTTCCCCCTTTTTCTGTATAACCACCTGAAAAATCCTTTGGACAAAGTTCAGCAAGAGTGAGGCAAGAAAGCCCTAAACAGACAGTAAGTCCAAGCTCCTATCTTGACAGAGTATAACAGATCTGTGCCTGTAGTTCTATTTTACAACATGAGTTGACTTGTAACACAGCAACTGTCTCCAAGCAACTGTGCAGCCGAGCGGGAGGCACAGGCGAGGTGTGCACAGAGCAGGGGGAAAGGGAGGCAGCTCTGATGCTGTGCACCCCGTGCCATGCACACCCTGAGCCTTCAGGTCAGGCCTTGCACTGGGAAAAGACAAACTCTGACTGTGTTTGAGATGGCCCTTTTCAGCAAGATGCAGCTATTCCTGCAGGTGGAAAATTGGATTGGGTCATCAGTTGCCCACGTCAGTCTTATTGCTGAAATAACTCCTAACATATTAATCAGTTCAGTGCTCTCGTGTGTTCCAGCAGGTCTTGTCAAAAGGTTATTTTTGCAGCTAACTGTATCTAAACAGGCTCTCAAATCCAAAACAATGCCTTTGCAGGCCCAGCTCACATTAGCTCTTCACGTAGATTTAATTGAACTACAGCTTAATATCTATTGTTGAAAGAAAATCTATATATTTAAGATAATTTCTCCCTGGCTGCTTTATCTAAATGCAAAACGAGCCATAGGAGTGTAAAACTTCTTTCAAAAGGTATTAATGAACAGTTGTTGTTCTTGTCCTTCTGATGAAGCTTATTATTTTACTGTTTATTTTATTATGTTTTATTTAGGACCCACTCCAACTGGTGTATAAACTGCAGGAATGCAGCAGCCATATTTCAAATCCCTTGTGGAAGGGAATTGTAATCTATGAAATAATTTGCTACAAAAGCCAGTAACTAAAGATTTTTTTTTTCCCTTTTTCTGGTATAATTTGTATGGTCTTCCATGTGAGCATTGATTTGGGGGTTTATAATTCTGCAAAACTATTTCAAGACAACACACTGGTGGCAGTTCAGAAGATGAAAAGCTTTATCCTTTACTTAGGGGAATGAAGAGATGGAAATAGGGAAAAGGAAATGAAAAGAACTGTTCCCAGAATAGGAGCAGACACAAGGTTGTTCCATCAGCACAGTTTTGTTATTAGCATTGATGCTGTGTTTTGCCAAAACTGTTCCGGCAGCAACCTGTTCCTGCTTGTGTGGGCTAGTCCTGAACCATAAAATGGGATCAGAAACCTGCTTTATTTTCTGCTCCCTACCCTATATGCCTAGAGGAAGCAACACTACAGTTTTTAATTGCTTCTCTTGTGCAATAGGTTAACAAAATGTCAGGCAAGATCAGCTTTTTGTTTGCTAGTTTGGTGGCTCTTTCCTTTCCTTTGATCGTCTTGTGGGTGATGATGGAAAATACCCTGTAAGGTTTGCCTCACCTTTCCCTCTTATTCTCTCTAAAAAGTCCACAGTGAATGAGTTCTGTTAATGACCATACATCAAGAGCAGGTAACTAGGCACTCATTTTACAGACACTTTCTGTATTGTTTTGACATTGATTAATGCTGTTCAATCCAGAGATACTATTTTACTGATCTTAATAGCTGAATCCAGAAAACCCTCTGAAACGTTTTTGTGTGACAAATTGAATGCCTTCTCCAGCTGTAATTATTTAAAAGAAAGTAAAAGCTTCTAGTAGGAGAATGTGGCATATTAGGCTGCAGAAACACATCAATGTACTGACTGTCCTTTGTGAGTACTGCCTTCTGTGATTAGTGTCTTTCAGACCATAATAATTATAATTACTCAGTAAAAAATTAAGTGGTATCTGAATTTGAAGTTTAGACAATGGATTTGCACTCCTTCAACAGGAATGGATTGAAGGGTAGTGGCCTGGTCCTGTGGTCCTCAGCAGTGGAAGGAGTTGGGATTAGGTGTGGGAGCTATAGGATGGACTGGCCTGGAGGTAAATGAGCTGGGAAGGTGCACGTTGTGTTCATGATTTTCTGCTTCAGCTGGAGCAGGAACTTTGATCAGGGATAGCAAATGACTGCATGCAGGATGGGATCATGCTGTGGGATCATCTGAACCTGCTAGGACTAGGCTTTCTCCCAATCAATTTCTGGTTTGCAACATCTATAGGCTTCATTGCTAAACAATGTTGACTTTTAAAACTCATTATTTGTATATTGTCCATTTTTATTGCTGAAAGAAATCAGGGATGGAAAAAAGATGATGCAATTCACTGCATAGTTAGTGTGGTAAAGTCACCAGTAGTACTGTGACAGAGCTCTGAGGTTGGTTTGGTTTCTGGTTTTAACCTGTTACAATAATAGGATTTGGCATAAATGCTACATCTCTTACTGTACATGTGGTAGTTGAGTAACCATTTTTTAGATGAACCTTACAGACAGTGCTAATGACATGCATTGTAGTAATGACTTTCTGTGTTTAGCCTCTATTTTGCCTTGTGTACAACTTCTTGCTTGATAAAAAGTTACATCATAAAAGCTACATTTTTTTTTTTAATATGCATGTCTGAGAAAGTGAAGCTCACTGAAGTTTAAGGTTGTTTATATATTTTGAAAGTTTTCGTTTTATCACAGTACATCGAGGTGTTTTTATTCTCTCAGTGAGCAGCAATTGAAGTAGAAACTGCTAAAAATAAGGCCACAGGAGGCCTGTAGCCATCAGAGAATCTTGAAAATTACAGTGTACTGAGTGTGGTAACTTTGACCAAAATGTAGTTGTAACCAGAAGTGGAAGACAAACTACTCCAAGGCATATGAACAGGGGTGATGACCAAACACAGCTAAAGAAATCAGTCTCAAGTCCTTCATAAAATCTTGTGTATATATGAATTACACACATAAGCCCCTTAAAAATTCTAAAATAAGTTTGTACTTAGGGAATAACTTGGAATTATTCATAGTTTTATATGTGCAGTTTGTTACTTAGTATCTAGTATCTTAGTTTGAAGAAAATTTACCTCCCACTCTTGAAACATCTCTGTGAGTGTTGCACCTTTTGCTTTGTGTTTCACCTTGGCATTATAGAAATATGACAGCAACAACATCCCTTCTACCTCCCCACCATCACTCCCCCAAAATACTCTCAACTGAATTGATGAGGGAGCCCAATACCTTGCTCTAGGTTTTCTCTAGAAGTCCCTCAGGAGCACTGTTTGGTCATGTTGCCTGTTAAAAGCATATCTTATAAGACACTTATTCTATAATATAAATTTCTCATAGTGCAAAGTATTTGTTGTCAAATGCTGTGTAAAAATTGTGTTTCTATTAGCTCTGCCTGAGATACAAGATTTGTTTTTCTGTACTGATAGGCATTTTTATTTTCTTTGCTCAAACTGATGGCAGTCCAGGAGCTGATTGATCCAAGCTTTATCCCTTAGCATTGCCCTTTGCTTCCTCTTCCTTATTCAGTCAGCATCCATCATAGTAGGCTGAAGTAAACTCAAATATTATTTAGGTGAGCTTTGACTTTCTTTTGTTTCTGCTAATCAGATCAAATGACTGTGTTTTTAAATATACAGAAGTTTAATTTCATTCTTCTGATTGGTATTGCTAATAATCATTCTAGTTCTATCATATTACTGGCTATTTTAGTCAAAAAGACTCCATGTGGTTATCACATTATGTATAGTTATTAGTGAGATGAAGAAAAACAGCTGCATTACAGGGAGGTTTGGCTCAACTGAATTTTTTCCTCTTGGGTAACAAGTAATTTTTGTAAGGTTTGAACATCCATGAGAAAAAAAACACGTTAAATAGATTTTGGGAAGATGAGGTGATAATGTTCAGACAATGAACTTCTGCCTCTGAAATAAAATGTCACTCTTTGGAGTAGTTTAAGATACTATTTTTAATCTGTGATCAATACTTACCTGCTATGGACTGCAATTATTTCAAATTCTATGCAACTTAAATTTTTTCCCAAATAAATATCATTGTGTTGGGCACACACTGCTCTTGATCCTTTCCTGATAGCCAGGGTGTCCCATTCATTGTGCTGGAGCACCGATGTCATTTGGAGCTGTCAAATTTTTCCTGGCTGTGTATGCTTAAAATACATATGTGGTGGGGTTTTTTTCTGAGAAAGCTAAGGTGAAAAAAAAAACTAAAAATGTTTAGTGAGGCTCAGGCCATTGGTTTTTGTTCATACAGAGCTGCTACTCTGCTTTGTTAAAGCCATGGGGGAAAGAAGGGGAAAGAGGGATGTGTCTGTCAGGTTCTTCTCACACAAGAGGTTTTCAGGAGAGATCTGGGGTCCCTCTTCTTGCCCTTGGAGGTGTCCAGGGGGGCTGGAGCATTTCCCCTGTGGTTGTTCCCAGCCCCCAAGCCTGAGTTCTTTTTGCTTTGTTCAGTGATGTTGCCAGTAGGTTGTCCCATGTTTGCTGTCCTTCACAGATGCAATTAGGTTTTGGTGATTCTTGTGCATGTTTTTCTGTAATTTTTGGCTAACTGTAGTGACAACCCAGATGCTCTGGCTGTTTTCCAGATGAGCTTACTGATAACACTTGAAATGCAATAATGCAAAAATTCTCTCTTAGTACTCTCTGTCATCATTCAACAAGACAGTCCTTTTTAGTTTAGTCACTTAAGCTACTGAATTGATGGCTATTTATTTAAATCTGTTGCCGGAATAGTTAACCCTAGAATGTAATTTCCTCACCAAATCAAGTCAGTTTTTTTTTCCCTGGAATTATTGGTGAAATACAGTAATTCTTTACAGTACAAAGGTCTTTAAGAGACACCAAAAGAAAATTTAAGGGTATGTCAATTTTTTCTTTCAGGCTCAGTGGAATAAGCAATTCAGTCTCTTGACTCAGTAAAGATGTCTCCAGGCAATGGTAGTAAGAGACTGTTTAACTACAAAGGTGTATTGAGGGAACACAGTGGTTGTTTGACATAAATTTGAGATGGTCTCATCCCACAGCTCAGAGGGGCACTAGACCCCCTGTTTCTTAGAAGTAAAAATAAATATGGAGTAATAAAACCAGATGAGTCTTGGTTTTTTACCTCCAGAAGGCTCAGAGCTCATCTCTGAAGTCAAAACCATAGCAGGGAAGGGGCTGAGACAGAGAGGCAGCAGGTCAGTGAGGACAGAATATCTTGAGGCAGCTCTTGTTGGGTCCTGTGGAGGTTTTTCTCTGGTTATGTAGATGAAAATATCATTTTGCAGAATTGTGGCACAGTCAGGGAGTTCTGAGTAAGGAAGCTACCTGCTGTTTGTTTCCACTGTGTTCCCAGGAAATAAAGCTTAACTCATTAGTTTTGTAAATAAGCAAGATCATAGCAAATAATTATTCCAAATAGCAGAGCTGACAAATCACTGATATCTTAACATAAATGTCTTTCAAAGGCCCTAAATACTGGCTGACTACTTCAGCTGAAGGACAGTGCTTAAGCAGTGTGTGGCATTAGTGGAAAAATAGCATCAGAATTTAAGACAGTGTGGATGACCTTGTCAGGCAGAAGTTTGTCTGTAGTCCTGAAGTGCAGGTACTTCACACCTGGACCAGGAATATTATACACATTTTAAAACTAGGCTTTGTTTTTCTGTACTGAAACCCCAAACCCTTCTGTTTCCCTAAAACACAAACCTTAAGTGCTGCTAACTTATGGGGGAAGGATTCTCTCTAAACTCATTATTTTTATTTATTTTTTTTAATTTGTATTTTTTTAAATCATAGCAGTTAAATAATCTGATGCAATCTACAATAGTTCTCAGACCTTTCTATTTTTGTGGAAGTTGGGAATAAAATCTTGGTCTTCTCTGGTTTTTTTCTTTCCTCAGGAGATAATACTTCTCCACAGGAACGAGGTGGCATTCCAAAGTGCTTATGTTGCAACATGAAACAAAACTGCTAGAGGTTTAATATTTTTAATGATGTGTGACCTCTGAAGGACACCAATGCTGTATCAGTGTCCTCCAAAAGAGAAAAAAAGGGAGAAATAGCCTGCAATTGCTCAGTTACCTTTTTTGTTGCTCCTTTTGCTCTTGCTTGGTGAAGGAATTTTCAGTCTTTCTAGCTGTACGTGTCTTGAGACCACCTAAAGAATAAGCTGAAATGTCAGCTCATCTTGACATTTGCTCTTAGGAGAGGTCTTATGTATCCATCCAATGCTGACCTTACTCGTAGCAACTAAGGAAAGCAAAATCTCCAGGTTCAGTTGAGGTTCTAAAACTAGCCCTGAATTTTGTCTCTGATTTTAACGTTGCAAAGGATTTGATCCTTGTTGGACCCTAATCATGTAATCATGTTCTTAAATGACTTAAGTAAAAAAAAAATGGAATCAAAAGACTTTGCTTCTTTTTTCTGGACATTCTTTGTCCAAGGATGCAGAAACTAAAGTCACTGTGGGTCATGATTGTACAGGTAGCACAGGTTTAAGTGAACAGGTGGCAGAACAGCCCTGAGAAGATGTACTGACTCTGGAAAGGATGTGCTTGTCAGGGTTGGTACTCCTAAGGTTACAAGTAAATGAATAAAAGAATTCTTGTTATGTCTGGACAGTTTTCATGGACTTCTTTAAATAAGGAAGTGGCTGATACCTGAATTACTGGTCTCTAAGAATATGTAAAGTTCTCTGGTGATTTATTGTTCATCTGGTACTGCTTGGTATGTTTTCAGAAGGCTGAGTAGCAGTAGAGATTGCTTCAAGATTTAAGATGAAAGGAAAGTAGGGTTTTGACTATAAGAGCTAAATTACCAGTCCCAGTGGAGGGCAAACCCCATGATTTATACTGAATTGAACTCAGCATGTCTGCAGTTTCTTTTCCACTTATGTGACATAATCAAGGTTATTTTGAATACCCTTCAGATGTGATCTGACTTACTGGAACACGTTTCAGATCATGCTTCTTTTTACAAAGCATAGTTGCTTAGTATGAACTTCGGCAGTATTAACATCTTCCATTTTAGCTAGCAGTCAGCTTGCTGATCTAGATGTTTTAATGAATGAATCATAACCTTTGTATAATAGCACCAAAATTATAATTGTAATTTTATTATATCTACTGATGTATTTTTAGTAAAAAAACTCATGAGTTTAGGGCGGGTAGAAGGTGTTTCCACATTTCTGTACAAAACAGCATAAAAAATAATCTAAACTCCTAGTAAGTGTTGTTAAAAACTTGCTATAGTGTCAAACACAATTTTGTGTAATTTGAAGATCAGCTATATTGATTTTTATATTACCTTTACATCAGAGCTTTTACAGCTCTCCCTTTGGTTACCAATTTTAGGTATTCAATTTAGTTTCATATAATAGACAATTTGTAAAAGAGTGGAATTCAGTGTAGACCAGATGGATTGTACCCTACTACTGCATTTTCTTCATATATATTTAATGTTCTATTTATCATTTGAGCTTGGGATGGATTTATAAGTTGCTGATTGGTGAATTTTAAAATACTGTGGATGTCCATCCTAGGCTGAGTGGCTTTTTATTCAGAGAACACTTCTCCTCCTATCACACCCAGGGGTCAAGGAAGATATTTTGTTATTTCCAGAGCCTTAACAATCACCCTTTTCAGTCTTCTGAGCCGTAAAGGTACGACCAGAAAAATTGCTGTGCTTGTAAATAGATGCAGCAAAGCCTTCACTGTGACAAACTTCTATTCAAGTGAAAGGTTGTTTCACAATTCTCTTGTATTTAGGACTAATGGTGTAGGAAAAAATATTTATCACAGTCATTATCTTACACCTGAACACCAGCAAAACAAAGAAGTAACACCTAGAGATTAGCAAGTATTTTAGAAAGTGACTTCTTTTGAATCAGATTTTGCTAGGTTGAGTTGCATTGTATGCCATGCATGGCATCTCAAATATTTTTGCCAAGAATTTTTGGTCTAATTTGTGTTTTACAAATATGGAAAAATCTTGATTATGTGGAAACTTCAGGGTGTTTTCTCTGAAGGATGCTTGCTGCTTAATTTGTTTTCCTGTATTCTGATGTGTAATTATTCCCTTATACCCCAGTAGGTTTTGAAGTTTCACTTACTTTAATTGTGAAGTACCACAGGCACTGTATAAAAAAATAAATATCCAAAGGCAATCTATAAATACGTCTCTACCCTTAGATGTCTGCACACGATCTAGGTGTCTTGGAAGTCTTAGTGAAGGAATTGTTGGAAATCCTGGTCTCAGCTAAAGTCTGTTTTATTATATGGTTGATGTGAATCAAATCCATGTTATTGCAACAAAACCCTATGCAATATTGAGAAATGTAACTACAAATCTTTTTCTACCTTTTTTTTTAAAGGGCAGGCAAGTATAGCAATCACTTCATTTAGAGCAGTAAGTATGACAATTCCTCCTTTGGAAACACAGGGCTAGTAGGGACTTTGGACTTCAAGAAAAATGTGGATCATGTTAGGAAAGCCCAGAGGAGGCCAAGAACAAAATTCACCTTATGTTATTTATTTTAAAGGGGAAGTTAGGGGCTGCTGATGGCATTATCTAGAATTTCTCCTAATCAAAGCCACATGCCACTGACTACAAGCCTGAAACACCTATGTTTCCAGTCAGACTAGGGCAGGCAGTCTTTGAGGGACTGACTTCTTAGAGCATGGCTTGAGAAATATTTTTTTTTATTTACATTTCAACCCTCAGACCAGTCTGTTGTAACACAAAAGCTTTTTTCAGTGCACTTGTATCTGTTGAGAAAGGCAAATACCAGAGTGACGACTATTTGAAAAGTTTTCAAGTTTTTTATTTTACAAAGAAAATTACTTGCTGAGTGAAAGATGCTTAAGGTATTGGAACATTCTTCTAGCATAAATTGTAGAATCTTCCTTACTAGGGATTGGTGAGATGAACCTCTTCCATACATGATTTAGGTAGAATTGATCCTATTGCAACAGGAGGCAGATAGCAAGATCTCTATAGGTTTCTTCCAGGCATTTTTCTGCTTCTCTGTCTAAAAGTCTCTGCAACTCAGCACATCGTATTTCTAGAAATTAATTTTGCATTTTGTTTTTACCATGTGGTAGCAAGCTTGGTAATTAAAGAGCATGTGTGTTCTGGAAGGCAAGTTTAATTAGTTCCTGGAATTATATCTCCTTGGTAGCTATTTTCTTTATTTCTGATGCTAGGTAAAGAAAGAGACTGTACTTGCTGCCCACCAAAGAATAGCAGGAATCCATAGGGTATTGCTTCAGCAGCCTGATATGTAAATTGAAGCAGGAAAAGACAAGAGTTTTATTAGGAAGTGCCTTTTCTATAAGGGAATTTGCTCAGACTGCTGACATCTGCTAGAGAGAAAAAGTGAAGGGTGGTTCTCTCTGTCTGCCTTCACAGGAGAGGTGCTCCAGCAAGTTAATGTAACTATATGTAGTATCTGACCAGAGACTTCACAGAATTTCCTTCTGTGCGGGTCTGAATATTGTACATCTCATTTTAAAGGTGATTTTTCTATCTATATTTACATCCATTCATCAGTACGAGATACGAGGTAAGAATTTCAGTGAACAGAAACAGTGGTTATCAGACATGTGTGAGATGAGATGCCCATGAGAGTTGGGCATTTCTTGTCCTTGTACAAATGCACAATTTTGCAACCAAGAAATTACTGTCCATTGAATTTTTGCTTCATGTACTTACATGAATCAAATCAAAGGATGAGAAAGAAGGGACTAAAACTTTAAACTACATCCTGCTTGCTTGGAGATGGAGTTAGAATGAGAGGGAGGAAGAGGGGGGAAGTAAACCCTTAACTTCATATTTTAAGTTATGTCTTCTTGCCACTCCTACATGGGTTTCTATGGAAACAGAAGCAGAAACTGGGCCATCAGCAGCCAAGAATCCATTTACACTTTAAATTAACTTCTTGAGCAGCCATGCAGTTTTCTTGTCCAAATTAAACCATGATGGAGTAACACATACTGAGTAAATTGGGGGCAAGATGAAAACACCAAATATTATATATCCTTCCATAAATACAGCCCCCAAAACCCCACCTTTTTTCTGAAAGATGTTAAATGACAGGATTCTGTTTTAAAAAGGTGCTTACTTATGATTCTGCAGATACACATTGAAAATATATTAAGTGATGCTGTTATATTCTTCAGGTAATGATGTTATCCATTTTAATTAGGAATTTAGCAAACTCGCAGGCAGTTTAGCTGGTTTTGTGCTTTGGATGCAGAAAATACTTTCCTTCCTTTCCTTACTGCTCATCTCCTAATAAATTTAATGGTGAAATTCACATGCAGTAACACAGCTTGTCGATGTTGTAAACACTACTGACATTTATTTGTCTCATTAGAGGATAACTTTGCTTATGTCTTATGATAAAATATTGTCAGATACTTGCCACTATTAGAAACTTTAGTAAAGTTATGTAGCACTTCCTGAAACTTTATTTTTTTATTTATGTTTTCTGTTTTAGTTGCTTGTGGGGTTTTTTGTTGATTTCTTCTTTTAATTATTATAGTCAGTTTTGATTATAAAAATGAAAGCGTTCTTATGCTTTTGAGTAAGACATGGAGAACTGCCAAAGATTATGATGCTAGGATAAGAAACTGACCTGGAGTAAAGATACAAGGCTTCAGAGTCTGAAATGCCAACTAAGAGAAATGCAGGAGAAGTATTTAGTTTGTATTTGGGGACAAGGACAGGTGCTGGGCCAAGCAAGAGCTGGAGTCCCAGCATGACTGTTCCACCATCCCTGTGGGAAGCTGTCTGCACAGAGGCTCTGAAGGGAGACCAGTGCCATGGGTTACCTCACTGTTATGGCAAAATGCCAGAATTATTTCCTCTTTGTGAACCTCATTTTCATTCATAATGAGACTTTTTTTTTTTTTCCAAGCAGTTGATGGCTTTGGGTGTTGCTGACACCAGCTGAATATGCCAGTCACAAAGGTAGCAAGTGCTGGCAAGGCAGAGCAACTGTTTTGACAGAGGCAGGAGATGTGCAAAGAAAAAGTGTTCCTCCATTTTCTCCTTCCTCCTGGTCAGGCATAAACCCTTGTGTGAAGTCCATATGGCACAGAGAAATTCCTCTGTATAGGAATTAAAGTAGCTGCAGATGCTTGGTAATGGTACACTGAGTATTTTTTCCCAAGAGATTATGCTAGTTGGCAGCAATTGTTTCTTAGTGTCATCTCGTGGGGTGTTACATGAGTAAAGCGTCACAGACTACTACTAATTATTAAATTTAGGGTCTGGTCCCTGCAACTAATTAGGAAACAGAGATGATTGATGGAATAGAATCAAAAAAGCTAAGCAGCAAGTAATAGTAAGTAGGATAGCAGGGGAGTTTATATGAAATTCGTACAGGAACTGGTGTGGCTTGGGTTTTGTTACCCATTTCCTTTAGAAGGAAAATGTGAAAAGTAATGCAAAGTTTGGCACAAGGAAGTGCCAAAATATGCAAGCAACAGAGGCACTCACTGCAAGCTGTGGAGCATTTGTCATTCTTGAGTCATTTCCAGTGCAAGTTATTTACATGTGGCATGGCAAATGATGCAGCTGTTGGATCCAGGGATCAGAAATGGAACTGAATATAAGAGTTGTATTGGTTTTGTGTGGCAGGAAGATGGGGTGGTGGGCTCTGTGAGAAGAGATCAGGACTGCCCCCATGTCAGAGCCAGTTCTTGTCAGCTCCAAAATGGACCCACTGCTGACCAAAGCTGAGCCTGTCAGCAACATTGCCAGCACCTCTGTCAGGAGGGTGAAAAATACTGCACAGCAGTGGTGAGAGTGAGGAGTGAGAAAAAATGTGAGAGAAACAATGCTGCAGACACCCAGTCAGAGGAGAAGCAGCAGGAGAAGGAGGTGGATCAGGCACCACAGCAGGGATTTCCCTGCAGCCTGTGGAGAAGAGCATGGAGAAACAGGTTGTCCCTCTGCAGCCCATGAAGGACCACAAAAGAGCAAATATCTCCACTGCAGCCCATGGAGGACCCTACACTGGAGCAGGCAGATACTCTCTGAAGAAAGCTGCCACTCATGGAGACCTCACACTGGAGCAGACTCCTGTCAGGAGCTCCTGTGGAGAGGAGGTCATGCAGGAGCAGTTTTTCTGACAGCATCTGCAGGCTGTGGAGGACCCAGTCTGGAGCAGTTTTTCCTGAAGGACCATAGGCCATGGAAAGAACCCACACTGGAGCAATTTGCAGAATCACAGTATCCTCAGAGCTGGAAGGGACCTCTAGAGATGATCTAGTCCAACCCCTTTGCTAAAGCAAGTTTGCCTAGAGCACATTACACAGGATTTTATCCAGATGAAGTTTAGAGAAGGTGACCACAAACTCTCTGGGCACCCTGCTCTTGAAGGGCTGTAACCAGAGGGAAGGTTCTAGGCTGGAGCAGGGTAAAAAATGTGAGGAGAAAGGAGCAGCAAAGGTGAACTGTTATGAAATTACCTCCTCTTGACCCACAAGCTTTTCTGTCTTATTTTCTCCACCTGTTCTTCATGACCAAATAAAGTAAGGCAGGGAAGTAGAGCTGTGGGATAGTTCTGCCATTACAGAAAATGAGAGTGAAAAGCCAGATGTACCTGCTGTGGGGAAGGCAAGACAGGCCAATCCACAGAGATCAGAAAAAAAAATCATAAAATGCGTCCAGTATCAGAGTCAAAATAAATTAGAAATATTTTAAGAGATGAAATGTGAGAATGACTTTAAAGACTGTTACAGCCATCTGCAACACACCACCTATAGGAGGTCTTTGTCAGTAGGGGCTCATGGCAAGAGTTGATAGATCTGTTAGGAGAAAATCTGGAATGCTGACAGCAAAAGAAAGCAATATTAACTTGTATTTTAGAAATAGAGAAGGGGCAATTTGTTGTTATTAGTGCTGGAACAAACAGTACAGACAGATTCTTGCTGAAACAGGCATACCAGGGTGTGAAAAATGTTCTGAAGTCATTGTAGCATAGGTGAACTCCAGTGGGATTCCTCTAGAGAAAGATTTGAGAATCGTGAAATGTTTTTGAAAATAATCTTAAGGGAATTATATTACCTGGAGAGACTTGGGATGTTTGATTTTCTTGAGATATGGGTGGCAACTTTTATTTTTGGGGGGAGACTGAACACCACCTAGGTACCTGCAGGACTATTAGACATCAAAAATAAACATGCAAAGCACAGCTAAAATATGAGCAAAGGAGGCTGTAAGAAGCTTACAAGTATACAGAAACACTGAAAACTGGTGCATAAAATGCAGCAAAACAAGACTTTTGTGAGTGCCATGAAAAGGTTACAGCAGTAAATATCAATTTGGTAGACAGCTAATACATTGAGGTAGAGGAAAATGCAGTGCACTTATACATTCTGTATTCTAGTGGAGGAACTGGGACACCAAACTGAGCGTTGTAGAAATAAAGCTGAATGGTGCCTATGGGCAGGAAAGCAGTGGGTTGACCTTGGCTGGCTCCTGGGTGCCCACCCAGCTATTCTAACACTCTTCCTCAACAGGACAAGAGGGATAAGATGGAAATGTTTGTGGGTAAAACTGAAAGACAGGCAGATCACTTACCAGCTATCATCACAGGCAAAACAGACTCATCTTGAGGAAAGCAAAATTAATTCATTGCTCATTAAAACATATTCGGATGGTAAGAAACAGGAAAAAGTTAAAACACTTTCCACCCAGTTGTTTTGTTTTGTTTTCCAAAAGGCTCAACTTCATTCTTGCATTTCATACTCCTCTAAGCTTCTCCCCTTCCCAAAGGCCACAGGGGAGTTGGGAATGTGGGGCAGTCCATGAGAGAGCATCTCTGCCTCTCCTTCCTCCTCATCTCTACTCCAGTGTGGGTCCTCCCTGAGCTGTAGTTCCTTCAGGATCAGCCCGCTCCAGGATGGGCTGTCCATGGGCTGCAGTTCCTTGAGGCAATATCCAACTGGTGTGGAAATCTGCTCCAGCATGATCCTTTCCACAAGTCTCTGCTCTGCCTGGAGCACCTCCCCACCTCCTCCATATCTCACCTTGCTGTTTGCAGGGATTTCTCTCATGTTTTTTTTTTCCTCACTCCTCATATGCCTGGACAGCATTTTTCTGCTTTCTCTAATACCTTTTCACAGAAGCACCACCAGCTTCAGAGATGGGACTTAGCTGGGTCCTGTGGTAGGGCCATTTGGGAACCGGCCGGAACTGGCTAGAACCGGCTGGAACCGGCTCTGTCGGTTCTTCAGCCTCCTCACAGAGACCCCGCGGCAGCCCCCCGGGCCAGGGACAGCAGCATAAGTGGAGAATCAAGAACTGAAAGGTAGAATTTCTTTAAAAAAGAGGGAAATAAACCCTGGGTGGGACTGCAGTTTAAATTACCCAGAATTTTCTGGAAAAAAAACCAACAAAAAAATCCCAAACCAGTTGAAGCTGGTTTCACAAAGAGTGAAACAACTGAAGTAAAGAACTGCGGATGTGACTGCTGCTGACATCTGCGTATGTCAAAGTACATACAGATGTCAAATAGGTGTGCATTTCTGTAGGATTAGAAAGGAAATAAAAATCCATGGAAAGTGAGGAGACTTCTAAATCCCAAATCTTGGACTTTCTGTGCTGAGGGAAGGGCTGGTGTGGAGTCAAGCAGTTCTGAATTGGAGCGAGCTCATAAGCTGTGCAGTTTACCTCAGATTGCAAAGCAGATACAACCAGGTTTGGGTTTTTTTTTTTTTTTTAAAAAAAAGCCCAAACAATTCTGATATGATTAAACACTGGGATTTTTTAGAGAGACAAGTTTTGAAGAATTAAGAAAATTAAACAGTACAGTTAAGTGGTTAAAACTGTGTCAAAATCTTGAAGGAAAGACTGCAGCTTAACTTCCATGGATAAGCTCTTTAAGGAGCATACAAGAGGAAGGAGAGAATCTACAAAGATTTGAAAGGGGATTAAAAAGTAAGGAAAAACAAAAAGAATACAAACCAGCCAGAAACCACTATGATTTGCATTTTTTAAGGCATATTTAAACAAATAGCAAAAAAAAAACAACCCCCGTCGTTCATTCTTTTAATACTTGGGCCATATATAGCATGTTCACACCTTTCTCAGTGTGTGGTATTGCCTCTTTAGGTCTGGAAACAAAAGAGTGGATCAGCTTTCAGTAAGGTTCATGTTGTGCACATGGGTGACTACCTACCTACTGAAAATGAGCCTGACAAGCAACTGCAGAGCTGGTAAACAGTATTTATGTTGCTTGGGTTTCTGAGGAGTCCAAGTATAGACCAGCATGAAACAGGAATATTAAATATAACATCTGTATTTATAAAGATAAAATGTGAGACAACTCTAAACCAACATATTTTCTGATGGTCAATTATGGATGAAGTTTAAAAAGAATGGTTGGTAACTTGAGCAAATGGGAAGTGGCGTAAATGGCACTAGCTAGTTTGTCAAGAGAAATGAGAGAGATTAGTTGGTTTCTTAAATGAGATTGCCTCTCCTGCATTAATCTGTTTAGACTTAAAGCATTTTAGCATTCCTTTGGAAATTATTACTGAACGTTAAAAATGGATGGGAAGGTGGCTAATGGGTCAACTGCAAGGAGCTGCAGACAAAATGCAGTTTTTAGGATGGATACAGATTATTAATCTTGTGCAGTGATTAGAAGATATCCCTAGATGTTTGCTCATTAAATTTTGGCTGTTGTGAAACTGAGAGGTCTTCCACAGATGGAAGGCAAATACAAAGTTGTCAACTAGTGGGTAGGTATGAGAAAGTAACAGAGCAACAGTCAAATTGGTGCACCAGTGCTAAGAACTGTAAAGTGGGGGTGATGAGGAGGCACAACAGCTGGAGACACTGCCTGAAGGACAACTGCAGATGCAGAAACTCTGCAGCATGGAAAGGTAAATGCACTTCTGAGCAGCACTGTGTGAGAGACATTGAGTAAAACTGGGAAGCAGCAATTTCATATAATAACAGCTCAGCATCTGCCCTATTTAGTGCCCTCTTTTCCTCAGTCTGAATTCTATGAAAAAAAAAAAAAAAAAGGCATATGAATTGCCTTTGTCTGTCCCTAAAAAGAACTATTTTAGGTTTTTTTCAGTAGCACATACTTGCAGTTTAAGCAGCCATGATACCGCAAGTTCTCAGAGCACTGCTACAATCTTGGGAGAGATTTTTAGGTGCATTGTGATGACAGTGGGGTCATCCACACAGTCTGGGAGGCAGTAATAGATATATTTAATTTTTATTATAATCTGTTTACCGATCAGTAATAAATATGGAGGCTTCTGAATATGTTTCTTTCTCGTTCACAGAGCATTTCAGTTGTCATGTAATGTGAAATGTGAGTAGAATAACCTGTGCAATGAAGCACAGGTCTTATTCTGAACATCCTCTGTTTCCATAGATGACATTTTCTCTGGTTTTAGAGCTCCCATTGACTTGCTTCTGCTCGCTTGAATTTGAAATTTCAGTATGGTCAAACTGATGAAGAATGACTGTCTACTATGGTGGTTTAACTTTTCACTACTTGGCTTTTTTTTTCATTTGCATTGTGGAACTGTGGGACACTACACTTTATTTCAAGGCACTAAAAAGTGTGATTCATTCCTTCTCTTTTGTTTCTTAACTAGGTTCTCCTTCCTGGCTTTACCTTGTGTTTTAACAGTGTTTTGCCTGTAGCTTGTCAAAAGGGCTTTGGAGACCTGAGTAAATTGTCAAGGTTTCAGACATCAATATTTCATTCTGCTTGTATGCTCCAGAATTACACTAGACACGTGCTGGGGTTTTCTTTGCTACTTTCCTTTCCTAGTATGTGGTAGTTTTATTGGTTTATCCTTAATTATTTTAAGCCATTTTCCTGTCACAAGTGAACTGAAGTGGACTTAAGGTTGCTACAGATCCTTCAACTTAGAAACAATATTGGCTGTTTCCTTCTGGAGTGGTGCTAGATTTTAGTAGGTGAATACTGTAACTAGTAATTTTTGCACATTTCAAAAGATAAATAAATAGTATTACAGTACTTGTTCTACCTAGAAATGTAGAGAAAAAAAGTATCTTCTTTTGGAGTTCTAGCTGGCTTAGTTTTTTGCAAGACAAATGAAAATAAACAAAGTATGAACACGAGACACAGGAACACATTAATTTGATTCCATCTGCTAAATAATTTTTGTGAATTTAATTGCACCCTGGTTCTTCTAAACACATTAAGACATATGTTCATAAACTAATTGAATATAGCTTCCAGTCTTGGCAGTAGTCCAATGCACTGTTAAATCAACAACAGTATCCTTAAGAATTATTTCAGTTGTATTATGTTTAATGTTCTCTTCACTATTTTCATTTTTTAAAAACCTATGACATAATGAAATATAGGCTTATAAAAAGCTAGTTAAATGTCCTGAATTGAATTCTAGCTGCCAATACTTTTTCGGACTGGAATGTTATTCTTTTGCCATGTGTGTGTTTTGGCTGCAAATTTAATCTTTCAGACATTTTTGTTGGGTTACTGTACATGGCCTCAAAGACATTCTTCCCCATATTTATAATTTTAATATAGTTAAATGTCACAAGATTTCTTGTTCCTGAGATTATAGAGCTGGTTATCAAGGCTTCATGTTGTTTTGAATGTTGATAAATTTTACCACCATCAGTAAATGAGGTTGTCTTTTTAAAGGAGAAAACTTTTGGGGTTGGTGTTCGTTGTTGCTGGTTTTTACTGTTCACTTCCTTACTAATTCAAATGAGCTGCTGAATTTTGTGGCAATTGACTCTTCTAGGACCTGAAGAGCCTGTTAAGATTAGCAGGAGCCTGAATAGCCTGTAGTAAAACAGAAAGATGGCAGAAATTTGCATGTGGAATGAGGATCTTAAAAATTACAGATATTTCCCTGCAGATTAATTACAGAACCTTTACTTCCTCTGCAATTAGTAAGCATGTAGGATCAAGTGGAGACACTGAGCCCAAAGTAGCCTGTATGCTTACTAACACTGTGTCAAAAAATATAAATAATCTATCATATAACTCTATTATGCAGATGCAAGTGTGTTAGTGAGAGAGAAGAAATAGAAGTAATTGCTTCCTGGCTTTGAGAAGGGATGCACATTTGATTATCAGGGCACATGTTCTGCCTCGTGCAGTGAAGTTGCAGGAATCTTTGAACAGTCAATGTCATTGCACTCTCTACGTTGTAAGCTGTAGAAGTGCAGCTGGGTACTTCACACCCCCTGAAATTAAAAAGCATTTGAATTGCCTTGGAATTTTTAAGGTCTCGGGCCAGCATTAATCTAGCTTCAATAAAGACATAAACAAGTGTTACTCCATGTTGTTGGTATTTAAAGGCCAGGAGTTGTTTATGGTACTTGGTCACTTAAATGAGTTGGTAAAGGTACAAAAATGTCATACATTATATCTGTCTGCTTAAATGCTTGTGGACTGGGTAATTGTCAGAGTAGTTTTAAATAATTCATCAGGTCTGTCTTTTGACCAAAGTATTGCTTTGAGTTAATGTTCCTTTCTTGCACAGAATAACAATACATGGTAAGAAATTTCCTTCTGAATACAGGAAAAATGCCTTACAGGATGCAACACTTTACCTGTAGTTAAAGTCTCTTCTTTACCTGTAGTTAATAGATACAGAATCAAACCTACTTCTGCTAGTAGCTAATTTAATCACTCTAGAAATAATATAGCAGAACTTCAAAGCAAAAAGGAAGAGTGTAATACACTAATAATTCTCCCTACTTAAAGTTAAAAACGTGCTGAAACAGCAATTGAACTGTTCATTGCATGCTGTTAAATGACAATCTCTTCTGTGTCCCAATTTTTCCTTAATAATGAGGCTTTACTTTCTCTTCCTATCAGGAGTGTGGATGTCACTCATAATATGCTAGCAGAAGTAAAAGTACATGCTATTTGCCACAGGCAAAATATTGATTCCAGAGTTCCTTTTTTAATATAATTTCAAGATTATGGATATTTGCTCTGGTTTTTATTTTTCCCGAAGTCTGAGCAAGGGGAGGATTCAGGAGGAGGAGGTGTAAGCATTCTGTAATCCTCAGCACTTCAGAATATACCTTAAAGGTATCCTCTCATACATTATTGTGCCTCTGTGATGTATTGGCAAAGCCCCCATCAGCTGAGGTTAGCAGGCTGCTAACAGCATTTCTGTGTAGTCATCAAATCTCAGAAAAAAGAAGGCAACTTCAGGGTGTACACCTGCCATATCTGTGATAAGGTTGGTGAGAATAGAGCTGAAGACTGAGAACAGAGCTTTTCATTTGTAGTTGCTGTGGGTTTAAGCCAACAATTATAGTAAAACTTATTGCTGCTTATTTTTGATACTCTGCCTGAAAAAAAGAGATATTTTTTTCCGGGTCATTTTTGGAATGCATTTTAAGGACCCATTTTGCAGACAGTTGTATCAACAGCACAGCCAAGCGTTTGCAGCAACAGGATGAAGTTAACATGAATGTTGTCTGCATACAGTTCCTGAATGCTTTGAGCCAAGATCATTTCCAAATTAAAAGAAAATTTTAGAATTTCAGCTAAACACAACTGCATGCTGCTTTGTGAATCAGCAGCAGCTGTGACCTCTTTGTGCTGTTGCATTGCATCTGTCCCAGTATGGCTTTCCATGTTGATTCATTTACTCATAATAACAAAAAATAATGCACATTTGGTGTTATATGTATACTCTTCATTACCAGCTGAAGAATTGTGATCTTTCTCTACCACATCAATGCCAACTATTTTTCTTGTCATGTTCTATGTTTGCTATCCACTGTCATGATGTAAATGCAATTTAAATTATGTTTGCAGAGGTTGAAAAGCTGTGCAAGTTGTGTAGCAGAAGTGTTAAACCCATGGATGGATGGGTGCATTTATTAAATATGGGTTAAAACCCCATATCTGAATCCAAAAGGTAGATGATGCTGAGCTTGTAGAGCTCACTGGTATTTTTCTCTGTGAATTATAAACATGTTTTCTCAATGTAGTCTAATCATTGTGAACAAAAGAGCATTGAGAATATGACAGCTCTCCTTTGAAAGTCTTGATACTGTTAAAAGTAGAATGGAAGTTCAGATTCTGCATATTTGCTTTCAAAGCAGCATCTGTTACTTGGTAACCCATAGGGCAAAGTTTGCTGATAACATTTATTTTCACTTATGTAGTGCCTTGAGCTTATTGATTTTAAATCATGGTACTTTTAATAGATTAATTATGTATCTCTAATAAACAAAAGAAATGTGTTGGCTTTTTTCCAGGTTGACTAGATATAGGAAAATTAGATAAATACAAAAAGATGCCTCTATTCATTTATTATAATGCCATGGGTACTATACTACAGGTAACCTGTTTATTTTTGCTTTGTATTTCAAAAAAAGTAATACTTAAAATCTTGTTCAGATGTAGAATGTTTATGAAGCATCTGAAGATTTCCGCAGTGAATATGCATTAATAAGTCATAAAAATTAATAATTTACAATAGAATATAGATAAAACATGATTTGGCTTCTACTCAGCTGCACAGTTCAGCACTTTTTTGTTGTATAACATCCATCTTTACCCATAAATTTTAACAATTCATCAACACAGGCAAAAGAGAAATGAAAGAAGCTGAAAGAAACCTAAGAACTATACACAGATTGGCTCCATCAGTCTTTGCTCTTATTCTTTGTGGAACCTAGTGAACAGCAAACAGAAAATGGGAAAGGCCACCCATAAAAAATATAAAACTTGCTTGATTTTTCTGAAACAAAGACATGTCTTTTTTTAGAAAGCAACAGTTTTTCATAAATAATACTTTTAATTACTAATGTATTGAATGTATAATTGTCTGGGTAAATTGCCTGTGCCCGGAAGTTAATTAAATATATAACTAGATTTTGAACTGAACTAAATTTAATTTATGGCCATTAATATTAGAAAAGTTAACTGCTAAAATTGCAACCTGAAAATATGAACCTTTGAAGTGTAAATGGAATTCTGAGGAAACCAGTTAATGGCAGGTCTACATAGATAAGGCCAAGTGCTTAATACCAAAGTATGCTATTTTTTGTCCAGTATACTTTAGGTACCTTTTGAACTTCAAAACACTACTGAAATCCTTTTTCCTTGCTAAGAGCAGGGCATTTAACAATTTTCTTTGTCAGTCATAGGCAATCAGAAAGTCTCAGGGTGTGTTTTGCTTTAGAGACACTGAGCTAAGCTTTCCATCCAAAGTCTGGAGGCCCATGAGCAAGAGTGTCTTCAAACACTTTCACTCTCCCTTATCCCTAGGTATCTTTTTTTATCCAGCATGGACCTGCCTTCTCCAGTCTGGGAGCCTTTCAGTTAGGATTTTAGCACCTTAATTTAGGGAGATGCTTCTTTAATTTGGTGACTCCCCCTTTAAACTGTGGGTTAGATTGCTGACTAAGCATTCTTAGGTGCTCAGAATTCCCAGTACAGAAATCTTTACTTTTTGAAAATTAAAAGGTGGGTTTTAAAACTAACAATAATTAGAAAGTGAGTAACAGTTCAGTAATGTAATAAAAAAAAAAAAATTTCAAACTGAGTTCAGATACAGACAATAAGTTGCATGTTTTATCAGCCACATCACGACTTATCCTATGGGAGAGATTCAGGTAAAAAGTTGTGTTGCTGGGTGATGGCAAAATCTGGCAGATAACACAATAATGTGTATTTATATTATGGCAGTTTGTTAAAAGAAACCTAAACAAAACCCAATACAAATATTTAGACAGATTGGGACTCAGAGGTTCAGAAAAGTCAAACCAAATCTTTATCTAGTTACTGCTTCAACAAGTTCTGTTTTAATGCTTTATCTCCTAGGGGGGAAACGCTCATTAAAACTCCATTTAATTTGATGTTAACGATGTCATTAGCTCCCTCTACATGTTTCATGTGAGTCCTCCCCCACATCTGCATTCTTTTACCCAGTTTTCCTCCATTCATTTGCTTCCCCAGTGTGTCTGTCCCCGAACTCTCTCCCGTTGTGTTAATAAATACCAGGCAAGTCTGAGTGGCACATTTTGCAGATTCAGAAGAATGTGTGCATTGAAAGAAGTTTTCTTTGGGAATGTTTTATTGTGTTTGTCACGTGTGTCTGTGCCTGTAGAGGTTTAGGAAAGAAACCTTACATTACAGGAGGGCATTTGGTTAACAAATTAGGTGTCAGCTCAGAGAAATAGTCAGATTCCAACTTTCAGGTCTCTGCAGAAAGTGTCTTGCTGTGCCTCCCATCTAAATTCTGGGTTGTCTCTGATTTCTCTGATTGTTCATGCAAAGAGAGAACCTGTTTTTCATTGTATCCAACTAAAGATACCCATTGAGAGGTTTTTTTTAACCTATACATTTTTACCACTGTGTTTTGCTTTTATTAAAGCAGTAGGTTAGAATTAGACTTATTTTAGATCAAATTTTAGTTGAATTTTATATTGTAGAGATATAAAAATAGAGATGGAAACAAAATGCAATATGAGGGGTAAAATATATAATTATTCTACTTGCAATAGTTTAAGAAAATGTTATCGCAAAAGTTTGCTGGTAAGTGGAAAATTTTAATCTTATCTTACCATGAAATTGTTATTCTTTTTTGTTTTCACATAGATTTAAAAGCACAACTAGTCTGGTTGAGCTGTTTGTGAACACTACAGTGGTTTTACTAGCTATGTGCTCTGCATATTTTTGTGTTGATGGGGTTTTTAAATACCCATTTCTCTGTAGAAGATCTTATTTTCCACACCTGATACTATAATAGAGTGGCTGCCATTCCTTGGAAGGATTTTAGAGAAGAGTGGTTGCTGTCTTCCTGAAGCTGCTCTGTGCTGGGCTGCTTTTGGTTGCTGATTTACTTTGATTTCTGGTAACCATAGGGGCTTTGGTAGCCATTGTCAGGAAACTGGGGGTTTTAGTCCTGCATCAGCCTGTGGACTTCAACAATCTTTTCTTCCTTAAAAGTCCTGTGTCCTGCATCCCAAGTGTGTTTTTGCACTGAAGAACCCCTCTCCTTTGAATCTCAGATAATCTTCAACTGCTCTTGAAAGCCCAATTTAACTGTTCAATTTTCTTCAACAAGATACATATTTTCTATTTCTGTCTACGTCCTACTTCACTGGAGAAAAGATTTAGAATAGACAGTATAATATGCTCCCTACAACAAGGGTAGAAAGATTCATAAATACTAGGTTGGCTTAATTCCTGCTGATACAAAACTGCTTTAAATTGAACCTCATTTGCTAGCTCTCTTTGATTGTGGAGTTGACTCCTCTTCTGAAGAGAACTGGCTGTCAAGGAAATTTAAAATAAATTGATTGATCACTTAGATACTGTTATTGTTACTATTTTTAGACTGGCTTCCTGAGGGACAAAGTTTGCAGTATCCATGTCTGCCTCTTCAGCCATTTATCACTACCCAACCTCCTCCCTATTTTTCAACACATCGGTTAATTTCATGCAAATTTGACAGAGCCAGAAGTCATTAGATCTAATCATTAGTCATAAGATCTAGTCATTAGATTTAAGTCATTAGTCATCATGGCTTCTACAAATTTAATAAAAACTGGTGGTTGATTTGATGATAGAAATCCAAAAGCATCCTTTCTCTTTGGGGGGAAGATGAGCAGTTCCAGTTCCAGACAAGACCTGATGCAGGATGGGGGGCAGTGAAGGACAATGAAATGGGAACCTCAGTGTTACTTACATGCCCCCAAATCTCTGTGATTCCAGGCAAATGGTGCACTGCTCCTTTGTTGGCCCGAGGAGAGGAAGAACTCATTTGTGTAGTCTTTAAAGAAGTTGTCATCCAAATTCCTTTTTTTTAAATCTTCCTTCATTCTATTAGGGGATGTATCCTCATTTCACAGGGTTGATAAAGGAAATTTTTGCAAAAAATGTTATTTTAAAGTTACTTATTCAAAATTTTGCAGTTCTGTCAGGGAGTTTATGTTAATAAATAACAAGAAAAAGTGTCATTCTCCTTACCAGCTGAGCTTAGTTCACTGCTTTTAATGGTTCTTTATCTAATTAAATCCATGTAACCTAGTTAATAACTGTCACTGAAAATGTAAAGGTAGGATCCTGGCTTCACTGAAGTTGGTATTTGAGAGACAGAGTCAATTCACATTAATTTTTCCACTTAATATATTCAATACTTTGCTTGTTTTCAGGTATTTATAGATTCATATTTAGGTAATCAAATTAAGAAAATGAACAGCTTGTTTGTAATACACTGACCCCTGTATGCTCTTAGTTTGTCACAAATCCAGAGTTATTAGCAGAAAATCAAAACATTATATTGAAGGACCTGAAATTGCATAGATTGGCCATGTATTTCATGAGCCTGATTTGCTTTTTCTTTTATGTAATTAATGCTGAGGGTCTCTTCCAAATTCCTAAAGCAAATTGTGATGAAAAATCCACATGTGAAAAATTTAAATGTGCTCCAGTTACTTCTGTTGAAAGCAGGAAAATGAATGTTTGATTCATCTTTTTTCTGACAGTTCAGCTCACAGAACCAGATTTTGGGGGGCAAGCCATACAGCTAGAGGAGTATTCCACTGACTCTTCATTAATGTGATTTCCACAAAGGTTATGGAGTAGTTGTGTGCTACTGGACTCTGATCAAGGAGTACACTTAAAATAACTTTTTTTCTTTGTTAAACCTGTACATGAAAGAAAGCATCTTGGTGTCCTCAAAATGGTTTTATAGGACTGACTGTCTTATAAAGGATTTGTACTGTTACAAATGCAGCTTTTGAGGGGGAAGAGATACCACCCTCAGTAATGGAACTAGATATGGGGCAATTAAGGACCAAATTCTGTTAAAGCAGCACTTGGTCCACCAAGCCATGGGGATGCTCTCTTGGTACACCTTGATGTGGGCACAGCATAGATTCTGCCACATCCTTAAATTGTTGGAAGGACCCCAGAGAGAGAGAGAGCTCTGCCCCACATGGGGACCTTTGTCCAAACCATTAAATCAACCTCTTTCTCTGGAGTTTATTCTGTTACAACATTTTTTCTGAAATACAAGGTGGAAAACATTGGTTTAGACTACTAGTATGTGTTAAACACTGAGATAAATGTGACAATTTAAATTGTTTCATTGAAAGGAAAAATAGAAAAAAAGAAAAAAAATGGCAAAAGAATTGGGGCAAAAGCTAGATTGATTTTTCTGGTAGTTGGATGATTTCCATCTAAGGCACTGGATTTTTCTAAATGGGAGAGAGATTTCACTACTGGAAGAGCAATACAGACTGAACCACAAGAGCAGAGGGTTTTTAACAGAACTGTACAGCTAATCATCAGGTGTGCAGTCAGCTTGGTTGGAAATTCAACAGATGCAAGGAGCTGACACATATCTGAAATTTTAAAAAAGCAGTGTACTGTGTGGAAGACTGTGACATGATTCACTGCTAACTTACATTTTTATGGGGAGATCAAGGGTATTAGGACTGTTTCTTAGATTCCATTAAAAGATTTGTGGCTTAATAGGTGCAGAAATGAAGATCCCAACCTCTTTGTCCAAGTAATTAAAGGGACAGTGGAAACCAGTGTTGAGGCTCAAAGGATAAAATCAATTATTCATATTCAGTTATCAGAATCTCAAAGCAAGAATGATTGCCATTTTCATAAGTGGATGTGATTGAGACAACAGGGATAAATTGTAAACTGCCTGTGTGGGCTGCAGAATGATGTAGTATGTATAATGAATGTCAAGATGTAAGGCTGAGGTGGAGAAAGAGAAAGCTGCAAAAGAGATGAAACAGAACATAAAATATTTTCTTGCTCTCGATTAACCTTCAATTGTTTGCCTTTGCTATAGCTGTAAGTGAACAGGTTTATTGTTGTAATCTGGTTTTGCGTCAGAATTTGGCAAACAAAATTGGGAGAAGATCCTAATTGACATTGCAGTGCTACACTGGAGTGTTAGAAACATCACATTGTCACGTAGGTGATTTTATTTTTCTGAGCTGAGATGTACAATAAAGAAACCAGTATTGAAACCAGTGGTCTGGAGTGAGCAGTTAGGTCTTTCTTTGATTAACTGCATTAGTAAATAGCTTTTACAAGGGACCAATTATTTGCCCACGTTGGTTTAGGTCATTTCAGCCCCTCTATTTTCATACTCCACGTTCTTTATAGAGTTGGATGTAAAATGTTAATTTTACCTTGAAATTCCATCCTTGGCTTGCAACGCTCATTTCCTATACTTAGTAAAAATTTCCAATATATATTCAGTGAAGTCATTTCCATGGTGTTATAGATACTATGCCTTAATTGCACTTCTTAGGCATAGAAACATTCACAGTGGCACACAGAAATAGAAACCTACTTGGTACTAGTTTTTTCTTGAGTCTTGATATATTCATAAAAGTATAATGGCAGTGTCTTAGTATGGGTGCTAGGTGGTTATATTTTACGTACCTGAAATATATTTTGAGCTTGTAAACAGGAGGTGCAGTCTAATGGGTTTAATCACAATCATTAACTGCCTCTCCAAACTTATTTTTAATTGAGCCACTCATAATTGCAGATGCTTGATTGGCTTCTCTGACTTTGTTCACACAAAAATTCCTGCAACGAATGAGTAATCCTTGGATGTGCCTGTTCTGCAGTCAGAGCAGTGACTGAAGGATGATGTAGTAATACTCATGAGGCTGTGTACTGGATGCAGTCTCAATCATGGCATGGTGAATGTCTCTTCATGGAGGTCCATGGTGTTGCCATCATTGCTCCATCTAGACATCCTAATTAAGATATTAGCAATCAAGCTAGTTTAGAAATCATAAAATGATATCAAATATGTTGATGAGCAGAAAGATTTAGGAACTACAGGCATGGAGAGCATCATGCAATAGAAGCAAATCATGCAGTTCTTGATGTCCTCCTGGATGTGTGGTTGAAGATACCATGTCAGGAGCTCTTGAGCACTTCTCTGCTCTGTCAGACAAAAAATGTGGGTAAAACTACTGCTCCCAGGCTGTCTTGCTGCTCTCCTTTGATTTTTAGCAAAGGGTAATTTAGCCCCCAAGACCTACATATAAACAAGTGACCTCAAGGGTTCTTTTTTTTAAGTGGATTATAAATTTTCATTAAAATGTTCCAGTGTGCTGCCTGTGGCATTTTTATCACTGATTTTGAAGAAGTCACTATGATTTGCTCCTGTTTTGAAAGAGAACAAACTATGGAGATAAGCAGCTTTGGGAACAAGAAGGAAATGTTTAACCTGGCAATGCTGTTGCTAGAGAGCAGCACAGTGTGGTGTGAGGATCTGTTGTCAACTTTAAAGCTCATTGCTTTGCAGGAAATGAGACCAGGATATTTTTCATTTGTTCCAAACATCAGATATTTTTTTAAGCATTTGACATAGTCTGGTAGATTACAGCCTTCAGTTATCAGGCCTAGAGATGTCAACTTGAAATAAAACAGCTTCAGTTCCTGTTTCACGTAGATCATACCAGTGTCAGTAATATTAATTGCTTTTTCTATAGAGGTAATTTGTAAAGGAAAATAAAACCCCAAATATATCATTGCAGTATCTTATACGTGGTTCTTTCCATCTCAAGTGGGCCAGAGGACTCCATAAAAATGTCCTTATACTCTTTTGTATTTTCTTCAAACACAAATTAAGCAGAACTTTTAAATGTACTGAAATGTTCACAGATCTAGGTAGTAATAGGAATGAGTAACACTACATAAGTCTAGGTGGAAACATTGCTGATGAAAACTGGTGTTGTGCATCAGGCCTTTTGATAATAAACTGATCCCTGTGTAAATGAATCTCAGCTACCAAGCTCTGATGATCAGATAGAATAATGTGATATGCAGTTGCTGTGGGAAATAAAAAAATAGTGATCTGTAGAACATGGTGTGGAATATTAAATTCAGATGATTGAAAGGGCTGATCTGAAAGGAGAAACTCACCCTCAGGTGTTGTCTACAAATATGTTCCTAACTGTAATAGTACTTGGTTTAACCATAGGTCATGGTTTAACCATAATAAGTATGAAGGTTGTGAAGCCAGAATTCCTCATCCTTAAATGTGTTTGAATAGGATATAACCTAAATTCTGCTGTTGCTATGGGTGACTTAGTGTCCTCTGGAGCAGCTTCTATAGGATGGTGCTGAGTTCCTGCAAAAATATTACTGAATCATTACTTTGCAGCTCAGCAGTATTTTTAACTCAACCTGTATCTTGGCAAAAATGTGATTTATTCTATTTAATAAGTGAATGTGGTTTGAAGTATGTTCCGTACACCAGAGGTTGAGAAACTAATGTTGTACCTTTCTTTATTTCACATGCACTTTTTTTCCTTTCTCCTTTTTGCTTGGATTCTAAAGATGAATTTATTGTAATAAAAAGTACTAACTGAATAATTGTCAGGAAAAAAAAAATCAATATAAACAAAGATATTTGTACAGCTTGAGTCCTCTCCATTTCAGTGTGTCTTTATTATGCCAGGGTTCTCAGCTGGTATTCATTCTTTCCTTTATTACCCTCTCTAAAATATTGCACATTCTGCAATTATGGAAGAGTATTTGGTTTTGTCTTTGTCATTGGGATCAAGTAATCACCTGGGAAGATGAACCAAGTCTCCTGCTGCAAATGAATGTCTTTTCTCTAGTTTCTTTAAGTAAATCTTTGTCTTCAATATTTTTTTCCTCATAATCCTGTTCTTTCATGTGTGTTTCAGACCAAGCTACTTATTTTTTAATTCCAAATGTCCCAAAGCCTTTTCCTTCAACTTTCACAAGATTACAAACTTATTTCACTTCCTTATTTACTAGCCCCTAACTGATCTTCAGAATTAACAGTTCTTCCTGTATGTTCTTGTCAGAAGTTACCTTTGTCTTCATCTCCATCATGAATCTCTGTGGCCAACATCCCTTTCCACACCTTAGCATTAGCACAGCTGTGCTCTGCTCTGCAGGGTCTGCATGCAGCTGAAATTGCTTTGTCACTTCAAAGGTTTTCTAGAGCTGTCTCTGCACTTTCAGCTTTATTCTCTAAGCAACCTTCAATTTTTCATCAGCCCTTTTTGTACTTTCCTCTAGTGATCATCTGTATTTTTGCATACTGTCTCTTCATCTGACCTTTCCCTTGGTCTGAACAACCTCTGTTTACTCTCTCAAATCTGCTGCTTTCAGCATTTCTTTTCCAAAAGTGTGATAACAGCATAATGGTAACAATGTCAAGTGGGACTCCTTCTTAGACTTGTTTTATTATGTGACAAGTCTTTTTATAATACTTCTTTGATTCTGGACATTAATTCAAGCATGTGCTATACAAACATACGAGGGCACATAAGGAGTAATTTCAAAATCTGTGTATAAGTGTAGGGAGGTTTACATCTGTAACTACTTCTGCATTTGAGAGGAAGCTTAGATGTCTCTGTGGGCATGGGCCATAGCTTCACTGGGATCTCTGTGATAGGAATCAGAGTGCTTTAGGGAGGCAGCTTTGGCTTGTCCAGCATTTAAAAGTCTTCCTGGAAAATGATAAATGGTGGGTGAGGAGTTTTCATCTCCCTTCTGAGCCAGATTCGGACCATTACTAAAGGAACCTTAGCATCTTGTTAAAAAGTTGAGCTCTTCTATTTTCCTGTCTGTTTATCTACTTGATATGTTGGCTGTAACTTAAAATCAAAAAGGATTCTTCAGAGGATTATTTTGCTGGTAGAGTAACTAATAGCTAGATGCTTAAGGCTTTGTTCATCCAGTTTGCATTATTTTCAGTTTAAGTTTTAACTTTTTCCTGACTGATAAGAGCATTAACAAAAATGTTGCTGCCATCATCTTGGAATTCTAATAAGGAATTTATATATGCATATAAATTCCAGATACTTAGATCAGTTAAAGAAAAGTCATTAATAAGTTTAAGCTCACAAGAGACTGATCATTTTATGATGGAACAACCTACAATATTGCTGGCTTAGTAGCCAAATGCCATGCCATTTGTGCCAGGGTAATTGAAGCCTGGGATAGTAAATGTTGTACTCTGATTTTAAAGTCTGTAGGCAGCAAACCATTAAAACACTCTCAAAATAATAAAAAACTAAACAGCACTATTTTAAAATTACTTCTGCCCCATTTTTGCATTTTCAAGTCCTCCTATAATATGAAGTTTTCGTTTCAAAAGGGACAATGTAAAAGGTCATGGAAGAAAGTGGTATTCCAGCCCTGTAAGTAGAGCTTGGCAAATTACATCAATTCTTTGAAATAAAATCAATAACTGTGTCAGTTTTGTTATTTTAAAAGGAATCATAATTCAGGTGTGTATGCTGAAATTATTGTGTAGTCAGTAGGCTTAAAATTCACATTTTAGTGCTTTTACAGGAGGACTCCTTTAGTGCAAGTCCTGCATTTCTGTCAATTGATTCAACAGAATATCTCTATTTATTATCATGGGAAACTTCCCATTTTTTATTACTTCCCCACATGAGTTTAAAAATGCAACATTACTGGATTACTTTAGGCCAAGTAAATCTAGATAGAGTGTTAACTTTTGTTAACACTTAGTGAAAAAATTACTTCCCAGAAATTGTCATCTGGGAAGAAATATTTGTTCTCTCTCTTAAAATACATTGTGTAAATCTTCCTTCTGGATCTGCTTGATGAGGTTTGTGGTTTTCCTCCCTCCTTTTTATACCTATTTTGGAGGCAGTAAATCTTCAGAGTTTGGTAAATTTGAGATAGCTCTCTAGGGAAGAGTTATACACATTTAGATATATGAACTTTTGTCCCATCAAACAAAGTTCTCACCTGCACATTTTATGGGTTTCCATTAAAGTCTGGACTTGCTCATACATTCTGAAAAATCAAAGCTATTGTGGGCCCTGGCACATTTTTTCTAATGTTACTCGTCTGTAGTCAGCTCAAAATTTTTATTCTTGGTAAATGGAGAATTATCTGCAAAGCAAATTATGTAATTTTTGAAAGAAGATGAAACAAAGCTGGAAATTAATACAGCTACTTTCTAATTAATACCCCAGGGACTTCAGCCAGTCTTTTAATCCTTTGTAAATGACACCTTCACTATCTTCTGGTGAAAGTTTTGATAGCCAAATGAAGTTACATGCTTTGCTGAAGCTGTTGTTACTTGTTTCTTATTGAAGGAAGTTTTAATAGAAAGAAACTTGCTGTCTACTGGGAAACAAATGCTGATCTGTAACAGTATTTAAGAAATAGGGCTCTAAAAAAAATAAATTATAACTTGTGGACTTGCTTCAACAGTGTTAGCTCTGTGTGTGACAGTGCAGCAGATGACCCCAAAGGGTTTCCAGCATCTTCACCCACACACCCTGCCTTACAAAATAGCATTTGCCCACAGACACAGTTAAACAGTGACTTATATTTACATTCATATTTCCTCTTAACATCTTAGCAGACAAAATCAGAGGAGTCTCTCACACTTTCTGAGAATATAAGGCTGACATTATCACCTAGTTATAAAGTTATCTGGGTGTTCCAGGTGAAAGGAGTATCATCATTTGCATTACTAGGGCAGAGAGGCTCACAAATTAAAATTGGGTCAGAAATAGCTAAAGATTGTGATAAGATGATGACATGCAAGGCAGAGTAAGAAGTACAAGCAAAGTCTGTAGGTATGAAATTTTAATACATCCCTCTGGATCCTCAGCTATCTCAGCAGCATCATACATCAGCAGTGGCCCAATGTCCTTTGCCATCTGCAGCTGCATAAGAAGCTGTGCCACCCTCATGGATTTGGACCCTACAATCTGTCCTTTTGTTGCTAGAGCAGTAAAATCAATTCTGCTGTTATCTTGGAACTATCTTCAGTCTGACAGAAAGCAAATCTGTCGAAACAAAGTAGTTATCTACTTCCCACAGTGGTTTCTTCATCCTTTCTGATAGTATCTAAAGTGTGCATGGTTTTCCAAAGTGTGTGGCTGATCAAGAGGACTGGTACTCTGAGGATACTTGGTCACATTTCAAGTAAGTCAAAGGGGGTACATTCATAGCCCCTTGTCATGTCTCTTGAATTAGCAGCTGAACTGAATCTGCTGCAGCTCTCTCCATGCTATCAGCTGTTGTACTTACAGATTGTATTTGTATATGTGTGGATGTTATATACATAGAGACAGGCAGGTATATGCCATTGAGATTGTGCATGTTACTGAGTACAGAGTTCAGAGGCAACATGAGAGCAAGCACTGTCTGTCCTCAGCCAAACCATTTCTGTATTTGTGTTTCTAATACCTAGAAGATGCCCTGCATGCTTCTCACTTATTTCATGTGTTTGCAGACTGTGAGAGAAGGACTGGCATAGTCTGCTGGCAGCTTCTGTAGTAAACTGCTAGTAGAGGTAGAGTTTGGATGTGTGTTGAGTCACACCCCACAACTCACCTAACTTTCTTGTAGGAGAAAGTTTGTTTTTTTACAAACCAACAGTTTTCAGTGATAGAGATTAAATAAATAGGAGCCTTCCCAAACATCCATTGTGTTTAGATAGTTGAACTGTGCTCTATCAAAGATGGGGGAAGGAATTTTATACACACTAAGTAGCTCAGGAGTTCGTTCTGTTTTTCTTGTTACTACAGTTAGGGACATATTTTTATTCACTTTCTTTGGAAGCTTTGTGATTTCTTTCTTTGTTCATCTAAAATAAAACAACACGAGTTAACATTCTAAAGTGTGTTGTAACCATCCTCTGGTTGATGCTCCTGTGATTATTTGTGTCTTGGCAGTAGAAGAGTGCTTAGTGCTTAGGAAGGGACTGGCCTGGAGCCAAGACTGAGCCAAGAAAGCAAAGCTGTGAGGGTTAATGAATTGCTCTGGCAGTTGGAGTGTTATGAAGATTTTCCTCCAAAAATATTAGTGGGCCACATACTTGCTCCTTTAAAGGTTAAGGATCACTGTAACTAATGTTACAACCAGTACAATCTGCAGTTCTTAGGAAAACTAAAACTACAAAGTTGTGCCTGATGTCACAAAAGAGAAGCTTTTTTAAAAATGTACTTTATGTACTGATTATTTCAATTGAATTAGACAATTCTTTGAGCTGTTGATCCAAAGAAAGGAATCCAGAGTTGCTGCTGACTCCTACTGCTTGTTACACCCCTACACACCCACTGTAATTTCACTCCCTTCCCCCATATATTTTCTGCCTCTTACTTCTCCCTTCTTATTTTAGAAAAGTCTGTGTTGCACAGATCCTCAGGAATCAGAGTTTTGGGAATTAGTGACCCCTTTAAATATCCATCTGGGATGTTCTGTGTGAAACACATGTTGTACTGGGAGAGACATTTGGCAGAGCAGAGACAGAAGGACAATTTCTGCTCCTTTCTGCCATGCAGGTACCTTCCTCACAGGAGAGCTGCCGACCTGCCTACCAGTAGAGCTGTTGGTGGTCTAACAGAGTATAGACTATTATGGTCTTCATCTTCCATTCTACTTCAAGTCTGAGTTATGAGAAAGTTTCTAACAGCCTGTAAACTTACCTCATTGATTTTGTTCATTATCTTAGGAATGTTTTTAATCAGTGTCTTGTATAAATACTCAGGGCAGCTGTCTTCTTGGATGCTGATGGGAGGAAATTTAGGAAGCTGATATTAAACACTGTTTCTGTGTCTTAATTCACTAAGGAAATTCTCTTTTTGTCTTACTGTAATCTACTGAAATATTTTTCTTTTGCCTTGTGAGGAAAAATGTGTCCAGTCATCTTTTCTAATTCACTGAGTGGATGACTGGTTCAGAAGAAACTTCTCTAACACAGTTTGTCAAAGCCAAGGGAATAGAATTTGACAACTATGCTTAATCTTAGAGCTTCTGTGAAATGAAAGATAGGTGTAAAGATATAACTCAAGCTTTGCAGGTACATGGGATGCACAGTTCCTCCACTGCTAAAAGGTATCCTCTGTCTTTTTGCTTTCACTACATGATCAGAAGTCTGAGATTTACTACATATGAATGGACAGCACACTCTTGCATGAAATCAATATCCCTGATACTTCCTAGGTTGTGGTTATTGCTGAAAGTATTCAAAGTTTTCATATTTCTAAGTGTTTTTAAAGGCTAGGAAAAAACTGTTCTTGCTGCCAGAACAATTAATTTTCTAGTCTCAGTACCTTTCTTTGGCAGAAAAAATGCAGAAGTGCACAGGAAACAAGATTAAATTGGTTTGGTGTCTCTGATAAAACACAAATGGTTTATGCTTATGATAGGATAGGGACTATGAAAGCCGTGAAAGAATCAGTTGTTCCTTTCCTGAGTTTGGCTACATAATTGAAAGGTGTTCATGGAAGACATGAAAAGCTAAAGAAAGCTTCGAGAAAGTAATTGACAATGTTTTTCTAGTAACAGACAGTCCTGGTTGTCACTTTTAAAGGTCAAAATTCAGGGACCTGACAGGAATCCTGTTTGGGGCCTGTAATGCCAGATCGGTTGTGCTGAACCTGTAGGGCTTTTCCTTGTTTTTCTACAAAAGTGAACTATAAAATGTGGGTTTAAAATACTATCATTCTGACTATGTTTTAGTAAAACAACTCTGATGGAGAAGTAGCTTCTAACTAGGATAAGTCTTCACTGTACAGAACACTGATGAAACCAGAATCAGTGATTTATTGTTATTGTCTGTCTGGAGAATAAGCACCCATATATCAAGTCTGTTGTTTAGCTGTTGTGTTAACTGCTAAGATGAAGAAACAGGAGATGGTGGTTGTTATAGAGAGGATAGAGAGCTTGACAGTGTCTGAAATCTATTTAAACCCAGAGAAAGATAAATCCAATACAGTTATTTGGAGCACATTTGAGCAGGAAGAGCTTGTCTGTTGGGATAAGCATGAATACTTTTTCATGGTCCAGAGAAGCTTTCCTTTCATTTTGCTTGGTAAGCTTTGCTGTGCAATGGAAGGTTCTCTCCTTAGATAACATTGCCTCTGTAGTATTCTACACTTCACACACATTTCCTATTTGTGTTTGCTTTAAAGAACACATTGGAGATGGTTATACTCATTCTGACCCAATGACACATGAAAGACATTTAATGGTTTAATTTCTTAGAGTATCAAAATATAATTCATGTGTTTGTTATGGGAAGTATATGTTAAAGCTATCCTCTTTTTGCCTAAAACAGCTCACAGATATGATTTATATTTTAGTAATAGTAAATAGTAAAAGTTCCTACTTTCTATGTTACTATTGCAGTCAGAAATCTGTCTTCCTTTTGGTATCACTGTCAGGCAGGATTAATGGATGTAGAAATTTCTCTCTGATAACACATTTCTGAAACTGCTGTACCCCACTCTCTAGTGGGAATTATCATTTTTTTTATCAACAGGAAAATAAATCGCTAAGGCAAAATTAGCTGAGGTAAAATTCAGCTATGAGTGTGCTATGGTCCATACTACTGTTTTAGTCATAGAATAGTTTCAAGTGAGGAAGAAGCTATCAAGATGTAGCAGCTATTATTAGCAAGGCTGCCTCTCTAAAGGTGTTTATTTTAGTCTTGCCTGACTCATCCTTAGTCTTACATAAAAGACAAGACAAAGTACAGTTCACTGACTTTGGCCACTAATCAAAATACTGGCAAAACCTCAAAGTGCCTGCTTTTTCTTTGCCTGTCTTTTTAATGTGTCTTGCTGCACAACAATGGGAAAGAAAATAAGTAACCACCCTTTATTGTTTCTGTGCCTTAAGTATTATCTAGGAAGCTTTTAACTAATAGAGTCTGCAGTGAAAAGAGTTCTGAAACTATGTAATGTTCAGTGAGGTTTTTGTCATTTGCTCCTTTTCCCCAGCTGTCTTCTTACTATATTAAATCATAGCTTTTGGGCACGTTAGAGCTCTTGCAGCCTTCCAGATGGGCTACAGTTATGTCAAACAAAATTCTTCATCTCTTCTTGAGAAATTATAGGGTAACCCTGCAGTGAAACAAATTTTTTTTTTTTTTAAAAAGGAAGAAATCCAGTTATACGTAGTTAAGTGAAAGTGTTCTTCATTAACCTGAGGGCCAACAGTGGGAATGCTGGATAGGGAGGCAGCTTAGAGATGCCTCAGTAACAAGTGAGATGTTGCCCATGTAGCTTTGTAAACAAGCAATCCTCATTTTTAAAAGCATGAAGAGGAAAAAGTAAAAGTAGCACAATTGCTTCAAGCTCAAATGACTGTAACTCTTCCAATGAAAACTAAAAGCAAAAGCAGGAACAAAGCAGATAATTGGGAAGCCCTCAAGTCCCAGTTGGTAATTTTGATTTCCCTATGGAAAGATTTAATAGGACTTTGCTAATGGTTCAGTTGGAGCTGTGATGGATGCAGTATAAAAGACTTTTTTTAAAAATTAAAGATACACAACTGTATTGTGTGCTTAGAAGGCAAAGCAAGAAGTAAAAAAAATGTGAAATACACAGCTTTCCCCATACTGGTATGAAAAGTGAAAGATTGCTTTGTCTTTTCCAGATGGAGGAAGCTAACCTTCATTTTTTATTAGAACTTAAAATCCATCCTTCTTTTCTAATTTTGACTTTTAAGAATGTTCCATTGCACTCTCTTCTTTGGAAATATGTTTTCTGGCTGAAGACAACAAACTCTGTCCTACTTACCAGTTATGCCTTGTTAGCTGGAGACTTAACTGCTCAATGTTATGAGAAACTTTGTCCACGATTAGAGGACAAACTTTGATCCTAGTTCTTACTTCCCTCCTATTTCCCTGATTTATTTACTTGATGTTACTGAAGTGAGTGGGATAAAGGTGGTGGAAAACGCTTGCATCAGCTTTCTGTTTTTCTGAAGGAGTCTATGTCCACACTCTTTGGTATATTGGTAATATAAATATTTTTCTCAGAAGTCAAGGAAAAAATCTGGTCACAAAATGGCACGGTTAACCCTTCTTCCTCTCTTTCAGTGCAAAATCAAAATTCTGAGCAGTCACTTAATCTTTACAGTCACTTCATCACATTTATCTGCTGAGGTACATAACTCCTGAATGTTTTAGCTCATTAATCCCTTAGGTTCTGAGAAGGTTGCAGTCATTAGCATACAAAATCAGATTGATTTTGATTAAATTTTGAAAACCACACTTAACACCTTCACCAGCAATCTCCATGTGTCATCCCTGGCCCTTGTCCCTGTGTATTTCATGTTACCAACATGGCTGCACAGATGAACACTGTGCACGGCCTGGAGTAGAAAGAGCCTGGAGCTGGCATTGGATGTAGTAGCTGGGGAAACAGGAGTGACAAAAATGTGTCCACATAGTGCTAATTAGCCTGAGGACAGCCCCATGCTGGTGTCTCTGTATTTTTTCCAGGATCCAGGCTCATGTCTCTGCCTGGTGCCACTCCGCATCCTTGCAGAACGCCAGATTGCTCCGTGCTGGCTCAGGTGCTTCCAGGGCAGTCTTCTCTCACCCACCTTGGGAATCATCCTGTCTCTCTGTCCTAGAAGTGTTCTCAGAATAAATTGTAATGAAGGAAAGGATGAAGTGCCCTTCATTGTCTTTAAGATCAAAAGGAGAGGGACTGAGATATTCAGTGTGGGTAGGGAAGGATTCACGGGAGCATTACCACATCAGACAGGGATTGATTGGTGGTGTTTCCAAAGAGAGCCATCAAGCCCATAAGGATAGTCCCCGACCTTGACAAACAAGACCAGTCAATTTTACAACTTAGTTTTCCCAGATTTTGATAAAATCAATTTCTGAATTAAATAATAAGATCTGGTCTCTCTAGGAGCATAAATGTTCCAGCATTTTTATTCTGAGCAAGAACACTGGGAAAGAACTGCTATGCAAACTTGAGCAAAATTGCTTTTAAGCTTTCTGTTTTGAAAATGCTAAAATTGGATTTAATATGTTGTTGAGAAGACTGAATTATTGTCCTAGTCCTTTGTCCTTTTGTGTTATTTTTATGTAGCCTTTACCTTTTGTACCAAGATCAGCCATTTGAGTAAGTTAAAGCTGCGTCAGATTATAGCTGCTCTTCCCCACTTAGAAAATATTAAGGGTTAATTAATGGCATATTTTGTCTGGTTTATAATTTGTTTATTTATTTTTAAATTGCTGCCTCCAAACATAAGTTTTTACTGCTCCCATGCCTATTATTGGAGTTATTTATAGAAGATCTATACCTTGTCAAATGCACATGCATACTTACATTTTTCTCTGGGCTGAATTGTGCTTCTTCAGTAAGAAATGAATCTCACTGCTAAGCATACATTACATATATATGTGTGTGTGTGTGTGTGCAAAAGAAACTATTATTAACAAATGATCACTTAGCTATTTCCGAAAGCTTATGTTTAGAATGTCTAAAAATATTTTTGATTTTAGAAACTCTCAGGAGCTTTAGATCAGGAATTCCTTGCATTCAGCAGTGGCATCTGATGCATGTTTGGCAAAATGTAATTTTTTTTTTTCCCCTGATAATCTCTCTAGCCTGTAAAATCCACATACAGTCAAAGTATTAAAAGTTTTCTGGCATGGATGACCACTGGCATGGAACAATGCACAATCAGACAACTAGAAACAGCCTTCAAAGCAAGGCAGCTGCCTCCATCATGTCTCCTGGAAATGGTCCTCAGCCCATGCTGATTCCCAGATCCTTCAGAGGCTCTGGCAGGAGTGTCCTTGCAGGTATTGGCCAAACAGGATTTAGGAGCCCAGCAGGGAGTTCAGTGCTCAGGAAGACAGCTGGGCTGCAGCATGTAACCTGCCATCTGTATTGCTGTCAGGAGTGAGCATTTGAGCGGTCGTGCACTGATGATGGTGATGATTTAGGATTAAGTTTTGGCACCTCAGCTGTTCAGAGAAGTCATCCCAGTATCTTGGGTGGCTCTGTCCTTTGCAGTGCCATGCAAGTTGCTAAGCACTTCAGGAACTGGAGCTCCTAAGTCTCACTGAGGCTGTCCATCTGATTTTCACAGGTAGTATAAAAGTCACCTGGAAACAGCTTTTGGCAATTAGAATTCTGTGGGAAATGCTGGCTCTTTCCAAAAGGCCTCTACATTTTAAACTTTTGTGTAGGGTTGGTGTTTAAATTCCATTGTACAACACATCCTGCTTTAGTGGAAGGGTTGGATTTGATGATCTCTAGAGGTCCCTTCCAACTCTAATGATTCTGTGAAAGCAATTCAATTTAAATTATATGGGATTTTCAAAATATTTGGTGTTTATATCCAAGCTTCTCTTCATTACATGTGGAAGCACCAAGAATTTCAGCCTTTCAGTGTGCATCAGCATCATCCAGTTCTACTCTTGCCTTGTTGTATATATTCCCAAAGTTCTTTTTCTGGTCTTTTCTTGCTTGTTTTAGACTTAATTCTCATTCTGAAAAGATATACACAGGATCAAGCTTACCGGGTTTTGCTGTCTGTGAATGTTGTGGATTTGTTGGTTGGGTTGTTTGTTTCACTTTGGTTTTTTTTATTTAATACACAAACAATAAAAGGCAGGATAACAAGTCTGCAAAATTACTGTTGTTACAAATGAGGCTGCCGTTTCCTAATTGAAAAACCTGTTATGTTATCTTCACTTGTGCTTCATTTGTCTCCCTCTCCTCAGTGTCTGTGTTCAGTTTTGTGGCATGTTTATTTCAATACTGCGCTTCTGATGAGTTGCTACATTTCTCCATGGTGGTGGAGCTATTCAGTGTGTTCCTAAAATGTCAGCGTGTAACAGCACTGATTCATCCAACTCATTGCACAGCTGACTGCTGCTTGCAAAGCAGGCAATTTTGTTGCTAACTTTAGGTGTTGAAGGAAAGAGAAGGGCAGGTTTGGGTTCTTTTTGGCCACTAGATGAAAAGAGACATTTCCGAAGAAATGTTTCCATCTTGTTTTGATACAGAATTTGACTGTTGAGCAAATGTTTCCCTAAGACAGGCTGCATCATCTTGCTGCTGCGGGCACCCACAGACTTGGAGCAATGCAGAAGGCAAAAACCTTGCTCAACTGATTTTGCCTTTTGCTTGCAAGGATCTTGCCTCAGGACCAGCATTCTGTGTAGGCTGGGTGGAGCTGCTCTAAAGGCCAGAAAACTTCCTCGTGCTCCATGAGTCATCAGATCATACAAAAATAGATTTTTACTTCAAACTATTTACAAATAAAATCAAACTTAATGAAAGGTTTGTTGGTGATTCTTATTCACTGTGACAAAATGCTCTGAGGACTCTGCTGTTAGACTTCTGTGATGCTTGCTCACTAACCAAAACAAATCATGCCTTCTTAACAGTGAAACTTTTTGCACTTGCACTCTTGCTTGAGATGGTAAAAAATCGTTCTGTGTGGATAGTAGGTAAATTAGAACATTGCTTCTTTGAGGTGGTGACAAAAAGACTCATAAATGAATGAAAGGTGCTCTTATAAACACGTTTCTTTTCTTGAAAGAGAAATGCACAAGTTCTCTTTTGTTGCTCTTAAGTTTTTGTTGAGTTGACGTTGTGCAACTGTGTTTGAGGTTAATGTCTGGCTTACATCATTATTATGGATATGCATTCTAATACACTTTTGCAAACTAAGAGGAGTAGGATTTGTGTTGTTATCCTTGTGGATCCATCTGGTGAATTCTGATACTTTTCAGCAAGAGTAGATGCCAGAGGATTGTCCATTGTTGCTTTTTATGATGTGTTGTGCTACCTGCTAAAATCTGATAGAGTTTTCACCTCCATTCCTTGGACCTTAGTGGTTGATGGTTGGTTATGTATCTTTCAGTGGATTAGTTAATTTTCCTCTTTTCAAGACAGGTGAACTGAAGATGGCTTAAAGGCCCCAAGGTGAGTCCCAGGCTGAGTTGGAGTTGTAGTGTGATTCTGATGCAATATTTATCTTTTGATACATATTTTAGAATTCTCTGTCTAATAGCCTTTAATGTAGATCTGCAGTTTTAAAAATAGAAGGGATCAGCCTGCTATCTTCTACCAATTGTAAATACTTACCAAGTGCTTCATTCAGAATTCAAATAAAGATCTATTGTCTTCTCAGTGCTTGCATAATAGCACTGTGCTCCTGGTTTTTAGAAAGGATTTATTTTTGGGGTTGAACATAGCCTTATGGTTTTAAAAAGTGGTAAGCTGGGAATTGTTTAAGTGGGGTCTGAAGCATTTAATCACTTCAGAAGCCAACTTGTGGGATGAGTGCTGCTCCCAGGTGTAATTGCACATGCACTTGTAGGAGCAATGCTGGCTCCAGCTTCCTCTCTTCATTCCTGTCCCCATGCACCTACTCGGTGGCACAGGTGAAGCTGTTTGGGAAACTGCTCAGGGAGCTGGCTCCAGAAATTGGCCTGGCTTAGAAATGTCCCAAGTGGATCCTGTTTTTCATGCTGCCCTGCAAAGAGTTGTCCCAGAAGAGCTGAGGGATGCAACAGGGGTGTGTGGTGGTACCATACTGCCAAAAGGATGCTTCTTACCAACTCAAGGGACAACTGTTCTGCCCGCTGTGCTGCCCATCACTGGCCTGGCAGCCAGATCACAATGTTAATTTGTGAAACCACGCAGAGTGTAACCATTGCACAGGAAAGATCCAGATTTTTAAAAAAAAAAAAAAAAAAAAATGGATTCAGCTTATCAGAAGAGCCTCACAAAGCATTACCGACTGCTGAGAGAGCTGCAACTACAGGGGTGGGTGGAGGTGTAAGAGTCTGTTAAACTTGATTTTGCACTGCAGAACCACTGCTTCAATGTGCAGCTAGGCTTGCATGTATTTTCTTTATGTGAAAAAACAGTTTGCTCAGGACCAGCTGCAGCAGAGGGGGGATGACTATGGGTATGTCAGAGAAGTGAGGTGAAAGCAGCTCCTGTTGCAGTGGTTAAGCAGTTTTAGATTTTCATGCATCTGTGAAGAGCAGACATGCTAGAGATGTTTCATTGGTATACAGGTGACCTCTACTTTGCTATTTTTGGTACCCTATTCTTGGTGCTGGCTGTGTATCATAATTTATAGATTATAATAGCATGTGAGACCAAATTGCATATAATAGGCATGTTCATTAAATGAATTCTAAGATACTCTCTGTTACACTTGAAACTTCATTTTAATTTTAAATTAGAACATACATTTTTTTAATGGAGTTTATTTTAAGGCTAAAAGAAACAAACAAGTGGATGAGCTGTCAGCTACTGATGGAACTCAGATCTCCAAAATAAGTCCCTGCTGAGAAGACAAAAGCAGTAGCACAACACAATGCCAAGAAAAGTAGGGCAGGAGGCGACCTGAATGTCAAATCCAACCTCTGTGATTATATTTGGCCTCCCCTCTCCTCAGGATCATTGTGCATCAGCCAGGTGACATATTTGGCTCCTGAATTATCAGGACGAGGGGGAGATGAGGAGATGTGGTAGAGAAAGGAAATGAAATCTTAAGACTTCCTAGCTATGGCCCAAGCTGTGCCCACATTCTAAAGCTGTGCACCTCTAAAGCTTGTTCCCAGGTACAAACCTGGAACTGCTCGTGAGTGTGCAGAAATGGAGAACTGGTCAGACACCTGCCCAGACAACTGCTCCACTTCTAGGTCATTGTTGACCTTCCCAGACCTTTAAATATTCAGCATATCTAAGTCACATGGTAGGTCACAACCTCACACTGCCTTGTATCAATATATACCAGTTAGGTGTAGTACTACCCTGAAGTTCCCTCAGGAATGCAAACCTTTTCAGGTGGATGTGTGAGAGGGCAAAACAGATGGGCAGGATTCCCTGGAATTTTTCCTAAGAGAAGTTAGACATGAAAAGCTGCCACCTCTTGCACCTGAAATCCTTTGGCCAAATTAATCCTAAGTGTAATTTAATTGATTGCAGTACACAGCGGTTCAGTCAGCTGCAATAAAGTTAATTGAATGCCTCCTAAGAAATGTGACTTAAGCCAAATAATTCAGAATAGTAACAGGTACTGATTAATGGAGACAATTACTTTTAATAGGAATGGGTCCAAGTGAATGGGTGATGTTTAAATGTTCTCTATAATGTAGTCTCACAAGAACAGTAGTTATTTACAGCTTTCAGGTGAGATTTAAAGTTTGCAAAACGCAAAATTTTAGGTGAAAATGCTAGTGTAACATGGTTCCACCTCTAAAAGCAGGGCATATGTAAGAGAGGAACAGCCTTCAACTCATGGAATCACAAGATGTTAGGTTGGAAGGAACCTCAAGGATCATCAGCTCTGCTGCTTTTCTTCTGGTGGTCTCACCTTTGATCCTGAGTTTAACCATTGAGTTCTGTGCAGAAACAATGCTGTAGTTTGTGTTACTTGGCAATGTTTTTTAGTGGGACAAACTACAATATTATTCTGAAGCCATTTTGATGCATTTTTCCACTTCTTAATTTTTCTAGCAAGGCTGGGTGATTATTGAATGTGCTTAATTAAAGTAGGGTGGGGATAAGGAAAGCTCCATTAAATTATCCAGATCTGTTTTCTTGTTATGCTGTGTCTGTGTATGTATATCTACATGGCCACTTCAGCAAAATTCACAAATAGAATCTTGTGTAAAATGGTAGAAATTGCAATTTCTAGTGAACATAAAAGATCAAACATTTTGTTGCCATTTTCCACTGGCAGGGTGGAAGTTCCAGTCTGATACTCAAGAATATCTCTGCTCTCAGCTGCTGACTGAGGAAGAGGGTAGTGCAGGCATTCCCTGCTTGTCTCTAGCAGGTTATTAGGAGAAAATGAGTTGTTTATTTCTCTTAGGAGAGGTCAGACACTGACATGAGTGCTGTGTAGCTCAGCTGAACATACTGTCATCTTTATAAGCTAATTTGACTGAAGCTAGAAACATCAGAAAAAGCAAAGTTGGCCTAGCTGTCTGAGGATGTTACTGCCACCTTCTCTGTTAGGAGAGTGGAGAGAATAGAGGGGAAACAGCTAGCTAGGCTGTTAGCAGTGTGGCACAGGAAGAAAGATGGAAATTAGGGGGGGAAAATGCCCTTTTTGGAGGTTCCAGGCCTAACAGGAATGACAGGGACAAGGAATCTTCAGAAGTTAAGTTCTAAGATGATGCTTGGCTAAATGTTAAGAAACAAAATATGTGATGCAGTTGCCATGACTACAAAGGAGTCTGGAGTGGATGATGCCTCTTCATTCCAATGCTTCTAGCAGAAATAGATGTTCCCAAGTGCAGCTGAATATTTGCAGCACTGGTGCTTCTCAAGGAGATGAAGAGATGCAGGCTAAAGCCTTCCTCGACAGCATGGCTCAGCTGTCTCTAGGCAGAGCCCAGACTCATACTGCAGAAGAAAAGATTTTTGCCACTGAAATGAAAGGAAAAGTCTGCTGCCTGGCTGAAGCAGCCCTGCAGATCCTGGGTTTCAGCAGGGAGACTTCCCTTCAGGCTGTCCTGCTGCCCTTGCTGGGAGCTAGCATCAGGCACTACACCTTCCCTTGCCATGGGAGCTGCAGGAGAAAAGGCACAATATTCCCCTTATGTAAATGTCCCCTTACGGGGACAGAATGCAATAAAAAACCCCAAGGCATTGTATCTCCACAGGGTGTTTTTCTTTAAATATGCTGCATCTTGTTTGTTTATCATAATATTTGAATTTATGCAAAGAATTTGTACTGTGGCAATGTTCCTAATGATCTGGTACATTGTCTATAATTCATACCTAATTCTTTTTCTGGAAGGTTGTTGGTACATCCCTTAGGATACTTTTTCTTTTGAAGAAACCCCAGAGAACTGCAGAATTGCTGAGGTGGGAAGTCAGCTCTGGAGATCACCTAATCCAATTCTCTCCTCACAAGTTTCATCTTTTTTTCAGCCTCCCATGCATTTAAGGGCACCAGTACAGGAAAATCTATGAGCAGGTAGATTATTATAAAAAAAACAATTATTGCAAGATTTCAACTGGAGTTTCTGTGTGCTTGTATCCCTGCCTCTGTGAAGCTTTTTTTAAAAATTATTATTATTATTATTATTATTATTATTATTATTATTATTATTATTATTTTAGTAGTGACCTTTAGGTCAACAAAGTACATGGAGTGTCTTCAGTATATTTTACACTAAATTGGATTAAATGGAATATGGTCAAATACTACTAAAAATCAGAGAAGTTTGTGTTGGATATCAGAATGTAAACTAAGTTCCTGTTTGTCTTATTAAATTGTCAGGAATTTTCCAGAGACTGTTCAATGCCTGTTTCAGGACCTGTTCAATTAAATGAATAGTTGAGGCCCAGTGGGCTGGAGCCATCTGCTTGTTTGTGCAAGCCTCTGGATTAAGATGTGAATAATTGGGTTTACAGATACAAATTCATAAATCAATTTTTGTTATGGGACTAATTTTATATTATATTATTACCTTCTATTTTAATCTAAGACACAGATTAAACTCATGTGTCAGCTTTTTGAGACAATGAATCTTGACATTGTTTCTGGTTAAGTGCATTTTGTAATTACATAAAATACCATATAAATCCAATGCAAGTTTTGAATTTGAAGCTTTTTGGATTGTCTCCTCATTTGGATCTCCAAACTTTATTAACAAATGTATTTGTTCAGTCCTTTCCTGTAATACTCACGGAAAAGTACATTGCCAAGAGAATTTGTTAAAATTTTTTTTGCACAGAAAGCTTTCTAGGTGGACTTTACCTCCATGTTGTTTATGTGCCTGCTGATGATGCTGGATTACAGTCCTGACAAGAGAAGGCAAGCATGGGTAAAAGCATTAGCATTTAGAATTAATTTAGGGGGTCTAATATAAATAGGATTTTTGACAGTAAATATGCTTGTGGAGTGCAAATTTTGGAGGTTGTCTAAGTTTGACATCACAAAGAGTTTAAGGCCAGCACGACCATAGGCTGACTTAATAAATGACTTAAAAGTGAATAAAACAGCTTTGCAGCTGACGTCTGGTTAACACTGTGGATATAACAAGGGAATGAATAAAGAACTTCCTAAAGATTGTCTAGGTCACTTTGTCTCATGTCCTGGTCTACAGAATAAGAATACTTCACAAATGGGAAATTTGTACTGGTTTGGGATTAGACAGTGGTATGTGCACAACTGTGTAACTATTTGAAATGCAGAAGTATCATTTGAGCCTACAAAACTCCTGGTGTGCCAGTTCTTCTGCAGGTACAAATTGTCATTGTGTTCACACACGTTGTGTATTTACAAAAAATGGTGGATTTTGAAAGCGTGGGCAGTCAGGGGTTTGTAAATGTGTGTAACAGATTTGGGGCTTTGTTGTTTTCTCAAGTAGTTCAATGATGGGAAGAGCTGCTGAGCAGCATATTTGGACAAAATGTGTGTTCATAACTGCAAGGTGAATTTGTTCCCTTTTTCACCAATGCCAGGGGCATTCTCAGCCAGAATTACTGAGTTTTCTGTACTTGTTTGCTGTTGAAAATTATTGACTACCTTTTTCATTGTGAGAATATTTAGGTAATAGGAGGATTAGTATGATGCATTGAAGAAATTAAGGGGAGGGGTTTATTAATAGAACAAACTCTGCAAAGGTCTCTTTCTCTGGTAGTGTTTTTTTCTTTTGCACCTTCCTACGGGAAGGCTGCTCTGGTGAATATGTTCCAGCTCATGCATCTGCTATCCTACAATGTGCAGATTATATTTTACTTTGTTTTGGTTTGGTTTATTTTATATATTATTTTATTTATTTTTCAACCCATTGCATAGATGTACATTCCAGGAAAAAAAATGCTTTTATGCAGCCTGTCCCAATGGGTATAAAATCTACCCAGGAATCTGTAGGACGCTCATTAACTAACTCATTTTCTTTAAAAATCACATTTTTATGTAATTATAATTTGTTTTTTCCTGTCCTAAATGTGCCCACGAAAGTAACCTTAATGCATGTATTTACAGTGTAAAGCCTGTAATAAAGTTTTGCCAGGTGGTGAGGTGTAGCAAAAGAATGGAGACTCACCCAACTGTAGCTTCTGTGGGGATGAAGTACCAGAAAGTATAATACATTCCTCCATTTTCTCTAAAATATGGAAGTAAACATTTATTTGAGGGGCAGAGTGGTAATTTAATCTTCAGGAAACAAATTTCAAGGCAATTCTTTTAATCTTCCTTTATCTTCCTGTAGGCAGTACAGTGAGCATTTACTGGTGTGTGGATGTAACTGTACATGAAAAAAATCATTCACAATATTTTGTACCTCTGGGCAGCATCTGTGTGGCTACTCTGACTTCCATCCTGCTGTAGTCCTCTCTCCTGCTGCATCCTATTTTAAGCTCTTTGGTGCCTTTGAGTTTACCTAAAATGTCTTTGTGAAAACAGAGGAGAGAATCTCCCTGCTTGTCCTGTGCTGGTGGCAGTCATTTGCTCTCCTTTGTGCTCATGGCAATCATCTCACGTTAAATACTTCTTCTGCCTTTGTCCTTTGCTCCTGCCTTGGTGCCTTTTTCCAGCTAAAGTGCATCTCTTGAATTCACCCATCAAATGCCTGTACTGCCTTCCATTCATCTTCACTCTAAACCGTTTTCAACCCTACCCTATCTTTTTCTAACCTTCCACTTCATAAGCTGTTGTCATTCTCTGTGTCCTTGTGTCTGATGTCATCAGGGCTATAAGGCTGTCTGAAAGGAATATCTTTTTCTTTGTAAAGTTCAAGAGCAATTTATTGATGTTGTGGGTGCTCATATATCCTCCTTTGTATGGAAGGCTCTTTTATGTAAGGAATATTTCACACAGGCAAAAAACCAACTGATCGATTGCTTGATGGGTATTTTGCTCTTGGAGACCACATCATTTATTCTCAAATAAAGTTTCATGATTTTTATTGGGTTGTGTTTTAGATGTTGCTATGTATAGGTTCTCAGTGAGATAAAGTCAGAGGGGTGGACCTGGATATTAACAATAGTGAGATTTATGACTGTCAGTTCTTTGTCTAGTGGTTCACACAGGGTTATTTTACATGAGGTTCATGTGGTAGAAGCCATGTGGCTGAGAATTCTCTTAAGACATTGAATTACAACGCATTGCACACTACTAACAAATTATTTAGTCTGGGAAAACTGTCTACTCTGAATTTTTCTTAGCTGTCTCCAGCTTGCTCTTACGTCCTTTGTTTCCTGTCTTGTAATGTCCTGCTCTAAAAACCTGTACATTGGTTAGGAAAAGTGAAAAACACACTGAAATATACAGATGAAAAATTTTGATATTCACAGTAGTGTTGTTCCTTTTAAACACTTCAAGAATGTTTCATGCATAAAATCGGTCTGAGATAGCTCAGACTTCCAGTTTAGGGTATTTTTTTAAAGACATTTGGTATATAAAGTACTATTATTTCATACATTATTTCTCAGATTCTCTCAAATAAACTTCTACCCCACTGCCCAGTTTGAACCAAGTGATAATCAAGTATGAATTTCAGGATTATAAAGTTTTGTTGCTTTTCCAGAGGCTTGGGAATACATAGAGGAGGGTTATTGAAATTGTTGGCTGTCCCAAGGGATAATTTGCCCAGCATGTTGCTTGTTGGGTGACCAGTACCCATTGATGTAGCAAGAAAAAGGCACAGCACATACCTATTTCTGTAATCTGTTTTCACCTATTTATGATGACCATGGGCAAGGAAGTTCTGTGCAGGAAAGTTTTGGAAAAGAGTCAGAGGAAAAAAATCAACATAAGGTTTTGCAGTAAAAGGTCTTAGAAAATATGCTGACAGGGTGGGTTGAAGAAGAGAAAAAGACACAAATTTGTGCCAGCAGCTCAAGTTTGCTATTTTCAATTTTCAACATCATTCTGAAATCTTTGCCACTAAAAGCAAAAATATTTTTTTAATGTTTCAAAGAACGTGACTGCATTTAATAGCAAGTACAGGTGTGATGATTAAATGAATTGGCAGAGGTGAAATAATTTACTGATGATATAAATTTATCTTCTTCAGCTTGTTTCTGAATCCTAGGTGAGAGGCAGTAGTCATGCCCCCCCTGCCAAAGCTTGGGGTGGAAGCAGAATTACATTCCCATCAAATTATTCACACCTGAAGAAGTTCTGCTGCGTAATACCAGACAAAAATTATCAAACCTGCTACAATTGTTTAATGAACATTTTGTACAGTCATTTGGCTTATATATAAAATACTCAACAACTGAGAGGATCTGTCTCTGAAATCCTATTTCATTACAAGCTATTGGCAATTGTGATCTTACTGCTTTGTAATCATGCTACAGTTTTACCCCCTGTGGTGCTAAAGATAGTGAAGATAAGGTATAGCTCTGATGTCATTTCATGATTTTCATTATCAAGTATTTCTGTCAACTCCTTGAGTTAAATAATCTTCAGATCTCCTATCAGTGTTTTTTTTATTTTTGTAACAGAAATCTTTTTGGTACCATCTTTTAGAACTGTGCCTTTTAAACAAAGCTGCTGTAAACAGTAATTTACAGGTTCTGTTTCTGAGACAGCTTTAAAAAATGTGTTGTATGTATTTGCTCTTGCTGTAAATGTGAAATATCATTGTACACAACAATGTGAACAGATGGTAGGCTGCATAAGCTGTTTATCATTTTACACATTTATCACTCTACACTAATGAAGTGTACATGTGTTTGATTAATATTAAGTTTTGATTTATTTGGAAGTGTCTCATCAGCATTAGGGGTTATCCTGAAATTTATACTGACTTCCAACCTTTGAATTTAATTCCAGTAAAGGTAGAGGAGATGCATTCTGTAGTTCTTAATTGCATGAACTTGTTTGCTGTGGAAAACAATTTTCTGCTTGAGTTTTTAATACTGGAAGGCATTTGGTAGTAAATAGCTTACTTTGCTGAAATCTTTTAGACAGATGAAACTTAAATGCCTTTGGTCCAGCTCCTTGCATACCATGTCTTGGAATTAAATACCAGATGCTAAGAAGGTGTAAAATAAAACAGCAACAGTCCTATTCAAATAGATATTCTTTTATATTCTCCACCTACAGAATGCAAGAGCTTCATATTTGCCTGCTCAACAGGTCTGGATGTTCAGCATGTTTGCTGCATATGGAACTACAAAAGTGTCTCAAAAAGCATCTCAGGCTCACAGACATAGGACATGGATCATACTTTGAGACTTCTGACTGCAGCATTGTATTAAAAATATGGTTTCCCAAGATGCTATTTCATCATAATGAAAAACGATTTGAAGTTGGAGTAGCTCTGGTTGTGCTGCTTGTTCTGCTAAGTGGCAATAATATTTAATGAGAGGTTTTGCTCTAAACTGTAAATTCTTTTGAGTGAGATGCCCAACCTGTTCAGAATAAATAGAGGAGGCTAAAAACACTTACTTTGAAAGTGACTGTTCATTTTGGAAGGCATTGAGTGATCTCAGTGAAATATGACTGAGTCAGTTGAATTTTGGATAGAGCTCAAATTCCCAGCATGTATTCTGGCAGTATCTCTTCTCCACTGATTCCATTCTTCTATCTTCAAATTGCACATGCAGCATTTCTGTCATCTGTGCTGCTATCATGCAGCTTTCAGATAACTTTCAGTGACTTTGTATAGATTGAATGAATAAATAAATTACAATTATCCCTGCCTATTTACTGCTTTTATGCCTACAATGTCTTCTGTCTCTATTAATAATATTATGGGAAGATGTATAGAGCAAAAATTATGAGAGAGCACTAGGAATTACCCAAAGTATACATTTTAAAGCTTAATGTTGCAGTGCAGTTTAACATGTAATTGGTTTGGCTGTAATAAGTGGTCATATAGCTAACTCCTTTTTTTCCACAAAGACTCCTTTGGACTGCTAGGGCTCAGTTGCTTTTGCTTCCAGGACATCAGACCAGATGCTGGGGAGTGAACAGACTGTATATAATAAGAGAACATCTCCTGAATGTGAGAATTTATTTCAGGAGAGAGAATCTTTGTTTCTGGATGAACTGAATAGAAAAACTTCTTAATATCTCATTGACTATGCTAGCATAAAATGCATATAATTGTCTGTAGCTAATGCAGTCATGAAAAATGAGTATCATTTAAGAAATATTTTTAGTGTATGAAGTGTGGAGTTGGAGCACACTAGATATTTTATTTCCAACAATTAAAGGGAAAGATTTGGTTGAACTTACTAGCTTTTCTTTAAAAAAAAAAATTGCAATTATGAATAAATTAGTTACATATTTCATGAAGAGCTAGCTTTATTTTCCTGCTACTATGTTAGCTATATGCTGTTTCCTAAATGTTTTTTTTAATGAGAGACAGTAATTAGAAATTCTGTATCTTTCTATTCTTTTCCACCTTCTGTTTTCAAAGCTGAAATAAGAGATGCTTTCTGCATTTTGATCTAAAAGACTATTTTCTTTCTTTGCAGGTTAATAATGAGAATGTAGTGAAAGTTGGCCACAGACAGGTGGTGAACATGATTCGACAAGGGGGCAATCACCTAGTTCTTAAGGTTGTCACAGTAACCAGGAATCTTGATCCAGATGACACGGCTAGAAAGAAAGGTACACATTTCTCTTTTCTTAATGGAGTGGTTTGGTCTTGCTCTACAGAAACAGAGAATGTACACAAAATTACTGCTTTATAAATTCTGATTTATAGATTTAATTTTTAAAGTTTGAAATTCCCCTCTCTTAATTTAGAATAATTTCATTCTGTTGTCTTATGCATTAATATGTGACCAAAAAAAAAAGTGTAATATTCTCTTGCCATGCTTGCCATGAAATTTCATCCTTATAGAATTTTATGTATTTATATGTTTGGAATTCTTGTAGTAGAATTTCTTGCAGTAGAGAGAGAGAAAAATCACAAAGAACAGGTTATCTTTTATTAATTAATTCCAATTGTACTTGAGATGAGTTTAGTTTGACTCCAGTTGAAATCATTGAGAAATTACAGTTTTGCACAACACGTGTCTTAGAAAGAATTTCTACAAGAATAAGAGTAAGCAATGTGTTTACACTGAAGTTCTGATAGGAAAAAAGTACATTTTAATGGGTAAATTCCTCAAGATTAATTCTAAGTAGTGGGGTTGTTCCAGCCAGGGAAAATCCTTCCTCCTCCCATAAGCAGAAAACACACACAGTTTCTTTTTCTGCCAGTTGGCTGCTGGCAAGAAGCAGCTACTCCAAGAGAGGTTAATGTAGCATCATGTGCCACAAAGACTTGGCAGGACAATTTTCTTCCTGCCTGGGTGTTGAGAGTTTTTAATATTAATTTAAATGGATATTACATCTTATATATCTTATATCATATGATATAAGAAGTCAGGAGACCCTCCTAATTACTATTAATCAGAAAAGATTGTTTCTGCTGGCTAGTGTGCAGTACAGCAGCATTGCAGTTTTGAAAATTCCTGTTTCTTGACTTGTCACCCTCAGCTGCCCCACTCTTCAACACCTGAGTGTGTTAGAAGCTGGCAGCTCCCTCTTTGGCCAGGAGTAAAACTTGGTCTGCACTGTGAGTGTTCTTGACATCTACTGCTTTAAAAAATCATACTAAACAGAGTGTTCACTGCCATTTGGGATGGGTCATATTGGCCTTAAAGAGAAGTGCTGTTATACACAACCCAAAGGGAAGTTGTTTCCATAAAAGCAAACCCAGTACTTTGTCATCTTTGCAGAGCCTTCTACTAATAAGATGTCATTTGCAAAAAACAGTCACTTTTGAATCTTGTCCTTCTGTACTGCAAATTGGGAGTTTTTTGTGTCACTTGGGAATTGCTGTTGTACTTTGGGAGTTGTGTGGAAGGATTTTCTTGCCATCCACCTCCTTTTTGGTGAGGCCAGTGGCAGATATCCAGCCTCATTCAACGGTCTGGTACTTTGGGCTGTTTCCCTCACAGATTTGTTGGCACTTCTCTTGTTGGGAAAGGGCAGGCCTCAGGCTGAAGTCAAGATGTGCAGTACTTACACATCCTGATTTCTGACACTGAACCTGAGCTTTATTTTTGGTACACACTGTCATTCAAGCCTCTGTAAGAAGGTACCTTTCGTCAAAATGATGTAGCCTGATATATAGACTTGACCAAAACACTTAAAAGAGTCCTTAATTTTTCCTGGTGTGCCAGAGCCCTTTCTGCTTACTGGAAATCTCCAACTTTCCTACCAACACTGGCACAGCCTTTTCTGATGTTACTCTCCTTTCTGACTGCCAGAAATATTGCTTACCAGGATATTAAAACACCTGAAAGACTTTAGTTGCTGTGCTAGGTGATCACCTTGATAATTTCAGGTCATATTTATTCTAAGGATCACCTGTTTTCCCTAGTCTCACCATAATCATTTAAATCTTCTTTCTTGAATTTCTCAGATTTGACAGCTTCTTCAAAGATGAAATTAGCCTGGCAGCAATTGCCTGGTCTCTAGGAGATCTTAAGCTCTGTACATTTCTTAGAAGGAGGGGCACAACTGCTGCGAGGCACTTGCTCTAGGAATTCTTTTTCCTACTGAAAAGTGAAGTGCAGCTATTTAGCTTTAAATGTTTCTGTGTATCCTGTTACATAAAAGCTTGCTGATGTGTCAAACCACCTACACTGAAAGTAGGAATGGTATCGAAATTCTGTACATGAAAAGAATCTCAGGGTTTTTTTCCTCCGCATGTGTGTTTTAATAGAACCTTCCTTAATGTGGCATATTCTTTTAAATAAATGTTAAGTTGTTTATGTGAGTTTGAGAGCTGTGTATTTACTTACACTGTGTTTCTGTTTCATGCAAAGCCCCACCACCTCCTAAGCGAGCTCCAACCACTGCACTGACCTTGCGGTCTAAGTCAATGACCTCAGAGCTTGAAGAGCTTGGTAAGAAAGTGTTTTTTGACAAGCATGCTGGCATAATAGAAGTGTAAAAATATGCATATATATGTATGTATGTTAAACTGACTAAAAGGAACTGCATTACGTACAGTATATAGAACAGAAAAGATTTTTAAGAATGCTGCATCTTTGGAGAGTTCCAATGTGCATGATTTGCATGAATAATTTTTCTTTAAACTTGTGCCTTTACTGCTACGCAAGAGAATGTTGAGACATTTTATGCATCATCAAAGTTGGGCACATCTACTGAAAAGTAATGCCGTATCATAGTTTGTTAGCTTTGCTTTGTAAGATTTCAGTTCATCTAATATTGTTTTATTTTAAATTTCTGTGGCCTCTCATTAGTGGATAAAGGTAAGCTGCCAGAAGCTGTTGTTAAAAAGCTGACAGTGTTAAAGCAGCTTCAACTTCAGCTCGTTTTCATTAGACTCTGATCTGAAAAAGTGCATATTATGATATCACTTTGACTTCTGTGCATGATATAAACTTAATTCTTCTCACTACTGGTAATAAAAAAGTTTTGAGCATTCATTCTTTTATTTGCTAATTTTAAGAAACGTGATTGTAGATTCCTTTGATCATCCATCTTCTAGATATGCATAGTTCCTTGGGAATTCTGATTTATTTTGTAGAAATGAGGAAGATTAATAGTTCTTTTATTCCTGGTTTTAATGTTAGGTCATTAAAAAGTAGGATTTCTGCAGCTAGATCAATAAATATGTTACAAATGGGTCATATGGAAGGAGAGAACCCCTGTGCATATTTAAATACAGCTATTACAATAGAACAGTGTGTTTAGCAAGTGATAATTGGGTATAAAAACAAATGACATCCCTCATTGCAGACTAATAGAATCTATCATATAATAAAACCATTTTTCCATGTAATCCTACATTGATTTAAATACTTATATTTTATAATTTTTTTTTTTCCTGGCATGGGCTCATATGAAGGCCAACTATAAAGAATCAAAGCCTTGTGACTACTTTTTTTCCAAGGAAGTCAATGTTTTCTGGGGCAGATGGACCCCATTCTTCCTCTAGTGTGTGAAGTCACGTAGCTTCAGTGAGAGTTCTGACCAAGAGAGAGTACTGAAGGGATTACAGTCTTCTCCATGGTATAAAAACCAAATGAAGACCAAAATGAAACAGCCTGATTATTTAGCTCTAACTGGTGTCAGAAAATAATGATTTTTCATACCAGGAAGTCTAGGAGCCTAACTAAAGTTTTCAGTAGTTTGTGAGTGCTCCATAGTTTTTTTTCTGGAGTTAAAATGTAAATATTCTTTCCAGAGCCACTTTTTGGATTTAGGTGATTTGATTCCTTTTACTTTCACAGAGCTCGAGGGGACTGTAAAACTTGACTGGCTTATCAACAAATGTTCCCAAGGGGACAGAAATATTTTCCCTCTTTCATTATCCCCTTTTGCAAATCGCTTTCAAACTGAGGGTGTTCTTCTGTTTCTCTTCCTTTTCAATCTCACATAGTTGATACTGCTCTTAAAGCAGAAAGCAGAAGCACTCTTTTCTAGGTGAAAGTGGCTTGTCAGTAGTAAAGTCACCTCTGCAGTGAAGTCCATAATGTTTTAGCTTTGTCACATTCATGCTACAGTACTTGATCTGCTTCTCTCTTGTGGGCTGGTAGAAACCAAATCTTGTAACTAGCAGCCACGGGACATATGTAAATCTTTAAGCACATTTCCCTTCCATATCTTTATCCAGATGGGTTATATATTACAGTGGCTTTACTGTTCTGAAGAACAGTCCTGAAGCCTGTTCCAGAAGTCTGTGTCCCCTAATAAGGCTGTAATAATAGTAGAGCATGGCAGAAATTTGTCTTAATCCTAAACAAGACTGTAAATACCAGTTCCCTGATACTCTGATATTTTCCACCCTAGCAAACAGCATGACTGCTGTTATAAATAACATCTGTGGTCTACCTATTTTAATATTTATCCTCTAAAAGGCTTATTCTCAGGAGGAACAATAATCCTTAAATTGCACATTAAACAATCTTCCAAAAAGAAAATGTTCTCACCATCATCAGTTAAAAATTGTCTGCTGACATAAACCACAGATTGTATGTGTGTTATTTATATATAATTTATATATCTGTATGTGTTTATATCTTGGACATCTGCATGAACTATGAGAACACCCACATTTTTCTATCCATTAAACTAATGAATAAGCATTGGTTACACATATGTACAAACTAAACAGAAAGTATCTACAAATGAACACTGTGGATGTTCTCATCAATATATACGTGTAATTTTTTTCTTAGCTGAAAAAGCTCATAGTCTCAATAATGTCTCGTGGCAAAGAATTCCACAGGCTAATTATGTGCTATGTACAGATGTATTTCCTTTTTATTGGTTTTAAATGTGATGCCTTTAATTTTATTGAATGTCCCTTGTTACGTAATAGAAGTAAAAGAGAACTAGAAATTCTCCCTTTTTTTCCCCATAGAGAATATATTTTTGTAATTTCTCCTAGTTAAGTCAAACAGTGTCATTTTAAAAAAAAATAATTTCTACATCTTGCAGTCTTGACAGTCACTTCCTTTGCCTGGCTCTGAACTCCACTTATGGGTTTTTATTGACAAGTTTTTAGCTACTCCTTTCTCTGTAATACTGAGTAGACCATCTCAGTCCTCTTTCTAATGAGGAAGGGCAGATAATGGGTGCTAATGATTCCTTTCCACTTCATTCTGCAAAGATGGGAATATGCCCAACTATCCTAGGTTGAAAGGCCTGGTACCAGTAAGTTGCCCCAGTTACTGCCTTAAAAAAAAAATAGGTAGGAAAAAAAATATTTTTACCTGTATCTCTTAGATCTGCAGGGGAGCAATTTTTTACACTGAAGGTAGAAAGAAGCCCTGGTAAACTGTGCTTCTGCCAAGCTGTTGATCTGCTGTGGTTTGATAGATACATGCATGGGAGAGACTAGAAGGGAGAGTCTGACTTCTTAGATGGCAGAAAAATGTTTATGCTCAAAATGACAGACGAGGATTTAGCATTTAAAAATTACCTTCAGAATTGATTCACAGTTCATTCCCTTTCTATTTCCAAGCTTCGGTACGGAAGAAGAAGGGTAAGGGGAAGCATTTTGTCTCTTGTTTAACCTGTTTCTCACCTTTCCATAGTGAAGGATAATAACATAATGTAAATGTTGGCATATGGTCCAGTTTATTTTATGGTGTCAAATGTACATTAATTATTCTATATGTTTTTTAGTTATTTAGTTAATAAATTGCAAACACACTAAGAACTCAAACAGAAGACTACATTTGAAAATATTCCCCACATTTCTTCCTTTTGTCTCCTTTCCTTCATCTTGCCTCTTTTTCCTTCTTTGTATCCAACTCTTTTCCAAACCCCTCCATATCATCTCCTCAGTTACTGTGCTAACTGGCAGCCACAGAGAATATGTGGCCAATAACATACCCTCAGTGTAGTCCTATGTTAGTGATTTCACTTGTCTTTTTAATGGCCAAATGTTCCTCCCATAACCACACTGTCTCTGTCTCAGGAAATAGGGATCTTGCACACAACACTTGAACTTTTAACCTGGAGAAATGCTGCTCTGCACAATTTTAAGTTTTCAATATAACATCTCCCACGCTGTCCCATATGCATGGAGTGCCCTCCCTGAACTGATTCAGAAGGCCACTACCTTCTCCTTGAAATCTCTCCTAAAGACCCATTTTCCCCTATGATCCCTGTATTAAGCAAAAATCCAAGTAATGATGGCTAGGCAGAGGGGCAGGTAGAAATAGTGGTGCTCTTTCAATAGGTTTTTTAAATGTAATTGTATCTACATGTATACAAAGTTTGGTTGTGTTTAACTGTATTTTTCCATACTCCTGTGTGTCATTTTGCTTTCTTAGATTGTAAGCTCTCCTGAGCAGGGACTGTCATTTACACCTTTTCATGGTGTCTAGCCCAAGGAAGAGCCTCAAACCTCTGTGAGCCCCCAGGTGGTAGCTGGTAAAACAGTCTAAGTCCTGCTCCTCGACAAAGTCCAGTGTCACAGCAAGGAAAGCAAGGCTCTAGGCAGGGTCTTCTCTCAACAGGGAAGCTTTGGCTTTTTAACATTGAACAGGACAAAATCGGGTTATTTTCCAGTCTTTATTTTTCTGCTCTTTCCTGACCTCCTTTCAGGTCAGTAACAGAGTTTCCAGCTGGCAATGTTTCCCATTCTCCATTCAGAGCATAAGACAGCATAAACCCCATTGCTACTGGTATTTTTGTGAAAAATATATTTTGGCAGCGTTTAAAAAATCTTTATAATTTATCTTGTAGAATCATCTGTCAACCAAAAATTCAGTTTTCTGTGTCACGGGTGAGGGAGGCACTAAAGTGAAGTAATGGCTTTGGTGGTTCTTTTGGCCTGGTTTTGTTGGTTGTCTTTTGAACAGAGTTCTGATTCATTGGGAGGACAGGAAAAGGGAAGGGCAGTGGCTGTACACTGTGTATTCAGGATAGAAAATATGGTGTTTGTTTCAAAAGAGATTGGTCATAAAATCTTCAGGTTTCCAGCAGGATAGCCTGGGCAGTATTATCATTTTATTGCAGTTACAGAGCACAAATTACTAACACCTAAATTGTGCTTCATCTGTGCCACTAACTTTCTTCTTACAGTTGTAGCCTAACACAGAGAGAGAGCTTCCAACTTCAAATTGTATGTCTGGAGAGGGTGTATTCTCAGTAGTAAAACTACTTTCTGGATTTTGTGGGATACTGGGGAGGGGGAAGATGCCTTCTTTTTCTTTTGTGACTTGTTAGGTATTCAAGAATAGTTGAACAAGTAAGTTACAGCAATATGTAAACTAAGTTAGTTGTTGCAGCAATCTTTTGGAGGCAGTACTTAAAATATAAGTCTGGGTAGTATGTAGTTAGCCCATTCCTATTAAAAAATAACCAAAATATTTATGTGGTGAATTAAAATTAAGGTTTTAAAATACTCTAAAAAGAAAATATTAAAATAAAATATATTAAATTCTCAGTGCAGGTTTTTGGTCATAGTTTTAATCATCACTACGGAAAATAGCTAATATTAGAGTTTCAAAATCAGTATTTTAAAATATTAAATTTGACTGTATTCATTAAAAGTTTATGTGGCTCATGAAGAGCTTGCTTTTAAAAGTTTTTCCTTCAGTTTTTGTTTCAACTTGTTTATTGATAACTGCTTCTTGTGGGTGGAGAATTTTAAATTTATACGGTACTTAAGGAACATATCCATAAAGTAAGATCTGTGAATGTCTAGATACAAGATATGAGAGTTTTGTGCTCCTTAGGTTTTTTTTACTGCAAGGAAATTGGTTTCATTTAGTGAATAATTTGGTCTTTTCAGTGAATGCTAAAGTAGACAGTGTTTAATTTTAAAAACCAAATATAAAAGTCTTCTAAGAGAAAGTACTAAATCAGGAATGGATTAGGCTAAATTTTCATAGTGAAATGCAAATGGCAAGATAATTCTCCTGCATTAAGAAGTATTGCTTTGACAGTGTCACACAAGTGTTGGTTGTGAGCTAGGAGACAGGTTTGTTTGTTCTTACATTTGATATGGTAATCAATATAAAATAATCCCTCCAAGTGTTGATACTGATCTCTGGGTTTTGGTGTGGGCTACGGTACCAAATACAAATGTAGGGTTTTCTTCCTTTGAACAATTCAGTTGTTAGTACCACCTCTCAGATACAGAATAACTGTGGTATCATCAGCACTGAATGTTATCTGGCATCAAGTCTTAGCAGCATTTGAATAGAAAAAATATCAGTTGATGGCATTCAAAAGAAATATTATTAGCTCTGTCTGCAATAAGCATTCACACTTCATCCCATTCCTGTTGTCCATTGTTTCAAAGGTGGCACATTCTAATGGCATCTGAAACAATGAAATTGCAGAGCAAATACATATAAAATGAATGCCAGCCAGCAGATTAGCTTACAGTGTCATGTTATGTTTGAAGAAACCCCTCACAAAGACATCTGGGTTCAAAAACCATTTTTAAATTTCATTGTGGTGGAGTTGATGATGGAGATTTGTCTGCAGGAAACAATGGAAATACCATCAAAGCAACTTTTACAGCACTCACAACATCGACTCCTTTGATAGTTTCCAGCATCTGCAGTGCTTCTATGTAGGAAGAAGTTTTCCCCATCTTCACCAAACACTGTATATTGGAAGATAAGAGCAAAAGGCATCAGGCTTCATGAAGAATTCTGGAAGGGTATCCTTGTAAGTAATAGATTTGCATTATGTATTTGAATTTCTAATACAATAGCAATACAATAATAAGATCAAGGTTGTCTTAGGTTGTCATTTGTCACATGCATAAAGCAGTGACTTGGGATGGAATTTGTGAAGCATATACATGAAAAAATACAGGTTCCATCTTTTTGTTGATGTAGCAAGGTAATAGGTGTTATGACTTGTAGTCTGACGTGTAGAGAGTCCATGATAGTGTAAGAATTTATAGGATGAGGACCATGGCTGTGACATAGGTGTTTTTGAAACACTTTGTAAGAGAGAAATGCAAGTTGGCATGTTTCGAGGAGAATGATGCTAACCCTATGTTTTCCAGTGAAAAGAAATCTGGCACCTAGCTGGCAGGGTGCTGATTAGCAGTTTTTGGCACAGAATCTAAATTCACAAGTAACTCTCAGTAACCCTGCTTCTTCAAACCAGGGTTTATGTTGCTTGAGGTGGGCAGCTTCAAGCAGCATTTTGGAAATGCTGGGAATCCTGAGCAGAGGTCAGTTAGGTCTCCGTGTGGATGTTGTTCTCATTTACACTAGAATTATTTTGAATTTATCAATTTTTTGTCAAGTATGTAGCGCCCTTTCATGATACTTGTTTTTCTTTACTACAGGGAAGTAATTGAATAGGTTTTCAAAACCGTTCTGCATCAGCCAAACAAGACAATGGTATAAAAGAAGTTGGAAAAGGAATTGTAAGTGTTTAAGAAAACATGGGGTTTGTAGCATTTGGAAACAGATGATTTAAGTATGTTGGCACATGTGAGTGTTGCTTCCTATACTCAGATTTTATTAATTAAATATATAACTATATACTCAAAATTGTGAGTGCTCGAGGAAAAGTAAAAATTGCATGTGTTTCCCCCCATGGTACAGTGAGGGCGAATGAAAACTTTTTCAACGCTTTTAATGTGTTCTCTCTCTTTTTCAGGAGCCAGGGAGATGAAGGACTTATCTCCCTCATCTCAAAACTCCCCTTGCTGCTATTTCTCTTATTTTTTCCTTCAAATGTTCATATAACCATGTTAAGTAATTTCTAGTATAATTACAAATAAATATTTTTAGATAATTCATCATAGTTTGTTTGGTTTTTCCCCTCGGTGTAGAAGAGTGAGAGTTAAGTGTAAAAACAGAGAAGGCTGCAAGTGTCTTAGGTCCTTCACCTTTCCTTTTTGGTTTCTTTTCATTGATTGTCTTTCATTTGTGACTAGGACAAATTTTCAAATGCTGTCTCTTAAACAGAACATTAAATTGCCACTTAAATTCTACCTGGCTTGCAGGGTAGGAGTGGGTATTGACTATATTCTCTGCTTTGTTTTTGTTCTTAAACAGAAACCACTGTTAGACAATGACCATTCCTCTTTCAAGGTAGGCTGAATTATAAGGCTTCAGGATTGCAGGTTCATTTTCAATGCCTGTATAATTATTTCATTAATTGAACTTACTGTTAAAGAGCTGGTACTTGAAAATTGTATCTACAGAAAGAATTTGAACATAACAGTTTTCTGCCTTCCTTAAAATTACTCTTCATGGTGTGATTGTAATATGTAAATGTGACTTGTCTGTATTAATGTGAAGATATTTTTAGCCTTAGAAACACAAATAGGACTTTCTTTCAAGAAAGTTTTGATAGTTCCTTATTGTGAATACCTACAAATCATTTTCATAACTCATGTAATGGTATTTATAGATCCTCAGTATTAAATGATTCATTTTAGTCACTAAGTAGTTTTTATGTTTTACTAATTTATTTTACATAATTTTCCCTCTTTTGGATTTTAGTGTACTCTGCAGTTTACAGTATCCCAGAGAACACACAAGTGTTTTTACTTATTTTTCGTTGAGGTGTTTCAGATGGCTTATGGTTTTGACTGTATTGCAAAGCACTTTTGTTATTTCCTCATTATGCTAAGTCCTAAGGTAATATTCTCTGCCTGTTGTTTGCAGGATGGTGCATACATGATTTTGGCATTGTGACTTAAGCACAAGCCTGAAAATTGTTCACTTGGGATGGGTCTGGAAGAGGTTAATTCCAGATTAAAATATGCTTGTGGTGGCAGATTTATGAGGATTAGCCTAACTGTCTAAATGAAAACTCAAATCATTCCATGTCTGTATATTTTGAACTATAGATTTACATGACATAACTGTAGTCTGAACTTCTTTTTTCTTTCCTTTAAATACGATGATCATAAACAAGAAATTTGGATTTAAATCTTAACTTTCAATATTCTTACTCTGAAACTGCTTCAGCTAAGGTTAGTCTTTAAATTCTTAGCATGATGTTGAAGGCCTACTTATACTTTACCTACTTTTGGTCTTTGACAGATTTTATACATTTATTCCTATTTGGGTAGCTAAAAAGAAAGACATTAATCTTACAGTGGGCGTAACTAATGTGACCAAGATCCATTTTTAACCATCTGCAAATAGGAGTCACCTGTTTTTCCCCAGAGGCACTGGAGATGTATTCATCAAGTGCAATTGCTTCTATGCCATGCAACATGATTCTGTGAACTTCTACAGGCTGATCAAGCTTTCTTTGAAGATCAGTAGGTTCTCGTCTTGCTGCTGCTACCCCATTAGCATTGGAAAGCTGTTCTAGAATTTTGTTCCTCTGCTTCTTTGAAGGCATTTTCGATATTCCCATACACACTGTTTGCCCAAATTGTCCTTTATGTAGTTTCCCTCACTAACAGACATTCACCTTGAAGTATTTCTCAACTTATTTCCCAGCTATTTTACAAACTAAGCAGGGCAAGGTTTTCTGACGTGATAAAAACCTAAAAGGAATACAAAGTAAATAAGTGCACTTACTTGTTTTAGGTACTTCTTTTTTTTTCAGACATGCAAACTTAAAATTATAATCACTCCTTGTCTCTAGCCTAAAAACAAGCCACTTACAGGTAAAAAAAGACAGAAATTTAAAAAATCAATCTGTTAGATGAAAGCAATGCCAGACATACTTCTGTGTAGTTTAAATGAATCGCTATAAATTTTTAATAAGAACACAGAAAAATTACTCCTTTAGTTTTAGTTTTTGCTGATTATTGACAAGGCAACAAATTTTATCAGCTAATGAAAGAAGTGAAACTAAACTTGCAAATTCATATTTAGGGAAGGCAATGGAACAAATTTTGTGTATATGCAGTACCTGACATTAAGGGCTATGTGCCTGGCCCTGTTGACACCAAGGAAGAATGAATGTCCTGTGTTCCCATCACTTTTCAAAAGGAAAAATACAGGTGCCAAATATTTGACTGTGGTTGACTGCAGATGCTAGAAAAGGTGGGTGATACTACAGCATAAAGGTGCAACTGGCACTGTATGAAGTTTTGCATAACCAATTGCGCCTGGTACAGTTTCTGTCTGTATCTATCTTAGGTATTTACAAGGCACCTATCACCTTGGTACCTAAGCAGTTTGAAAAATGCACCCACCCCAGGAGGCATGATGCAGATACAGGCAGAGGCCCAGGTCCAGAGCAGCAGAGGCAGGTCCCAGGAAGCTCCCCAGCTGTGTTACCGCTGTTGTTGAGCTCCTGGCCCACTTGTGGCCAAGGAACATCTGCACCCACCTGTCAGCAGGAAGACGGTACCCCACCCCTCACGTCCAGCTCCACTGGTGGGGAATCTGAAAAGGAAAGATAATGGAAAAGGCAACGATCCAGTAGCAGAGGTGAAACAGAAATGGTGGGATTTCAAAAGGAGGGATTCTTAAAGAGCAGCACATCTCAGGGGAGGGATCAGCTGCCAGTCCAAGTGGCAGGTAAGGCACAACACAGGCATAAGTCTCAAATGTTCTTCAGTGAACAAAAGTTAAAGAAATACCTCTGATGTCTCTAAAGTTTGTCTATATCCGAAGCCCTGCTCTGTTCTTGGCCTCTGTCTCAGTCCTCTATCCCTACAGCTGAATCAATGGTTCAGTTCTCTGTGTATCTCAACCCAATAATTGCTGCAATCCTAAATGTGTCTAAGAGCAAACTTAAAGGACTCTCACTGGTAATGTTGTGGTGCAAAGAGACAGCATGGTGTAGCAGTACTCCAAAATTATGGACAGCTGGAATAATCCTGGCTTCTGATCACCATGTTCAGAACAGGATCAGGCAAACCACAGATCACCCCTGCAGGTACAAAAGATGGAGCAGTTCTCCTGGGGCCACCAGAAGCAATTGCTAATCTACCACATCATGCCAAGCTCAGGATCAGCCCACTGCAAAAACTGGGACAGGAAGCCAGATATGGTCTTCACTGCAGAATCAGAGAACCTGCCTAACAGGAAAGAAAGGAAGATAGCCAGGATTTTGATGAAGGTTCCCTAGCTGATAGAACATGAACCACTTTAATAACAGATCTCTTTTTTTCTTTAAACACAACAGATCAGTGAGGGGAAAAAAAAAAAAAAAAGGGGTCTTCAGAAACCTGTGAGTCCTATGTGGCTTTTGAAAATATCTGCATAGGAATCACAGAGATCAAAGGCTGAGGTTAAGGTGCAGTGGGTCACTGACTTCCAAATGTTTGTACTTCCTTTTAGCCCATATTCATGTTCCTTTCTGATTCCCTTAACTGGACACTTAAGGATCAAAATGGGAGTCATACCCTGTCACAGCAAGGGACATGAGATTAGGAATATGAAGCAAGTCACAGTTTTAGACACCGCCAGTTTTTTGGCTTGTAAGACTAGCTATAAATATAACAATATCTATAAAAGACATAAGGGACCTACTTTGCCTGTAAGTCCTATATGTCATTGAGAGCAAAATGCTGCAGGTAGGAATGGTGTGTAAGGTGGAAACAACTAGAAAGATCAGAGAATCTGACCCCTTCCCTTTGCTACACACCTGAGGAAGTCAGCTGGACTTCTTTGTACCTACTGCATCTAAAGCCTGGTTGTAAAGAAAAAAAACAAAAAAACAAACAAAAAACCAACCAAGTAAGATCAACCATGTTGTTACAGGGTTTGGTCCATAGCCAATTCTGACTTGACAGTCTTGGTGCCCTCTCTGGTTTTGTTTTTTTTTTGTAAGTCACCCCTTTGCCAAGGGAATGAGGTAAAGGCAGTTAGTTGAGGTAACTCCTTCAGCCAGCTGCAGCAAGCTGTTCAGATTCTCTAGCTGATAAGGACAGTTTCTGGGCAAACCAAGTTTTCCAGTGCCCCTTCTGTACCTGGCACACCTTTTCCACAGGACCAACCTAGCCACTGGTTCAGTCATCTTACTAAGATCCAGTCTGAATTTAGGGTGACCTTTGGTCATCAAGTAATGGATTTGTTGGGTGGAGACTGACAGGTTCTTTGAGGTGGTGTCAGTCAGTGACCTCCAGGCAGTTGTCCCATGATTACTCTGTAGTGAACAAAACCTTTGTGTGAGGCTGTGCCTGCAATGCTCCCTTGGTTTCCCCATGCCCCATGTCAATGCTTCACAAAGCTTCCAGGAGCTGGAGTTACTAGAGTTGTTGAACACTTCATTACAAATAATCACAGTTATGAATATTCCTCCTTTTCATTGCTAGTCAAGTTAAGAAACCTATACTAAAACCTGTGAATGTGTTCATAATTCATAAGTATTTGCCAAGAGTTTCCACAATTAACTTTCTGCCCATGGGTTTTCACACTGTTTGCTTGGACTCTTTGTCATTTGTGCTATTGGTTCACCTGTGCCAGATGCTATTCTTTCAGCTCTGAAAGGCTGAAAATGCTGAATGGGAGGATGGCAAGTCGTAAATTTTCATAGAGCATTAAGAACTTTGCAAAAATTTATTACACTTTTTCAAAGAAACTTTTCTGGGCAAGCCTCTGGCAAATGTGCAAACATGCACAAATAACAACTGTGTTATGGTCCCCTTGAATCTGAACAAACTAAGCTCAGTGATGCTATTTACAGAACTATTCATAAATTAATGTGGGGTTTGGAGATTTCTTTAATTTAGTTTTGCTTTGTTTAATTTAGTTTGGTTCCATTACTTGCGAGTTGCTAGGGTGCTCTGTTTAGAACACTTGTCAGGAAAATGGAGTTTTTGAATGCGGGGAAATTTTCTGATGACATGTCAAGAAGTACAGAGACATTTTGTATGACCAGTGGCTCTACCAGAATGAATATATCTGATCCCTTATCTTTTTCCAATTCCATAGAATTTAACTGAAGTATGTGTTTGCTATGTGTGGTAAAAATAGATCCCCTGTTTTTTTGTTCTTTTCTTTTTTTCTTTTTTTTTTTTTTTTTTTTTTTTCATGTGTACTCGAATAGGAAATTGTTGAGAAGTAAGTTCATGGTCCTATAGTTGTTGAGAGAGATTTGTTAAAAAAGGATTCCAGCTACATCTGTACTGGTAAAGGAGGAGAAGAATTGTAAAGGAAGAGGCAGCTATTACAGTTAGGTTGACAGACAGTCCCTTTCAACTCTTCATGGAGTAGAAGAGCCAATGATTGCATGACAGTTTGTCCCTGAAATTCATTTTCATTAGGAGCTCATGCCTTTTTACAAACACAATCTCATCCTCACTTTCCATGAAACATACAACTGGACAGTCCAGCCAGACACAGAGAGAATGTAAATACTTTGAAGTAGTGAATTTGTTAAATGCACAAATAATATCCAGTATGCCAGCATTTTAGAAAATCATTATTATATTTAGACACACAGAATCCCTTTGAGAGCAGTATAATGTTGGATGCAGGTGTAGAAACCATGAGTGCCACATTAGGGTAGACAGGTAGTGATAGGAGGGAACCTTGGGTCTGTCAGAAGGAGCTTTCCGTTAAAACCATATAAAACAAGATTTTTCAAAAAAACAACAAACAAAAAACCAACAGAACCCCCTGATTCATAAATAGATCCAGAAGTAGCATTTACCATGACCTCAGCAACACCTTCCAGATGTGAGTTTACAGCTTCAGTTGTGCTTACACCTCAATCTAGGTCTAGAGAGAGGCATATAAAGCATTTCAAAGCGCAGAAATTAATCCTTAAAGACTAGCAGTTTTCAAGACGGGGATGCCAGTGGGTAGGCATGACACTGATCTGGCATTCTGACCACTGTAGCATGAGCACCACAGCAGCCAGCAACAGTCAGCCACTGCTGTTCAGGTCCCAGTCTTACCCCAGCAACTCTTCTCTCAGGTGTCCCTTGCCTGAGTGTGAAGAACACAGGCTCTTTGGGCTGCCCTACTGCAACGTCTTAGCCAGACCACCCCAGATTAATTTCTGATGACCAAATTGTCTGTGTACCCCACCCCCCTCCAAAAAAAAAAAGAAAAAAAAAATGAGATGGACTCATTTTTTTTATCTGAATCATGAAAAGGGTGAGAGTTACGGCCACTGTAATCAAGAATGATGCTGGGCAGATCGCGCTCTACCATGAGGCAGTGATCGCTGTGGGTGCACAAAGCTTCATCGTTTCTGGCCTTTGGGAGTGCATTTTGTGTAGGGGAGGATTTTGAGTAAGCACAAAGATGTCATCCTCCCTGTTAACATCTCACAATGCCTCTTTGCACACTAAGCTGCCACAGGGAAGCACTTGCACCCAGGTTTTCCACCGTGTGCCCGCAGGCAAGGGAAGAGGTAGCCAGGGGAGGGCACAACTAGGTTTATTTTCAGAAGATGATGAGATCCTGGCGAGCAATGCCCTCAGATAGCGTTGCCTACTGTTTGGAGAAAAGAACAAGAAAATCTGGTTAATGTTGGGGAGGGCATTGCTCGCGGGATAAATGCTGTGGACGGCCCCCCTGGTGCTGCAGCAGCCGTTTGGGAGAGAGCGCACTGGGGGTGGGGGTGACGTGAGACGTCGGACAAAAGCGAAGATAGCCAGCAGTGCCTCAGAACAACAAAGGGCTGCCCTCAGCCAGTGGTGGAGCACATCTGGCACCCCAGGAAGCTCAATTGGACACTTGGCCCTGAGCTCGTCCCAGGGATTTCTGACTGACACCACTGCAGTGCATAGGTGAGCTTTTTGATAGGTTCACTGACATTTCCTGTCACAGTCACAATGAGGTGAATTGGTAGCTCCTGCCTTGGGATGCAGCATGGCTGTGTGTGTTCTGGGTACAGGACAGTGTGCATTTATTCCAAAAGCTGTTAATAATGTCAACTGCCACATGCCCAATGCAGTCACTAAACTTTAGTCCGCCCTTCCGTTTGCCCAAACACATACACTCTGGCTTCCCAACTGGCTTCTTTCTATGTGTTGTCCAATGCATGTAGATACCTCCATCTGCCTGGCCTCAGATACAGTGGTTGTTGCTCCTCTATTTGATTGCCAGATGTCACTGGGGAACAAGATGGGGAGGTTCCTGGATCCTCGGGGCAAGCCGGTCGTCACCGAGGGAGCTCGCCATCCACACCAGCTGAAGAACAGGAATCTTCGGTGCCTGCCTCTGATGAAGATTCACCTGCCAGGACCACAGAGAGCTGGCAGTGGCTGTTGTCCTCGTCTGAAACGCACAGCAACGTTGGGGAGGATTTTGAGGGATTTCAAACGCCAGCGCGGACTCCGGAGTGTGCCATGGACATACAGTCTCCTGGGGATCAGTCACTCAGTAGGACTCCTCAGTTTGAAAGTGACTCTCCTGAGGAGGAGGGAAATGATGAAATGAATGAAGAGCACCGCGGTGTTGAGCCTGTCCCTAGGGATCGGGGTTGGAGAGGGCAGCCCCAGCTAACAGAGGGAGAGAAGCTGTTGATGGAAACCAACAGTAGGATTGTGCAGCTGCTGGAAAATATCAAGAGGGAGCATGCACAGTCCATGGGTCTCATGTCCCAGTCCATGGGCCGTATGGAGCTGCAGCTGGGCATTGTGGCTACCTCCACAAGAGCCATCCATAACTACCTGTCAGAGATTTTAGCTTTCCTCAAGCAGCCGAGGACGCAGGTCCTTGAAACACGCATCTCCCAAAGAGCCACCCCTCATGTCGAGTTAACCTGTGCCTCGACATGGACTGGTGAGGACGCAGTGGCATCCTCCACTGTGTGCTTACCAGGGGCTGAAGGGACAAGCGACTCTCGAGAACCACCGCAGGCCACGCTGCCTTGTCGCAGTGGCCGGCTGCAGAGAGCCATAACCGAGAGGGCCTCGTTGCCCATGCCTCCACGCCAGGCAAAAGGGGGAGGGAAGAAAAAATAACCACACCATAGGATTTTTAGGGTTTTTTTTAATGTGCCTGTCCTTTTAATTCTTAGCCATAAGGCCATCGGTGGCAGAATTCAACCATTTCTTACATTGGCTAACATTGTATTCTGGCTGACTAGATTAGTCTTAACATTTTGTAGTTTCTATTTGCACTGTTAACGATGTGTGCTGCTGGTATTTGAAGAACATTTGCCTCTGTTCTTTCACTTTAACTTCATACGAGCATTTTTTTACTCTGTGCCAGGCATTCATTGCTTTTCTTACAAATACAAGTCATTTCTTGAGGCAGCTGTTTTTTGAGTTTTCTTTCTCCATTATCCCATCCCCTCTGAGCAAGCATTCTGGACTTGGTGGTAAGTATGCAGGTCTTGGCAATACTCGCCTCCCAAACTGTGTTCGATCAGTCTTTGCCTGGTGTTTCTGGCATGCCAGCCTGAGGTGTTGGGGTTAGCCTGTACTGGATCATGATCATTCTTATCCTCTGTGGGTCTGACAAGCTCACTTTCTAAGACCCTCGGTGGAGCTAATCCACATGTCTTGGCTATGTTGTACAATAAGTAACGTTGCCAGGATCATACCTCATATTTATCTTTTGGGGCCTGGATAGTGATGTGCCACCAGATCTATCTAGGCACCCGGCTCTCATTTTCAAAGTTCCTTTTGTGATGGATCTGGTGGTTTGATGGGCAGCATTATAATTTTTCCTCTGAGAGAGTCTGGGGATTTGAAACAGGGGTCACTAAGCAATGTGTTCTACGGGGATAAGAGCCATCTCCTGCAACAAATCTGTTAGGAGGAGACTGTCCCCTGTAATTATGACAGATATCAATTATTTAAGAAAAAGAAAAAAAAAGCAATTTGCCTAGCAGCCAGACCTCTTGAGAATGTAAAAGTCATGACATGCTGTTGGGTATTGTGCTCCTACATCTGTGATTAAGAGCTTTTCATCAGAGACGACTTACTTGTTGATAAAATGCAAGTACTTTCTGTGCCTTTAGGCCATCTAATTTCCTGAGGGCTGGCACCCTGAGCAGAGCACGGGTGCGATTGGGAACCCACAGGGCAGATGGAAACACACTTTGCAATAAATTCTTTTATATCTCTTGGTGCTGCCTCTCTCGGGGGAATTTAATATAGTGGCACTCAAATTGCTACATGCATGCAGAGGCATCAGACTGGCTTATACATGTGATATCCCTGACAGTTCTCTGAAAGGATGCTGTTACCAGGAGCCCCTTGAGCAGTGGTAACTACTTATCACAGGTGTAGCATGGCTCCTGTGTTTGACTCTCCACATGCCGTTGTAACTTCTCATAAAGGTTCAGAAGAGTTTATATGGCAAAACAGTGATGAATTCCTCCTCTGGCAAATACTAGAATAATTGTAGGCCTAAAAAATCCTCAGCTATGATTACCAACTGTCCAACGAGCCGTAGACTCTTCTTCCCTGTCTTTCTGACAGATTATTCAAACCAAAGCAGACAGTAGTTTGTTATTCTACCAGACAGCCACAAATTGCTCCCTTATCAGTGTGTGTGCGTGTGCTTGTGGCTGTACCTTGCTAATTGACTGGTTTAACAAGGAAATGCAGCTGGCATGGCCACCTCCAAAGCAGGCTTTTTTCCCTACAGACTATTTCTTCCCTTCCCCCTACATCCAGCTGCGTTCCTTTCAAGAACACCATCAGAGGAGTGCTTCTGCGGCCACACTGTTGACACACCTCACGCCAAGGTGCAAATTTTTGCACCCCTTCTGTGGCTTTTTTTTTTTTTTTTTTTTTTTTTTTTTTTTTTTTTTTTTTTTTTTTTTTTTTTCTTCTTCATATCTCTTCTGTTAAAACTGCTTGTCAAGGTGTCCTCACAGATTTTCCAACACTAGCTTGTAAGATTCCCCTCTCATTTGGTATGAGAAATGTGTGCTGCAGAGTATTTAAGATGGCAAGGAGGTTGGGAGAGAAGTTGATTCGTAAGCCTGACAAATTATTCCAGTACGTGCGGCCTTTCGAACGTGTTTCTGGTGCCTGGATGGTTTGCACACTGGTACTGTGGATATGGACAACCTAGGAAAAGGCAAAAGCAACTACAAGTTTGTCCCAATATGCTTACGTCTTCCTTCTTTGGGATGAGTTTGAATGAAGCTCAATACAATTCAGCCAGTTCATTTTCTTGGCCTAATTAGCACGTTTGATGATGCAGTGAGAATGTTTTTTATTTTCCATAGTGCTTTCACCTCAAAAGTGTGGTGCAGTCGTGGCCAGATGCAAAGATTTTGACAAATTCTGCAGGACCCGCCATGTAGCTGCTGCCATTTAGAATAAATCTTGTTCCAGACACTGTCTGCTTCCATAGCTCCAAGATGTTTTTTTCTTTTATTGTAGTTTTTAAATTACAACCTCCGTTCTACCTTTGCTTTCTGATCAAAGGCAGTAGAGTAAAAGCTGCCCAGAAGTAGCAGTGCTGCCATTGAAATTAGGAAACATGGGAACCCCTAAAGAGTTCCTTGCAGAGCTGCTTAAACTTTAACCTGCTCTCCTCTTCTGTCTCATAGTGCTTCAGCTAGACTTGGCAAGGCACAAAGCGCCACTTGAGTGGGAGCAGCTATAGGGTGAGAAGTACTGAGAACCTGTCTACAGACAAGAAACCTGCAATAAAATTCCACAACACAGTGTTGGGTTTTTTTCCAACTGGAAATAGTAGATGATATTAAGAACTGGTACCAACTGATATTTTGGTCAGATCCAAAATTAGGATCTGACTTCTAGTATTGTCGAACAAAATCAGTGCAGTTGGAGGGTATGTGTGTTTCATCCCCAAATATTTTCATGCTTTTCAAGTGTCTGTCATAGCCTCATCACTCTCCCTGTAGCTTTTTGTTGTCTGAATGGGTATATGGTTACATGTGTCTGTTAAAAATAAAGGGGATCAGCTCTTACATGGTATGTTTATATTTCTTATTTACAGATTTTGAGTACCTAGTGCTTCAGTTTCCAAAACTTACTTCTTTCTGTGTCCCAAAGACCATTTGTTTGTCTTCTGGGACAATAAAAAGGGTGGGAGAGACTTAACAGGAAATCTCTGCCCAGTTGAAGCTCTTGGTGATAGATCCCCTGAGTATGCTTCTACAGGCTAGCTGTAGCTTTGCTGTATAGGTCAAATGTTCATGGTTACACCATTGCTTTCTGATGCCTTTTGCTGAGCAGAAGTGCAGATGTTTTTCTTTCAGAAGTTCACAGTTTGTATTATAAAGTCTTGCAAAATGTGACCTGAAGTTTGTTTGATTTTTGAATACATGTGATGATTTTAAGAATTTTTTTCCTTCTCTCCTTCCACTGGATGATTTAAAACGCACAAAAATAAAGCAGACCAATGAAAAGAATTGAATGATAACTTCAATTGAAAAAAACAGCAACACTACTCTTGTGAGACAGTTTTCAACAGTGTTCAGCTTACTGATCCAGCTCAACCTTTCCTTTCCTGCCTTCTCCCTGACCCTCTGTGACACTGTAATATCCACTTCTAGGACAATCTTCTTCTTAACCAGAAGGCTAAAAGTTCTTCCCTCTCTTCTTCTCCCATCTAAAATACCATCCTTGCATCAGCCAGGTCTACTGTTTAGAGGGATCAAAAGCTCTTTTCCTCCTGCCTTATTCCCATCCATATCCATATCCAGGGCCCTGAGTGCGCTGCTCTCCAGTGAGAGGTAAAACTTAAATCCCTAAATCTGATACATGGCATAGTAACACCAGCTCTAGACCACCAAAAACCTGGGGTGTTGGTTTTTTAAAGTCTGTAGTATCCTAATGAAGTAGCTGTCCTTGTTTGCTGAAGCAAATAATCACTTGGGAGATGGATCTAATTGCTGAAAAGTAACATTGCTCTGATTCACATTGTGGAAGCCTAGGAGCCAAGCTCAGGTATTTTGCTCACATCAGTACCACAGGCTATATAATCCTTACTTTGGTGAAACGTCCAAGGAAAAGACACTAAATTACCATAATTCAGTGCAGTCTGTGCAAGGGAACTGCAGTGGAAGGTGCAGTGAAACCTGTTGGTATGATTCAAGTTTGGATTGGAGTACAGGTTCAAAAACTTGAGTTATTCTGCTGGCTTAGGCTAGTTATTGAATTACTCCAGTGCTTAGTTTCATAGTAGCAGAAGTGGCAATAAAGGAGTTGTCAAGCTATAATTAGTTGATTCTTTGATAGTATGGTTTAGACTCAGGGAATAACTAAATATTGATGAACCTTGTTTGTGACCAAAGTTGGAGATGGGGCTAAAACGCACACTCTAAACTTCCTGATGAAAGTTTTCCCTATATTTTATGTTCACATCATATGATAGATCAGAATCCCATATCCAAATGTTGACATTCACATTTGGACTTTACTTCTTTGGTCTGTTTCTGACCACAACTAAGTGACCACATTCCCTGTGCAGTTACTAAAGTATAAAATACATATAAAACTTCTATTTAAGCAAACGGTGCAGTTACAGATGCTAATCTAATAATCCAAGAGTGTGAATAAATTCAAATTACTTAAGAAAAACAGACATAAAAGAGCACTTCTGAAGTTCTTGTGTTGTCCAAAATATCACTGAAATTCTGATGACTAAGTACAGTCTGCTTATCTCTATTTGAAACAGTGCTGTACAGATTCATTTTTTCTAAAGGTCTTCTTTCCATTTCTATATAGATATTCTCCCTTCACATTTTGAAGGTTTGAAGAAGAGGATTGTTTTTCGAGTCACACTAAGTAAACATTAAATGCATGCAGGCTTAAAAATAAAGCATGCATGTTATGAAGCAGCAATAAAAAGTGCTCGGCTTGCACGACTTATGATGCTCAAGCATTGCCTTGTTAAAATGCCAAAAAAACTTTTTCTTTGCATTTTTTTTGAAAAGTAAATCTCTTCCTTTGACCTTGCAATACTTAAATTTTCAGGTTTTGGACAAATTATATTTATTTTACTGAATACTTTTATATTACAGATAAGGTGGATGAAATAGTACCAGTTTCCAAGCCATCAAGAATTGCAGACAATGCAACTGTGGACTCAAGAGTGGCAACTATTAAACAGCGGCCTTCTAGTAGATGTTTTCCCTCAGCTACAGATATGAATGTGAGTGGTAGCTCTGAAGTACTGCTTTCACATCTGAAACTGATTAGAGGGGGTCTTTTGGCACCTTACAGAAATTGCCAAACATTGCCAAATTGCCAAACATTATATACTCATTTTGCTTTTATTATCACTTAGCCTTAAGGCATGGTCTACTCTGTATTTCTAATAGTTTTTTAGCAGCCTGTGTAGCCCTGTAAAACTTTTCTCACTATATCCTTATGTTTATTATGAGACTGTCACATCAACAGCATTGCTTCCTCAGTGTTACTCAAACAGATGTGAACTTGTTCTGCCTGTAATCTGAGCTGGTGAGACACCAGTAAGTTCTGAACTTGAAACTATCAGAATAACACTAAACCCAAGCTAAAAAACTTTGCTGAAAGGTAAGGTATATTATTGCAGTTTCAGTACCAGAGTTAGTGCAGCCTCACAATTTCCACTAACATGAAGATTTCTCCTACTGTGGGTTTTTTATTAGTCCTAATGGCATATATAATATCTTGATTAAATAATGCATGATGATTTGTAAGGGAAGAATTGACATTAATCTATAGCACATATTAAAAATTTAAACTCCAGAACTCTGACACTGGATTACTCAATTGGAGAATTTGCTCTTACAGAACTCTACATGTGAAAAATAATTTGTTTTATTGCATGTTAGATTTCTTTTTCCATTACCCACTCCTCCAACAGAGCGTCAGTCCTGATGCAACAAGCTGTTCCCAGCATCTTGGGATGGAAAAGAATTAAGATCATTCAAAGAGACAGAAAACAGTTTTGAGCTGATTTACAAGGAGGGACAGTTCATAGAATTAGCCGGGTTGGAAGGGACCTCAGAGATCATCAAGTCCAACCCTTTTTGAGTTGAGTGTGTTGGGATTCAGGTGGAGTTCCTGGGTTCCTAGCTGAGATCCTGACAGGCAGTATAACCTTGCTCAAGGCCCCTGGACTCTGTGCAGGAGCAGGTTTGTCCTGCAGGAGTGAAGAGAGCATGCAGCTCAGGGCAGAGTGAACCTTCACACCCCTGTGGAGTGTGGCTGGGTTTTTGTAAGTGAAACAATGCATTGTTTTTCTTACAGCACACAAACTGTGCTAGGAACTTAGCACATTGCTTTTTAAATAATTTTACCTAACTCCACCTGCAGTTGTTGTTAATTAAATAACACGTAGATAAAGCCCAGCTTTCCCTTTCTCTTCACCTGTACTCCCCAAAATAACTCCAAATTTGTTGTTTCCAGAAGAATTCTAAATGAAAGAGATAGTGGATTATGAGATATGTCAGAAGTGATATCAACATATGAAAGACTTGAATGCTTTAATGCTTGTGGGATTTTTTGTTTGCTTTTTTGTAGTCCATGTATGAGAGACAGGGTATTGCTGTGATGACGCCCACTGTACCGGGGAGTTCTCAAGGTCCTTTTCTGGGTATACCTCGGGGTACAATGAGAAGACAAAAATCTATAGGTAAAATGCTTCTCGTGTATAATTTGCTTGTGCATTAATCACGTACTTTTAGTAACTTTGCTTCTTTCTTAAAGCATATTTCTCCAACGTCTTTACCTCAGTGAATGACTGTTTAATTTTTGTACAAAGTTCATGAGAAAAGAAGTTGATGTGTAAGATGATACAATTTCCACATTCTGCTTTGATGGCAGTAGGCAAGTATTACAGAATTATAATCTAATCCCTTTCTTTAGAATGTTCCATCTAACAGGGAAAGGCAATGAGAAGGGGAAAAAAAAAAGATCACTACAAGCCCTTTGAATGGCAGGGCAAAGTATTAATCCTGCTTGCTTTATTTTTGAGGCAAAAGTGCTGCAAGGCTGTGTAGCATACAAAGGAATCCCTATTAGCAAATGGAATAACGTTCACCTCTTTTTCATTCCAAATTATGACAATAGATGATTTTACAAAAGAGAAAAAAAGAGCAGGCCAAATTTGGGTTTGCTTTGTTCTTGGCAGTAATCTTAGTAGTGATATTTATCAATTTAGAAACACATTATCCTGATGCAAAATTAGCATCTATGTTATCCCAATATTACCCAGTATATTTATGTTAAAAGACATATTTGTAATAACATAATGTCATCTTTTGAAATGAAACATTATGATTTTTTTGCCCAATAGAATCTTCGCAGTCCCTTTGCTGAGTTTCAAATGCATTTTAAAAATTCATTGGGTTTCTAATTGCATTATTATATGCATTTATAGAGTGCTGGAGCAAGGCAGAAGCTACTCTTCTGCACAGAATGTGTTCCCTGTTTGCTAATTTTCAAAGAAAATGTGCTTCTCTACAGCTACCTTGATGATACATAAAACCTAAACATTTTCCTACACACCAATGATCAATTTAATTAAAATTCTGCAGCATCCTTTTTTTAATTCTGGCATCTGGGCCTCTGGAAGTTCAACAAGAAAGCAAGCTCGTGGTAGGAATCCACCAAAAGACATCTTTCATAATTTTGCATACGCTTCATGCTATGTGAAACGCACCCTGGTGTTTTAGGTTGGACACAGAAATAATTCAAGGGATCCCAGTGGAAGTCAATGTTTTAAATATATTTTCTGATTTTTAGGAATAACAGAGGAAGAACGGCAGTTTTTGGCTCCTCCTATGCTGAAGTTTACCAGAAGTCTTTCAATGCCTGACACCTCTGAAGATATCCCCCCGCCACCACAGTCCTTACCTCCTTCACCACCACCACCTTCTCCCTCTCTGTACAACTCCCCCAAATCCCCAACATCAAGGAGCTATGGAACTATTAAACCTCCCTTTAATCAGAATTCAGGTTCAAAAATTTCTTTGGTTAGGCCTGAGAGTGTGGGAACAATGATAAGGGACAAGGGGATTTATTACAGACGAGAACTGGACCGGTACTCTCTGGACTCTGAAGACCTGTACAGTCGGAGTGCTGCAGCTCAGGCCAATTTCAGGAATAAGAGGGGTCAGATGCCAGAAAACCCATATTCTGAGGTTGGGAAGATTGCAAGCAAAGCAGTTTATGTGCCAGCCAAACCAGCGAGGAGGAAGGGGATGCTGGTGAAACAATCCAATGTCGAAGACAGTCCGGAAAAGATCTGCTCCATTCCAATCCCGACAATTATCGTCAAAGAGCCGTCCACCAGCAGCAGTGGGAAAAGCAGCCAAGGGAGCAGCATGGAAATTGATCCTCAGTCTTCAGAGCAACCTGGGCAACTCCGACCAGATGACAGCTTGGGTGTCAGCAGCCCCTTTGCAGCAGCCATTGCTGGAGCAGTGAGGGACAGGGAAAAGAGGCTGGAAGCAAGGCGTAATTCCCCAGCCTTTCTTTCCACGGACCTAGGAGATGAGGATGTTGGACTAACACCACCAACACCACGAATGAGGCAATCTAAATTCACTGATGAAGCAATGTTTAGTAGTGAGGATGGGTTTAGACAGCTTATGTCACCCTCTCCTATTCCTGCACCTAGAGAACCTGAAAACCTTTTTAATAGCGGTGAGCCCAGCAATCAAAGTGATTCAAGGACATTAAACGCTTCATCCAAAACGAAAGGTACTGAAAACAGTACAGTGGCAGCTAAGTCCACAAATGCATCCAGCTCAGATAATTATGTTCACCCGGTCACAGGAAAGCTTTTAGACCCAAACTCACCACTAGCCCTCGCTCTCTCTGCCAGGGACAGAGCCATGAAAGAACAAACACAGCAGATTCCAGGCAAAGGAGAACCAGTTAAAGCTGACCTTAATAAACCGCTTTACATCGATACAAAGCTGAGACCCAATATTGAAACGACTTTTCCTGTTACTGCTACTGTCAGCAGGCAAAACACTCGTGGCCCGCTGAGACGGCAGGAGACTGAGAACAAGTATGAAACGGATGCAGGGAAAGAGAAGAAAGCTGAGGAGAAGAAAAACATGTTGATAAACATTGTGGATACTTCGCAGCAAAAGTCGGCCGGCTTGCTGATGGTTCATACAGTGGACACGGCCAAGTCAGACGATACGCCCGAAGATGAAGAGGAGAAGAGAACTGAAATGGAACCAAGCCCCGAAAACTCCCCTCCAGAGAGGCCAGAGGAGAGTGGGGAAGCAGAGAGTGAGCTGAACGTGCCTGCTGCACCTGAGCCACCTGCATCTCCCTGCAAAACCATCGTAGCAGCCAGCTCCGTTGACGACCCGGTCATCCTGCCCTTCCGCATCCCTCCGCCCCCCTTGGCATCGGTTGATATCGATGAGGAGTTTTTGTTTACTGAGCCACTTCCACCCCCCTTGGAGTTTGCCAACAGCTTCGACATCCCCGACGACCGCGCAGCTCCTGGTTCGGCCCTCACAGATTTGATGAAGCAAAGGAAAAATGGCACACCTGCACCCACGCCGTGTGCCCCCAGCCAGCCAGCAAATTCCTTAGAGAGTAAAAAGCAAGTGGGTCTTTCAAACTGTTTGCCTGCCTCCTTCCTGCCACCCCCTGACAGCTTTGATAACGTCACTGACTCTGGTATTGAGGAGGTAGACAGTCGAAGTAGTAGTGACCATCACTTAGAGACAACCAGCACTATCTCAACGGTGTCCAGCATCTCTACCTTATCCTCGGAAGGGGGTGAGAACGTGGATACTTGTACAGTCTATGCAGATGGGCAAACATTTCTGGTGGACAAACCCCCAGTACCTCCTAAGCCAAAAATGAAGCCCATAATCAACAAAAGCAATGCACTTTACAAGGATGCGCTGATTGAAGAAACTGTAGACAGCTTTGTTATCCCTCCTCCTGCCCCACCCCCACCTCCCATCACTGCACAGCCCAATATGGCAAAGGTGGTTCCCCAAAGGACATCTAAGCTATGGGGTGATGTGACGGAGGTGAAAAGCCCAATTCTCTCAGGCCCAAAGGCTAATGTTATTAGTGAATTGAACTCAATACTCCAGCAAATGAACAGAGAGAAATCCTCAAAGCCAGGGGAAGGATTGGAGTCACCTACTGGAACAAAAACTGCAAGTCTCAGTACAAGGTAAATGTAATTAATCAAATTATTTCCATCCCTTCACTAACGTCCCCCATCAATCAGGTAGTTTGAAGACTCTACTTTCTGTTGTACATGTTTGCTTAATGAATAGTCAAACAGTTTTAGAGAGGGGAAGAATTTCCAACCTTAACATTTCTGTAGCCCACACAGAATAGGAACTTATTCAGGCTTCTCCAACTTCAAAGACAGTTTTGACAAACCTTTCAGTTGTTTTGATGTGTATTATTTGGGTTTATTTTTAAATAGTACTTTTCTCTTTAAAATTTTTTTCTTTAATATGTGGCAATAATTTAGTTTTTCTTCAGTCCCATAACTTTGGCTTCAAACAGGTAAAACAGTGGTTTTGCCTGGACTTAATTCACATTCACTGTCTGATGTCATTTGATTCATGCTGATACTTCTGATAAGCCACTTTATCATGAAGTATAAAGCTATCTTAGAAAAATCACTCATTAAAATCACTTTGCACTATTCGTGTTACTACCAAAAAGTTAATTTAGCATGTCTACCATTTAGAATTATGGGGTCTGAGTTCTTAGTTTCTATTATGCACACTGCTAGTGAATAGTTTCTGATGTTCACATTGTCAAGAGTTGTGGCTTGTTTGTCCCAACAGCCCCATCCCTGGTGGTGCAGTACAACAGTTTGCACAGAAGTGGTTTGCAAAAGTTACTCAAGTGAGAAGTAACTCACAGTAGTCAAGTCACCATTGGGGTGAATGTACAAGTAAATCTGCAGTCATATTGGTGTGGAATATGGATATACTAGCATGAAAACCACACTTATAAAACAAAAAATGTGATTTTGTTCATTTTATTGCGAGCCTGGGGTATTTCTTTTTGTGGTGTGGAATGGTTTGGCCTGACAAACAGCAGTTAAATGTGCCTTTTCCTGAAGGACTGAATATTGTTTGGCCCAGACTGCTGCATGGAAATTAATTTTTTTCAGAAATGCAGTGCTGACTTTGTTTTATTTAAAATATATACCATCTGAGTAAATTTTATTGGAATTATTATGCTGGATAATAACTAAAATGGCTTTTGAAAAGCTGCATGCATGAATGTAATTTGGTTTCAGGGGAAGGGTGACTGTTAATTGCAAATGAAAGTTCATTCAGAAAACAGTGTGATCAAAAGGCTCAGAGTCAGGTAGTTATGTTATTTCCTGCAAGATGAAAACCATCAATGTGATGACAAGGAGGTATGGAGATGGTACAATTTTTAGCATGAAGATCCGGAAGAAAAACACTGAAATTCTGGAATTCCTGTTAATGATGTTGGATTAAATGTAGTAGAAATTGAGTTGTCTGTACAGGAAGAGCCATAAAACCCACCCAAACAAAAAATAACCCAAAAGAACCCCAATGAAAACTGGAAAGAAAGCAATGTATAGTGGTTGCCTGATGAAGACAGTCTTTAAACAAAGTCAGCACAGCACCTGAGCACTGTGCATACCTCAGGCAATCATTAAATCAGTGAGCACTAAGTTTGAATTTACACAAATCTTGTCTTCCAGATGACTCTGACAATTTCATATTATTTTTCTTATGTCTGTTAAGAGCTCTGGTTTTGCTAGAGACTGTCTTTCTTGCTAGCCTTCTGAACATCTTGCCTCTGGCTTCATATGTATAATATTACTTATCTTCCTTTATATTTAAACTGATAGTTATTTCCAGGTGACAGGAGAGATCTTTAGTTTCCCTATTTTATTAGAAAATAACTGAGTTTGGCCATTACAATGTACTGTAAAAAACACATTTGAACAGCTATAAAGGCTGGAAAAATATGGAAAAACTACTGTATCACTTCATTGGAGAAAAGGAAGCTATCATGTAAACAAGACTAATCTCATATATGTATTATATTTTAGAGAAAGATCTGACTTGGACAGTTTTAGAAAGCTATGTTGCTTTTCTGTCCAATAGCTTTTTCAATTATTGTAACTCAGGTTTGGCTAACTGCAGTCTTCATAAGGGAATACAGAGGCTCAATTTGTAAACAAAACCACACAAACATTTCAGTGTGGCTGAAATCCTTCTGCTTTTCTGAAAAGTAACCCAAAATGGGCATCTTTGAAGCCAGAGAGAGGATCTTGGGATATAATAATACAAGAAAGTCAGATGAGGTAGTCAGAAAAAGAGACAGTGGCATAGAGCAGCAAAACTCTTGGCTGCCATTTGACTGTGGAAGAAAATTGGACTTCCACAGAATTCCCAGTGGGAATGGAAGGAAGAGGGCTGTATTTTGTTTCTTTCTGTTTTGTAAACTGATGTGATCACATTGTTTTTTAATTGAGCTCCAGAAAATAGGACGAATTGAAGATACTAAAAATTACCAGAAAAGATGACTCAGGTTTTCTTTTTTAAGCTAAGTAATAAATCCAAGCCAGCAGAAGAGATCCAGCTATCTACTGATATTAAAAGTATTTTTTTTAAAGTACTGCAGGCAATTTCTTTTCATATCAACAAGAGGTAGAGAGAAGCTAATGGAGAAGTTTCTTTGTTGATTCCCATGTCCCACTTGGAAACCAGAGGTGGTTTGTTGGGTGGTATCTGCCTGGCCATGCCTGTTTCACAACTACCCCTGGAGCCAGGCTGACACCTTCCCCTCTCTCTGAGATTAACCAGCTTCACCTTCCAGGGGTGGATGAGAGAGGATTGATTTCTGAGCTTGAGTGAGAATGTGAAAGGAGGAGTGAAAGGCTAATAGCAAAATTTATCACAGTGGAGAAACATGCTCTGATTTCTTTTTTTGTTGGTCTCTGTATGTTTGTGCCCTGAACTGTCTGCATAAAAGCAGTAGATGCATGGTAAATCCTTCCCAGACAAAGGTGTTTGGTTTTTTTAAAATGCTTTTACTCCTGTTTTATCTTTTAAAAGTTATATAAATTACATCCTTTCTAGTCCAAGTGCACAACTGACACAATTTTTTACCAAGCTGTCAAATATTATGACCAAGGAATACCATCTTGCCAAAATTCCAAGTCGTACAGCTAATATTTACACCTAAAAGCTAAAATTCTTAATTTCCTGATTTTTTTTTTCTCATACTGTAAAGCCTAGGACAACCAATTGTAGAGCTTGTCACCCTTTTCTGTGAGGCAGCATTAGAAAAGGAGCAAGGAAGCTTAGCTCACAGCAAGCATTAAATTAAAGAACAACTCGTTAGCTCTGCTAAAGGAGAAGTGATAAAAAATGAGTACGCCTGTTCTTATCCTTCAGCCAGAGAGAAGTATTGGGAAGTGTTATAAATAGCAGTGTTGTTCACAGGCTCACTTGGGTTCACAGCACGAGCAGCCTGATGAAATTAAAAATTTATGTTTGCTCCTTAGGTTATATAGGAAGCGATAGCCCAGGCAGCAATCCTAAATATCACTAGGAGTAGCTTCTGCACAGCTGGTAGGCATGCAGTTGGAGTTCACTCGTGGGAATTGCCCTGTCAGGGTAGCATAGAGGAGAATTAAGTTGTTAATAGTTGGGTAATGGCTTGCCACAAAACCCCATAAAAATAATATTCTATGTTTCTGAGAAATGAGGACTAGGAAGAGATTGTTCTGCAGTACAAAGCAGCATTGGTCTCACAATTATTACACTAAGAAAAAAACCTGAGTCTTGTTCCTTTTCTCCGCATGTTGGTTTAGCTATAATTTTGGTGTATTAATAGTTTTCCGTGATTCTTTTGGAGACAACAACTTTCAAGATTTTTAAGTAGAGCATGGAAGCATTTGGCTAGAAACCATCTGCTTCTCAGCAGCAGTGGCCAGCCGTGGGAGAGGAAAAAGGAGACTCATGGGAGAAGGAAAAAGGAAGAAGCAAAAGGATGTGCTTGGTCTCTTTGTACTAATAAAAGTGCAATTAAAGGGTTTGATGGGTAGGTTCTGGACCAGAGCTAAACCCACTGTCAGTTTTAGCCCTCAAAAAAACCCTCAAGCATTTAAATTTAAGAAATTTTGGAGATCAGTTGTGGTGATAAGAGGTTTTGATCTGGTCTACCCCTGTAGTCAGGCCAACTGTCACTTCCTCCATCCTTTGCCCACACTTCCTTATAGAGAATGTTGAGGTCATTTGAATGTGAGGCTCCATTTGACCCAAATACCCAGAACTAAAGCCCCCATGAGGAGCTCTGGTCATGATTCCTATTTCCAAATGTGGATCTGCACAGGTACAGAGCTGGGAATACCCAGCCCTAGGTAGCCCTGCAGCTTGGCAGGGGTGGGGAGGAGGGGAGGCGGAACGGCGCTATCACCCGTGATGCTAAAAATACAGTGGTGCTATAAATTCACTTGAGAGGCTACTTTTATAGGGAGCTGATAAAAGAAATGGGGAGAAGACTGATGCAGGGGTTTTTAGCAGGTTAAGGGAGGCGTGTTGGCTCTGTCTGTGAACCCAGCAGTCGCTTAGCAACATAATGATCAAGTGTAAGCCTGCGAGCTGGACTGAATAATGTCAGTGTGATTAATGCAGAATAGGCCCAGTGGCTGTGAGGGAGAGAAAACCCATCCCCCAGTGAAACCAGCATCCTTCCACCACCACACGGTGTACTTCTAAGGAATAATGAAGAGCAACTGCTGCTGCTCTCTACCATCTCTGTACCAAAATGAGTGATAGCTTTGCTGAGGGGAGAAACAAATTCTATTTCAAATGGTGCTTATGTTTCTCCAGCTGGGTTTGGATACTCATGGCCTCTGGGGCAGGTTGGGCATCAGTCCTGGTTCTGGGAAATGCTCATTTTAAATGGAGGATGCTTAAATGCAGGATTGAGTACTCTAGGAAAAATAACCAGTACTGTGTTGGCATAGCAAGTTTTAAAGTGAAAACTGCCTATGGCCGTGGGATTTTGTCCATCTCTGATTGGTTTTCATTACTAGCTGGAAAAGTTCCTAATTTTTCACAAGCAGGTAAGAAAGAACTGAATTTAGTACCAAGTTCTGCATAGGGACTGATCCTACATTTGGTTTATTGTCAAAATGTGTCTGGACTTCACAAATGCTGACTTACCTTGTGGGATAATTAATTATCAAGCCTTGATTTTCCAGTTTACTGCTATCCCATTAGATTCATTTCATTTTGTTAACCATTTGTCAGCCAATTTCACAGGATTGCTTGCTTTGTCAGTAATTTTTGCAGTGTTTCAGTCATTCCATTTTGTCATTTTTATTTGCTCTCATGACTGCTGTTGTCAGAAGAGGTTCATGCTGAAGTGCCATGAAGTAAGTGACAACCATAAAGCATAGAGTATTCTATGTTGTACATTCTGCTTCTTTTTAATGCTCACTTGTTATTATTGCATTTTAGTGATTTGAGTGTTGATTTTGTCACAAAGTGCAATGTGGCTTAGACCTCCCTAATCTAGAAATGGTAGCCATTCTAGAGGCAGAAATAGGATGTCATCTCAAGCTGAAACAAAACCCCCTTTCATCAGAGGAGTATTCAGGAAGTGATTTGCTAAGCTGAGCATGTAAGACCACATTCCTGAATGTATGTGTGATGCACTTAAAGAAGGCGCATGGTTTTTCAGATATGCCCAAACTCTGCTGGATTTTTGGAGGTTGTTTTGGGGGGGGTTGAGGGGTGGGGAGGGATGACTAGTGCATTTTTACATACCTAGATCTGTTCAAAGTAAAGACAGAGTAGTCTTCAAAATAACCAAGACCTGCTGTAGTCATCACTGTTGAGTCTTTTATCCGTGGAAGCTTTGGGATTTACTCCTTTCTCCTTCCAGCTTCCCTTGCCCTTTTTCCCTCCAGCTCTCCAAGGAGAGAGGGCTGAAGCCAGCTTCTGGGCCTCCATCTTCCCTCAGCACCAGTCCCTCACAGCCCAGTGCCAGACATTTGTGCCATTCACATGGAAACAGACTTGAACAGACTCCTACAGACCTTCATGATTATTCCTCACTCCAGCTGAACAGTGTGACTTGCACCAGACACTCACCATTTCTCAGTTCTTCTCACTAAAATAACACCCTTGTAAGGTGCTCTGTATCCTGCCAGTCATCACATCAGCCTCTGTTCTTAATCTTTCCCAAAAGAGACAATTATTGTCTTAAATCCCTACCATACAGTTTTCCTTTGACAATCCAAAAATCAAGGAAAAATTCCTACAAAAGATGAAGGTGAAGTTTGGGGTTTGTGCGTTCTCAAAACTGTAAAAGAAGTTAATTTCTCACAGTGCCTATGCATATGCCTATGCAAGTCCCCTTGGTTGTTAAGATTTTTTTCTCTGACATGATGGAAGAGCTTTGTCAGAAAAGGCAGATCTTTTGTGAACTTGCAGGATAAGTCTGCTGCCATGGTATATGTTTCTCTTTTTTGTTTGTTTTTTTAACACGGGAGGCTCCTAGAAGCTGTTGCAGTGTGCCATCTTTCACCGAGTTGCTTCTGGTGTGAACAGTAAATTTGAATCGTGCACATTTAATTTAAAATTTAAAAGAATTTCTTGCCTGCAAGCTGTGTTGGTGGCTTTTATACTTAGAGGCAGAGGAATTAGATACTGTGATTTTAATGTAAAGCAACATAATGGGCATTGCCATCAGTGCAGGCTTAACAGCAGCAAATGTTTATAAATTACCACCATATGCTAATCCTAATAGAGCAAATTTTATTTAAAATAAATCTCAGACTTTTCACCTTTTTAAAAAATGAAATTTAGATTTAGGCAGGTTTAATATGGATTTAATATGCTTAGTGTAACAGATGATCAAATAAGGCATAAGAAATTGCTCTTATTATAAATCTGCAAAACCCCCAGCACACCAGAGTTCCTGCTCTCCAGCTGAAATGCTCTTCTTCCTTATTGACCAGGACACCAATCAACCATAAAATACAAGACAGATGATAATTTCAGGGTTGTATCTGCACCCCAGATTGTATTGGAGATGTCATAAATTGCAATTTAGGATGCAAAGGAGTTGGACAAATATGCATGGTCTTTTCCCCTTGGATTACAATTTCAGTGCAGCAATCTAACATGCTTGAGTTGATGTGGCAGGTGATAGAAGTGCAAAAAAAGGGGAAAAATTAATCTTGGAATTCAAGACTTTGAATGCAAAGCCTAGAAAAGCAACTGTGGGCTTCAGCAGACTTGCCTGAGCTTCATGAGAGCAGGGTGTCTGTGAAAGGAACAAAACAGAGATGATGCAGCAAAAATGAGTTCCAAAGCAGAAGGTGATGCTGGAGCAGCCTGTCAGGGAACAGGAGTGATCTTTCAGCATCCTGGAAGATAGATTTTCATCATCCATTTGGTATTGCCACAATGGGTGTGAATACAAACCCATGATTTCTAGTATTTGCAAGACAGGAAAGTTAAGTAAAAGGGTACTTTCTTTAAGTAAAAGGAGACATTTCCACATGTTTACAAAACTCATCCCACTCTTCTTGCAATCACTGGGACAGCATTATCCCAGCCTTGTTCTGAGCAGGTCTTTTGTTGCTTTAAAATTATAGAATGCCTTATTAAAGTGGGTGAGACTCCCAGTGAAATAACTTGTGAAGTGGAATTTAGTAATTTCTTACCATAGATTTTTTATTTGTCAGGATGCTTAGGCACAGTGCTGGAAGACAATGAGAGCCATTAAGCTTCAAAGAAATCACTGGAAACACTAAACCTTGCCAATGTTTCATTCTTTGTTCCATTACAAAGTGGTAAATGCTAAAAGTATTGGTCCTACTGTGTTTTAAGCCAACTCCCCATCTTTCAGCTCCCCAAAAGACACCCCGTGTTCCCATTTTAATGCAAGGAACAATCTGTGGGAAGTCAGTGGGGTTGCTCCTGTGAATAAGGTGTATGTTCTCCAAAAAGTTACTCTTGGTGCTTTTCTAATGCCATGGTATTGGAGCTTGCTTGGAATGAGACTCAGGGAGACTCTGGTGTGAGCGTGCTCTGGATCTCAGTGCAGCAGTGCTGGAGGTTACCTGCTCTCTGTGTTTGGTAATTCTCTGCCCAAGCCTGGGTCATCCTGTGGAGAGATTGTAACCAACAGAGTTCCCAACAGCAAACTCAGGGAACACTGAAGAAGGTCTCCAGAACAGTGCTACCAGTAAGGCTTCTTTGAGAGAAAGGCATTAACTGCCTGGGTCTGGGTTAGAAATGTAACTACAGCATCCTCCAGGTCATCTTCTGGAGTCCATAGCATCCCTTCAAGGATAAACAAATCTTTCCTTTGGTCTGGCAGTGCCTGAACTCAGTTGTCTGAAGGGTTTCCTAGTTGGCAGGGTATTGTAACACTGAAGCTTCAGGCACCCAAGAATTCAGTGGGAGGTCCTGGAGAGCACATACTCACTGACAGTTTTCTCATCAGAATTAAGGGCTGTGGAGTTAAGCACTGTATGATATGAGCAGACCTGAACCTGGATCTTCTGCTTCTAAATTTGTTCTGTAGCCATCAGAGAAAAGCACTCAACTCTTTCAGCCACCCTGTCAGCCTTGGCATCTGGGCCTCCCTCAGCAAGTTTCATGCCTGCTTAGTTTTGAATCTGAAGTTTCCTTCAGGCAAAGAGAGAGGTGCTGGTGACTTAACCACAACTACATCACCTCTGGGCATGCACAGTAACAAGGATTTTGTCTTCTTAAGTTTTGTAGTGAAACTGCCAGAGCAGAATTTCTGTGTAGGAGGAAATGGTCACAGAAGTTCTTTTATGAGCCTCAGAAGGACTGCTTCATATTTTAGAGGACGAAAAAACCCAGCTCAATAGCAAAGGAAATAAAGATGAGCTTGTGGAGCATGATCTGTGAATGAAAGGGAATACAAACATACCCTGAAAGTCAATGAGTAAATGCACAGACATCCAAAATGCAAGTTAATAGTATGCTTCAAATACTTTCCATAACTATTATTATTATTATTAGCTGTGTTGGCTGACACTGTGAAACTGATAGGTTAAAACCAAAATGAAGGATCCCATACAGCGAAGGGAAGATCAGCTCCTGGTTGCACTTCATGGGGAGCACAGAGAGCCCCCGTGCTCATTCCACTCTGTGTTTCTTATTTAACCACAAATTAATTTGGTGTAGTCTTAAAAAGGAAGAATGAGCTCTGGCAGCTGTTCATAAACAAAAGTTTGGGGTTTTAGCTACGGCTTACCACTGGTGACTTTTATGGGAAAGATTTAATGATGCCATCTTAGCACTTTTAACCTGGTGTTACTGCTCATTAAAAACTGAAAACGTTCAAGCATTCTGAGAGCGTATTTATCACGCGTTGATGTGGGGAACCTTCCAGCTGGTGGCTGCTCTCTCTCTCTCTCTCTAACTTTCCCTGTCTGTTTACAATTTCAGGAGCACGGAAGTCATGAGTACTGTCTCAGGTACACGAAGTACAACAATCACTTTTACTGTCCGACCTGGAACCAGCCAACCGATCACACTGCAGAGCAGGTCCCCAGACTATGACAGTAGGACCTCAGGAGCAAGACATGCTCCAAGCCCTGTGGTTTCACCAACAGAGATTAATAAAGACATCATGCCTGCTCCTCTGAGTGCTTCTGCTTCAGCTTCATCTCCTTCTCCAACTTTGTCTGATGTATTTAGCCTACCCAGCCAGCCCCCTTCTGGGGACTTGTTTGGCTTGACCACAGGGCGCAGCAGGTCTCCTTCTCCCTCAATATTACAACAGCCAATCTCAAATAAGCCTTTTACAACTAAGCCTGTCCACCTGTGGACTAAACCAGATGTGGCAGATTGGTTGGAAAGTCTAAACTTAGGTGAACATAAAGAAACATTTATGGACAATGAAATAGATGGCACTCATTTACCAAATCTACAAAAGGAAGATCTGATAGACCTTGGAGTGACTAGAGTTGGGCACAGAATGAACATAGAAAGAGCACTGAAACAGCTGCTGGACAGATAAGAATAGCTATTTTGCCTCACAAACTTCTGTTGATAACTAGAGATGGGCTGGTACTGAAATACCCCAAATGCCTTGTCTGTCTGTGAGTGCCAGCAAATTTGGGGGGGAGGGGGAAAACAGTTTAATTCCTGGTACTCAGGTAATGCAGACTGTATGCTACATGCCCAAACGTAAATCTAAATATGTTACACGAGTGGGGCCATTTTATTTCAAAGTTGTGGGGAGATCTGAGAGAGAGAGAGAAAATTGTTAACTTCAAAAATATTATGTCTTGATGTTGCCCTTGTGCTGGAACCATGACATAGCATTTTTCTGTCAATTTAAAATTGCAAGCATCTCAATTTTTTTTTTTAATTGAAAAGCTCTATTTTCTCTCCTTGACATTCAGTCTCTGAGCAGGCTTCCTTCCCCAGCCCTTATTTCAAGGACAGATTCCTCTATTACCATTCCAACCCAATTTTATTAGTAGCAGGGGCATGATACTAAGGTACAGGAGTTCACATTACTGTTTTTTTTAATAGTTTAGCTCTCTGATTTGTTGGCAGTGAAGCTGGTTGTTCTGCTGGAATTAGTTCAAAGGTAACCTTGCTCTGTTTTACCTGGTATTTCTTTATTTCTGCAGTTACACTTAGCACTCTTCCAAGGTGGCAGAACAAGTTCAATACATGCTCCATTGACTTGACCTGTAAGACGATGCAGATGTTGCATAAAACCCAAGGAGGAAATGCACACTTAAAGGTACAACAAAATGAAGCTAGTTTGAACCTGAGACCCCCCAGTTTTCAACCAGCTAAACTCCTGCTAAGTCGCAGTATGAACTCCACAAAGCCAGTAAAAGATTTTGGTGTTATGTCCAGACCCATCTTTTGGACTTGGCAGTCAGATACTCAAACATGCTGAACCCTGAGAGATGGCATTTAATTCCGTGAGTGGTAAGTGCTAAACTATTTTGAATATCGGGCCAAGAAGGAAGAAAAAGATAGATTAATGTTCCCACTGCACTCAGTGGGAAGGTTGCCAGGATTTTAAGCAAGCAAGAAAGAGGGATTTTGGCCTGGTAGCAGAAATAGAACTATTTCAGCTTGTTAAAAAAAAAAAAAGGGTAGAAGAGGTAATGCCAAGACAGAAGGAGACTTGTAGGGTCTCAGAATATGTGTTCCAAGGGCCAGGAAAATTGGGTTGGTTTCCTTTTTTAGCACTGTTAAAAGGTTTTAGCTTCTTGACAAGGAGAGCAGCCCCAGCACTGCAGGAGTGTCCCTCAGCCTCCAGTGATTTCTCTGGGCTGCAGGGGAGGTGTGTGTCCCCTGCTGGGCTGGGGGGGTGGGGTGAAAGAGCTCAAGAGATTTCCAGGAGACTTCAGTCAGCAGGGGAAAACACAGATTTGGTTAATCTGACTAATTTTTTTCCTTTTTTTTTTTTTTTTTTTTAAAGTTAACAAATCTCTCTCTGCATGTTTGCACTCCCCTTGTAATTAACAACTCTTAATATCTGTGAGTTTTGTAGGTCTTTATTAGCATAATATTCAAGATGTTCAAGGTGGGTGAGTTGTGTCTGGATGGCTTGACTGCCTGCCTACCTTTCAGGTTCTCTTACATTTTGCAAGGTACCTGAATTTTCTTTCCTTGATATGGTCCAGCCTATCTCTAATTTTTTTATTGTGATTATTTTTTGCTCACAAACCAAGTGTCTAATTAGGTCTGCAACAGCCCTAGTATGAGTACATAAAGTTTAGCATTTTAAATATCTTTCTTTACTGCAAGTTTAAATAGTTGTACAGATAGTTTATAAGCACAATATTTTAAGAAAATAAGTGGCTGGTCTACTGGGCAGCCTTTGTGCCACTTCAGTGCTAGGAAGTTAAACAAAAAAAAAAAAAGAAAAAAAAAAGAAAAAAAAACAACTTTTGTGGTTTACTACTATTTCTGTGGAATAATTATAAAGTCTTGACCTTTTTAAAACCAACCTCATTTGGATGCATCTGAACCAGCAGAGCTGTGTTATATTTTCTATCTTTGCTAGAACTTCTACAAAGGAGGATGAGTATTTCTTCAGAAGTGGTTATAGTTACCAACGCATTGGATACTCATAAAAAGCAACTTATATAGCCTCCTGCCCCCTTCATGGAACAACAAATCTTTTGACTTAACATCTGTTAATACACTCTATTTGTATTTGAAAGTTCCAAGTAACCTTGTAATAAAAACCGAGTACGAAGGTGTTTTACTTTCAGATGTACTGAATTTTTCCATAGGTGGTGTAGAAACTGGCAGTTTCATTCAGACAGTCGCTCCAGGCAACTTGAGGCCATCAAATACTTTAAGAAGTGTAAAAATGGTAATTTAGCCATCATTGTCTTCCATTTGGTGATACGACAGAATTCAGTAAATAAACCACTATTGCCATGCTCTTTTTTTTATTTCTTTGGGTACAGTTGCTATTACCTCTATAATATGTGCCAGAAATTGCGTTAGACAAATACGGTAGTAAAAGAAAATGTAGAAGTTGACTTTTAAGCTGCTTTTTAATCACAACCTTCTTGTTGGAATTTATGTTGACCAAGTGCTGATATACATGGTATATTACAGCTGATGGAAATCCCTTTCTTACACAGGTGTGTTTCTTGCTCCTGTATCTTTTCAGGTACTGAAAGAACAGGTATGATTAGTAGAGAAGAGGTTTAACACATTAAAGAGCTAATGAAATAGTTTATTTTTACATTGTGTCTTACAAAGTAAAGGTAAGGAGACCTGAGAGGAACCTACTTGCACCACTAAAATACACCTCTGCCAAGATGAATTGGTCTCTAGCTTTGGGTGATGATTTTGCTACAGAAAGCAATAGTAACAGATATGATGTTGCCTCTGAGTATTTTCATCAGTTTGAAAATGTTTGGGGCGGGAGAGAAGACCCATTTATTTCCTGCTACTATGATAGTGAAAAACAAGTTGTTAGAGATCTATGAAATACGTTATGATATTCTGGGTTTTAGGATCAACTTTTGTTTATATACTGTAATTTAAATAAATTGCATTTACATGCCTAGTTTCTGTAATATTTGTGTATACAATACCAAAATTCTACAAGATGTAAATTGTGTATAACTGCACAGACTCCTTTCCCTAGGTGTCTGAGAACATTTTAAGTTGAATTCATATATTATAAAATGACTAGATGTGACTGTTGATTTACAGAATTTACATATCACAAAAGTTAATTATTTGTGGTACTTAAGTTAATAAAAAAATAGTGATTTTTTTTTTTTTTTCTTTTCCTCAGTTCTTAAAAAGCATTACCCAGTTGATCTGGCGATGATTATATGTATGAGCCACAAATATTGATAATTTTCCCATGACAGTTTTTCTTTTCTTTTCTAGATATTAATATGTTTCTCGCTATAGTTTGTGTAGCAACTTGTGTTCACGTTATCTATGTTGCTGTAACTTTTGTGCTTTAATTCCTCTTATTTCAACTGATAAAAAAAATCAAGCTCCTGTAACTTGCACTTTTCCCCAATCCTTAATACTCTTGTATGGCAACCAAAATTACTGTAAGAAATAAATATAATATTGCACTAAGGTTGTGGTTCTGATTGCAAACAGAGGACACTGTCTGAATTCTTATTAAAAAACAAATGAAGTTGCCAAAAAAATGTGCAATCTGATGTTATTAAAGCATAAAATGCTTTAACAAAATGTAGAGAGAATCATGGCAAAATGATTTATTGTTGGGAAAAACACTTGGTTTATTTCTTCTTTTTGGTTACAGCATTCTTTATGCCCAACATTAGTTCATTTACTGATTTTTCTGTTACATGTTTGAAATTTGAAAAGTAAAGGTTTTTCAGCCTGAGGTAGATCTGTTTGCCTTAAGGTGGATATTAAATAACCATGGAATATATTTTCTCTTGGCTGAGTGTGTGTGGGAATGCATGCTCTCAGCTTAGCACTACTGCACCTCCAAGCCTCTCAATTGTGGATCTGTGCTGCCATTTATGAGAAGACACATTTATGTTCTGCCACTGAGAAGTTTGGGGGTGGGGGATGGAGTTTGTGTAGGGCAGAGCAGCTTTACAGAGGAAAAAGGAACCAGTGCTCCCTATCAAACTTGGTGCATCTTCTGACTCAAAAAAAAAAAAAAAAAAAAAGTCCCAGTGGGGTGTATTTGTACTGTGAATAAACAAGGCTTAAAATGGAAAAAAAAATTCACATATTCTTTTGGTTTAATCTTAAAAAATTTGTTTTTCTGTCTTTAAATGGTGATGCAATTAAGAGTATTTTATTTTCTAAGATATTGGAATAAATGCCTAGAACTGTTGCCATTTGTTTTCATATGTTCCTTAACTATTATTCTCTCCTTGGGTGTTCTAGTTCATCATTCTTGTAGTTACCTATTATTTCTCTCATATTTTTCCAGCAGCAATGACTTGGCAGCTTTGTTTTGCAAAAAAATGATAGAAAACAAAACAGCCTTTTTTTTTTTTTTTTTTTTTTTTTTCTATTTCAGGTATTGTGGCAATCCAGTGCTAAACATCTGTCTCTCTTAAAGTCAGGTATTCACAGTGCTTTGCACAAGCAATGCTTTGCAATTGTCAGTGCTTTGTTGGTTAAAGAAATAAGAAGACTGGATCATTGCTGTTGTAGTGTACGTTGTAGTGATGTGTTGTGTTATGTTGCATTTTTGGTGTTCTGTAATTTTATGGGTTATTTTTTGGTGGTCTTTCATTCCTTTTGCTCAAAGCCATGAAAAACCAGTAGCTATGATGGGCCATCATGAACAGCACAATTGTAACAATACTTCAGAATAGGAGGGAATTTTTTATGAAAAGAAAATTACGTGCCTTATAATTTTCAACCTGGATCGACTACTCTGTATTTAACATAAAGAGCTTTATCTTCAAGGTATTCTGGTATCTGAAAAAAAAAAAAAAAAAAAAAAAAAAAAAAGGGGTTGTAGTGCTGTTTCTTTTGGTTTAGTTTTTGTTTTTTAAGTCAGAAGTCCATGGCACTGCACTAAGAAAAATGAACAGAATTACTGATTTACATGTTATTTCGAAACATTTTTTGGCATTATGAAACTGATTTGAAGTACTGTACTCAGATCAGGTAAATGAGGGGGAGGAAATAAAACAAGACTGTTATTTTGGGTTTCCTACCATAAATACTTGCTTAGTTATTGGTGTAGTTGACACGTACTGTATTTCACAGAAAAGGTAACACTAATAAAGAAACCAAGTGGATTTCATGCTTTTAAATCTGAAACGGGTTCTGCAGTGCTGACACCTAGTGGCACTTGATGGCCAGAGTCTCAGAGCAATACCAGCTTTTGAAACGTGTTTCTTTTAAACAAATGTCCTCCTTTCTACAAAAAGTCATTTTAGCAATTTTTTTTTCTTTTATTATTGTGAGTTGGCCTGAATACTTAAGTCAGAAAAAAATCCAAGCTGACTGTATAATGACACAAATTATACACCGATTGAAAACTCTTTCAGGAACTGTAATGTGTTTTTCTAGTTTATGTGGTTGTTTTACCAATTTTGTGTTTTGAATGTTAGCATCTCCATATGATCCTTCATTTGCATCAAGCATGTTTTTGTTTTTTTAATGAGAGTACAGTTTGCTGTCTCCAGTGCTGTAAATCATGGAGTATTTGGAACCTTTATGGATTTGCAACCTGACAAACAGCAGATAATTTCAGATCCCAATTGCAAAAAGAGTGCAAGGTATTTTGGTTAGGAATTCAGAGTAGCTGGGGGTTGATTTCCCAGAGGTACTTGCAGAACTGAGGTTTGGTTTCAAGTAGAATTTAAGTTTTTTTCCTCAGGACTAATGGTAGAAGGAATTGTGCACGTGTGTGTGAGTTCTTGTATGCGTTTACTGTAAAGGTTCTTGGACTGCATTAGAAATTAATGTACAAACAAGACACCAATGTTGCATGTGCTTACAAATGTATTGGAATAAATGTTGCAGTGTACCATTTTGCTTTGAAAAATCTGAAGAGAATACAATATACAGAAATCTCAGAATGTTTTAATGGGTTATTTGCCACTGGGTTTTTTAAATCTTTTTTTTTCATTATTCATTTGTCTCTGAGCTTCTTTATATACTGCAAAGCTGGTGAAAGCAACTTCTTGTAACTTGGGACTACCTAAAACGGATTTTTGGAGGAGAAGAGACAACCTCCCTGCTCTAAAACCTCTTATTGAGGGAAGTGGTTCCTCATTTCAAAGACCTAAAGAGTTCACAGGTCCCCAAGTGGACAGTCAGTTGTCCATAAGGAATTTTCAGACCTGCTGATTATGGCTTTTCTTATCAAACCTATCCACCCCCTAGAAAATACTGAGTGTGAAACCAGTGTGACCATGCCATTCATTCCTCATTTGTTCTGACCTTATTGGTGCATCTTGACATCTCACTGAAATCTGGTATCGGACATTTAAAGACCTGTGGGGGTGAAGTCAAGGTGAGAGCTCCAAATCTCTCATTAGAGGAGAACAGATAGAAATGTTGCTGAAACAGAATTTGAAGTGTTATTTATTTGGTCCACATACACTGCTGAAAAAAGAACAAAAATTACTTCTGTCTGAATATCACTGTCAGATTTGAGCTTTGTCCAACTGTGATTAGAATTTTTTTTTATTTCAAGCCATGCTATATTCCCTACTCTCCATTTGCTTTAGCTCTGCAATTTCCTTTCTTTACAAAGCAGTGGATGTTGGTCTTGATGTGTGCAATGTTCTGTAGGTCTCTTTTAATTCACCTGTAAGTCTTTACTGTGACCCAGTGACAGACTACATGCTGCACATGTCTCCTGAGGTGATTTGAGATCTCTAATAATGCTAAATCTCTGCATTACAGAAAAGACTTGAAACAAGGGTAGGTGGCTTCCAGATGATACTTTGCCATTTTTAGAAAATAAGTCTTCTTTCAAAGCCAAATCCTCCACATGCTCTGTGTTCAAAGCAGATGGGTTACATACCTTGCCTTTCAGGCTGTCATTTCTGCACTCACATGGCTGTTCTCATACCACCTTCAGGCCCTTTAGTGAAAAAGTGACTAATGCCCCACCTAATACTCTGTATTTTAACTTTTTGTGCTAGTGACCAGGCTGGTTTATTGGCAGGGCAACTCAGTCTAACACATCACAGCCCTTACAGACCAGTGTGATGGAAAGAAGGAAAATCTGCTTGCACAAAATGCACGCAGCAGAAATTCTCACCGAGTCCGTATGAGTGATCTGCTAGAGGGAATAAAAAGGAAAACTTTGTCTTGATAAATGCACAGTGCATAACCCTGGAAAAAAGCAAAGCATTTTCAACAAGAAACAAGGACCTATTAATGTGAGTGGGCTGGAGGGTGTTCACAGGAGCTCAGCTGCAATGGGTACAGTCAGGATAGGTGTGGGAAAGAGCTGCTAGCGAGCTGCTGTGAGTGGGGGCATGCAGCAGGTTTTTTAAATGATTCTATTTAACCAAGTAAATAGAAGGCTGAAATGAGATGTCTGCTTTTCCCACTCACATGAGTGGGTGAACAGCCAGGAGAGGGATGTTAACTAAAAAGAACGGCGGTGCTAGAAGAACATGTTACCAATTGGTGATGAATAAATTCAGATCAGAACCTGGGAGAACTAACTAACTGTGCCAAGAGTAGGGCTGAGGTGCAGTCTCCTACAAGGGAAGATGGAAGAAAGTTCTAAGCCAATGTTTCCTGGATGGACTGAGGGGTTTGCACTGCATGGTGAGGCCCTTGGTTTGTAGGATTTCAAATCGTTTGGGCACAGGAGAGCTGGCAAAGGCTCCCAAGGGAGTCTCATTCACTGTCAGCAGGGTGGGACAGGGGACAGGCAGCTAGGAAGCTCAGCTGTCACCACTACATCTGCTACAGGAGGTGATTGATTATATATTTAACATTAAAAATAATAGATTAATAGTGAAGCACTATTAAAAGAAGAAGCAGCGGGGTAGAGAAACAAAGATTAAGAATCTAAGAGATGCAAAACCTAACACTGGGCTGCAGCATTAATAAATTCCAGGGGCAAAGGGCCCTGTACTGGCAATGGTTTGTTGAGGAAAGAGAAAATGCTGCCACCTCTGCACAGCAGCGTATCCTCCTGTTAGCACAGAAGGAGGTGTTTAAGCTGCAACTCATCAGGGATTCAACTGAAGATTATGCAAGTCAGAGACCCAGCATCTCACCCTGCTGTGGGGGGTGGTCAGTGCCCTACCAGTTGCTCCTCACCTGCTGGTTTCATTTGTCTTCCTGAGTTGCTTGTTGGTTTTGGTTTTTTTTTTTTTTAAAGAAATAAATAAAACAGCTAAAGACCATTCCAGTGATGATGGCACCACTCACCCTCTGTGCACTGCATCTGGGAGTGTTTGTGTGTCCTGCAGCACAGCTGACAATCCTATTCTAGATTTTTTAGTTTCCTGTCTTTTATTTATTACAGACATCAGGTTTTGTATTACCTGAACTAGAGAAACAAATTTAAATTATTCTTGACAGAGTTTATTAGATGGACATGACTGGTCTCCCTCTGTGACAGACTGGGTGTCCTCACACTGTCAGGATGAACTGAGGCTGCACTAACCTCTCACCAGGGAAGGGACCCCAGGAGGCTGCTTATTGTTTTACTTCCCATTAAATATTTTTCATGCTTGCTTCCCAACAGAACTTTAAATAGAATTTTAAAAAACTGATCAGGGCACAGTTCTTCTGGACACAAATAAAACTTTTATATTCAGGGAAAGTATTTGCATTTTAGGTGGTAAGATACAGTGGAATAATGTTACTAGCAAACGAGTTAGTAATTCTATTTTATTAAATAGAAAACCCAGCCACACAAAGCCCATGCAGCTCCACATATTATCTAATTTTAGTAATGCCTGTAAGTGACCAGAGAACTCCCCTGAGCTGAGTTAACCTGGCTGCAGGCCCTCTGAGTCAGTTGTACCACGGCTACAGAGCTACAGCCTGAGCACACAGTCCTTCCTCCTGCCCCTCTGCTCAGAGGGGGGGGTGGGGGAACTGCTCTAAGGAGCAGAAGAAAGAAGATTACAAGAGTGTGGAGCTAGAAGCTACACACACAGAGAGTAAATGATGTGTAGAGAGACAGCTAAAGGAGCTGTCCAGACTGGGAGTTAGCTGTAAAACCCTGCTGCCACTTGTTTTCCTCATATCCCAATTCAATTATGATTTTTCTTTTTTAATTACTACCCAGGCCAGGTACTGCTCCAGCCTATGTTTTGGTGATCTTAATTCAGTACGGGTGGGCATTTGCACCGTCATATACACCAAGCTATTAAAATCAGAGAACAACCATGTCTACACAGTAGGGCTGGTAAAGGGCAGGATTTAATCAACCATTTCTAATATGCTTAATGTCCTTCAATAGAAAGAACATCTCCTTTGCAACGTGGATATTTAACAAGTTCAGTGTAAGAACCTTTGAATTTGGATCTGTTTGTAGCTTTCAGCTAGAAAAGCCAAAGGCCAAATCTAACAACTACAGTTTACAGAAGGAAAAGGTTATTTGAGGGCAACATGAGCATAAATCCAACTTTACAAGCAGTAAACCTGGATAGCTCATTGAGGAATTTGTTTCCAGATTACAATGGCAATAACACCCAATAGTTAGTAGAGAAACCTTATTATAAACTTGGAATATTACCAGACAATATTTGAGTTCTTACATTGCTAAATGAAGAAAGATTTTGATTGCCTTTTATTTTTATCACTGCTTTGCTGACCGCATGGAGGTTTCTTCCACTGTTGTACAAACAGAAAGGAGCCCCAGCCCTAAGAACCTGAGTTAATTAGAATTTTCTTCTAGCTGGCATGAATAGATGAATTCAGGGTAAGATGATACATGCAGTCATTTATGCTTTACATTTATGGTGTGCCCTGGAATAACAGCTGATCTTGAACTTGAGCATAAAGCTGCTAATGCTTTACTAGGCTGGGATTTGTGCAATGTCCAGGGCTGTCTGACACAGGTGAACACATGCCTTGCACTAATAGCAATAATAATAATATCAGAAGTAGTACAAATATAAATAAGCATGTAATTACCTGGTACCACGTGGATTAAATGAACGTCCCTTGCTGAAAGAAATGAAGTGGGTGAGCTAGAGCAGCATGCTCAAGGAGAAGATGGCCACCAGACCTGAGAGATGGCACCTGGGGACAGCACTGCTCCCTCCTCCTGGCTCTCAGTATCAAGGCAAGGGATCATTAGGTGATCTTGCATGTTAAAGTGCTTACCTTTGGCTTTCTACCAGGAAGCAGGAGAGCTCCAGTAATGCTTGCTGAGAGGATGAACCTCCCCACGAAAGAAAGAGCTGCTCCTTGGCTCTGGATCCAGCAGTTAGCAGCTCCCTTTCTTCCTAAATTCCAGCAAACTGTGATTCCTGTCCCAAGATTCAACAACAACAACAAAAACCCCTAACAAGAGTTAAGATTTTCATAGATTCATAGAATGTTAGGGGTTGGAGGGGACCTCTAGAGGTCATCTTGAGCAACCCCTTGCCACAGCAGGATCACCTAGGGCAGGCAACACAGGAACACAAGTTTTAAATTGAATTATTTGTATTAGCATCCCTTGACTCAAATAGGGCTACAAGAAATGCAATGACTGCACAAGAGGCAGTGAACAAATGATGAATCAGTGCTAGAGCATTGGCAGCCATTTTCTGGAGGAGAAGCATTAGGAAAAAGAAAAATAAATAAATAAATGCCAGAGCCAAGGAACTTCAGTTTAAAAGAGAAGGAAAAAGCAGCCAGACTCCTCCATAACATCAATATTCCATAAATATTGGGCAGTATTTGATTAACTGCCATTAGCTGAAACTTTTAAACACTCTCATTGCTTTTTCAAACACTATCTGGGGAAAAAAAAACCATGCACCTTCCCACTCCTCCCCACCCTGGCTTACTGGAAATGCAAATATCCTACATAGCCATGGTTTTCTCAGCAGAAAACATTTAGTGGAAGCCTAACTAGACCTTGAGTTCTCTGCTCACAAGTAAAACATGCAATATGACAACAGTCAGCTACTTGTCCTCGTTCATGCAGCAATTCACACTGAACTTGGAACACTCATTAATTACTCTCTAGGGCTATCAAATTACCAGTGACTCCTCTTAAGAGACTGCCACCCTGCGAGCTTCAGATTTTGAGCATTAATTTACCAGAGAATGTCAGTTTTTAGCACAGAGGAATGAGGCAGGTGAAAGGTGGATGATGGCATCAGCTTTGCTTCTGCCTTGGTGCCTCTAGCAAAAGCTCCTCCCTTTGCCTGCTTCCCAGCCTGGTGTTTAATCACAGATGCTACTGAAGGAAAGTATTTCCTTATCCAGTTAAAAAGTTCTAGTAATTCTGCAATGGCAGCTTTACTAGGCTCAGACCAGTGAGGAAATCTGCTGTTAATAAAAACCATAAAGCTTTTTATCTGACATTTTCACAACTAGTCTAAGCAAAGGTAAACTTACTTAGCCTCTGGCTTCATTGCCAAAAAGGAACAGAAAGCAAACTGCATAATTTCTCTGAAGCTTTTGTACTCATAGGCCTTAGAAACCTTTTACAAGAAAATCAATTAAACAAGATTCTCAGCAATGCCCCAGCTTCTGCCTTGCTCTTAGCCTTATGTTTATTCTGCACCTGAGACTCCTTCTCTTGCAGTGGAGCTTGCTATGCAGGTAAATCATTAACCTTGTTCAGCTTTTAATTTTCAGTATCTCTGACATCTTGGATTTTGGCAATACACTGCAGTGCCTCAGCTAGAACCCAAAATCTGAAATTCAGCACCAAAAACACTGTCCAAGGAAGCTGTGTGAGCCCAGCTCTCCAAGGACCATCCTGAGTTATTTCTTTTTTCTATGATGGAAATTCTGCTAGAAGTTTATTGTCTGCCAAAACAGGTGTAGCCATCCCCTGGGTTTTAAGCCAAGCAGAAGGCACATGTTGGAGGAGGACAAGGACACCAAAAGTCACTCTTCAGCTCTTCTCATTGTGCTGCAATTTGCAAAGATGAGGTGAAGGTACCTAAGTGCATCATTTTCTGCTTTTTGGAGCCATTATGGAACAAACTGGCACCATGCCTCACCTGAAAGCTAACAAACTGGTATTTTTAACTCTCCTGGGCCAGCTCTCTTTTCAGGCAGGCATTTAGATGGCTGCCATGCAAACAGCACAAATGCCAGAGGTAACCAGCAGCTCCCACTCCCTGCTTCTCCTGTTCAGATAAAAGCAGCAGATTTTTTTTTTGGTTACTTCAATAACAGGAATTGTTAAATTAATTTTGCTCTACTCATGCAGCCTTTAGGCCATGCCCCTTAAGTGCTGGGTTTGTGGCAAGCTGTACTAGACTGCCCTGCATCTCTTTTTAAGGGTCCCTTCCCACACACAAGCCACTTGCCAGGCACTGGAAGATCCATCACCTCTTTTCTGTCCACTTTCTGCTTCCCAGATTCTGGGGGAAATGTGTCAAGTAAAACTATTCTGATCAATTCAAATTCCCTTCCTGGAAGCTGTCCAAGGCAGCACTTTGTACACTTAGCGTTGTGCTGTCAAGATTGATTTTTTTTTCTTTTCCTCTTTCCCTGGACTAATGTATCACTTTCCCTTTTACCAATTCACTTGATAGCAGCAGCTGTAAATCAGGGTGGAAGTGATGTGCTCAACGTGAGAAGAATTTGAGGAAGCTGCTTCAAATTCAGTAAAAATTAAGCACATCTTTAGCATCCTGTCAATACTGAGCTATGGACATGGATGCAAGAAGATGCCTATAGTACTGCAGCCTAAATCTTGGACTATACCTTGGAAAGCCTGCAGCAAGGTGAATGCTAAGTATGGGAGATAGCCAGCAGATCTTGAACTTCATGCCACAAGAAATCAACTTGCTGGTTGAGTATTAACCACCCGTGGGTTGCACTTTGAAAGTTCTTATTATAGGCCGAAGTCTCTTGGAAAAATCATAGGTGGCTTTAAGTCTGCATTTGCAAAAACCCTCATCTAAAAGTGGGTGCTTCAGATAAATATCCTTGGTAACTAGCACTTGCTCTGCTTGATAGAAAAGGGACTTAAAAAAATGAGACTCTGCTGAAGCCATTGTGACAGGCAACCTTCCAGGTTCAGGAAAAAGCTGCAGAGGACACACAGACCACCTGCAATATGAGATTTTGCTGGTAGGCATTTTATCTAAGCCAAACCAGCGCTTCAGAGGAACTTCCCTGTGCTTCAGTTTGTAATTTCCCCTGTCTCCTGTTCTCCTTTCTCAGTTAAAAGCCAGAAACTGGTTATGTTGAGTCTTGCTATTGAAAATCGAGGCAAAATTAAGGAGTTGGTAATGGCCCATTGCACATAAATCCCAGCAAAACACTCCAGAGCATCAAGGCTTTATATAAAATAAATGGGATGCAGGCACATTCTTCACCAGCCTCTTAAGCCTGCCATCTGTGCAGACTAAAAATAAAGCAGCAGCTTAAGGAGAGGTTTGATAAAATGCAGCTGAGAAAGGCATTGGTAAAGCTCTGCCAGGCTCTTGAATTGACTTTGAGAGGCTCACCCTGAGCACTGCAGAGGGGCTCTTCATCACTGGTGGTGTTCAGACATGACCTGCTTGATGGGTAGGGCAACCCCAGCATCCTCACAGAGATGCTGGCTGGTAACATTGCATTAGCCAAGAGTTGTCTCTTTCTCCCCAAGAGCAAAGTTGCTGCCAAACTGGCAGGAAAGGCAGATCTAATTCGAACAATTTATTCACAGTGAGTGAAAAGAAGGCAATTAGCTACCTACAATTAATATGAGAAGATCCTCGGGCACAAAGTGGGATGAATGGAGGGAAATGGGGTCAGTTTGTATGACATGAACCTTCCCAGCCACTCTATCTAGGCAGCCCCTCATGCCCTGCAGCAGGGGATCTAAGCCAGGGGGATTTAAGGTAGCTGAAGTTTCTGCTCCATCAACTTGGCACCTCCCATAACTTATCCAACAACGTCCTTCTCTCATTATTGTCACTAATGATTATTACAGAAATAGGCAAATGAAATGTTATAAACTACCATAAATATTTATATATAAAAATACCTTCCTGAGCATATTTATTATGTGCTTCATTATAATTAGTTTAGAAGAATGACACTTGGAAGTGTAAAATAATCACACAGCGAATAAAATCGGTGCTGTCTGTCAGCTGAAGCCCCAGCACACTTGGGAGTAACAGTGGGGTTTGCATTAAGAAGCAACGTGAGGAATCCAAGGTGCCAGGAAAATAAATGGCTCCCCTGAAGTCAGAAAGTGAATCAGTAAGACATCCATCCACAGAAATGAAATTGCAGTTACCCATGAGGAGGGCTGAGCCAGCCCCTTCTGGTGGTAAATGCAGGTGGTTTGGGGTGTTTGTTTCTTTTTTTCCAGCAGCAAGTGTTTGGGATAACTTGAGCAACTACTGCTGATGGATAAGAATGCTCTTCCAACACTTGACTCCAGCTCATCTCACAGTAGCAACACAAGGCAATCCATAAATAAACTCCCTAGGCTTAATACCCACAATACTGCTGACAGTGTCACTCAGTTTGTCCATCCAGGAACTCAGTTCCTCCCCAGCTTATTTTCTGACACACAGCTCTGTGGTATTTTCCCCACCACAAGGGGAAAACACCCATCCTACCTGCTGCACTCTCCTACCTGCTTCTGCTCCCTCATCCTACCACAGGATTAGGCCCAGGGAGGGCTCCAAGGCTGCTGGCTCCCACCCACCACCCACACCAGCCCCCTCCAACCTGCCTTTAGCAGCATAAAGCTCCAACAACCCCTCCCTCCACCCCCTCTGGTGCACAAGCTGACCTGTACATGCACGTTTCCTTCTCAAGTCACATTTTAAAGTTAGCAGCTAAAGCAATGGCTCTCGCTCACTCACTGGATTTTAGGACTTGCAGCTCTGAACTCTGAAGCTTTTGGCTTTCCTGTTAACATAGAAAAATGGTGTTAGGGTTTTCTTTCTCAGCATTTCCACCAACGTGTCAAGTACCTGGTTCTCAGAATGATAAGGATTAGAAACTGAAATATGGATTTGGTTAGAGAAGAGGCAGGAGGCTTACAAGGAAAGGTTTGGGTCACACCTGACCTAAGGATCCTTCTCATGAAAAAGAGCAGAACTGCTATAAAGTGAGGTAAAAGTTTATTTGTCCTTAACTGATTGCCATGTTTTCAAGAGCACTCAGTATCCTGTAGTCACCAGTACTCCCAGAAGCAACTCTTCTCACCCAAACCACAGCTCACTGGTACTTTTAACAGAAGAGGTTCATAAAGCTAAAGACAAAGCAGATCCTGAAGCTGTTTAAAAAAGTAATAAAATAACTCTCTCCTTTAAGTTCACCCAAGGTCTAATTTTGACGTAAATATTTCCACATGGGAGTAGGAGTAAAAGGCAAAGCAAGTGGGTTTCTGAGGAAGAGAAGTACATGGAAGGCAGCAGCAACCTAGAAGGATGCAGGTGCCCTTCTTGACAGCACCAAGCACCACGCAGCAGCTCCCTGTAGGAAGCACAATTTGTTGTGTGCAAGCTGAACTATCCATTACAGGCTGACAAAGCAATTTAAAAATGCAAAAATATTCCATGCAAATGGTTCCAAAAGTTTATTGAATATTTAATTTACAAAAATCATATCCCTATGAGGTGTTCTATGCAAAATTGGATAAAACAAACTGCATATAAAACCCAACCCTATAATGCAAATACAACACAGAAATGAGACCATGGAAAGGAGAAAAAAAAATAATAATCATCATGACACATATATGACATTCATTAAGGATTGTCCCAACCATCCAATAATTGGTTCAACATGATGCCTTCTTCGTAGATATAGGATATATTTTACCATTTTATACAGGCCTTTTATTTTCCACTGTTTATAAAAATTCTTTGCATTCTTTCTTAGCTACTATGCCTGTTCAGCCATTCCCATTTTGATCAGAAGGTGGAAACAGACAGTACACACACAGAACACGTGCACTATTAGATATCTGTCTTTGGTAGGGACGCTAAACCTGTGGTGAAGTCAGTTCTCTAGAATGACAAGAATTTCAGTTATAGTTTTGGCAAAGAACAGGTTTTAATTTGGTCATTTAGTAGAATGCTACTGGCAGTTTCTGCTGTACATACAAAAAAAGAATAGTTGCCTCACATGTGGTTGAAAAATGAAAATCATTTATATGAGTTTTAAATCAAATTATTTATATTAACATCCTTTGACTCAAATATGGCTACATAAAATGCCATTATTGCACAGCAGGCCCTTCCTTGGATGAACAAAGGATGAACTGCACAGAGAGCTACTTCAATTCCATCCTGCCTTTTTCTCTCCCATTTGAAACAGTAAGACTATTGCTGCAGGTGATCACACAGTTTTGGATGCCAGTTTCCCTTGGAACAATTAGGAATCTCACTGAGTGCCTCAAGAATTGTATAGTAACTTTGCCAAGTTTTCCTAGGAAAGAGGAGAGTGAAAGAAACCCAAAAAATTAAGAAACTTGGGACAATCAGTGCTAGAGCATTTGCAGCCCTCTTCTGGAATAACATGGACAGGAGAAGCAGGATCAGGAAAAAAAAATTCAAGAGCCAAGGAACTTCACTTTATAAGAGAAGGAAAAAGTAACCAGACTCTTTCCCTCATCACATTAATACTCCATAAATATTGGACAGTATTTGATTAACTGCCATTAGCTGAAACTCTTAAACACTCTCTTTGCTTTTTCACACACTATCTGGAAAAGAAAAGAAAAAATTATGCACCTTCCCAGTCCTCCCCACCCCAGCTTACTGGAAATGCAAATATCCTGCACAGCCATGATTTTCTTAGCTGAAAACATTTAGTGGAAGACTAACTAGACTTAAACACTAAGTAGATCTGCTCACTTATGAGTAAAACATGCAATATTACGACAGACAGCTAATTGTCCTTGAAAAGGCTTTATATGACAATTCCTAATTTGGCAGAGAAGAAACGTTTCCAAATGCATGAAAATAATTTTAAGAGCCTTAGTGAAGAACATAGTACTTACAATATATTAGCGATTTCTGTGGCATAAACTTTTTAAAAAGCATCAGCAAAGTATTAAATATAAAAGCAATATGTATATACCCCTCCATCCTCAGAAAAGCATCATGATTTGTAGTGTATCAAGTCAGAATTATTGACTGGGGAATTAAGGCATAACCAGGAGACAACAGTCTTTACTGTCTGGGCTCCACATAATTGGCAGGGAACAACCCGTATCGGCCTTTGCAGACACCCCTCCACCAGCCATCATCGATCATTTCTATGTTTGTGATGATGTCATCTGGGTCAAAGGAAATCTCGTCATCACCCGCTGGAGAGAGAGTGGGAGAGGGTCAGTATGGACACAGGAAGAGCCCACAGGGTCAGTATGGACACAGGAGGATCCCACAGGGTCAGTATGGACACAGGAAGAGCCCACAGGGTCAGTATGGACACAGGAGGATCCCACAGGGTCAGTATGGACACAGGAGGAGCCCACACTGCAGTCCCATCTATCAGCTCACCACCACTAAAAATAAGGCAGACACCCAGCACCTTCCCCTTTCCCCTCAGGGTAGCAGGCAAGGACAATCCCTAGAGATGGTCTCTTTCTCCTCCTCTGGAGCAGCCTCTTCTTGCCTGCTGTATTTTTGGTGCATTTCTAATTTAGAGCCATGACTGCAACCTAAGACACTGAGAACCACTTCACTTTCTTGATCTCTTCCCTCAGAATTAACTGGGCAAGATGTTAGACAATTACATATGCCAAAGGTTTAACATGAGTGTTAAAACTTGATTTAAAAAGATTTTTGAAAACTGCCACCATTTCCAGAAACAATGGCTCATAGGTTTCAAAAGAGTCTTAATGCTATTGATAAATCAGTAAATTCCTAATTTATACATTAATTTCATGTATTACTTCAAGAGACTACGTGATAAAAGGCGAAGGAAAAATCCAGACTTATCTGTGCAGAACAGTTTTCAAAACCAGGGTTAAAAAGAAAAACTTTGCTTACCAGCTTGATAATCATAAAGAGCTATGGCTGTAATTCCAAGTTCATTTTCATATTCATCATAAGTATTTTCTTCTAAAGAGAGAGAAGAAACAAATTAAAAGTGTGAAGCACACTACCTATCACCCTGGGTTCTTTTCTGTGGTGCTCCTGTAATTCTACTGTTAACCCACACAGGGAGCAGGGAAAAAAAACATGCAAGTTTTCAGCAGTGCTGACATACTTTCAGGAATGGATTTTTTCCCCCTAAAGCCCACACAACTAAAGCCTGAAAGGAAGCATTCACAAGTAGGCATTTCATACCCTATAAAATAAAAACCTTCAGAGTTATAACATGTTTGTGAAGTGTGTCAGGGCAACTGAGCCCAAGGTCTCTGGTACCAGAGCAAGTAGGTTCATTCTTCACCCCTCACTTAGTAACCAGAAGATATGAGAAAAACAGGAAATCAAAAGACTGTATTCTTTCTGCTTCAGACATCCCTACTCCACTCTCTCATAGGCACAGAATGCATCACATCAATTTTTAACTCCAAGAGCTGCTGACAGAAGTTTTTGCTCCGTAGGCCAGCACTGGCTCAGCACAAGTTTAAGTTCCACCTGTGTACTTGCTCTCATGTTGAGCTGCATTACAGAGGGTGGAAATGGTTCCCCTGATATTTCTTTTTGAACTGACACTCCAGAGAGCACAGTAATTATTCCAGTATCATCTCACCAAAGTTAAATAATTTCAGCCTTGCTCCAGCCATATCTTCATTTCCTAATTAAAGTTTATCGGAGGAGAATTTTTAAAAGTCTCATCAGACTAAGACTTTAGAAAACTAGGACAGTATACTATCAGCACAATTATTCACTAAGTCATTGCCCAAGCAAATAATTATTATCTGAAAGGGTTTTGTATCAGAAACAAAGACTCTACCTGCTTGGTAGTGGTCTCCTCCCCCTGCCACTTCATAAACAGTCTCTGCTTCATATCCTGCCTCCCGCTGACTCACTGCTTCTTGGTAGTCAGACTCTGCAGGTCTGTAGCCAGGCTCTGGCTCATGTGTGGCTGAATATGTTGCACTAGAATTCCTGTAGGCAGGCCCTGCTTCACAGGAAACTGCATCCTGCAAGAAATACAGGTGAAGTTCTTCAGGGTTTTGTAAAAAGGTTCCTAAATTTAGGATAAAAAAACCAGGCACCCCTTCTAACAAACCTGGTAGACTGGGCTGGAGGGTGTCTTCTGCTCAGCTGGCTGTGTAGTAGGAGATGGTGGTGGAGTTTGTTTTTTAGCTTTAGCTTGTTCCTAAATTGAAGAGAAAGAAAAGTGCACTTTCATCATTTATACCATGACACTGAACAAGAAAGAGACCTCCAATAAGACAGACAGACAGCCTACTCTGCAATAAACTGATGTGAGCAGAAGAATACTGGAGTGGTTGGATTGTTAGATCTGCCTGAAGGTTGACTGGCTGTACAGTAAAGCCTCTGAAATACAGCAAAGCAGGAGAGAAAAAATGTGAAAAAATTAGAACCACATAGTATGGATGCATACATATGTTTAAAAACAGAGCACACAATGTTCTTTGGCACGTTTCCACAAGAGCTGTAGGGTTTCTGTGCTCAGTATACTCATTCTGTTCATTAGCTGGCTGGGCCTCAGCTCCCATTTTAGCATAACTTTAGAGAATCTGAAGTCTGTATGTTCTCATTATACAACTGATATAATGATGAAAAATAATCTTGCAAGCTCTTGTAGGTCACCTGCCAAGGCAAAGGACTGAAAAGCTTGGACAAAATTAAGTCCTACATACTGACAAGGAGGGGATTCAAACGTTCAGAAGTGTTGTATGTGGTAGAAATAAAAGCAGTATTGCTGTTTTACTCTGTGCCACAAAGAATGTGGATCTGAATCAAGTGTTCTAGCACTCAAGCACTTCATGCTGTGACATCTCACCTGTGAATCAGAAGGTAAATCCACAGTCTTTATTAGAAAGCCATTTGCCTCTCTTTACCATAGGGAAAAAGAAAACTGTGGATCTAGGGCCAGACTTTCTTATTTATTGTGAAAAAGAAGAGAGAATACACATTTTAAGAGAAAGTTGCTTACAACCATCATGCTGTAACTCCCCAGAGGATCCCCAGGAGAAATGGTAGCCCAAAGATTATGCGACAGAACTGTGACCAAAAAAAAAAAATCTTCCTTTCCTTTGTTTGTCACAACTCCAAAAAAAACCATTTAGCATAGAAAGCAAAGTGTGTCAGAGACAGTTTTGAAGACAATTCAAAGCTTAGTGCTGTGCTTTCTGTCCTGATGTCCTCCCCCACTTTTAACTCCTGTGCTACAGATAAAAAAGCCCCAGCAAAGTGTTCATTAGAAGTCTACATCTGGAGACAAATTAAGTAGTATTAGTACATTAAAAGCATCAAACATGACAGGAGTTTCAATACTTTGTTCTAGAAAATGGGTATCTGCAATCTAGATTACAGTTTAGGATAGCCACAGCAAAACTGCCATTAAGCATTTAAATTAATTAAGTTCCCCCTGGGGCTGAGTTTCTTCCACACTGAAATGCTCCACGTGCAGGAGCATCCTGCTGTGTTCTCTCAGGTAGCAGAGGTCAGCTAAATCATCAGGCACTCTCCATTCAAACAGGCAGTTACAGAAGAGCTCCCTGAACACCATTTGACAAGGTGCCATATGTGAAAAGCAAACCAGAAAAAGGATTACCAGTCAACAAGGTTCTTTGAAGGAATGTGGCCCATATGTACATCCCTGTTGTAGGAGTACATGTGCCCACATTCCTCCTTTAAGTGAGAGAACTTCCTGCCTGTGCAAGGAAGTTCACTTAACAAAATAAAATTTCACTTCAGTCAAAGTCTGTCCCCACCCTTTACAGTCTCTGTGGATGGTTTGTTTACATCCCTCCCCTTTTCATGCCCAGCTTCTGAATAAGAGGCAGTACAGTCCTTGCCATTTCAGTGTCCCCTTAACCTCAGCCTCTTTCCCTCAGTGTCTGCAGAATCACACAATTAACCATGGAGTTGTTCAGTTGGGAAGAACATTAATCATCTGGGTATGGTGAAATTTAAATACCAGCTTTGGAAAAAAAAGAAAAACCATAAAACTTTGAATGTGTCCAGGCAACAGAATCTTTGATGAAGCATAAGAATAAAAAAAAATCAAGCATATCAGCTTGAATTTAACCCACACTTAATGCAAAAATAACAGTAAAGAAAGAAAATCATTTTTTAAGACAGAAAGAGGAGGGGAAAAAAAAAAAAAAAAAAAAAAAAGACCTAGCAGTTCAATGACTCATGAGAACCTGCATTACTACATTTAAACCCTTCTGGGAAACTGTTTCCTCAGCAGAAGGAAACCAAGTGCCAAGAGGAAAACAAGTGCCAAGAAAATAAGAGATCCCTTGAAGGAAGAGTGAAGCTGCACTTTCAAGAGCAATGTACACCTCAAGGTTGTCTTCAGTTGTTTCCAAAAAGAGAATTAATTCCCATTCTTTGTCACTCCATGGAACAGACCCCAGAGCTGAGCTATAACAACTCTTTGACTAGGGTTGCAGTGTTGGTGGCAAGGACAAGGACTGAGGAGGATAAGGAGCTAAAAAGCCTTCTTTTTAGGGGAACAACCAGATGCTCAACCTAGATACTGGTGATGCACAAGCTTCAAGACACAGAGACATGCTGGCAACACTGAACAGTAGTTGAGGAACAGCAACAGCTTTGCAATAGCCAGAGCAGCTGTGGGGCTACCAGCTGAATGGCTACAGCAGAAGATGGTGGCACAGGCTGGTAACATTTTGCTGTGGCTCTGAATAAGCAAGCACTGAAGCATTTGACTTTTCTCATCTAAAGAGCTCCCAGAGCCACTGGATGCATTTCAGCTTTTTCAACACTGCTCTGAGGGAAACCAAGTGACTCTCCTCAAGGCAAAGATTCAACTGTTCTCCGTGTTGGCTCAGTGCTGGAGGCTATGCCAATGCTGAGAAGGACCCAGAGCAGTCCAAGCTGGCTTAACAGAGTGACACCCTGCACCCTGGAGCAGGCTCACTGACCTTATCAAACAGAAAAGACTGAATTCTCAACTTCAGCTCTTTTATCTTTTCCTCTCTGAGCTTTAAGAGCGTGGCAGATGCTGCATTAAAGGTTCTTCTCCAGAACAGTAAAGAAACCCAGATAGTGGCTGGAGGAAGGTATGAAAAGTTCACAAAGTGCACAGGGATGAAAGGAAGCATTAGAAGAAATCAGTGATCCACAAAGATGAACTCCCATTCAACTTGTGATACATGTATGCAGTGAACATATGCTCACACTGTACATCTTGAAGCCATAAGGCAAAAGAAGTAATAAGCTGAAAGAAAAAAAAAGAAATAAAGCAGCAATCACTTTAGAAGGAGAGACCTGATCCATCCTATGCAGCTAGAATTTCCCAGATTTCAAATGGAACTCAAAAGGAATTTAGCAGTTTTCAGGAATCAAACTATACACAAGATAAAGAGCAAAACTACAGAGCTATTTCAGGGGCAGGGCTGGCCTGCACCCTTGAGAACAGCAGAGCTGAGAAGCCAACCAACAGACTGAATGTGGGCTCTAACTAGATTTTTTTATTTGTTAGGTTTAATTTTCCACTTTCATATGGAAAATGCTTTGCTGGCATAAGGAATAAGGTGGCTCAAGAATGCTGCTGTTAACAGCTGTGCTGGTAGAGGCCAGCTTAGTCAGATGAAGCAACTTCAAGTTTCTCTGTATTTTTCTTAGTTTAGGAAGACCAGAGCTAGGTTACCATAAGGCTACCATGCATTCAGTTTCCCATACTCATAAAATACATAATTTACACCAAGTCTAAAGTTGGGCTGAATCAGACCCTACTGATGGAAGAGGATGAAGAGCAGCAGCATCCCACTAAGGGGAAGCATCTACCACATCTGAGAAACCAATCACTAGGACTGCCCCATTTGGTGTCAGGCAAAGGAGCAAGCATCTCAAAAACCATCTGACAGTCTTTCCTGAATTCCAGATTTCTCACAGAGGATGCTGAAACAAGTTCATATGGAAGAAATTTTATTCGTGGGGTCTGCAGCTGGTGGCAGACATTGGCTCTAACAATGAAAAATACTTTTGACGGAAATTAAAAACAAAAGAGGAGAAAGAAAAAAAAAACAAAAAAAAAGGAAATAGGAAAACTCGCCCACAGCCAGACAGGAAGAGCAGTGCCAAGGGTCCCAGACAAGCATTTTCCTCTGAGGTCAGGCTGCAAAGATTAGTGGTCTAGAACACAAATTCTGGGATAGGCTAATTAAAAGTAAAAAAAAAACCCATACATATATACATAGACACACACTATGAAGTGTTACCCTGTCTCCCTGTCTGATTTCTGCTATATATATGGTGCATGCTGATAAATGACTGGAATTGCAAACAAAGGAATTGCAAAGCACAGGTACAGACACAAGCAAACACACAAAGAGCTTTAAAGCCTAGCTGGAGAGAAAGTTTCTTTTCTTACAAGATTCTCGTCTCCCAATATTGCCTTAAAATAGATGAGACACACTGCTCAAATGGGATTTGAAGCCTACTGACCTCCAGTTTCCTTCGAGCCTCCTCCTGTTCTTGTTTCTCCCTGGCCATTCTTTGTGCTCTCTCAGCCTCTGCCTTCCTTCGGTCCTCTTGCTCTTTTTCCTTGGCTAAGTTCTCAAAGTTAGCTCGGATGTTGCTTGTTTTATTAGCAACTGTAAGAGTTTAAAAAAAATAAAGTCAAATAATGTTGTTGCTTAAGATTCTGCAGCCTGGAATTAGGTTTTGGTACAAATTTCTGCTAGGGCTGAAAATGTTTCTTCTTTTTGAACTCATAGCCCATTCACAAAAGTCCTTCTCTCTCTGTTTCTTCCCCTCCCATTCCAAGACAAAACCTCTTGTGCACACATTTCTATAAAACCTCTGCAACACTCCCTTCCTTCATGGTATAGTCTCCAATGCTCCACGCCCCTACTCAGTCTATTCTCCACTCTAATGCTTTTTATTCTCCCCTCCTCAACTCTGATGATGCTCCAGAAAAAAAAAAAAAAAACAAGAAAACCAGAACTCAGCAAACCAAAACAGCTTCTAAAGGGACGAGAGTTTAGTTTGCTAGAAAACTGCAAATTCAACAGTTGCATCGAGATGATTCTTACTCAGTACTGCTACATCAGCAGTAATATTCTGGGCTTTTGAACATTGCCACCTCCAAAAATAGGATTTGGGGCCAATGCCTTACCAGCTTCTACTGGCTTGGTTTTCTGGTAAGTTGATGCAGGTTTCTCAATATCTTCAAAAGTTGCTGCATTCTATCAGTAAGGAGAAAAAGGGTAAACACAAAATTATTAAAACATTTGGATGGTTTCAATCTGTGACATTTTATTGTGAAATTGCCCCTATAGTTTTGGTTGGGTTTTTTTTCAGAACATCAAAACAAAAACAGGAAGAATCAAAACTTGACCAAAGGAGTAATTCTTTCTATAAGCCCAACTATGTAAGAAGTAATCTTCAGTGTCAGGTTTAAGTGCATTAAAATCCTGATATATTTAAAAAAAGGTAGTTTATGAACAGATGACTCCTCAGAACTGAAAATGAGGCCATATTCAAAACACTTATTGGGTAGTTGTTGCTGTTGTTGCTCCACTTTGTGAAAGATTTCTACCAAGGATTCAATACCCTTAATGAAACAGATACTCTTAAAGCAGAGGAAGTATTTTGAGAAATACAAGTGGTTTTTGTGGTTTTTCTGGTCTTGGGTCCTGAAAACCACAAGAAAAAAGAATCATACAGACTTTCAGACTCTGCTACTTTCTCACTTTTAAATGTCCTACATAAAGCTGAGAGTTAATTTATTCAGAAGATAAATAGTGCAGACTTTCTCTTCTAGCTTTTCAACTTTAAAAATTGAGAGTTAGAAAGGGGGCACCAGCTGCTCTATCTTTCACTGTTATAGAATACCAAAATTTTTTCTAAAGAGCAGGTCTGTGATGAATACAGTGGGCAAAGTTGGTAAACAGCAGACACCTATTTTAAGCAGCCCACTAAAAGAACATCTTTAAGATACAAGACATTAGCTAGTTGTTTCAAGACATGACTGAAATAGTGGAATTCATGGATTTTCTCACTCTTTTGTATATATTTTGCTTTCTATCATTTCCATGCTTCTTTTTTCCTTGCTTAAACGTAAATAAACTACATGTATGTGCAGACATACATATATAAACTGCCATCAGCTGTGTGTGTGTAAACTTGCTCTTTAAAAAACTAGAAGAACACAGAAATCCACTGTTAGCCTGAAGAAGTATTAAGAAATTTAACACTGGACACTACAGAGCTCACCAGATTATCTGTATCCCTACAGACTATTTAAGTCATTGGCCTTTTAAGCAACTTACCTTATCCATCCGATCCTTCTGTACACCATACTTCCCACCAAATCCTTTTGAATAATCTAAAAACAGGACATAAGGGTTAGAAGGAGGGAGTTTGTATCCCTCCCATCTTTCTGCCAAATGCAAATAGCCATTTCAAATGCAAATAGCCATTTCAGCTGCATGCAGAGACACAGTGACAGCCTCCAGAGAAAATGCAATTCGTTGTTTGATGCAGGAAGGATACACAACTGCAAGAGGCTTCAGGCACACCAGCAGATGACAGATTGTAGGCCACATGCATTCTTTGAGAAAACATTAAGCTGAGGACTGAGAAGTTATCAAGCATGGAATAAAAGGGGTGAGCCCTTCTAATGCATCACTTCTGTAACACAGCCTTTCACAGCACCAATTCTTAGCCCTCTGCAATCATGTAACCTAAGCCTAAGGAATCATATAACTTTGCTTTGCACACAGAAGCAATATCCAGTCTTTGGTGACCACAGAGGCTTTTGGGGTTTTTTTCTCTTTTACTTGGTAAATTATATGAATTGCAGGAAAATATAACTGATATCTCATTCCAGTGGATTTGGTTGTGATACTCAGCTGATAAACATTGAAGTAATTCATAGTACACATGGCAGGAATGTGCCCTTAGACTCTGTAGATGGACAGGCTTTCCTTTGTGTCCCTGGAATACAATTACAACTATTCCTTCTGCTGTCAGCCCCAAATCAGCTTGGGTGCCTAAGCCAGTTATTTTAGTGGTTGGGCTCTGCTAAGTCACATATGATGCTCTAAAAGCTTGAAATTGTGTTATTTGAGCACAGAAAAGTACTGACTATTGGAATGAACAACCTAATTTTCTTCAGCTTTGTATTTATTTTTAACCAGAATAAATACTAAACTTACATTTTCCTGATCCAGACTTCTCACTTTAAGATAATGGAAAAACAGGAATTCATGGTTTGTACCCCAACTATTTCACAATGAATAAAGAGAGCATTATAACAGTATTTGCTCAGCCAAGAACCACAAACATTCCCTACATCTTGTTTGGAAAACTACAATCAGTTTACAATGATTTTGCCAGAACTTGCTCCTTTTCAATGGTTACATGCATGGTCCTCATCTGAATATTTTTTCCCCGATTTATCCAGGCAAAACTTCACATTTAGAGTCTAAAACTGGTAAGCATGACACCATTAACATCATACTACTACTAATGCTGTTATTATCATACTTTATGTACAGCTATTCACTGAATACATAGCATAGAGCAGCTAACTAAACACTGGGGATCTGTTTCCTGAATGCAGACTTGCTTTATGTAACATTTTCAGAATAAAATGCAAGACCATTGCCAGATCATAGAGAAATAGAAGCACAAGAAAAGTGTCTGCCACGTTACCAGCATCAATCTACTCAGACAACTATTCAAGACTGTGTGAGAAGTGGCTGCACTGTTAAGAAAGTAAGAAGTGAAAACTGTGCCTTGTTGAGATTCATGCTTGGCTAGTTTCTCCTTGTAATCAAACCCCACAGCAGATGGGTCCTGCCTTTCTGTCTGTACACCAAATTTCCCTCCGAAACCACTCTTATAGTCTGAAAAAGCCACATGTAATAAATTAAAATGGAGAGGGAAATAAGAAGTTTAGTCAGAGACACTCAAAGTATTTTTTGCAGTATTTTTGAATTATCAATAATTTTGGATGTTGAAAAAATTTAGACTTTTTAATAAATTCAAAAGAAGTTTCCACTACAGATTAATAAAAGACCAACATGATTTATCAGACATAAGAACACCATTCTGAAGTTACAGAAAAAAGCACTTCTCAATATTTTTCACACATACTGCCTAATGCACTTGCATTTGATCAACATTATGAACACACAAACGTGTTCATGAGAAAATCATACAGAAGGATATGAGAGAATAAGCTGAGGTTCCTTCATCAGTGTGGTTAACATTTGTACTCTATATATCTGACTTTTTAAGAGGTGTTAAGATAGGGTCCACAGAGACCATCCTCCAGATATTCCTACACAGTATTGTTTAAAGCAGAAAGGAATATTCCTGATGCTGTACAGCTTGAGGAAAAAAGAGCTGTAACCATTTCCTACTGCTGCCTTAGAACATCTATTTTACTGTATACAGTATAAAAAGAAGAGCTTCAGGTAATCCTCTCTAGTAGAGCATCAAAGAGAACAATAGTCTGAGGACCACTTTTAATCTCTTTAATTTAAAAAATATAAAATAATTTGTAAATTTACTTTCAGATAAAAGTGGTGACAGGCAGAGGCATGGACAACAAGAGTTATTTTGCATCTTTTCCTTTGGGTACCAGAATTTCATAGGAATAGGCACCTCACAGGCAATGATCATGGACAGCATCAGACATAAGATTTCCCCTGCATGAGGGGTATAAGTAAAAGAAACAAAAAAAAAAAACCACCACAAACCAAAACAAAAAAAAGGTTACTTGTGGAAAGCACAAAGACACTACTCATTTCTGGTTTGAACAACTCCAGTGAAAAGGAGAAAAAATTATCCAGACTCATAAAGCTTCTTTGAAGTTATCACTAATTTTGAACTTTCAGAGACTCAGGATCAGATGTGTTTAAGATGCTTTGCAGACACCAGTACAACCAATACACAGCAACCAATCAAACAGAGAAAAAGGAGACTCATGTCAGCTACTATTAGGCTGCAGCCAACAATACCAGGGGAGAAGGGTTCACACAGGGAAAACTGAAAATGAGGGAAGTGATAAAAAATGGCAAAGAACTCTGAACTCCTTTACCTTTCTGGGATTCATGCAGCTGCACTTTCTCCTGGTGATCCCAGCCAAGAGCACATTTGTCTTGTCTGTCAGTCTGCACTCCAAACTTGCCTCCAAACCCCTTCACGTAATCTGTGTGCACGAAGTTTCAGAAAACATTATTGCAGTTTATGACTGTAAGCAATATTTAAGAAAAAAAAAACCAGGAATAAGATATGGGATAAGCTGTTACTAAGGACACTACCTTTCCCTGTTTTTTCCCCCACTGCACTACCTCAACTGAGTGGAACGACACCCATTCAGCAGTTCTAACATTATGATGCAAGGAAGAACAACAAATTCAGTGAGGATTACAGCATTCAGCCTCAATATCCTGAGATTTGAAGAATGTGGTGCACCTTCCACAAAGCAATACAACACACAAACACATATATATATACACACGACACAAATATCTAATAATGAAGAACTTCATATTGCCTCTGAATATCACAGATCTGTGCAATTACAGATTTATTTCAGTAACATCCGTATGGACATAAGATCCCTTGGAAATCAGACAATTTACAAAGCCTTCTTTTCATTTACAAGAAATAAAAGTCTGCCTATACAAAGGGAAAACACATATTTACTACCAAAAAAAAAAAAAAAAAGACAACATACCCAAAGTATTTTTCCCAGTTTTAAAAGGCTGATTGATTTGAACTAGTATTTTTAAATAAAATAATAAAAACCTTTCTGTGATTCATGTTTTTCCGTTTTGCCTTGATATTCAAAGCCAACAGCACTTTTGTCCACTTTGTCCTTGTCAACACCATATTTACCACCAAAGCCCTTGGAATAATCTAGAGATAAGAGTGAAGAATTTTGTTTGTGAGTTTTGAACAACAAAATATTACCTTGAAAACTGGTGATAATCAGACCTGCTAACACTACATTATGTATTAATAAAAGCACTGACATGCTTGGTTAATCTTGATTTCACACACTGAAATCATCAATTCTGGAGAATACATTCTCTCAGGATGAAAAAAGAAAGTAGCATCATACCAGTAGTACAGCTGCTGGGTGATATCAGCAATTCTGCTATTTGACTTCTTGATAAAATTCTTAGGAAACTCATAGAAAAGTGAACTTCTAAAACCATGACACCAACAGCCTAGATGCTTTGAAACAAACACACTCTTCTTCTCTTTAGCATTTCCAGAGTGCAAACATTTTTTTGATACAAAAAGAAAACAGATGGCAAAACTGTCAACATTTTTCAGGAAAATGGTTGATTTTTGGTAAGATATGCCTGGAAACCTGATTAGCAACACAATATTAACTCTAAATAGTACTAACTGATAAATGTTTTGATCTGCAAGCAGCTGATCCTTCCAGAAAGGCTCCTTTGTTGTGCTTAAACTATTTACAGTCTCATTACTACAACCTACAGCTTTTCAAAAGAAGTTGCAAAAGTCCTTCAGGCAAGCCTATATAGTGCTCTGCTCCAAAAGTAATGACAGAACCATTAACCAGCCAGAACCTATGTTTTAGGAGTTTTTTTTCAGAAGTCAAGGTTTCCAGCAATGTAACTTTTATTCAGTGATAACTTTCAGCAGGTTAGGAGTGTAACAGATGTAAAATACTAATATTTTACAACACTGCCTATCACAAACACCTACTATATCAGAGTACAAACTCATCAACACGTGTCTACTCACCCTTCTGTGACTCATGTTTCTCAGTTTTACCCTGGTAGTCAAACCCCACTGCACTCTTGTCCACTCTGTCAGCCTGTACTCCATATTTTCCACCAAAACCACTCGAGTAGTCTGCATTGAGAGTAAAGCACAATAAAAATGAAACAAAGCAGCTTTTAACAGAAACATCAAATCCTAGCAATTGAAGGGGAAAAATTTATTTCAAAACTGAAATATTACCCTTCAGCACATAAAAAGAATTTTAAATACAGGAAACAAAAGGGGCAACAGACCCCTGGTTTCTAATGCTTCCTCAGAAATTTAGTCCCTATTTCCAACAGGCTGCAATACAGCAAAGAACAACTCCCAGTCTTCTTCAAGTGTTTTCAAACCTCACTTCTAAAAGAGGAGTCAGACTCATGGTGACAGGCTATTTCCTCATCACAAAACCTCATCAACTCATGAAATTGCTTTCCAAATTAATTTTTTCACCTTCTCTTCCACCCAAACCCCTCAACATGGTGATTCATTGAGAATGTCACGTGGAGGCCTCACTAAACAAGGTCTTTTACAATCAGTAAAAGAAGAGAGAACTATACTATGATTTATAAAAAACATTTATCTACAGAGGCCACCATTTTACCTTTTTGGGAAGCATGCTTCTCAGTTTTCCCCTGATATTCAAACCCAACAGCTGACTGAAAGAGAAATAAAATTGCATGTGTGACAAAGAGTTATGAGTAGAAAACCTGTTTGCACCTGAGCAGACAAACAGCATGGAAAGTTCCTGTCTCGCCATACTGCTCCAACCTTTTTGATCTGGCATATAAATACTTACTTAATTTATAGCCCATATTCATTTACATGATAATTTAGTACCTGGATTTGAAGCAAAAGTTTTTATGAGCCCTTGCCAAAACAGTTTGGACTAACAACATACTCTAGTCCTGCCAGGTTCAGCAATTCAGTACAACAGGAATTCAGCATTTCCATGCAGGGGTTGTTATAAATTCTTGGAACAGGATCATTATCCTTCCCAGTAGCTCATATTGTGATAGAGGTCAAACCATCCCTCAAATCCCTCTTTCCATAACACTCATGCTGATTTTATCCTCATCAAAGAGCACAGCCTGGCTCAAAGGAGTATTTTAACATCTTTCTTCAGTTTTCTTTTCAACTCATCTCAATTTCCCATAAGGGCTTTTTTTTTTTTTTCTGGTTTACTTTAAACAGATACTTATTCTATAACAGTCAGTGTTAGTTTACTGCCAAACTTCCAATGCCACATGAATAGCAGACCACACCAGAATTTCAAGATAGTGGAATTTTTCACCTCTACATACAAAATGGTAAATTCAACTACTGTGAGTAGCTGTGGTATGAGATGAAGTTGCTTACCTGGTCCACTCTATCAGTTTGTACTCCAAACTTGCCACCAAACCCTTTCACTGAATCCACTTGGGAGCAATGCTTGGAAAGCTTGGATTGATACTCATGTCCAACAGCTGACTAAAAGAAATAGTGAAGTTCAGACACAGGCAGCAGCTTTGCACAGTTCTTTATGTAAGAGAAAACACTGCACCAAATAATGATGGTAAGCTTTGTTGCTAACATGAATCACAGGCACACCACCTGTTGAAAATAAATTCCTTGGAAGTTGCTGCTCACTTGAGAAGTTTTACAAGATAGTAACCATGCTACCAATAGGCAAGGGACATGAAAGAGTCTGAGAGCAATGTCTGGATTTTATGAAGATTGTTTTACACTCTATTTTTACTTCAAAACCACAGGAATGAAAATAAGAAAGATACAGACAGGATCTTGATGGTGTTCATGCAGGATGTAAAATGATTAGTTCCAGAAAAATACACAGCCTTGTATTTAGACACATAGCTACAGATCTGCTTTAGCTGATACTAGATTGTCAACATATACAACTACAGCTAGGTTTTCCACTGGCATTCTGTGAGGGTGGCACCCTGATCTTCTGCATTAACCAAAATTAGGTGTCTTCTTTCTGTATTTTCTCCTCTCTTGCAAAAAGACATAGCAACATGAATGCAGCTTCACATCATGACAGAGATCTCTGTCCTAAATGCATCCGAGCCCTGCAATCTCCCATTTGAGCCTGTCCCTGGAACTGAAGCTGAACACAGAAAGAGGAGGTGCAGCTGCAGTGCATGTGAGGGGCTTCAGGTGAGACACAGGGAGATGGAATTACACACCTGAAAATACACCCAGATGGCATTTGATGGCTTTAAGCTAAGCTGGGGCCAGGATGCACTTCTAAATCCTGGAATATAACATAGAAGAAAATGTGGGTTTGTTTCTTGTCCAGTGACATAACTGAGCACTGTCCAGAGCAACTTGCATTTTGCCAGCTTAACATTGGAATTTGTTGCTGAAATGCATACAGTTCCTGTCAGAGGCAGAAAGAGAAGACCCTGTAACCTGCTGCATGCAGCTTTGTCTAGAAAGGGGCTGCACCAACACCACCTCCTCCCCCAGGCAGCACCATTACTCCCAGCACCATCTGCAGCAGAATGCCCTCCAAGCAGCTGCCCTGAGCTCTGATCTTTGAGGAATGAGAAACTGCTTATCTCATAGCAGTATCAGACAGCTGGACCAAGGTGAATCAATTTGAGGACACAAGGTGTCTAGAAACCATAAGTTGCCTTTTTTTAAAAGCAGGTGCTGAGGGAACATTCCCAGCACTCAGCATTCCCAGCAAAACATTACTGCACATAATGGTTGAAGTAATTGCCAGGTAACAGTACAAGGATGTCTATAATAGGACACCACATTAAATTATAAGCAATATAAAAGCTCTTTTCTTTCCTTGATTGAAATAGTCATACTCCTGTTCATTTTGCAGCTGCTCTGTAGCAGAGTAACTGTTCAATGTGACAGAAAAGGCTCCCACCTCCCTTTCTTCTACCCATTATATTTATGGCAAAGAAGAAGCTCTGAAAAAATCCTAGGTCTTATGTGGTTTTACAAGATCCTTCTTTTGTTATTCCAGTTAAGGTATGTAAGGTTTAAGCACCTTATTTCACAGGTTTTCATTACAACCCATCCCTTTTTAGAAAAAGCTTTGAAAAAGATTTTTCTTGGAAATCTGTATTTCAGAGTAAACTGCACTCATAATTCCTCAGCACAACATTCTCTGCTACATTTAAAATCAGATATGGAAGTCTGGCATATAGAATTTAAGTCAGCATCAAGGTTTTCTCCTAAATGCAGCAAAAACCTGGGCCATGAACAACACTGCAGTAACACTCATTCACCTGAGGTGAATCAAGCCTTAATACAAGCACACCTGCAGACACAAATTATCTGTGAAGGAGAGAAGCTCAATTATTAGATTTTAGAACTACGGTTATAAGGAAAAAAAGACTGATTAAAAAAAAAAGTTAGGAATGCCTTCTGCCACAAATATCATTGAGATGGGCATGATCATTATGCTTTTCCTGATCATTAATTCTGTCCTGTAGGAACCAGTACTAATGTGTTTGTTGGGTTTTTTTGCCACAGACACATGTGAGGGATAAACTGCTGACATTATAGAGCTACCCAGCTGCAGAACAGCCCTAATGCTTGAATCTACTGAGAAATTGCTTTCCCAAGCTTAAAGGTTAGGTTTGATTAGCCTACTTCAGTGGCCCTGAGAGAACTGCAGAACAATTTACTCTTGGGTACAGGAATCCAGCAAAAATTCGTCAAGCTACTAAAAACCCAGAAAGCAACTGAAGTATGAAAATAAAATCATTCTTATTCAGTTTGGCTCTTATTTTAACGAAGTGCATGGAAGAAACTAGGCAGAAGTTGATATGTCTGTCTAATTATCACATGGCTAATGGAATTACTCTAAGAATCATCACAACTTTTATTAATAGAGTGTAACTTAAACAGACATCAAGTCCTTGTGTGAGGACTTGAATTACTTGTCACTGTTCACATTTTACCACTGTTTAGGAGAGCTGCCTTCTAATCTAAAAGCAGCAACCCTTTTCTTCATACTTTGGAAACATCTATATGAATAGAAGAGCTGGCACAGCACTGAAATAAAAAAAAATATTTCATGTATGAAGCAATTCCTTTATTTAAAAATACACTTTTAGAAATGTGAATCTTGACTCCAGGGGTCTCCATCCAAGACATAAGCAATTAGACTTACACTAAAGACAAAGCAAAACATTAAACAAAAACATGTGGGACCATTGCACATCCCAGAATTCCTCATCATCACACAGTTTCATTACTTGCTACCTGAAATACTTGTTCCTGATGCTTCAAGGGCTTTAGTTCTGTTCTTTCTGTAGGAGCATCTTGATTTGATTAGGGAACAGAGATGGTCTGACAGATTTGGGTAACTGGTTACAAGTGTTCTTGTTAAAGCACACAAAGAGTGATGCCTCTGTCCTTAATATGAGCCACTGCTGTATATATAAATTATGCCACAATTTCAGCTTCTGTGTCTCCAAACCCAGCAGAGTTGGAACAACTTTGCCACTGGCAAAATAAGGCTTGTAAAGCAAGGCTTCTAACATCATTTCTGGGAAGCATTCACACTTACTTTATCCATGCGATCTTGTTCAACACCAAATTTCCCTCCATAGCCATGGGAAGCTTTTGGTCCTGTTTCAAGCTCCTTCTCTTTGAGGTTCTGGTGTTCTTGGAATACGTTTTCTCTCAGCTGATGAATACTTAAAAGAAAGATAATTAAGCAGCAAGTTTTGCTAAGACAGTTTCAGAAGACAACTTCAAAAAGATGCAAAATAAAAAGACAATAAAAATATAATCCTAATTAAAAGTTGAACAACTTGTATTTTTCAAGCCCTTCCCATTTTTTCAGTGCAAAGAGCACTACATCATATTCTGAGAAACAAAAACTATTCCACTGCAAAACACTGTGGAAAAAAAAACAAACAACCCAAAATGAAACATGGAAGGGTATTTTGCTTATTTGAACACTCAATAACTCAGAATTTATATGTCCCTATAATATATTTTCTCCTCGTGTCCTGATTTAAGTTCTTTCCAACACTTTTATTTAGATGGCAACTTTTCAGAATAGGGATGATCTCATATAATACAGTCCCTATGGTAACAGGGCTCTAATTCTAACTGAGCATTTTGGACAAAACTGTGAAGTAGAAAGAGGATGCAAGAAGACATTCACCTCCTCTTCCCAAGTCTTCCCTTCCAATATGCAGCAAATGAACTTTGGTAGCACAGGCTACATACAAGAAGGACAAACCAAGATGGTAATGAGTACTCCAAAACACTTCCCACCTGAGTTTAAAGCTTCCTCAAGTGTTTTCAGACAGTAGACATCACCACTGCTCAGCAAATAGGACCAAGTAAAACTGATCCTTGAAGTAAGCTACACAGTTCATTATCTTCCTGTTTGCATTTGCAATGTGGATGACATATTCTTAGCTTTATAACACGAGGGCTGATGCCCCAGAAATGCAAAGGCAAAACCAAAACAAACATCACAGTAACAGATTTCCTAAAATTGCTTTAAAGTTAAGCTTGACACATTTTGTAAGAAGCATGAGATTCAGAAGACATTTCTGTATCACATAGCCCCCTGTGAGGAATTAATTTGCTTTTCTGCCAGAGGACTCACTTTGTAACTTCGCTTGAATTTTTGAGTTTGGAAGCCATTTTCTAAATAAAGCCTAAGAATTAAGAGACCAAATGTGTCATTAAGTGCCAAACCAAAGCCGCTCAGATCACCCAACACAAATTCTCCCCTAGAAGTATTGGCTCCTGCACCAAAATAGAATAAACTTTCCAGACACAGAGAGGCAAGGAAAATGATATTTCCAGTTACAAGAGATGTCAGAATCCCTGTATGTTAGTTCTGAACTTAATTTCAGATCTGAAGATACTGACATATTTGAAAGACCAGGAATCTGGCAAATAATCAGTCTTCTGTGGGGACTTTTTTTAATTATGAAGATACAAGTAACTGAGAACAGAAGTCGCCTGGGATTGTGACTATTAATAAACTTTAAAAGAGAGCTGCTTTACTTGATGTGCTCTTGATGGCCGGATCCTTTCACAGTTTTAGCTCCCCAGCGTTGTTCTTTCTCACTCACATCATTCTGCAAAGGACACACATAAAAAGAGTTAAAACCCCCAAGTTGTTACTAGTTAGCTGCACTTTAGAGCTGTTAGCAAAAGCCTTCAGCTGTCAGTGAGAAGAACTAGAAAAACAGTGAAGACCATCTTCACTTTTCTTCTGCTGTGAGCCCTGTGCTTTGCCTACTGCTGAAAAAAGCACAAAGCACACGCTCAGCCCCAAGAAGCTGCTGCTTCTTCACACAGATCCCTTCCCTGCAGACTTCCTTGCAGTCCCCAGCCAAGACAAGGTAGTTTAGTTAATTGCACACAAGCACAAACCCCTAATTCTCCCTCCCTCCAGGAACATGCTCCTGTTGGTTTCTTTTGCTGAGACACAGCCCCCACCCCCGCCCTGAGGAATTACTCTTTACACGTTGCGCAAGACGCTTCCGCTGAGTCAATAAAATTCAAAAGAATTACCACAAAATCAGGATCCGTCTCCCAGTCGTCGGCTCCATCATCCTGATTGACAGAAATGGTGTGGCCTGCAATAGCCTTCCACATCTGCAACAGGGTCAGAAGCAGCACTGTGTCACACTCCAGTTACACGTCCTGTTTGCGCTCCATTTTACGTGCAAGCTGATGGAGACGCAATCCAAAATTCCCCATGATGTTATTTAAATTATTTAACCCCGTGAACAGAAGCTGTGTTTGCACTGAAAGCAAATTTGACCCTTGGCTCTCAGGTTGTGTTTTCAACTTGGTTTGAAAACCCCTCTCATTTTTCCTGTTGGCAGTGCAAGAAGGCTGTGAGCAATCACTGATGTGATTTCAAAGAGAACATGCAAGTCCTTCCTTCCCCAAATACCTATATCTTTTCTTCACCTACTTCACTGAAAGATTTTTCAAACAGGTCTCTCCAAATCAACATCCACTTCACAAGGCTGATGCTAATTCTAGAACCTGTGCATATATTAAATCATAGGAACAGCTTGGGTTTTTTCCCCAGCTGTTAGTCATGATAAGCACAATATTGCTCATTAGGCAAGTATAACCTACAGGTTTCCTCCATTGCATAAGGAGTTTCAGCATTATGAAAGAAATACAAACAGCTGTGAGAATTTGCAAGCAATCTACATATTAGCCTACTTGTCTCCAACAACAAAAGTACAAAAATTAATGCCTTTTGCAGATAATTCCTTGTGAAACAGGCACACAAACTCCAGTGTCTTGTCTGCCTTTCAGGAGAAACAGAGGGTGAGTGCTGCAGGACTGACAAAACTCAAAAAAAGACAAGCAGAAACGTCTAGAAACAACATTCAACACTTTTAGGAGGTTAATGATTTTGGGCATCTCACTTTATGGAAACATTATCCTCTGTGGAGTATCAAGTGGAACTCTTGTAATTAACATTTCTGAACGTGACTAGTGAGCAGAATACCTGCCATGCCTGGTGCCAGTAGATCTTGGTAAATTAAACCAAACAGATTCTAAAAAGCATAATTAAAACTACAGAAAAAGCTTTCTGTTCTCTCAGCTTTTTCAGATACACAAGTCAGAGGAAGGATTAATTTTCTTCACTGCTATTCCACTAGAGATCAGTTCTTTAACATATCACCATTCTGTCCACTGACTTTTATTTCTCTGTTAAAGAACAGATCATAAAGATACTCAGCATGAACTATCTCATTCCCACAAACAAAATCCAATAGGTGGAACAAAAGCTTCCTTTAAAATGAGTAACTAATAATCCACAGATAAACTGCTTGGTGGTTAAAAAAATACTGCTTGCTCTACAGACTGACAGAATAAACAAATGAGCCAGTTTTATAGAGTCTTTCAGAAATTTCAGGACTGGTAACATGACCAAGAGCAACTGAAAAACTGCCAAACATGAGAGCAGCAAATGACAGAGTGGCCTGGAAGGGTGTAAAAGCAGAGCAGACAACATCCTGACAGATAAGTACTACATTTCCCTTTCTGCTTCTTCAGATCTCCCCCTCCAAATTCTTGTGGTAGTTAAGGAACTAGCATTTATCAAATTACTTAGCGTCCAGAAAACTTTAAAAACTAAATATTCTTAATTAAAACTGTCAAAGTGGAGTTGTACCAGCTCAATAAGAAAACTGAAGGTGGGGTCCATGTTCTGGTGTAATTAAACACAAACCTATGGTCACTTCGAAGAGGGACAGCTTGTATCCCATGTTTCATGCTCCATTTAGGAATAGAATTCAGCTGACATGAGCTAAATGTGCACATGGCTACTCTAGATATTTTGTGCAAAAAAACATTATTTTTCCCCATTCGTTCACTCACTTCACGGTTTTGTTTTGTTCCTTCAGCTGTCCTTAGGCAATTAAAAGAAGAAAAACTAGATCTCAAGTCCAGATTTCTTTGCTTTCTCCACAAATTCTCATGAGGAGGAAGGAAGGATTGCACATGCACACCTTTAAAAAAACCAAAATCCACGTTTCTTCCTAAATTATGCACATTTTTCCACACCTCAAGCCTGCAATCTATAAAGTTAATTAGGGAAGGGACCAAAGCAGCTTGGTCACAAGGGCTCTCAGGTGAAACCTCTGATTGCAGGTGGGGAGCTAAGAGGAATAAGCCCTGTTTCCACAGCAGCTTGCAATTCCAGGATCTCTACTGAAGGAGAGCGTGGAGGAATATGATCTATTTATGAGTCACTGACTCACATGGTCAAATTTCTGAAGGAAAAAGAAAACGCTACGGTTCAAACACAAACCGAGGCTAAATATATGCTTTGAATTTAGCTGGCCAGTTCTGCTCCTCACCGCTGTTATGACTTAACCAGCACTCACAGACAGCATCCAACCCAGCACCTTCAGCAGCACCCTGGGGAAATCCCCTCCTCTCTAGGACTCAGGGACGAACTTCTGGGAGGAACAAAGGGAAATGCCAACATTCTGAGCCCCGCTAGCAGCTCCAGGCCTACGCCAAGGCTTGATGGAGGCACCATTCTGGCCTGGCCACCCGCTGGAGAGCCGCTTGCCTTTCCCTCCGACAGAACCGTCAGGAGGAGGACATGGCAGGCAGCCTCCCCTGATCACCTCAGGCCCGTCCTTCACAGGCCGTGGCGAGGCTCACCCTGTTCTCCCCTCATCGCCACCCCCCGAGCCCCTCAGAAAGTCCTGCAGCAGACGCTTTTTCTTCTTTCAAGTAACTGGGGCAGCTTTAGAGAGTTTTGTTTTGTTTTTTTTTTTTTTTACAGAGAAGTCACGTAGCCCTGGCTCGGCCTCACCCCAGCGGAACGACCGCCTGCCCGGGCGGCAGCGCCCTCAGGGCATCCCGGCGGGCTGGGGAGAAACCCCTCACGGGACGGCGGCCGAGCCTGAGGTAAAAAAGGCCGCAGCCCCCCGCCCCGACCCCGGGGAGCGGCCACACGCCCAACAGGGCCGCCACAACCCTCCCACACTCCCGGCCCAACAAAGCCGCCCGACCGGCCCCCGGTAAAGGGGGGGCGTGGGGGTACGGCCCGGGGGTGCTTCTCTGCACCAGCGGACGAGCGAGATGGAGAATCCCCAACACCCCCTCCCCGCCGCGCTTACTCTGGCGCCCGCTGCCTCCTTCTCCTCCTCCTCCGGCCGCCGCTGCCCTGGCTCTCACCGGTGCTTCCCGGGCTGGCGGCAGCTTCTGCTGCTGCTGCTGCAATTTCCGCTTCTCCCGAGCTCCCACTTCCTCTTCCCGCACGGCGGGGCGGCTCCAGGTGGGAGAAGGAATGGCCGCGCCCCGCCCCGCCGGGCGGTGCTGCCCCGGGAGCTGGGAAGGCGGAGGGATACGGAAGATACAGGACTACTCTACCTCATAATCTGTTTTTTTTTCAATCTATACAGTAGCTGCTCCTCTCCCTATTCTTAAAATCGCTGGGAAGAATTAGGTGAGCAAGCACAATTACTTCAATGATCATAGAATCGGATCACAGGTTGGTGGGAGTTGGAAAGGACCTTAAAAATCATTTAGTTCCAAACCCCCTGTCTGGGCAGGGACACTTCCCATTAGACCCCATTGCTCCAAACCCTATCCCACCTGGCCTGGAACACTTCCAAGGATAGGGCAACCACAACTTCCCCGGGCAACATGTTCTATTGTCTCATCACACCCCTAGTGAATAATTTCTCCCTCGTTTCTTACCTAAATCTCCCCTTTTTCAGTTTGAAGTCATTACCCCTTGTCCTATCGCTACATCACCTTGTAAAAAATGCACCACCAGTGGTTTAAAAAGAGTCACAAAATATCAGGTATGGTTTTTAACATAATTCTTCCTCTCAAAAAAAAATTTTTTAATGCTCAGCTGTAGTTTCCAGAACATTCATGTGCAAAACTACATTGCCTTGAGGGGCGTCAATCAGTGGGCAGAAGGTTGAAATCTGACTGCTCACAGGGTATCTGGTATTGAAGACATCCCAAAAGGAAAACAACCTTTACAAAGGCTTTACAATACAGCCTGAGTTTGAAGTTGCTTGCTCACTACTGGTTTGTATCTTTCGGAGGAAACAGACTGTAAGTAATGACATTTCTTGCAAAAAAGCATCACTACTAAGTATACTTCAAACTGTAATAATGGGCAAGATAAAAAAAAAACAGGTGAGAAGTTTCACGGGTTTTTGGCAGGAAGAACACAACTAACTCCCAGTCTCAATGGGACAGCTGCCTCCAGTCACCTACAGCCACATGAAGTCAGTTCAAAGTATAAAGAGGCTCAATTGTTTTTTCTGAGTTAAACATAAGGTAATTTACCCTACAAATCAAATATAGCATGTTTTTAAAATTGGGCTAAACTTAAAAAGAGTCTTCCCCTGTCTCTCTGTTTACAGGCAGGAATACCAACTGCATTTAAAGATCATTTTTTATCCATCCATTCCTACAGACCATACAAAACCAAAAGATGCTGCTATCTAAAATAGACTACTTCCTTTTTTTTTTTCCCCAAAAATTACCATTAACAAAAAATGAAATTAATAGAATTTAGAACAACTTGAGTTTAAGCAGTGCATCCAAACTACAACCACGACAATGTAATTACAATGAAAGTGAAAAAAACCCTCCAAAACAAACCCATTTCCTTGTAAAGGCAAACTCCCTAGTTTCAACAAAAATCCCAGTCCTAAAGTAACACTTCAAATATAACATTGTGTCAAGTTTTGTAGAATATTAATTTCCCTGATACCCAGCCCTGACTCCCATCTTTAGTCTACACCTGGTTCCTAGCATAAATTCTGCTTTGACCTACTTTACACATGCTCTGCTCCAAGTGCTGGGATGATAAATCACTCTGGTCCATAAGACTGCAAAATCAACTTCTTATCTTCTAATTCTACAGGAGAAAGATAAGTTACATCTGTTCCGAGATTCTCTGCCCTCTACACAAAACTTCTAAGTATGAAGCTCTCTCTGATAATTCAACCATCTCCTTATTACAGATAAAATGTATACTTTAATTTCTATTACACTCTTTGCAACTAAAGCCTTTAAAGATGTTTGGCAATTTACAAAAAGTCATATTTAACCAAGATTTATTTAGAGATTGCTGTAACATACCCATATGTGCCTTTTACACATGCACTTGCATGCTCTTCTTTCCAGGGGGATTTATTAAAATTGAGTGAGAAATGTTTTTCTCAATTTCCCCAAGACAGCTTCACTGTATAATTCAGAAGAAAGTCAACACACAGTTTTGCCACTTTGTGAAAGCTTTTTCTATTTCACTCATTTATTCTAGCTCTCAATGTCAATTCCATTGTTCCGTAACAGTTAAGGTTTTACAGCCTTAAAATAATAAATGTATTTTCTTTTCACATTTTACAAGCCTATTCCGCGTTGTTTTCACTTTTGAGAAGCAACAATACATGACTTTGAACACCTACTATCACATCAGTGACCAGAAACATCTATGCCATTTCTAAACAGTGAAGTTTAGTTGAACAGTGAGTCAGGATCTCCTTCTGCAGTTTCACTTGAGCTTTTTCTAGAAAGATAGATTCTCTGAAAATATAAAAGACTGCAAATGATCAGATAGCAACTCATACAGACAAACCAGACAAACAGAAATGCAGTACTGAACAATTTAAAGCATCAGTCACAATATTTCTCCATTCCATGCATTCTACATCCTGCTTTTGATTTAGAGGATATGATGAAATGTCCTTCATTACTGCTCCCATTACTCTGTAACTTTATCCTTCTGTCTTCTCTTCTACACAAGAAATGGTTTACAAATATATCAAAAGTTGACATAGCCCTATTGTGACCCAACTTTGTATTCATTCCCTTGACTCCTGTGTTTCTCCCCCAATACCTCTATGGTCATAATCTCATTTATTACCAAAGCAACTGTTCATGCTATATAGAACAGCACTTCAATCTTCATCACGTGGACCAGCACATACTGAAGCTGTATGATAGTTTTTATTACTTTAAGTAAATCATACTCTAACTAGAAGTAGGCAATAAAGCAGTTTTCTTTAAAAAAACCCCAAACAACCAGCATGTGAACTTGAACAATTCCAAAGAAAATGTCACGTCTAACATTTTTCTATTGGAGAAAAGTTATTGTTTGAAACAAGATCTACAGGGCAGCAAATAATCATTAAGATGCTTTATTGACAATAATCCACTCACTGCAAAAGTATTTGTCTGCATACAGTTAGGTCTTAGCTTTTCAATAGTGTTTTATTGGCAGTGGAAAATGCATCAGTACTTTATTGAAAGAAAGCAATAAATAATACTGTGATAAAAATAGTTCAAAAGTAGACTGTACATATTGTTACATAATCTGAAAATACACAAAAGATTAATAGAAAAACAGAACAGTAACAATGAAATTCAGTTTTACAAGCAAGTTAAAAGTGGAAAACAAAGTAAGAAAAAAGACATGCTATATATATTGTTGCATAATAAATAATGCACCATCTGAACAGATTCTTGCTGGCTTTTAATATGCCATTTACAAGTGTCGGATACATTTTCTACGCATACAGTCCAAAATGGCTACAACCATCAAAATTAAAGTCCAGGCAACTCTTTAGAAGAGGTTTACAAAACACAAAAGATGACTTACATAAGAAAAGTAAGGCCTTTATTAAGAAGTTGCACTGCTTTAGTTTTCAGCCCACAGTACCTCCACCTTTCACTACTCATTTGAGGTGAGACTGCAGTGCTTCAAGAATTGGTCCATTAAAACTAGTTTCACCAGCATCTTTTCACAAGTGTTTTCAATCAAAAAGGTCTAGGACAAGAACTCTCTGTGGCCTGTGGATTACGACCAGGAATTATTATGAAGTCTACCTTCCTCATTTAAGGAAAAAAAAAGAAGTGTTCTTGGTTTATGGCTTGTTTTCAGTCACTGTGAAGATAATGCTATACAAATACAGGAGAGAGTGTTATGACCAAGTCAAATCACTTCTAAAACGTGCTCCATAGTGTTACAGTTCCTCCCAGCTTTTAAAACACATTATATATTTTAAATAAAGACAAATTCCCACTACTTGACAAACTGTCTTCATGGGAAGGTACAGTTCTGAAAAGAACAACCACCATGTACCATACCTTCTACAACAACATATGCTTACCTGAAAAAAAGCTGGACTTGTTTTTCAGACTTAAGCTAACATTTCCAGAAGACAAAATATATACTGCTTGGTGTCATGATACTTTTACAAAGGTATTAAAATCCTTTTCACCTTCAGTTCCATTATTAAAAAACAACGATAATTACAGTAACTGCATAATTTACAAAAACCCTATATTACTTATAGGGACATATACATACAAGCATTACAGTACATTCAGTTGGAAAGACTAAAATTAGAATAAAAAATCAGCAATGATTTGATTTGTAGAGTGACTAGAAACAGAAGAAGTAACTAACTATATAAATGAGAAGTCACATAAATATAAGAAACATTTAGATTCTAAAATATTTTCTCTATAGTACTCATGAATTTATTTGCTAATTAAAAACTCTGTAATAAAATATCTCAAAATGTCCATTTAACAAGTATTAACAGGTTAAGGATTCCAAATGTTCAAAATGCTGCATATCACCGGTAGAAATAGTGTGGGTAAACTGCAAAAACAACAACACAACAAAAAACACAAAAAATTCCATTAGCCATTTTTTAAAAAACATTTCATTCTAAGTTTCTCACAAACAGCTCAGTAATGTAGCAGTCATGCATCAAATTATTGCCATGCCATGATGTATACAACTTGATTGCTTTCTATAATCTTCAGTTGCAATGCCAAGAAAAGCACATGAGGACAAATCTTTCTGCTTCCTAGATTTTAATCCTAGGTCATCTGACTGCAGAAAATCCTGAAACAGTGGGGAGAATTTGGCGCAAGGACAAACATTAAAACTTTAATGTCTTGAAACTAAAATAGTTTAAGAGAGCCCTTGGGCTTAATAACTGATACATCCATTTCATCTGAGTCACTATGTGCAAGAGTTTCCCTTCTCAACGTTTCATGTGTGAAAACTCTTTAGGACTAAACTTGTATAAGTTTATAAGAAAAGGCAGCTGATTCATGAGTTGGTAGGGATGTTACTTGTGAGAATAAAGGAAAGAAGCTGCAAGCAGAGGAGACAGGCAATTTATAGCCCATGAAAGATTCCAGCTGCTGAAACATTCCCTGGATTTTATTTTTTTTAAATCCAATATGGTAAAAAAATTTGTTTACCAGACTTGTTTGCAAAATGAGAGATATACTGTTCTACAAGAAAATACAGCAGAGTCTGGCCATGAAAAAGTTATTCCAAATCCTGGAAAAAGACAGGACTATGTATCTTTTATAAGCCAGAATACATGTATTTTGTGTTAAACACCCTTGTGTTCACAAGCTGCCTTTAATTTCCAGCACTGCTCACAGCTACCCAAATTTAGGCTGCAGTTAGCAAAATCCAACCAGCCTAAAGCAATAACAGTGGGGATTTCCAAGAACTGGAAAACTGTGCAGTTATGCCTATAAAAATTCAATACTGTAGTATGATGTAGTGGCGTAACTTTGACCAAGACAAGACTCTGAAAAATCAATATTCAGAACTGCAGTGTCACACACTAAATTATGATCTTTCCTTTCTATGTCTTTAGTTCCCTTCCATCTTTTCCACTTTCACTAGTTGTTTCATCTAACCTTTGATTTCCCCACTTTCTAGACAGCTATGTAGCACAGGTCTTTTTCAAACTGTAAAAAAAAAAAAAAAACACAAACTCATATAACAAAATTAAATACCTAAAACAATCTACATTATAGCAAATGAGCTCTGGACTTTCAATATAACAATCTACCCTAAAATCCTGAAACTGCCTTCTTAAGTCTGTATATTCACTGTATCAAAGTACCTGATGTTTTATTTCGTAAACAGCTGCTTTACTATTACACCTATCAGCTTTACTCACCAGGAGAAGGCTTTAACAGGAATAGGTCCTTACTGTAGCAGAATCCAATCTTTGTGTTCCTGATACACTGCCTATTTCAAGAAGCATGGGAAGACATGCAGAACACAGCATGCATGTTAGTTTTCAAAAAAAAAAAAAAAAATTTCTCAGCAATTTGATTACAGCAACTGTACTCACCCAAATCAAAGGTTACAAGTTAGAAAAGCAGAATTTATTCTACAGTTTATAGATGAACCACTTGGGACTTTAAGTGGCTCACAAAAAGAATTCTAAAAAAGTCTGCATGCCAACTAGCACACAGAAGTTGGCAATGGAAGTTACAAGGAATTCTCTAATTTTTATAGTTTGTATGTATTTTTTCTGGAGGCTTTTTATGTCATAAGAAAAAGGGGCTTTATATGGCAAAGACTTCTATTTTCATTTACAGATTTTTCACATGGATTCTGTAAAGTATTTTGCACTAGTGATAATATTACAATTTCAAACAGCTGACTTTTTAAAGAGCATCATCAGATGCAAAGGTTGCTTCTTTAAGCTTTACTCAAACAAAATTTTCAGAACCTCAGGCAACTCTGCCAGATTATGCTGAAGTTCTCATTTATTTTTGTGTTTGTAAAATAAATTCACGCTAAGGTTTATTCTGATGGTACTAAAGAGTTTTTAAAATAGACAAGAGAAGTCATGTGACAGCTCATCACCTTCCACATCCAGTAAGTACACAGCAATGAATGAAGTAGTGATTTCAAGTATGATCAATTCTTAAGTGACCACTGCAGGGAGAGTAATCCATTTTTTACTCATTTCAATAATCTCAAAATTGAGGCATTTTTGAATGCATTTAACTGCACTCCAGTAGGGAGATTAATTGTTACTCATTAGAAATTGTGCATCATGTGATTAAAAGAATTTGACTAAAATATAGTTTTATTATCCTAGTTTAAAATAAATGTATTTCTAATTCTAGTTCTCATTTTGTTATTCCAGCAGAGTAAAAAACTTCACATCTGTTATAGCTTCCTGAAATTATAAAGCACCCTATGGTTAAACACAGTGTTATATATACAACCATGCACAAGGCAAATGCTTTTATGCAGCAAAAAGGTAATTTTAACTTAATATCCCTGTAATCTAAAGCAAAAAAGTGCATCATGCTTAAAATAATACAAAACCAATACCATCAATCTGCATTTTCTTTGGCTGCATAGAGGGTGAAGACATTGAGGTTGTAACTCTGAAATTTGCAGGAAGAGTCTCTGCTGATCCAGCAGCCAAACCTCTTATGTCCTTTGGTCTAAACTTCTTTCTCCATGAAGGTGCTCTCCTAAAGCTCTTATCATCATCCTGTTATATTGATAAACATCATTAGCAATTCAAAAAATACAGGACTATTATTGACATTAATAGAATTCTATATATCAATAATTAAACACAATCTGGAGCAAATGTATCACCACTGAATGAGTTAATTTTCAGACCAGTTCAGGTGCAACAGCAGAGGTCTTAATATACAACAATCTGTGCTTGTTTGCAAGACAGCAGGCTTTTCAGCTGAGTAACTGTGGAAATTCACTTGCTTGGCACATTTAGGAAAACACTTCATACTTGAAATATTTGTACTTTATGATTTGCAGTAATTCCTAAGTGTCACATCCTTCATTCTCGAGGGATATGAGGAGTGGAGCAGATCACAACAGCTGCTTTGGCAACACTGACATACAGAGGTTTAATTTGAGCAATTCCTTTCAACCTTCAATTCTGTCTCACAGGAATGATGATACAGCTATTGTGCTTTGCATGCTACAAATTACAGGAAGTGATAGGAAGGGGAAAAAAAGTGTTGCAAATACCATATTGTTGTGTAGTGTTTTGCTGAAGGACTTGGGGAAACTTAAACTTGTAATTACTAGGTGCATTTTCCCCCTATCAGTGCAGCTGCATCTTTGAAGTAGCACTGCACTTCAGAAATAAAATACTCAACTGTTGTATTTAGCAAGTGCAAGTCTCACTTCCAAAAATGTCTTTTGCAGGGGAAGTATTGTGTCAGTGCAAATATACCCATTGTGGATCTCCATTTGCCAACTTCACCTTTAAAAACAGATCGATCCTTTTAATGCCATTTTACCTAAAATTTATCCCCTTTAAGAATCAGGAGACAAGCATCTGCATTATTTGAAGAGATCTTCATGATCAGATACTGCCCTGTGCCACTAGATCAGAGCAAATATCTGTTCCCTCAAAGCTACCTTCTCTTGCAGTTTGAAACCACTAAGGAAAAGTACTTCAGGAAACTATCAAGCTACTTCCTGGTGATGTTACTAAAACCTCAGTAGAGATGCATAATGAGAACAAAGCTGTTCAGATCTGCCACAGAAGGGCTTAAGAAGTCCATTAGGCATAAGATGGACACTCAAGCAATCAAAGTCTGCCATAGCAGCCTCCATCCTGATCATACTTCACCTCACTGAGCCAAAAGCAGTTTAAATCAGTGCTTTCAGGCTCTCCCTGTTCTTTCCCCCAAATTAAAACAAGTGTTTCTGATACAACTGGTCACTAATTTTCCCAAAATTTTTTTTGATAGAAGATTCAGCTCAAAGCGATGCTTTCAGACTTTAACCATGCAAGCTACAAAAAACAAACTTGCAAAATCATCTCAATACTTTCATATTCAAAAGTCATCTTACCTAACTACACAAAACATGCCATATTCAGAAACTGTCAAAGAGTTTCAAATTAAGATTTCTGTCACCATTTTATCAATAGCTTAAAGAGGTTCAAGCTAAATTCTTACATGTACCAGTTCTGATAAAGCTCCCATAAAATGGGTCAAGAGCTCAGGCAACTTACTTCATCAAGTCTTCTGTCAGTGCCAACAGCAAGAAGGTTATTAAATTCCCTCTCCAGAACAGCACGAGCCTAAAGTTTATAGTACAAAAGAAATGGAAATTAATTCCAAAATATTAGTAATTGGTAAAATACAGTAAATTTTAAAACTCTGTATGACCCAAATTGTTTAATACTTTCTTATCAGATCAATAAACATACTTAGCACTTCTAAAGTTAAATTTTAAGTTGCAGCTTATTAAAAAATTGAGGACTTAACAGCTCCCCATTCCCTTTGTTGCGATATGAAAGTTCATGACTTCTGGCTCAAACTTAATCATTTCAGAATGAAAACTAGCAAACTACAGAAGTTGTGAGTTTTACACTGATGCTGTAAACATGGGCTATGAAGAAAATTTTCAAACAATATTTTGTGTTCAAGCAGAAATTGTTCTTAACAATTAGAAAACAGCAAGAAAAGCACAATTCTAATGTTTTTCTCTTACAGGAGAATGGACAACTTTTCATTTCCAAAGTTTCTGCAGCTGAGAATAGAAAGACATGAACTTATCTAAGGAAAAAAACCAACCACTCAGTTCAATTTTTACCATTCCAAAAGGAAAGAAAAATCCTATTAGCCATAAAGTAACTACTTCTTGCTTACCTGTGTGTTTTGAGTGGGTATTTGTAATAAGAGAGCTAATGCATTGTAATCAAATGTTTCATCTAAGGCCACAAGTGCACCATGAACTCCACTCTCCAGAAGGTTATTTGCGTATTCCTTGAGACCAATGGACATTACCCAATGGATCATTCTTTCATTGCTCCAGACAAGGACATCTATGGAGAAAAGAAGTTGCTCAATTTGTAACGATATGACTTTTCTAAACAAAAAAACCCACATTCCATTCTTGATCTGTGTGCTGATGCATTTATACCTTGGTATTTTGTAAATAATCCTCCCTTTTGTTTTTTCAAAGTAAATAAATTTTTCAGGTGAATAGTGATTGAAATAAAGACAATACACTAACCCTTAATTTCATTCTGGCTTTCTTCTCTTTTTCTTTCCAGTTCTTTTCGATCATAATTCAGTCTCCGTAGGCACATAATTCCACACTGAAAACTGTTTCTGTTGAGAAAAGAAAAACAAACACACCCAGTAAGTTAACTGTTACTTAACTCTAAGTGTAATGTTACTGTCCATTAAAACTATTTACCTGTGAAAGCTGTCCACCATCTTAAGCTGCCCACGAAGATCTTTTTTAGTTAAGTGATCCAGCATTCGAGCATCAACGAGACATTCCATGAAATAGCTGCGGTACTGAGGGAGCCCCAGACTAGGGAGCCATTCATTGCCAATCCACTCATGGTTCATATCACCATATGCTAATGTCTGTTTTCAAAAGATTAAGTAATCAGTTTATTAGAATGGGAAATAAGAGAAGCTTTTTTAGACAATACATTTTAAAGAAAACTGTGAAATTATTTCTTAGCCTGTAAAGATAAGCAAATAAAAATATTGTACACTAAATGTAAGTTTTCTGAAGATGTCAGTCTCACGAAGAACAGCAAGTTTAGATAGTCAGATCAGCAAGAGAAACTGCCTTAATTTACTTCATGTTGGAGAAGTGTTTAAAAAAAATTTTAAAAACCTAATAAAAAGAACTCATCTAAACCATTTTGATAGCCATAGAATTCCATTTTGTTAAGATGCTGGAAATGATGTCTCCCTTGAAAACTGGCAGGGAGAATCTTATTTTCCACATGACCATATATATATATATAAGATATTAAAAAAATAACTGCAGGGGGTTTTAATAGTCCTAACTGCTTTCAGAAACTTATCTCAACCAAACAAGCAAAAAAATAATAAGACCCACTACCAAAGAACAAGCAATTCAACATGAGAATCCTTGTCCTAAAAAAAGCAAAAAATCCTCACTGACTTTTTGACCTGCAAACCACCAGGTATTTTCTGGGTAAAACATGTAAAAATAAAGAGAGTTTATAAATGTGAGTCTAATCATTCCTTGAACAACAAAACTCAGCAACTCCTTTTTTTCCAAAGTCAAGGGTAATAATTCATTTTTACTGTGCAATTAAAAGTCAAAAGCTTTATTTCTTCTCTTGAGGAAGCATCTATTAGAGAGGACCAAGGCCACACAGAGATGCATTTCTTCAAGCTATCGCTAGGTAGCAGACTGAAAGAGAATGTTACTCTGTAACAGGGAGGCAAGCTGTGATTACCATTGGCAATCTTGCAAATGAGTATCCCAGACATAGTTAATGAGACTTAAAACAGGTTTAAGCTGGAGGGCAGCCAAGCAAGAGACTCTAGTGTCCAAAGCTGCAGGTCACAGGCAAATCCTGAGTTTTGTTTATATCCCTGTATAAAATACTCAGCTATCTCAATGCCTGAAAATACCATTAGGATTTGTCACCACTTTAAGGGGAAAACAATCAAGGAGGATTACAGAATTAACACATGGAAATCTACTTATCTAGGCTCACTATGTCTTGTAGCACACCTTGTGATGGTGGCCAGGTTAAACAGGGACCTCAGCAGATATTCTTGTTGGACTTTTGGCTGCCATGAGAGCTGTCCCTCAGCAAAACACACCATGCTTTCTATGTCATTAAATTATTTTAAAATTCCACTCGTAGAATGAAACAGTATTCATTTTTAAAAATAGCTACAGTTTGATAAGGTAGAGGATAAATATTTTGGAGAGCTACTAACAAATAATTCTGAATATTCTTATTATTTTTCAATATATGCATAAGGTTTTTTTGTGCTGTGTAACAGTATTTTACAAATTTTCCATGATGAACCACCAAATCTGGGAAGTTATGGACAGCATTAAAATATTAAAATCACCTAAATATAAAACTAGCTTCCAAGTATGTATTTAACACAGAGGTAAGATTAGTTTCCCCTCTCCCAATCCCCAAGCCACACCAAGAGTCACATAAAGAAACTGTTATAAGGGAAAATCAGATTCTTTCATTCTCCAATTATTGTGACAGTTTACATATAGTCTATAATATTACATAAAGTTTCCAACCTGAGCCCAGCTTCCCTCCTCATCTTCCTGTTACGTGGTTAGAAAAGCAAAAGAACACATATATATTAGTATTTAAGTTTAGTAAGAAGATCAAAGTTAAGATCAAAGTTAAAGATGCACTGCAATACTCTAATGTCTACTGCATACCAAAAAAATCTAGATAAAGCAAACATCATGCATTGCAAAAGAATATATAAGGCACTCATTTTCTTATGAGATGTTGCAAAAGCCATCTATTGATTAAGCTTTCTGGAGAGAAGGGATTTCCTCACAAATAATTCAATTTGTCTATTAGTTAATCAAATCAGAGCTCCATTTCACAGATTAGAGTTTTGTTTACAATCTCATCAGTGCAGATTGCTCCCCACCCTTCTGGAAAAAAACACAACAACAAAAAAAAAAACCCCAACAACCAACTATCAAGATGCAGCTTAAAAGGTTAAAAATTAGAAGAAGCAATGATCCAGAATTTTAATGCATTAATTTGAAAAGGGAAAGAAAGAAAAAAAAAAAAGGGGGGGAGGAAAAAACTGAAAGGCACTTGATTCAAATGGTCAAAAAGTAGGAAAAGCACTCTAAGGAACAGAAGTGGCAACACTATAAACTAACCGTTTGTTGTGTGGCTGTAAGATTTTCCATTTCTTCATGTGTTACCCAGACATTTCCCGTGGTCTAATATGACCCCACAGGGAACCAATCCCATCCAGTGAAAGGAAAGCAGTAACAAAGAGGAGAGGTTGCAGAACATATAAGCAATTGGTACACGTAAGGAGCAGGCATGGGCAAAAGCAATGGTTTCTAAAGTCTTAAGTATAGGTGTATCTATGGAAAGGAATGGCATGGAATAAAAGCCTATTAACGTGGATCACTTTTCTTCAAAGATATTAACAGAACTGAATGTGATAAATAACTTACACTGATGTAATTAATGGCCAAACACTTGACCCTGCCCTAATCCAAAAAATGCATTTGTAGACCTGTACATGATCCCAGGAATCTTAGAAATAACTTCAGATTGCAGGGTAGACAGACTCAAGAGAAGGAATTCACCCTAACTTTAAGTGTCTGAATTTACTATAGTATAGAGAGAGGTGGACTCCCAGTTTACATAGGCTGCTGAATCATTTGCAGTTAGTGGCCTTATACATGAATTAGAGGAGCTTTCAACTACTTTTCAAATTTCTGTAGGCATATGGATACTTCATCAGTTGTTCTGAGGCCAAAAGATGAGGCAAACAACATGTACTGTATAAGCATTCTGGATTATATACTTACTCCAATATATATTTCTCTTTCCCATAAGAAAGAAAACGTAGTTATTCCTTCATTTAACTTCCATGAAAGGTAGAAACAGCCTATATTTAAACAATGTTTTCAGAAATTCTTGTTTGAAGCTCAAATCCTTTCAGTTACGTTTACAATAGAGTTTTTGAAAATTCTCATGTTTCTAAAAGATGTTTAAGGCTGGATCACATTCCTTACCGTCCTTGAGGTGGGAGGGGCAGAAGGACTTGTTAGTGACATGATTTCCTGAATGGCCAGCCTCAGCTTCAGCCTGTGCAGAGGATTGCTGATTCCAATTTCACGCTGTATTTCTGTATCAGACAGGGCTGACATGATAGCACCACTTTTCACATTTGCTCGGCAAGCAGCCACGTACCAGGCTGGCATCCCAACCCACAGCTGAGGAAGAAAAAAAACCAAAAACCAAACCAAACCAAACCAAATCAAACAAACAAACAAACAAAAAAACAGAAAAAAAAAGAGGTAAGGATCTGGAAAACATTCCCTGCTCCAAAACTTTAAATTCTTTCCAAGTCTGTACACTCAAGGGGTTTATTTCTTTATTTTGGAAGGACCACTTACCTCCAACCACACAACCACAGTAGGGCCATCCCACTGTGCAAAGGGCAAACCTTGTCTTCTGGCTTCCTCCAGCAACTCATGCCTACAATTACAGAGGTGTTATTAATAAGAAAGAGAAACTTGTTAGGACTACATGTTACAATTTAAACACTGTGTTTAGTTCCCTGTCTCCTTTCCAATAGTTAGCTTTCTCCCTTTCTCATCCTTACACCCACCTAGGCAGCCACAGCACATGTAAAAGGACTGCAGTGACATCAACTGAAGAAACAGGGAATTCCAGAGTGGTAGAAATTTTCCTTTTGGAAATTTGCCTCTCTGATTTGCTCCTGAAACTGCTACTGACACTCTAACCAACACTGCCAGAACAAAGGGGAGATGTCAGATTTATTTCTCAGTCAGATTCTCAAATGCTGCAATTTCTGTTCAGCAAACTAGACCAAATCAAAGCTGTACTTCTTCCTCAGCATGCAGATTTGAAGCCTGTGGATCAGAAACCCATGCCATCAAAATGGTACTGTCTGTCAAGCTGTCGAGGCTGGAAATTGGGACAGTAACCATTTAATTGGTGAATTTCAGGCTGCAATAGCAAGCTTGTCAGAATTTCAAGCACAGCTTCAGGTAACCATTAAATTCAGAAAGCCATGCTTTGGCAAGTATATTCTGGAAGGCTGTGTACTGAAACTCAGCTTTCATCTCCTGTGATGACACCATTTCCTTTGTTATTCTGAAACAGAAGAGACTGAAGTTTAATACTGACAATTCAGCTTACAGAAACAATAGGAGCTCACAAGATGCCCATAAATAGCTGCCAAAAATATTTGATAAACAACAAAAAAAAAGGGGGACAAAGAAATAATGTTGGGGGTAAAAGCATGCTAAGCTACATCAGTCTGAAAAAATATTTAATGTCTGAAAAAAGCAGATTTAAGCTGCCTTTGGAAGTTAGTTGTACACAGTTAAATCTTTACTCACTCTCCTCTGAAGTTTAGAAAAAAAGATCTTAACCTAATAGAGGTCAGTTTTTACTATTATACATTTTTTATTCATGCCAGCAAGTGTAGAATTAAGCAGAATTAAACTACAGATTCCTGAACCTATGTTATATATTTATCTTCTTACAATTTAAAACACTCTCCTCGCCTTCAAAACTGTATCACTGAATATCTCTAAGATAAAACATTCAAAAGCTACAAATATGAAACTGCCACAGAAGAGATCTTGAAAATGGCTTACTGCTAGTCTAGTAGCTTGCTGTGCTACTACTGAAAAACAGATATGCAATATTCAGCTTTTTTAGACATGCCAGCATATCCTAGGAGCCTCACATTACAGCTTTAGATAACTAAATATAAAAAATAATCAATGAAGTAATAAATATGCTAGCAACTGTTTAATTAATAACAGACAGTACTTCTCCACCTGCATGTCACTACATTCCTGCTACTCTAGAACCTTCCCATTCTTTCTGCTAACTACCTGTCCTGCCCAGTAATGAAAAAAGGGGTGTAGGAAGGAACTGCCAGATAACTGGTTACAAATAACCATGCTAATTGTAGCCATTTTAAGACCCAATAGTTAAGGTGGAAATGCTGTCTTATCAGCTCACATGTCAAAAGGTAGGGTTCATGAGCAATGTAGAGAAGAGCAGAAGTTAACATACACTTGTACACACTGAAAATATATGTGTTTCTGAAATAGGAATGAAGAATCAGCTACTTTCCTGCTACCTTGAAACACATTACATTAACCCCACAAATGATTACCCCTGAACACATAGTTTTGCTTCAGTTTGTTGTTTAAAGATTTTTTTAAAATGATAAATAAATTAGAAATTTTTTTAAACTACCGCTTGGTGAGACCAAAATAAAATGTTTAATACTGTATTTGCCAGAAGGGAAGACAATTTTTTGTTCAAGCACTTTAGCTTCAGAATTGGTGTTTTTGTCTTATTTCTTGGTGGTTGGGGTAGCAGGACTGTGCAGTGAGGAAACCCCATGAGTGATTAAAGAGCACAGAGGTGCCTGAAGTGGCCTCAGGTTTGACAAGGATGACCCCACAGGATCAGGGAACTACTGCCACCCCCCAGCTTATAAAGCTGCTTGGGGTACTGCATGTAATTTAAAGAACTGCAGTGTAATTTCTGCTATTTGATGTCTCCCTGTATACTTCACAGATTAACCATGAAACAGCAAATTAGAGAAGCAGTACAGAGAATGTGCCAAAAGAATATGGAGAGACTGTGATGCAAACACATTGCATCAGTGTTGTACACAGAAAACAAGTTTATGTGATGGAGGCTATTGTAGAAACAGAAATCAACCAACTAATAATGTTTATGAGGTAACTTTAGGCAGAAATTATTCAACAGATCCAAAGAGGAATGCATCCATGAAGTAGAAAATAATTGTGCAGTCTGTTCCTATGAAGGAGAGACAGAAATTTGCTTGCATGGGAAATCATTAAACTGAAAGCCCAAGGCAGCACAGGCACAAAACAGCTCATGGGAAGAATTCCAAGGCAGATGCTGCTTTACCTGCAAATGAAGGATCAATTGGTTTTTTCCTAGAGCGGGGAACTTGACTTTTCCAGCCATTCCCTTCCAACTTCATTAAGAAACTTGTTGCATTCCAGCAATCCATGATCAGATTAAGCAAAGATCACAACTGACACACGAGTTTAGTTTCACAAGCCATCCACTTACATCATTTAAGAATTGGGTGTGAAATCCAGCCTCAAAAATTTCAGGAAAAAAAATATTGCAGTAATGTTGGCTGTGTTAACAGATGGTATAAAGCTGGCAAAGTGAAAGACAAAAGAATTTGAAAGGAGTAGCTGGCTACTGGAATAATCCTTAGGTGACAAAGCCAAGGAATAGATGTCTACAGACTTAAATTTGGCTGAACATAACTTGGACTGGGAAACCAAATGTGCTGCTGGAAGAGGGGAACATTTGTTGGACAAGAAAAGCATCTAACACCAGCTGTGGAGAACAAAGAAACTGTGGTCATACAGGGTGAGAAATGGTGTCAAAACTGCAGGTGTTTGATGTAGCAGCAAACTCTCAAGGCCCTTGAAAGACCATTTGAAGTATCTGTATTTAGAATGGCTCTTGGCAAGCATACACTAACCCCTCAAGGAAAATAAAGCAGCCTGGAGCAACATTACTTTATCACTGGGTTAAGACAGCATAGGAATGCATAAATCCAGAACCTGTAACCAAAGGGGAATGCTGTATTCCACATTCCTTGGATGGAACTGGAGATGACTGACATGCAAAGAGCCAAGAGTAGAGGACACACTACAGGGAAGGTGGCAAAGAGAGTGATACCAATGGAAATGTCTGAGTTGCAAGGTGCAACAATTGAAAGGCAACAGTAGTAAAACAGGAGTTTAAAAAAGACTAATTTCAGGTAGAGCATCAGCAGAAAGTCAATATCCTTAGTATGTACTGATCTCAGTTATGTAATAAAAACTCTGTGTATAACTTTTGTTAAAGACAGCTACCTTAAATTTATAGTTGCCTTCCTTTTGATGAATACAGTATTAAACTTGTTTGGAACACAGAAAACACAAATACAGTTGTGGCAAACATTCATAGTAGAACTCAAAGAAGAGGAAAACCAAACAAAACAATAAATACAACTTAAGTAAATGAAGGGCCACAGTTCTACAGAAATGTAACTACCTTAGAAGAGAACTGCCACAAATACCTACTATTGCTAAACAACTTTCAAACCCAAAATTACAATAGTTCAATCTAAGTAGGGCTTAATATTTCCATTCTAAAAACCTCACACCATGCAAGTGACAACAAGACACTGAATTAGCATTCACATTGAAATAGACAACATTGGATTTATTTCAACAACACATTTTCACAGTAACTTATTTTGAATCTAGTATCTCATCTCATAATTAGTCTTTAAAAAAAAGTTATAGCTTTTAATATATTGCTAAAAGATCCAAGTGAAATTCATTATGATTTCACAACAATCCTAAATAAATAAATAAAAACTTACCCTGATTTTGCACTACATCAAATGGTAAACAAAAGGAAAACAAAACAATGAATGAAAAACATAAAGCTAGGATTAAACAGAACTCAAAGGCATACAAAAACAGAAAAGTAATGTATACTGTAATTTAAGTCTGTAACTATGAATAGGGTTTTGTTTGTAAAGGCATTGAATACTGCCCTCAGCCTGTTTGTGTGCATGTGTGCAGAAATAAGGAAGTTAAGCAAAAAAGTAGGGACTAGAGACAACTATAAATAGCTGTCTACAAGTAGAACTATAACTAGAAATAGTTGTCACTGTTCCAAGCATTCAGGTAACTGGAATTCTTTTTGCTGATACAGGATTTTATAACAGCCTTGAGAATTTGTTAACTCCACCCTCCTTCAATAAGAGTGAAAAGCAATTCCAGGCAGCCTTACCACTATTTCTTTTTAGTAATCTCAAGAAGGCAGCAAGAGATCTTTGACACTTTGTCACAATATTGCTCTCTATGCTCAGAATGCCTGTCAGGATTCTGAAACAGATGGATTAAAGTATCTTGCTGGGATTTTTATAATGGTAAGATTAGCTTCTCACAGAATTTCAAAGGGCCCTGCTGTTGCTCCTAGGAGTAAGTGTAAGGAAATTATAACATTTGGATACATATCTTCATCAACACAGTCTTGTTTCATCTGAAACCTTGATACCTTCCTGTGAATAAGCATGTACTCACATTTAACAGTGAGGCAAGGCAATTTCAAACTCATTTATCATCCAATATACACATTTGCATTTTAAGAAACTAAGAACATGCAGCCATAAGGCATACTTTAGTTATACCAATAAATTTTTTACAAAAAAGTACTAAAAAGGACTAAAAGTATTTATTAAACCAAGATGTGGCATGACTTTAAAGCTCTGTAAAAAGGGAAAATACCAGATCATAATAATGTACCACTGCCTTCAGTGTAACAGTCTGAAGAAAAACAGCTGAGTATTCTGCTATACAAACAAAACCACATTCCATTCTGACTTTTCAAACCAACACACTGATGGTTTTCATTAGCAGTCACCAGGCATTATTCTTATTAATAGAATTTAGGTACTGAAAGAAATCTCTCTCACAAAGAGAAAACAGTACAATTTCTGCTCAATATTCACTATTCTGTCTTTAGAAGGCAAGTGAAAAAGCAAGAATGTTTGATCTTGGTGCAGATTTTTCACTCAGAGTGAAGACGTCTGAGCAGAACACAATTGCAAAATATATGGCTCAGCTTTGAGTGGAAAAATGCAAAGAATGCCTGATCCCACTTACATAGATTTGAGTGTTTCCTGCATTACCATGTAGCACCAAGACAAGATTTCTACTAGTAGCATTATCTACTTTTCACCTGTGATTACAGTCTATGCTTCACCTCTTCCAAGTCAGGGAACAACTAAGCATGCAACAGATACTCAAAAGGTGAATATGAAACTAAAGATTTTCTTGGACAAACACTGAAAAAATTCTCATGGCTAGGAAGAGGCAACTGCATTTCTAAAAGATGCCATAAAAAAAAAAAAGAAAGTCACAATTAAAGGAAAAAAAAAAAAAAGGAAATCAGGGGTATATGGTGAAAAGAAAAATATTTCGGCCATTAAAATACATGAGATAAAATGCCAAAACAAGCTTAAACAGTAGTAAAAAAAAATACAATTAGTGAATACAGCAGCATTAGCAACTGCAGCACAGAGGGACAGACTTTCAGAGTCACCTGCTAGGAAGGAACCAGGCAAATGCACACGGAAGGACATACAGAACATCTCATGCTCACACTCTGGAGCAAGTAATAGTCAAAGACAGCTTTGGGAAATCTTCCAAATGAAATAAACCCAGAGCAGGTATTTACTATAACAAGCAAAGCAAACAAAAAAACCCCAAAAAACATTTTTAAACAAAGCAATACTTAACAGCAGAATATTAACAATATTCCATAACTTACTTTTTCTGCATTTTCCTGTTTTTTTCTGCCTGGCCTCCAAGCTTGCTGAGGCCTAATGCATCCTGAGAGGAACTATCTCCTTCTGCCATGCCAACTACAAAACACAAGACAACAAAACTCAGAATTTTTATCTTCTCAGTCTCGGCCAGTTCTAACTTAAAAAACTACTACCACTTTTCTGAACTGAAGTCTTTAATCCTTTGCAATATTCCTGACCAGAAGTGTACAAAGTCAAACCTCCAGGCCCATCTGTCACTACATTTTCTAGTTGAATACATACCCAAGATAAAGTTGAAATTTTTGCTTGATGAAACAATCCCTAATGGTTCAATAAAGCTCAATAACCAGGTAAAATGAGACTAAAAGACAGCAATGCCTGACTAGCTGAACTTGCACCATGTACTCAGAAAAGGACCTACTAGAAAATTCAGTGATACCTCTTTCCAAAAATGCTGTACATCAGCATTAATATAAACACAAATATGCACATATGGGTATATACATCATAAAATCCAGTCTTTTGCTCTCCCTCCCTTGCTGTGAGAGCAAAACCAAAAAATAAAGCAGACCAACCTTGTCCTAAATTTTCCTTGCTTGTTTGTCCAGGTCGTCCCTTTTCTTTCTTTCCAAACAAGCGGCCAATAGAGGATTTGATGCCCTTCTTTTTGGGAGCTTTATGAAGGGAATCTTGGCTACTATTGCTGCTACTAGGATTACTTGTTTGCCCATCTTGCGAGCCTGTGGAGCTTTACAAAGAAAGGAAGTCATAAAGGAGCACAGGTCTAACAAATTCACCAGCAGAACACAGTGAAAGGTAAGTCCAGGCTTCTGTGCAAGTTCACAGAAGTTTAGTAACTCACTCATGACAGCTAATTTCAACTTTTAATGACAAAAAAGAAGGCAGATATCTACTAAATGTGTTAACTGGACAGAAAAAGTAGAGGAAAGTACATTTATACACTATAGGATGAAACTACAAACCAATTCTTTAAGAAATAAAAGTGCTTATTGTGCAATGCAGAGAAGCCAAAGTTGACAATACAAGTTCCTGACAAACTGAGGCAGACAACGGAAGTCTGAAATATTTCAGTGGAATCCATCCCTGGTATTTAGGCACTTTGAAAAGAACATCTGTCAACCAAAATGATGGCAATTTAGCAACTTATTTCTGAATTTACAGCTAAATTTCAGTCTGTGAAAGACCGGCATTGCACATCTTTTATTTCCCAAACATGAAGCAAATTGAATGGGGACCTTGAGTACCATCACAGTTCTTCACAAAAAAACATTTGACCATTAAAAAAAAAAAAAAAAATCTATATTCTTATTGCTCATGCAACACAGTCACCCATTTCTGTGCTAAAACTCTTTCCTTTTGAAAAACATCTTGATAACTAGACTAAAATCCTGTAAGATGAACAGCGTTGCAGTTTGAGGATTTTATTCTGAAATACTAAGTTACTGATAGCTCTGACTTACTCACAGCTACTTACTTTCTTATGTCCCTGATATCTTCATGGCTCACTGTATGCAGAGCTCCTTTCTGGACTCTGTCCAAACGCAAAGATCGAGGTGAAGAAGGTGGCGACGTCTCACATTTTATTGTAGTTTTATCATCTCGTACCTCTTCTCTAGAAGCTGGAGACTAATCAAAAATGAATGAAAATCTGTGAGGTCAGTTGGAAACAATAAAATATTCACACAGTATCAACACTACACAAAAAACTGAAACAAAAAATCAATTATTTCAGTTTTAAAGGATCACCATTCTGCAGCTGCCTATTTTTTGTTTGACTTCTTTCTGGATTTTCTGTTACCTTCAGTGACAAACTAACACATTCCTGTCTTAGTGAGTGAAATAAGCAAGAAACACTCATCTTGTATTCATTCATAGAGCCAGAAACTAAAGTAATGTCTACAGGACTATAAAACTAATAAACCTGATTTCAGCTTCAGTAAGCACAAAGACAGAAAACAAGAGTGTCCTGTGAAAAGAAAGCACCTCAATTCTCCCTGTTGTGTTTAGGTTTTCATTAGGAAAGATTACTCCTTCTATAAGCAGGTTTCTACATACCTGTGGCTACAGCTTAAAGTTTGAGTAACAGAAATTAAGACTTATTTGTGTGTGCACTAAGCAAATTTCTAAAACAAAATACTGCTTCATGAAGTGGCTACAAACCAAAAACAACAGTTGCCCACACCAGCAGCAAAACCAAACAAGAGGAAAAAAAGAAACCACAACACTAAACAAACCCACACTTATGTTAAGATGATAAGCCATTTTACATTTAATATCAAAGAGGATATAATCTTGCTTTCTTATAGAGTTATGCAGCAAATGCTTTCTTTTATGTTCCTGTTATCCTTTAATGAGTTTGGGGACAGGAAAGAAGATGAATGGGCACACCAGTAAATATACTGAAGATTTTTACCTTTCTACGATGTTTCCTTAAATCACTAGGCTGATAGATGCATGCAAAGGAAAGAAATTTGGAAAAGCCAGATTTATTGTAAACTGTAGCACAGATAAACAACTACTACAGACAAAACATATTATGGAGAATATAAATATCAATTACAGCAATGGTACAGAGAAAGATCAAAAGTACTTTACAAATCACAAATCACTTAAAACATATCCCTGAAAAGGGAAAAAGGAAGAAAAAAAAAAGGAAAAAAAATCCAAACACTTAGAGGTGGTTATCTACAAAAGTAAGGTAGATATTTCAGTGTACTGGCAAATCAGCATACAAAATGTGCATTATCTTCATCAACGAAAATAAATGAAGTACACAGGGGTGTAAAGTGCTGTTTTTAAAAAGTGAGAGGATTTCCAGCAATATGTCAAGGACTTGCTTTAAACTACAGAACCTACATGGTAGCCATGACAGGTTAAAACACTGCCTGCACTTCTCACAATTGAGCAGTTGTCTCAGTTGTTTGCTACACAGCATCAAAAGCAGACATACTTTAATAGCTGTGAAAGACAAAATGCCACCAATAGCTGTTTTCTATACAGAAACAGTGTTCTGTTCTTCTTACTAACTTTAAAGTGCAGGAATGTTTGAGCAAGAGTCTACCACTGGTTTTATTTTATCCTTCATCCACTCCAGAAGGAACTCTGTCTTATTTCCCAGGTACTCCTTACCTCTGCCAGTGCACACAATAAGGCAGCAACCTTCAGTTTTAAAAAAAAGTTATCATATTATTCAGACTTATGCTGAAAAAAGAGATAATGAACTATCATTTCATTTTATGACAAATTATTTCTTAAGAACTTAGTAAAAAATAAAGTCAGTTCCCTTTGATGATGGGGAATTGTGTATTTTTTTCTTCTCTCACAAATGACAACTTTTAATCCTTTCTTATTTAGAATACATGAAAGCTATGTGGCATTAATATGTAAAGCTTTGTTCAATCTGACTGCAGAGTACTATGCTAATAAATCATAAGTTCACAGAATCACAGAAGGGCTTGGGCTGGAAAGGACCTTTATACAACTCTTCCCCAAGTTCTTACAAACAGCAGACTCATTTCAACCTTCTTGGCTCTTTCAGCTCTTAGGTCCAATAACCCATAAAAATGAAAATATTTACCAGATGGATTGTAAACTGTCCACAAGAACTGTTGAAGAGAGCTGTAGCTTTTAGCATGTTGATGCTTTTAATTCATTTTAATCATGAGGGGTTTTCAGCTACCTGAACTGCCTAAACACCACTACTGCAGCTAGCATGAAGCCAGTTTGCCATCATGCTGCTAAACCAGTGCAACTTTCTACGAAAACATCAAAAGAACAACTCCACAAGTGCTCATTCAGCCTGGTAACCCATAATAGCAATTCCAGAAGTTTCCATAAAGCTCCTGTTCTGCAGTTCTAGAAGCACAGTTTCTTGTTTTCATGCTTTCACAAATCAGTTGCCAGGTACTAAAACTTCAGACAAATGCAAGTGCCAACGATGGATCAAGTGACTTTGAGTCACAATTCTTACAATCTGCAGTGAACTCGATTAGTTTGCTTTTGTTCAGTTACATTAGAAGTTAACATGACACACATTCTTCTCATCTAGTTTTCATGAAAACAGCTACTTAAATTTGCATGTGTTTTTTTGCAGGTGAAGTAACTAAGTAACTAGTTATTATTCTGAAAAGCACTCCACATTTTGAAGTTTGTTAGTTTCTGTAAAAGAAGTGTGCTTGACCTCAGACACATGCCTAGTGCTAGTTTTAATGATTTTATTCATTTTTTTCCAATTCAAAGGTGAAACGATTCCTTTTTATGAAAAATCAGACTTTCTGGTATATGCACACATTCATTTTTAAAAAGCCAGTAGAAGTAGTTAGCTAAAATACCTATTTTTAAACAGTCCTTTAAAAGACCTAGATGAGTCAGGTCTCTTCACAGTCCAGCTGCTCTCACAGTGATGGACAGCATTCCTTGTCAACTGATTGCTAGAGTACAGGTCTGATGAAAGTGCAATAATCCAAGACAATGAGGTCTAGTAAATAAGAGTGTTGCTCTTACAACTAGTAAGAGCATAAACAAATCTGGAGACACTCCATTGTGTATAGAGTTCATTTCTAGATAAGGACTTTTTCACAGAGAATGCCTGCAAATAAATACCTGTATCCAAGATGCTCCTTAGTGAGTGTATTCCTAACATGAGAAAGCGCTAGGTTTCTATGTAAAGAAAAATAAGTGGAAAACTCATCTTGTTTTTACAGATAGATTTCCATGTATAAAGCTCCTAGAAGGATTGATTTTTCTCAGCAGTCACATGAATGTCAAAAGAACAGATCCATCTTTCTCTGCTCACGGAACCACTAAGCCCAAGCTACTATTGCATCAGATACAAGGTCTAACAAACACTTCTCCCTGCCAGCCTTAGAAGACTAAACCAACACACCAGCATTCATTTATATAGCTGTGACACCTCTACAATCTTCAAGACTGCAATATATGCAAATCAGATTTTAGCTGAGTATTTAGGGCAATAGTGGACTGCAAAAAAATAAAGTTTAAAGCAGAGGGAAAAACTGGCTGCTGTACCAGGGGTTCAAAAGAAAACATCATTTCTGCTATGAAGAGAAGGCAGAAGAAAGACCATAACAACAGAAGGAATACTTAGGCATGAGATGTTGACCAAATTATAGACCTGAATTCTGAACGTTTTTCCTAATCATTATGATTGTATCTTACACTTTTTATAGAAGTTGAAAGGAAGCAGTAGAAAAACCTAGAGGAAGGAAAAATACAGCTGAATAAGGAGAGGAAAGGGCAATGAAACAAGGCATTTCCTAGAGAAAAGGAAAACTCTTCCTCAAACAAAAGAAAAGTTCCTGGCTACTCACCAGTGTCATGATCCCCAGCCTGTCCACCTCCCGAGCTGGACTGTGTGGAATCCGCCTCGGGGTGGAGCGGCCACTGCCAGGTGGGGAAGAACCAGCAAGAGAACCACTTGCATAGGGAGGAGGAATGGAGCTCATGGATCGGAACCGGCCATGGGCATCCAAACTCCCACTGCCCACCCTGCTTTCAATCTCCTCTGCACGCTGCTCTGTGTTTTCCTTTTCTTCTTGTATAAGCCTGAAAGAAAAAAGTTTCAGAGGGACGTGCCATCCAAGCGAGCACCATGTAAGCAGTAAGGCTGAGTTGGGCATTTAAGAAGCAGAACTTGGCAGGCAAAACAGCTACACTGCAAAATCCTCACATTCAGTCTGAAAAAAAGGGGATAACACTACTGCTACGTGCAAGGGTTTCAATCCAACTAGTAATACACAATCTCTTCCATACAGGGGGATGAAGACAAAGAAACTGAAGAGTACTTAGGCATAAGCAAATCAGTTACTTCTGTCAAACTCACCCCCAGAATAATGAATGGGCTACCACCACTTTGAGTAATAATACAAAAAGGATTTCTAGTGTCTCAGAACTTAATTTTTATCAAAACATTAATGGCAGATAGACCATACCTAATCTCTTTGTTGATTGCATCCAACTGTTCTTGAAGCATCATGGCCAAAGTCTGAGCATCAGCCTGACCACTTGGTGACAGCAGATCAACTGAACTGAATATAGTTTCCCTATCATCTTCAATATCAGACACATCAACATCACTTTCAAATGCTTGTGCCACATTTGCCAACACACTTGCTTGCTGGGCTCGCTCCCAGTCCTGCTCGTTCAGAGTTTGAACCTAAGAGAAGGAATAAAAATAAAAAAATCCAAACTCAAATGGGAAAAATAGGACACTTCTACTGTTTTTCAAGATGTTTAAAATACATTTTTAAAAGCCCACTTACATGCTGAATGCATCCACCAAGACAGCAATGTTTAGAGAAATGAAAAAAAAAAAAGCAGATATAATATAGAAAACTTTGCATCTTTTAGTTAAGCAAAATTTAAAAATTGACAGCCCCAATGAATAAATTAAAATGTCACATAACGTAAGATATACATTAAAATGTATATTAATATATATTAAAAAGTATATCTTGGGTATATACATCCTAAATTTCAATAGAGTTTTGCAATCAAATCCAATCATAAACTTGGAATTAACTTTATGTAATGAGAACTCGTGTCCTGAAAGGGATTTGAAGTTGCTTGCAGAACAATAGAATAGTGCAGAGGAAGAAAAGGAGGACTGTATTTCACAGACTGATTATGCTTTAAAAAAATTTTACTTCAAAAATCCCAATTTTGTAATTATTGGTTAACAATTAAACAGATTAGCACCTGTGCATTAGCTACCAAAGCAAGATACACAAAATCTATCAATTTATTGCCATGTACTCATGTTCTAAAAACTTAACACAATAGATTAGTCTCCTCTAATGTACTTTGTTGCCAGGGTCATATTTCTATTTTAATTTCAGAGTTCTACTACCTTTGAAGGTTCATCTCTGAGAGCTGCCAAACGTCCTTTCTGGGGACGCCTTAACACTGAGGAGGTGCCATAGGAGTCTGTATGACTGTCAGCCACAGAGGAAGATGTCATAGGGTATCTGAAATCTGGTCGGCTACAACATAAAAAAATATTATATCCTTTTGAAGAGAGAGGGAAGCAGGAACAAAACAAAACCCTACATAAATTATTCCACAAGTATCAATTTTTTAAAACAACTGCTTTATATGCTCTGTGAAGAATATGTTTTTATAGCTATGAGAAAAGTATTTTCTGTTATGATAGACAAAATTACATTTAGCAAAGTGACTTTAAAGAAAATAGAAAATGCAGTGCTGGTACCTATGATGAAGTGATGTGGCTCTTAGTCTCACTTGGTCATTTTCAGCCCTTAGTGCTTCAACATTTATTACAAGTTGATCCTGTACAAATAAATTTTTAAAAATTCACAAGTCAGGATAAAATACTGATTTAGAAACTCATCTTTTTCATATCATTTCTACAAACCTTAGAAATAACAGATTTTAAAACGTACCCTTCAATGACATAATATGTAAAAATTATTTTTGCTACACACAATACAGCACCACGACAAAAGGGCATCCAAGAACAACTCTGTTGCCACTCTACACTAAATCTAGTTAATGACAATGTGTATTTTTAAAAAGAGGTACTATATAAAATTCACACATTACCAACTTTAATTGATAAAATTTAACAAGAAACCAGATTTCTCAAGCTCTGCGGACAAAAGATTCTAAAGTGTTCGCTTTCAACTTGGACATTTTTACATGCCAGAAAAACAGAAAAACAGAATTTAACAACAGAGAAATCCAATGAATGAGAAAACAATAAATTGCTAATAAAAAGTGGCTGATGATGAACATCTGTGCCTCGTGTGAAAACTGCTGGCCTACTCATACAAAAATTCAAAGCCCATTCTACAAAATATTCTGTATGCATTCTTCATTTTATTACAGAAGCACAGCCTCTACACTTTAGCCTATCTACTTACTAGAGTCATCTGGGGAGATGCTGTACACCTGTCATTTAATAAGCAATAACAAGTATTATTTCAGAACACACAGTGTGACCACAAATAATCACTGCAGAAGGATGCAGAGAAATGAAAGGCCCCACCACTATTATTCAAGAAGGAAACTTGTCAGCTTCAGAGGAAGCAGAACACCAGACAGCTTCTACTGCAAAGGAGCAGCCAAGTCTACAGTATTTCTCTCCCTGCCTCCCAATTCTTACAACTTTGAAGTATTTTTATCAGTTAAACATGTCTTTCCTGACACCCAGATCTTTTAGAAAAAACGTAGGGGACAATACCCAACATTAAAAGTATTTTTTTCATTTTTACTGTCCAAGCTCATATATACAGCAGTGTAAAAATTCTATTCAAACTTTGGCAAACTGCCACCATATTAAGCCACTTGACACATTCAGAAGTGTGTCAAGTCTGAATAAAAAGCTATGTAGTACCTATAAAATCGTCATAAAACTGAGGCACACAATACCATAAAATAAGCAATAACAGTCTTCTATTTTTAAACAGACTAGGCAATGTTAAGCTTTATGGGGGAATTAAAATCTGCTTCCCCTGCGTAGCAATCCAGCAATTACTTTCCAAGACAGTATTTCAGAAATGTGCACTATACCTTTTCATGTTGCAGCTCCTCTATTTGTTTTTTTGCATTTTCAATTTCTCGAATAAGTGAATTCTAAAAGAAAACACACCACAAATATATTTCCTTGCAAAAGCTTTCAAGCCTTAAACCACAACCAAGTATCAAAAACTTTCAGTCAACACTATGCTGAAGTATCTTGAATTACAGATACTTACACCATTTCACATAGATAATAGTTGAATGTTTATCCTTTCAGTTGAATGCTTACCCTTTCAGGTGTACAGCCCTCTAAATAATGGATTTAGTAACACTGCATCAAAATTTAATACTAACTTTTTAAAGCTCTTTTTTGACATAACAGGTTAAAAAAAGGAATCATGCAGCTAAAATAACTCAAAATAATTCACTGAGTGGTTACTAAGGAATGACTGGCTTTTATCACTAGGTTTTCATTTTGTTTTTATTTGCCTGACCTATAAAATTATTATACAGTAATTCCTTGAATGTACTGTACCTCCAGAACCACAACACTCATTGACTTACAGGCTCTCACTAACATCAGAGCTGTCATCTTTAGCTATACCATGACTTCAAAACAACTCCAGGAAATGTAAATATTTATGACTACTACAATCTCTTCACTCAAAGCATTTTCCAAATTCAGATGAAGAATCATCTGAGATATAAGAAACATTTGAGAGCTATGACAAAGAATTTCAACTATTGTATTTGACTGTAGTAGGTGATAAGAAAAAAAATAAATCATATTCCCCCTTCTAATAGGAAGATTATAACTGTGTCAACTCTTTTCCTTTTCCACCACTGCAAAAAAAATCTAATCACATTCTTGCAAGAATCCCACAATGTATCAGGGTAACTGGTGCAGGGAAAACCAGTGGGAAATAAAAGAAACTGAACTGAAAAGGTCAAAGTTCTAGGCCTAATTCTTTAGACTTCCTGTATTACACTGGATGAGCCTATTTACGCAGTTCACACCACTCGACTAGGAAAACATAAAGCTTCTTAAAAGCTGCCTTCTCAACACTGTAGTAAAATGCCCAGAGACAATCTCAAAAAACCCCAGTATTTTAAGAACTTATTTTCAACTTATTTTCTAGTGTGAACCCTAGAAAACAGCCTTAACAGATACTTATTAATAAGCACTTAGTACTGATGTTACAGACACATTGCAAAATGCACAAATGACTACAGAATGCTGAGTATCTAATATATGTATATACTGGAACTTAACTTCTTACCTTATCTTCCAAGGCAGCCATCCTTTCCTTGAGATGAAGCTGAAGCCTTTCATTAGATTCAGACAGGAGCTTATCAACCGTTTCTGACAAACGTTTATTATGCTCTTCATTCATTTTCTCTCTCTGTCTAGCCTAAGATACATAAAAGCTACTGAAATAACTTATTTTACCATGTCAATAACCATTTCCAGGTTGTAAAACATTTTTGCAAAGGATTAAGGAATACTGCATCTACCTCCATGACTCTGTAAGGGACACAGGGGACACACAAAATTTCAGTAACTATTCAAAAGATCAAAAGCTTGAAAATCTGAGCTTCCCCTTCAAGAAAAAGGAGATTTCAGAACCAAATTCATTACTCATAAATAAAGAACCTTATTTTTCATACTTAATTCAGAAAGTTTTTGATTTCTCTCCTCATGAGAAAACATGACTGGCAATTAGGTCCTTCCAAATGTATTTCAAACTTAAATTAGAAACTTCTATCTTTACTCTGAGATTTAAGGCTAGCCATAGTACAGTGGCCCAAATCTCCCAACTATCAGCCAGCCTAAACTCTGGTTTTACTTTAGAGATGAGAAATAAAACCAGCTTTGTTGAATTGTAGACAGCCATGAGGGGGGCTGGATTCTTTCTTTCAGCTTTGTGTCTCTGCCAAAAAATATGTATGGTACCCTTTGCAGTTCTTGATTCTTTTCTTCTAGTTGTGCTTCCATCTGTCTCAGTCGTTCTTCTATATTGCCATGTCTCTCCTCTGCCTGTCAGTTTGAAAACAAAATTAGAATGTTGTTTGTTGGGGTTTTTTTGTTTTTGATTTTTTTTTTTAAGGTTTCAAAAGCATAGAGACATTGAAGCACAATAATATATCTGACATGCTTTGCACAACTGCCATTTATGGTAATACACAATGCAGAACAGATGCCTTTCTGTCACTAAAATAACCTGGTAAGTTAATATATTAAGTAACAAAATTATGATGTCTCTCACCCTATAATACCATGGATTTGGAAATGAGCTTGCAGTAGCAGCAGTTCATTCAAATCCCCAAGAATTAAAACAAATAATAATAATAAAAAAAAACAAAACTAAAGGCATTTTCAGCTTTCCTTCACTAGCCTAGACAATATGGCCCTTTGTTAGTAATCATGACAAAGCAGAAAGCAGCAAGCAGAAACAAGGACTAATATACAAATTCTACCTTCCTAAGCTTGGTGGTAAGTTCCAATACTTTAGCATCTTTAGCAGCAGAGTTCCCAGGAGACAAAAGGTCAGACTACAGAGCCAGTTAGGGACAGGAAAGATAACAGGGAAAGAAATGAAACTGAGACTTGCAAAGCAAACACACACACACTTGAAAAGGCTCATTTTAAATTACTACATATAATTATTCAGACTTCATTATTCCATTTGCAGCTTTCTAAAACTCTTAGTATTAATGACTATCATTACTTCTCTCACTACCCACATTCCTCACTTGATTAACAGTTGAAAAAATCTGGAGTTCCCTTTGAGAAACAGTTCTTGTTTTAGAAGACAATGCCTATTATTGAACAAATTTTATTAAAAAGCAACAGAACAATCATTTTGAGAGGCATTTTCATAATGTAACTGTTAACAGAAAACCTGCTCAAGTCAAGCCAAAGAGCACACAAAAAGAAAAAAAAAAGCCTATCAGTTTGTTTAGTGTGTTCACAGAGATGAAGGGAAAAGGCAGAAAACAAGTAGAAGCAGTTTTCTGAACTAGCTGGAGGAAAAAACACAAAGACAACGTAACAAAACCAACACTAACAACACATTTCCTGTAGCAGGACACCAACAGAGAAGTCAGTGGTGAGGACACTGTTCAATTGACTCACCTTTGAAAGTGCTGCAACTCTCTGTGCCAGCTCAGCTTCCACCTCTGGCAAAGTTTCAGCTTTTCTCAAAGTCTGCTGCAGCTTTTGCTCAGCTAATTCCAGTCGTTCTTGCAATTGCCTATTCTTATCTTCACTCTACACAGGATTATGATAAGCAAATGTTTAGACTTAAAATGGTAATGGGTTTTCATCAAAGGTGATGCCTTTAATGGACTGATGGAGAACAAACTGCCCCAAACTGATTTCATAACCAAAGATGTAGCATCCACTCCTTCATTACCCAAGAGAACTTTCTTCTCTGTAAATTATTTTCTGTAGACAATTCCATGCATTCTGAGAGCAACTTTATCACCAAATAAACACTGAGTCTAATTATGGGAAACAGCATAGAACTAGCTGTGAATTTTCAACATCAGGCTGTGCTAAGACTTTGAGTTACATTAAGGAAAATATTCCTTCATATTTTAAATATACATACTACTGCAAAATTTGGTTTTATTTGAAGTGTATACAACTTCTTTTAAAATTACACTAAAAGGGATCATTCTTGTTAACTCAGAATTACCTGGTTTGTTCAATTAGAAAGTGATTGGGTAAAGAACCACTTTTGGTTTTAAGTAGGACTACTTCACATAAAGCATATGTGAAATTTCCTCTGGCTGTAAGACATTTATTTCTACCATAGACTATAGAACTCACTATAGTGATTTCTATAGTGATTAATCATGACAGTGATTGACAATCCATGTTTTAAAACTGTTTTAGCTTAGAGTAATTGTCACACAAAAAATTAAAGATACTTAGATACATATATTATAACTTAAAAATCCAGTTAACAGGGACAACAGCCCTGCTGCACTATGGTCAAGCACACCAGAATACCCAAAACCATTTCCCCAACCCAGCAAACTCTCAATTTCCAGGAGAAAACTGTGTACAAAGCACTCCATCAGTTACTGAAAAACAATTGCTTAACAATTGCACATTACAGATATTTATCTTTCTAAAAAGCAAGTGCCTTAGTACAGTATGAACAGGAATGATTTCTAGTAGTTTTATGCTGAGCAAAATGTACTTTATCTTATTTCAAACTACAACCTGTCGGTGCATGGAGTCTTTAGTGGCAATTTCATTTTCAAGTTTATCATTGAGGTCATGCACAGATGTAGCTTCACGTTGTGCAGCGAGGTAGCGTTTCTCAAGAGTTGTAATTCTCTCTTCCATGTCTTCCTTTTGGGCCATAGTCTATGTAAGAGACAAGACAAAATTTAGAATTTACAATATGAGGCATAGTTAACTCGTTATCAAACTGGAGGGGAAAATCTAAAAGCCAAAATTAGTAATAAGCATCATCATAATAAAAAAATCAAACATACTAGTTTAAAAATAGTAAAATTAAGTAGAAAGTCTCACTTAAGCTTACAAATTCAATGGCTTTTTAAAAACAATACAACCCAGTGAATGCTTAAAAAGCCTGGTCTGTGTTATATTACACCACAGACCTTCTCTTACCTTTTCAATGGCAAAACACAGCAAATCTTTACTTCCTGGGAATCGTTAGTGTGTTCTTGGATTTAACTACACTCCCTTTCTATTTAACAAGGATACAGCATGCAGCAACAGATAGGAACTTGGATTAGTGATTGATCAGGAACTGGAACTGTCAACCACACCACTGAAATGGAAATGATTCCTCAACTGCATACTTTTTTAAAAATAAAAAAATAGAAACTTCATGAATAAGCTTCGCATCTATACCAAGATCAAGTGCTTTTTCAAGAAGATATTGAAGTTCACAATGATAAATCTATACTTCAATATATTCATGAAATATGTATTTATTCATTCATTAATCCTAAAGACAAACCTTCTTAAATGACTACTTTTTAAACAACGAAATAGCATCATCCTGCTCTACACAACCTTTTCCTACCTATCAAACCAAAGACACCAAAGCATAAAGGTCTAACTGAGCACCAATATAACCAACATTTTATAAAGCATTTGTGACAACTTAGATTTGACAGTTGATTCCTCACCTCTCGTACATCTCTCTGTAACTTTGTGTTCATTTCTTCAGATTTTATTAAGTCTTTTCTAGCTGTGTCAAGATCTTCTTCCAGCTCTGTTACTCTGCTGGACAAAGCAGTAAGACGTTCTTTCATTTGTGTCTGCTCTTTGTTTTGCTTATCTATAATGTCTTGGAGTTCAATCACTTTAGTAAGGTTTTCATCATGGCATAAAGAACCATCAGAAGATCGCTATAAAGCAGAAAAAAAAAAAAAAAGCATTTTTATGTTACACAAATTTGAAAAGCAAACTGTTAGTTACCTATAAACATGCCTCCCTCAAGAAAATTTTATTATTGGATAGACTGCAAAAATGGAAATTGTGGTAACTGAGACTTTTTAATTAAATGTTCACTCTAAAATCTTTCATCATAGTTTAAAATTAAAATGAAATGTTACAGCTTATGATTGAAAACCAGACATAAGCTAAAAAAAAAGTAAACAGCTCTACCTTCCCATTTGTAGTTGGTGTATTTTCTTGTTCATGATTTATATCCAGTATGCCATCTGGAAGTGTTTTCTTCTGATTATTCTGCTCTTTCAGAATCATTAACTAAAAGGAAAAAAAAAGTTTATATACATATGTTTCAAGTCAATTCCTTTCTCAGTAATAATATAAAGAACAGCTACAAAATTGAAAGAGCAAAACAACTATCACTGATTCCAGTGCAAGCTGCAATAAAGTATGGCACAGGCACTCAAAAATTTATGTCACTGCAACACAAAAATCTCATTTTAAAGCCACATGAATTTTTTTTTTCTTTCTTGGGGTTTTATTGTTGGAGTAGGGGGAAACAGAGGGACTGAGGATTGTGGGTTTTATTCTTTCTTGCTCTTTCAAAGCAAGTCAGTTAAAAATTAACCCATTTGGCAAAAAATCGAACACAAGAAGTGAAACTGAAATTACTGTGTACAAATATTGACTAAAACAGCCATAAAGCAAACACGAAGCCTAATTTTTCAAAAAGAAACCTACCTCTTTATGCGTAGTACCTAGTTCTTCTTCCAATAAGCTACATCTTTCAAGTGCTACTCGTAACCTCTCCCTCACCTGAAAGGGTATTTCAAATAATTTAAAATAATACAAGTTTAAAAGAAATCAATTTCACTTTTGACACACTGCTATCCCTTCCAGAGAGTAAATAACATGATTTCCATTACATTTGCATATCTTCTTAATCTTAAGTACTAATTACAACATAATGCTACAAAAAAAACCTTCTAGAGAAACAGTGTGTATCTTAAATGTGTCTTTGCCTTTTTTTGTCATAAACAAATCCTATCTCAACATGACCTGCACATTTAGGCAACAATTAAACATATCCAGAATTTGCCTATCATTTTATAAGGCACAAAGTGTATATGCTTTTGCTTGTTTACAGGGAGGAGGCAGAATTCTACTTAAAATTATTTGCCAGACTTCATATAGAGAGTGAGAAAAGTTAAGCAAATTGAGTTGGCAGCAAAATACACAGTCAACTTTACCACTTGCATATCCTGTTGTCAATATCAGGAGGAATTAAAGGGTGGAGTCCCTTAATTCATCTTTATTTTATATCACAGTGTAAGCAGATTCCTCTCCTCCTATGCTCTCCAGCCCATTTCTTGTATCACAGAATCAAAAGGCTAAGTCTGGAAATATCAAGTAAGCAAAGGTATGCATTCCTATAGCAAATAAACTGCCCCTGAACCACACTTAGTTTATATCAGCAAACTTAATATTATAATAAACTAAAGCACCTTGCTTTAGTGCAGTACACTAATTCAAGTTATAGCAGAGTCACTATCTTAATTCTGAGAAAAGTGCAGAGAACCTGCTTTCTGCAACTGTAGTACAAACTGCATGGCTCACACAAAAGATAGATGGCACAACTAACATGAGATTATGTTAGCTATCATATTTCATTACCTTTTCATCAAGGGCTTTATGGTGTTCAAATAAAGATTTTAGTGCTTTGAGAACTTCTACTTCACTAGAAACTCCTGCTGGAGACTGAGCTTGTCGCTTTACAACCGTCATCCTGAGAGACCGCTCATGCCTGGAGACAAGACACTCCAAATGTTCCAGTAATAGCTAAATCAAAACAAACAAAAAAATGAAAGAGATATTTTTATTCCTGTTCTGCAGAGCTGAAGAACACTTTTCCTCCTAAAACATCATTTTGACTTCTAAACTTCAAATCTGAGAGCAGACAACCGCTCCAGCAAGCGTAAGGACCTGTTTTTAACCTTTCACCCATGTTAGAAGATATCAGAGCTGACACACTTCTCACCTCTCTCTGACTCTAGCTTTTAAAAGAGTTTTTCATTTAGCCAGGTCCTGTCAGTTCTGCCACCAATCTGAGGAACTGCTTGTGAGAAGAATACACATAGGAAAGGCTTTAAATCAGAGAGCAACTGTTCTGCTGGCAGCAGTGTATGCTGCTGAACAGATTGCTACACCTTGCCCACTACTCGAGCTCGATTGCTTTATGATTACAAAACCTCCACAGTAAGCAAGCTGAACATCAGACAGCAGTACAGCCTTACAAGCTTTTCCTGATTCTGCACTGCAGTATCTGGAGCTGTGCATAAGCTTCCAAGCTTTCTCAATCAACATACATTCACATTTACAGGGGGACTCATGCATAAATATCAGGGAACAACTACTTCTAGCTCTTCAAATGCAACATTCAGTACTTTTCTCCATGTAGCTGGATGCTTTAATGATGGTAATCTTGGAGAAGACAAGGAACTAACCCTTGTATTATTTCTTTCTGCTTTCAGTTCAGCGATTTCTTCTTCCCTTTCAAGCAGCTGCTCCCTGCATACATTTAGCTCTTTCGTAAGTGCTGCAAATTCCTGAAATAAACCAGACAGAAAGGTAAGTACATCAAATATCAGGATACAGCAAGAGTATATTCATGTTAACACTTGACATGATTTCTTGAAGTATCCGTTTCAGATGTCTGCAGTCAATATAGTTGTCTTGGTCAGGCTAAGCAGGTTTAGGTTCAAACACTTAAAACCGTTACGCTCTCAAGTGGAAAGATAAAAGATGTTTGACCAGAACTTTTGAGAACTCATTTGTCTCTAAAGACAATAATCCCAATTGGCACATCCCTGGTAAGCAAAGGAAAAAAACTACTTGTAATGCACTTGGTTATTGTTCCAAAAAGTTGTTGTTTGGGGGTTTTATGACTGCTGAGGGAGAGGTGAAAAAGCAGAGCACTAAGCAAAAGCAGAAGCCAGCAAAATGTGACAAATTTCAAGTCAGTATTTCACCACGAGAGACAATGCATAACCCTGGCATCTACCAGAACACACATTACTTCTTCATAGTAATAAAACATCTTAGAAGCTTCACCACTCATCCCTTTCCAGGTATTTATCAACTTAAGCTACATACAGGAAAATTTGATTTCTATTTACTTTCAAATTTCTTGGAATGGAACTGCTACAGCCCTTTCCCTACAGTGCTTCTAGAAATCTCAGAGGATTAGAATCAGAAACAAATGATGTCAAATCATGAGATTACTACAGCTGAAGTAGCAATGATCAAGACAAGATGAACAAGTCAAATAGCCAACTAAGTAGAACATGGTGTGGAAACACTGTGTGCAAAAACATTGCCTCTTTAAATAGTCCAAACTCAGTGAAATACACTGCTTAAAAGACAGCAGTTGCAGATCAAGTAAAACCTTAATATGGAGCTGTTTTGTAGTAAAATCCAATGTGACAGAAAACACATGCTTAAAAATAAAAGCACACACCAGCTAATTATACTAGCACATCTGCAAATTCTAACATGCAGCTAAAATAAGCATAATAAAAAGGCATTGTCTGCAAATTCCAAGATCAATTTGGTAAACTTTATTCTAACAACATACATGTGACTGAAAAGTCAAAAAATACTGTTGTGCAACATGTATCTAGAGTGAACTCCTTTGGAATTACTAATGTAGTAGGCTTTAAAAGGTTCTATGAAAAAATAGAGAAATACCACCATCACAGATGAGAATCCATCTCCATAATCCCTTTTCCTAAATAAAAACCTACTCATGGGAAAAAAGGATTCAGTACAGTCCCCCTAGCTAATCAGCAAATGAATGCAAAGAAGCCTTAATTGCTTTTGCTTTTTCAACTGCTAAAAAAAGTAAATAATTTCTTTGCATCCTTAAACAAACAAAAAACCAACCAACCAAACAAAAGGAACCAATAATTTTTAAATAAAAATCTCTGGAAATATTAAAACAACCTGGCCGGTATATATATATATAGCTACTGGAACTTACAAACACACAAAACAAAGGACAAAAGGTTCCCAAGTGGAAAGTAAACCAAGAACAGAAAAACCCACTTCAAGTTTCACAGGAGCTGACATAAAAAATTACTATTATGAGCATTCCCTGCATAATGCTCCTTGGTGTCTGAATTCTTACTGAGTTTCCAAGACTCCCAGAAAAGTGGTGCATCCCAAACACACAAGTTTAGGTAAAGCAGAACAGTTTTAAGTTGCAGTTCTTCACAGGTCTTTCCTGCTTATCATTATCTATTTCATAACTAAGTACTACAGAAACCACTGGAAGTACTAATAAACCCAAAAGTATTTGCAAAAAGAGCTTGCTAGCAACTTATTTTCTTGGTGGTGCTTTTGCCCCTTCCAAAATTATTTTTAAAACCCTGAAAACGCCAACATTAAAATTTACAAGCATTGACATCACACAAAGAAAGACACCCAACTTACATGGAACATTCCACATTTTTCCAGTCCCTACTCCAGATCTTGAGAACAGGAGAAAGAAAGCAGGAAGGATGAACAGTCACTGTTTTGACAGCCTTTCTTAACTACAGCATTAATATACTTTTTCTTTTGTAGCATAAAGATATCATAATTATGACACAAAACATCACACTGTCAGATGACCCAAAAAGAACAACGCACTCTGGAATTTATATTGCTGCTGCATAAACAGTCTGACACCTATTTTCAATATTGCATAATAGCTCCACTGCTGTTTGTTTTGACAAAATGTAGTTGCTTTGAGTCCTATGAACTGCTGAGAGAAATAACACTTCAATGTCCTCAGTTTCAGCTGACACTGGCAAAAGACATGTCCTTTCTAGTTTTAGTACTTTGAACAGCAGACAATTAGTGATTTCCTCAAGCAGTTCAAAAAAAGAGAAACTATCTGCAACTTTGTTATCTGAAAAACATTTGTCTCCTAAGGTCTTCCTTGCCATTAAGTGAATATACAGAAAGAATTAAAGGAAAAAATTCTGAGAAACTTCTCTACTTTTCCACAAAGCTGTGTTACTATTCTGTAATTAAGAAGATTGAGAATATCTGAACAAGATTTTGCTCTGCTTCTGGTTGCCATCAAAGTAATAAAGACCCAGATCTGAGGACTGACAAGACTGGGACTCAGAATAAGCACTGCAGAGCACTTTCAGGTGTCAACTGGGAGAGTGCTAATATGTAAGATAAATACCCCCTGTTAATTAGAACATCCTGACAAACATCCAGCCTCTGTATAAACTGAGATGTTTACTGAAGAAAGTAAATATCTGAACCTACTGAATCCACTCCAAATATGACACTCTTACTGCCAGAAATAAATACTTTCAACAAAAACCTAAACTGAGGCAGCTCATTGCTGTTCAGTAATTTAATTTTATTTTTTTTTCTGGGGGGGGGTCATGCACAAACTCCATAGTTTTTTTAAAGCAATAGTGTTTTCTCTACATTGACCTTCAGAACTGACCTGCAGCCTTCACTAGTTCAGAGGCCACAACATAAACAGCCTTCCAAAAGTTGGATTAACTAGTGTCTAGCTCTCACACCCATACATTTCTATGTCTGAGCTGACAGCCACTTGGCTACTTTTGAGATCACAAGAACATCACAGCTTTCATGTTTAGTACATGCAAAATGTATAGGTTCCATAGACAGTACATTACAAGCCAATAAATGCTACGTAACAGGGAACACGGTACTTAAATTAGGGGAAAATTTGAAAGAAACAGAGGTAATCCCTGAAAGTCTCCCAATATAAGATCTGTATTAAGCATACTCTAAAAAGAAACAACTGGACATTTGCTTGGAATTTGCTAAAGAAAAAAAAAAAAAAATTATTACATAATAAAACACAACACCACTCAAGAATCATAGATTCATGAAATCATGCATCAAGAATTATGGATTACAGTCGACAAGATGACCACAAAGCTTCTTTAAAGGATGAAAAGACTAAAATAAGACTAAAATTCATCAAAGAAAAGAGTATTAAAAACTATTAACATGGTATATTCTAGCAATACAAGGATGAAGATGCAACTCTTGCATCTTTATAAAAATATCTCTGCCAGAAATATGTCAGTGGAATTTATCTGTTTAATCTCCAAGTAGTATTTTGTTTTACTGTTAACATTCTGTTCTGCAGCCTGCAGATCAAACAATCTGCTCAAGAATCTGAGAAGCAAAGGCCATCAGGGATGAGAAACAGGGAATCTGAGATAAGTTTCCATCATGTTGTTCAGACTACCTATAAACCACAATTCTTCTAAATTATGCATGCATGAAAATGACAAATTACAGTCTAAAAAAAAAAAAACAAAAACAGAAAAAAACCCTAAAGAGCTAAGATCAAGAGGTTATTTCATAGCCACTTCATTTTAAACCTAAAGGTTTTTAAGGTAGCACACAGTGACCAATATCCCCACTGTATTTGGAAGTTGCTAGCAAGCCAATTTTTGTACCTATTTAGCCACACCAGTTTAGTTTTGGTTCTATTTTGATTTTGGTTTTTTAGGACCAGAATCAGAATTATGAAATAGTTCAAGAGTGTTTAGAGTTAAAACTGCAAATTCTTTTCATGTTTTAATCATAATCCAGCCTTCCAAGAAAACACTGCTAATACACACTTTAAAAACAACAAACCCAGAAGAAATCCCAACCAACACAAATTGTGCTTTGCCTGTTCTGTGCAATAAATCAGGTTGCTTTAAACCTTTTCATATCTTTGGCATGTGCTAATGGGAAAGAGCAAAAACAGCCTACAGTGTGTAAAGAAAAATATTTTTCCTTTCACCTAGTGAAAGTAATTTCCCATAAGTATCAACCACCCTGGACTTTCTAACCTGCCAACAGAAAACTTAGTTCAAGCATCCAAGGAGGTAAGTTAATATTTTCTCCTCAGAATCCCAACAATTTAAGAGGGAATATAAGAAAATTCTGAAATATTAAAATACAGTTATGACAAACTGTAGCATTTCAGGTCACTGAAACATTTTTCATGCTCGAAACAGATGTTTTTCCAACTAGAGCTAAATGCCCACCAGAGTGAGAATAAATAATGAATGTATCAACCTCACTCCCTATTTCTCCTCACGCATGTTTTATAACTCCAGACTGCTACCAAAACACAGGTGCAGATTTCTTTACTAGGAAAAAAATTCTCACATTCCAACTAGTGGCACTGAGGTATTTTAAGACATCTATTGGCATCTTTGGTCCATTCTCAGAAGACTGTTTTTTCCTTGAGTCAAAAAACATACAATTTTTTTTCTAGCAAAAACTGTGAAAACACTCAAGTGAATATTGCTGCCAGCTCACAGTGATTAATGCCAAACCTGAGTGAATTTTTACAGTTACAGCCTTCTTTTTTAGTATGGTATTCTGCAAGCTTCTTGGGATTGACCTATCTAGGCTTTGTCATTAACTCTGCTCAATCCCAAACAGGCAATTAAGTTTGAAAGTATTTATAGTTGCATAATGTTCTGGAATGAAACTTGCTGTTTCCAGCCCACTTTGGAGCTGAAAGTGGAACCAACTGCCCAGTGTTTGACAAGCAAAGAGCAAAAGAACTCTCAGCTCACGGCCAGCAGGTACCCAACATACACCCAAAAGCAAAATGGTAAAGCTTCTAGTAAGATCAAGTCTCAATGGTAATAGGTATCAAGTTACTGAGTTTCTTAAATTTATGTGCAGTGTTCACTGAGCCTGAACTACAAAGCACTAAAGCTGAACTTCACTGCTAGGAGCTTTCAGGAAGCACTGCATGTTGAAGTGCAAGAAAACACAGATGAAGAAGGATGGTATTTGGCAGCTTTGCAAGAGGAATCCATAAGTAACAGGAAAAGGGAGGTAGAAAAACATCAGTTCCATGTCCCTCCTCCTGTAGCTCCCTCTCTCTAACCTGACACATTTCTGATAGACGTTTCCTATTTGGGGTGGGGGGGATAACAGTACTGGAATCCAAACAAGGCTGGATCCAGCCTCTCACTCTTTGAAGGATCAGAGGGCTTCCTTTCACCACACTAACCAATGCTCAGACTTTATAGACAACACAGAAGAGATTGGAAAGAGAGAGTGAGCCTATAAACCCTAGTAACCCTGAGCAAAGCATAGATTGCAAACAGGCAAACAGGAGCCACCTACACTCAAATCATTAACTACAACCTGTATAAACCACCCAGACTGGCAAAATCATTACAGCCTATACTCCTGCATTTCATTTTCTCTAAATCCAGCAAGACAGTGTTGTTATGTACACAAGCCTAGTAGCAAAGACTCACACAAGAATGTATCTTTGTGCATCACTGGAGGGCCAACAATCACTGACTATGTACTGTGCTTTGCACTGCAAGGTACATGTGCCATCTCTGAGCATCTTCCAAGCTCCACCATTTATCAGACCTACATACAACACAGTGAACACAAGTCACATATACAAGTGGTATCTGCAAGGCAGTTTGCTGGTAGTGTGCTGGAAGACAAAACTAAGCCACAGCTGCATCCTATTTTCTTCAGTGCTACACCAGTCTCTTTGTAGGTCTGAAATTAAGGAAAAAGAACACAAAGTTGATTAACTAAGTCAGAAAATTTAATCCAGTTACTTGTCTCTAGGTCTATCAGCCTGCAGTTTGTTAAGCACAGGAAAACAGAAGCACTTTGCAGAATTGCAAGAAACTCAGCATCTATTCACATGCAATGGTGGCAGAAAATCTTCCATCATATGTACAGAACCTTTTCCTTGTGGTGGTTATGCAAAGAATTTCACCTTAGCTGCCCCCGGATGGACATGAATACAGCCCCTGAAAGGGCAGATACAGCACAAAAGCATTCAGAGCCATACCAAGCTTGTTCAACTTGGAAAATAGTATCAACTTGAAAAATTGTACAAGATCAGCTAAAATACATATCAGGAAAACTTTAGTCATGGTTGAAAAACAGGCTTTTCAACTTGTGATGTGTCTGGCTTCTTGGTACAGAACTGTAACTGTTGAGACAGGTCAATAACAACAGGAATCTTTTCCAATACTGTATCAGTCCAAGTACCAATGTTCCACAAGAAGGCTTTTACCTTCACACAGAAATCCAATTTACAACACTTGGGGGATGTTAGAAAAACAAATGCCTCTCAGTCACTCTCTGAATCAGTAAATTCTAAGGGTTTCACAATATGAATTACTACATTCCTGCACCCCCAGCTTAGTCTATTTTGATTAGTACCTAATACAGTAAGCAGTAGCACAACTTCTTAGTTGTAGCTTTAGGCATCTCCATTTTTGGAGTCCATGTCAGTGAAGAAACCTACCCACACCCATACCCACTATGGCAAAAGAATACAGTTGCACTTAATTAAAGAGGAAGAATCTGGTATTACCAGTTTGACAAGGTATGGGACAAAACCAGTCTCCATCTTTAATATGACACTGAAGAGATTTCATGGAAGTTTTTCCTCTCCACATAAAGTTGGTCAAGATTTCCTGGGATCCCAGAAGGGATTTCACAGCAATTTTCCTCAAAAATGCCAAACTATAAAGTAACTGCAAGGTATGCTGAGAAAATGTAACAAGCTCAGTATTTTCCCTGGGACCCCCCAAATGGAAGCTAAGGAGCTCTTACACAAGTTTTTTTTAATAGATCTTTTAAGAAACATAGAAATTTTTCTTTGCATCCACCCTAAATATCTGCATGGAGAAAGAACAGCATAATGCTTGCTCAGCAGATGTTTAATATTAAATTCTTATTACTTTTATGAATTAATTATTTAATCTTAAATACTGTGTTCTAGCACGTTTTAAAAAATTAATCCTCACATGACTAATACTTCACTATTTTTGAGAAACAGACACAGGACAAGAACCATCATGCATGATTATTTCAGTGACAAGCCATTTCTGCTTGCAAAAAACTGTAAGCACCAGCTGAGGAACTGCCCTGCCCTATTCTAATCATTTATCTTGGCCCCTAGTTGTCAGGTTTAGTTCTGTGGCTAGTGGTTGTAAAGCACATTTTTCACACTATGTTAAAAGGGAGTGTTTGAGAATACCTGAATAAAGTTGGCCAAGCCAGCCTCATTCAACAAGCAGCAACACGTACTTCTCCCTCAGTGCTTTCTCATTATATGTATATGGTTTTGGTTGGGTTTTCTTTGCCAAGTGATGAACACTTTAGTCTTATAGTTTCAAACTTGTTTAAGCAAGTAATACTCAATGAGGATAGATGCCTCATTCCTGCCTTCAGCAGGAAATTCAACTTACAGGCACTTTACATTTTATTTTTGTAGGTCTTTGTATTCTATCACCCCAGTTTACATGGTAAATGTATTTACTGGCCTAACTGAAGCTAAATACTTCCAAATCTGCAACATTTGGAATACTTGTGACTGGACCAATCCATGGAAGAGTGGCTCATTTTTTACAAATAAAGACAACTCTAAAGCCCAGGAAAAAACAGCAGAGTCTCAGGTCTCACAACAGATAAGTTGGGTATTTAAACACAGAAAATCTTATCTCAGCAACATGAAGTGTCAAAAAGTTGTTTTACTGGGGGGTTAAGCTTTGTTTAATGGTTTTTTTTTGTCTGCCACAAAAAAGATCCATGATCAACAGTTCCAAACTTTGTAACTACCTGAACCCAGAAAGCACATTACATCACAGAAAAAAGCTAGGGATACTTTTAAAAGGTAGGGAAGGAAGGAAGGAAAAAGAGATGAGGACAGTCTGGTTTTATGCTGTAACCAGTAACCAAAGCTGAAGCACAAGATGGATCTATGAGGAACCTGGCCTGAGAAGTACAAGAAGCTCCTGCTCCACACTGGGCTACAAAAAAAGGGAAAGCTGATGCCAAGAGGATCCCTGGAGCCTTTTGCTCAGATGAGAGGAAAGAGACACTTGGCCCATTTCTCCTCTACTACCTCTCAGGGCTTCATCTTTATAACCAACCACTGAACAAAATGCAGGAGAGTGCTATGCAGTCCCTCAATACATCAGTTCCAGCAGGGTATAAGAATATCAGTATAAATAAGGTTACAGGAGGGGAAAAGGACAGTTTCTTTCCTGCATGGACAAGCAGCAAGAGATAAAACCCTAAAAAGCCTTTTACTTTCCACTTTACATGAAGTAATCCCAGATTTCTTAAAACAAAGGCTCAGCTTTTGGAAAATAATGTTGTTGAACCACACCCTCAAAAGACATTCTGAAAACTTAAGCTGCATGTTCTCAAAAAAAAAAAATACATTATCAGATGCACCTGCCTTGTGTTCTTCAACACAAAGGTAAAAGAATGTTACGACTTTCCAAAAGCCTTTTCCCCACAAACTACACAAAGGTGGTAACTCTGCATGAAAAAACATTACTCAGGAATAAAAATTCAAAGTGGTACCGAAGGCTTGCCTTGGGAAATGACCTAAACCAAACTTTTAGTCATTCACCCTGATGTAATCTAGCACACAGAGTTTTGGAAGACATAATCTGAAGTCAGAAGTTACCTAAAACACACAAAGATGCAAAAATGATTCATCCATCCATTCAAGACAGCCCACTGTAGACATGATTGGTCTCTCAGGTGCAGAGTCTTCATTTACACCCCTGACTGGATTATAAAAAGAACTTCTAGTACTACAGGTAGCTTTCTAAAAACAGAATATCAAATCCATTTTTAAACGACCTTAGATTTGGGTCTAAAGTTGCTTTTATTTATGGCTTTCCAAGTCAAAACACAAAAGTTAGTCCCTACCTTAAATTCTCACAGAAGGAAGAGATTCAAGAGCAAGAAGTCAGTCAAGACTTTAAATACAATACACAACAGAACCTTAAAGAGTTTGATATTACACCAAGTTCAGGTTCCCACTGGGAACAGTAAATCCACATAAACCAGAGTGAAAAGCTGAGTCAGTAACACAATTTAGGTCTGGTATTATTCATTCAACAAAGCTAGGAGAGACCCATGTACCCCACCATATTACAGTCCCACCATTTCAGTCAGGACATTTCCTATTTATGGACAGGGCTGCAAAGAAAAGGAAGTTTTGACCATCACATTCTACAGACAAAAGTATACATTGCTAAATTATTTTTGCGACAGGCTGATCCAAGACATTTGAGAATCCACAAGTACAACCACAAATCCACAATTTAAACCCTGCCATAAATCAAGGGAAAAGGAATTCTGTTGTAGGCATCTGAGAGGACTATCTTATTTAAAACAATTTTCATTTACAGTGAGAAAACTTCCAGATCAAGCATTCTGTGAGGCAGATAAAACAAACAAGGAATTCGACTTTGATATCTCTCTCCCTTTTAATTGGCTTGTTTCAAAATCAGGCCTGAAAATTCAGAAATAGTACTAAAAGAGCTTAACAAAATTGGTTCTATTTACTGAGATAACCATGGATTCAGTACTATTAAAATAACAGGAATTTACAGTTCTCTTTATTAAGTGAGCCCTCTCCACATTAAAGATAGTTTTAGCTTTTACATTAAGGAACTGGACAGGCAAAATTCCTTTTCAAGTAATTAAAAATAAACACCATTTCTAATTACAGAAAATTGTCAATGCTGAGAAGACAGTGAGATTAATAAACTTCACCAATTGTAAGGTAGTTTCTTTCAATGAACAATCATAGTTAGATCTTCATTAAGATTTTCAGTGCCATCCTCAAAAAACATATCCTGAGTAGACACAAATGTAAAAACATGAGCATGTGGAATGGCTAGAACAGATGATTAAGCAACAAAACTTCTCCTCTTAAAATTGTTACAGCTCAAGCCACTGTAGGAACAGGACACTGAGCTCTGTCATGCTGATCAGAAGAAAAAGAGATGGTTTTTAGTAGAGCTTATATAGAACCCAAGGTAAACTCTGAAACAGATAAAAGTCACAGGCAAAAACCAAGTGGACCAACTCCTCCCATTAATTTACAGAGAACCTAAAGAAGAAGAACACATCAGAATGAAACAGCATTAACTTTAACAAGTGTTGTAACTACACTGCTCTCCAACTCTGAATTTATGAACTCGGAGAGCCATCCTCAAGCAACCTACAGATGTTTTCAGCTCCCTAGACAATTATCTGGAGTTTACAAAATGCAGTATTTCTATGCACTCCTGAGAAAAAGTCAAGTTGAAAAAAACTCACTCCACTAAAAAGCAAAATAATATTTTTTCTTTCAGCCTGGGGAATGTGAAAACATTTTTCCTGGCAAGAACTGCCACCCATTTCCCCATTTACACTTGGAGAGTCCACAGGCAGGCGTACAAAAAAAAAAAAAAAAACTTGGAAAGTTATGAACACCCAGATTACCTGACACACACACACAATACAAATTTATCCCTTCACAGTATCTGTAAGCTTGAGATCCACATGCACAAGAGATTATGACAAGTATTTTCTAATACATGTCAACAAATACCAGTCAGCCTTACAGCCTTAAAGTGACTTAAGCTGCCTAAATTGCTAAAAGGAGCTTACATGAAGACCTCCATCATATTCCCTCAAAGCAGGAAAAGTTTAAAAAGCTTAATTAAGCTAGTGTGTGAAGCATTTTAACAGAGTTCTGGGATGCAGTGCTAACTTAGGAAACCAAAACCCCAAATTAGACGTAGCTGCATTGTTCTCTCCAAGTTCTCTGAAAACCTTGTTAACTATCAGGGATCTACATGTACCAAAATACAGATGTGCTCTCTTAATGCCAAGATCAAATTCTGTCATGAGTAAAACCAGCATCTACCTTTCCTGAGTAAACAACAGAAACAAGAAGCCAAAGTCACAGCCCAGCGGCTGTTAAAACACTAAGAACTTGTCAGAGGCAGAAGGGACAACAGTATTTTTATTTATCTTTTAAAAAACACCCTAGACCCTTTTTTAGATGTTTTTCAAACATCTAGATGGCAACTGCAATTTTGCAGTCTTTCTATCAAATATCTTTCAAGTAGGTATTTATTATATTCTTTAAAAGAACAGAATAAACCCAGAAGGGTTTGCAGACCAAGTATTCTTGGACTACCAAAATAAAAACTACCTGTTGTAGGAAGCTCTAGTTGTCCAAAAATGCAGTGGGAAGAGTCATCTTCATCTGCTGTCAGAAAGGGATGAGAGAAATGGAGGACATGTCTGCTCTGATGTGCATTTGCACATCTGAAAGCCTTTTGGATCTCCATCATATCTGGAAATATGCCTCTCTGCTGTGCTTAATGTCTTTGATATAGAAACCAGTGCCTACACCTTGCCAGAGTAAGAAGTATGAGCTGTGACACCTCAAGGCTGAGCAGCTGAGAATACTGCAAGTGGAGTTGCACTTAAAATGCTACAGAAAATTCAGCTGCTGCAAAGCTTGGCAAGCCCTCCACTTAATGTACTTTGTGCAACTGTCTTTGTTGCATTATGTACAATTCAAAACCTCATTTCTACATCTACAACATCCTGTACTATTTAAAACTTCTCTGGAGGAAATCCAAATAACACCATTACTAAAATGGCAACTAAATCCTTAAATTCATCATTATGAAACAATACCAGGGCAGTCTTGAGACCAAGTATTGGGGTATTTCCTACATGCAAGACATCAAATTGTATTTCTGAGATTAAGAAGGATCATTCTGTAGTGACATACCTGAATTTAACTGTATAAAAATAAACAAACACACACTGTTTTTAACTCAAGTATGCAGTAGTTAAAAAATAGAAAGCAACTAAAGATGGCCTGCTGTCTACTCACTTTTATATACAATGGGCAACCTAGTAAAGCTGAAGTCAAACCAAAATCATAAGCAGGGATTTTTTTTTCCACATCCAAATCCTCATTGCAGTGAAGTTCTCTTATTTACACACAGATTCTGGCAGAAAGTTCTCATCTACATGTTGCTGAATACAGAATTTCTGAACACGACCACCAGAAATACAGAAAAAACTTCTTTTATGTTAGTTACCTTGTATAGAAACAGAAGTGCAGTGTAATGAATTTAATACTAAAAGATTACAAGTGCAGGATTAAGATGGATCTTAGTAAGAGTGTTGTTGTATTCCAGAAGCATAATATTTGTACTTCAGCTTATAAAATTCTTATTATATATTAAAAAATCATACTGATAAGAGCTGCTATGAACTTGTCAGCTTTGTTTTTACTGTGCTAGGTACCAGAGTCCCTGTAAATTAAACTCTAGCCTTCTCCACCCAAAACAAGCATGTTGAGTGGTAGTCACTTGGACCTCATCTATCTTCAGTTCAAAATTTAACTTGTGTCCCGTATGGTTCACAGTTTAGCTTACAAATTTCAAGCACACAGACCTTGATTTTTGTAGAATACACTCTTGAAGGTACATAAAAGGCATAATTTAATCCACTAAAACCATAATTAGATCAGAACTGAATGTATTTACATTAAAAGCTCCCTAAATTCTGAAAGTAAAAAGTTCCTTTTAATTTTTTCCTCTGAAAAACACTGTGCATAATAAAAATAATTTCAAGTTCTTGAACAGCAATTCATTTTCATCACGTTCATCTTCCAAGGTCACAGTCTAACTAGGGTAATCTGTAATAGGAGGTAACTCCCAGAAAACAAAAAGCATTGCCAAGAATTCAGTTATTTTATCAAGACAATGTTGATGTATTTCATTTCCAGCTGTCCACGAGAAAAACTTGCCAGTTTTACTTTGTGTAAATGCAACAGAGAAAGCACATCTATAAAACATCAGAATGCTCTTCTCTCCTTGAGTTAGACACCCAAAACAAAAGTCATCATAATCTAAATAGCTGTTTGAGGTCAATCTGAGCTAGATCTGATGCCTTTTAATTACTAGCTGAGCACCACACTACTTGTATACTAGAAAAATCAACTTCTCAGACACTTCAGAGAACGTGCATCACTGCTGCAGAATAAATTGCATTTTACTTTTGTAATCTACAAGATGTGCAAACACACAGGTACCAATTTGCCATTTTGTAACTATATGCACACCACTGTGAGTCTCTTATGCACAGAAACTCAGTGAATGTAAGGAAATCAGTGATGCTGTTAGAAATTGAGTGTCTTCTTATGAAAACTCAAGTAGTTCTGGTATGGTAGTAATCAATCTGGCATTCCTTCTTGTACACAAGGAGTTTCCATCAGTCATCAGAACTGCCCAACTGGCTGATTCAGCTAAATGTATAAAACAGGAAAAGCACACATACAAACAATTCAATACTCCTTAAGATAAAGGACTCCAGAATTAGCTGCAAAGACATGTTATAAACTATATGTCAAGTCTGAGGGAGAACCCATATATTGGTTAAACAGAGATTTAGTAATTCATGGAATTATACAACTAGTTAAACTGATATTCATGCTTCTTTCCACTAAACTGGAAACTACTCCTATGATAAAAAAACTTTTTAAAATGTACACTATTAAATCCTTTCTTTCCTGAAAATTATAACATAGTTGTCAGTAAATTTAAAGTTATCCTTTGCTTCCATCCCTCCTTTAAATAAATAGCTAAACAACAACCCATCTGAGACAGTATTTCAAAAGAATTCTCAGCTTGAAATAATTAACAAAAGTTTGAGTAGTTTCAAAGATTACAGTCACCACAAAGTTTTCCTAGCAAACATTTACTAGGATTAAAAAAAAAAAAAAAGCAAACCCAAACAAACCATCTTTTTACTTACTCTGAAATGTGTATCTATGAACTAACTGGCTCTTTATCATAACAACAACAAAAACTTGTTAAATACATGAGTTATTTCAGGTTGTTAGCAAGACAAATAAAATGTTTTTGACTTTTGAAAGCACCATCAGCTGTCACCTTCCTCAATCACTTGAGCTTAAGCACCACTGAGGAAAAAAGTATCAGTTCACACCACAAGTATTTTTCTACAACACTCTTTCATGCTTAACATGAAACCATACAACGATGGCAGTCTTGAAAATGGGTGTGTTTGGTTTTTTAACCTGTGTTAATCTTTTTAAATGTTTAGAACGAAATTTTTACATCTCAGAGAACCGAAAAGGGGAAAGAAGAGAAATACATGATTCTACTCAGTGATTCTACTCAGCCACAAACTCAAGTGTAACAGTTTACAGATCACAGAATTGGTTAATGGCGTCCATTAATGTAGCAGACCTGAAATAGAGGCAATTAGTGCAACAACAGGAAAAAAAAACAAAAACCAAAAAAACAAAGCATGATTTTTGCCTGCAGCGCATGATTTAGCACAGGGAGCAGCAACGGTTGGAAAGTTTTTTTATTTCCATCATACCACTGTAACCCAACTAGATTAACGTGCATGACTTTTTAGTTCCTACCCCTAAGTAATTGCCAGCACCAATTACCATACCCAGACTCATCCAGTGATTACATTATAGTAAGGACAGTAGAAATAAGAGGGTTTAAAACTACTCTTTTATAGTGTATAAACAGTAACTCCTATATTTAAGGATATGTAAATATTTTTTAAAATAATAAGCATTCCTGGAGTACTGTATGCAAGTATAACACCATCATTACATCCTTGGGATAACAACCATGTCAAAAAGTGCAAGGCACTCAACAGTTAACTGACACCTGGAAGTGCCTTTGCCTACAACTTGTGTGCTTTGCCTACAACCAAATGCTTTTCAAAGCCTTCAAAAGTCAGTTGTGTTCATTGTAATTAGAATGGATAAAAAGCAAGGAGTTCTGTAGACACCATCACCTTCCTTAAACTGCACCCTACAGCCCTATGGAACACATTTAGCACTCCAGGCTGTGTATTGGTCCAGTACATCTTCCAGAATTCAATAATTAGTAATGCCTAGCAAACAAAAACAAACAAAAAAAACCACAAGAAAATCCAAGCTCTCCAAAAGGAACTACATCAATTAAACAACACACTTGGACTTCTACACTGCCATGACAACTCAGCATGTGTTCACAAGGTATAGGTCTTAAACTTGCCAAGTTTTTCAATCAAAGTCTATAACAGTATCAGAGCAGTCTGCTTATTTCCCCAGAATGGTCTGTATTTAATTCTGAAGCATGTGGATGAATTAGGCCCTTAGAAATAGCATTTTAAAAATACAAGTGACAGAAGGAAGTGCATCAATTTTTGTGAAAGAAAAAGATGTAGGTAAGACTTCATGCTCAGGTTACGCCAAAGAAATCCCAGAAAAGATGATTCCCCTTTGCTTTGCCTTTGTATCTCTTTCTCAAAGTGAGCAATCACCAACAAATACCTCAGGAAAGAACTAAAGATAGGTTATCTTCTAACAAAACCTGACTCTTTAGTCAGTTATATATACAACAACAACAAAATAAATAAAAAACAAAACCAAAAAACCCACCAAATACAGAAATTATTGAAAGATACCTTCCTTTCAAAACTTCCATACCTGTGGAAGTGCAGTATTGAGCTGTCTCTGCAGGGAATCTCTCTCATGCCCAACTTCATGTAGCTTGCCCTGGGTCAGTGCTAGTGTCTCCTGAGTTTCTCTTAGTGTTTCCAGCAGGCGATCCCTTTCTTCCAGCATGGATACCATTAATTGCTCAAAATGGGAATCAGCATCTGACTGTAATGGGGAACCTGAACCATGGCCTCCATTTCCCCCAGAGGGAATCTCTGCCTCACTGATGGTTGGCATCACCTCACACATCATCTTGAAACAAAACAAGACAAAAACAAAGACCATAAATTTAAGTCAAATTGAAACAGGATGGCCAAAGGAAATTTGGATACACAGTACCAAGCTGGCTTTCCCAGTGAACAGCATCAGCAAAGGCTGCCAACACCTTAGTGTTTGCCACTATTTTGTTAAGACTGTGGGAGAAAAGGTATACAATGAATTTAATCAAGGCATCACTTCATCACGAGAATATGGTGACTTCTTGCAAAACCAGATTTTTACAGTTACGTTTCAAACAATGACCTCATTTAAATGGATTTATATTATTGTTAAGAGTAAACTATTGCTGAGATCTTTAAGAATACCAAGCGTGCAGTATGCCAGCAAATATTACACACTTAAGCCAGGAACTCATTACACTGCATATTTTGAGAATCATTACCTGCTTCTCCCAACGCCTGAAACATACAAAGATTGTATCTAAAAGTACTTTGAGCTTATGCTGGCTATAGAAAGTCTATAGTAAAAAGTGATGCATGTAAATTAGTGGTAAATCCAAATAGAATCCAAATGGAAATCCAAATAGAAAAAGCAAAATGTTCATTATGTAGCAGTGTCACTGTGGATAACAAAAGTAAAGGTAAGCAAAAGTAATTCAAGGCAGAGTATGAACATAATTAGCAATGCAAATGTCAATACCCTACCGTTCAATTGGAAGGCCTTTTAAGAGACCATACTTACAAGAGGATAAGCTACCAAGACTTTTAAAAGTGCATAAAGAACCCACTAATATACTTTCTGTACGTTCTCAACTGAACCACTAAGATTTCTAAAATTCTTCAGACAACCTTTCTCAACATCACAAACCTACAAGAACAAGGCAAACCAGAAAGAAATAGCTCTCAGGTACCATAAAGTTTGTTCTCAGCCTCAAGTTTTACACTCATATTCACTAACATTTTAAAGAACAATTAAACTTTTTCTGATCCTTAGTGACACCTCTCAGCCCCCTGAAAGACTTGGAACAGCATGAAGTGCTTTGTAACATTTTCATGCATTACCACAAAGCCCTGTATTCTCAAGACCACTCACGTTATTTACCTTGCTCAATAAAATAAAAAGGCTTGGAAAACAGGCCCAGGTTTCCTGCAGTACCAGTTCTTCTCTGTTTTTAGTAGATTTCTGTTATCCCAAAAAAGCTTTCGGACTGCAAAGCATCCATCCAGCTCCAGTTCAATGTCTATTTAATTGCAACACCTCGTGCACATAGCAACAAATAAACCTGCCGAGTAAAGAACAAATCCAGTAAAAAGCAGCAGCAGCTAACTGGCCAAGTCACCAGAAAAATGCGAATATAAACTGTCTCAGCTTCCCATCCCTCTATTACTGGCCCACAGGTCCTGCAACAGATGGGATAGGGGAATCATGTGCTGAGAAAAAAAAAAAAAAAAAAAGTAGTTTGATGCAGTGGTGCAACAAGCTTCAATAGTTCATCGTTCATAAACTCCACTCAGGTCACAATCGCATTATTAAACAGAGTACGGACAGCATGTGAAAACGGCACAAGCTTTCTCGGGAAGGATTTGGAAAAGCCTCCCTTCGTTTCTCTTCTGTTAATTCCAAGGGGAGGCTCTCCTTCCAGTTTCCTGGGTCTTAGTTCAAACATTTATAAATCCCAAGAGCGAGGCGCTGGTACCGCTTTGGAAGGCGAGGAGAATGTAGCCCTGCTGGTTCCTCTCTTTTAGTCTTCCCCTCGTCCTCGGCCCGGCCGGTCCCACCACCAGCGCTCCAGCCCCGAGATATCCAGCCGAGAGGAGTGAAAAGAAACAGGAACGGAGACAGCGCCCGGGAAACACGGGCAAAGGGATGAAGGCCCCGAAAATAAACCGGAGCACCGGCAACTCGCTGCTCCTCTTCGCCGCGGCAGGGCCCGACGAACAAAGATGCTGTCAGAGGAGATGCGGCTTCGCTTTTCTGCTCCCCTCTTCTTCACGGGGAGAGCCGGCCCGGGCCTCTCGCCCCGCCGGAGGCCCCAGCGGCTCCGCAGCCCAGGAACAACCGGCCCGGGCTCAGCGCAGCCCCTGAGGTACGAGCCCGGCCGCGGAGGCCCCGGCGCCGCAAGAGCCGAGCCAACCCCTTCCCTCCGGATCCTACGGAGCAGGCTGCCCCGCGCCCAGAGGACTCGCGTCCCTCCGGGACGGGCCCGGCTCCGCCCGCCGCCGCCTACACGTCCGTGGTGGCCGGCGAGGGGCCGGTTAAGGCCGGGTAGGTACCGCTGAGTCCCGCGGCGGCGGCGACCTGGGCCCGGCGGTGCCGCCGCGGCCTCAGGAGGCGGCAAAGGCCCGAAGCACAGGGAGAGCCCCGATCGCCGCCGCCGGCTCCCGGTCCCCCGCGCCAGCACCGAGCGCCGCCGCCTCCCGCTTCTCCCGGCGCCCTCTGCGGCTCCCGCATAAATCAGTGCGGGGCCCACAATGCACCGCGTCCAGAGGCTCGGGTGTTCCTGCCCTCTTTCTCCGGAGCCCTGGGGCCGCCGGTTCGAGACCCGCTTCGCCGCGGAAAGCGGGCTGTGCCTTTTCCCTTCCCCGAGAAGCGATACTCCCGCCGCCCACGGGTGTCCGCCCCACAGCAGAGTTGGCACGTCTCTGGTGCAGAGCCCGCGGGGTAAGGAGGCGTGTTCGCTGAGGGCTGCGCAACAGGGCAGGACCGGAGTCACCCCGCAATCGAAGTCCTTCCCGGGGCCTGCGTGTCACGGCACGGCCCTGCCAGGCGGGTCTGCCCGCTCATGCCGGCAGCGTGCAGCCTGCTGCGGGCATCGCCTGCTGAGCAGGAGCTGGGCCGGGCCCTCATCTCCCGCTTTGCTCCACTCCCATCGCCTCAGCCCTCTCCCATCGCCTCAGCCTCAGTCCTCTCCCATCGCCTCAGCTCTCTACCTCAGCCCTCTCCCATCGCCTCAGCCCACTCCCTTTACCTCAGCCCTCCTCTCATCACCTCAGCTCTCTGCCTCAGCCCTCTCCCTTCATCTCCGTCTGCTCCCCTCAGCCCACCACCTCTATCCTCCATTTCTACCCTTCCAGCGTACCTTCAAAACCACCTTGAATATATTTACCAATGAATATTGGTAAACGGCATGCTCAAGCCTTACCACTCGCAGAGCTGTCAGGTGATGGTTTTCACCAATAAATCGGCGAAACCAACGGCTCTGCGGTGAGGAAAGGGGAAGGAGTAACCATGGGCTGTGTGGGTCTGCAGGGCATGGAGAAGAGCAGTTGAAGAGGTGTAATGAGGCGTCTGCTGCTATAATTCAGGAATAATAATTCAGGTCTGGGTGTTATCCGAAGGTTTGGTGTGCGTGACAAAGGCTTCTCCCACCTGTGAGGCAGCGGTGCCACCATGTCCTGCACAGTCCCAGCTGAGCCTGACTTCACAGGCATAGTTTATTTGTAGGAAAGGGGCTTTCGCTATGCTGAAAACTCTTCTTTTTCCCTACATGTTTCCAAAACAGCATATAAATATTTTCTACTTGCTTTTACTCTCTTTTCAAAGGACCATGCACCTGAATAAGGCTGGAGCTTGTATGTAAAGCTCAGGAAAATAACCTATTTTCTGTTTTCCATTTGTGTTCCCATTATGAGTAAAACACTTGTGTTTTGGACCCTGTTCTTACTCTTATAAGTGGAAAGCTCTGAAAAACATCATGGGCCAGTTACAGGAGGGTAATATATTAAGATATAAATAAGTCGATACCGGTCTAGTAAAGGGAGGCTTTAAAAACTTAAAATAATTTTTAAATCATTGGTCAATATTTTATATAGAGAGAGGCAGAGAAAGAGAGAATCTTTTTGGAAAATCATAGGTTTTTTTACCCTGCTAACTTCATTTTGTTGTCACTTATACTGCAAGTCTAAGATCAAAGTGACAGCCTGCTTAATTTTCAGCAGAAAGCCCTCAATATTGAAAATTACTGATTTAATTGTCAAAAACACACACACACACATATATATATATGAATAACAGTCTAGGCATCAGGTCTTTAAAATAATGTTCCATAGGCAAAGTAGGCTTTCTACCTGTAGTGCCTTCAGTGAATTCAGAAATTTATTTCAGAATTTAGAATTCTATCCAGAAGGGAACAATTTGTAAGACTGGCACCATTAGCTACTTTTGGACAGAAAAATTACAAAAACTACCCATTTCCAAATATTTTCAAGAAGGGAATCACCTTGTTGCCACTAGTTGAAAAGCAATGAACAGTTCCAGCATAGCAGCAGGGATGTGAATATGAGAGCCAGGGCAGGCAATCAGTTCCCAGTGCTGAGGCTTCCCCTGTGGCAAGGTCAGTGCCAAGCAGAAAGTCTCCAGTGCAGACCTTACAGGCTGTGTCTTGCCCCTTCTGAAGCTGAGGTCTGAATTTTGTTCCATGTGAATATATTTCTCAGGTGTGTCAGCTGTGGTGGTGAGGGTGGTGGAGTCACAAGATACCTTTACTGATAGGACAGTGCTCATTATTTTGTCCTCCTCCTTTGGGAGTCAGAGTTCAGATGTGCTGAAACTGTTTGACCTGGCTCTGCCCCAACCCATGTTGTAAGCTGAGAGTTTTTTCAGGTCAGAATTCAGGTGGACAGTGCATGCCAGGAAAAGCAAAATCCTCACCTTTCTCATGTTGATTACTTTTGCTCTAACATTTCTGTGGATGAAAAGGATTTTCAATCTAGGGAGCTGTCAGGGTAGCATCTTCAAAATAATGTGTTCCAGCAAAACCAAAATAAGGCTGAAAAATAAAGTGAAATCTACAGCTGCATGAATAAACACAGCTTCTCTTCAACTCATCACCTATAAAAATATTAAATTTATAATTTATGATCTCTATCAAATTGGACTCCTCACTACATCCAGTCAGATGAGCTGATGTCAGACCTAGGTTATGTAGAATAAATGTATAAGTGAACCTCAGTCTTCACATAGATCCTAGAAGAAGTCAATTGACTTTTTTCTCAGTAAGGCATGACTTGGAATGTGGTGCTTTTTCATTTGCAACTGAGTTTTGGGTTGTCCTTATATGGCTAAACTCAAAAATAAACAATCATTACTAACTACCAACTATAATCATGCTTCATGATGAAAGCAAAGAACCGTCCATGCAATTCTGAGATAGAGAATAAACATGAATGAACCCCAAATATTAATCTTCATTTCAACCAGTTTGTCAATGAGGCACAGACTCCCAGGTTTCCCAGTTCCTCTCACCTGTGGGTGGACTTCCATCTCAGAGGCTTTAGCTGTAGACTAAAGAGAGATGGAAATGGCACTGGTTAGGAACTTTCTTGAGAAATGAGTTGCAGCCTCAGGTGGGAGCCATGTTCTCATGGCATATAAATGTCTGTTATATAAAAGGGAGGCACTGACTCCTCAGGTATAAAGAGCTGGGTATTTATTCATGCCCAGAAGAATGGCTTAGTCCAAGCAGGAACCTGAAACCAGGACATCCTAGTTAAGGAATACGACTCCCACCTGATATACTGTAAATACCTTCATTAGGCACCTCACTTTGTGAATGCTATGTTCAAAGCCCAGACTGGATTTGGCAGAGTTTTTGAGACATAAAAATACCTGAAAGGCCTGGTTTTGAAGTGATACTGCTATTCCAGTGTGCAGTCCAAAGTAGCCCAGAGCTGATCAGCTTAGAGTTGGTGCTTCAAATATTACAAATATGACTGAATACTCAGATCTTTGCATAGTGCTCAGTGTCACACACAATACACATGAAATAGTCAGGAGAACTCCCAGGCATTTACTGCAAAATACCAAAATATTTCTAAGCATTCCCATTTACTTTGTAGTACAAGGAAAACAGTTTCTTTTCTTCTTCCTCCTGGGCATGTAACCCAAGACACAGCAGCATCAAGAGCACTAGCAGCTCAGATCTGTTTAACTAATGCCTATGATGTCTCTTTTAGAAGTTCAGCAAGAGGTCTGGCTCCCTGTCAATGTCATTTATTGACACGTAACACTTGTTACATGTTCAGAAAGAACAATACTCAACCTAAGTAAAGCCATCAGTTCAGAAACCCATAAAATAAATATCACTTTGCACCTCAAAAAGCACATGATGAAATTCAAACAAAAGCTGTTAAAAACAAGGAGGGGAAGGAAAAAAAAAAAAAAAAAAAAAGCAAAGCACTTTCCTGTCACATGATAAATGAGATCCCAATGTTTATCCAAGCTCAGCAAAACAGCAGCCTCTTCCTGCCAGTGAGTTTTGCAGGGTGGGATGTGGGGGTCCAGCCACCTCTGAGGACAAACACCTGCTGCCACTTGCTCCCCAGGAGGAACGGCTTCTTACCAGGTGAAGGAGCAAAGCACTCTCCTCTCTGTGTCACAGCAGCATGGGGTTGCATCCAATGCTTTCTCTGCCCACAGGGTGCTTTATGGTTCCTCAATACTGAAATTTCCTTTGTGAGCCTCAAAGCCACCCTCTGCTAGCACAAAACCTCCACTGAAAATAATCCAAAATTGCCTACACATTTTTTTTCTTCCTGGTTTGAGCCTGCTGTACCTTATATACTCCTTGTCCTTTATAGATGACTTAATGACTTATCAGCAAAATGCATTTTGAACACATTTCAGGCACTTCATACTGAAATGAATAAATGGATGAACAGGATTTTTTGCCAACAGCACTGATTATTCTTTTGTCAGTAGATAGACTTGACCTGAACTATTCTGTTACCCCTAACAGATGTCTCCAGAGGCTGCTAGACAGAAGAGACTCTTTGCCTGGGGGAGAAGGAACAAGAGGGGAAGAGACTTTAAGGTAGCTTATAAAGAAGAGGATGGAGATAATTAATGGTTATGCCCATCTCTAAAGATAAGTGCCCTTGTAAATGTGTCAGCCCTTCGGCATGGATTCTAGAAACCATGCCTTGACACAGTTCTCCTTTACACTGACATTTTATTTATACAACATCAATCTACATGGATCTCCACTGGATTTAAGCAGGTGTAAATCAAATCAGAATTGGCTGCTCTGAAATTTCAGACACTTTTGAGTTGGACTTACTGCATCTGACAGGTAGAAAAGTCTCCACAAAACCCACAGGAAACTGGAGACATGCAGAAAACTCTTAGGAGACCAGCTGAACTTACACTATTTATTTTATTGGGAATCATACCTATGCCAAGACCATAAATATTTTCCAAATTCAGCTGTCATTCTTGCAACCAAAACATACGTCCACTCAAGTACTAACCCACTGAACTTGAAATGGTTTCTAGCTTAGTTTCAGCTTCAGTTGTGCAATTTGCAGTTCAGGATTATTGCAGATGTTGTCTTTTTTTCTATGGATTTACAGCAGCAGAAATCCCCTTGAGCTAGAAAGAATTTCTAAAGCAATGTATCATTTCTTTCTATCTAGAGTGAAATATACTCCTAATATCCACTGCAAACAGAGTCTACACTAAGTAAACAGACTGATTTCAGCACGTTTTAAAGTAGTTTTCTTGGAACCATAATGAAAGATAACCTACCTAAAAGTGCATTCAGTTATAATTTCAAGGTGGTAGGGTTGTGCATTCTTTAACTACACTTTTTTTCTTTTTTTTTTTAAATAGTAATTTTAGGGAAGTCCAGATTAATGTGACACAACTGTGACTAGTACTGGAAGAAGAAAACTACCTGGAGTCCAGAATTCAGAACCATCAGTGATAATGCAGCTCCTGACTAACTAGAACAGGTTTGGATACATTCCACCTGGCTGACCACCTACATCACGAACCCATTTACCTTGGGTTGCCTCTGTAATCAGTGAGGCTGCTCCATGGGACTGATTCAGCTCCTTGGTGTGGCCCATGAATCACCTGCTCAAGATGCTTATCTCTTCTCACTGACTCCAGAAGGAGCCCTGGGCAGCCAGACTCCTGACACAGGAGATGCAGTTAGATGTCTAAGCCAGTATGAGATGAATCTGGGCAGGGATGCTGGATATGTGTGAGAAACAGCACAGCTTGTTTGTAGGAAAGCAAGTAAAATGAACAATGAATGTCCCTGGAAATAAGCAGTGCTGGTATCAGCTTCATTGATTTGGATTTCAAAGTTTATTAATCTTAACTGATCTGGGATTAAATAACTGGTCCCTAGAAAGATTAAAGACTGGCCCCTAAAGCTTCAGAGCGATGGCAGCCTCTCAGGGTATGTAAAAAACCCATTACCATGAAAACTGAATTAATGTTGTGTTTTTTCATTCCAAAACACCTTATTCATGCAAGCACCCACCTCAGAGAGCCCTTTCACTTGTTTACTTTGCAAGACCTCAGGAGAGAACAGGACTTGGTTTCTATGCAAATCACTTCAAAACTGAGGCTTTGCCTTTTAGAATATTTTGAGATCTGTTAAGAGAAAAAATAAAAGATTGTCTTATTTTAAAAACGTGCAATAAGCTTTATAAGTAGTCTGACTTGAGTAAAAAGGATTGGCAAATCATACTTCTGTTTCTGTAAATCAGTGTTTGAAGGAAAAAAATAGTTTCTTTTCACTGTGGCTGGTAAGCAAAGGCTCCTACTGTTTCAAGTGGCTTTGGAGTAGGCACTAAGCAAACTGGACCATGATTTCTATGTACTCAGGATCCTCTATTATTATTAGTCCTTCATACTGTAGCAAAGTAGATAAAAGCATTTAAAAATAAAGAGATCTCATATAGCACTTAAGCCTATTTTTAATACTTAACTGACTAGATTTCAAATGATAAGTTTCATTACACACACATCACCTGCATGAAACTGTACACAGCAATCACCATCTTCCTTATTCAGATGTATGGTAAATTGAACTATCAGCCTGTGTATATGAAGATAATAATGTTGGTAAGGTATTACTCTCAGTTTATATATGTGTAAACAAGGCAAAATGTTTTTTCTCTGCAACCAGCTTCATCTTCTAGGCAAATGAAAATGCAAATAACACTTTCAGTGAATCATTGGTTTCTGTACATGAGTTCATTGTTTATTTTCACCATTTTTAACTCCCTACTGTCTTCACACTATTTACTAAAAACCACATTAGCTAAAATGAATTGACTGAGATGGTGAGTAAAAAAAAACAATGCAGCCTCAAAATGAAGAATGAAGTCATAAAGAAAATTGCAACAGATAAAAATTCTTAAAAAAACAAAAAAACCCAAAACAAAACAAAAAAAACACCCCACCTTGCAATAGCAGCAATGTGTTTTGCTAAAAACATCCCTAGTTTCAAGGTGATCCTAAGGCTCAGAGTAAATTGTCTGCCAATAGATATGGTATACTAAACTGCTATTATTTCCCAGTATTATTTTCCTGCTCTGTTTAGTAGCAATTCTGCCTGAGCAACCAAGTCATATGAAACTAAATTTCACTTTTGGCATTTTGATAAGAAGGTTAGTAGGTCAGGATCTGACATGGAAAATAAGTATAGGTAAAAACCATGTAATAGTAAACATTCAGCTCAGACCACCTAGTAGTAGCCTTCAGCAGCAGAGTGACATTTAAAAGCAATCAGAGTCTGAAGAGAACCTTAAGGGAAAACACAGACAATACTTCAGAAAAAGCAGCTCTGCTTTTGCCAGAGGATAAAAGCAAGACCTTTGGGAACAATGTTCAATTTAACTTGAAAGAAATATTAGGAAAAATAATGGAAATACAGTAAATGGTGCTTCTCCTCTTTTGAAGAATTATCATGGTGTCTTTTTAAGTAAATTCCTTCCCCGCTTCTTTCTGTTTTGGTCAGTCCTCACCCTTCAGCAATATACATGAGTCTGATGTTTAATAACAAATACCTGAAAGGTAGCACACACCCACATGTAAGCTAAAAGAGCTGCAAGTGGTCTCATCCTTAGCTTTTGAAGAAACACCATAGATTTGAGCAAAATTCAGTGCAAATCCCTAAACTCAGGGTTTGCGGCACGTAACCTGGGTGAGCCATCCATGGGGAGAACCCCTCCCAGAGAAGGCAGGACACCAGCAACATCCTCTCTAAGGTCAAGAGGAGCAGAAGCTGTCTTCTTCTTTGGATTATCCCTTCTGCTGGATTCACATTTCCCTTAAAATAAGGCTGTTTCAGGCTTCCTATCTGAAATGATCATTGTAGTGCAGCAGTGATGGCAGGGATAACAGTGTCAGTGGCCTCTTGCCATGCACATGCTTATAGGGACATTTATGAACATGAGCCCCACAGCTCATGTTGCCTGCTAAAACTGGAGTCAGACTTCCTATAAAGCAAGCTGGGCTTCTTAACTGATCCCTGGGGGATCCCTCCAAGCATCTTACAGGATCATGTTTATCTTCACCTAAGGTTTCATCCAGCATGTCCTCAGCTGCCATCAAGGGCTTCATGTGTAGTCTTTTGACTCATCTGAGCAACCAACCCCAACCAAAAATTTGTCCCTGTGTTTTGCCTCTTGGTCACTAGAATTTTCTTTTTGCCTTTTTGTGTTTGCCTGAATGCTTTGTTCCTTTGTACAGAGGTATTTACATAGTTCTTATCAGTTTACAATTAATTAATGCTGGCAGTTATTAAGTAAAGAGCCATTTACAATCTAGCTGCTGAAATTAAGATGACATGGCATGCAGCTTGCAAGAGAAAAACCAAGAGAAAAACATATGAAAGGTAGTTCTCTCTCTGCTCTTGGCTAAGAAAGCATTATTTCTAGGAAGCTGGATAGGAGCTGAAAAAGCCTTGCCACAGCCTTATGCTAATGCTTTAAGTGAGAATAACAAAAAATAATTTAGGAAATGGCTGAAAGCCATGTGTAAAATATAAAAGGGGACAAATCTGACAAAACAGCAGACTTGACATTGCTCCTCTGTGCCACAGCAAGCAGGACAAAGGAATTATTTCAAAGTTAAATTCCTTGTTCTTCTGAACACAGTTCACACTGAAGACTCCTTGACCACACCATCTGTTTGCATTGTCATTTGCATTTAAAAGTGTCAACATAAATATTGACTCAGGAACAGGTTCTTGCTTAGGCCTGGAAGTTTAGCTATCACAATCCACTTCAGCTTTTGTGCAAAGAGCTGGAGGCACAGTGGTCACTTTTTCCTTTCATGTAACATGCAATCAATCAGGCAACCAGTACTCCAAATACAGGTTAGATCCTCTTGCAAATCCAAAGAAACTCATAACTTCCCTTTATCCTTTAAACATTTTTAAAAGCTGATGCCTAGAACTTCGAGGAACCATTAACATTTCTTCAGACACAAATGTGAAATATTAAGTTTAGCCAAGCTGAGATTAATTTGGCAGTATCAGTCTTATGAACTGTTGCCCTTGCCACAAAATTCATTGAAGATCTTGGCACCAACTCATTCTTTGTAGTTGTTACCTATGAAGCCAAAGACTGAAATGGCAGGGAATCCTTTGTCTTCTTCCATAATCATTTAGGGGCACCAAGAAAGCACACACAGAACAAGAAGGAAGGATTCTTCCATTCACCTTGGTCAAACAGATAATTTCTCAACTGCACTGTACCTGTTAAATCACTTCTTTGGTGTCTACAGCTGCTGCCTGTAAGAGCAGAAGTAACAGGGAACAGTACCACAGATTGTGTTGACACAAAATATCAGATTGAAGGAAAACACTGGTCTCCTGTCACCAAAATAACATGGCCCAAGTTTGATTCCAATATATCTTGAAGCAGTGTACAAACAGTAATCTTCCTTGCATATGTATTCAGCATTTACTTGCTACATGCCCCTGAATATTCAGCTAATAAGGGGAATAGTCAGTGTAAGTGATACAATGAAAATAAGTTTTGCAATAGTAGATTTTTTGCTGTAAACAGAATAGTCAAGTTTTTTGCCAGCCAAAATCTACATTGACATTTTACACTTTAGGTAGAATGCTCTGCTGGATTTCTTTATCATACATTCTGCAGAAAGGTCAGGATGTCCAGTAGCTGCAGAGGGGAAGGTTCTTGACTCTTAATTTCAAGTACTCATAGAGATAGCATCTCTTAGCTCTCTCAGTTTGCAGCCAAACCAGAAAAGACTGCACATATAGACAGCAGTTAGTTCTTAGCAAGCTTTATTAGTGCCAAAGGAAGGATTTTTCCTAGGGTTTAGTTTTGTTGCATGATTAGAGGCTTTTTTGTCTGCCTTTAATAATGCCACCTTTGTAGTACCAAAGTACATGACTGAAAGAAGCTGGCAGTATTCTTCAGCCAGCAGCACCCTATAACCTCTATTTGCATGGAAAAAAAAAACAAAACAAAACAACCCAAACAAAACAGGAAGCTTCCACTGCTGCTGCTACATTTGACATGATAACACTTCCAAAACAGGATATTCCCTGACCTGCTTATAGGTACTGTGGCAATTCCATCTGTGCCCATTTTTCCCTAGCTGAGGTAGCTGATTTGAATACATTAAAAACCACTAGAACCCAATCTGAATGACTAGGGATGATTCAAGAAATGTCAAAGTTCTCTTCAAACCACCAAGAAAACCAATGTTTGTCCTCCCTTGGGCTTGTTTGTTGTAATTATTCAACATTTAATGGTTGTGTGGGGCTGAGTTTGAGGGAGGGAGATAAGGGATGAAAGTAACCTTTTAGAGGAGAAAATGGGACAAGCCTATGAGGCACTTCAGGTACCACTGAAACAGAAGAAACTGTAATCTCCTTTCTCCCTAATTCTTCTGAATTAGTCTGTGGGAACTTGCCAGACCTCACAAAACAAATTGAGTTCCCCACAACTCAGACCTGAACAACAGACACCAGACTTTGCTGGTGTGGCCTCTTCTGGCAGAAGACATGCCACAACCCTATTTGAGACACCAATGATTAAAACAGTCACCCTTCAAAAAGTCAGTTTAACATAAATGCAAGTATCTCTAATAATCTACCATGTGATGAGAATGCTTAACCTGGGAAATGCAAGAACAGTGGCATTAAATTTTGTACGAAAGCAAACTCAAGATTTTCAAAGGTGCTGATACAAAAATTGTGGACATTTTCAATTGCAAGATTATTGCTTTACATGAAAATTCTATAAAACCAGACTCACCTGTAAATAAAACGCCTACCTCAGAAGATCCCAGTTGAATGTTCTTTACATCTTTGATGACAATGGTCCAAGTTCATCTCTTTGTAACTCCAAAAAGCCCCAAAACCTGGTCTGAAGGCTTGAACACTATGAAGTAAATAAAAATACCAGTTTGACAACTTTTTTAAGCATCAAGACATACAAAGTTAATATTAAGCTTCTCCCCTTAGCAAAGGTACTTACTACATTGTATTGGAGATGTAATCCACAAAACCTCTTTTAAAGGTGTTATTTGTCTGGGCCAATCTCTTCAGAGGCTTAGAGGGCACATAGCAAAGCCTCAGCTTTGCTACAGTAGTTGGTAACTTGGAAAGTAAGATGTCCCACCAAGCACAGCAGTACCCTTTTCTTTAACAAACTAAACCCCAAGCTGAAAGGAAGGAAAACTAGGTTACCATCCACCCAAGAACTGTGCACTCAGTGAAAACAATGAAAAAGTTCAACACTGATCAAATCACAGGAATGGCTGAATTTAAACTCAACCAGTATTACAAATTTAGCATTTTAATACTGTAGATTACATAAAACCTTACCGGAATAAACCCATGTTATTTGATTTTTAGTCTGTTTTAACAAATGAGAAAGGTTTTTAAGAAGTAAACAGTAGCAGAAATAACCCTGTGCATGAAACTTGGGCCTGTTTTATCATTAAGAGTTTCTGGAAGTTTACTCCACACATTCCCACACAGAAGCCTGCATTAATCTGTGATTTCCTGGCAGCTGAGTAAAGCTGTGCTCCTTTTTCTCTTAACCTACAATTCCCAAAACCCGTTGCAACACACCCTCTTAATGTTAAGTAATCCTCAATTACAAAATTTTTACAAAGACAGATTCTTAAAAGGTTCTTGAATCTTGACTTGAAACTCCATCCCCCACCTCTCATCTCACCCCCTCAATTCCTATTTTTACAGTATACAAATGAAACAGTGAACTACTTTCTGTAATTCTGCCAGTGCATCCTTGCAATAAAAATACTGGCAGAGAAAAGAAGTAATAAATCAAAGAGGGAAAGCAACTTAAAAAATATTTTCATGCTGAAACACATTTTAAGGCATAGGTGATCCATGCAGGGAATGGAAAGAATAACACAAACCACCTTTTGATAATTGTGAAGCAAAGACAGTGATTAGAAATAATTTTTAATTGAGAAATACTCAAGCAAAAAGCCTGACTGAAGAACACGCTGAGTGCCAGAGAGAGCTCCAAGATACACCATGTATTACTCAGCTTTTTGAGTTAGACAATTAAATGAAGCAATTAGATTTCAGAAAGTAGGCAATTATTTTAGGACTGAAACAAAGACTGAAGGAAATACAGCTGCCTGTGTGTGGGGAATGGAGAAAAATGAAAACAAAGGATTGGATTTGAAATATTCATCACAACCAATTTGTATAAGAGGAATTTTAATTAAATGTCTAAAAACTTCTTTTAACTCAGTAAAGAAAACAATGCAATTAAAAAAAAGAACAAAAACAAAAAAACACCTTACTATGCAATATATAATTATCTTCAAAAATCATAGTAAATGGCAAGCAAGTACTGAAAGGGACTGTAGAGAAATATGGAAAAATGATCCTCCAAACCAGAATTCTCCTGAGATGACATTCTTTTTACTCTCAACATGTTTTGATGTGTCGTTTTCCCAAGGCTGTAAAGAAACAAGACTCTCAAGAGACAAAAGGAAAAGGTTTTAATAATTCCTCACAAGCAGATAGACTTGCAGAGCATCACAGAGGATTTGATAAAATGGGTAATTAAGTCACTCTTCTTACACATTCAAAGCTTTAAGTGCATGCTAACACTTCAGTGCCAGTTGAGTCCTGAAGCCTCAATCAATTTGTGAACATATCCCCTAAAACCCTGAGCAGGTTTAGAATAAGCTGGTTTTAATTAATTCTAAAACAAGTAGAGCACCCTTACCATACCATTACCAGCAGAGGAAAAAACAAGGAAAAAAGAGTTGTAAGGCACTTCCAGAGGCCTGTCTCCCATGGATACACTGCATGGAGACTCAAGTTTAGGTTCCTCAGGGCAGGCAGAGACTATTTTTTTGCTTACACTTCCCTGAGTGACAGCATTCAAATACTATTCCTGCCAGGAAAACTACAGCCTTTTCAGCACTTCTGAGAAAGTCAGTGACAAAGCTCTTTTTTTTTTTTTTTTAATTCTCTTTTTAATGTTCCAAGTGACACCTGTTTAGCACCACTCCTTCTTTTAAAAGCATCCTTTACATTTATCTTCTTTCAATTAGAGATCTCATTATAGACAGCAATGCTGTAATAAAAACCAGTTCAATTTCTTTTAAGGAAGGATTTTTTTAATGAAATGTACACAAAATTGTACAACACAAAACTTAAATTCCAGTTATAAAAAGATGCATGAGTCCAAAATACTTCATTTGAAAATAAAACCTTGTCGAGTCCCAACATACTTCCTTACGAATTACATCCTCTCCCCTTACCCCTCCCAATTTTTATTCCCTTTTTTCCATTTGAATTTGTTCTCACATGATCAACTTTGTAATCTTTAGTAAATTGGTTTTAATTGGCCCTGAGGTACTGCACAGCTTGATTTAGTCTAGATCACTACTTTCATACACAGTGAAATATCCACTCCATATGAATCTTTCAAGGAACAAAAGGTTTTTATCTTCTGAGGCACAGTAATTCTTGCAGCTGATGAATCCTTGGCTACAACTAACAAGTTATTCCTACTGTTTCTTAAAATATCCTGGTTATATGCAGTAGGCAGTATACTTCTTTTCGTAAGCCAGGTAAATCTATTTTCAGGGAACCAGAAGATTTATTACAAGTGGATTAAAAAAATGTTACTGGACAGACTGAACTTGGGACTGCTGCAGAGCTGTTTCACCACAACCATAACTCATCTAAAGACTACACTTCTATTCCACTCTGCTCAGAGATTGCTTAGAGGAATGAAGGAAAAAAAGAGTCTGAAGAAATTTTCTTTAAATAAAGTAGAATGAAGACTGTATCTATGAAACAAAACCTTTTAAGCTAGTCAGTTAGCTGATGTGCAGCACTGTGTCCCCTCCTGGAAGTCTGGAATTGACAACTGATAGTGATAAGTATTGGAGGAAGTTACTTACAGAGAGCTGTAAAAAGGCTGACAAGCAGGAACTCCTCTATTACTCATTGCTCCTTTGCTTGGGTACATTCACTGATATTTAATGCACTAAAATTAGAAAAATACTTGTGAGAATCATGTAAGAAAAAACCTTAACCTTTTCATTAAGTTCACAAAGGAAAGTTTCCATTGACTACAATCAACTATTCAAGTGTCACTGTCTAAACTAGAGGCACCAATTGCAAAAAAACCCTGAAAATTATCAGTGCAATCATTTATGGATGTTACATGCTGACTCCTGACCTTCACACTGTTGGTACCCTGTATAAGCAGCTCCTAAGGAGGTGAAAGTCATATAGATAGCATAACCAAAAAGAAGCCTCTCTCCTCTTCAAGTATCTATTTATGTAGTTAGGGTGATGTCTGATCTACTTATTCAAGCAATGATTTCAGAGAACTTTTCTCCCTCACATAGGGGAGAGTCCCCAGAAGCCTCTACAGCCCTGCATGTCTTGAAGGTTTATGCACTTTTTCAAGTCCTGGGTGTGAAGGCCATTTTTGGAACTCTGTTCTGAATTAAGGCTGAAAATTGAATCTGATTGTCAAGCTTAAATACTGGGCCTGCAATTAAATGAATGCTCTCTATTAAACCCTCACCCTTCCCAAAAAGGGAAAAAAAAATTAAATGTACAAATAAATACAAACATATACAAACCCAATATTGGACTCCCCCCCTAACAACACTCACATTACCCCTGAGACTGTGGGGCAGGCCCTGGAAAAGTCCCAAACTGGACTCCTGGAGGCACAGACAGACAGGAACTGGAACCAGGAACACACAAATTCAGGAAGGCATGGATCAGGATCAAAGGCAGATGAATGGATGGAGTCCTCCCAGGACAACATCCATGAACAAAGAGAGTTTGACCCCCACCATCCCTCAGATTTATACTGAATATAACAAGTATGGGATGGAATACTGATTTGGTCAGTTCTGGGTCACCTGGTCCACTCCTCCCCACAGGAGTCATAGATGTGATGCCTTTTCTCTTGTTTCTGGTGTCTAAGAGTTTCAGCAAAAACAAGCAGTGACCTTGGTTCTGCACACATTCTCCAGCAGTAACTGTAAACATTGAGTGTTACCAGTCCTAAACACAGACACCCACTGAAAACCATGTTAATTTCAGAAAACCATGTTAATTTCAGAAAACCATGTTAATTTCAGAAAGTGCAGTCACTTAGAAGAGACTGAAATGAAAAGTCAAGTTACTACAAGGAAATTTGGCTCTGTCCTGTCTCAAGCCAGAGCCCTGGCCCCTTTCATAAATCCCCTTTTCTCTGCAAGCTGGTTACTACTACTTTCAAAAAATGGAACAGGAATGAGCTAAAGAATTGCAGAGGACTTCGAAGCACCATTGAATCTGGAGCAACAAACTGTGCCAAAAGACATGTGCTCTTCCACAGATAGCACCAGGAGAAAGTCTGTACTAGGTAATGGGCTCTCCATAGGCTTTCACATCCCTCCACTAAAAACCAAACCAATTTGTTTTCAAGGTTTTTGTTACAATACACACTTTAGTTACCAAGAGCAGAGATACCTGCAGCTTATTTAGGAGGTGTGCTGCAACTTCCAACAGACATGGCCAGACACTGATACAGGTTATGAAAGGTTTCCCAGGAAAGAGTCTTAAAACCTTCCCAGCAGTAAAAAGAGGCTGTAAACATCTGAGACACACACAATTTCTTTGATAGTTTCAGGAGAACATTTCCTTTTGAATGATAAAGGCACTTGATACAGACATTTGATTTCTACAATTTGAGTTCATTTTCTACCTGGGCCTGTTTCCTGGCAAGTAAAGGCCACCACAATACTTACTAGCCCTCCTGCAATACAGTCTTGTGGGCTGAGATCCCCAAAGTCTTAGTATCCTTTTACAGGAAGCAAACATATTTGACAAATTATGGAAGATGACAATTATGCTACTCAAAATCAGTACACAGCTAAGAGGAATACTCCTCCCCTGTTGATACTATGGTTATAATAGACCACAAAAAAAAAAAAAAAAAAAAAATCTGACCTCCCCCTGAAATTTTAATTGCCTCAGAAGTGTCCCATGGATCTATTTGCAAAGATATATCTGAAAAACACCTGCAGGAAAGCAAGTCTTGTTTTCAAGTGCATAGAAGAACTTCTATAAAATGGAGTTTAGGTCTTCTAAAAGTTACTGTCTCTTAAAGGCAGCATCAAATTACAAAGCATCACTTTAAAGGAATTTGAATTTATGGTAATCTCCATCTGACCACAAATCAACCTGTTAAGGCACTTAGAACTAACGGCAGAAAAAATAACAGAACTAATGATTTTGATTCTGGTTCAGAAGAATGGAAGGCACTTTTTCCTTCACATCTGTGGGACATGGAAGTGCTTTTATGTTGATTTCCCCTGGTTCAAATGTTCAGTTGCAAGAACTCCCGTTCAACCAGGTCTGCTGCCAAATTCAGATGACAGGCCCGAAGAGCTTTAATGAGGTCATTTGCCTTTGCATCTCTTCCCTTCCATTTCTGCCACTCTAGGAGGCACTGAAAGAACTGTTCATGCAAGTCAAGAGGATTGGCTGTCGTTATTCTTTGTATTTTCACATCAGAAACACCAAGTTCTCGTACCAGTCTTCTCCATTCTTTCCCAACATTATCACATATGACTTTCATAGCCGCCCTCAGACGACCTGAAACAGCAGAAACACACATAAAGTTAGTGATGGTTTTATTAAGAAATAGAAGAAAAATTTTATAAGTAGGTTACTGCAGGGGAAGTTGTGTTTTGTTGGGTTTCTTTGTGGTTTTTTAATTGTTTTTAACAAAATGCTACTACTCTTGCTGCACTTCACATACTGAAAGTCACACCAGGTTCTAAGAAGCTGCTGAAGATACTCAGAATCCCAAATACAAGCATGAATTCCAAGTGATCATTGCATAAAAAAAAAGAAAAAAAGGAAGCCATTTCCACCCTGGAAAGCTGTTTGCAGAATCTGTTGCCTTCATGGTATGTTTCCAGGGTACAACACAGACCTGTTCAGCAGTTACCAGAACCACAGAATGGTTTGGGTTGGAAGGGACCTTCACAATCACCCAGTTCCAACCTCCTTGCATGAGCAGGGACACCTTCCACTAAACCAGGTTGCTACAAGCCCCATCCAACCTGGCCTTCAACACCCCCAGGAATGGGGCAGCCACAGCTTCCAGAGTTTCTCACCACCCTGAAATTGTATTTCTTCCTCACGTCCAACCTAAATCTCCCCTCTTTTAAGTTTTAAACCATTTCCCCTTGTGCCCTCACTACACACCCTACCTCAGCTTTCCTTCTGATATTGGAAAATTCCTTTAAGGTCACCTCAGAGCCTTCTTTTCTCCAGGCTGAACAACCCCAAGAGCCAGAGGCCGAGCACAGAGACACTGGGGATGCTTCGCAGAGGAGGAGGGAATTAAAAAAAAAAAAAAAAATTAATTAATCCACCTACGTTTTTCATTGGCATCTGGCTGCTCATCAGGAGCGTTAACTTCTCCTTCCTCAACGAACTGGTGCAGCTGCGAGACCAAATCTTCTCTTTTAATGTTTTTAAGCAACTCTTCAAGAAACGCCACCTTTCCGCTTGTAATCACCTGCTGCTCGAGAAGGCTGCCGAAAAGTTCATATCCACTTTGGATAGATTCAAGCTTCTTTTTCCCAATTTTCTCCCGGCAGAGAAACTTCAAGGAACAGAGCTCTTTGTCGGTCAGGCTGCAGGAGATGGAGTGCAGCAGAGTCAGAAACGGATCCATGGTCCCGCGGCCTGTCCCGCAACCACCACCAGGCCCAGGGCGAGACGGGAAGGATGACAGATCCCGTCCCCACCCGCCGGGGACAGATATATCACAGATATTTGCCGAGAAGCCAGAAAAAATGAGATGAGACCCAACCGGACCGACCCCAACCCAACCTCAGCGCAGCCGCCCCGGCCCCTCCGCCCGCGGCGCCCTTGTCAGGAAGTCACGTGACGAAGGCGGCAAATTCTCCCCTCAGCTCGTCACAAGATGGAGGCGGCGCAGGCAGCTCCCTCAGTCACAACTTCACCAAAACATCGTGTTTCTGCCCCTATCCTCCCTCCCTATCCGCTCCTGTACATTCTGGTTTTTGTTTTGTTTTGTTTTATCTTGTTTCTTTGCCTCCGGCTTTTGTTTTGTTTCGTTTTTTAGGAACCGAGCGGTGGCAGCTTGCGGGGTGGGGTTGTGGCGCCTCAGTGGTAGAGGAGCCCCGAGTTGGGGGAGCTGTAGGTTTCCCGTTTAAAACGGAGTTTTTGGCTTTCTTGTGAGGCACCTGAACCTACAATGGTTACTTCTTATTTTGTTGTGGGTTTTTTTTCGCAAAAGGAGGAAAAGAAAGCGGTACAAGGGTGACAGGACTGGCTCGGCAGAGCAGAAAAGGCCATGGCTGACCCCTGCTCAGAGATTTCCACCTTTCCCTCAGAACACAGCCTGGGTTTTGGTCCTCACAGGGTTTATCTGTGACATGAAATAAACTCTTGACCTTTAGAAGGGAAGAGACAGGGCAAATTTTAAGTCCCTCTGTTTTAAAGGCAATTTTTATACGAGGTGAACGGAGATGGACTTCCTGAAATGGGAAAGTTCAAGTTCATCCCGTGGGGTTGTGGGTTCGCAAAGTTTAGAGAAAATGCAATGGTTTTTCTTCAGAGAACCTGTTGGTAGTTCAGAAGTTTCCTTGTTCCTTCTGTGAATCCTGGTGTGTGGATTCCCCAAGCCATGCCATTACTGAGTTGTTTCCATACAACCTTTAATTTATTACTGTTACACAAACAGACCTATGGTCCTGGTCATAAAGATTGCAGTCTCAGATAACACGGGCTTAAGCGTTATCATCTTCCACATTTCCTTCTCCTGTCTCACATTCCAGTATGAGGAACTACTCCTACTTCCAAAACATTTCTAAAACTCCCACAAGCACAATCCAGTCCCTCCTTAGATGAAACCACTAGATGTTCAGCATCCTGTTTCAGTCTGTTTCACAGAGCTAATCTTAGACACGATCGAGAAAGCCAATATGTGAAACTGGCTACCTGCATGAAGCTCATCTGGACATCCAGAGCACAGTGCACAAGGATAAAAGAAAATAGGTATGTCCTACTGAATGTATTTTTTTCCTTGTATAATCCTCCCAGGCTACATGAACACAGGGCAGCCTCATCTCCTCCAAGTAAGCATTCCCTTAAAAAAAGTTCCTTTTTATTAGCAAGATTTTATTTGATTTGTAAAGAGATAATCCCCAAATTCACAATATATTTGGGACTTCATCAGCCTCTTTCCTCCCCCTTGTGTACCTCATCCAGGAAAGATGACAGGGCATCTAATCATGCCAACCTGAAAAAGCAGCCAATGTGCATATTGCTCCCAGTTTCTCAGGGAAAGGTTTAAACCTGTTTAAAAGATTTTTTTTGTTTGTTTAGTCCCTAAAAGCTGCACATTGGAGGGAATTAACCTGTTGCAGCATTTCATGGTAAAGTAAAAAGAGGAACTGGCACTAAGAATTTGATCTGGAGAGAGATGTGTTTTCTATCTGAAAACCTGAATATACTGAAGGAGAGAATATTAATTAAAAGGGTACTGGGTTGCCAAGGGGAAATATATTTGTGGTGTGTGGTTTAATTTAGGAAGCAGGTGAAAGCCCTGGTAACAATAAGTGTAAAATTGAATTAAACAAAATATCATTTTATTTTTGCCAAGAAAGGTCAGTCTACAAAACAGGAGGAAACAAATCACATGGTGGGTGGCTTGTGTCTGGTGATGGCAGCTGGCCCAGTTCAGAGACAAATCTATGGAGAAAAAGGTGTGAAAGCAATTCCATACATCAGTGTCATTCTGCAGTTGCCCATATTAGTAACAAACATGGAACTAAAAGATACAAATATCGTTTAATTAAGATATAAATCTCACATAAATGCTTTTAAACTCACTCCTAATGTCTGGCATAGTGATTTAGTAGTCACTTTTATTATGTCTGAACCTCACCCATTAACTCTACTTTGACACATCCACAGATGAAAATGTTGCCCAAGCAACTTGCTTTCCTCCACTTATTTCCTTTGAAAGCTGAAGTTCATGGGGCTTTAGCAAAGAAAGCACTTGCCAAAGTCAACAGATCATAACCACTCCACATCAGAATAAAACTTAATGGAAATGATTCATTATACCAGCTCAGATTTCAGTAGAAGTTTCCCAGAAATATAAGTGCTAGGAATGAGCCAGTTCTTAACTAAATAATTTAGTGGTTTCTTGAGGCAAGACCGTTCCTTGTAAAATACTGAAGAGGGAGCTCGAAGCCTGGGAGTGCTTCAAACTGAGCCTTTCGACTTCGTCGTCTTCGCTGGAGAGGAGCTGGGCAGAGAGAAAAATAAATAAATAAAATTATTAATTTGTGCCAAGCCTTTAGTGAGGTGTTGGTCACCAAGACATTGAGGACAAACACTCATTTTGAGAATGTGGGCATGAAAGGGCCAAGCAGGTGGCTGCTTTTCGTGGGATTTGTGCACTATTTATTGTGTGAAAAAACGTGGGGCAGCTGAAAGGTTGCTTGGGAGGGTTCATGTCTTATTAAACAGCTGCTTTGTATTAATCCATGTGTCCCAAATAGTAAAAGTTTTGGTAAAATGTATGTGGCTGGGCTGAACTGCAGGTGACTGAGATGAATTTGCATGGAAATTTTAAAAGATGCTTTGCATTTTCCAGCCAAGGCAATCAAACATTTTTGGCTGGCCCCTCTTCTGTGCTCTGGCATCACACTCTGATCTGCTGTGGGGCTGTGGAAACCTCTCATGGTGTCTGAAGGTGTTGCAATCCCTCTGTTGTAATTTGATTCATTATTACTTCTCATTAACAAATAAACAAGTTGCAGAACACACTTTTGATGACTGTTTTCTCTCTTGCTGTCAAGCAACTCACTCTTGATAGGACAGATTGCTTTCTGTAAATATTAATATCTTGCCTTCACTTTTCAGCCTTGTCCCTAACAAGGGATGTGCTTGCAGCCTGCTCTTGACACACCACAACCAGTTTTCATCTAGCAATTTCAGATGCTAATTGCAACACAGCTGCTTCAGCACAATGCATGGCATGCTCAGATCAGAGACAGTAACATAGCTGTGCAAAGAAATCCCCCTCCTGTCTGTCTGAGACCTTGCAGCAAGGGCTGCACACACATAAGAGAGTTTCCAGTGTTAATACTATATTTTTCTTTGATTTTGTTCTGAGCTACACAGTGCTACTTTTATGGACTTTGCTTACCTTTGATAGCTTCAAAGCTTAAATCACTGCTGTTAGTTCAGTCCTACTACAAGAGGGTAAAGCTGAGCTCTCTGGCATGTGAGGTGCAAATTATGTGCTTCTGTAAGACTTTCCTCCCTTTCTGCTCTGCAAAAGTAGAGAGAAAGACTCAGTGGATCAGAACTATATTTTTACAGACTTGCTGGCCTAGTTGCTTTAAATAATACACAGTCTGAAGAGACAGTAAGTGTCTTCAGAGGCAGAAACCAGAATCAAGGAGAACTGGCTGGTCTACTGCTGTTTCTTTACAAGCTGCTTATTAACAAGGTACTTATTAGATTGGCTGATTGTCAAGGAGGTGGTAGAATTGTCAGAGGGGTATTTGTTTCTTTTTTTAGCAAAGTGGAAGCAAACAGGGGAATATCCATACAGTCTGAGTGCTGCCAAAATGCAAAGCATTCCGTTGTGATAAGAGAAATCTCCATGCTGAGGTACACCCAGTGGGTGGACTGTGTGCTGCTTTCAGAAGCATTGTAGCTAGAGAGGGAAGCACTCTTACCTTTTTGACCAAGTAATGAGAAACATGATGGGATGCAGGTTCTAGTTGCCTGAGTCCAGAGAAACCAGATTTCAGCACTGCAGTGTTTTTAAAGGAAGAAGCTTTGATAACTTTTCTAACTTACCAGACAATTCAATAGCAAATAACCCAGAGTGAGCTTAAAATTCTCATCCTTGACAGGTCTGAGACACAGGGTGGACAAACTTCTTGGCATAGACTGGATATAAAATCCTCTCACAGTGTTGAGAAATTGTTTCTCATTTGAGGTCCAATCTTGCATCTTTTATTATAACTGCTTTTTATTATATAACTGCTTATGTATTATTATACATATATTATGTTATATATAATACATATATAACTGCTTTTGTTATAACTAGGTTCTTTTATTATAACTGTCACTCTCTTAAGGCAATTAGGAACACTGCAGTTTTTCTTTGTCATCTTCAAGATGAGTGAAGCATTAAAAAATATGCAACCCCCTCCCTACTAGTTGAATTGGTCAGTAAAAGGTTTTTTGTTTCTGGGCTTTCTTGCTTGCTTTTTTACTCCTACAGTGAATAAACTGATTTCCATAATATTTCTTAATATACTTATGCAATGCCTGTCATCCATTGTTTGCAAAATGGTAAAACACATGCTTTCAGCAAAAAAATGACAGTTTCTGTATTTTCTTTGGATAATTGATTGACTTGATCCATCCATGTTTCTTTTGTTAGGTATTACCTCTGATGCTATAACCTCTGGTGTAGAAAGGAGTGCTCTAGTAAAAGAAACTATTTGTGAAGAGACTTAGGATCCTAGGAGAAAATTGTCTGTGACAAAAGTGTCTGTAACACTTTTAACAAAACATCAAATTGTTGTGGGCTGAAAGAAAATTAGAAGCAGAGTGTGGGAAAAGCAAATAAGTAATGAAAAGAAAGTGAACTCCGGCATGAATAGGTTGTATACAGATAAAAGATCTGGCTAAGTAACAACAACAACAAGCAATAAGTTGTTAACAGATGCTTGAACTTCATATTGAAACAGGAGAAGTGTTGATATAATTCAGTTGATACAGTTCTGTTGTGTTATTGTTGGCAGAAGAAGTTAGTTTAACTAGGGGAAGGGTAAATTGTTGACTTCTGTTTATTTTCCCCAGCTAAAAACCTCTAACTTGACTTTTTACCTATTTTTGTAGTGAATTTTCATCATACCATGTAAGGATGAAATCATTCAGACAAACATTTCACATGTCAATAAAGCTATGTGTATATATTAGACCAGCACATTTCATTCCTCTAAACTGTATTTATTACTTAAGCTCTGCAACATCAATTTTGAGAGAACTGGAGGACAGAGAACATGAGGATTGTCTGCAGAGAAATAAGCCAGGGGAGAAGTAAAAACCCTTCCCAAATAGTAATGAATGATCATTAGATCTCCTTTTGGGTCCTTTCAATTTCTATTATGTAACACAATATTCTGATAACCATAAAAAGTTAACTTAATTATTTTGCAGAAAAGGGATCTAATTTGCACTAGTTTGTACCACTTGGAAGTATTTCTTACAAGTACACAAATAGTCCAATACTACAGGACTTCATCCTCCCACCTAAGAAAAGTTTATTTTTTCCCTTTCCATACCAAGTACCTGCTACACAGATGAAGTTGAAAAAGCAGCAGCAGGCTTTATTTTTTGTGGCTGTGAATACTTCATCTCTAAATCTCTTCTGCATTAACAGACTCTGGTTTGGACCTGGTCGTTTTTCACATAAATGGTGTGGAAAATGTCAAACTTTTTTCCAGCCACGAATCTGCACCCAACCTGCCCAACAGCCTGTTAACAGACCACAAATAACTTGGCCTCTCAATGTGTCTCAGAATTACTAAAATTTCACTTTAATAAATATAAATGAATGAGTCTGGCCACGCTTGATTGCTGAGTTAAACCTAGGTGCTGTGAGCTCACTATAGGGACTGGGATAAAGACAAACCAAGAATTGGGTATACATTTCCTTAAAAACGTGTATTACTTGAGGTATCTGAGATTGGCAGTAGAATTACTCATTAAAGGAAAGATCAGTGATTTTCACTCTTCCCTTTTGGAATGTGCCAGTACATTATTTGCTGTCTGAGTCATTACCTCACCCTCATTGAAGGTGGAAGGTAAAAGTTTTTTTTCAAATCTGCATATAGAGGGAATGCCTTGTCTGCTTGAAAGCAGTACAGTTATTATCTGGAGCCCTCATTTCCTTTAAAAATGCAAATAGTTTCATGCAATACAGGATATGACTCGGCTACTTACTCATAGGGATTTAGATACAATAAATAAGAAAGCAAATCTGGTTTCATCATCCCCCTCCCTAGACTCTTGGGAAGTGTGTGTGTTTGTGTAATTATTATTTAAAGTGCTATGAAGAAATTCTGCAGCGTTGTAGTCAGACCCAAATACAAGTTAGTCCTAAGCTACAATTTGGAGTTCCTACACAAACAGAATGGAAACTTACTGCATTTGTTCCCAGAGGTTGCCAGTCTCTCAAGGAGTGTGACTTACTGAGAGAAGAATGGATTAATATCATACAATACATAGCTTTATATATTTTCCTCCTAGTCTGTGTACTTTAGAAGAAGTAAGGAAGCTACACACACCACAGCTTTTTCTGCCTACCCTCATTACTGCATTTTCTTTTATGAGAAGCTGTTTTTCAAAGATACAACCAAAATTAATTGACTTGCAACATAATACCAGACTGAAGATCATCTCTCAAATATACATATAAACATTTGGCTTTGCTGCTGTTCACCAGTTCTAGAATGAGGCTTTTCAAAGCAGAAGTAGCCTGAATCACATCATTGCCAAGTAGCTGAACCTGGCTGTGATTAACTCTCATTTCTTATTCTCAGGAAGACACAGAGATGGTTACCAGCTTAGCACTCTTTGGTCACAGCTACAAGAAAAAAAATCATTAAAAAGTGGAGAAATTTTTTTTCAGAAGTAAAATTTTAAAAGACCAAAGTGAAGAGGTTTAGTAGAATTTCAGAACAGACTCTTCGTTTTACTTCTTCCACTCTTTAAAGCCAGGAAGATGATAAAACTGAAATTCACATTAATTAACTTGCAAGACTTTCATTGTTCTTTGCCTGCTCCTAACTCCCTCCCACTCCCAACAGTGCTTGAGTAGAGAGAAATAGATGAATAACTAACTCTAGGAGTGTGCCCCAGAATCCAGCAGCTTGGAGAGAAGTTGTGTAGTAAACTTGGTGTAGTCTAGCCTGCTAAGATTTGTTACTTTCCCACTCGATGGTTAGTTACTTGTAAGTACCCAACTTCTTTACCTGCAGGTTTATTTTGAAGATTATTACATTAAGAAATATGAGTTGCTCACTTAATTACACCTTCTCCTAGAAGGGCAGGTGGGAATTCCATGACTGGAATGCCATGATGATGCAGTGGCACCATCTCCATTCACAGGAGCCCAGGCAGATCAGTCACTTACCTGCACATCACATCACTGATGCTCTAGAGGTTTTTTCTTCCTTATTCTGTTTTCATCCATCTCCTTCCAAAGGAGCAAAGCCTTCCAGCTTTCTTCCAAAGACAAGACCAGCTGCCAAGACCTGCTTGGCAGGATGAGATTGCACATTGCTACAAAAACATTGGTAAAGGCTATCAGATAACCTGCCTGCAAGATGGCCTTACAAGATTCTCTTTCCAGAAAAAGAGTTTCTGCAGCTGATCTGCCAGCTAACTTGGATCTGGGCAGCTCAGCCTTTTCTTCTTTCCTTCCACATTTGCACCTTTTCCCTAGACTCCATCTCTTATATTTCAAGTAGAGAAGACAGCCACTCTGTTTTTCATTTAGAAGTAAAAATAGGGAATAACATTTTTTTTCTCTTCTAAGAAACATCTCTTAACTGGCACTTAGCTCTTGCTCTGAAAAACAGACTTTGTTATGCTCTTAGGTTTGGTTCAGCACAAGGACTCCAATATTTCATGTTTTGGGATGGATACACATACCATTTTGGCATGAATTTTCTCACACAGGTGGTACTAAGCAAAATGAACACTCAAGATTTTTGGTTTTCTGAGCCCTTTACCTTGTGGAAACCAGGTGTGCACACAACTCTACTGCTTGTGCAACTTATCTGCATCAATGTATTTTGGCTTCAGTTGACACTCTGAGTTACAAAAGTATTGTACAACAAGTATCACAAATATTAAGTGGAACCAACAATTCAATACTGAAGCTAAGCCTCAAGCAAAGTGTGCTGCAGTTGAAGGGAATAAAAGGAAATATTTTCTTTGGCTTCAGGTGGCTTCAAATCAGGTATTAAAAATTAAGGAAAGAGCTTAAAATTTAAAAGAAGTCACATTAATAGTTTCTTCTAGTTTCTTCTAATAGCTTCCTCTTCTTTAGGCCTGTTAGGTTAAAAAAGGAAGGAGGTTAAAAAAAGAACTATGGCTTTTCTCTGCTGTACTAAAAATGGCAGATTGTGTTTGATCATGGAATAAATAGTACTCAAATGTGCAAGAATTGAACTCGAGTTTGAATGGAATGCATACAAATTTTAAGACAGTTTCTCTGGTGGCAAAAGGAAAGAGTTGTTTACTCTGTAAACTTCACAGAAAAAAAGAAATGCACTTTGTGATCTACTAAACTTAGGAATTCAGACTCTTGAGGTAATGAGATAAAAAGTGAATAGCTTTAATTATTCCTTATTGGAAAGCAGAACAGCCAAAAAAATGAGGAGTAGCTCAGGACCAGAGAGCGTGGAGGGTTTAAAAATAGAAATGTATCTGTGCCTTGACTTGAGACTTACTCACCCTTAAGCTATTTAAGACTGCAAAATATTTGTAAGACAGTATCTTAGAAACACAATGACATGGAAATACAGAAGATTCAGACTTGTACTGCCCACACAACAGGGTGGGTAGGATTTCCTCCTCAGATGCACCAACTGAAGTTGTGTCTTTGCCACAAACATGGGGTAGCAAAAAGAAAACAGCATATTTTAGGAATGGTTCAAAAGTGGTCCACACAGCCACTGCCAGCTGCAACCTTCCCTACTATTGTCTGCATTTGCTCTTGGACTAAGCAAACCAGTATAATGATTTTCCTGTTCAGTGCATTTCTACACTGGGTTTTGGTTGTGTGTACTTTTTTCTGTGATCAAAACAGGGCTGGAAAATGGGATTTTGTACTTACAGTTCCACAGCTGAAGCACGCCCAGAACAGGATAAATGCACATCGTGGAGATACTGTCAAATCAATACAGATTTTAGCTGTATTTGTATGAATACAAACATGGCTGTCCTTCATCAAACCTGGCCCAAATAATACCTGTAAGTCATGCTGAGGTATTTCCAATTATTTCCGTGTCACTTCCAGATCCCCATTATTATATATATTATACAAATACAGTATTAACTGTATTTTTTCCTTTCTCTTTGAGTTAATTCTTGTTAGCATAATCCTGCCTCAAATTTGCTCTTGGTAAAACAAAACTTGTTTTTACTTGCATCACAAATATATAAAAAAACTTTCATCAAAAATACCACAAACACAGTGCAAATCTTTTTCTGGAGGCATTATCTTATATCTAATGAGCTGGTATCTACTATTTTGTCTTCAAGAACTGACAAAACCAAATGAGTTACTAACTAGGCAATGATTTACCTGCCTCTGGTTTTCATATCCAGTATCTCAGAACAGAATTCCCACCTTCTAAGTGTCATTAGTTAGAGCAATAATATTTTCCAACTAGAAAGGGAGCATTGGTATGAAGGGTCATGCTTTGCTTGCTCACAGAGCAGGTAAATGGCAGGAGAAAAAAATTGGCAGCAGCAAGTCACGTTCTGTTCCCAGCTTTGCTTGCACAGGTCTCTCAGGGTTGTAAAAATTTAATTTACACTGCAGAATTTCTGCTTCCTGAGCTACTTCCCTTCAGAGCTGCATTCAGCAAGACACAGTTGAAGGAATCCCTGAATTTCATTCCTCTGAACACATAGGGAGCACTGGAAAGGGCATCACAGAGCCAGTCTTAGGTAATCTGGAACATGAATTTTGGGATTTCTCACAACTAACAGTACCCTCAGACACTGGGAGCCCAAGGAGGATTGGGAACAGAACCTGTCCCACAGGAGAAAATCTTGCATATTTAAGTTTATTTCAAATAAGTGTTCAAAGAAAAAAAAAAACAAACCAAACCAACCGAAAAAAAACCCAAAAAACAACCCCCAACAATAAACTATACCAGATTTAGTATATATTTGCTTTTCTTAAAAAATGATTCCATGAAAGTTTTATAGTTATCTAAGTAGTAATACAGCTTTTTATATACAAAATTCCATTTCAAACAATTTACTGTACAAAAGAAAGTATAAGCAACCATTACTGTTTCATGATTTCAGCAAATAATGAAAAATTCTGCTAGGTATATGTTCAGGATATACTTCTACCATTTACAGGAATGTCAGTATTAAGTTGGGAATATTTTTGGATATTTACAGTTGAAATCCCCTTCAAGGAAGCTCCCCTAAGATTTCTACTCAGAATAGGTAGTTCATGTTTGGCTTTCTTCTAGATCTTTTGGGCTACCAAGGAATGAGAGGAAGACCACTTTTTCAATGAGATATACGGACAGAGTTCTGCTTGATTTATTCCCACTCACATTCCTATTGCAGTCAGTGGGCCTGATCTGGTAAACACTTACTACCAGGCATAATGCTTATTGTGTGAATAAATCCAGCAGGATTTGGCCCTACAGTAGTAAGCTATCATAAGTTAAAAATTTTAAAAATAGTGACATTCCTGCAAGTCAAAATACAACAGAAACAAGTGTTAACAAAATATAAGCCCTTTATTAATAAAAATCTTTGGTTGGATCAATATTTTAAATAAGCTTCAAGAATATTTGGTTAATACCATTTTCTTTCTTCCACATAATTTCTCTTCTGGTACCATCTTTGGACAGACTACAGAAAAATATGAAGTTTATTACATACTTTAAAACAAATAAATATATCAAAAGCTAAATATGGCAATTTTCTTTTTTAAGTTCTAGCATTAATCTTTAAATTAGTTTAGCAAAGGAAAAAGAAAAGGAAAAAAGAAATAACTAACTTCTCTGCAAAACAGTCTTTTGGCGTTTGGTTTTGTATCAAACCATACAGTAGTTAGACTTTACAGAAATCTTTCATTGTTATTTTTTCAGTTTTTCATATTTGTAACGCAAGTGCCATGGACAAGACAAAGCAATAAAAGAAATGAGATTAATTGCACCAATATTATTTGGAAGTGCAGTTTATCGTTTGACAAAGCAAAACTAAAATATCCTATGCTTAAAAAGAGCTGTACTGATGGGATTTAGGTAGACATCATAAGTAAGGATTTCAGACTTATACTTGAAGGAAGCTCCTTGTACAAAAGACAGTATTTTAAGACAAAAGAAGTGTCCTGTAACTAACTGAAGGTCTGGTCCTGTAGCCTCAGTGCAGGCAAAACTTCCATTGAAGACAATAAGTGGGATATGCTGTGGATTTACTCCTCAGGCACAGCCTCTGGGAAATGCCATTCAACAGCAGAAAGTCTGCAACAGGCTGGGAAACAGGGGTGCCTACTCCTTTCTCCTGCAGAGGACAGAGGGCTACAGAGAAAAACCCAGCTGGAAAGGGATGTGCTAAATCAAGAGGGGAAAAGGGAATTTTCTCAGCAACAACAGTGTCAGAGTAGGAGGCAGGGCAGTGTGAGTCCCTGTGGCTCTGCGTGTGCTCTTTAATTCAGGGCATTTCACACAAACCACTCTGTGATCATCCACCTGCTGGGAGGATCCCCAGCATTGTGCTGCCATTGCCTGGCCACGAGCAAGGGACAGCTCAAACAGGGCTGATGCAGCCCAGGGCACTGAGGTAGCTTCATCCACATCAGTCGTTCATTGATTTTTTAAAATTTCTTTTTTAAGTTTTTTTTTTTTTTTAAAAAAAAGGACTTTTCCAGATTGGCTTTCCTGATGTTTCTGAAGAGAGCAGTGCCCTGGTGATGGGTACACAGCAGATCTCCACAAGTGCCCAGTGCACTTGGTGGGCTGTAAAGCTGAGCAGGAGCTCTGCTTGTGCCAGCCCTGCAGGTTCAAACACAGATGTCTGCTTTGGAAAGCACCTCAGTTGGGTAGGCTTGACATGGTTTCTTTCCTGCCTAAAGGAATACTAGGGCACACACTAAAGCTGATTTTGCATATACTTCATGGAGTTACCCCACGAACCTTCAAGCCTGGGATTCCAAAAATATTTTAACTTAGTAGCATTATCATCACTTAAAATTTACCTTTCTGTAGTTAGTTAATTAAAAGGCTAAGGTCAAATGCTCAGAGAATATCTCTACCAAGATGTACTAAGTACCTGCACTTATTAATGCACACCAAGGTCAATAGTGTTATCTGTCAATGAAATATAAAAATTCCCTGCATTACTGCTTGTGCAAAAGAAAAAACCAACAAAGTTATCAGAAATAGAACATGGTCTTCCATATTTGCAAGAAGAGCATTTCTCACAAAGATGGGAGCAAAATGGCAGCACATCCTTCAACATTCACCAGATTGTCCATTCATTGAGTCCTGCCCTTTACATGATGGCTTTTGTATCAGTGGAATGCCCCGACATACTCAACTCCCTCCTCCTCTATACATCAAGAGGATATGAGTGGCAGGAGGATAAACTCCCACTACGGCTCCTGGAGAGTCTGGGGCTGTGATTGTTACAGTTTTCACCTTTTTTCTTCTCCTTGTCTTTCCAGGTTTCTAGCATTTGCAGCTTCCCTTGCTCTTCTCTCATGAAGACCTCCACCATGAGAACTTTCTCTTTATGAATCTGCTGACTAATGTCCTTGGGAATGTCTGGGATAATCCAGTCAACAAAGTCACTCATAAACATGACCAAGTTCTGAAAAATGAAATGGTGAGAAAATGTCAGCAAAGTGGAATGGAAGGATGACTGGAGGGGGAAGGGGCCATTTGCAGTGCCCTTAGAAAAGAAAGATGAAGAAAGGACAATATTTGAGTTGGGCTCAACAGAATGTTGCAAGCTGATCCTGAGCCAAGCTCACCTCAACTCCTTGTTTGTGCTAGAAGTAGAGAAAAATGGCAGGCACAGATCTCTATGATTTATGTACAAATACTGTCACAGCCACTTAGAAATGAAAAGGAAATTCTGTCGTTACCCATTACGAGTTTTCCATCAGAAAGGCAGAAGCAAATAGCAAGAGGTAAACTGATGAAAGCTGGTAAAATACATTCCAGTGAAATGTTCCTGATCTTAAAACCTTGGCTGAACAGAAAGGAGGTCTTTCACAAGATACATATTTTGTCCAGAAAAAGAAAGTTTTAAAATACATTGTTTAGATAAGGCAGACTTAAAACACTTAAATCACAATAACCAGCCTAACTGTTGTCATTTAGTGAAAAATTAGAAGTTTTTGTCTTCTTGTTCAGATATGGGATGCACTCTTACCTGGCAAAGTTTGGAAACTTCATTTTTTGGCTAGGTCTAGAAATGAGTTTGCATGAAATTTATGCTGCTTCAGTGAATTTATTCATGTCCTATGGCAGAAATTGATGGGACCTAATTAGTATCAGCCTTGTGCTGCTCACTAAGGGCACCAAGTTTTTTCTGCATCAAACCAGTTCACGGAATCCCTGGGGATTAATTCTCTGGGTTGGTGGGAGCAAGAGGGTGAATGAGGATGGGCAAATTTCTGCCTTTCCATGAAACAACTTAGAAAGAAGGTTTTTTCTCTGACCTAGTAACTTATTCCAAAGGTGCCTTCTGCAGCTGAAGAAACACATCAACTCTTTTTCTTTCTCCTATGAAAAAAAAAGTGCCTGCAGTATAACCTACCTGGAAAACTATCACAAATGCTAATCTTGCTGCTAGGACAGCCCAGAAATCCTTTGAAATGTCATACTTGTTTTCAGACCAGGGAGGTTCTCGGTAATCTTTGTATCTGCAAAACAAGACTTGATAAATCAGTAAGTGATATAACTCAGAATTTTTAGCACCATGAGGAATTAATACCAGACAGTCAAACAGTAAAACCATCTAAAAGTAATTTCACTTTTACAGCATGATATGGTATTAACCTCTCAGAAACACAGCTAAAAGCTCCCTAACAGCCTTCAAATTTTGCTCAAAATTCAAGGTCTCACATCTAAATACCCTCTGATTAGTACAAATAATTCCAGCTCTGCATAAAGATGTAGTAAACAACACAGCTCAGATATTTATTTTAAGACTGGTAAAAAAAAGCCCAAACATACTGCTTTCAGACTAATTTTAAAGACAAAAAGAGAATGTGTTGTACAATGTGGTCTTCTCCTTGTTCATGATTAACAAAAGGTCGCAGATAAATTTTGCCATAGAGGGAGAAGGTGAGATTTTCCCTATCTATTGCTTACAGAAAATCTATGAGCTAATCAACAAGAACTTGTTAGAAATGAGATACAGGAAAATATATTACATTTAAAACCCCATCATGCTGGGGCCAATATTTTGAGATAATTAGATCACACATTTTTGAATTATTTAAAAATCACTAGGATACGGAAGAAATAATGGGATGGGAAGAAGAAAGAGGCTAGGACTAGAAAGCAAATAAGTTTTGTAAGTTCTGTGCTAAAAACATGTTTGCCAGCCTCATTTATCCAGTGGCCAGAGACCACCAGAAATAAACCAGGAGAAAATAAGAGCAAACAAAGCTAATATAAAAGCAATTTTAGTTGTTTTCTTCTTTCATCTCAGAGTGGTTTTTCTGTTTAGCAGTCATTTCAGCAAATTCACTTCCATTATTCAAATTCATAAAGAATATACATTAAAGCCCAACACAATCATAAAGGCTTTGTGTTTGGTTTGTTTTTTTCTTTTTTCCCTGGTCATTTTGTATTTTATTATAATATTTATACTAAAATCATCTCTCTTTTTCTCCCCCTGGAATGTCTCTTCCCTCCTGTTCTCTTCCCCTTCTTACCCCCTTTCAACTTTGCTGGTCTGAGTGGGTTTTTCACTGTCGTATTTGGCTTTGGTCCCCAGTTTTAAGCATTAAAACATTTGTTTTGAAGGTGATGCATATCTAAGGAAGCCTGGGCAAAACATGCATTTCAGCACTGACCTCGATTGCTTCATAAACTGAAATATGTAACAGTAATTTTCATCTAAAAGTGAAAATAATATGTAGAAATTGTTACAGCCATGAAGATTTCCTGTCCAATGGTACTTTATGTAGGTCTTAAGCTCTGGTGCAGATAAGGATGCTATAAGCTTCATCAGAGGCTTATATTAGAAAATCATCAGAAATTGCTATGGGAACTGGACAAAAAAAGAGAGGTGTACTGTGAAGTCATGGTCTTTATATTAATAGTTAATATATTAATTAACATCAGAGCGACATTTTGTTCCTTTAGAGCATTGTTGTGCTGTTTATCATCTCCCTTCCTGAGAAAGGGAATACATAATAATAAATCTTTTTGCCCAGACAGACACTGAACTTATCAATGTTCATCTTTATTTCCCCAAATAAACTTTGTATTCTAGCACTTAATACATAAACCAAGACATTCAAGGCACTGGATCCACCTGATATAAAAGGTCACCAAGGTGCTAAAAAGGTGTTGAAAAGACAAAGGACCTGTCCCAGGAATGCAAAAATTTGTCCCATTCTTGAAATTAATTATCATTCAAGAGAGTACCTGCAGATCTGAACCTCGTAGCCAAGATCCAGGGGGTCATTTGGAGCTGTTCCTGCTTGGAAATCGCTGACATTAAAAGAGGAGAGTGTATGGTTCACGAAGCCATGCATGGTGCCATTCTCACTGTACATGTACAGGTACACGAGGCGTGGAATGAAGTCAGATGTGAATGAGATCACAAATGCCTAAGCCGTAAGAGCAAAGAGTGAGCACAATATTCAGGTTCAGTTAACAATACCCTCAAGTACATCCTTGCCCAAACAACTCGTGGATTACTTCAGAGAACAAAGGGGATGACAGCAGCCCAAAGAATGGATTATTCCCTGCTGCAACAAGGTACTATTTACTGCTTGCACTTTTAGATGGATTCGTTCCACACAACTGAGATGTTTATGTGGGTCACAGATTAAAATCCCCAGAAAATGCAGCAGCCATACCCCCCCGTGACACTCCCCCAGCACCAGAGAAAAGCAAAATATGGTGTTGCTCCCTTGTTCCCCAGTCCCAGCTTGTCCCTGATCCATTGTATAAGGTCCAACTGATGGATTTCCAAGTGCTTTTCTGTTCTGCAAACAACTGACAGTGAATTGACTCTATAAATTCTCCTTGCTTTGCAAAAGGCCATTCATTGCATGCAGTTTTTAACTCCATCAAGAGAAAAGGATGAGCAGACTGAGCCCAGTTTTATTTTTATGGTCACAAAAATTGCGTTTTATTTGATTATTTAAAAAAAGCTTTCTAAAAACATCACACAGAAAATGCAAGACAGCCAATTCAGCAGAGTTCTTCATAACTTCAGCCTTTCTCATTTATCAGTATTATGAAACATTCTCATGGGTATAAATCTCATGTACATGGGGAACAAACACAGTACAGAATGTTTTACTTATTTTATGATAAAGAGGGGTAGTACATAGATCAGAAGAGGAAAAATAACACTGGATAGTGATGAAGAGAGACTACATTGAAGAAAAGAAAGGGGGAAAAAAAAAAGAAAAAGAGAAATTATTTCCAAAGGAAAAGAGGAAAAATGGTAAAGACAAATTAAGGCAGCAAAGCAAATAACCAAAAGAATGGTTTGGCAAGGGCACAACAGACACCTGGGGGCAAAGCAAAGGGATTTCCAGTCTGGATAGTAGTGAAAAAACCTGGAGGGCCACAGGCATGTGGCTGTCAGTCCTACACAGCCCCTACTTTCCTGCACTGCAATGAAGTTTCCAGCTTTTTTTTTTCACCTCTCCCCAGGTGGGGTGCAAATGAAGATAATTATTTTGGATGTCTATTAAAAAAAATAATGGATTACTCCATAAGTGTACTACAGTCTTCTAAGGGCTGGGATGTTTGCTGTTGAATTAAACAACAACAACAAAAAAATCTTTTCATGGATTTTCAGTGGTATCTGAGTGAGAGCAACACAGTTTGAGGCCAAATTTTCAACACTCTGCTCTGATGAGCCAAACTAATTCACATCCAGTTGACTGCCTGACCCTAAATAGGTCTAGAACTGAAATTTTAAAATACATCATCTTAGTGACAGTATTTCAGAAAGGCAAAAGTAACCAGCTGTGGTCTTGTTTGAAGAGCAAAACTTCTTCATGAAAACATTCTGGAAAAAGGCTGCAATGACTACTTGCTGTTTTCTATCAAGCTACTACTACTGCAACTTTAAAATAAACTGCATCTGATTTTCTAATATTCCAGAAAACTTCTAAGTCATATACTACACTTGATTTTCAGGGATTTATGCTGAACTAAAACTAAAGCAGCAAAGTGGAAAAGCAAGCCTATCGAACTAAAATTTTATTCATACTGATTTACTTACATTTATTATGACAGCAAGCTTTCCAATACCTCTGAGGATATTATACCAGATTCCTAAGGAAGGAGACAAAGTTGTAAATGTCGTTCCAATCATTAAAATTAGATAAATTATATTTTTAGTGAACAGCTTTAGGAGTGCTTACGACTGTGCTGAACTAGAGTTATATTTTAAATTAAAAAAAGAGAACAAATTATAAAAGATTAATTTAATAACATTTAAGGAAAGGGAGCCCAACTCTGTCTTCCAAATCTATGTTTAGGCATCTTTTTTTTTTTTTAATGTTTTAAGCTAAAAGCTTCTTTGAGGAGGACAAATGTGAGACAGAAGAATCCAGCATAAATGGAAAAGAAAAACACTGAAATTTCATTCAAACTTCACAAACGCTTGAGGAGAAAAAAGAAAGTTACAGATAGGGAGCTGGAACCTACACACACGGTGCAGAACATACTGGTCTACCAGTTCTAAAGATCTGAATCTGTTTCTAAACCTTCTCATCACCATTTTTCCTGCTTTGGTTTCAAGAAAGCAAAGCTCCAGTGGAACCACTCGATGGGTATTTTCCATTTGCAACTAAAAACCATTTAGATTTGGGTTTCCTCAGCGTGGGCTCTGTGTGTGACACCAACCAACCCCAAAATGACTTAGGTTCAACCTCTCTGGATTTAACCTGAGGATGAAGTCACACAGCTTTACCCCTTCCCCATCTCCAGATCCCATTCCTCATGGAAACACAGACCTTCAAGTCTCCTCTCACTCTCAAGTGTATTTCCACAGCCCAGCCCAGAGTTATTAAATGCACATTTTTGCTTCCGCAAGAAAACCGCATTGCCAGGAAGAACTGTTGATGTGCAGAACCTCGTGAGAGATTTTGCTGCTGTATTGATTGTTTTGATTTGAAAAGTGATACTGTTTACTTCATAAAATATTTACCTGAACTTAAAAGTGCTGGTCTTTCTATTTTAAAAGTAAAGGCTCGGCAAGTTACAACAGTTCACAGTTAAGCCTCAGTCCAATGTTTTGAATTTTCCTATAAATATCTTCCTGTCAATGAAACCATCCCAATATCCTGCCATCAATGCAGGGATAAACAAACAGGGATAACAATAGCAACGTGCACTTACCTATATCCTTTGCTCTGACTGCTACAGGTCTCCTTAGCTCAGTAACAAATTTTTTTGCATCCAGCCGGATTTCGATGATGTTGTTCAACAAAGCAAACAAAGGTGCCAGCGGGAAGGACGCAACGAACAGAGTTACAAACCCAAACTGAATAACTGAAAAGAAAAAGCAATTATTACAAAGGTTGTGGTCAGTATTTATCAAATGCATCATCACAACAGTGCCATCCCCCCAAATTTGAACCAGGTGACACGTGCTGGGAGATTAAATCACATTTCCTGTGCCAGACACGGTTTTCCTGAGCGCTGCTCCACTGCAGCACTGAAGGGCCAAGTTGCTCCTCTTGCAAACAGGCAAGACAAACCAGACAGAAGGATGGGGAAGCTCCAATGACCATTTTTCCATGGGCAAGGCTGTCACAGGAGGGATCTTGCAGAGTGGGATTACCACAGTGACCACGTTAGCTCTACAGAAATCTGCCATGCTCCACCCAGCAGGGTTTTAGCCTCACTAATCCCACTAGAAGCTTTCTCTTCTGAAGTACAGACACTTAGGGACTTCAAAAAGGACACTGCTGGTTCAGTCACTCTTTACTGGGACAACAACCTGGGATCATATTTGCTTTTGTTTGACAAGGACATCACACTGATGTCACACTCACCCTGGCCCTTTTAGTGCCCCATCTTTCTCTTCCTCTGTTACTTCCAAATGCTGATCTCAGTAACTGCATCTGTTCTTATTTTTAGGAACTGACAGCACAACCTCATAGTTTGTACCATTAAATTTCAATCTCTTTCAACTACTCTGAACATAAAGGCCATCGATTATTCTGATTTGCCTCTGCATTTACTACATGTGCCAATTTGTGGTATTAGTATACTTCATTATCCTTTACCACTATTTTTGCCCAACCACTCTTTGAAATACTAATTAAAGTTGCTCTTTGAAAACAGATCTTTCTGGAATGCCTGATACTGTAGCAAGCAGCATTCTGTTGAGCAGCACTCAGCCTTCCCAAGACTGAAAGTAGGAAGGGGAATGTAGTTTTACAGCTGCAGCAATGGAGAGCTGATATCCAGGGCTAAAACACCACATCACTCACTCAACATAAAAGAGAAAACATTATTGAAAAAATAAATATTATGTGATCTGTCAAGTACTACCTAGTCAATCTACAACCTGGCATGTATCTCTCACCAGATTTAGTCCAGATTTCAGAAAACAGAAACAATCTGGTGTCAGAATACACAGAGGAAACTATTAAATGTGAATTAACCAACTTATTTCCAATGTTGGCTGCAACTGATGATGAAACACACCCCACAGTTTCAAGTTTATGCCATTTAACCATTCCCATTTGTAACTTGACATGAAAACATGAAAAGCAGGATTAATTCCTGAAGCAGCCAGTGGTTGGCTGAAACATGGTACAGACTGAGTCTACACCTCTCCATTATCCATCAAATCTACAGCTCAGAAACCTCAGCTCTCCATCCCAATTAGAATAATTATGGTTTTAAATGCCTTCTTTCCACCTCACTCACTCATTTCCATGTATTCAGGGGTAAGTCCAGCAAAAGGCTCCAGGTTGTAGTCCACTTCATAACGCTGCTTTTTTTTCATGTGCTCTTCATGGTCCAAAGAACGACGACTCTTTAATTTCATGTAGCGTATCAATTTCTTCATTTTTCTGGGAGGAATGGGAATTATTCTGTTAGCTGCCATTCTGACCACACTGCCCAATTTGTTTCAGTTATTTTCCATTACCAGACATTATAAACAATAAACTCCATACCTACTTTTTTTTAAAAACAACTCTGTACAACCCACAATAGCCAAAAAGTACCAGAGCTCAGCACACATGGATACCAAAAAATGGTGTAATGGAGAAAAACAAAACAAGCCAACCCCCCAAAAAACCAAACAGCAAATAAATGTTGCCACTTACGGGATGCCAATCTCAAATAAATTGTTCTGGATCAGTTGTTTGCCCAACATGATGATACTGAGCTGGATACACAACTCCATTAAGCAACCACCTGGAGCACACTAGGGTGGACAGAGGAAATGTCAGTCAGATCATAGAACCAGAGGATGGTTGGAGTTGGAAGGGGCTTTAGAGATGATCCGGTTCCTACCCCCTGCTATGGATGGAGACACCTTCCACTAGACCAGGTTGCTCCAAGCCCCATCCAACCTGGCCTTCAACACTACCAGGGATGGGACAGCCACAAATTCTCTGGGCAACTTGTTCTAGTGTCTCACCACCTTCACAGGAAAGAATTTCTTCCTAATATCTCATCTAAATCTACCTTTTTTTAGCTCAAAATGATTACATCTCATCCTACCACTCCATGCCCTTGTAAAATGTCCCTCCCCAATTTTTCTGTAGTCTCTTTAGGTGCTCTAAGGTCTCCCCAGAGACTTCAGTCTCCAGGCTGAACAACCCCAACTCTCTCAGCCCGTCCCCAGAGCAGAGCTCCTCCAGCCCTTGGATCATCTTTGTAAGCCTCCTCTGGACTTGCTCCAAAAGCTCCAGGTCCTTCTTGTGCTATGGACTCAAGACAACAAGCAGATGTTGGGGACAACAGCTGCTGTATCCCTGTCAAAACACCCAGTGTGATCACAGTCAGGGTGCAATGCAATTACCTCCTCCATGCGGAAAGAATGGAAAATGTAGACGTAGTCTCCTGGACGTCCAACAAACCTAGGGTACAATGGTTAGAATTATAAACTTCATATGTATTTTACACTTTCTCTATTTGATTCCTAAAATCATTTATGTCTGACTCTGAGGGGGACTGCCTAATATTTAGCCTCGAAAAAGCAAACGAGAATAATTATCTTTAGTTTCATTTTAATGAGTAAGTCCTATTCGCTGAGTAAACTACTCAGTAAAACTGCAAGTCGTGTGTCCTACAATATTCTGCAGGCACATCTTGGCAGAAATCCTCTCAGGTAATCCTCATTTCTGCTGCATTAGCCAGGAGATGCCACATGAAGAATTTATTTTAGCCTTGTGCTTTCATGGTGGTTGCAAAAAGAGAGATGATGATATAAATGATGATATAAAGTTATGAGTGGCAAATAGACAACAGTAAATAGCCTGGGGGATTGTACCTGACTGTACAAAGTTATCTTAACAAAATGGCTTTGAAGAATTTGAAACAGCAGAGTACCAGGTCTCTGCTTTATCCCACGAGGCTGCAGAGGTTTTGGGTCAACACTGAGGAGTTTTTAAACTAGATTTACTTTCTCTTCTACCAATGGTCTTAGCTTAGCTACAGTTCTCTCATAAGCAAGCAGCTGAAACCCTGAACAGCCTTTTGCCTTACTCACCGGCCTTTGAAGAAAGCGACGTAGAAAATGGGTGTGTAGGCATTGACAAATTTCAGCAGGAAAGCCTTAAAAATCAGACGCTCTTCAAAATTCTTGTCAGTTTTTGGCACCTCTGGAATCAATGGGTATTGGATAAGAAACGGTAAGGAATTATCCTACCTGCAGTATATCAAGATCTTAAAAATGTGGACTGTGGAAAACATCAGCCATCTTTTAAACAAAGAGTTTTTAAATATATATGTATATATATAAAAATAAATGCACTACAGCCTCACTGAGGTCAGTGGTCAATCTGCTGCACATCCCACCGTTCAGACACATTACAACAATAATTACAATTCATCCCACATTTGGCTGACCTCCATGACAACCATTTGAAGATAAGCAAGAACTTATCTGAAAAGATTTCTGGACTCTTTGTCACTGATGCTTTTTGGATATGATTCAATTTTTGCTTTTTTTCCTGCAACAGTTTTTTTTGTTTGGTTGGTTTTTGTTGTTTTTGTTGGGTTTTTTTTTTTTGCACTCACAATGCTCTAGTTCTTGGCGTGTCTTGCACCAAATAAAAAATGGCAGAAAAGGAAAACAGTAATTGCGTGCTATACAAGAGTGAAGTTCAAGATTAGGCTCATTTCTGCTGTATCCTCATCACCCATAACTGGACTAGTGATTAGTACTACTGCTGCTGAAGAAAAACTTTGAAAACAAAGCTGAATCCCTGTGCACCTTGATATCTGTAAGTAGCTGGTTGGACCTTTAGCTGCACAACTGGGCTTGCTCACTACTTTGAAGGCAATCCTACAAGCCAGTTATTTGTGTCCTCCCCTTCAAAATGGCTCAAGCAAGCATCAGCTGAAGACTGAAACCTACCAATCTGAGTCAGCCACCTTGCAATGCAGCCATAGACTTCATCCAGGATGATGATGACCACCAAGTTGATGATGACAGCGGTGGCGGTGACGGTGACCCGAACGCTTGACCGCCCCGAGGGAGTGGAACTGATTGCCAGTGCTGCTGCAGTTGAGATCCTGTATATGATGACTCCAAACACTATAGCAAAAGTCAGCCCAACCTGCAAGCAAGGATAACACAGCCTCTTATGAAAGATTTAACTATAAATACTTCGGTTTGGGACTTAAAATTAAAAATGGGATCTCCAGGCTGTATCCCAACTCCACCCAATTCTGCATTAAGGGTCCCAATCACTTTGGTGTTCTCTGGGAGAAGATCCTCTTTTGCTAGTAACTTGATCACCACATGAAAAAAATTGAAATGATACCACAATCACATGCAAAAGGCTTTTTTAAATTTCAGCCCTAACAGTACCAGCATAAACGCAGGGTATTTGCTTTATTATAAAAGAAAGGCAGGGTTGGAAGCAGGGAGGAGAGTTTCAGCTTTAGCAGGCACACAAGCCTTCTCAGGCATCTTATGGTGTCACAATGCTAAACTGGAATTAAATTGGATTAAATCAATGAGCTTCTGGACAAAGAGCTCTTGTGAGCTTTTGTGAAGGTGCACAAAACATTACTCAGTGTTTTCCTTGCTTAAATAGAGGCATAATTTAAAAATGTAATTTTTTGCGGGTACCAATTCTTAGCTGAAAATATCAGATATCCATTCTGTGAATACACAAATATTAAAAAAATGCAACAACCCCAGAATAGAATTCCTATCCCCAAAAACCAAACTAACTGAGTTATTCTGGCATATTCTACCTTTGGGAGGAACTAAGAACATTTCTATCCAATGTCTTGGATTGTGGTGGTTATTTCCAATTCCATGCCCCCATTTTTCCCCTACCCTATTTAGGTATTCTTTTTTCTTTACTGGAAAGAGATGACAAATAAGAAATTGAAGCTCTTGAGAAGATTTTCTATTATAAAACAATACAATGCTTGATTTTTTTACTGGGGAAAAGCCATAATGAATCACATCAATCTTATAAAGTCTGTTCTGGACCCACAAAAATTTCCATCACTTCTCTTCTATACAATAATTTGGTAATATACACATTTCAGGTTTTGCCAGGTGATGCTTACCATGAAGAGAATGCCAACAAAATTGGTTAAATAGGCTGGAAAACGATCCTTCCATGTCAGCTTCTCTTTATCTGTCTAAAATTGGAGGAGGAAAAGGGTACATTCAGTAAAGATGGAGCATCTGATTTTGCACAAGACAAAAACAAAAGGGGAGGGGAAAAAAAAAAAGAACAACCAAAAATCCAGGCTAGCAAATACACAACCAGTTAGAAGATGCAAAGACACAGTGTTTACAGTTACAATTCCACACAGGCAAATTGTTTACTCTGTATCTAGGTTTGAACCGGTCAAGTGCCTGTACTATGAGTATAAATAAACCCGATTTTTCTGTATACTTTTTTGAAGGAAACATGCAAATAGGTTGTCAGAAACCATGAAGTAAGATCTCTTACTGTTAAATATTTCCTTTTGCTTTCCCTAGAAAAATTTGCCTTCTTCCCCTCTCCCTCCCCAGTTAGTATTTGCATCTTTGCAGTTGCCCAAGTGGTTCCACTGAAGCATGGATTAAATATTCTACTGGTAACTCCAAGGTGAGCACACAGTAAGTCAAGATTTCATTTTAGTGTGTGGTAAGACTTGAAATTTCTTGAATTAAATGATTTTTAACTACCTGCCTATCCACATGGCATTCAATGGACCACGCAATCGGAGTTAAGATGTGCTTGTATACTGACTCTTTTTATAGGATACCCTAAATTAAGTCAACCATCCACAGCCTGAATTTGGCTACGAAAAGTTCATTTAGAAAAGTTTTGCTCATCTAGAGTCCTTCATAAGCTTTGATGCCAGGAATTGTTTCTAAACACCAAAAAATAAACAGCAAAAGGAACTTTACGGAAGACGACGCGCGTGTTAGAATGAACAGAAAAATATTACTCAAATGTTATTTTTACTACATGCATGTTGGCTCAAGGAAGTGCAAGCAACTCTTTCAACATAAGGCCCATGCTCCACTGCAAAATGTAGTGTCAGTTCAAGATGGTAAATCTAAAATTAGCCATGCACTGCCATTCCCAAAGCATAGAAACAGAGTCCCAAGGAGTGCTGAGGAAAGAAGGGAAGGAGGGAGAAGAAACCCAGAACTGAATGTGAATATTAAACAAAGGTTCAACAGCCAAAACCAAATCGATTTGTGTCTTCCATAATTGATCATAATTTGAATTTCTTCATAAGTTTGAACAAAAAGAACAAATTTCACCCCGGCCATGACTCTCTTAACTCTTTGTCTCCATTTGTTTGCTGTCTCTTCTGGGAAATATCGATGCTTCTGATGGCAGTCAAAGAAACAAAAAAAGGATTGGGCAATACAGCATTACAAAGCACTGCTAAATCAATCTGTATACTCCTTACTGACTCAGCCTACTTAACAATTTAGCCACAAGTGAATGCTCTATTAGTTTGCTTTAGGCTTTGTGTTTCAGCTTTAGGTTAATAAAACATTATAACAAAAGACAAACTCTTGCCCCAAATTCTGGGGTAGGTCAAGCAGTCCTGCAAAGGGATATTCCTTTTTTTTATTTAGGATTGTGCTTTTTTTTTTTTTTCCCCTTTATGATCTATAAAGAATGTCCATAAAGCTTTTCTTATAAAAATTATTTTTTTCTAATGGACTTCTCTTGACAAAGAAGAACAATTTCTGGTTTATCTTTAGCTATTTTTTCTTTAAGAAAATTTCCAAGTTGTCTTACAACTGTTGAATTTGAACTTTTAACACTCTAGATCACAGTGAAAGATAATTACAGAGTCTTTCAGAAAAACCTCCTTTTCTCACGTTTCCCAAATTAGTAACATCCCAATTGAACACTGCCCAAAAAGTTATATATAGTCTGGTTAAAAAAAAAAATCCTCTCTTCCTTGCTCAGCTTTCCTACTCTGATATTTTGAGGCCACCATTCATTAATTGTCTGATGACCCTACAGCCTTCACATTTAAAATCTAAATTCCTAATATACCCTAATTATGGTAAATTGCAGGTTTTTAGCAGAATGATGTCTGTATTCCCACATTGTTTATCCAGCTGATAAGAGAACAAGCAACCAAATTTTTTTTTCTTCTGCAGGGGATTTGAAAGCAGTGCTGTGAGTAAACACAGGGTGCTGAGCCACTTCCACAGGACACCCTATAGAGTAATAGGAACACCAGCAGCTGGGTAGTATCTTTTAAGATGAGATCTTTAAAGAGATCATTTAAAATCTTTTAGAAGATTTCAAAAAGATACCTTTTAGGAGGGGCCCAATAGTACTCAAATACAAACATGAGACAAAAACCAGACACGTGCAGTTTAATGCCAGTCCATTCTACTCAGGCTGACTCTTTTAAGTGTGCTTTCTGTTAATGTGGTTATTGTAGTTTTATTTTAATTGGGTTTTGCCAATTTAGGAAATGCCAACTTAGGGCACGGTTCCACAGTCCTATGCCACTGGCAAGAGATGCAAAAGAGGAAGGTTCTACCACAGTTTTTTTTTTTATGCATTTACTTCTCTACTCAAAAACTCCATCGCACAAACATCTGAATTTTTGCAGCGATGGGGGAACAACCTCTGGCAGGGTAGAAGCCAACATGTGGGGGAGAAAAAGGAGTTTTTTCAAATCGATCTGTTGCTGACAGACAGGAACAGGAAAGGAGTTTCAGCCTTTAGCAAAAGCTGCTCGTGGAGATTGCATCATCTGTTGGTGAGAGGCAGGTGCCCCGGGGAGGGCTGGCAGCACCTTCTTCTTGGTGATGTGAAGAACAAAGTTAAAAGCAGGAGTGAAAGCTCCCTTTTTCCATGGAATGAAATGGAAGTTATGTGTTTAAGAAGGCAGAAAGTTATTATCAAAGCTGGAATTTGGCAAGGAAATTGGTGTTAGTACTGTTCTTTAATGCTCGAGTAATATTTTTGTTTACAAAAAGAAACAGAACATCTGAGAGGCTGCAGGTACTTAGAGTAAGTTGTCTTTTCACAGGTTTCTTGAAATTGATTCAATAACCTAACAGGAGCAGCCCTTCAATCCATCTCTGTTAACTTCCCTTAGCCACACTCCTGTATCTAATTATTAAAGACATTTTTAGACTTAATAAGGTCTTCTGCACTGGCATACAACAAACATTAAACACATTAAACACAAGGTGCAGCAACACTTTTCTACCTATTTCTTATGCTTGGCTCAGTGCCTGCTGTAACAACCTCTTTTTTCAAAGTTTTTTTTTAGTAAGTGGAACAAATGGATGTTTTTACCATACCTCTTTATGTTTGTGTTCTTTTCTCAACGATTTTTTTAAAACTTTAGCTTCATATTCTGCCCTTGGATGCTCCTGTGAAATAAGTCATATTTAATAAATGCAGAATTATTTGCCTTCTGTATCTGCTACATCTGATCTGTTTGCAGGTCAATTTACTAGCAATTTTCAAGTTTTTAACTGAATTTTAATTCACTTGCTATGTCATTCATGTCAATCTATACCTGGCTGTAATTAGAATAAAAACAGCATTCACCCTCTATCATTTGCAATTCTACAGCAGCAACTTCAGAACAATCACCACTCCCTATCAGACAGCCCCATGCAATGCTACAGACATTAAATTTAATATGTAAGAGCATAGAGCACAACCTGCAGGTTCCTACCACGTGACATTAGGCCTGGATTTTAATTCTTTATCTTCTTGATAAAGATCTTTAGATTTTCAAAATCTAAATAACAATTAGATTTTGAATGGCATTAACTGGCATTTCAGCAATCCCCATCCCACAAGGGAAACAATTATCTGCTGTCAGTATGGAAAATACTTGGCTTTGGGATCAAAAATCATCAGTTGGAGTCTTCCCCTAATCCTGTAGTGGACAGCACCCACAAATTATCCATGTGCATTGAAGGAGAGGGTGTAGGAAACACTCAGAAGTCAGAGACAGCCAAAAGATTCAGAAAGATTCATGGATTCGGAATTCATAATCATTACACATTCACAGAAGATTCAGAGTTGACAATTATGGATCAGATGGGAAACAGAACGGAGTTGAAAAAAGTCTGAACAAGTGGAGAGGGGAATGGTATAAAAGGCAAAAGTAACCAGTGAGAGATCTAAAGAAAATCTGATGCTCAAAAAAGAAGAGGTGGAGATCAAAAGATGACATCAGTAGACATGTAATAAAAAAGGTAGGAGGAATTTTAAAAAAAAAAAAAAACGTTTTCCAAACCTTGACTGCCTCCTTCAGGAAACCAGAAAAAACCCACGAAAAACAAGAAAAAAAACAAAAACACAAAAATTTGATTACTGAACTGTTGCAGATCATATTAGATTTATATTTTTAAAATAACATGAAACAGGCATAGGTACAGTGGATGGCTAGAGACTACCAAGGAAAATCAGTCTGTTCATGTTCTACAACATTTCTTAACGTTCCTGAATACTACATGAACAAGGTATCCCTAAAAACACCAGAAGATGAGATACTTTGGGTTTTAGTTTATCACTTGAAACCCTGACTCTTCAACATGATACCAGCTTATGTTTCAGCCAAATCAGAAACTAGAGGAGCTTCAATTCTTTGCCAAACTCATGACTGTGTTATCTGGAGCTGATTATACAAAACAAAGACTAAACTACACTGTATTAACAGCTGCTGGTTTAGCTGTGTTGAGCTCTGAACTCCAACATGAAGGGGATTGACACTGGAAAGATACAGTTAATCCTTTCTACTTTCATGTGTGCTAACAACAAGTTACCAAAAATAAAAGAACACTACAGTATCCAGGAAATAAATCCCTATATTCTTACCCAGTAAACTAGGTATAACCTACTAAAGTGCACAGCATGGGGAATAGTGCACTTCAATATATTATGGAGGAGATAAACATATTAAGAGAAGATAACTCCAAGCTAAATGATTTTGGGGGTGAGGGGAACAGGCTCATCAAGCTGCATAGTGTGAAACCCAAGGTTTTTGTTTCACGTGAGCAGTATTTGTTGTGTATCTATTTAGAACACCTAGAGGTATGACAAGGGCAGTCATGCTTCTTTTAATAATAACAACAGTAAAAAAAAAAAAGAAGCTGGCAAACAAACCAGAGAGTGCCTGTATGACCCACGGGTCCTGGCTCAGCCCCTGCAGAGTTTGACATCAGGGTTTGTCACATTTGATGGGAAAATGGAAGGGGCCTGATGGGACTGGGTTATGGTCTAGAAAGATGTCTTCTGTTTTTGTAAAGCACAAAATTAAAAACAAAAAGGTGGAATACAGCCACTCAGATGGCTGAAGATTTTCTCTCCTTTCCTTAGAAAACTTTGTTAACTTTAAGATGTTTATTCATACAGATTTAGGATTTCTCCCTTTCATCTTATTTAGAACACTCAGTTTAAACCTGTCTAAAAATATATAATTAAGGTTTTTTTAGCAAATGACAAGAAGAATATATACCTCCCCACTGTGTCCCTCCCTGTGCCCCAAGCCCATATGTCTGGCAATATTTTCTTAGATACTTTCCAAGTCAGGATTTGATCCTGGATCATTAAAGTTAATAGGAAATTTTCAGTACCTTTTTATTCCCCCCCCCACAAAGATGTAACTTTATCAACTTCAATACATTCGTTTCTGATTTACAGCAATGGGAGATGAATGAGGTTCTTGGTTGTTAGCACCCTGACAACAGTCCAGGAGTAATGTCTGAGCTGTATATTCCAAACCTATGCTGCTAGGTGTGACCTGACTACACACTTCCAAAAAAATTTGATTTGAAAGCTATACAATTATGTTTCCATGGAAACAAGCCCTACTAGTCATACCCCTGCTATAAAACTTCAAATAGCTCATGCATAGGATTTTCCTTTCTTCTAAGGGACAGAACCACCCCACAAGCAGCTCCCTGTGAGTCAGTGCCTACGGGCTCAGGGCAAGGAGCAATCAGGAATTCCACAGTGGAAATCAAAGAGTCAGAACTAGAAGGACAAACCTCCTCCTCCTCAAACCCAGTCAGGTCCCACCGGTAGTTGAGACGCATCTGTTTTCTCTTCCAGTGTTCCATAAAGGTGGCAGCTGAAACAACAGTTATCACCAACATATAGGTCAATTATTTTGACATTATACCCCCAAAAATCACGTCAGCATTTATTACACCCTCAGCTTCATGTGGAAAGATGACTATGATTTTTTTAAGGGGTGTAAGAAAAAGTCAGACACCTGATTTTTATTGAAATACTTGTGTGACTCATGATACAGTTGGTCTTCACCTGCTTATTATTCCACCTGAACAGAACCATAAGGTTGGAAAAAACCTCGAAGATCATCAAGCCCAATCATCAACTCAGTGCCCACTACACCATGCCCTGAAGTGCCATGTCTACATTTTTGAACACCTCCTGTGTCCACACAAACCTGTGTTTTATCTATGCAATTATGACTGATTTAATGAGCCCTGTGTAATTATTTCCTTAAAGATATCCATATGAAGCATTTTTATTTTGCTGTCATTACATCTCTCTAGTGGCTGTAGTGGTACAGTGAGATCCAGCCAGCACACCCAAACCCAGACTCTCATTCCAGTGTGAAAGCTGGAGGTGGGCAGGCTGTTAAAGAAGAAGCAATTAGGGAGTTTTATGATTAGAAATGCTGCCATTTGCTTTTTGATGGAGAAGGCTTACAGAACCCCCATTAGAGCAATTTTTGAGTCCCAATAAATGATCCCAGTCTGTATCAGTCTGTGCCTGAGACCAAGTGAGTTCTCAGAGGACATATTTATATGCTGGGAATACACCAGTGCTGTATAATAAATAAGTGGTTATGAAAGAGGCAAATCCACCAAGAAATGGTGTTCCCAGAGGAGTTCCCCACACTGAGTATTAACAGATGTGCTCAGAAACATTTGTATCCAGAAAAACCAGACAGGGAGAGGGGAAGAGAGTTGAACAGAGAGGAAAGGACACCCTCATGACTGCAACCAGGCGAGGGTCATGACATTCTTTTGCCTTCCAAGCAAATCTCTCACATGTAAAACATATAACTGAGCTTCTGTACAGGCCATAGGATTCCTATAAATCTGGGTGGCCACAGCTGTATCTGAAGAGGGTCTGTGTCACTCTCCTGGAACTGCCTCCCCCCTCCCTGTCACCAACAGTTCTTGTGCCAGGGGCAGCTTCCACATACAGGAAAAAATATGGAAAAAGAATGAGGCATCATTTCCCAGTGCTACTCGAAATCCTTCTGTGGAACTGACTTTGAACAATGCAGAATGAAAAAGCATCAGGAACAGAGCCAACTCCTTGCAAAAGCCCTGGATAAACGTGCCAGGTAGCAATGCACTGCTGCTCTGCCAAGGCCCCTGCATTTCCATGTCACATCCAGGCCCAAAAGCATAAGGAGAGTTTAAAAATTCCCAGAGGTTACTGATGGAATGATCTTATCTGGATTCTCTGACATTTTTAATGCCATTTAATCCCAAGCAGCACTGGGCCATGGTCCACGTTTAATGCTGAACTTGACTGGAACCCAGCTCAGTGAGTGCTAGAGCTGTTTTAATGCTTGTCTGAGTGGTGCTACATTACATGATACAAAGAAAACTTTGCCAAAGGTTTGCCCACAATAAACCCCACAAACTTAGGCTAATTTTCTTGCTATGCTAATGGTGTTCTGGGCCACCTCGTTCTTTGGGTCTCCTCTGCTTCAACTCTTCAACTGTACATGAGCCTAAAACTTCTCCTTACCTGCAGAGGTGCTGACAAAAGGCACTGAAGACTACACACATGCCTACACTTAGAGACAATTTTTGCTGATACTATTTCCTCAAGAAATAAAGTGCTTGTCTCATTAAAAAAAACCCAACATTCTGACAGATCCCTTAGAAATTAAATTTAAAATAATTCAAATGTGGAAAAAGTTCTGATTTTCCCAATTAAAAAAAGACCTTTTTCAAACATTTATTTTATATGGTATTGTACCACAGTAAAACCTTATGTTGACCCTGGAGAATTTGAAGAATTTCACATCCCACACCAAAGCTGTCTCAGATATCAGGCCTGATTTTGTACACTGAGATTGTGTAAAAAAACCCCACTGCTTTAAATAGAATTCTGTTGAATCGTACTAAAATCAGTCTAGATGAATGTTAATATAAAAACAGTTCCCAATGTGCTAGAGCAAATAAAAACTTGGGCTATGATTTCAGCATTAAATATAATCCAAACCAGGGTATTTGCTGTCTCACAACTAGGGCTCCCAGTTACAAACATGGGTTTTGAACCCCATCAGTTCCTTTTTATTTTAACTGGTCCTCTTGGCCCCCAGAGAATTCAACTGGAGGCTCCTTTCCCCCACTGCCTGATTCCCAAGCAAGAAGGTCCCAATCCCTCCTCCAGCAGGGAGGAGAAAAGCCCTCATTAACTATTCCTGAAGACACAAAGATTTCACGAGAGGGTTAATATTTTTTTCACCAAATTCTACAGATGTGCCAAGAAAGGTTAAGTGACACGCTCAAAGTACGAGTGTAGTCAGCATCAGAAAAAATATCTATAACACCACTGCTCCTGCTTCATGGTCTACGAGCACTATGCCTGCCTGCTGATAAACTTAATTGCATCTCAGAGCACACTCAAGAATCAATGTTGGTTTGTCCTGAGATGCTAAAGGCCATTACACTTCCCTGCGGAGCCTTCTCCTCAACCCCAGAGTACATTACAACATTTCTTCTGTAATGTTCTAAAGTGGAAGCTGGCTCTGCAAATAGATTTTTTTCCCCCTCTTTTTGGCAAGCTGTGCAATCCTGTTAATGAAAATTTGACATACCACACAGCAGTTTTATGACAGATGCTTAACAATTTCATTTGATATTCATCTTGAACAGCTTTTTGAATCTTAGCCTTCAGTCCAGATATAAATTTAGGGGTGACAGTTTCATGGGAAAGAAAAAAAAAAAAAGAGAGAGAGGAGTTCTTCATATAATTAACTGCCTGAGTATAAATACTCTGCTTTATCTCTTCTGTTTCTTCCTGTTGTATTTTAAATAATTAAAAACTTAACATGAAGGCCTGTATCTTCTTACCCCAGAGAGCCATGAAGACTGAGAAGAAGACAGTTGCAGGGTTATCAAAGAGATGACTCGCGCGAGCGGTCGCGCAGGCAGAGCTCATCTTCCAGTAACTGCACGTTCTGTCACATAAGGGACACATGGTGATGTTGTTCCTCTGGTCACACATTTCCATACTGCAACACAGAAACAAGATAGAGAAAAAATCATGGTCAATAGGGCTCCACCTTCCATGCTCCAATGACCTCTTCTCCTGTGCACAGCATCTGTCTCTGGTCTGTAGGACTGCCAGGTACTGTGGTTCTCAGCCATCCACAGGATCCATCAGGTTCCCAGCTCCTGTCCCAAGGAGCATCCCTGTCCATAACAGACACCATTGTAGGGGTTGAGAAGCTCAGGAGAGGCTGCTGACTCTCCTCCATCCCCAACTCCAGTTCTAGTCCAGGGAGTAAGAGAGCATTATGAGAGGGAAAAAGCTCTCTACTATAGGATTTTACAATTAAAAAAAAAAAAAAGAAGTAAAATTTAAAAATTGTTCTTGGTTTGAAACATAACTGCAGCAATAGATAAAGGGAAGTGGTGAATATCAAGAGACTGGAGTTCAACCAATTGAACTTTTTTGCACTCCATCTGTGAAATAGCAACAGTGACACTCCCTTTGACTTCTTCAAGTGCTGGAAGCAGTACAAAGAAAACTTAATGAACAAAAAAGGAGTATCTATTTTGTGATAGCCATTATCTGCGTTGTTACTCAGTGCTCATGCTTGGATAAACGATGCAATTTTCATCTACGGCTGATGATGCACATAGGGCAAATAATACAAAATCATAGGGCTTTAAAAATACTATAATACAAAACTTGTTTAAAAATTAAAATTAGTAAGACTTCAAGATTTTGTTAATGTGAACACAATTGCTGATTTTCGGCATGTATATTCTTGATTCCTCTTTATGTCACACAATGCCCTCAATATTTTAGGATGGAAAGCACTCAGCCCTATCATTAGCAGTATTTTCTTGGTTTGTTTCAACATCATGATTTGGGCTAGGAAAAAAGGAAAAAAAAGCCAACCCAACACCTGAGAAACTGGCCAAGAATTATTTTTAGTACATCAGTGCAAACTCCACAAGTAATATTAACAATAAACGCTAACGATTCGGAAAGGCTCGGCAGCTCTGCTGCCTGTGCCCAGCCCTTGGTAGAGCTCCATCACTTGCTGTGGGGCTCCAAACTCCTTCATCCATGCAGAGGTGGCTTCTTTTTATGCATAGCTTCCAAAAGATGGAAGAGGAAAAAGGGCAAGAGGTGGGAAAACACCTTACTCTAGGAAGAACCAGATAGAGCTGGGGCAGCAAACATCAGTTATTAAGGGGTCCAGCTATGGGTGGCAGAGGGCAAACCCTAGAAACCAGGAGGCAGAGTTTCAACTGTGCTTGCCCCAGATATTAGTGACAAAACATTTCTAGAGACAGGCAATGTTTTACTTTGAGTTTCTAGTGGTCCCCAGTAACAGAACCTATCTAGTTACTTCTTTTACCTTGGTATATTCTCATCCACAGTTGCACAGCCATACAGGAAAACGATAATCCCTACAATCGAAGCTGGAATAAGCATTTGTGTATAAACTCCCAGCCAGGCAAAATATAGTCCAATCTTCTCTCCAAAGTATTTTCTGAAATACATTGAATAAAAAAGAGATGAGAGAGAGAAATGTTTCCTATTTCTTAAAATACAACATGGCTAAAATTACAAATCGCAGCTGGATTAAGCACGGAGAAAGCAAGATCTGATGACCTGTGGGAATTTTTTTCTTCTCAGAGGACTCTCTTTCTCATGATGCCTGGAGTTAATCAAGGGCTACGGGCACCATGAAAACCAGTCAGTCCAACAAGGCATTATTTTGCCCTCTGTGTTTCTGCTGTGTATATTGGATCTTCTGTGAGCTAATAATTTTAAATAAGCCCTTCATTTTCTCCAGAGTCTCGGCTCTCACCAGGAGCAAAGAAAACCCATTAAAAACACAACCCCTTTCACACAAAGTGGGAAACATCAGTGTGTTTCTAAACCTACAGAAAACTCCTATTCTCTCAAGAAAGTTCCTGTTCTCTGGAGACCACCAGGGTGGTACCCAAGGGCAGCATCCCTGCAGGGACACCAGCATCCCCATGCACGGCTTCAGTGCTGCCCCACAGAAAGAGGACATTCAGGGCTCAGCTCTCACCTCACCAGGTCGATTGGCTGATATTTGTAAAAGACCCCATAGCTTGCCCACTCCTCACACAGGAGCTGTAAAAGAGAAAGGCGTTTTAAAAAAGATTATAAAGCACAGCTTCCATGAGCTTTTTTCTCTTTCGATCCCAAGCAAACTGCAGAGCTCACGCTGGGGATCCGGTCTCACCACTTTGTGGTTTCTAACCCATAATCTGCCAATGCACGCAGCTTGCATTAAGTATTAAAAACAAATTTGATGATCTGGCATGCTATAATGCAGTGATTAATTCCAGTGCATTAAAAGGCTCTTCAGCAACAGGACTGATAGATAACTACAGCAGCGACAGGGAAAGCAGCCTGATTTTTATGATCCATAGGAGGTATCTAGCAGAAGGGATGTGAAAGATAAATATGCTTTGAGTTACAAGACAGAAAAAGTCTAAGAATAAACTGGCTTGTTTTCACCATACAAACTGTAATATTCAGCATCCATCACCAGACACTGTGCAGAGGTGCCTCAAAGGCTGCATTTAAGAGTTTTTCAGATTTAAACTAAAAGAACACAATGACTTCCACTCATCCTTTTGGTTAGGATATGTGCCAAGGAAAACAAAGATCCCCATTAGAGATTTATAAAATTGAATCCCTCACAAAAATAGGTTCCTCTGAGACCTCCAGCTTATCCTTTACTTTGTAAAATATATAAATAGTGCTTCTCAGATCTGATATTTTTTTCCTTAATTCAGTTCAGCTAACCAAGTAAACAAGAAATCAGTGTGTGTACAAAAAACACTGAGAAGACACAGTGTGCTTGCTGGCCACCCAGTCATCACCTCCTTTGTGGGACAAGAGAAAGAGAAGTTTTATATCTGCTTTACATCTCCCTTTACTACTCCTCTCCCTACTTCAACTCAGTGACATGAACTTGGTAGCAGGATGTTCCTGGACCAACAACTGATATTTCAAAGAGATGCTTTCTACTTTCATTAATTCATCTGGCAACACGCATCACCTTTTTATTTTTCCTCAGCTCTAAGAGCATGAACTGATTGTTGCCCAGGTATTTCTTTTCATCAAACATTGAATAAAAAATAATTAAATAATTTTTTTTTAAAAAAAAGGCAGATTTTGCACCTTAGTTCACAAACCTCCATCAGTGGGTGAAGGCTGCACAACCAGCTGGCACTTTTACACTTCTCCTGCCAACTCAACACAAACTTTCCAAGCTGAGCTCTTCATGCAAATGTTTCAAGTAATTAAAAAAATAAAAATCTTTTACAGAAATACATAAAAAATATAAGCAGACTGTGGGTTTTTTCCTCCACAACTCAAACCTATTCATCTTTATTTGTTTTCTTACAATAGTAACAGCAGAAACTCAAACCTAGATGCAGGGCTTTATTGAACAGCAACATGCTTGCAAATTTTATTTCTATTCTGCTTTAGGTTTCTTTCAACCACATTTCCAAAAGTTTTAAGGTCAGATGCCTATGTCTGGGCAACAATGACTCAGTACACCTCAACATCCATGTGTATAAGCTAAGACCCTTTAATTACTTTTTACTTCTTTAGTTTTACTTAGATGCCTTTTCTGTGATCTAAGCTAGTCAGGAATATCAGTAAAATACAAAACTCAGGAGATTTTGAATCAGTGCCATGTTTCAGTTTTGTAAAGCACTTCAAACCAAATTTGTGCCTGAAATACAAGAGAATTATCTGATTTAGCCTGACATTTATCAGCCTGATATTCAAAGCACAGCTTCAAAGACACGATTAGAGAAGATCAGTGTGCTAGCCCTAAATATTTACTTCATTTCTATGCCTCAAATCTTTAATTCTGCAGTTTAAAAAGGGACAAGCCTGGCCTAGGCACTGGCTTAGATTAAAGAAAGCTTCAAGAAAGCAGAAGAGACCTGCCAAAACACACCAAAAGATTATTTGAGGGAACTGGATGTCAAAAGCCAAGGTAAATATTTCCAGAGACACGGTGAACTTGTGCAATGACTGAATTTGTGAGGTTTGAAGAGTTAGTAAAGGAAGATGATAATCCAGACATTGAGACAACATGGACTTTTACCCTATTCGTGTCTGAACCATGTGTTGCTTAATAACAAAATGAGAGGTATGTGTATTTTTAAGACAAATCAGTAGAGAAGGGGAAATAACAGTTGCTGTCTTTTGATGAACCATTTGTACCTTAAGGCCCAGCAGACTTTTAATTTTGGGTACTTATTTTGATATGACCAACTTGGAGGACTTTGGATCTGCTTTTCCTACAACCTGAGCCCATGCTCAGTCTGGAAGCCCAGCAGGCATGAAACACAAACTCAATAGTGCCAGGATTCCAACAGGTGACTCTTCAGGCTGGGGCTCTTGCAGATGTGTTAAACACCCTTTATATCAACTTACTTTTCGGTCATTAGGTTCAACATTTTCACCTTCATAGTCACCCTATAAAAAAAGAAAATCTGTGTCAGTCAGCGAGTCGCACCCAGAACCACTCCACATCTTGCATGCCCGTGTATCCCACACACTTAATGCATCAAAACCAGAAAAAAAGCAATCTGTAAAATAATGCTGTATTTTAGGAGTTCATTTGTCATAGCACACTTTGTCTTCTGTCGTCAGGCACATTAAGAAAGAGTAATAATGTCTGTCACTGGGGAAAAAGGAATGAATAAGTGATAAAGGTGGCCTAAAAATGTCAAGGGAAAGGATGTGGTATTGCCATGGTATTTGGGGTTCAGCTCAGTCCACTTGAAAGAGGAGAGACCAGCTGAGAGAGCTGATCCCTATCCAGAGTCTCCAAACACTCAGGGCTGATTAGATCGGATGTTTTAATCTGGAGCTATTTTAAAATATGATAAATGAGTAAATTAAGACAATAAATAACTTATATGTAAGACTATCAGTAGCTGTCTAAGGACGTGAGGCAAGTACATGCAGAGACGTTTATTTAACCTTTCTGGATTTCTAAGTGATATGGCTGTAGTTTAAGAGTGCCTGACGTTGATGATAAACATCAGGCAGATAAAGAGGCTGTTCTGGTCTCAGTTAAGCCAAGGTGCTGTGTAAAAGCAGCGTGAGTGAGGGGAGCAGCAAACTAGGAAGACACATTTCATCTTCACATCCAGCACCGGAAAACCCACACCAGGCTCAGCCGCCCTTGCAGGCTCAGGCAGACAGAACATGGTGAGCCTCATGACTGCCACATCCCCTGAAATCTGTCAAGCCTTTCTGCAAGGGGCTAGCCAAGAACCTGGGGGCCAGTTTTAGTCATACCTTGAACCTCTACCAGGTTGGGTAGTATGAATACCACCACAACTCCCCACCCCTCTCTAATCCTCCTGATAAATGCTAGGGGTGACACTGTGACACTTTACTGAACTGTTCAGGAGCAGGTTTCACCAGTAGGATCTCCAGTCCCATGAAATATGTCACTACAGATTCTTGCTTATGGTTTTAATTCCATTTGCAACCCATAGCAAGAACACAGCCACTGACCTCTCTGTATTTGCAAAGGGAATGCCAGAAATATGTGGATGGGGGAACCAGGCACTTGGTGCCCCAGGAATAAATATATTTCCTAGCACTGGTGCCAGGAATTTCAGGAGCAGAAGGTCAGAAAACAACAGAAGCATTTTGTTTGCTAAGCCACAGAAGCAACTCTTCTAATGTTATGTTCAAACACCACTTATGATCATCCAAGGTAGAACAGAGGTGGAGAATTCATTAAAAGTGGTCTGAGTGATGGAAACTACGTGAAGAAGTTACTGTAGTTGTGGTATGAGTGAGCAGGAAGTCAGGATCCAAGCCCTCGTGTTTGGGATGATGCCATTAACATGTAACACATTGAGGATTTCTTGGTATCAGACAGTAGGTATGTAAAAAATATTCCAAGATCACTTACATCATGCAAAGGATATGCAGCACTGTAAACTCCATTGGCAAGCAGACTGGTGATCCCTTGAAAAATAAAAACATAATAGTTATTTACCATTTCATGGTTAGACAGTCATCCTGGAGATTTCCCTCAAAATAACACAGACATTTGGTCAGACAATGATTTTTCTGCCATCTCATTCCTTTCCATGTAGTTTCATTTTAATCATATAGGTTATTAAACATGATTCATTTTATGAAATGGGAAACTGCAGAGAGCAAGAGGAAGTCATATATATTTGAGAATCAAGAATTAGAAGCCAATGACTTGGAATTAGTCATTAAAATAAATTACATTTCCTGAAAAGTCAGTTTGATTTAAGGGCAAGTCTGCAGATTTGAAAGTGTTTAGCAGAAGGCTCAATCACAAGAAGAATATGGTTGGAACTGATGGCACACGGGAACACAATCACACACACACATCACCCACACAAAGCTTTGAATTCAGATTTCAGATTGATTAGAGAAATCATAGGGACAGCCTTTGTGAAGACCTTGGTGGAATACTTACCATATTTACCACATTTTCGTCTTTTATTTAAAAGGGTAGTTTCCTTCTTTCTTCCCTCTCCTTTCCCTGTTTACACATCCGTTTATTAGTGACATGCATCAGGCTGAAAGCAATTAATGCTTCATCTATAGAACTTATGTGGCACAAGGGACTTTGAGGAGTTTCTCCTGCCCAGAGTATGGGTGGGTCAGGAGGAGTCAACGTGGAAGTTTGGAGGAGCACAACACCAAGGGGCTCTTCACAGCACCATCACCCAAGGGCCACTGGGCTGGACTTGGACCTCTAAGAGCTGTAGCACATTATTCTCTAATGTTCTGGTTGCAGCTGCTGGCATTAAATACTTGGTTAATTACTTAGTTACTTCCAATTATGGAGTATCACCCACATTTACATGAAGAGAAAACTGGGGATTCAATGAACCAGTCTTGAATCAGACCTAAGTCAAGTGCTTTTCTTTGTGCAAGGCAATGGTGATGAATGCCAACAAAAAAAAAAAAATCATCTGGCATTGTGAGGAATTTAAAAATACTTAGAAAAAGCAAATAAAAATTATGTTCTACAATGTGCTCATATTGCCCATCAGTTCATTGCTAAGAGAAGAGTATGGGACTGGATTTGAAGGAACAGCTGCAAGAACAAGGAAACATCACTGGAAGTTCACAGAGTTATTATTGATTGCTCTTGAAATGAGAATTTTTCAAGTTCATTAGCATATTTTATATACTAATCACCTGCTGGAGGAACTGCTCCAGAACTGCTCACTATCCTGAAGTATCATTAATTTTCAAAGTCCTAGTTATGATTGTACAGTCCTGTGAATTGTCTGCAAATGTTTCCACACTTCTGGCAGAAACAAGTAGTGAGCAGATAAACTCTTTTCCTAGGGCTGTGCCACCAACCAAAGATCTCCAGACCTTTCTACACATCAGCATTTAACAATGAAGACAGATTCCCATTTCCACAAACTTGCAAACTAAATAACAAAGACTGCAGTGTTCACTGGGCAGCCACCTTTTTCCTGCTGGGCAGAAAGGTTGTAGCATTATCTGTGTTTGCTTAAATCTGTTTGCAACCTTTGCTGGGTTCCAAACCAGCATTCCAGTGCTGGAACACAAAGACCCAGATTGAGTTCTTCTGTGTTATACCCATGGCCAGGCTGGCCTAATGATATTTTTATTAGCTAGACTGGCCACTCTCAGGTAGAAAAATGATCCAGGAATCCTAACACTTTACTTGCTTTTAGGTTCTGCCCTATTCAACTAATCTCTAATGTGTTTCCCATTTCTGGACAAAAAAAAAAAAGAAAGAAAGAAAGAAAAAAAAATATTAAATGAGTAACCAACTCCAAGGCAAGAATTCAATCTGAGCTGTATGACCTTCCCCTTTCAAGAGAGCAAATACGTAATTTCCAATGAAAACGATCCAGCACCAGACTCAAAAAGGGTCCTAAAAGTCACAGATTCTTTTGGATTTCCCATGCTACAGGGAAACAGTACTTCTGTTAATACTGGCTGAGCACCAAAATTTAGTGTATATAAGGACTCAACAATTGTACATTGTATGTTGTTACTTCAACTGAAAAGTCAAAGCATGGAAACAATTTCTGGCATAATTATTCTTCTATTATGTGATGTATTTCTAAGCAGCTGATGGGTCAATATTGAACAGAACTACCTGTAATTCAAGTTCCTATTGTTTTATTTAACTGCTTGTAGGCAAATAAATGCTATGACAGATTCTACCAGTTATCAAACACTTTCTCCCACGTTCATGCACTTTTCTCATACAAATTTGTTTCTCTTGGTTGTCTGTTAGGAAGCTTGGATATGAGGGATTTAGTCTTCCACCTTATATGATTTGGTTTACCATTAACTATTTGTTAACCTTGGTCCAGTTGTCAAGGATATAACCATGTATCACAATATGTATAAAATAATGTATTTTATACATTAATACATTTACATATACAATTTATACATTAAAATAATGTATTTTCCTGTCCAGCTGGACAGGAAAAGCTGCCAGCAGATCTTTAAGGTGACTTGATTTCCAGTTCATGTTTACATGTATTGTGAATTTAGTTCTTAAAGCACAAAGCCCAAGGCTGAAAACTTCCAACTACTGGCCATGGCAGTACAAACTTCACACTCACTGCCTTGCAGCTGTTCTGAAGACTAGGAGATGGGGCAGCTTCCAGAGTACCCTTTAGTCCTTGGCCATTTCCCTGAGTTAATCCCAGTTGCACTTCAGACAGTGTTTTGGGCAGCCATCAGTTAAGACCATTGCACTCAAGTCACTGAAAAGCCATCCCATGATAAAAGTGTGAGATTCCTACCTAAAAGGAATGGCCTAAGCCATAGAATTTTACTGCAGTAACTGAAGTTCAGTGTTCTGGCCACATCCACACCAGTGAGTATAAAACCAAACCAAAGCAGAACACATATTACACACATATGTATCACCAGCCAGTCCTGGTACAAAAGTTCTCACATCTGCAGGGGCTCTACGCTCACTTACCATTTAATTTAGAGACAAATCTATAAATTCACCTTTTAAAAAATTACAAACATCTACATTAATTCAATTAAATTTGCAAATAAAACTATTATATCCACATACATCAAATTAGAGAGCAGGGGAAAAACCTAAAATCCATTGCCAGTTCCAACTTGCAATTATTTTCCAATACCTGAAAACAATATCGAGCTTAAAGCTAAATAAAGTTCTTTACCCATGCTATACTTTGCTTTGGTACACGTTGTTCTTTTCAATATTTCATAAACCTATAGAAGCAAAAGAAAGGAAAGGGTTATTTCACGTACTGCCAGGGAAAATCACAATCTTTTTTGTGTACACCATTTTTGCTTGTATTAAGACATCGATCAAAGATCAGAAGCCCTCTTCTACCCAGAGCAGGCAGTGTGCTTGGCCAGCTCTTCCCTCACCTCTGATGGCCTGGCCTCAAGTTGTGCCAGGGGAGGTTTAGATTGGATATTAGGAAAAAATGCTTCACTGAAAGGGTTGACAAGCCCTGGAACAGGCTGCCCAGGGAAGTGGTGGAGTCACCATCCCTAGAGGGATTTACAAGACATTTAGATGTGGTGCTGAGGGACATGGTTTAATGGTGGAATTGGCAGTGCTGAATTAATGGTTGGACTTCTTGAACTTCTAAAGGTCTTTTCCAACCAAAACGACTCTATGATTCTAAGCTGGCTTCAACCCAAAGACTTCAACAGAATTTCTGACTCATAATGTGCTTACAGCACACAGCCCTTTGTCAGAAACTGGACTAGCATAGCCTGACCTTAAAAATTCAGAGCTTGCATGACCTCAATGGCAAAAGAGATGGATTGATTTTACAATTTATTGCATTTATTGTCAAGTAACCTTTGCACACCTCAGCATGGCACCTGAACAGTCAAGCTTTTGCTCCTACAGTGATGCTCTTAAGCAGGGCAAGCACCCAGCCAGTGTGAGGCTGGGAGGGGAAAATCAGTAGGGGAAAACCATGAGCAAAAGAACCTTCTGCCCATTGCCCATTGCTTGCCCAGCTCATGGAGGGAAGTGAGTGAGGGCCTTGGAGGCATGTCCTGCAGCTCATCTGCCTGTTGTTGTCTTTTAAACAAAGGGCTGTGAGTTAAAGGGCTGTCATGGAGAGATTTCCAGTTATATAATGTCTGTGTGGTTTGTTTGTTTGTTTTTGTTTTTTTTTAATAATAAGTAAAAGATCTTTGGCTTAGTTTCTATTCATCAAAGATTCACAGGGATGACCAGATTCCTGTTCATTCTGCAGTACACGGAAGGGTCAATATTTGCACTGTCATTTAAAAATACATATGAGAAAGGCAGGAGAGAACTTTAAGAAACAAGAATACAAAGAGAAACACACGTGGAATAAAATGATGCTGGTAAACATTCAATCTGTCTTTGTTACTGGGGGACTTACAGGGATTGCAAACCAAGCAACATGTTACCAGCATTATTGTTACATGCCCAGTGCTCCTTGAGCAAAGGTTAAAAACCCATCCCTCCTCTTCCCCCCAGCCTCTGCTATGAGCTCCTTTTGTTTCAGTCCATTTTTCAGTTGGCCTTGATCACCTTCTTGTCCTATCGAGCCATTTTGTCCTGCTACCTTTCTCAGACAGCTTGTTGCCAGGAATTTTAACTTTTCATTTGCCCTCTTAAGTTTATTGTACTGCAAAGTCCTCTTACTACTTTACTTATCTAGGCATATTAAAGTCCACAAAAACAAGCTATGCCTTTTTTTTTTTTTTTTTTTTTTCCCCATCTCAAATGAAAAGGTTTTACTGCAAATAAACCAATTCAATATTTGTCTTTTTCTTTTCCCTTTCTGTGCTGCTGCATCTGCTCTCCCTGGTCAAACTCAGTGAGCTCTGGTAACCTGCACTCACGTCGGATCAGCACACTTCAATCTACAGGGGGAAACTACATTGTGGGGTCCCCACACTGGAATTTCAAAGCAGGAAAGGTTGATATCCTACACTCTTTAACACCCTAGCAGTAGAAGACAGCCATAACTGTGATACAAGCTCTTTTTGAAAACACTTAATGTTAAATATAAGATAAAACCAGGCTCACAGTCACATTCCAACGCACCGATTAGCAGCAGTGGCGTGGGGCAAAGAGTCCACACCAGACTGAGAAGTGTTCCATATCCTATGGGCTGTTCTTTCAATTCCCCCCCTCTGGAGGGGCTACACCTTCTCCCCTACTCTATTTTACACTCTGGAAGTCACAAAGCAGCACTCAAAGGCAGTTTGTGATACTGTATTTCTGTACCAGACTTTATTTCTGTAAGGGAACTGGAGAAGTTTAACTGAGAGAGGAAATGTCTCAAGCACAGAAGGAGAGCAGAGACCATCCAACACACAAGAACAGCTCAGCCCAGTCCCCTGCTGCACACATCTACAGCACACTTGCCATGTAACAGAGGGGAGCAGATGCTCAAACCATCAGAACAAGATGTAGTTTTCTGTCCTTGTTGCATTTGACTTTAAAGAAAAGTAATATATATTGTTAAATAAAAATCAAACCACCATTCTAAACATTCTAACACCATTCTAAAGAATTGCTCCCCAAACCTATAAATAATAGGCCCTCTAAATACATGGCTGTTTCATTGGAATTTGTCTTGGGGAAACTTCCCAGCATTTTATAAAAGGAGCAATTTACCTCACAAAATGTGAGTCACAGAGGTGAAGATTGATGGTGGCAGAACCAGAGTCTAAATCCATTCCTTTCTGGTAATATGTCTAAGAAACACTGTCCTAGATTACTTGTGAACTAGAAAGAACATCCAAATTGTTCTCCAAAAAGAAGCAACCTGTTAGCATTAAAGATTATTCATTAGATAAGCTAAAGCTCGAAATACCTTATTAATAATTTCAACAACTGATGCCATGGGCAATCCCTGGCACTGGGTTAAGAAAGGCAAACCTGCAACAGGCATTGTACTAAAGCTGGCAAAGGGGCTCTTAGCACCATGACTAAGGCACTGTCTACCATAAATTATTTACATACAGTACTTACTATAGTGCTTCTCGTTTTGCTGTCAAAGAAGGAATCTCTGTCAGACAAATCAAATCTGTTAAAAGATTAGAAGGAAATCCATTAGGTTAAAAAAAAAAAAAGCTAGTCATTTCCTGCTCTTGTTGACCCCTTCAATATTTTCATTCCTCCTGGGGCTCTCTCAAAGCTATTGAAGAATTGCTTGTAGAAACCTCATTAACAAGAAAGTCCACCTCAAGTCTTGTATTTTAAAGAGGCCACTTATACAATTCACTGCTTTTCTATATTTCTAGGGTTTTCTGCACAAAAGAGACTACTGATGCTCAATTAAGTGTAATTCCTGAGCCCTGCTAGCCTTGAATTTAATCTCAACATTTTGTCTGTACCTTAACACTGTGAGGCCACTCTTGCCCTTCTGACACAGGTGGTCTCACCAGAAAAAAAGCCACCACTGCAATCAATGTAAGGTACATCCACACCTAAGCTAAGGAGCATCTTCACATCCACACCTAAGCTAAGAAACATCTTCTGGGCTTTCTCTGAGCCACCAGGCTCCTTTTTCTGTAGGACCATCCTATAAACAATAGAATATATAATTTCATGCAAACCCAAGAACTCACCAAATGTCACACAGCTTGACTGGCCCTACTAACATACACAATTCAGTGTTCTGCACCCCTTGATGAAAAACCAAACCCCCTGCATGTACAGTGAAGAAACCCTGCCCTGGGACTGCTGTTTGTTCCAGCTGGCACACACATACACATGGTCTTCAAAGCTTCTCCTCTGGGATGCTGGCCAAAGAAGAGCAGCAGCAAAGCAACCCAGGGAAGTCGAAAGTTTGCCTGGGTCCCACCTCCTGATTTTTTTCCTCCACTCACATTTACAGTTATTCTTACTGCCCTGAAATACATGGCAAAACTACCACCAACTTCAGAGGGTTTCCAAGGTCAAGGCCTGGTTGGCTGTACATGTGTGAGCTGCCCATACCACATGAATGAAGTTATTCTGATGTTTATTAACCCACATCTCTGGCTACAAATTTTACTGAGAATTTTATTTTACATGTTAAAGAGACTACTGTAAACCACAGGATGAATCTTGTTTGGCAGGCTAGCAGTTGATGTGTACAGTTACCTAGGTATGTATTATCTACAACAGCAACACAGAGATTTCACAGAGGGGCTCTGCATAGCCTCACTCCTCAACAGTGAGATGCCCCCAAAGTAAATTAAATTTACTGCAAAACTGAACTATCCTTTACAATAATCACTAACAAAGTGTTGGTGGTCAGTTTCCCTTTTAACTTTTGGTGCTCTCAGGAAGGTTGGAATCTGCTGACATGGGCATTGGCCAAAAGCCTTCACTTACAGGTGCTGTTTCTCCCTGGAGAAGGGGTAGGAGAGGCGCTTCACTGTCTGAGGTTTGTGCTCTGCTACTTTTGGCTGGATGGGCTCTGTTATTTTTTGAATTACGGAGTTAATCTTCTTCAGAAGACCATGGGTCTGATTGATCTGATACATCTGAGTGGGTAAAAAGAAAAATCAGTAAAGTGGCATCACTGTTCAGTTATCCTTAAGACAGAGTGAACTGTAAGGAATAAACCATCAGCTACTGAGGAGTACAGCTTACCTTCCTGAAAACATTCAGAAACACAGAGATAAATGGGAAAGCCACACCAAGGCAAGCAGAGCAAGCTGGTTGCTTTTCCTCTGAGCCAAAGCATGGCCAGTGCTTGGTTCCAAATAATCAGGCAGAGATGCACTTGGCACTGGCTCCTGAGACACCCGCTCCTCTGGCATTTACGGATTGCTTGGTGCAATGGGACAAAGAAATGAAAGAGCTACAGGGCCCCTGTGTAAAACAACAGAAGTGATCTCCTCTCCCAGGGGCCTTTCCTGGGAATACTGTGCAGGTTTCAGTTGTTTCCCCTCTTCTACATAATACATAACCAACTTATCTGGAATTGGCTATTGCAGTTCTGTTGCACTGAACACAGGAATCGTGTTAGCAGGTCATAAGTAGGATACCAAGCTCATCCCTCTGAGCCACAACAACTATGTGTAGACCCAGGGCAGAGCTCCCACTGCAGGAAGAGGACTGTCTAGAAATAAAGTTTTAGGGGTCTGAGGGTGTTCTCAGGCACATCTCCTGGGTAATGCAACCTCAGGTGCCTCTTTCACACTTTAAAAATCCACCCTTAAAATGCACCCTAAATTTTCTTTTGTGGCAAAGCAGCTTTAACTGCAGGATCACAGCAGACTTTTTAAAATTTAATTGTGCTTCTGATAACAATAGTTGGGAATTAATATGAAATCCAAACCAAAAGTGTGGTTTTAGTGTTATAATAAATGATGCTGGGCTTTGAGACTGTCTCTTGCTCCATTATAGACTTCCCTCTGCAGTCTGGGACATGCACTTAGTATGTGTTTAAATATTAATCCATCTCTAAGCTATGCTCACTGAACAGGTAGCTATCTATCACAGATGATTTAGAATTGATGAAAATACACTGTCAGTTCTTTAATGATTGTTCAAATATTCTGAATGGTAATTTATTTTGTGGTTGTCTCAACTCCAGTAAATATGACTAACAATGTGTATGAAGAGTGACTAACCCAGTGTGACTACTGCACACAAATTGTTACTCTTACATTCATTTTTAGCAGTCTGGCATCTCAGGTGATAAAAAACCTCCAAAATGCACACAAATTACATCATCAATTGCAACCTCTTATTTTAAAACACGCTGGGAGGATGGGGACACTGTATGAAATTACTCACATCATATACAGATAGCGGGAGTTGCTGGGAATTCTTGATCTTCATTCCTTCTTCCAGTTATTCTTTCTCTTGTCCCAAGTTAGCAAGTTTGTGACTCATTTTCTGTACACATTTGTACTCTTTTAAAAATGTTTTTTGGAAGAAAGGTCTACATTTGTCAGGTGCTCACAGCTGAGCATATGTTTAAACTTTTTTCCAGAGAAAAAAGGAAAATCAGGACTCACCTTTTTTGTGGGCATCTTGAGCTTAAGAAATTCTGCCTCTCGACACAATACATTCCACGGTGCATGTATTTTTACAAATCCAACCCCATGGATTTTTGTCTTAAAAAAAAAAAAAAAAAAGAAACAAACAAACAAACCAAGAGAAAGACAATTAGTTTCTAACAACAGAACCATCACTGAACACCTCTCTGTACAAAGCTGCTAGAAAATGTAACTCAAACCCACCATTGTCTTCCAGAATAATTACCACAAGGTTAAACAGATAAAAACTGTTTGGGAAATAAAAGCTAACGACTATGGACACAAATACAGGCTAAGCCAGTTAAATTTGAAGCACAGGCATCCTGCCAAATGATACAATTTCATGAGTGTTCTGTAATTAATGGAGCTGAGAGAGTCCCTGCTGTCTCCTGGGAGCTGCTCAGTATCTCAAAGGACCAGAACTGCAGTAAGAAAGAAGCAGCCTCAGACAGAGATGTGAATTCTACATTTTAATTAGGAAAACTACTGGGAAGAATTTGACAAAAATAAAAGAGAAATATTAATGACACTATTAGCAGTATGCTTGCATCCCACCAGTGCTCTGAGCTCTGTTGGAGATGGCTGGACAGGGGGGTTTGCTTCTGGCACTCCCACAGAGACCCAGTGTATGTCCTGTTTCAAAGCCACTGGACAAATGGCTTTGTTATACCACGGTGTGTGTATATATATATAATACATATATACCACGAATATATATCATTATGTACCTGCCTGTAATTTATGAATAATAGATGGCATTTATTTTTTAAAAACAGTTTGATTGCAACTCTAGATGTTTAATCTCAACTTGCAGACCCTGTAAATAAAGCCAGCAGAAATATTTGCCCTTTCTCAGAGGAGTTTCAGGTCTATTATTGGTTGGATCAGTTAATTGTAATCGCTGTCTTTGAAATTAATATGGCTGTGCCTATTTCTACTAATCACACACTGGCAGTACTTCACACACATAATTTTTTATATAGTCTGATAGTCTTTTAATAGAATGTACTGTTTTCAGGGTACAGGTGAAAGGCGTTACAAGCTGTTCTGTTCACATCTAAGAATGGAAAGAGCAAACTCTCATACGGACCCATGCGCTAGAGCACGTACCAGAACCTCCTGAACAAATTTAAATCTCTTCAAGTCTACACTGAGGTATAAAAAGATCACTGACCACATCAGGTATTTTTCATCAGAACTGGAATTTCCAGTGGATCCAAACCACAGTGTACTATAAACCCATCGAGCTGGGATTAGTGTTCAGAGCAAACGAAGCCTCAATTCTAGATACTGCAACACATCGACACTGCAGTGTTGCAATAGTGGACATGCCACAAGTCCTGGCCAAGAAAAGGAAGAAACTTCACCTCACTGGGACATTGACAACCCTGCAGCCTGCTCCTGTGAAGCAAATTTAGTCAGTGGGTGAGGTTGGTGCTGCCAGAACTGAAAAAAAATTCTGGAAGAGTTGAGCTTGTGTAACCTTGCTCAGAGCCAGGTCCACAGGAATGGCTCAGCATCTCCCAGGATTCAATCAGCAGTTATCCTCCTTATCTTTAAATACTTGAAATGGCTCCTTACATCCTCATCTCGTTCCAGTTCCAGACCAGCCTCCACGAGGTTCCCTTCATACTCCTCCCTTCGAAACCTCTTATCATCTTCATGGTAATCCACATGAGGTTCACTTTCCCTCATTTCCAGCTGCACTCCTTTCCCAGGAAGTGGCTGATCCTGCTTGGTGCTTCGGACATTTGAATCATTATGATGAACCTTCCTGGCGAGTGTCCTCCCTGCAGAGGACTTTTTGTACTGATAAACTAGGATGTAGTCTACTTTTCTCTTGCCATCTCTGAAGTAGAGTCCATATTTGCAGTCAGCATCTGGATTTTTGGATAGGGAATTTAATAACTGCAAGAAGGGAATGGGGGTGTGGAGAGAAGGAGAGAGAAGAATAATAATAAGTACATACAACAACACTGACACCAGGCAGAGCATATCCTTTTTTCAAGGATCTTCTTTCATCCTTCTTGCCCAGAGCACAAAATGAACCATCTTTAAACAGCACAAATATGGGAGGAGCCCCCCCATGCTGTGCTACTCACTCAAAACAATTTTGCAACTTAACACCTGTAATTTTATTGATAGCCAGCTGGGGTTTTATTGGCCAGAAATAAATACCTGGAATGACTGGGATTTAATCTAATTACCAGCAGACTAGCTTGTGAATCAGCTACTTGGTGGATTTGGTTTTCTCCTTTGGGGGTTAATCACCACTAAGATCATCTGTCCTTTTCCACCCAGGACATCTGCTTTTCAATTCTGACAAATGAATTAATATCAAGTGCAAACATTTCTCACTTCTCTTATCTAGCTTTGCAAGTTTGCATCATCTGAGAAAGAGATCATCTTAGATACAGACTGAAGGGAGCCAGCTGGTCATGAAGCAAAGCCAAAAATGCAACTGGACCCTAGCCAGGGCAGTTGGTTCACTGCTTACCAAGTTCATCAATTCCCTCCCCCTCCCCCTTATAAAACCTGTATCATTTTGCAATCTGATGGTGGCAAAGGCTTTATTGCCATCTTGGTTTAATGCTGTGTAAGCATCACAAGAGGCAAGAAATTTATGAAACGTCTTAAAACGCAATTCTATATCCAAGCATTTATCTGAAAAACTGCATGGGTCAATTGTAGAAACATTCAAAAATCCTAACAATTATTCATATCTACTTTCCATAGCATTTCTCATGCATAATTCACAATTCTACCTTTGGAGGTGCACAGACCATTTAAAAAAACCAAACCAAACCAAACAAACAAATGAAAATTCACTACTAACTTGTATTTGTTCTTACAAAAAAACCCAAAAAAACCCACAACCCAACAAAAGAAACCCAACACAGGAGTGGCTTTTCAGGGACATTTTCTGGCTTTCGATTTTGCAGAAGTATGTTAAGTCTCCATGCAGGGAAAAGGACATGTACTCCAAATGACAGCAACTGGCCATCCACTGCAAATCATATTGGACAAAACCCATTTGACACATGCACATCTCCTGCTACCTACATACATAAAACTATGAATTTAAGTTAGCTGCAAACAGTTATTTTTTGAACCCCAGATGAAAAGAACAACCTTTGAGCTCACTGTACAGTGTATCAGATTGAATACAGCCAAAAATTCACTGAAACCCACCCAATGTTACCCAAATTTGCATACTTCTCTGAACATGACCTTGGGGAGGGCAGGTCCCAGCTACCAGAACTATCAATCAATGCCTCTAAGAAACAATCTATTCTTCCCTTTATGCCTTGTGGAGATTTTTTACTCAGACAACAAATTCAAAGTACAGACTTGTTGTAAACAAGATACAGGAACACTGAGATTGTTGATCTTTTAATTAAAAAAAACTGAAACAGGGTGAGCTGTGTTGACTTACACCATGTAATGGTCATGTTCTGTGAGACACAGAAAAGACATTTCAATTTTAAAAGAATGGGAGGGATATTTACACTCCAGCAGAATCATTCCTTCATGCTCCATTCCCATTAAACACAAGCACAATGAACCAAGTATGGTTTTTTGTGGGACACATTTCCCCAGTGAGATCTGTTGTATAGCTCACTCCACCTCAGTTCCTTCCCTTAGCTCCATTTTGCGTGTTCATGACATAACCAACTCCTAATCCCTTTGGGTATTCATATTACTGCTTTTCTTTAAAATCAGTGTTAAAGAATTTCACTAAGGGACAATTAATGACACTTGAAATCAAACCTTTAGTATGCTATGGGTATTAGTTTAATCTTGCCTCTGTTAACATCACCTTTTAAATGAAACTGAGGACATTTTTTTTTCTGCTCTGCATGGGCCAAGAGATTTGCAAGTTGCCACAGCCTTACTGCAAGATTGATTATATAGCCAATTGATTGTATAGCCAATCCCTTCTTATCTTACAGGTGAAACAAGGATCATTTCTTTGTCTTCAAAGAACAAACCCCAGTGAATGAGCATGTGCTGTGGCTGGGGGCAAGCTTCAGCACCCCTGTCAAAGGGGGGTGAAGGATTTCAGAGCATCCTGGGAAGGGGAAGAATGAGAAATAAGCTAAGGGGTAAAGCACAGTGTGCCAGTTATGACAAGTCTGGCAAGTTCTCTACTCACAGTACTCTCATGCTGGTCATATCCTATATCCTCGATAGCTCGGATGTTGATAATGTGGATCCCCTTCTCCTCAGTGGGCAGACAGGGATATTTCTTGTTCACCCTCATTCCTGTCTCCTCTGGAGCCTCGTTGAGATCTTCTGCTGGAAAATCCACCCCATGAAACTCACTGTCTGCATCTGTAAAGAAAAAGGAGCAGTTTCCATTAAGACACTTTTTAAGCCCAACACTTGCTCCTCCCAGAGCCACCCAAGCTGAAACATATCCTGGTTCCTGCTGCCTTCTTGTCCAGGGCTCACACCCTCCTCCCTGCCTCCCTTCTCAGCTTTCCCACAGCCTTCTGCAGCCCTACCTAGGTCTTCTCCTCCAGAGTGCTCAGCTCATTTCTTATCTGCACTGCTTTCTCAGGATGTGATTACTCTATGGTCTCATAGAACAATTAGAGTTACTGGCATAGACGAAAAAAGGGAGAAAAAATAGTCTGAGAATTAGCTGGTGATGACAGGTGGCATGGTGTTTTCCCCTTTTTAATAAGCCTTTTCTCATTCAACAAGCACTTAATTCCTGCTGAAAATCTGATCAGTGGGTTTCCCCATGTACTGCATCTGATTTACTGAAACATTTTTATTTAACAAATCTTGAAAATCCAAGGTTTTCTCCCTCTCAACCTGTCAGACATCTGTACTGTCTCCACTTGCTATTTAAGTATACAGATGGGCTGAAGGATTTCACATAAAAATTTCACTGCAAATTAAGCAACCAGATAGCTGACAAAATGCCAACTAGTGTTTGCATATGTGCACTTATGCAAGCAATAAAAGGCAAAGTTTTCCAAGCTTTTATTAATTTTGACATTGAAGCAAAATACTGCAGAATGCTGCCTTTTCTTTTAAACCACACAGAAGCAAGATTTGCTTGTCTAAAGATGAAGATAAAGCAAGAATTTTAGAATTTAGCCTTGAATGGACACTAAATTATACCTCCCCAGAAAAAAAAACAAACAGCAAAAACATAAAAGGAGTACACTCTCATAGCAGCTATATTACAACAATTTGATGTTGCAACTAGCTCAACACTCTCTGGAGCAGATAGCAGCAGAATTTGAATAGAAGTGGCCCATTAGGAAAAATGCATCCCTCCTACCTAGAGCTGGCACAAAATTTATGATGAGGTGAGGACAGATATTGCACTTTAAGTAACTGTGTCTTCACCTAAGCATGCATTACTCCTCTTCATCAAATTACTCATCTGGATTTGGTTGAACTTCAGGGATGATGTGGAAGGCAGAAAATAATCTCCAACAAGTTTGCAGGTGATGTGAGGAACATGGCTGATGAGCTGGAGGGTAAGGCTTCCACTTCAAAGGTTCTCAGCAGGCTGGGAAAATGGGCTGAGAGCAGCCTCATGAAACTCAACAAAGTCGAATGTCACTTGGACAGACAGCACAAGCATAAATTGGGCATGGAACACATACAAAGGAGCTCTGGAAAAAAAGACCTAAAGGTCCTGGCAGACAGGTTCAAAGGGAGAGATCATGAGAAGGCAAAAGATGGGGTCCCATTCCTGCCTTCAACTACCTGCTGAGTAGGTCCAGACAAGGCAGAGCCAGATTCTTCTTATAGGTGCACAGCAAGAGCATGGGGGGATACAGACACAAGTTGAAACAAAAGAAATGATGAACAGACATTAAAAAAGCCTTAATTCTTTAACAGCAAGGGTGATCACAGGATGGAGAAAGGGCCTAGTGAAGCTACAGATCTCCATCCATCCCTGGGGATAGTCAGAGCTTGACAAGACTTGGCCCCAGCCATCCAGAACCAACTTCAATGGTGGGAAGGCACTGCATGAACCTGCCATCTAAGTTCTTCATGTTACATGCAGGATTCAGCAGGGACCACAACCTGCAGCAGAGGAAGAGGAAGGTATGGCTGAAGCCTTGGTACATTCCTTGAGCTTATTAGAGTAAGATAAGCATGATTAGTATGAAATTCATGCTTTTCAGGAATTAGCAGTCATGTTTCTCTGGAACTCACAAACACCCCAAGTTTATTAATTTCATTTAATTACTAATTTCATTTCCTGTACCTGGGACATGGGTTGCCCCAAGTGACTCTCTACCAGCCCACTTGGCCAGGAACTGTGGGATTCATTAACATCATCACTCTTGCCTCAAATCTGGGCAGAAATTCTTCTTACATATTTGAGTGTGTAAATCCCACAGCTCTGCACTGCTGTTCTTGGCTTTATCTTTCAAATTCTGAAACATTTATCTCATAAAAGATGCCATGCTTGTTATCTTGGGGCAGTGTCCTCCAACTCAGTAAATCACACGAATAACAATTTGTATTGGTAATAGTTAAAGAAGCTTTTTATGGAGTAATATAGAGATGCAGCCAAAAAAAATCAGCTCTCTCATGGGAGCAGCTAGCATGTTTGAAGCAATTCCCTACATGCCTCTGCTCTCTTTTTCCCAACATACACTTGTAAATACACACACATCCCCTAAACACATGGGAACTGATGCAAATGCCATCAGCTGCAGAATCCTGTGTGCTCAAACTTTTATTCTAGAGCTATAAAATGCTCATAAAATAACACAACTGCTTTTGGAACTTCCTAAGCATATCAACCTGTGCTTTTATTTGCAAGAATGCCTGAAGCAACTTTCTAGAAACAATAGCTTAAGTGCTGTAAAAGTCTTCCCTCCTTTTTCCACCTTTCATACATGTACTAATTAAAATCCATCTACTTGAGCAGATTACAGAGGACATGAGAAGAGAAGCACCTTTTACTGACTATGAATCTGAATATTTTGTATAGCTCGCAATGGATCTGTGACCTAATAAGTGCTGGTTGAGAAATTACAATTAGGATGGAATGTGTGAAGAGCAGAAAATCACAAGCTTCAGTGAGTCCCAATGAGCTCCTTGGGCCCTAGAGTTTCACTTCTGAGCAGCATTTGTTAAATCCAGAGCCAGGAGACCTGCTGAAATGATTCAGGACTATTGTGCAAGCCCAAACAATCACCCACCTGTGAGTACATATTTACATTTCTGTTTACACATCAGTAGCCTGGAAATATCAGAAAGAGCAAATACTGAAGGTAGGCAACTAATCATACCATTTTGGTTTGCTAGCACTGCTGGAGAAGATGTGAAGTGTTGAGAACTTTATTGATAGAATCTTAATAACAACAAGTTTGATTTCTGTACTTAAAAGATGATGTCAGGATTTAATGCTAAGTAAAGCCATCCAAACCACTTCGGTAATTACCAAAGCACTGGGGTTACAAGCAGTTCACTTATGCATATTTGGCAGAGGTCAAAGCATTCTGTTGTGGAACACAGAACATCTTGTTTTCAGTATGGAATAGAGCACTTGAAAGACTTAATCTCTATTTTTTAATCCATACTTGCATCTCTATTTGGTGTTAATCATATTAAACAAAGACAATCATTTAACCTCAAAATAAATACCTTTTCAGAATGATTTATGGCAAGATAGTACGTGTACTATGAAGAGCACAAATCACATTAATGTCCTAATTCAGCCAGAATCACTTATTGTCTTTGTTGGGAGCTGAAAGAGGAGAGTGTTGGGGAAAACTGGTAGCTTTGCTGCTTTCTAACATTGACTATAGCCCACTCTCTTTTATTTACTAACTAGAGAACAGTACAACAAGGGCTTGAAGAAGTGCTCAGTGTATTTCTACACAGTCACATAACCAATCAGGCCCTTCTCCTCTGTTTCCACAGCATATGCTGTTCAGAAACCCAAGGATTTTGTGACACAGGTCCCTAATGTTCCTGGAACAGAGACTCAGCCCCACCTAATGTTTCTTTTAAACGTTATCATATATTGCTTTGTCTTTTCCCAATATTTGCCATGAATCATGGAACACCCTGCCAAGTACATAGTATGATATAATGTATTCCTTGCCTGTCTCAAACCATCCACATTCTGTAAGAGTGCAGAACACTGAAAAGCCTTTTAACACCAACTTCAATCCCAGCTATGAACCAGGTTTGAGAAATATTTGGTGAACATCAGACCTGTAGAACTTGTACCTTCCTCACCACAGGTAATTCCTGTGTTTCTGCTAAATTAACCCCATGTTTTTCATAGCTGGTATCACAAACCAGGCTTTTGGGCAGCACTTATGTTGAGGCAGAGCTCCATAGGGCACCTGACCATACCCACATCTTAAGGGCTGTCCCTTTTTTTGTTAGGGGTGAGGTAACACAGGAGAGCAAGATGTCTGCAGAAGCTTTCATGCTACCTTTCTGCTCTCTGTGGGAGTTCTCCCAGAGATTGTGGGATGCTGTGGATTCCACAGAGCCACCAAATGCAATTTAGAGCATGGCTATGATGCTCCAATGACCTGCAGTACTGGAGAGATCTCCTAGCTGGAACTTAGATGGAAACTGGTGAATGAACAGATGAGAAGAGACAAGTACACGAGAAAAGTAAGGAGGGTCTATGCATGTCTTGTGCCTTTGCTCCCGTTACTTCTTCCCCTGAATCTCCAATGAGCCTCTCACTCTGGACGACATAGGAAACAAGATTAATACAAAACCTCTCAAACTTGCAAACATCTGCTCCTTTGTTCAAACTTCAGTCACAGTTGCACAAGTCCTCACACTCCTATTGCAAAAATTAACACTGATTAATTAAGGATAATTCAACCACCAAAATTTGGCAAATTATGCTAGAAACTACTCTGAATTCAGACAATGCTTCTTCCTTAGACTTTGGTGACCAGGTGATCCAGAACTGAAAATGTGCTCTAGAAATAAGTGTAGTTTCTCCATTACTAGACTCAGAATTGCTCAACTGACTTAGTAATATTATAGTATATAATCACGTTTAATATTTTCAGGCAAAATAATTTCCTTTTTCATTAAAATAAATGGCAAATTGTATTCACACAATGCAGTTTCACAGAAACATCGTGTACTAGTTCTAAAATGAGCATCATGAAGTCAGCTGGAGTATCTGTAAACAACCAACCATTTCACTGCTCAGCCTGAAACCAATAACTTCACTGAAGCTGTCTTCTCTTATCTCCCCTCATTTTCTTTTTTATGGAGTATGTTTAAGAAAGTGGCTAGAACAAAAAAGTCAGAGACATTGAAGTCAGCTGTCCCAGTTGTTCTCAACAAGGAAAAAGCAGGAGAGTTACAAGACCATGTGATTTAAGACATTCCACCTTCTTATCTTTTTGCCTTATATAACTTGTGATCAGAATTCAGAAGGAAAAACTACAAACCATGCAGGGTAAGTTCCCTGGGTGAATTGTTTCAAAGGAGCCATAACTCCAGCTCTTCCCAAAACACTTCCCAGCTCCTGAAACACTAGCACAGGGCCTTTAGATTCCTTAAACTGAGGATGTTTCTTCCCCACTAATTAATAAGGAAAAGTCCTATGTGCAGTTCCCAGAACTAGTAACAAACTTTCAGTGACAGGGAGGGAACATATTAAGGAAGCCATCCACAGACACACATATATATACGTAAAAAGAAAATACACATACATATAATTATAGGCTGCATATTTTGTTTATACTATGCTCTTTCTGTAGAAGAAATGAGCCTATGCAATATGTCAGGTATTTTTGGGACTGGGGTTCTCCTTAAAAAAATCCTTTGATAAATAACTGAGAGAAAATCCTTGGTGTGGTTTTGCTTGCTATCTATTGCCCCCTAGCAGCAGAATCCTCCTTGAGCACGTTGTCACCCTTCCTGTAACTTCCAAATTGAAAGCTACAGGTTAATCACTGAGCTAAGAAGAAAAAATTAATGCTCAGAAGCAACTCACCTATTTCCTTTTTGTTGGTTTGTTCGGGTTTTTTTTCCCCTGACATATTAACAGCTTGTCAGGTTTGGAGCCCCAAATTCCTGCTTTGTCCTCAGGAAAGAGAAGGGAAGGGGAATGTCAAAGAAGCCTCATTATATCACCCCACCAGCATGACTTGTGGGTCATTCCTCCTGGCCCACAAAGCTCTGCTGTGGCCCTGCCAGCGAGGATCCCCAGTGCTGGCAAAGAGGGCAGCTCTTTTTTTGGGACCCTGACACCTGTTTACAAGGCACTGGCCTGAGACCAAGAGCCTGGTCAGGGACTGCAGGGACTGGTTACAAATCCTGAACTTCTGTTCAAAGTCCAGAAGTTATCAGATCCACATCTGGGACTGCCTGATTGCAGATTTGCCTCCAGCAGCACCACTTCTGTGGATGGGGGAGGTTGGACCAGCACCATGAGGGCCCAGCAGGCAAACAGCTGCTGTAAAAGGCAACTGGATCCATCCCCAGGCAAGAATAACACTTCCAGGGTTGTTGTCACCTTCGGTCCACCTGCCTGCAGAGAGGTGACTCTCTGCCCCTTCAATCTGCAAGTAGGACACCCTGGAAATTACCCATCTCATTTGCTTGTGCATTTATTTTAAAACTTGGCTGTAGCTTAGGTCTGTACTACCTTAATGAAGCAAACAGGAGGTTATGATCCAAGCCATTAAAAAAAGCTCAAGCAGTGAAATAAAACTTGGATCCCAAGGACACTTTCTTTTACAGAATAGAAATATCTTGAAAGCAGGACAATCTTAATATAGCTGAGGCTGACAACTTTGTTAGCCCTTTGTATTGCATTGAATGGCAGAAGCCATTCAGAGACTTTTTGTCCAGTATTTGGGAGCCTGAAAAACAACTCCTGTCACCTGGGTGGACAAAATTCAGGTCCTGGCAGAATTATTGGAAAAATCAGCTTGCTTATATTCTCAGTACTGACTTATCAGTGGTAGGTCTCTAGAGAGGCCTCACCTTTTCTGGAAGCTGAGCAGAGCAAAATCATTTATGAAATCACAACACTTTGGCAGAAAGGGCCTTTCTTATAGCATATAAAGGACCAATAAATATAAGTTCTGCCATAAAAAGACTCATCCTGCTTGTTACTTTAGACCCTGGGAAATCCCACATTTTGTAAAAACACTCAAAGTGTCCCCCATTCCTTCCCAAGACAAACTGCACTGGTTTTCCTCCCAAGTACTAACAACTATGTAATGGTCTGTTAAGTAAGTCTGTTTCCAGACATATTTCTAAAATACTTAAATTAAGCCCTTCACTTCTACCACACACTAGGAAAATATTTCACCTTTGCTTCTGGTGCTGTTCTACAAAAAGCAGCATTAAAGCCATGCCCGAGTCCACTGTAGATTGCCCTTTGCAAACTCAAACTACAGGTTCACAAATTATTTCTGTATTTCTGTCATTTGATTTGGGACTAAAGACTGTAACCCTCTTTCTTACATGGGTTACAGCTGACTTTCAAAACACACACTGATGACTTTCTTGAATGCACTCTGCAATGTCATATCCCAAGTTCTATCATGAGAACAAGATGATGGGATGAGATAGGGAAGATCCACTAAATCTCTGCTCTTTGTATCCTGTTGGTCATGTTTTGAAGGGTTATGATGCTCATAATTTTTGTTTGTTGGTTCCAAGGGAGAATAGTTTTTACAAATGGGATCAGAAAGGTGAAAGGGAAAAAAAAACAACACTACAAAAGAGATTATGGGAGAGAATTGGTATGTAATGGGCTGATGTATACCTAAACTCTCACAGCAGCTTTCAAAGTTATCCAAATACATTTAAAGTATTAAATCTATTCCAAATAGCTCCTTATACCAGCTATGCAAAATTGAGGCTGCAAAGATTTATCAGTTTCACTGTTGTAATATCAAACCTAGACTGCAGCCTGGGGCTGAGGTCACAGCACAGCCTGACTGGCAAAGCTGCTGCTGATCCAAGAGCTTTCCCATTTCAAGTCCTGAGCTCAAGACATTTGCTCTCACACTTAAGTTTCAATGCACCCAAGTCATGAGGGCATTCAGACTGCACAGACACAGGTATGATGGATGTCTTAGAAGGGTTTCTAACCCAATAAAAAGTGTTCTGAGTAGTCACCACGGTCAGGAACCACAGCTCTTGACACTGGCACTGAAAGAGCCACTCAGTCTGGGTGGGGTTGGGTTTTGTATCCCTGAGCTGCACCTTAGCTATGTTCTTTGGGTGTGCCAAAGCAGGTGGAGCTGATTTGATAGTGAGCTGGTTGTAAGCAATAGTCATCAAAAGGTCCCTGCACAGCCCTTTGCTCTGTGATTTTTTCAGGAAAATAAAATTAAAAAAACAAAAAATCAAAATCCTTCACTGAGCAAAAGCTTTGTTTTAGCAAGTTTTCTCATACCTCTGCAGATTTAACTTGGATGCAGAGCAACACTGCTGGATGACAACAAACTACAACTGGCAAGGGAAACAGTGGCTCTCTTTCTCTGAGCAGGTGAAAGCAAATCAATGAAGGTTAAAAGCTCCTTTAACTCTTTGTCCATGAGAATGCCAAGCCCTGCATTCCCCTGTCCTAATGAACTCAGCATACCAGAGGCAGAAGATGCAAGAAGTGCCTCGGCAACCAGGCAGGCTTCTCCATTTTATTTTTTTTTTTGACAAAGAGCTGAGATCTGGCTGCCACAAAGAGGTGGATGCTCCATGCAGATGCCATGTGTCACCAGCTAGCTTGGCCCATGCCAGGGATGCAGGAAACAGGCTATAGGAAAATAAGACAGAGCTGATTAGGATTCCTGGTGGTGCCATCTTGGGTGGGAAAAATTCTTGTAGCAGAAAACTAATCCAACAGCAAAGTCAGCAAGAGAAGCACTGGGCAGAGCCTTGGCTTGCCAGATGAAAGACACACTTGAAATATTTAAGCAGAGACAGATTTTTAGTTTCAGGCTTAACAAATCTCTTTAAGGAACTTTTTGCTATCTAGTAGTACATCTTAATATCCGAGAAGGAGTCAAGACCCAGTCTAAGGGTAAACTGCTGCCCTGTAGGTTTTGTAACAGGGAACAGACTTACTAAAAAAGATGGATTATCCAAAGGCACACCACTCAACCCACATTTACTACTGATGACCAAAGGTGAACACATTGCTATGAAATTGCTGTTGACTGTAAAAAGGAAAGAAGCCAAGCACAGGGGGTTCTGTGGGTGCTGCAGGTGGTCAAAGGCAACTGCACCAAAATTTCTATCCAGATTTTCAGGTTTCATTCCTAACTTGTTCTGCAGCAGTAATTTTCCCAAAGGGCCTCAGAATCCATACCAAAGGTATCACCCTTAAAGAATCAGATTTCTGCATGAAGGCAGCCATGCCCACAGCCAGTATGTAGGCACTTAACACCCCACCCAGAAAAAAACCCAAACAAATCCAATTAGTTCATATCATGTGAATCTGTGACAGACATAAACTGAAAGATCACTGGGTTCAACTTGTATTAAAACAATAATGTCTTGGCAAAATCAAAGAGATGTTCTCCAGAAACAGGACAATTTTTCTAATCATTAAAGTGATCATGTGTGACACTAAAGAAAAAAAAAAAAAAACAAACCCCAAAAAACCCCAAAAAAAAAAAAGAAAAAGGGGCAACTATAGTCCAGTATTTTATTTCTCAACATGAGAGATGAGAGATGGGAGAACCCTTTCTGTTCAGTATTCTTTGAGAAATCATCCCCAGAAAGAGACTGACAACTACAAGCATCACTAGGTGGGCATTACTCTTCCTAAGACATTCTCAATATTCTCTTGTACAAGGTACAGATTCTCCTCCCTTGAAGAAACAACTCTGAGCCCCATAAACATATGACTCAAAAGAAAACCCAAAAATTCTAGAATTTTAATACCCTCTGAATTCCCAAATTGCAGCTCTTCCATTACGGCTCAGCAAGCAAATGCTGTCAGTCACTGGACTAGACATTCTAAGGCTCCACAAAAAAAAATGTTTTAGGGTATTTGGGATTTTTATTTAATTATTTCTACAGCTCTAAGACTTTAGTAAAATACAACCATGAAGCAGCCCAAAACACATCCCACCCACGTGTTGGGTGATGGTCTCCCTGAAGATACCCTGGGTAAGAAAAGAAACTGCAGCTCCTGCCAAGAGCAACCATTTGACATCAGTGCAGATAGAGAGAGAGAAATTATTACTTGTTTTCATATTTCCCCAGAAAGACATTGAAGATGTTGTAACCTTGTTATTTATAGAGGGCCAAGGTTTCATCCTAGATTTTAGGGAAGGAATTTATTTTCCTCTAAAGTGTGATTAAGTTTATAAGCTTAAGACAAGGTTTTACTGTGTCTTCTGTTTTAGTTAGCAGAATAATATTTCACTTGCTGACATTTTAATTTTTTTTTTTTGAAAAAGGAAAATGTTCTGTTCATTTTTCTGGTAAATGTTTATCAGTTCAGTGAAAAAAAACCCTAAACAATGGAATTATATGTAATTAAACTTTAATATATTGCTTATCTTCAAGCACTGAAGCACTCAGAAAAACAAATACTCTCCGTGAAAAAAAAAAATTTTGTTTCATCAAAATATTTAGGAAAGTAATTTCTTTGCATACTGTCCTTTGGTATATCTGTTATTCCATAAACTTTTCCAAAATATATTGTAAACTGCTATTTGCAAACTGTGTTGCTTTTTAATAACACATACCCTATGGTTGTTGGTAACTTGAATCAGTTTATAAAACACATGATACATTTTTGCCAGCTAGATTTCAAACTTCATGAATTGCCTCTATTTTTTTTTTAATGTACAAGCTCTTCAGAAATTATGCTGAAGTGATTGCTTCTAAACCTGCAATAAATTTATTGCTGATTAAAAGAAATTTCTTTTCCTTGACCACAGTGCTGATGACAGCATGGGTATCTAAAGGAACAGAGGAAAACTAGGTAAATATAAATGATGGTGGAACAATTCTGCATTTTTTTCAAATCTAATGGAGATAGCTTGCTAGTAACAACCTTGAAGTTTTTGCTTTACGAATCATTTGGATATCTGGAACCCATAACTGTTGCTGTTTTTTTATTATGACTGGCTCTATATCAGAGATATTCTGTGATGTGATAGAGCAACAGTGGTTTTGGTGGAACATGGGTTGTAATAATGCTTTAATCTGAGAGATATATGATATTTACAGTATTTGAAGCAGTTGCAGTGGCTGAAAAGAATTCCTAGGGGTATAAATTTTTATTTTCACACTGTCACTTTCCAGATCTCAAGATCAAAAACTCAAGATCAATGCATAAGCTGCATGGTAGAGATCTACCACTGTTTCTACACCAGCAGTCCAGACCTAAAGGGAACTGGTACCCTCAAGCAGGTGACTGCAGCTCCATCAATAACTGCACACACTTACATGAAGAAGTATCTCAATGTTACAACACATTCCATGTACCTGATTTTATTTTCTTTACCTAATTTTAACAAGATCAGGATTTTTGTTTATGTGAAACTAAGATTTCTCTCCTGACAGCTTTCATCTCTGACTCTATTCCTTTAGCAAGTATTTATAGCTCAGCTCAACATTCTCTATCTGTGGACTGATGCTTGCTTGTGAAACCCTTGTGTCTGAAGGCAAGAAGGACACTGAATGCACTTTTAGAGAAAGCAGTCCAACAAGATGCTCCAAGGAAACTTCAGAGAACACAAAGTCTTCTTGATGAATGTCCCACAATAGTTCATCACGAAATTGTACTTTTTGGAAGGCTGGATACTCTAATGGTACAGAAATTTGGAGCAAGTATAAACATAGGTATGACTTGACCCAGCCCAAAGCCTTTGAAGTGCCAGTTCTCACAGGAGAAAATGTCTACAAAATGTCACCCCTGAACATAATGTTCCAGTGGAAAAAAAAGTGCCTTGTCCTACCTGCTCCAGCCTGAGTAACAATTCCCACAACGCCCTATTGGGATCTCCCTGGGCAAGAAAATATCAAGTGTTTTCTCTGCTCATCAGCCCTCAGGTTCTTAGAAGGGACTCAGCCTGATACCTTTTAAGCAAGATATAAGAAGCCAGGCACCAAAATCAGCCAATTGTAGACAAAACTGTATGTGAAATCCTGCTTTTCAAAGTGAAACAATTACCTGCTGGTTTGGCAGAAAGGGACACATCTTGCTGATGTTGAGGTTCTTTAGCACTTGTGTCCTGGTTAGCTTCTCTCCTGATTATTTTTTGGGGAAATTTATGGTGTGATTCCCTGAGCTTTGGATGGCATATTGCTTACCCACTGCAATAACCATCCTGGAGTGCTGTTTAGCTATGGAAATGCTTTGCAGTTCTGCTTTCTCCCTACTTTGTAGGTACCAAGACAAGGCTCTTTCTGGTGACAATAAATTTCTCAGACTTTTCAGAGTATGGGAAATCTGGCCCTGTATGATGTGGGTTACCACACTTAGCTGATTTCTTCAGTTTCCTAAGTCTGATTCCTTGCCTAAATTCCTGTAAGAAATATCTCCTCTCAGAAACTGGACTTTCTGTCCACACTTAGGATGCAATTCCCTCTCTCAAAAGAGGTGAGGGTGATTACCAAGATTATCTTCTGAGTCTTTATACTTACAGCCTCAATTCCCTTACCTCCAAAAATCAAGCTGAGATTTTTTTTTTTTTTTCCTCAGTCTCTCTAAAACCTCACCTGGTACATCACCTCCTTTCTCACACATCAGGTAAGGGACAACCTTGTATGCCTCTTTGTAAATCATGCAGAAATATTTTTTTACTGGAGGTAACAACTTCAAAGGGTTGGATTGCCTGAGTCCCCTCACAATGGTGTAAGAAATGGCTGGCACACTGCTCCTCTGCACCCGTATCTAATTTTTTGGGACACATTTTCTGTTGAGAACTTCCAAGTCACTGCTCATAGCAGAGGTGCTCTCAGAGCAGGACAGCAGAAACCAATGTCAGACCAACCTGCAGCCAGCACTTGATCGAACTTCACACCCACTGCCTGTCCACCCTGTGCCCAAAGGCAACACAGCTTCTCAGTTTCAAGGAACACCCACAAAAATATCTTTCCTATGACTGTAATGCCTTTACAAGCCCATTAGGGCTCTCATGGAACGTGGCTTCTGCCCAAACACAGACTGCTCCTAATCCTCTCCAGAGGTATCGAGTGGTAGCTGTGTCTGGCACTGCAGGATAGTCCAAGACTCCTTCCTCATGTGTCAGTTGATCACAGTCCAACTATCCCTAAGAGACACAGCTCAGGAAAAAGACAATTTGGGGTATATCAAGCAAGGTACCTCCAGTAAAGGTGAAAGAGCAAAAGCAGCATTTCTCTCAGATATCACCTGCAGTACTCAGCATCCCCCATTTCAGAAACATAAACTCCAGCATAAACAGATGCCAAAGTGGCTGAGGGGGTGGTAATAGAGATGGAGGGAGAAGCCTGACTTCTAAAACACAGCAAAAGAATTAGAAAACTACCCCTTGATTACTCTCTTTCCTTCTCTAGTGGGTCAAGAAGCCAAAGGGCAACGAAGAACAAATCAAGTGCAGGTGCAACCACATTGATGTTTGAAGCACTTAAAGTTGACCATTAAGAGATGAGGCTCCAGATCAGAGGCACGAGGTTCATAGCAGAGCAATGGAGGCAAGGCAGAAAATAAATAAATAAATAAATAAATAAATTCAAACTATTTTTATAATGGTACTTGAGAAATTTATGAATGGGATTCTGTGATGTGGTTGCTTGAAATAGCAAAGATTTGGACATGGTGACCCAGGAGTTCCTGAAAGCAGCTGGCACTGAGGCCATGTGTGCACAGAGACTTTCCCACTGTTTCCTTTCCCCCCCTGTCAGATGAGCATTTCCCTCCAAGTTATCAACAAATTTCAGCATTAACATAGAGCACTTTGGAATGGGAGGAAGACAATGAATATTCCCCAAAAAACATAGAAACCTAAATGGCAGTTTGCAAAACCCATTGGCCAAATGCCACTCTTCCACTACTTTCTTCTCAATGTTGTTTTGTATTTCTTTTCAGTTTTGTTGCTTTCCTCTCAGCTTTTCTTGCAAAAAGATGCTCAAAACAGGATAAAGTACTCCAGGTCAGGCTTTTCCAGCCCTGAGCAGAATTACTACATGTTCCCTACAAAAGATACTGTGGATTTATGCTTAATTTATGACTCCTAGCCTTTTTTTCTGAGGAGCTGCTATTTAAGCAGCTAATTATTCCCACCCAGATGGAGCATTTTGCACTTGTCTGGTTTTTATCCCAAATCATGGGAGCACATCCTTCTCTAGGAAGATAAGCAATGAGTCTGGTTTAACAATGTAAGATTTAAGGCTCCTAGTACCAGATCCAGCACTCCACAGACACGTAACAGAACTTGTTGGAGGGTAAATACACTCCTGTCACCAGTTCAAGTTTGCAGAGATTATTGAAGGGGCAATTTGGCATCACCAAGGCTTTATTTTATATTGTATTATCAATAGTCCTGCCTGAGCCAGCCTAAAGCTGGCACAGAGGAACAGAGCTACCATTAACTCATTTGGGTGCTTTGAGGAACTGGATAAAAATGCAAACCATATATGCTCATCCCTAAAGAAAATCCAACCACTACTTCCTAAGTAATGTGATAGGAAGCACAGTCAAGACCTAAAATTGTGGAATCAGGGCAAAAGTTTGGTTTTGACATAGTAAAATTTAGGCTCACAGATACTGAGAAGTTTCTTCTGTAAACATGAGACCATATCTGATGCAAGATCTGGAAAAGAACTTATGGTAATGCATACACTAATTACACTGAAAAACAATCAGTGCTCCAGAACAGATAATAATAAGCAATGAACACTAAAGGAAACTTTGATGTACTTCTTAGATAGCTGTGGTACTTTAAAACTGGATCCAGTTCAAACATTTGAAACATCTCAGTCCAAGATCTACATTTCAGATTGAGAATGTGTTGATGCACAACTAGATTTTAAAATAAATACACGGTGGAGCAGAGCACAAACACAGATTAAAAACAAAACAAAACAACACGACACTCTCCAGTTAAAACTCCCATGTCCAGCTTTAAAACCCCTTCTCCTTCATGCAAGCTAAATCCACTTCACTGAAGTAGTTCTCAATAATTCAGTTTGCAGCCTGGACTGCACATTGATTCAATGCAATTTGAGTCATGGGTACAGCCCAGGTAAGCCTGGGAGCTCCTGCTCTGACAATCTGAGATCTTTTTTTTATAAAGAAGCTGAAAATAAGTAACAACACTAAGGGCAAAGCACATCTATCCTGATAGAGGAAACCACAGTCCTGCACATACTTTCCTCTCTAGGTAATTTTCCTCTCTAGTGCTAAGCAAAGATCTCTCAGGTTAGATAGGACTGGTTCACTACTTACTTGTAGCACCAAATTGAAAAGGTTTTTCCTAAAGCACCTGTGTTCCAGTGGTGATGAGAAATAACAACACAAAGCAACTGGACAGAAATTTGGAGTAATTCAAGCTTCTCTAAACACACGACTTTTTTGGTTATTCCCATACAGCAGTAAGATGTTTTTCCTATAATACCCTTCACCATAAAGTCACCTGAGACAAAACTAAGAAGACTTCCTCAGTTTGTCTAAGACTGCAACTGAATGAAAGAATTGAATACAAAAGCCACCAGAGGGAGGGAAAAAAAATTCCAAAAGCAACAGCCATCAGTCCCTCCATTGACACCACAAATAATGTCCATGTGATACATTCCATTTTCACTCTCTGCAGCTAAGCCACAGAAAGCAGAATTTCTCACTGTAGTGCTGTGACTTTGATGGCCTCAGGTGTGACAAAAAGACCATGTCATAATATTTAATATACCACAAACATTCTGGAAAGGGTATTAACAACACAAAATTTCCCCTCACCATCTCCATTACCTGCAATCTTAAGTTCAAAATTCCTATGAAAGGCCCAGCTGGAGGCACTGAGAGCACAACTGGAACCCATCCACGAGCTCCATAAAAAAAAAATCAACATAAAATTTTTTAAAGACACCCTATTTATAGACTATAAAACGGCACATGCTGTCAGGATTACCCTTCATGAACAATTTGTGCCAGAGTCTATTGGACTGTTTATGAAATCTGCCATTAACTTTAAACACTTCAGAGCAGGGAGAAGAGCCTGTCTTGCTTGCCTATCACCAAGAGTGGTTTTAATGACATTGCTGAACAGGACTAACAGCTCCAAGGACAAGAGTAGCTCATGAGCAGATCCAGCCTTTTGAATGGGACTTCTCATGGGCCCTCAGTTACATAGATGCTCCATGAACTACAGCTTTTAATATGTTAAGCAAATTAACCAGGGCTTCTCATTAACACAGCCAGCCTTAAGGACATTTGAAACGAGGCACAGAGTGGGCACCAAAGGGGAGGCAGGGCTCTCAGTTGCAAGCATGCACGGGCTTGCTGCCACCAGAATGTCCCAACACGTTTCCATCATGTTATTTTCTAAACAGCTGCTGCCCACTGGTACTACTGAAGGGTTTAATTACAAGGAATAAGCATTGCAAGCCAAATGCTGCTCCTGCCTGCACCCTGGGACACCAACACAGCCACCAGAATGGGGACCCTCTTGGCCCAGGTGACAGGACAGACCCTGGCACTCATCTCAAGGTGGGTCCTTCCCAGCATCTCCAGAACTTGCTGCTGGAGCCCATCTCTTGACCTTGGGGAAGCTTTAGTGCTTATCTTCCAACACAACATTTCCAAAGCCACCCAAATAAGCAGCGTATGAAATTTGAACGCATACCACTAGGAACATTGGTTTAACATTGCCCTTTCCTTAAGAGGCAAAGGAATCAGCTCTCATTTTATTTTCAGGGTGCAATAGCAGCTGGTACCAAGGAAAACAGAAGTGGAAATACTTTTCTAAAGCCCTTTCCAAAACATTTTCATCTACATGCTGGATGATGGGCCATGTCCACACACTGTGTGATGCTGGGAGCAGATGAGGGTTTTCAGGTTTCAGAACCAGGGAGTCAAACATTTTTCAGTGAAGGGGCAGCCTGTATTTCCTTCACTCAGTTACCTCCCTCCTGGAGCTGAGTTACAGCCAATGGAAAACCCTAATGCTAGAAATTCTACAGTTCCTAACTCTTACAGTCCAAAATAATTATTTGAATGTATAAAACTGGTGAAACAAGGTGCATCTCCCCCTCTTGCCTGAAAAAGGGGTTTCTGGCTTTAATGTTGCAAGATCCCAGGAAACAAGTCCTGTTCTCAGGGCAGTTTTAAAGAAAAGAAACAATATCAGAATGCTCCCTATGTTTATAATTACAGCTTTAATAACATTCCACCTCCTTTCTTATTTTTCTTTCAGCCTCTCTTTTTGGCCTGTTCTCAGTGACAGCCTCTCATAGACATTTCCAAACTGCAACACATACCTTGGTGACTATCAGTTTCACTTACTCAGATTTTTACTTGATGGTTTCTCCCTTTCCAGGAAAACAAAAGCTGCAATTATCTTCTCATAAAGTCTTATGAAGAGAGTTTAAGGGCTCTTTAGTGCTCTCAGAAAGCTTTAGTGTAGCAACAGGTTTTAGACATCCATGTACACACCCATCTGCTTATTTTTATCTGGATTTTTGGATTGAATTGAAGTTTTACATGCCCCAAGTAAGGAATGACAGAAGGGTCATTTTAAGATGTCAGATTATTGTGTAAATTAGGGTGGAAAGAAACAGCACTACCAAGTCCAAGGAAAGGTGAAGGCTGCATGCAGGAGGCTCGGGAATGACTGATGGAGTGTTGAAGCAAGAAAATGGTAAGAATGGAGCAAAACCTCCTGATGAGCTAAAGCTGGTAGTGCTGTAAGACTCCTGCTTCTAAAACCACAGAAGACACAAAGCAAGAACTGTACTGATGTCTCCTTTTTTTTTTTTTTTAACAGGGTTCCCTCCTGATCCTACCCTGCCCACTCCAACTGCTGTAAAACATCACTAAAATATAGAATACACAAAGTGAAACACTTGTTCACTTTGTGAACTCTCACTACAGGACACCAAGTGATGCAAAGAGCCAACTAGACTCAAGAAGGGCTTTGACATCTCTTTTATAAAATCAAACAACACTTTACCAACCAACCTGGAACTCAAACATTTTGAATCTAAAAGAAAATTATTCAGGGGTAAATTATCCTCTCCTGGTTTGGGCTAGGACTTCTTGCCCCCTTCTTGGAGGAGACTGTGGGATAGGCCTAGAAGAAAACTGTGCCTCAGGGGAGCTCCAGTCTGTGGGAACATGCTGGTTTCCCCCAGGGAATTTCTGTGCCCTTCAAATTTGGTAAGTAAATGTTCCAATGCCTCATCCATCGCTCGTGCCACAGCTGTATAACCAGTTTGTAAAAATGGGAAGCTAGAAAAAACAGAGCATCACCCACAGTTACCCACTTTCAAGAGATAAAAAAAAAAAACCACCAAAAAAGCCTCTTCCCAGGTGCAGCCTCTCCACACAGCCCTTATGCTCCCATGTTGGTCCCAAGATCACTTGTACCTTTCTTCTGGTCTTATATCCTCCATCCCAAAGGAGCCAGCTCCAGAAGGCAGTGAGATGATGATGATGATGCTGCACAGTTGCCTGGCTCTGCCTCATTGCTCCTCCCCAGCATCCTCTGACCATGGGAAGCAATGGGAGATGAGGGCACTCAGCACCTCTCAGGATGCTCAGCCTGGGATGTATTTGGTGCTGTGAGAGCATGGCTGGACACAGAGAGACAGCAAAGCACCAGCTGCCTGCGTTAAGCACGCTCAGGAACTGATTAACAAACAAATGAGTTTCTTTGTTGGAGACACTGCTCACAAGTACTGTTCAAATAATATAAATTTTTAGACATCTGATCCACTGCTGAGCAGCCATGCAGCCTGGGAGTCTGCTCAGTCATGCCAGGGAAAACTTGGGGCTCACAGGGAGCTGTGGGTGACCTCCACCAGGTGCTCATCTGACCAAAGAGCAAAATGAATCCAGAAAGAAAAAGAAAGTAAAAAGAAAAAAAGAATATAAAAAAAGAAAGCTGTGTTCTTCCACATGAACTTTAGGGACAGCTCAGAAGTATCATTTCTTTCTTGCAGATGAAGACTCAGTAACCCTTGAGGTTCCCAAGCTCCCTGCTGGCTCTGGGGCCTCCCAGCTCAGGAGCTGCCATGCCAACAGCACCCAGCTGCTCTCTGCATCCATTGCTTCCTTCCCAGATAAAAACAGCCACTCACCCCAAATCCCCAAACCTAACAAATAGCTGGGGCACAATTTTTTTTTTCCGTACGAAAAAGGGAAAGTATCCAGGAAAAAAAAAAAAAAAAAAAAGAAAGAGAACAGGCAGAAATTTAAACAATCTACCTTAAAATAAACTCTGCAGTATTATCTGTCTCTTGTCAAAAGTTACTAGGGAATAAAAGTGGCAGACTGTCTACTAAGATACATCCCATGTCCAAGTGACATACCTAAAACTTGTCAAAGATTTCCCTCTGTTGATGTGTCTGCTTATCCTTAGTGCCCACACGTGTTACATCGCTGCATAATCTTGTACAGTGGAAGCACTTGATTTATTTGTTGCAGGAAAAGAACATTTTTTACCCACCTAATTTATTCCTGTGATGAGGCAGGTTTTTGTCTGTTTATCATACAAACCAGAGAAGTCCTCCACTAAAACCAGACTCCAAGTAACTATTTTTCTGTAAAAATACAGTCAATAAAACTGGCAAATGTGAACAAAAATGGAACTGATCTATCAAAGAACTGTAAACAGATTTTCCTTCACCACGCATTCTTCCCATTAAGAAATTACTACTGGTCAATATTAAAACCAGACAGATTACGTGGGACTTTGGTGAAAGAGAGGATAAAACAATTCATGTGGATAAATGACAGGAGTGGATAAATGAGATGCTGCCTCAGTCCAGACAGCAATTTGCTTTGGGGCACTTGGGGTCTGCTCTCCAACCTTTGCTGGATGTTGCAAGGAAGGCCTCAATGCATCATATCAAATCAGAACTGAAGCACCAGACTTGGCTAACTTTGGGGATTTTTTGAAAATTGGACTTCAACCACAGCTTTGATGTGGTCATAGACTGAGTAAATTCCCATGAAGCTTTAATTCCTCTAAAGAATTCTTTAATTCTTAAGAGTGTTGCAGAAGGGTAGCCCAAGGACATTAGAAGAGTTTAGGAGAAACTGTCATGTGGGTAGGGTTCTATGTGGTAGCAACATGCAACAAACCCCAAAACATTAAAAAAGATTAAAATATATTTGCTGTTGAATACCTATATTTTTTTCTTTGAAGAAACTTTAAATGAAAATTAAACTTAACAAATAAAGGGAGATACAGCTATCGAAATGGAAAGTCTATGGATAATGGGAGGGAGAAAAGAGGAAGAGAAACATTTCATACTGAAAGATGCACCCCGGGGGTGCAATTGCACAAGGGTTTAAGTGAGTGTAAGTTGTGTGTCAGAAACCTGTCTACATCCTATCAGCTTGATAGATAGAGATAATTTTATCTGTTTAACCTTGGTACAAGCAGACTAAGCACAAATTTTTCTTTTGTTTCTTCATCTATTCGTTGTTGGGAAACATTTGAAACTCTTCCATACTGCAGGTATGTACTTGTCTTTGCCTTTAACTTAATGTAACTTGAGTGATATGAAAATAATCTCAAAAGAGCAAAGCCTTTCTTATCCAGTGCTGTGACTAATCCATTGCCTGGGGTACCAGGACACTCTGCTTTCCTGGACTGGTTCCTCCAATACCAACACAACAGATCCAGTTTACTGTATCATCCAGTTTTAGAGTTGATATTGAGACAACCAGAAGATAAAGGTGCCTTTAGATAATGAAGAAAAATCTCAGGTCTCTCCGAAGATAGTGCAGGAGGTGGTTCATGGCTGAACCCAAAGAAATCCCATGGTCACAGAGGATTTCAAGTTTTAATAAGGCTTAAATTAAAATCCTATCTGTCTCCACAACTTTGATTAAATTTTTGTTTTCTGCTTCAAGGCCGAAAGCAACAAAGTTAAAACAAAGAACTTGACACGTATGGTCTCCAATATAGAAACAACTGAGTGTTTCCATAGAAAATTAGAGAACACAGAAACTGAAGTGACTCTTAAAAAATGAATTCCTAATTTTGTAACATAGGCCACATGGTCTGCATGAGTGAGTGCAGAACTGGAGAGGCATAACTGATTAGTTTTACCACTACTGATTTCATCTCTAACTATGTGCATTTTTTTTCTTTATCTCAGGACACATGCCTGTGTCTCCCTCAATGGGAGCTGCAGGGCTCACCTTCTTCCTTAGCAGAGCATTTGTGGAATTAATTATTGAGCACTTAATCAAATCAGTGAATGGACTTCAAAGTAGGAGTTCATGAAAAACACAAAGCCAAAACAATACCATCGTCCAAATTTTTGTGGTTTAATTTGAATCTCTTATCTGTACTCAGTGGAACAATTTTGGTCTGGGTTGCACACAAACTTATTTTGTACACCAAAGTGGAATACAGTTCCACAAAGCAGAAAATTAATAGAAATGCCATTGGGAAGTTAGATATTACAAACACCTTTTGTGAGATTTTAGCACCATTACATCAGATGCCGGATTCTGTCCTAATTTGGTAATAAACTGATATTCTGAGCCCCTGTCTTACAAATACCACAGATCCAAACTCAACTTTGCCTCCACTGGCCATCAGCATGAGCAAAAAAGTCACTGAACAATAATGAACATTGTAAGTCCATGCAAGGAATAGTACTTGAGTAGGTTTTTGATGTGAGCTGAAAAATCCTTTTTGGTTGAGAATCTTATTGTGGAAAAGGATGTGGAAACACAAAGTAAGTTAAAATGATAGAGACCTGAATAGAAAATCTGTGGTTATAAATGGAACAGTCACTGTAAGCAGACAGTTCTGTACATCCACATCTGTTCCAGTTCAAAGCAGTTCATGTGAACCAGGGGAAGAAACTATTTTTTTCTTTAGCTTCTCTGCTGCAAACCTATCTGCATCCAGGCCAGGACAGAGTTAGAAGAAGGAGGAATCACCATAGGTGGATTGGCTATACCCAAATTTAAACAGGATGGGACTTCCACTGACATCCCCTCTTGCCTTTCCCTATCTCCTCCCACCCGCCCCAATATTAAAACACATTTAGAAGAGAGCAGCAACGTTTGCAAATCCTGACAGCAATTGAAGTCGTTTGTTTTTGCTAATACCAAGGCATCTGTAGTTTAACAAAAACTCTGGGTTTGGTCCTCTATTCACAGATAGTTTCTGTTTCACAACTGTCCTTTCTGGGGCTACTTTGACAATAACGTGGGAAAAGCAGGCAGAACAGCCAAGCAGGGAAATAAATATATAAAAATAATGAGACTGCTCCAGGACTCTTTGAGGTTCCAGAGGAGCTCAAATTTCCTGCCTGTGGATAGCTGAAACACTCCCCTTACCCAGTTTGGTCTCTGTTCCTATAATATCCCCTTTTCTCCTCCTTTTTAATCTTAAAAATAAATTGGGAAAAAAAAAAAAAAAAAAGACTAAAAAAGAAAGCAGCTGCAGAAAGGATGTGGTGCAACAGAAAGAGCAATGGTAACAAACTTAGGAAGAGGGAAAATGCTTAAATTAGCTCCTTGTTTGGTCTGATAGCAATAACAAACTCCAGAGGAGTGACATTCCCTGCAACAATCTCATTATGAGAAATTTTTAATTTCCTACTCACATTATTAAATGACAGCATGTATACACCCTTCACACAGCGCATGACATTTAAATGCCTTTTTTATTTATTTTTTTTAACATTAGGTTGTTCTCATTGAGGTTGAAATACGTCTGCTAGAGTCCCTGGTTTTATTTGCCACCTGCAAAACATGAAAGCTTCCCGCAAGCCAGTCTCTGCAGGCAACTCCTGCTATTGATGGACAATGTGCTCAAGTCAGTCAATACAGAGTAATTGCTGGACTGAAATCAATCACAGGCTCCCAGGAACTGCTTTGACTGGATTTTACTTTAAAGATTTAGTGCCCTGACTGGCAAGATGCTGAACTCCTCCACTATCATTAGACATGTGCTTTGCTTCCAAAATTAAGATGGATGGCAAAAATCTCCGCTGAGTTCCAGAGCAGAGTTCATGAGAAGCTACCTGAAATGCTAAGATTCTCCAGCTCAACTAAACAGGGCTTAAAACCACTACTTAAAGAGATGCATGAATAAAGGATCAGGACTGTCTTGTGAAATACTGTTCCTGTTTGGTGGAGAGAACACCATGCTGGGTGGGAAGCATGCTGCTTATTTCCCTTGAAAACCCCGAGGTGTGGAAGCTGTTGGGACACACAGGAGGATTTTGTGCTCTGGTGCCCACTTCCCACCAAAACCAGGGCTATTTGGATGCTTAAGTGCTTCACTGGATGAGGGCCAGAGGGCACAGCAAATTGCAGGATCCAGCCCTGATGAGTTATTTTGAGAAAACTTATTGAAGAGAAAGAGAAAAAGGAAAGCTTTCATTAATTTATATTATCAAGACAACAAAGAACCTTGTTTTGGAAACAAGAATCTGGCTCTATTAACTTTAGCAAGATGCTACAATGAGAGCTTTAAAATTACATTAATTCATCTGCCATATAGAAACTCCTAGCTTCAGAAGACTCAGATTTGATTTACATGCTTCTGGTGTGTAACAGAATGTTTAAAATCTAACCCCAAACCTATTTCTACTCTTATCTTAGCAAGGTGCTTGGGGGTTTTATTATTGCACTACTCAGTTACGTTGTCAGATGGACTTAAATGGTTAAGATTAACTAAAAATAGTTTATCACAACACACACAAGACATTAAAGCAGTTTAAGAAGGGTACACTGTGAGCACAATTTCTCTTCCAGTCAATGACCTGTCATTACTCTTCAGCTGTTTGAGAGACCAGATTCATTCTCAAATGACAGTGATCAGCTGCAATTTCAAAAAATCAGCTACTTCAGTCAGGCCAGATATTCCAGTGTGGTGACATTTAGCAGTACCCTGCAAAGTAAACAGCCAGGTGAATAACTAGCACAACCTGACAGTCCAAACTCCCATTTTTAACTAAGAAGCACCTAGAACAATTTTACCCTGTTTGATTGGAGGCAGATACACACTGCTCTGCTGCTTCTGCTGCTTCTGCTCCCACCCAATGCACACGGTCAAGTATAATACTGGACAAGTCTTACCTCCTCTCAGCTGAACCCATTTCAAGTGAACTGAAATGACAAGTCTTGTTTTCCATTACCTGTCAAACCCATAAATTCAAAATATCCATTCTTGCCATATAGGGAAAGTTTGGTGACAGCAAGTGAATGTGATGCAAAAGGAGTTGCACTTTTAAAGCATCCACAAAGGGCTAGGACACAATTTCTGTGTTCAGCCTTTGCCTTTTAATCTGGCTTCCTATCACAGGAGCTAAAGGAGGATCTCCTGCATGTCCTCAAGTACCACTTTTCAGACACAAGATCTGTTCCTGTCAGCCCAACAGCATCTTACATCTCATAGCACATGGTGCAAAATATTGCTGTGAAGTGACTGAATTTGAAATACAAATCCATAGCACAGAAATAGTTGTCCCTGCTAGCTGCAGCATGTCCTCACAATGTACCTTAGGCTGTCCTCTGCCTTTTAGCTGGTCTAAGCTATCCGCCAAATGGGCTATTGACAGCAAATGTAAAGATGAAGCAGTATTTCAAATCTATGTCCTTGTTGATGTTAACACTAAACTCTAGAAGATGATTCACAGATAAATTGATGGAGTCTGAAAACACATCCCTACTACTACAGTGCTGATACCCACATTACCCAGACCCTGAGACCTCACATCAGCCTGTTCTGGACTAAATACTGTCCCTGTCTACTTGTAGGAGATTCACGTAACTCACAGGAACAGCAAACATGGATCTCAGAGGGAAGGTTATTGCTTTTTTGAAGCTTTGATTCCTTTTAATTAACTTGACATTTAGAGGTGAAGCACAGGAAAACCTTTGCAATACTTTACACAGCACTTCCCTGAGAAGCAGCTGCTTTCCCCCAGCAATCCAACAGCAAGACCAGCTGAGCAAGAAGCTAAACAAACGTGGTTACTACTGAGAAGAGACAGAAGGGGAGGAAGCAAAGCTACACATAAGAAGCAAACCAGACATAGTGCACATGAAAATGTGACAAATGTATGTGTTGGTAAGATCAGGAAAGACACATGGATAGAGTCTATGTGTGTGAAATCTTGTGTCATCTTCCACCACATACAAGGTCAGATAATATATCCCAATATACTGCACAGACTTTTAGTAGAGATGAACTGAATGCTTTTAATCATTTGAAATTAAAGATTACTGAATTCACACCCTCCATACAATCAGGCATGCTGATAAAAAATTTGGAATGCTGACACTTCCTCTGCATTCTTGTGTTAGTAAGGCTGCTTCTCCCACAAGAGTCAAAGCCAGTCCTGTCACCCATACCTGAGTACACAGGGGTGTGGATACACAGAGCTCCAGAGAGCACGAGTCCAGGTGTACCTTATAAAGTGTCTTTTCTATTTCACACACATGATAATATACAGATGTGCTGCTCAGCAACAAGGAGAGGTCCTCCCAAGATACATTCTGGAAGTAAAAATGATGCTCAGCATGTTTTAAACTATTTCTAATGAATAAACAATTTCATAGCATGTTCTGCTAACATTGTACAGAGCAATCTTACAGGATAATGGACAATCACCACAGAAAAGAGACTATTGCCTAAAAATCCCTGTAACATTGATTTATTTTCAGATCTGTTTGATTCGAATATACAGCTGGTTTGGGGCACACTATCAGCAACAGACAAATTGACTGTATTCCCCAGAAAACTAAATTTGTAGAAGTATGTTACCTGAGCTGCTTGAATGGAAGTCATCGTTACTTTGGATTTTGGTTTGATGAGCCTTAGGGGTACAGCTGGAATTAACCGGAATCTCACTCAGATTTAGTATTTTAGAGATAAATTAACCTTAAAAATCTGCTTTTATTTATTTATTACCTCTTTGCACTTGGAAGCAGATGCAGAAAGTGGCAGAAGGCAGCCTTTCTCCTCCATGCTGCCTATGTCACATGTGAGATCTCTGAGGCACAACCCCAGGGCCATCCCTTTCCCTCCATCAGCCCTGGTCTGCAACTCTTCCACCTGGCTAAGAACCTGGAAAAAGCCTGGCTCCCCACCCTTACTTTGTGACTCAGGCTCATTTCTGTTTATGCTCTTTTGAGCTGAAGAATGATGATGACTAGTAGCTATATAGATAAATAAAGTATATTAAGTCACAGGAAGTAAAAAGGGAAAACCATTAATTTATTTTTAGAAACCTGTTCTTGCCATTCATCCGAAAAAGAACATTCGAAAGTATGCAGCAAGATACAAGCATCTGGATGAGGTTTGCTGACCACATACCAACAACATTCAGACTACACACAGAGAACCATTTTCCTTCTTTGGACCAGTCTCAGACTCTGTGCCAGGAACACATAGAGGAATAATACAGTAGTTTCCACAAGCAAGCCCCAGGAAAGGGTTTCACCACACATGCTACAGCTTTTTTGACATTGGTCTGATGAGTCTTACCCTTTCAGTGGTCCTACAGGTGTTACCTCCCTTCAGATACAGCGTGGTACATCCTACACTGTCAGACACCCCCCCTCCACCCATCAGCAGTGTCCACCCCAACCTAAACAAAAATGAAATGGTCTCAAGGTCCAGATCAACTCCTCCACTGAAACAAACTGTGCCAATGCTTAGCACAACCAAATAGGTGATTTAAAACTGAGAGAGATGGATGCTCAAGTCCCAGGACCACAGCAGCAAATGCAGTACACCCACACAACTCTTCTTTCCCTTCTCTTGCCAAAATCTTGCCCATCCATCAGTAGAAAACCTTTTCAGGACAATAGCGCTGCAAAAAACAGTGATGAATGTCATGGTATTTGCATAAAAGCTTCCATCTTTTGGAGTCTGCAGTAGATTTCTTCTGGGCAATCATACCACAAGCATCAAGTCAGACCATATTTTGCATTTTTTGTCTGCCAAAATCCAGGAAGAATTGCAAAGCACGTTCATTGACATATCTTGTGGTACATTGTCAGCCAAGATGCTGGAGTACAAATGAGCAGACATAAATGCACAACAGGGTTTTCTTTGGCTGTTAATGCTGCACTGGAAACATTCTGCCACTTTCCTTACTTTAAAGCAGTAAAACCTAAGACTTTGAGTGATACTCATCCCTGTAAATTACACCTGGGCTCTTGCTCCTCTTCTTTAGAACAATTATAAAACTGCAACATTATCGTGATATAACGAAGAGCTTTACAATGTATCAAAGGAACTCTACATTTAGTAGTTGTACCTCTATGATGCTGCTGAAGTCTCTGAGCACTTTTCTGATTCACTTTTTAAAAATGTGTCCTGCATCTGCCCTGGAAACGTAATTTAGTTGCCAGCTTTCCCCTTTTTTTTTTTTTACCGAGTAATGTGAAACGTGTTTCTTCCTAGGCAGTTTTTCTTCATGAACCTTATTTATCAACAAACAGATAGATCCCTCTTGCATATTCCAAGTTTGTTCTGCAAGCAGGACATCAGCTGACGTCAGTGAAGATGTACAAGAGGCAACAAATATTTTCAACGTGTTTAGAAAATAATTTTTTCTCTCCTCTCATGACTACATACTCATCACATTTTTCCTTACACAGGATACAGACAGAGGGAGAGGCAAGACAGTGGGACTGGGAGCCAGGAATACACAGCTTGTAATCACTGATGTCATGACATGAGTTAAATAATTGATAAGATATGAAAGCCTTTCCATAACAGATCTCAGATTTAAAATCTCCCTCAGAGCACTTACAGCAATGGACAAAAAGTAATAGGTGTTTGTGTCAGTTTAAAAAAATAAAGGTTGTTTTTCAGAGCTACAGCCTGAAAGGACATTTCAGTGATTATATATATTATTAATGCAATACTCACAGGAATAAGAATGTCCATCCAGGGCCTAGCACAGATAGAGCTGCCAAGAATTAATCAGATATGCAGATAAGGTAAGCAGGCAAAGATATTAAAGGGGAAAGGCACTGGATCTAGTGTTACTACTATCATTTTTATCAGTTCAAATCTGGAAATAGTTTCCATAATGGCTGGAAGGACAAACTGCCAGTAGAAGGTTCAAAGATGTGAACTGTGGGAGTCTGAAGAGGAGAGGCAACACAGGCATCTGGGCCAGCCACAGAGGAGAGGCAACACTGCTCCAGGGACAAGATACTGGAAGAAAAAGCAAATTGGAATGGCAGAACCCACGGTGCAATACAAAGAAACAGAACAAAGGAGAAGCAAGGGTGTACACAGGGACATGGGTCAGCTGTCTGCAGATGGAGGCTAAAGGATAGAGGGAGGTTAGGGGGCAGGGAGAAGGGATGGCCCTCCCACCAGGCTGTAGTACTATGTTCAGAAATAGAGGGATATGAGGGCTACAAATCAAAAGGCTAAAGCAAATAAATAAAACTCTGTTTCCCTTGAGGGCATGTGGGTTAGCCTACGAAGCAGAAGTGGTGACTAATGCAACCCAGCACGAGGAGCTTTGCTTCCTGCACGTTCAGAGCCTCCCAAGCAAGTTTGGAAAAGGCTGAGATTTACCATAAATTACCTGGCAGTGACAATAGAGACACCACTATTTTTTTGCTCTTCAAAGTACTGGAGAAAAATCATGCAGTGCTGTTCACATTACTCCGTTACATTGCTCAGATCTAGCAGCTGGCACAAGATGACTTAGCACCACTGAAAATAACACCGTGGTAGGGTCCCAGCAGGGCACAGAGGCTGCCAACTCCTGAAAATTTGTCATTTGTAAAACCCCTCTTGGGGTTTGTACCTATGACAGAAGTGCAAGTCCAGCCATAATCTCAAGTTTGGCAGCAAACATGGGTGAGGTCAGGAAGGTGAGGATTCCCATACTGGCACACACTCTCCCAAGATAAACTGCTTTCATAGCCTCTGAAAGTAAGCAGAATTATTCCATGATGGGCTTGCATAACAACACAGGAGGATGTTTGTGGAAGTACTTTTTCGCTGAAAGCACTTGCAAGAAATAAAGAAGTGGTGGCTTCTCCTGATGGAGCTCATCAACCTAATGGTTTACCTGTACAGGGACCCAACAACTCAACACAAAATGTCTGGTGGCTCAAGTACTCCAAATTCCCCATCATCTTGCCAAAGGATAGTACCAAAGGGCTTTGGACAGGCCTGGTCAGTGCTTTGGGCTTGCAGAGATCTCCTCCCTCAGCAGCAATGAAGACACAGTGGAGAATTCAGCCTTTTGATGGTACAGTGCAAAGATTCACAAGTACCTTGAGAATACAGAACAGGATAGGGAGCCTTGCATAGAGGCTAAGGAGATCTCTTTCCTGAGAAGTCAGACATGTATTTAACCCTTTGCTGTCATCTCCTCCCTCCTTTGACTCCTGGAGAAGTGTCTGGTCAGGAATATATCAGACGGTGATTTTCTGAGGACCCAGCTATGTAAGATACCAAGCATGGCCAGCAAGTGCCCCACGAAAATAAACTTAGCATTTGTCAGTCTTTCGCCCAGTAAAGTCCTGAAGTTTGTCATGCCTGTAACAATCCCTTCCTTTCTTCCTTTTCCCCAAAGTGATCCTAAGTTGAAGCGAGCATTATTTTCCAACCACAACATGTCCCCAAGCATTTCCTTTCCTGCAAAATTGCCAGACTCCAAAGGGTGTAATTAAAGCCAAAAGGGACATCTTTCCCTTCCTGATGCCAATAAATACTGCTGCTTCCCAGGCTTACTCTCCTGCCTTCTGTTTTGGCATGCAACTTCTACCCCATATTTCATGGCATGGCAGCTTGTGGCCATAGAGCTACACGTACCTCACCAACACATCCATCACATCTGACTCTGCAATTCCCCATTTCCCACCACCTCAGTGCTCTGGGTGAGCTCTCAGTGACTGACAAACTGCCCCACTACAGGACAAGTCACACCTCCTGCAGCTATTTTATTTGGTGGACCAAGGCAAAAAACTTGCAGTCCAGCATGAAGTCAGAGCTGCAGCTTCGGCTGTGTGTGTGCTCATCCAGAGAAATTAATAAGTTATTACTGCAAATTAAAATATTAAGTTCACGATGTGCATGACTGCAAGTTACAGAGCTGGAAAAGAAGTCCTAATTAAATCAATACAGTTATTAGTCCCTTGTCATCTCTGATTAATTATTAGCTTAATATGCTTCATCATTTTCACCGTTAATGGAAATAGCTGCAGTGCTACCCTGGGAAGCAGGGTAATAGATAGTGAGAGCTATGGAGCTGGGCTGGAAAGTCCCAGCTCTGGATTGAATGTCTTCTAGAAAAAAAAAGGGAAAGCATTTTGTTTTCTCAAGTGTCAATCTGACAAATTTAAGTCGGTGACAAAAAGCTCTTGCGGTTTTCAAAGGGGTCAGGTGTTTCCTCAGGGACTTTTTGGTTGCTGAAATCTAGGGGTAAGGACTAGATTCTTAATCTTGAGCTCAGTCCTGAGCACATGTCCTAGTGTCTCTAAGCATTCCTCTGAAGTGACAGGATGTCACCATGGTCCGTTCAGAAGATAACATGGCAATACTTTTCCCCAGAGCCTACCCCAATCCTTACCCTCCTCCCATCTTCATTAAATGCCCTCATTACCCCAAAACACCAGGAAGGAATCAGCACAAAATGAGCTGCCAGCCATCAAGCTGCAATGTCTGGGACCTCAGGGCACAGATGTAGCTGAGGACACCTGTCCTTCCATGCCACCAAAAGAGCCAAAAATAATGTACTGAGGTCATCTTTTTCCTTGCTAGCAAGAAGTAAAATAGTACTTTGGGTGTAGGTAATAACAGAGAGTATTTACCCAGAACTAAGGGGAGTATAGGCTCCCCTTCCTTTTCCCATCTTCTATCATCCTCTCCACAGCCCCGACTTTTCCCCAACTCCTTGTAAAAAGCAAGGAGGTTGTTTGGGTTTGTTTTTTTTTTATAATGAATATATAGAAACATCAAGGATAGGTCCTCACAACTCTCCAGCAATAATGCCAAAGTTACCAAGGAACTGGATAGGATTTGTACCCCAGTACCTGGATCCATTAGAGAGGAGTTTCATCTTATAAACAGTTTTTTCAAATGGGCTCTGTAGGACAGGTTATCAATAGAAATACAAACGTGCACTTCCGAAAACAAAACTGCTCCTTTATGAAAACTACTCATTAATGAAGCTGGTACACAGTGCCCATGCTGCTAATGGGTGATTCAGTAAATTAAATAGAGAATGTCACAGTGAAATATAATGTAAAGTTTCTTGAAGATAAAGGAGCCACCCAAACAATTTCTTGGGTCTCTCTCCCAGCCACTGTGATTACCTCATGATAAACTGCCACCTCATCTACTCCATGAGTAATTCTATTACTCCATGAGCTTTCTAGTGCTATTTTATCATGTAATCCTCTTACTGATATCTCTGATAATGCACTATGATAACACTTCAGCTTCCCATGCTTTACTTGCTTTCCAGTTCAGTTTTGAAAAGTTTGAGCTACTTCTTCTTTTAGTAAGTTGAGATGGGACATCAGTGGTACACAGAAACTCCATCCCCCAGTATTTAAACATAAAGCCCAGCTGATTTTGTGTCAGAGATTTCAGAAGTAGGTTTTTTTTCCTTCTGAGCACTCTGGCTAGCCTACAGTTTGATGAGCATACAGCATTTCTTTTAGAAACGGGTTAAACTCTAGTGAAATATTTGCCCATGTAGTGAGTAGACTCTAGGATAACGGTTTTCATGGGAATCCAAAAAGAGGGAGTAAAGAAAGGGCTCCCCAGGCTATTCTTAGCTGCAAACAGTTAGATTTGGAATTTTGATTGTAAAGCATGGAATTTATAAATGGTGCCATGCTAAATTTACTTCATTTGTATACAATTCAGCTGGATAATCAAGTGTGTTCCAGTATGGTCCTGGTTAGCATCTCAGTTCTGGTTTTATTGTCTCTAAACTGGTAGAAAAAATGTGTCCAGCAAATAGTTCTTGTAAAATCTGTGTTCCAACGGGTGTGCGTGAAGATTTTATAGAAATGCATCTGTGGGTGCACATACATGCACACAGGCACTGAGCTGTGATTTATTTCTAGAGGGAAGCCAAGGAAATTCCCACCCCCTACCATTGAAACGATCTGCTCTTTGGCTCTAAACATTCTGTAATTTCTCAGCCAAGGAATGTATTTTCCCCTTCCAATATATATAATTAATTTAGCTGCACACATTAGTTAATGATGTAGAGATATATGATTTAGACAGTTCTGTAAAAACTGCCAATGTGAGACAGACCCATTTCATTTTCTAAGAGCTTACTTATTAGCATTTTTTGCTCAGCTTCCGCAGCACACTGTGAATCAACAGCAATCATCAACTCAAGGATTTATCCCATCTACTTTATACTCCAGCAATTAAATTGGCTTCCCGGGGTTAGACAAGCTTTTAATTATTATATTAATGGAGATAAAGAGGACTTTACACTATTTCATGTTTTCGGGGAGGGGGGGGGGAGGTTGGGCATAGGCAGGAGACAGCTTTTTTTTTTTTTTTTTTTTTTTTTTCACTGATACTTTGCGGAGATTATTCCAGGGTTTTTAAAAATAGTCGATGAAATGCTAATAATACATCCCTTATCGGGGCAGTTGGGCAGGGGGGGGGCTGAGGCCAGCGGCTCCCCCGCCGAGCCCGTGTCCCGGCCGCGCAGGAGCGCACCCCATCCCCGCACCTTTCCCGCGGAAAGACTTACGCGGTCCCCAGGGCGCGGCGGCGGGCAGGCTGCGCAGGTGGATCTCATCCTTCTCCATCTCCTGCAACCCAGCTGCTACTTGGTACCAAACTCAACTTGCCCACAATTCCTCTTCTTCTTCCTCTTTCCTTCCTCCCTTTCTGTTCTTTTGGCGGGGAGGGCGCGTTCATCCAGCGAGCGGCACCGCGCAGCGTTCCGCCGCCCCCCGCGCAGACTTTAAATAAGGGCGGCGGGAGCGCGGCCCTCGGCGGGGAGCCGGCCCTCCCCGGCACGCCTCCCCCGCCGCTCCTCTCCCTCCCTGCCCGCCCCCGCGCAGATTGCGCGGAGCTCCGCGCCTACCTGCGGCAGCGGGGCTGCCTTGACCTTGGGCGCCGGAGCGACAGCGGCAGCTGCTGCCGGGGGGGGGGGGGGGGGGAAGCGCGGCCGCGAAAGGTCAGCGCGCCCTGCGCACCCGCGGAGATGGGGGGGGGCGGAGGAGGACGGGATGCGCTGGAGCTGAGCCCCAGGCAGTGCCGGAAATTCAGGCGATTTCGCTGTGTCCCTGCTCCCTTTCCTCTATTTTTTTTTTTTTTTTTTAATGGGTGTTAAAAGCTTCCGCACCTTTCCGCGTAACGGCGTTAAAAGAAGGGGAAAAAACCCAAACTCGTCGAGACCCCAGGTGGAGTACAGAGTCCGGTTGTGGGGTCCTCAGAAAGAAGGACACGGAGTTGTTGGAGAGATTCCAGAGGCAACAGAGAGGATCTGAGGTGTGGAGCAGCTCTGCTCGGGAGCCAGGCTGAGAGAGTTGGGGGTGCTCAGGCTGGAGAAGAAAAGGCTCCAGGGGGCCCTTAGAGCACCTTCCAGTGCCTGAAGGGGCTCCAGGAAAGCTGAGGAGGAACTTTTGACAAGGGCATGGAGGGATGGGATGACAGGGAATGGTTTTATGCTGAAAGAAGGTAGATTTAGATGAGATGCTAGGATGAAATTCTTTCTTGTGAAGATTGGTGAGACCCTGGCAGAGGTTGCCCATGTGGCTGCCCCATCCCTGGAGTGCTCAAGGCCAGGCTGGATGGGGCTTGGAGCAACCTGGGCTGGTGGGAAGTGTCCCTGCTCATGCAGGGAATTGGAACCAGGTGATGTGTCAAGTCCTTCCCAACCCAAACCTTTCTATGATCCGATGGTTTGTGGCTGCCTGTGATAACTCTCCCTTCATCCAAGGCACAGCCTGGAGCTCTCCCCAGATCAGCTCCCCATCTTTCCCACTGCCCCAGTATTCCCCTCCACCCACACCAACACAGCCAGGACCCCATATCCCTGGCAGTCACCCGAAATGGCATGAAGGCAATCACATGATGGTGAAACAAACCCTGGCTGTGGCTAGGACAGCAGTGTGTCCCCTGCCTCCCCGCCACCGACGCTGCCCACGACACAAGCCTTGGCTCTTGCTGATACACGGACAAAACCCCAAAAGTTTATGGATTTGTTGTATATGAGGTAGAGAGTCAGGAGCCATGCCTGCCCAGGACAGCTGGCTGCCTCCCTGCTCCAGGGCTGGTCCAGGAGGGATGCTCTGAAAACTGCAGTACACACTAACAAATCTGAGCCCTTACAGAACACCACCAGGGTACTTTTTTCTTGCTTTCTTTAGAAATATGAGGTGTAAAATAGCCACCACTCGCTTATTACACCTCTAGCTGGGTGGCCACAGTATTTGCACAGGATTTTGTACAGGATTCCAGGCTTATTCATCTGCAGGGAGTTAAACCCATCTCCTGTGCTCACAGGGATGCGTTGGTCTTCTCCAAACCTGCTGCCTGATCCCGTGCTGTGCTGCAGAAACCCACTTTGACATAACTGACACAGATTTATCTGCATTATTCCTTGCCTGCTTTCTCTTTTTAAAAATCTTGGATGAGCACTTAACCCTCAAAAATGCAATGACAGAAGTGTGCAAGGGCTCTGCCAGAAGGAACCAGGCTCAGCAGGCTTCCTGGCTTCTGGCATACTCCTCTTGCTCCAAAAACAGGGTGCCCAGAACCATTAGGGGGCAAAAGGGGGCAGAGGGCTCCCTGCCATATGACAGTGAGCAGACATTGCTTTGCTCATCGTCCTAATTCCACTCTCAACTCTCCTTTGTTACACCAAGACAGCAGGTTATGGCTCAGATATCTCTGTGGGACTGTATTTTTCAAATTGAAAAAGGATCTTTCCTCATTTGGTTGGAGACTTAACACAAGGGATAGAAAACACACTGAGATAAATATATATACAAGGGAAATGATGCGTACGGACTTTTCCCTCGTGAAATATAATCCCTAGAGGCTTTGAAGCCAAGACGGGATGCTACATTTTGTATCTTTTTACTCCTTTTAAATTTGGTGCTTTTTTTGAGATTGGATGGATTTTGATTATTTTTAAAATGCTTATTAATTAGTTTATTATTATTAGCAGAAGAGCAGGTGAGTCGCTGAAGCCTCACTTCCCAGCTTGCTTAACCAGAGATCAAAGGCACTTGGAAGTGTGCTCTTTTTTCTTTTGCCTAGAATGTATTTATTTTGGATGGAGATATGCAACAGAATCAAATGTGGCCACAAGACCAATGTATATATTTGCTTTACAAATGTGAAACACAAAGAGATCTGGCTATAATGCTGGATTCCAGTGTCCTGTCTCAGAATGACCTCTGTGAGCTCACAACATCCAGGGCAGAAACCCAGCCTGGACTTAGATATGCCCAGGGCAGGCACAGCAGCAGAGGGCTACCTTTTCTCCAGGTAATTGACTACTAAAAGCCCAGCCAGAGGCAAGCCAGCTGATTCATGACATAGTTTTGCAACAAGTTTAAGAAGTTATAGTCTTACAAGCAGAATTTCAAAAGTTAAGCATGTATTCCAGTCCTATGCATAGAAAAAAATTAAATCCAAGCAAACATTACTGCCTCATTTCAGGTGTTTAAGTGTTAATGGGCAATCACTTATTTTAAAGTGTCCTGAAAATTACAATACATTAATTGCCTAGTATGATTTGAGAAGGTTCTGGAGCTAACATGGCCCAGATTTGAGTGGAAATGGAAAAATCTGTCTGCTGTGGAAGCTGTGCTCCACCTGGTAGTACTGAGAGGCAGGACAAATTTCCTTCTCATTCACCTGGATGAGCTCTAGCATATTCCTTGGCTGCTTTGGAGAAGCATTCTAAAGAGATACAAAGGTAAAGGGAACATGCAGCTGGGCAGAGGTTGCCTGCCCTCCATCCCTCTGTACTGCTTCCACACACCATTTCATTTACCTGACAGTATTCCCTGGGCTCCTTTCTGTGTGGACACACAGGCAGACACCAAAGGCTGGACCACTCTTGCACCTGAAGTGATGGAACTGAGCAGTGGGACTGCTCAGACTCTGCACAAGAGAAGAGGAAACATGATTTGTCTTTTCAAGTGCCCCATGAGCTAAAATAGGCTGTTGAGCTGATAGGAAGCAGAGACTCCAGCTACAGTTTTCTTCCTTAGTGTGTGATAAACCCAGTGTGCCACCTCAACACATACTTGTGAGAAGAATGGTAAAGGGATGGAGAATCTACTGTCTGTGCAATAAAACAAAAAAATGCTTTCTTAACAACTAGGAAGGAGACAGTGCTGCTTGGCATCCACACCTATAGTAAGTGCACTTGCTGGAAATATTTATAGTCTGCTCCTGCAGAATGTATTGTGTACCTTTATAACAATAATAATGCAGGTTCCAGCTCCTGTAATTTGGAGCCAAGCAAAGGCTCAGGGTGCTCATGTTCCAGAGAAATGCCTGTGTGTCACTCTGGCCCCCCCATCCCAAATGGCAAAACAAACCAACCAGCCCACCAAGCACTCCTCTGCCTCGCAGTTGCCTCCGAACTATTTTTATGAAGTCTTTTACACTTTTGAGGGGCACGCAGTGAAGGCAGGGATACACTCCAGCTTTTTTTTTGGCTGGGGCATCCAGAGATAAGAGCCCATATCCCTGGCAGTCACCCGAAATGGCATGAAGGCAATCACATGATGGTGAAACAAACCCTGGCTGTGGCTAGGACAGCAGCGTGTCCCCTGTCTCCCCGCCACCGACACTGCCCACGACACAAGCCTTGGCTCTTGCTGATACCTGGACAAAACCCCCAAAGTTTATGGATTTGTTGTATATGAGGTAGAGAGTCAGGTTCCAGGCAGCCCTAAAATCACAGGCAAAGAGGGTAGGATAATGAGGGAATAAGTCACAATGTAAAAACCGAGGCATACCCAAGGAAATTAGCGGGTGGAAAGATTGAGGTTATTTTTTTTCTACTTAACATGCTGAAACCACAGGATTATGATGTAAATTACTATATATTAGTAAATATAACAAAATTATGGATGCAGAGCATGCATTACAAGTGAAGTCAGAAGCCCAGCTTTTTTTTAAAAAGGGATGAGAAACATTTATGATAAATAGGTCCAGTGGTGATACCATGCAAAGTAGCCTGGTTATAATTTTCAGCTCAGTAAGCTCTTAAGCCTCTGGTTGTTGGAAAGGCATTTCTGGGGAAGGATGTTCTGTTTTCTTAACTCCTTCCCTTGCTACTTACCACTGACAGACATTGGGTCATGGGCTAGATGGACCTCAGAATATGTCAAGTGTTTGTCTGTGTAACACTTAACGTTTATATAGAACTCATATACCTAAAGCACAGAATATTTTATTTGTTGTTAACTCATGCAGTCAAGCATAACCCTGTGTTGGAATTACTGAGCAAATACTGCTAAAAACATTTCATCAAAGCCCCAGTCCCCAGTCTCACAAGTGCATGCTTATATTAAATATTACTTCTGTGGAGTCTACTTTTTTTTTTTTTTTTTTTTTTTTTTTTTTTTGGTGATTTAACATTTTGCCAGAGCTGAATAGAAAAATGTTACTGTTTGTAAATAGTAATGTCTAGTATGCCAAATATATGCTCAAAGCTGAAGGCAGTTTAAAGACTGAATCAAACAATGTCTGTAGTGAAGAACATACACGACTTCACAGGTCTTTGCCTGTGCCAAGGGCAGAAGCAGGTTGGGGGTCACCCCACATTCCCTACATTAAGAATAAATATTTAGGATGACTGATTTTCACAAGTTTCAACAACGTAAGAGAAGCAAAAAATGAAGTTCTGCCTAAGAGCAGAAAAAAAGTTAGAAGGCAACTCCCCTGCTTCTGCACATATGAAAGTTACTCCCTTTCTCATGTCCCCACAAAATACTTCCATTAGTTCCTGCTGGCCACTAGGGATACACGTGGGGTTTTCCCATTAATGCTGCTGAAGTTTCCAAGTGTCATTTTACAGGAGTTAGAGGAACCTCCCACTTCTTCCCTCTGCAATTTGCAGCTGGGAGTGACACCACCCCAGAGCCCAGCCAGGACTTTGAAATGAAATTAGAAGATGCTGTAAACTGTGTTCAGAGGAGCAGCAAGAGAGAAGATTTGACTCAGACCATGTGAGTCACAGTCAGTCTCTGATTCTCCCCTCGCTGCTGATGGAAGGAAATGATGGGTGGGGGAGTGAAAATAAGCCCATTTTTGTTTTTTTTAAGCCTCTGTCTCTGGAACCAGGCCCCTTCTCTATCCCAAACCAGATTCAACTGGACCCAAATTACTGCTGATCTGAGTTTTCCTGACTTATTTTTATGAGATTGCCAGCATCATTTTCAAGCTTCTGTAGGAATCTGGTCCTATGCTTAAAATTAACCTTGTATTAATTTTTCCAGATCTCCATCTCTTCTTGTTACAGGGCAAGTCCATCACTCCATGGACATTTATATTAGACCTGGAAGTGTATATTTCCTTCTCTTTGACCTATGGGGCTAACAGGTAAACAGGTAGCAGCAGCTGTTAATTACCTTCTTGAATTGAAGCTCCAGGTAACCAGAACAGGAAAAATAAGAACAATTTTCATGTATTTTTTTTTCCCCGATGTACAGTCCAAAGCAAAAATCTGCCCACAGTTGTGTGTGCAAACTGCAGCTGCATGCTATGACCTGCCTCTGCTGTATCTTTGTTCTTAAGCAATGAAGTTTAAAAAAAAGAGAAAAAAAAATTGCTGAACAAAAGTGACTCTTACAGATTTATTGCTGTTTGATTCATAGAGAGGAAAAAAGGCTGAAGTATTTACTTGCCTGCAACTCAACTTGCCTTTGCATTTGTAGCAGCCAGCATCTCCCTCAACTCTACACTTAGTCTAGGTGTTTACTTGTAAATCCTTTTTTGAACCAGAAATTGTTGCACTACTTATAAAGGAAGCAGCAATTCTGTACTTTCATATATTCAGTTAAAACTGCTGGAAAAATGCATATGCTTGGTTTTGGTGTGTTTGTTGTGGTGTTGGTGGTTTGGGGTTTTTTTGGTTTTTTTGTCTGGATATTTTATCTGCTTTAACAATTTAATTAATCCACACTTTATCTCCAAGGTGTTTGTGGTTTAAACATGTGAATCATTAATTCAGTCGGGAAGTCTTTGAAGACTCCCTGGAAACATGGGAACAATGAACTGAGAATCCAGCCCAGGCCTGTGAGTCAGTAACAAGTTCAGAGGACTTCACCAATATTTTCCAAATCACAAATATGCAAGGATCTTCATGAGAAAATTTGAGGATGAGAACCTGATTTAAAAAAAAAAAAAAAAACAAAAACAAACAGTTGTGTTCAATTTTCTATGCTTAAAACTTTTGTGTTTCTGCAGGACAGTTACTGAGAGAACTACACAAATTTTTTAGGAAGTGTTTTAAGAAGTGTAATCATCTCTCTGGAACAGGGTATGCAGATCTTAGATCTTCACCTGCAAGAGATAAGTGCTGGTTTTAGCAGTCAAGTATGGTTCTTCCTCATGTACTTGTTTTTGAATATCAAATGGATCCAAGAGAGAATATAGACATTTTTTACATTATGCTTTGAATCTATATAAATAAAATAATGCAGCAGAGATTGGTTCCTGCTCAGATTGAACACCACATACTTTCCAGCAATGTATCTGTAATTATAACTGGCTTGTCTATATCCAGCTGGGTAATGAGGAAGAACAAAGCCATGTCAGATGTTATTGTACATGAATGCAGCACTTACAGCACACAGCACATGTTGATATCTTAAAAGCAAGTGGGCCACGTTGATGGTTCTGCAGCCCAGGTCTCTGTTTTCTTCAAAGCATCACTGGAATAAAGTGGGGTGGGAAATCAGGCAACACAGGAAGAGGTGACAGAAGCAAGGTGATGGAAAAGCCTGTCACTGTAGGCTAGGCTGAGTGACAAGAGGAGAGAGCTGGACAAGGAGGGATAATAATGTTTGATTTTAAAAAAATTGGAAACTCATGGTATCTTATTCACTGTGACTCAGCCAAGGTAGAACTTCAATTTTCTGTTGCTGTGTGTCAGGGGAGGTGTGACATCCAGGCCATTTCCTTGGCTTTATTGTCACCTTCTCCACCTAATCTTAATAAATCTCCTAAATTGCACCACTTGGGAGTTAATCTGTCATTTGAGATTTGTTTTCTGTATTTCTACAAGGAAGGGTGTTTCACTCCTGCTTTTGTCAGCACTGCAATCCAAGAGGTTAAGGAGTTTTCTTTCAGAGGTGAGCTGCCTTTCAGAAGAGCTCAGATCACAGTGGCCTCTTGCTGACCACAGGTGAAAACTGAATTTGAGGGGTTTAAGGAACTTCTGTGTGTATTATTCATGTAGATCAAAGAGATATATTCACACAAATTTCTGGTGATTAATATTTTTCTCCAAACTGAACATTCCCTTTCTAAACGTAGGACTTTCAACAGCTCTTAAAATTCACTGGATTCTTGTATTGTGCCGGGATATTTTCCACCTATCCAACCAGTGTCTGGTCCCTGTTCTTCTGAGAACTTGATGGCATAGTCTGGTAGTTCTTTTAAGCTCCTGGGTTGCTGGCATGCTTCATCCTGTGCTTCTAAATTGCAACAGATGTGATGGATGCAATTTCTGCCATTAACAAGGACCACAGCAAAACATATGCTTGGCAACAAGCCCACTGACCCCAAATCCACCTGTGTTCACACTGGGATGAAAAACCATGTTGGCTTTTTATTCCCATTTTGTGTTAAAGGAAGAAATTTGGTCGTTAATTACCACATACTTAACTTCTTTTTTTTTTTTTTCCTTTGATCTATTTTATCACCTCTTCCAAAGATAAATTAGAACCAAGAGACATACTCAGTAATTTAATCTTAACAGCTGATTGAAATCCTATGGGAAGATGCCAACACATATCCTGAAGATGAGGATATCAACAGCTATGAAGTGATATACTCAGCAAGAGGTCTGAAAGGGGATCAGTGACACAGCAAGAGACTTTCCAGTGGCTTATTATGCTTCAGTTCCTGTTTCACAAGTATAACCTGCACACACAACCCACACACCTTAAAATATTGGTGCCTGAAAACAAGTCCTCAGATACCTATCAGCATCAGATAATAAAGAGCATTAATTAGTTATGGATGAGTTATTGATTGTATGCATGGGAGCAATAGACCTAAACACAATAAAGAGGAATCTCAATGTTCTTTTTGGATATTTGTTTAAAGACCTTAAAAATACACTTTAAAACTTCTAAAGGCCTTGAATTTTTCAATGGTTTTGTTACTAATTGGAAATATGTGAAAACAGTTCTGAAAAATCAGAAACTACAAATATGTTTTAAGTTATTTAAAAAGCTTATAAAAATCTTTTTCTCTTCTACCCTGATTCTCATACCTTTATCAGGTATGAAATTTAAGATTTAAGATCCCCGTGAATCACTGACAAAATTGATCCTTATCATGTTCTTTTAAACACAAGGGGGCACCAATAAGCTAGTGGAGCAAGAGAGAAACTTTCACATACGGTAAATCAAAGAAAAACCTGTTACAACTCGATAGTCTGCTCAAGTGAGACGAATTTTGAGAATAAAGGAAAGCAGTGCAATGCTTTATCATTCTGTCATCTGAAATGACTGGGAAAGTAATCCCTGGCATGTGTATATTATGCTGCCTCATTTCTCTTACCAGTTAAAACCTGGATCATTTCCAACTGCAGATGGTTCTCTCAGAAGGTAGAGTCCTGTTGCCTTGGTTTTAAAAAGAGGAAATCCATCTTCTAAGTAAAAAAATACCAAATACACCCCAAAATGTAAGGTTGAGACAAAGAACCGTTAGCCTGTTTTTAAACAGAAATATCAGGGATGTTGGTGTGACTCAAATTCCCAGTCCCTTTTCAATTTCTTTGTATTTCCATGATGGAGAGAAGTAAAAGGAAATTTTGGAATATAAATTATGGAAGTTCTTACTGTAGCATGATCCCATCTATTGAAATATGGGCATCAGCACATCAAAACAAGTGGAATTTCTCTCAGACAGGGTTAGCAGAAGACCCATCCCCAGGTAAATCCTGAGAGCAGAGCTGTGTGAAGGGCAAGCTCCACTCTGCCTGCTGCATGTCTGCTGTGCTTTTCCAATCCCATTGCAAGATCCTGTGTCACACTGCAAGGACACATTTGTGAAAAATCAGTTGCTATTCATTTTCCCCCTGTTGCCCATGCAAGATACTGAAATTCAAAGGAACTTTATGTTTTTGTGCAGTGAATGACAGCAAATCACATTTGGAACTTCAGTGAATGGTTTTGACAGAGTATTTTTCTTTCTAACTTTTCCATTTCTCTCCTCTTTGCCTTCAGACACTGCAGGTTTCCCCTCCAGGGGTTTCCTGCTTTCTTAGGTGCACTCTTTTTCTTCCTGGATTTTTTATGTTCTTCTAATTCTTGGTACTTATCTGTCTAGGCCTTCCATCTTCCCAGCCTAAACAAACATTGGTAGAACTGGTTTTAAAAGGAATTAACACTTTCCAGGTGAATGTGAGGTCTCAAAGGAAACTCCCCTAACTGAGAGCTCATTTAGATGTGAGCCTTCAGTCAGCAGGTAACAAGCACCAGGAGAAAACATGGTTTTTGCAAGTGCTGAACTATTGTCACTCATTTAAAATCACATCTGAGCCATGCACAGTTCTGTAAAGAGTTAAAATGGCTTAGCAATGTGGTCATACCATACCCAGGACAATCATACCATTCATATGATGATGATCCAAGTAAGAAAGTTTTAAGCTTCTATTATTCTGCTTGGGAAAATGGTTCTGCAATGACACAGATCTCACCATTAAGATTTCCTGATAATTTATCATGTTTGGACCTGTACAGAATTGCCTTTCCCATTGCCTATGTTCATATAGGTTATGAACTGCCTGTTCAGTTTTTATGTTCAGCTGTTTACCACATTTTGGAAGGATTATTGGTTGATTTCAGAGTGTGAAGCCTGCAGGTATAATCTCTAGGATCAATGTACCTATCCCAGAATAAAGGCAGTTGTGCAGAAAGAAAGGCAAAAGGTGTCTAAGGAGGTTGGAGAGAAGAGGAGCAGGGCACTGCTGGATTAGATGTTCTTTATTAATTGCATGCAAGTATAACCTTGAGTGCTGTGTAATCACAGCTGGTAAGTTTCTTAGTTCAGGTACTGTCCCATTTGTGGAGGTGAAAATATAATTGCTTGTAGGCATATCAAAATATTGTCCCAAATTTTAATACCCTAAATATTAATGGTTTTGCTTGCAGTATGCCACAAGCCTCCAATTGTATTGGATACAGGCAATCGTGTGTGCTGGTAGCAGTGTTAGTTCCTGCACGTGGAAAAATTCCTTTCAGTTGTGTTGAACTGCACAACATCACTTCAAGCAGAATTATTTTTGTCTGATGCTGACAGTCAGCTCATCCACTGCCAACTGAGCATCCTCACCTGATGCTTTTGTTCAGGGCTTCAGTAATCAATGCTCCCTGACATCCTCATGTTTTGCCCATGTATCCTGAGTCAGTATTCTGATAGTTGTTTTCATGTTTACCTCCTCTTTTTCACTTGAATAAATACATTTGATTCTTTTGGCCTTCCTTTAATCTATGCTCTTTCCCTCTTTCATCTTCAGGTATTTTACACGCATCCGCCAAACTTGTGGGATGCCTTTGATGGATGCCTTACATTAAACATGACTGCAGCATCCATCTCTGCAGTGTATCCAAACAATATCCAATGCAACTGACAACACCAGGGCAGCTAGCCAAGGACACCAGAGCAAGCTCTATCATTGCAAAAACTGTCCCAGAATTTTAACAGTTATATAAAACATCTGGTTCTCATCTGTGCCTGGTACTTAATATATCTTCCTCAGACACACGAACCAACCCTTTGGGGATTTGGATCCATTATTTTAGGGAAACAAGGTAGCCCATACATGATAAAGAAATTATACAGTGATTATAATTCCACATGAATAAATTTTGATGGTGACATTGGCTTAATTCATCCCTTTGGCTGTACATGCTGACCCTTTTATTGCTCCCCTGCACTACAGCTCTGCAAGAGTATGAGAAACTACTCAGGTAATTTAGCTGAAGTGTGGAGGGAAGAAAAAAAGAGCTTTGTTATGTTTTTGGTTGAATCACTTCCTCAAACCATTTCAGAACATGACAGCACACACTCTGGTGTTGGTCCAGAGCAGGATGCAGCTCTGGAAGGAGAAAGAGCTAAGGGCTACTTATAACATCCCAAATAACCATGCTGCTGAATGTGGCACTAGAGCCTGAGTTGGAATCAGTCCTAGAAGAGTTAGAAAATGCTTCACTGTGAATGCTGAAACTTCTGACATTATGGATGTCAACTCTGATAAAATTTAATTTTAGGCAGTCATGCAAACTTCCTGAACTTTATTTCATTCACTATGTCAACTATGGCAGATAATGTTTCAATCAACCTGAAGTGTTCTTTCCAAACCACAGAGCTTTCCTGCAGACAGGAAACTCTTATTAACTAACCAAATGGAAATAAAGTCAAATGATGAATACAATCTGGTTTTCTTGCTATTACATTTAAAATTCCACCCAAAACAACTGAAAAAAATTGAAAGAGGCTCTTGATATGATGAAGATAATGCAGCCAAAGCAAAGAACCTTAACCTTTCCAATCCCAAAACTTCAAACTCAAAAGCAAAGCTTTCCCACCACAGGGCTCTTTCTTATTTGTGCTGTGCAGGCTTGCTGCAGATTTCCCCTTTGTTTTGCATATTGAATCTGTATTGATGACAAAAGGAACTTCGATCTGCAAAGCTGAATTACATTCATGAGCTCTAGAGCTGTAGTTTGAAAGGAATCCACATTTCCTGGATGCATTTGATATATGCAAAACTCAAGAGCAGTCTAAAATCTCATATGTACCAGATAATAAAATACATAAGGGAATCAGAAAAAGGAAACTAACCTGAATACAGAAATGCACAGAGCACGCCCATACATTCCCTCCTCTCCACTTTCAAACACTGATAAGAAAAACCTGACCTGGTAAAGCTGTAGCTGCATCACCTTCAGCATTGCAAAGCTTTAAAATTCTAATACCTCTTGTGGTTTTTGTCAGGATTGTGGGTTTTGTCAGGATTGTGATTTTTGCCAGGATTGAGAAAGACACCCTTTCATCCTAAATGCCTTCATTGTCCTTGTTTCTGGGGAGCGAAAACCCATGGACTTCAATTTTCTGTTCAGAACATGATGCAAACTAGTAGCAGGAAATAAAATCCTGTAGATGTGTTTCATCTGCTTCAACCTGGATCTGATGCCAAGAAAACCTCCAGCAAGATGAAGGGGTAATCAGCACCAGATAGGACTGGCATCACAACCAGGAAAGCCCAAGATAGCTCTGTTAAACAGCTACTGGACTTGAAGGGTAAGAAAAACATAGGAAAGAAAAATGCTTAATGAGGACTACATGGTCTGAATCTGTCTCCTTTCCCTCGTGTAATCCAAAGCATCTCTGGTTAAGTCAATAAATTTACAGCAGTAAGTGGAAATAGTAAATGTTTGGTCATTAAAGAACTTCAGGATGATGTCAGACAATATAATGTTTAAGTGTTGGTAAGAGGCTAAAGCAGTAGCTTGAGAATCATCTACTGTAGGGCTTAAGTATTCACATATCTTATATTAGCTTTCATTTTATAATTAGCCAAGTGTTATTGTGTCAGTTGTATATTTAGAAATACTGCCAGCTTCAATGCAGCTCCAACTTTATTTGTGTAATAAATATTGACATGTTTGTCTTGGAAAATGATCTCTTTTACTTGGGCATCTTTAATTAGTTCCGCTTTCTGTCACCCTCTGGACCTGACTTTTGCCTCTTTACTCTTTCTAAACTTTGTGTACAATAACTGCATAAATGCCAGAACTTGGACAATATGTTGTTCATCTCTGAAGCTTTGCTAAAGTGTCTTGAAACCTAAAAATTAGAGGTTTTTATAAATCCACCAGAGAATTGTAGCCAGTTGTTTCTGAGGGGTTTTCTTGGTTTTTTGTTTTTTTTTTTTAGGTTGAAGAAACTTGGAAATGGGTAGGAAAAGTTTAAATGTGTTTTCTTTAACAGTTTGAAACATCGTATTTCATGGTGCTATTATAAACAGTGAAATGCCCTATTGCCTTATTTGGTTAAAAAAGCAGCCAAGCTATATGCAGTGGGTATTCTGCCTTAAAGACCTTTCATTACAACAGTTATTAATTACAGTGCCTGATAGCTGGCATGCCATATTGGTGCTACTGAGCTGAGAAGCCAAATACTGAAAGTTTCTGTTTGAAGGTTCAGTTCATAACCCCTCTGTTTGGATTAAGAGCAGAATGTTTGTGTGAATTTTTTTGCAAAAAGTTGAGCTTCCAATGTTTAATGGAAGTGGTATTATAACACAGGCCATGTCTCCAAAGTCGTCTGTAAATGAACAGCAAAACAGTTTTAAATGCAAACATACATTTCATAAACTTTGGTCTATTTGACTTTTTTTTTTTTTTAATGAGGAGATGACTTTAGCAGCTGACAAAGTAGAAATTAGACAGTATTATAGTATTATGTCCAACAGACATTCCGTGCTGAGGGGTTTCTTAAGCTTTAGAACCAAGATTTCTCTTTGTCTCAGATTACACAATACTCAGTGGCTGGAAGTCCAGTCTGTGTTAAGAATTTTCACATCGCTCTGCATCTCATTTTCCAGGTTAGTAATCTGTTGTGATCTATGCCTAAACATAGATGTTTAAAGCTTTGTCCTGGTCTCCAGTGTTCAGACATGAATCATCACATAACTTCCCACCATGTTAATGGCATTTATTCAAGAGGAAGAAGCTGAACTCACCAGGCACAAGTCAATGCTTGCCCATGTGTTGGATGGCAAACCTCATTTCTAGAGATGTTAAGTTACAAAAAAGTGTAACTAGCTTTATAGGAACATGTATATATAAATGTTTCAAATGTAAAAAGAAAAAGTTGAGGGAGACTGAGGAGAGAGATTTTACCCAAGAAGACTTTGCTCATCCAAGATGAGTGTTTGAGATGCTACAAAAATCTACCTGGATGAGAGTCACTGAAGTTTCACAGCACCAAGTGAGGGGATCTTCCTCTACAAATGCATTGTGGAAGGAGAAAGTTCCCCATCTTCAGATCCATGCACTAAGAGATCTTAGTTTGGTTACAATGACAAAGGTGAATGTTTTTTAATTTGCTTTAATTGTTCTTCCCTACCTATAGGTGTGAGGAAACATGTCTGGAACACATCTGCCTAGTAATATAAATTTGAACTCTGAACTCCTGCCTAAGTGCAAGCAGTGAAGAGTGGTTTGATTTAATTTCAAAAAGACTTCTCCATTTTGCTTTTGAAAATAATGGTTATTGAAATGTAATTATTTGGTGTGATAGTATGTAGTACTGGAGTGAATCCCATCCCTTCTGAATTCTAACATAAGATACAGCAGGAATATTTGAATTCAGGTGCAAAACCTGAAGTGTGAAGGAATTTTAGGATTTAGGATTTGTGCCCATTTCATTATAAGAGTCAATCCAAGTTGCCTACCCAAGGCCCTTGCAACCTCTGGCTTGCTCATGGGGGCACAGATCAGAGCACATCATTTATGGAGTGACTCAGTGGCCCATTTCCCCCCACTCAGCACAGAGCTGGCAAGGCAGTTCTCTCTTTTCCCTACTTAGTCCTCGAAGAAGGCAAAAAGCAGTACCTAATCCAGTGCTTTGAGAGTCTGGAAAAGTGTCAGCTTCTTGTTGTGTGTGTGTGTGTCATCATTCTTTATTAGCAGCAGATTTTACCACTCGTTGGTACTGCCAAATCTGAACAACCACTAAAATTTAAATATTGAGCTACAGTCTGTCCATACAATGCACATAATCAGCAGAATGGTCTATTATATATATGAGTACACTTCACATTAATAGAGTTCCAGGTGTTAATGGGATTAAGAAAATCACTGAAGGCAGTGATAGGCAAACTGGCAGCTCTGTTGTTTCTATTGAGAGTGTGCAATTAGAAATGAATCCAGGCTCATTCTTAGATCTCAGACTGAGATTGCAAGGGTCTACCAGAGAAAGAAAACAAAAACCTGTGAACAATCAGCCCAATGCAATGTGAGATGCTACAATCATGTAGCTGAGGAAAATGACAACTGAAATTTAATGGAGTGAATAAAAACTTCTAGACACAAACCTAAAGTGCCCCAAAAATCAGCAAAATATACTCAGAAATAAGTTCACAAACTGGGGGTGTTTTCCAAGATCATATTTACTCAGCACCTGTCACTAAGTCTCCTTATGCAAAACACAAGTCTCATAAAATAGAAATGTAACCAGGTTAAGCAAATAGCTCTTTTCTTCTCTTGATTTGGATAATATATATGTCCAGCAATATGGTTTTAAATTTCTAACAACAGCTGTTTCAGAATTCACACAGAAGGGAGCAGCTGAATGGAAATGTTATCAAGTGAGTAGCTAACAAACACAATTCTGAAAGAGTTTTGCCAGCCGTGTTTTTGGCTTCTGAGAATCTGAAGAGTCTTGTTTCTGGGATGTAGAGTCACAGCAGGGGAGTTGCCGAAAATAAAGCATAATTTCAGAATAAATATAAATCCTATCTAGTTTAGAAGAACTCGTCATAGGGTAACAGTTTCCCACAGGCTTGAAAACAGTTAAGGAAATGGTCCTTCTAAGGACACTTCCGTTCTGGAGGAATCCCCCTTCCAAACTTCAATATGTTTATTACAGAGTCACTATCTCCAGCTGCCAAAGAGAGTCCTATGAGAAAATGAGTACCCTGACATTTCCTTCTGAGGTCTCTTCTTTCTCATTTTGCTTCTGGAGAGCTTTTTCCTGGGAGACTGAGTCAGTGGGATCAGCACATCACAGATTCTGATCCAGTGTATAGGAATACATCTTACCAGGGGGAGGAGAGTGTGCAGTGAAATATGTTTTATAATATACACACATGCTGACCAACATGCATATTAAAGCACACAGAGCTATGTATGCAAATCATACTAATTTCAACATCCAAGACATATTCCCTGCACTTTGGCAGACTGTGTAATTTCCAGTGGTCACCAGCTCCTTTGCAAATCATCAGGAGTTGGGATGACATGAAAAGAAGCTTTGTTGTCTATGTAGAATTGTGCCCTCATTGTAGAGAACTCCACCACACCAGGGCAAGACCTCTTGCATCACTCTACCCAAAGATGTTCTTGCATGTTATTCACAGCAGCTGAGATGCAGGAATTGCTCTTGAGAGCCCAAGAGAAATTGCCAAGTCAATGCAAGCTGTAGGCTTGACTGATCAATTGTAAGACCTTTAGCCAAGAGCATTAAAATATTGCTTACTTGTTTTCACCAGCTCTATCACCATGAGAAATGCTGTGCTTTAGAAACGCCCAGGTTGCAGGAAACAGTGCACATGAGGGACTTGCACTGCAATATGATTAGGCCTAAATCTGAATGATTCAATTTATATATAGTTCTATTTTGAATGAAAAGGTGAGAAACCTGCCCTTTTTTGTATACAGACTACTCAAGATTCCTGTGCTTGTTTCTAAGTGCCTTTTCATGGGAGTTTCCATCTCTTGATTCTCAAAGGAATCCTAAAAGTGCTGCAAAAGTTGCAGGAAAAGGAGAGCAGGGTAGTACTCAGAGGACACAGTTTCTGTTATTCACGTAGTGTGTGACCTTTGGTATCTCTCTGTTCCTGTAACTTTCTCTGTTCTTGGTCTTCTTAGACTGTACCTTCTTAGAAACACTAATCACACTTGAGCATTATCATTACCGTATTTCAACAAAATTATTATTAATTACAAAAAAATAAGGAGTTGGGGGGTTAAGAGGGGCTTTGGACTGGGACTCAGTATAACTGAGTTCACTTCCCAGGTGCAGCAGAGTTCCCATGTGAACTTCAACAGGTCTTTCCCTATGCTTCCATTTTCTATTTGTAAAATATTTTTTATTTCTTTACATGTCTTACCTACTTGTGTTATAACTCTGTAATATCTTCCAAAATATACACACCTACACACACCGCCTAGCTAAATGGGACCTCAGGCAAAGTCTCTGGCATCAGACAGTTAAATATTACATCTACTGGTTCAGATCAAGTTTTGCTTGGTGTTGAGGAGCTATTGCATAGGCTAGAATGATTCACACATTTTTCCAAGGCTGGAAGACAAATCAGCTTTAGAATTCAAAACCAAATTCACATTACTTGTGAGGCTCACCAACCCCTTTAAACTTTTTTTGTAGGCCTTGCTCTTTAGATACGGAGAAAATGTTAAAATAGATAAGCTTAATCTACTTTTGTATTTTGCTATCAGAATTTCACACAGGTCAAGTTTTCACTTCACACCAATTACAGATAAAATTAGAAATCTGAATTCCTTACTGAAGTTAAAATACTAGTGTTGTCAGAACTGGTGCCCAACCATGGATTCCTGTAGTTAATCCTTGTTTGGTTGTAACGTTGGCATTATCATTGTTACTGATGAAAGCAGAAAGGGATGCTGGCATTGTGACTTTTTAAAAGCATCCCATAAACACAGAAGTATTCACTCCACAGTCAGTACTATTTGCTCATAAGCAGAACTTGGGATTCAACAAAGCTAATTGCAAACTGCTCTGCAGGAAAATTAACTTTGAAGCTGGGGTGGCTACTGTTCCTTCTTTTCCATATGTATCATGCCTTAGAAATTATTCTTTTCTTCCCACTGAAGAGAGACCTCCTTTTAAGTGTGTTTCCCTGAGGAAATGAGAATGTGTAGCTACTTAATTTTAAAAGACTGACTATAACTGTGTTTTGGAATTTTTTTAATCTGATGATGAGCTGCAGTCCTTCTCACTATGCTGCAGACACCATAGCAAAACAAAGAAAGTATTTGATAACACTCTTGGCTCTCCAGGTGGATTTGCACTCCTCAGAGGACTAATGCACTAAAGCAGGAGGCATAAGCAGAGGCTACAGACATTTTTGGTGAGAGTCAATGGATTTCAGAAGAGACACACCAGGAATCAACATTCTGGGGCAAATTCAACTCCTTTCCTTTCTGTGGGAATTCCATTTACAACATATTTTCTTCTCCAAGAGCCTACAAGACACACTCAGAGCATATGTGCTGGCAGAGAGGACAAAGCCCTGCAGTATAATTTTCACTCTTTACAGTAAAAAGCTGTTCCAAAATATAGACAGCAAAAAAAGAAAACTGTGTTTTCAGACCTAGGCTAATATCCTTTCTGCTCCCTATATTCTTGCCTTATCTTCTGCCTTAACTGCAGCCAACTTCACCTTCAATAGGATACTAAGGAATTTTGGTTTGGTTTATTCTTATTTGGGTTTTGATTTTAATATGGCCTGGAAGAAAATTTCTAGGAGAATAAATAAAACATTTCTAGTGTAACAAAGTGAATATGCCCTCTTCCAGATAAGCAGATCATTTTTGGAAAGGATTAACAGATCTTCCACTTCAAAAAGGTTCAGTTGGGTCCTTCTACCACCTGTTTGCAAACCTTTGGGTACATCACAGATGATTAGCATCATACACTTCGTACTTGTTTGAATAACTTTTCCCTGGAATTCACACTGCAGATCTCATGAGCCCTTTCCATCATACTGACATTTCCTCACCCAGCTGGGTCAGAAACTCTGCACTAAATGTTCTTGAGTTACTCAGAGCCTTCATCAGCACCAAGCAATGCACAGGCATACAAACAACAAACACAAATGAAATTAAAGACTTGCTGAACTCCATAAAAATTAAGGATATTTGATGAAATTTTGGGCCACAGTTTATGTTACATACTTTTAATCAAAGACTAACATTGTCAATTTAATAAAAGACTAACAGAAATTCAGTAGCAAGGAACAATAGCCATAATTTGGAGGCCTCTAGTTAATTTTCATTCAGGCCTTAATCAAAGATGTAAGCAAAGAACTAATTAATGAACAGAAATGAGTGCGGAATTAAAGGGATTGTTTAGAATAACACCTAAATAAGCAGCAAAGCCCACAGTTACTTTTTATGGTATATATATGAACACACACATATCTATATGAACAGATATTATAGCCTTTCAGTATTGATAGTAATTCCAGGTGAAAATTTCACCACTCATGTTGGGGTTTTTAACTTTTCATAATGACCTACTTGGATTCTAATGCAATAAGTTCAGGGACATTCATTTTCTGTTTATAGAAAATTCAGTCTCTGGTTGTGACTCTTCAGTGCTTGAATGTGGCACAGCAAAGGTGTGGCTTGTCAGGCTAGACTGAAGTGATTTGCTGCACATCTAATTAAAAATCTTGGGAACTTCAAAGACAACTGAAGAGGAAATTATGTCTTGAAGAGAGAACAGAGATGTCAGTTTAACAGGGTTTTTTCTCAATATTGCCTAGATGACAATACCATTCATTTATAACATTTTAAATATTTTTCCTATTTCTTGCATGGAAAATGCTTTCTATATGTATGTTTGCAATATGTTCTCTAGCACTAAATTAAGCTTAGGTTTGTTTACTACTGTAATCACTGGAAAAAAAAAGAAAAAAAGAAAGTGTTTACTTGCATGGACACTAACAGCAGACTACAGCAATCGAGATGAACACTGCTCAGAGACTGAGTCCAATGGAATCTGTTGAGAAAACAGGATATTATTTGCATAATGTATCAAAATGACTGCTGGTTTTCCTTTATGAAGGCACAAAAAACTTCCTGACACAGATAATAACCTAGCAACATTTTGTGGTAACTGAGACACCATTACAGCAACAGAAATATTTACAGTATGTTTTTATGGCACATTAAGTCTCAGCTATTTACAAAGCTGGAAGAATTGTTCTGTATTTCTAAAAATGGAAGATGAGAGTAAGCCCTTAAAACTATGCATAGTTTAGAATCCAATTGTTTCTTTTTATGTTAGATGAAAGGCAAATTTGGAGGAAAAATTTTAAGAGCTGTGTTATTTCCTGTCATTATATATCAGTGTTTTCAATACATTTTCAGTAGTATTGTGATTTTTTTGTTAGAAAAGGATTAGAGAGGTTAGAGAAGGACTATCAATGCAGCAAAGTTCAACTTCTGATAAGTAAATTATGTCAGTAATATATAAGTGTATATATATTAATATATTAAAAAAAAAAATATCAGTAGAAACCTGGTATAAAACATCACTGACCTGAAGAGGAAGAAATCCTAATCTTAATCTCTAAATATTCAAATTTCAGTTTATCCAAAACCTGATTTCTTTTAGGATTTATTTATAGCATGGTATTCATAGTATATATATGCAATTTATTGCACAGGTTTAATTTATATAGAGTTTTAATTTTGAACTTTGTTATTCCATAGAAAAAAAATTGCATGAATGTGAAACTCTTTAACATACAAGTGAAGAAGCATGATAGTAAAAGGCTGGTTTCTGAACTGCTTTTACACTCTGGGGTCAGTTATTCATATGACCCATTGCATTACAGTCAAGGAGACTTCATGGGTGAGTAACTTCCTGAGGCCCCTTGCTGAAGAAAGTGTTTGCTGTAGAAGGATAATTGAGTAAATGCACAAGTATGTCCTGAATAACATTTGCTCTATGTTATGTATGGGCTGAAATCTCTTCCATGATGTCTTGCCACAGAAAGTGAGCATCCAACCAGTTTAAAACTGCTTTACAGGGGTGTGCAAAACCACACTGAAACTCAAGATTGATTTGTATTTTGTGAAAACACTTTTTGTTATGTGGAGATAAGGGTATTTTGTTGTTTTTCTCGTGTTTCAAAACCGATCAGAAAAATAAAACTGAAATGAAGAGAAGCAGCCCCATTTACTGTGAGTGAGTTCTCTGGTGCACATTTCACTGACTATAAATAGGATATTTCTAAGATCCTCTTTGGAGGACACCCCAGCATGGCAAACATGTATAGATTTATGCTTTTACAGCATTCCCATTGAATGAATTTAATTTTTCATTTTCTTAATGACCCAAGTCATGAGAATTTGTGTTCAAATTACCCTGTCATCAATCATTTTCTTAACTTTAAACATATGTCAGGTCCCTGTGAAGCTGACCAATCCATGAGGTCACTTTGAAAACTGTAACTTTTGAGCAGTTAAAAGAAGTGGGATGTTGTTGTAAAGAGTATTACATCCTAATCCTTCATTTGTTGAGATATCAAAGTCAAGATTAGGCAAGTCAGCTTATGATTTTTAGCAAATGGAAAATAAAGCTCAGCATGCTGTAGCTGCCACTATAACCAGGATCAAGAATCTTACAAAGTTTTCTGTGAATAGTGGAATCTGTGTGGAGTTTTGCATAATTTGTTTCATTAACTTAGTCAGGAAATATGATATAGTACTTAGGAACGTAAACACTCTGACTTAGGAGTTTGTTGCTGTACAAGTAAAGGGCTCTTTTCTCAAAGTCATGGCAGACACAAGCATACACAAAGATACTCCACATAGCAGAGAAGGCCACCCACAAAGTTATGTGAATTTAATTTTTGATTCACATGCCTCTTCTCCCATTAAAGCCAAGGTGGGCCGTGGCTGTTTTCCCATCAAGTGCTGAGAACTCTCACTCTGAGTCATTAGGGCCCTGAACACAGAACATCCCCCCCCGAAAAACCCCTCCCCCATAAGATTCTCTTTTTGTCCACACCACAGGGTAACAGTTTCCCCAGAGGAATCACTCAGACCAAGGGAAACATCACAAGGATGTTATCCATCTGCATTTTAAAAGAAATTTCCTGGCTGCCATCAGACTTGCTTGCTGATGCCAACCAAAGGACCAGGCACAGGAGATGCCACTGCTGGAGAAATAAAATTTGGATTCTTGGCATCTCTGTTGTAGAGCTGCTAAGCTGCACTCTGGGTGGTTGGAGCCATTGGTTTCTCTTCTGCAGTCACCGAGAGACAGTAAGGGAGATAAGAGCAAGGGGAAAAGGAGAGAGTCACAGAATGGAAGCTCTAATCTGAGACATGTGGAGCCAGATTCTCTGGAGTTATAAATTGGCTTCTCTCTGGTTATGTCAATTTATGATTTTGATGTCTGGTAAAAAGAGCATTTGATGGTGTGAGGAATGAAGGAGCAAAATTAAAATGAAAGCAAATTGCTGTTGGGTTTGTTCTTCATCTTCCAATTCAGGAGAAACAAAAACCAAATAGAGAATAGCATTGGTATGTTTTTTCAACATAGGTTAAAAATTTGGCCCTGCTTCTTTACTGCTACTTGTGGTATTTATCTGTAATTTGAACAGATACTTCTGCTTTCTATGATCAGCAAGAGGCTGTTCTGGGGTATAAGGAGTCTGTAACCCTTTTCTGTGTGTTTTTATACAAGTAAAACTGTTTCTGCATTCCAAATATGTGTAGTCATGTTCACTGTCAGATTAGTTCTTTATCAGATTACTAAATTTCTAAGAAAAATCCCAGAAAAGGGCTTGCTATAATTCTGGGCAAATATTACTGTTATAGGAAAAGGAAATTAGAGACTAGAATATTCCTTTCTTGGAAGGAGCTGGAAACAACTTAAGCTCAGCAGACCTGCCTTAATTCTGTCCATATTTTTTCCCAATAACAAAGAGAAATTATGCTTTCCCTTATAATTGTGACAATGTTGGTGCTTGATTTGCAGCAAACAGCAAGTATATAGATACATTTTGCAACTTATTAGGGGCAAAATGACTTTCTCTGTTCCCCAGTTTCTATACTGGAAAAATGAGAGCTTTCAGGACAAGCCCGTGCTGCTAAAGGAAGGTGTGAGTTCAGCATGACCAGATGTATCCACACAGGCTTTAATCTGTCCAACATGGATGATAATGGGTGGAAGTGAAAATGAACACGTTGCCCAAAGAGGTTTTCAAGACTCAAACAGATAAAGCTCTGAGCAACCAGGTCTGACCTGGTTACCTCTCCACTGTCCTCTTATGCTTTTCCCAGTGGCAGCTATGGAGATGAAAGCCTTTGGCTGTTCTGTCCTGCCCTGCCCGTGGGACTTCCTGAGAATCCCCAGGGGAGTGAACCAGGGTCAATCCTGACCATGTGGAGCCCTGTAGCCTTTCTGAGTGCATCCCCACACTCAGTCTGAGCAACCCACACCCTGTAGGCACTAAAGCTTTCCAAAGCACTCTAGAAGGCAATGTCACATGAGAGGTATTGCTGTTCCTACCGTGTGTCTTCAGCAACTGCAGCCCTGGCATGCCCTGTGATCCTCTTATTCTTCATGGGATGCTCAGGAGTGTGAACCAGCCACGTGCAACCTGAACTTGGAGGCAGCAGTGGGGCAACAATGGAGAGCAAGAAGGAATCATTTATGTTGTTTGAGGAAAAACATTTTTGGAAAGGCCATGCTTAACAGCCACATCTCCATGGAGTTCACTGACCAGAGGGGCCAAATAGCAGATGGAAACCAAATGGAGCAGCTCAGCCCTCCCTTGAGGGCCACAGATGACCCTGACTTTGCAAGGCTTCTGCCTTGGAAGGAGCTGAGCTGCCTGGGATGATGCAGATGGTGGCCTGGGAGTCAAGTGCATGGTGTTTAAGTTCAAAGAACCTTCTACAGCAGCAGCCTCATGGGCCTGCAAGTGCTTGACTGCTGTGTGCTGTGCTGCAAAGCTGGGAAATGGCTTCAGGCAGCTTTGAAGGGCAAAGCCTGATTTCTCCTGGACCAGAAAAAACCAAGCAGGCAGCCCAGAAATAGAAACCCTTGTGTCTAAAGGCCATGAAGTCCTTTCCTATCCCAAAGTTTGCTGCTCACTCTGTTATTCTGGGAGACAGTTTGGTTACTCCAGTGATCAGAAGTGATGGATATCAAGACGAGATTTGTCTGAGTTCTCTGGAAGCATTGTGAAAACAGTGAATTTGATACTGGCTTGAGCAGCAAACTCCATCAATATCTGTGAAGAAAAGGAGGATACTACAAATCACTCATCAAATACTGTGTCAGTTTGTCCCTCAATGGAGGAGCATGGGAAAAAAAGGCTACAACAAAAATCACCAGCTACTTGCTGTGTTGATTTGGACAGAAACTGTGACCAAAACTGCAGTCCTTGGGTGAATATTTATCATTCTGATTCACTGAGGATAAGGAATTAGATTCAGTTGTTCACACATCAGTTTCTCATCCCATTTGATCCATGCCAGTCTAGTTAAGATATTAGTGTAAAAGAAGACTTACAGGATGCTCCTGGAGCTCCAGGTGGAGGCTTAAGAGAATCTCAGATGGCACTGGATGACTGTAGGCATCAAGATCTATGTCTTTGCATTGACCTTCACTCTCAGAACTGAAAAAATCCACCCTGTCAGACAGTACACAGTGACGAGCACCATATGGGAGCACAGAGAGGTGGATCCCTCTCTCTGTGTATATAATTTCTCTCAGGCATGCTTATGATCAAATCCAAACTTCTCCTTATCATCACCTTGTTAGAGCAACTGTTCATTTACTATAGCATGATCTGAAGTTTCCAGCATGAAGTTGGCTTCCTATGGGAACTTGTGTGATCTCCAGGAGTTAACATCCTGAGGCTGAATTAGTTTTAGCACCTCTTTATTGGGTGGGTAAATATTTACATCAAATTGTCCAGACTTTAGTGTAACAACTTCAATTCTTCCTGGCAAGAAAGCCAACACAGGTCACTTTATCAATGACAATGCTTCTAGATAATTAAACAACACTCACTGGCCACTAATTTATATGCATTATAACTCAGACTTAAGAACCTAAATAGACCAATAGAATAAACTTCATAGACACTAAACACTTATTTGCTGTGACACTGTTTACATTTGGGACTACAGAAAGCAGTAAATCAAAGGAGGACTTTAGAAGAGGAAGAGAGAACAGACTGCTTTTTCCTAGTATCAGTATTTAATAACCTTTTGGACATATGCAATCTTTGATGCAATTGCTAGAAATGCATTAAGTATGGGAATTTTAGATAAAGACTTGAATGAGTCAAATATGGAAAACACACCTTCAAGTTTCTTTTCAAGTACTCAGAAGTGTGCACAGAAGTGCACTGGTGTGTTTTCCACATATGAGACACAAAAAGCCCTTTAAAGCTCACTCCCATGAGCATGCACTGAGCTTCTGGGTATGGATTGCAGCACATGGACCCTGGGCTTTTAAAATCTGATTATCTATGATTATGCATGTGGTAAAAAATTGGTATCACAAAATTATTTCCAGAAGTGCCATGACTTTTTTTGTTTGTGGGAAATAAATTAAAAAGCACACGAAATACAAAGACCATTCTATCAAAAGAGTACTCTCCACAAAACTAAGATAGAACAATCTCATCTGGATCAGCAAAAAGATCTTGTTTGGGTCAGTTTTTCTTTTTAATAAAACTAATTGTGAGCATTGAAAACAGTGAGGTTGAACAGTCAACAAGTACAGCTGGAATTGCAGTGGTCATTCATCTCTGCCATGGAGAAACAAATAAATCAATTTCTATTAATATTCTTGGGGTTTAGTGCCTGATGCTCAAATTTTGTAACCAGTTCTATTTTTCATGATACGATTTTAATCAAACAACTTTAAATTATGAAATTTATAACCATAACACCTATGGAAAAATAATTTCCAATTCCTTCTTCTCCATGTAATATTCAGCTCAATATAAGAGTTTCTTTTTATTTTGAACCTGGAACTTCTGTATTCCACAAGATGTTTTATTTCAGGAAAATGATCATGAAGAACATAAATTGCATTCTTCATTGTATTTCCCTAGTTGTTGTGTCTTTTACTCTTTTTGGTAACAAATCAAAAGCATGAGAGGTGTCTTCCAGTTGAAAGCAGAGAATTTTATAAATGCCTTGTCCCATCATTAAATCAATTGTGGTAGTGATTTCTCAGATGTTCTTGGCTGTTCTTTCAGTCATTTTTTAGTTCTCCCAAACATAAAAAGGTACAATTAGTGCTAGTGTTCACCAATTATCTGGATCATTTTTCAGATAAGAAGCCTTTGATACATCTTCCAGTACAGGAGATGTCTGTTAAAAAAGTCAGCTAAAAATGAATAAATAATTCTTATGCCTGAGCGTGACAGGTTTTTACATCCTGTTTAGTACTACAGAAATGTATTGCTTAAGGCTGGGGTAGATTTTCTTTCAGGGTATCCAGCCCAGTTGGATTTCTCATGGCAGCAGACATGTCAGCAGATGTTTAGTTAATCCCTCTGGAGGCACTGAGAGATACCTCGATGCTTTCCAGGGCAGACGCCGTGGTATTTCTTCTTAATGCCAGAGGACTTTTCACTATCATAAATAAGAGACTGTATCTCCCACACTGAAAATTAAATCTATCTGCAAACAAGCTCTATCAGATCGGATGCATTAAGAGGCAGTCTCTCAATTAGCCCCACGGGTCTCAGCCTAGGAGATGCTCTATCACACAAACCAAGGCTCCAGAGAGTCCTTTTGCCTCCTCCCAAGAGCTGCTGTTGCTCACTGCTTCCCATATTAGGCAGAGCAGCCACGATAAAGTGTCCTGCCCTCCAACAATGTCCTGATGTTTTTTAAGGTCTGTATTGCTACTGGGTTTGGGTGCTTCTGTTTATATACATTTTAGATTCAAAGGTGTCCCTTGTGCTGGGATAAATCCAGTCTCGCAAACGAGGTCACATTAGGAATGGGTTTCTTTGGCAGAAAAAAGGCATTATTTCTGCATTTTCTGACTTTGGGCTACTATTTGTCATCAAAGGAATCTTTGGTCAAGGTTACTAAATGTTATAAACATGTAAATAAAACTAAATAATGTGGAACCCTGAGCATATCGTAGTGTAAGATCATGTTCTCCTCTAACACCTTCCCATACTGGGAGCTGCAGAGGTAAAAAGTTGCTCTTCTACCCCAGCCTGTTGTGCTTGCCTCTGACAGGGTGCTTATAATCTAAATACAGAAGACAGTACCAAAATATTGGCCATTCAGTGTGAAAATGGACAAAGGACCAGTTCCAGGTGTTAGGTCTTGATCTCAGCTCTCAGACACTCTGGTAGTTGTAAGCGATGTGAAAAATAAGGACAACAAATTGATGCTGAGGATGTCTACAGTGTCCAGAACAAAGCTTGCAGTGGCCTCAATAAGTTGGAAGATGAGAAGTGGCGTTTCTCAGGTACATGCTAAAAGATTGATTTGAATTACAGTAGAAGGAATAGAGCAAAACAGAATTTTTCACTGATAAAAGCTAAAGGGGGATGAATTTTCCAAAACAATACTAATCTAAGCTAAAGGAAAAGAAATAAATGCTGGAAATATTAGCATAACTACATATTGCTTTTGGAAATGAGGCCGATTGCTCCAGATTTTGGGGAGCAGCTTCTGAATGCACTTTAAAATGCTGTAAAATCTAAACACAACTACACTGAATACCTCTACTATATATCCAAACTAGAGTTTTTACATTAAAGTAATATGATCTCTATACTGTGAAAACAAGTGCTTTAATTGTACTATTTTAATTCAGAGTGGTGGTTTTCAGACCTTCTGTTTAATGATTTTGTAATAGCCTGAGGTAGATCACATTACTGATAGAGGTTTTTTTGGTGCTAACTCCCATTTTACTTTGCTCAATTTTCCCTGTCCAAACCAGCTTGGATTTTAATATATTTAGTGTTTGAAAGACTGCTTAATCAACAGCACCCTTGCATAACTTAAACTATTATTTTCTATGACCTTCAAATTTGTCACTGGAAGGAAAATCAGTAGAGCGACCGTGTCCCATACAGCTTTAAAGTTAAAACAAAAGTAAAAATACAATTACATATGTCAAGGACTTGTGGGTTTTTACCATTCCTTTATTCATCTCAGGCACCTTCCTGTCTGTCCCAGATGTGCTCCTCTGTAACATTCTCCCAACATTTATGTTAATCAAGTAATTAGGGTTTCTGAGTTTGATGGAGTAGCTCCTGTGCCTCAGGTTACTACACGCTTGTCTCTCAGTGCTTGGAATTAATTCCACGTGAACATGTCAGTCCAGAAAGTTGTTCTAAAAATGTGTGTTCAGTAGTGATGGCATTACAGAATTAGACCAAGAGCAGAACTCTAGGAAAACTGGAATAATTTTCTAGATGAAAGACAAGGTCACATGGGAATGCGTGGGGAATGTGTTTTTCTTAACGAACCTTTTGGTGGAGGAAATTTAAGATTCCTGAAGCCCACCAAGAAACAGCAAAAAACTTTGTCAGGCACACAGCTTCAGTGACAGGCAAAACCAGGCTGGGGCTCAAAGGGAGAAAGTGTCTCTCATGTATCTCAAGACAAGGAATTCACAAAAAATATTGAATTAAAAACAGCTGTTCTCAAGGACACGTGCCTCAAATCTCAACATAATGAATATCTAGTGACAAAATACCACAGTGTTAAATATCAGGTGTTTTACCTTCTGCTTATGCAACTGCCACACTAGGAAGAAATCTGCAATCTTGCAAAAAATTCTGTGCTTTTCTAGGACTCTGTGACTTTCTTTTGTGACAATGAAGAAATAAATTTGATAACATCCTGACTAATTAGACTGCAACAGAGGTTCTGACAGTGAACACTTCTCAAATGTCAAATGCCATAAAAAGACAGAGCCTTATTTTAACAATTTTATTGCAGAGGAAATGGGTGAAGACCCAAGAGGCCTGGCATGATATTTGTTGGTCTGTCTGGCAATCTCAAAGTACACGAGTACAAGCAAAATCTCAGATCCTATTGTTATTTCCAGTATGTCATATAAACCACAATCAACATTTTCCAAAACAAAGAGGGCAATAACCTTCTTCTTGAATTTCCTATCACTGAAATAAGCAGAATTCAGCTGTTCTCAGCTTCACCAGGCTGAGCTGAAATAGAACAGCCCCATCTGTAATTACAAACTCATAAATCACTCATCCAAATTGTGTATTTTTTGTAATTCAAGGTAGGCAGGATGTGTTATACTAACTTAAAAATCCAATCCATGACCTCCTGTGTTTTGAGAACAGTGCCAAAGATGGAGCTGGAAAGTGAGTGTCTTGATGTTACAAGACACACCGAGAATTTGTGAAATACAGTTTGGAAAGCACTGCAGAGTGGTAGCCATGCACAGGAAACTTGATATGTAACAGATTTAGAACAGTTAGAAGGAACAACTTCCTTTATGATGACGTCTAGGAAGTCATTTATCATCTCAAAAAAGTGTCTGGCACCTTAAAGTGTTTATCTAAGGAAAGGAAATGAACCCCTGTCATCTAATAGAAACAGTATTTGATCCATTTCACAAAGAAGTACACTGGTCAAAGGAATTTTAAATAATCCTCAACTCTAGCATTTGGCTCTACCTGCTTCTTGTCTCCAGGAAGCTCTCAATCCATTACTTTCCTGGTGTTTTCCTTTCTTTTCAGTCCTTTCCTTATTTAGACAATCTCTGGGTTTGAAGATTATCCAAGATTTATTCCTTCTCAGATTAAATTTACAAATACATCCAGTTACATTGAATAAAATAGCTAGTGTACTTTAAACATACCAAAAATTTAGTTACCAGGAAGCAAACTAAGTTGGATTCACTAAATCTTCTTGAAGACTCTCCTGCAGACTACAATGCAAGGCAGCTACAGGCACTACTATGTTTAGTGCCTGATAAAAAAGTCATTAAAGTCTTCCCACAGCCCTCAGTGGGCTTTGATTATGGCCTTACAGTTGCTATGATAACAAATGTCTTAATTTCAAGGGATTGGAAGCTCCAAAGATCATTTACAAGTCTCAGAAGCAGCAAGAAACATAGTATGAACAGTGCAATACTCAATTTACTCACAGTCTTCTTCACCAGGGCATCTACTTACAAACTATTTGGAGTGTAAGGGGATGCAATTCATTGTGAATTCCTAAAAAATATAAACTGGCACCAGTACTTTCAGCCTCTTTGAGAAAAAGAGTGTACTATAGATCAAAGAAGTTCCTCAGCCCTAAATGAAGTGATTCCTGTCAGGAGCCTCTGCTTCCAGAGGTGTAGTACCTGGAGCTACTCTTGTGACATTTTCTTAAGAAGCAGGCTGAGAATCTAGCAAAAGCCCTGTATAGGAAACCTTGCACAGCATCTATAATGTTCTTCAAAAAAACCCCAAGCAAATCAGAATGTCTTGTGGTGATACACAGAATATGAAGGTCAGAACAGCAGTTTCTGAGCATAACTTGATGTTCAGGTCACAGACTGGACTTGCTACAGATGCAGTAAGTAGCTACAGATCAGTATTGAAATGGCTCTGGTGGGAGTGAGAATTTGGGTCAGATTAGCACTGGAAGAAGTGTGGTTTATGAAGGAATTTGTTTCTTTTTTTTTTTTTTTTTTTTTTTAATGAGCAGAGAGTAAAGAGAAGAAAAGCATGTTGACAAAACCAGCAGAACGGGAACAGCTTTGTTGGGAAGCATGAAATGGAGCAAAAATAAGAAATATCATGAGGAGAAATGAGAGCCAAAATACAGAAAATAGTAGATTTATTGGTCCTTTGAGGCAGAGATGGAGATTTAAAATTGATTTGTGAGGGCTGAGAAATCCAAGGAGGAATCTGAATAAGACAGTGAGAAAAGCAAGAAATTATAATGACTCTTACCATAGTACTAGGAATGGATGAGACTACAGGTAGGAAAGAGATCTGGAAGAAAACAGGTCCACATCATGCACCATTCATCTGGAGGGGAGAGGAAAGAGTCTTATTTGCTGAATCTTCCTACTGACAGCTTTAACATGGAAAAGGAGCACCCTAATACAACCCCAGGACTGATGTCTTGAGTTTGCAACCCACGAGGGCAAAACTGAAAGACAAAAAAATTTGGTATCTGACAGAATATTTGCACTTTGTACAAACCAACTAGATAGCTGGAGAAGTGATAACAGGGCAAGTACAGAGGAGGTCACAGGGTCACTCAAGCTTTGTTCAAGGTGACGAGTTCTGGGAGTTGTGGTTACTTTCCATAAGGAATTAAATTGAAAAAAAAATGGAAACTGAAAAATTGGCATGGGTCAGGGGAGTGGAAAAGCAATTGAGCAAAAGTTCTTGTGAAACATCACCTTCTGGCCCCAGGGCTGTATGTAAATGGCTGCCTCTTCATGACCTGTGTAGAGATCATTGTCCTCTAGTGCAGCAGACACAAAATATTCCTGTGAAATGGCAGCTAATAACTGAAACAGGTTGAATTTTTAATTTTGGGACAATATTTATTGCCTTCTCAGGTAGTGGGGGTAAAGTGTAGACCCTCCAAGTTTCTATTTCATAGAGGACCACTGCACACAATTTTTTTGATTTGAAAAAGAAAAATAAATAAAAAAGAAGAAATGTCCTCAGTTATCTGTCTCTCTTTTCCCCTTTACTTAAGTCTCTGTTTCCAGAGTGTATCCTTGCTCATTGCAAACACCACCACATGATCCCACTGAGTTTGCCACCTTTAGGAATCTGCAGAGTTCAAAGCTTGTGATGCTTTCAAAATCCCAGCTAGTCCTGACTGACTGGTTCAGCAGCTCCTCCACTGTTCTGCAGCTCTTGGCAACCCCATGGGATTTGCACCTTGTGGACTCTCTGCCTTCCCTTGCAGCAGAGACAGGGGCTGGGAAAGTCTTTCAATGATTTGATCTCAGTGCTAAATAGCTGCTCAGCATGTCCCTGTACAACGGGCTCACAGGGTTTATTCTGGCAAATTCCACTCCATATGCACTTGCCTTTTTCTTTTCCTATCTGCCATGGGACATGGACTTTGCTGTGATCTGCTTTCCACCTCCCCCTAACTTTCAAATAATGAGTTTATGAGGAATGTCATTATCTGCCATCTTTCACTTTGTAATCCATTTGAATCACTCAATAAAAGCTGTTTAAACATTTTTAGGAAGGAAAAGGAAAAAAAAAAGACCTCCTTCCCTGTCCATTGGTCTTAGAAAGAAACCCATCAGACTGTAACAAGTTTTTGATGTTTTTTACACGCTTCTCCCTTCAGCTGGACAGTGCTATCTAAATCTAGCAAAGCAACAAATCAGCTCAAATTCCTCTCGGATGTAACTTGTTCTTGTCTCTAAGTTTCAGTGGGTTTGCACTGAGAGCTCATTTGCTGTGTTTCTCCTACCTGACTGAGCTCTCCTCCTCTGTTTACAAACAACAAATCAGAGGCAGGAGTTAAGTGAGGTGCTGAGCAGGAAATGTGTGCTGACTCCAACAACCCTTTTACGTTCATCTCTTCTCCATGTTCCTGCTGTGCCACTAAATCCTTAAATCCACTTTCTCAATTAAAAAAACCTCTGTCTTCCCCACAAGTCATCAAACTCTTCTTTGTTTAATGACCTTACTTGGCAGATTACTCCTGTGTTTACTACCTCAGTGAAACCTCACAGTTTGAATTCCCGGTCTGGCCTTAATTTTCCATCTTCATTCTCCTTGTGCCCTTCTCACTTCAGTTTCCCTTTCAGATTTATGACTGTCCTTAACACATTTTCAGTACTTCCAGAACTAAACCACTTTCTTTCAATGAATTAATTTTTTTTCTTAAAATAAATAATCTGATCCCTTCCTTCTTCTCTCTTTTTTCTCCTTTTCCCCCAATAGACCCAGGTTTATGTTTCAGGAGGTTTTTGATGATTTGTAGCAAGCAAGGATTCCTGAGAAAGGCTGATTCCTACTTAGTGAAACTGATGTAATGGCCAAGCTGCATACTGTTCTCTCCTAAGTCTACATAAAACCTGAATAATGCCACTGAAATCAAACTCTCTCCTTAGCAAAAGGCCAGAAAAACAGCACTGTAGAAAGGAGCTGTATGTCTACCAACAAGGAGAGCAGAAACCAAGCAATGAGCTTGGAAATGACTGCTGAGCTGCAGGTGACTGCATTTTCTCTTCTTCACTGGCCTTACCCTGGCTGAAGAGTTCACCACATCAGTGCAGGAGTCCAGGGAGTTTGGAAAGTCTCCAAAGAAAGACCATTGATTAAGCTGGATTCATTAAACTTATTGCAGATCAGAGAGTAAGACAAAATGGGGAATGGTCGAATTCTTCCTCTCCTTGTCAAGGGTCAACATTCAGGGTGGAGGCTGTGAAGCTAGACCACAGCCAGATGATTTTATCTTAATTTTTCAAGATCTTGTAGTTATATGCAGGACTCATATCCTGTGGGATGTCCTGGCAGCCTTTACCAAGGCTATGGCAATGTGTAACAGTGCAGATGTGCTTTACCTCATGGAAAACAGAAGTTCATGTCATGTGATCTTAAATATGTCTGTATTCAAATGTCAGATTTTCCCGCTGTTTAATCCTTCTTTAATGCTCCCAGAAGACAGGCTCAGAGTTGTGTGGTACCATAACCTTTTATATGTCTCATGACCTTTCCTGCTAAAGAAGTTGATGGCAATTTACTAAAAATGCCCATCAGTCTGAGGGCTAATTGTAAGTTTTTGTGAAAAATGTTCTCTGTTCAAATTCATCATGGCAAAAATCCATCAGTTTTTGTGTAATTTCTGTTCTGCAAGTCTGTGCCTAGAGTAGAAGTAGGCCTCTTGTCTGCTTCAAGGATAATATTTTATACAGTTGTGTCATCTGGATAGAGTTAGTAAATAAAACCATTCGATATCACTTCTGCGTGTCAGAGTTTAAATATATTCATCCAAAAATTTCAAATCCTTTAAAATTTTGCACCATCCATCAACATTTCAGTGCTTCCAATTTTAGCATCTGCCAGCTTTGATTGCTGGCTCTCTCCCGTCACGATCTTTTCTACTCTCCTCATCATTTGGTCCTCAAGAGTAAGGGGTTAGAGAATGTCTAAAAATATCATGAAGGATATCATTAATTTCAGCCCCTTCCCTGGAAACACAGGCATTGCACACTCTGTTCAGACATTTATCCACCTCAGACCATTCAGCCTTTCCACAGTTGCTTCCCCTTGCCACCAAGCAACGTGGCACTCCTGCTTCAGGGTGCAGAGGCTGTCCCAGAGCCCTTCACACACTTTCTGCTCTCTAATATCAAAAGCTAAATACTAGTAAGATAATTCTGTCATTGCCTGGTAGTGTCTGAGAAAATTATTTCCTTAATGTTTTGGTTCCTCATCTACTTTCTGCCTACTCTGTAGCTATAAATAGGTTTGGTGTCATTCGAGCACAGAACTACAGCTTCATGCTCAAGGTTTATTTCTGCTCCTCTAATCAACTGGTAATGGACTGTGTTGTAACATTCCTCTGTAGCAAAAGGAGTAGTCAGCATTTACTTTTGCTCCAGAGCCTGAAGATGTCCTAACTGTGTCAGAAAAGAAATAACAAACCCATTGCCAGAGAACATATAATCTGCCATCACCAGATTAAAGGATATGTAATAGCACAGAGGAGGTGAGCAACAGAAAATAGAATGGTAAACATAAAAAGATAAGAAAACCAACAATGGGATAATGTGTTTTCTGAGCAAGGCCATGACCCAGTGTCACTGAAATTATCTGGACAAGGATTAATCACATTCGTTTCTTATTGGTTTATTCAAAAAAATATGTACTTCTGAATATTTGCCTGGATCATTAACGTTGTTTCCTGTATGCTTACCAAGGCAGGGAATAACTCTGAAAAAGTTTGGAAAGTGGTACAGGAGATAGATTAGTCCAAAATGGATTTTTCAAATGAGAAGGACAAGGCATGAGGAAGCAACTGGAGTTGCTTACAAATGGAGCAGAGAACTCTATCAAGGACACCCACAGGTACCACTTGCTGAGTATCCTAAGCAAGATCACTGAAATGAGCTTTAATAGTAGCAGGGATTTCTTCCTAGTGTTTTCTCCTTGTTCACTGAAGTTTACTTGAAAGATTTTTTTTCAAATCTTTTCAGTTCAACACTGTCCTCCTGCAGTCAGATTATTTGAGGTCAGAATTGTTCCTGTGTAGTGCTGTGCTATCTCTAGAGATGACTGACACTGGGCAAGACTGCACAGCCTTGGCAGAAGGGCCAGGGCAGTACTGCTGTACAGTCTGTAGGAACATGACTCCTTCATTTCCTCATGCTGAGAAAAGGTTGAGAATAACAATCCAGCTCCTACTCAGCAAGGCCTGAGTCCTCTCACAACCTCTCTGATCTGCAGCATATTTAAAGATCAGACCACCTTCAAAGAATCATTTGACTTTATCTCTCTTAGTGTCTGTTCACACTGTCCTGGACAAACTATTTCCCTGCATTTTATCTGCAAACTCACTGTGACTCATCCCAAATGTGGACACCCCCTCCCACTGCTGATCATCTGTCATCTTTCTGCTTCAGCTCTGCTTCTGTTGCTATTACTGTAGCTGTGATGGCATTTGCTGGAGCTCAGGATGAAATACAGTTTCCCATACACTAACCTTCAGTCCTCATCTTTTCTTATGCGTGTTTGATTGAGGATTTCTAGGTCTGGCATTAGTTCCCTGCCCATGTTACTCAAGCCGAGTATCTGTGGAAATAATCTGTGTTGATAATTGAAAAACAAATAACCTGTGGTATCAATGTTTTCTTCTGAGAATGTTCAGAATCAGGTCCTGAAGAGAGGCTGCTTCATAATTTCCATTTTCTAAATGTTTGGTGTTGGTTTTTTCTCATATGTTTATCTCCATATCAAAGAACTTAAAATGTATCCAGCCATGGACTGCGTGGGGGGAACTGATGTTTCCAGTGAGGATGTTTGCAAACTCCTCAGTGGAAAAAGCCACCTGGATGGGAAAATTGTCTCAGAGCCTCAAGAGCAAAAAACATCCCAAATGCTGTAGGTTCCTAGCCACACCAGTCAGAATGGTTTCTTGCTGTCAAACACTTTGTGAAGGAAAGAGTATTATATACCTAGAGAACAGCAAGAAGTCTCCATCTCATAGGAAAAAAAATACCTATAATACTGAAAACAAAGTTTGCCATACTTGTAATACCAAGGTGGAAAAGCCTACATAATATCTTACGAATTCTAGAAGGGGAGTGAGTATATTGTTAGTTTGCAGGTGCAATTTTGTGAGGACAGGAAAATGAGACAGACAACCCTCAGACAAGGCAAACTTTCTGATTTGTTTCAAATCTGGTGACTAAGAAACAGATCCTCTGCATTCACAAGCCAGAAACATTCGTGTGGCACTGTGGTTTGTCAGTGAGAAACTGAGTGAACCAGGACCAAGTTTCAGTAAAGCAGAGAAACCTTGTTTAATTCCAGCTTTTCAGGGCTTCTCTTTCTCAGCCCCACAATACATCCCATTGTCCTCAGTTTCACATAGGCCCTAAAACTTTTGTTGACTCTCATGTGAAAAGTTATGCCAAAATATAGAGAGTCCAGGACAATTCAGAGGCAAGGTATTTTTTAGAAGCTTTAATAAACTCCCACACTGTCTTCCTACACAGTCACAATATCTGAATCTGCCTTTCAAGAGGTAAGTAATGTTTTGAGTGGTTTTTTTAGCAGCAAGTCTTATCCACAACAACAAAATAAGCCAAAAGGAAGAGATGGAAAGGTTACTTTTCTGTTTCAAAAAAGAATTCACATTTCTACTCAAGTGACTGAATCTTGCCAAGAGGTGTCAAGCTCCATCTACTGGCTATGAAAATGAACTTGGAACTCAGCATGGAGTTTGGGGTCTATCTGCACAAAGCAAACAAGGAGATTCATTGTCTTTGTAGAATCTCAGTCCAGTTCCATTGTGCTATATGTTAATACATCTTATTGAAATATTAGCTATATTTTCAAGCTGTTATATGCCATATGCTGAGTTATTGAGCATAGGAGAAAAGACTTTCATAAATACTGCATACAGATAAACCAGCAAGGATTCTACTGCTCTTTTTATTACAGAACTTACATCACAAAGACAAATTTCCACAAGTATTTGACCTGCCTAGTTAATAATTCATTCACTGAAATCACTCTTTAGTGGTATCAAGGGAGGACTGAAGAGTACCTATACCTGCAAATACTTAAGATTAAACAGGGAGAGATCTCTCTTCAGCTGCTGTAAAGTGAAGGAGCAGCTGAGGAAGTGTTGCCTGCATAAACAGTCTCATCCTATCACCAAGCAGACAAAGGCAATTTGTTTTCCACCAGCATTTTTTGTCTCAAATGCATAAATTCTACATGCCTTTTCATAGACATTGTGCCTCTTTTCAGAAATAGAACCTCAGGTACTGGATATAAATGCAATAAACATTTTGAGGAAAGGCACGTGCTACTTGTACCTACAGTTTTTGAGTCAGCTGGGACTTTTTATAAATGAAAGAGAGCAGTGTATCAGGCTAAGGTCATATGGACTAAATGGGCATCACTTCAGCTGTATTTAGTTATGATAAATAAAATCAGTCAGCTGAGAAAAGAGAACAGCAATGCTCATGTAACAGGCATCATGCACATTCCAATTACCTTCAAGATTCTGAAGATATACAAGGCTTGAGGAGTATATTTCTCTTTGAATCATGTACAGTAAGTATAATAGATTTCCAGCCTTACTAAGACAAAAAAGAAAAAGAGAGAGAGCAGGAACAGCCTTGTCAGGAATCTGGTGTTCAGAAAAATCAACAATCAGAAAAGGCTGTGATTAGTGTTAATAGAACATAACATCCCATCCGTTTTATGTTTATTTACTTTTGAGGGAACATTCTTGTCTTAAATTGCATCCTGTTTGAATAAGAGCTGCTGTGCTGAAGTCTTACATTTACTAAGATTAAGAAAGTAGGTCGACAAAGTCCCATTAATCTGCATCATGTGTCAGCTGAGTGGATGTTCAAGCTCCAGTTGAGACTGGAACTTCTTTTCTGTTCATTTGTCCTAGCTCCTGCCTTGTTCCCTTTCTGTCAGAGCACTTCGCAAATCTCATCCTGCACAAAGCTGGAAATCCAAATACCTTTCCCATTTTCCTGTGCTTTGCACTGTTGATCATCCTCTTCACCCTCCAGTCTTCTCCTCCTTAGCTTTTATGATTCTGCCCTCTCCTGGCTGGTCCATCTCCTTGTGAAATGTTTCCTCCTGATGGAAGGGGAACCTCACAAACAGCAGTTCTTGACCCATCTTTACTCACTCTGTATCTGTATATCTAATTATATATAGTTATAAGAAAAAGATCCAGGTCATCATGCCTGCAAAATGCTGGTGACTACATGAGTAATGTATCCACTGGTTTTTGACCAGCTTTATACTCTGGGGAACCCCATTCCAAAGCATGGGCTCATCTACAATATCTTCCCTAATTTCTTTTCCCAATCTTAGGAATATAATGTCTCTTTTTTTTCATTTATGTAGCACAGATAGACAATATTATCCCTACGCTCATGGTGTTTCAGATGTCTCAAGTTATGAAATTTTCTGACCCGCAGTCTTTAGGTTTCTGTTTTAGATACAAAACCAGGACAGAACAACCTCAGAAAATGAAAGGTAAAATTTCAGATGATATCTAAACAGTAGACTGCAGGTATAAGCACTTCAGTAAGTTGATTTAGGTGCAAATGCAGATGCAAATTCATAGTATCATGGCTTTAAGTCTTCTGAAACTCTTGGTGGAAAACAGACTCAATATGGTACAGCTTTACATATCTATTTTACACTCCAGCCTTTTACTTTTTTTTCTTGATCCACTGTTGGTATTACTTTACCCACCCCCATTGAAGTCATGGGAATATCTGATGTATAAAGGATTTACCTCTAGAAGTCTCTGACTGCCTTAATCATCCTGGCAGAAATGTAGACATTTGTTCAGATGTAGGTATGAAGGTAATCTCATTCAAGAAAATTGGACTAATCAATGGAGACTCTTCAGTTTATTACTGAGAGCCTTAAATAGTCACAATGTGGAATAAACTAAATAAAAGGAGCATATTTTGGTAGTGTCATAATATTGAAACTGTATTCCAGTCATTTTTCTCAGAGTGCTCACTGGGAAATGCTGGTATTTCCAATCACATAATTTGTCTTTGCTAAGAGCAAAATTCTCCTTCAGTATTTCCTGGAGCAGCCTAAGGCACTGATAATTCCAGAAGAAGAGAGCTCATAACTCAAATATGAGGAGCAGCAGTGCTCTAGTATCCAAACAACTTTATGCTCTTTTTTTTTTTTTTTTTTTTTTCTTTGACAACTTATCATGAGCAGACATTTCTCTTCAGAGCAATCTCAATGAGATAGAGGCAGAAATATTTGGAGAATCTGGGTTTAAAGTCATCTGATAAGGAAGTAGACCCTTCGCCTCCAAAAAGTCCAGGGGTAACTTCTCATCATTTCTGAAGTGGAAGATGACAACAGAGCTGGGGAAAACTCACTCCTCTTCTGCCACTCAAAGCACAGTGGGGTGGCACAGAATCTCATCTTCACAGCTCCCATCTGCACAAGCAGACATCCAGCCTGACTATGGGCTCCAGGAGCATTCTGATAATCCCTGACAGCTCCTCAAAATAAATACAGTGTGATGAGAGAAAAATTCAAAAAGAGTAAAAATATTTCATTCTTAATCTGTTACCTCTTTTTTCATGTTGTCCTTTCCCATGAAAAGCAAGAATTTTAACAGCTGTACTTAATACAGTAACATAAAACAAGGTTTACTACAGAGAGGATTTAATGAGTATTTTATCATACCTATTGCTCTAGTAGTTGCTGATGCATACTTTAAATCTACAGAGCATCCTGCTGTGTATTTTAATTCACACAACTTTTGCTCTGAAATGGCCTCAACCGTTTCCTTTTTTGCTCATCCTGAGCATTGCTACAAAGTTTCCCATCCTATGGACCATGGCCTTCCTCTCTGAACAATTCCATGTCTCTTCTGGATCAAGTAAAATAGGCTCCTTGTCTTCATTTCAAAACTCCTTCAGATTCCCATCTTGCTGATCTCTGTTCATTTATGAAATCCAAATAGGCAAAGGCAACTTCATGAGCATTTTCAGACTGAAAAAATAGTTTAATTCTAAACTGGAATGAAGGAGATTATGTCTTTGCATTCTCTTCATCTTTTTCACACTTTCTGAACAAACTTTCCCTGGGAAATTTCAGTAGATTTTTAAAAATTCTGATATGAAATGTTTGACTCCAGTTAAGAAAACATACTTTGATTGAAATACATTTGGCTGAAACTGTTCCAAAGCATCAGCTCTAATAACCTCTGACTTTTAATTGACCCATGCTATCATCCAACAGGGAAATCAGTTTCCTCTTACTGTAACAGCCTCCAATAATTGTAATAAGTTTCTTGTTCTAATAAAATATGACTAATTGGCAAATCCTAATTTCCTAACAAAAAATTTTAACAATTTAATATTCCAAATTAGTATTTCAAAGTCAAAGCTGCTTTTTGTGTCATTTTAAAACTTTCTTTTTGAATTTACAAAATGAGAATTTATGTTCAAGTGCTGGTTTGAAACAGTTCATGAAAATGTTCAGATAAATTGTTTCTAAATTTCAGATGAGAAAACCTTCTGATTTCTTTTGTAGCTAAAGATTAACTCAGTCTTTAAATGATGGAATTTTTATGAAAAAAATTATCGTTCTCTGAAAGATATTAATGAAATTGTAGGATAAAGGCATATCAAAGCAATAGAATCACTTTGTAATTATTTGAAATCTTGTTAAAAATCAGTTACTGTGTTGCCAATCTTTCCAGCTGCTGCATTACCTGTTTCTGCTTAATCCCAAGACTGTCAAAATGGTTCTCCATAAATCTTGTTTTCTTTGCACACACAGATACATTGCAATCATGACTGAGGGTCTACCTCTAGCAGTGGAATCAATGCACTCGGGCAATCTACTAATGATCTAATCGTGCAATCTACACAAAAATTACTGTCTGTGGAAATTCAGTCCCTAGCAACAGCATTTCTCTTGGTACTCAAGACTCTTCCAGAGGCCACCAGATGGCAGCCTGCACACAGCTCAGTGAAATGTACGTTTCTTTCATGAAGCTTATACTGGTGAGAACATTTTGCTTTTGAGGTGATTTCTTTGCTATACGACCTCGTCCTGATTCCATCTCCACTTCAGCAGTCTGCAGGAATTTCTAGCTGAACCCTGTCTGCATGTGGCCAGACTCAGACCAATTTCTGCTGCTGTCTGCAAGACTTCCAAGACATCTCTGCTTCTTCATCTCTCAAAGCACTGACAGCTACGTCATAAACTGGGATGATTCAGTGGATTTCTTTGATCCAATTGAAGACAAAAATGGAGAAATCATTAGACAAATCCCATCTAACTTACTCTATGCCCTCTTTCCTGTGCTTTTCCATGGAGAAGTTTGTGTGCTGGGCATGTACAGGAATCATGTTGCAGGAGCACTGTTGTACTGCACACTGAGCTGCTCCTTCCTCCCCTGTGCCTCACCTGGCAGGAGGAATTCAGTGAGGAAAGAAAAGCTTCTCTATCCCAATCCTCCTTGGAGAGGTGAAGATGTCCCTGAGTTACCAATCATTCTGACTGTTTTTTTCTGCATGGTTAAATGCCAGCAAAGAGGCTCTGCAGCTCCAGCAGAGGAGGTTGGCAGGAGCCTTCCAGGATCCATGGGAGATGAGGTACAAGGTACCTGTGGGGTCAGAAGGACACCTTCACCCTTAGAGGTGACCTTGTTTTCAGGTGTCAGCCAGGTGAAGCTTCCATCATCTAATTCATGTTGGAAACAGCAGCTTCCCAAGGCAATGGGGCTTTGGGTTAGAGAACACTTGAATAAGCAAATATCCAGAGATTTGGCATGCAGGAGCTAAGCCCAGAAGCAGTAGCCCAGGTTCCCTTTATCTGATGGTGTTGTCCTCTTCTACCCAGCATTTGATGAGGGAAAGGAAGACACAAGGAAATTGGCTTCCCATTAAGATCTATAGAAGCTACAAAAAGGCAAATGCAACTCACGTTTACTTTAAAGGCATCAAATCAGCTCTTGCAGATCTTGGATCCTAGTTCTGATTGAACAGACTCTGAGCTGAAGATTATTCCTAACTACTCAGGGGTGATGCATTTGGGATAGCTAATTGGAAGATCTGAAACCTGTAATGAGCTCCAGATACTCACACAGATGGTACCCCAGGAATATTGTCTTAATTTTCTTTCTCATTTCCTTTCCTTTTAATAAGATGTTCCTATAATTAAACTAGCCTAAGGCTTGATTCAGCAGGTAATAACTCATGCTGAGTTTCAATGAGAGCCTGAAGCTAAATATGCTGAGATATGAATAATACACAGTTATTTTCCTCCTGCTGTTTTTACTGCTGTATCCCTTGCCTTGTTTGAAATGGATAAGTGAACACAGAACTTCCTAAGCCAACAACATTGTCTTCTGCCCAGGAAAACGCTTCCCCTGCCTCCACCCTGCCCATCTTTGCAAGCCTGAGGTCAAACACACTGAGCCCTGGCCAGGATGAACTTCAAGGCAAGACAGGATCCTCACCTGGAGGTTGCTACATCCAGAAGGAAGGCTAAGCCTCTGAGCATGCAAACTGCAAGTGTGGGGACAGCACATTTCATGTGTTTAAATTCATACCCATGCACACCCCTGGCATTTCTAAACATGCCTTGTTTAGTCTTGGGTTTTACCCCACCATCAAAATGAGCAATTAATAAGTAAAAAAAAAAACAAACTGGCCACACAAAGGACAGGCTTCCAAAATCAAGATGTGGGCTGTTTTACTCTGGTTTCAATATCATGGTTTCAGAGACTTACAAGTACTTTTAAAGGTAAAACTAGAAGAAGCACATGTGTGCTTGTACACTGGGAATCCACAGAGCCTGCCTGCTTGAGCCTCAGATTAAACGTGTGAATTGATCCCAACATTCTGTCATTGGTACCCAGAGCTCAGCTCCAACTGGGCCTGCCACACACAGCAGTTGGGGGTTCATGCCACCCCTTCTAAAGATAGCAAAATACAACCAAGGAGCCTTTGCTCTTGTTTCAAGCTCATTAGATGAGTGATGACAGCTTATAGTAGCTGTCCCTCGTGGCCAGACAAGAAGAAAGGCCCCCAACTGCTGCTGTCCACTACAATTGCAGTTGAATTTAGGCAGCTGTTGTAAGCAGCAGTGTGACACAAGAAGCAGACCTCCCTGTGCTCTGCCTTAATGAGCACTGAGCATTTTCTGCAAGTTCCCCTGCAAAATGCTGCTCAACCATGAGGCTTTGTGCTGCTGCTGAAGCATATGGCTCTAGGCTCTCACTCTTCTGTTGGCCTCTGTGTTGGCAGGAACATCTTCTTCTCAGTTGTTTTCTGTCTTTCTGGCTGCTGAGTCTGACCTAAAGCAAGTATTTGCAGGAAAAGAGAAAGCAGGTACCTCTGCTCACACCCTGTTTCTCTCCAGACTGACTGTTCAAGTTTATGGTCTCTATTTTAAGAAAGAGGTGGAGAGAATTGCATTACAGAATGCTGGTTAAAAGTTTTTTCCCTGTATCTCTCCTTTGAAAACAGTTTTGTTACAGGTAACCTGAAGATGTAAAACCCCTCTTTCTCCCTTGTTTTAAAACATTGCAGTGTTGAGTATTCAAATCCATAAGAGTACTCATTCAAGAAAGAATGCTTTCTAGTTAGCAGTTTAATTTGGTGTCTTTTGATCACCAAAAACATGGTCACCTCATCCAGATCTCCAATTTTAACCTTCATGTGTTCATCTAGCTTCATTGGCTACAACCTTCTCTAGGCTCAGGACTAAAACTCACAGCACTTCCAGCTTTATGGTCCTTCCCTGCATTCACACTATTCTCTGAATTGCTGGAAGATGCTCAATTTCATGAGTCAAAACTCACTAATCTGGGGCAGCATGGCAGTAACCCCAGTGCTCTGATGCTCCAAACAATCATCATCACAGTAGATTTCTGAAGAATGTTGGCACATGTAATTTATTGGGTTGCATTATGAAATATTCAAGAGAAGGAAAATCTCATAGACTTTATTTCCCAATATGCCAGTAATGTTAAGAGCTCTGTTTCTGTTTAATTTGCCATTGGTAGGTATAAATACATATCTACCACCCAGCACCTGGTCCTATTTCCCAAATTTGTATTAGCAGCTAAAACTACAGCAAGATCTCTTAACTGATTCCCAGGGTGCAAAAATTTCGAAGAGTATGTGGGAAAGGTTTTGGTTCTGGTTTGTGGATGTGTTGATTCATTGCTCTAAAGTTTTTCTAGTAAGACATCACACATTATTTGATGCAGATGAAGGCAAGGCAGAAAGCCAGACATGGGCCACACTTTGAGAACATGATGAGGCCTTTGTGGCTCTCTTAGTCATGTTTTAAAATAAATTATTATGATAATGATGCTGTATTGAGATATTGCAACTGTTTTATTTTTCCAGTTGCTTGCTTTCAGCTCTCAGAGAGACAAGGATCTCCCTTCTTCCTTCTAGAGATATTTGCGATGGAATGAAATAGCAAGAATCACTGAACAAATCTAAATCCAAACAGAAAGCTCTTTTTATGAAAAACTCCATCACAATTGTGTGCAGCAGCAAGAATTTTGCTGTCTTCATGGCTCTGAATTTTATACCTTCTGAGTAATGTGACACTTTGTGACCCTACTGGTTATTACTAATTTTGTCCTTACTGTGCAAGTGCTTCTCCCTTTCGACAGGAAGTTATTCAGCAATAGTTTTAAGCCTTGATTTAATTTTCACTTTTTTCTCAGCCACTCTGCCTTCTTGTAAAGAAGATCTCATGTCTTGCTTGTCTTCGTTTAGAGTGAACACTAAAACATGCAATGTGCAACCTTGGCACATCATTCATACTCTGTATTTGTAATACACACCAGGGAATGAATTCTAACTCCAGTTTCTGACTCTTATTTGAGAGATTTAAACAAAAGTATTCTTTCTGCTTTTTCACTTAGTTGCATAAACTAATTTCCCCTATATTTAATTCATTCAATATGCAACAAGATTTATCCACTCTAAAACTAATTCAGGAGCAGTATAATGTTTTCTAGCAGTGTTCACTGAGGCATTCCTTAATTGCATCACTCTTCAAAGGCTGATGTAAATCTCTCACACATTTTTATGGTACTTATCACTACAATAGCTAAGTGCAACACAAACATGAATATGTGTGCACTCACAACATCTTTAGGAGGGGACAAGGGATGCTATGCTGGCATTTCACAGCTTAAAATTGAGACAGAGGGGCAAAAATCAATAATATTTGCTGGCTGTAGGTACTGAGCCTTAAGATCTGATTTTTAGAGTTTAAGTACCCTGTAGCACATAAGTGAAATGCTGGTTATCTTCAGTTACATCCATGAGTACTTTTTTTCTCCACAGAACTCCGTATTTCAAGTCAGGCACCAGAGAATGAGAATTCCAGCTTTTAGGACAATATGAGAAAGATCAGATCAAAATAACCATCAGGCCTGCCCTTGGGACAGCAGTGCCAGGTATGGATGATTCTGTTTCACATTCCAGAAAGCTACTGCCTGTACAGACAACACAGAGAGGGGTAGAAAGCAAGCATTATTTGCATTTTGTCAGAGATGAAAACAAAATCATAGCCAAATATGGGAAATTATTCAAACACACACCATGTGTCACTTCCTACTTATCACTCAGGAAATCTATGTGAAATATAGGTACAAAAGGCAAAGATCAAAATGGCCAGAGTACAGGGAGTAAGTAAGCACATGCTTCCTCTGAAAAACAGCTGGAAGGGAGGTGCTGTCATTTGTAGGTGCATAAAAATGCTGAGCTATTTCTTGGCAGCTGTACTCCCTAAAAACAATGTAAGAATAAAAAAAACCACGCAAGGGCTCTTGGAAAAATGCTATTTGATATGTTTTGAAAAAAAATTGAAAACTGAAATTGAACTGCATGACCAGTGACCTACAGTTTGTATAACTGACAGTAAGAGAATTTTTGGCTCCTCCTGTCAGATCTAGAAGGGAGGATCTAGATGCAAAGTCTGGTACCCAAGTCACAAGATGATTCTTCTCTTGAAGGACAAAAACTGGTATTAATTCAGGTGTCCTATCTGTAGTAATTAGTAAAGAGATGAGCTGCAGTCAGGAGCAAAACAATTAATCAGAAACACCAAGAAGATAATCCATAGTCATTCCAAACTGTTTATCACCTTAATTCTCTAAAAACATGTTGCTTTAGCAGAAGAAAAGAAAGGAGAGGAGCAAATGCTGTGTCTGGCATTGTAACTTATTTCCCTGGATTACAGTGGTGCCCTGAATTGAATCCCCAAAACTAACAAGAAACTGTTTCCCAGAAAACAGTCTCAGCCTAGCATGTTTTTTCAGAGTTATTTGCATTGCTGTTTATTTCATGTAAGCTGATGAAAGTCCCAAGGGTTTACCTCTGACAAAAAGAGTGGGACAAATACACATGAGTGCCCAGCAGCTCAGCTCAGCTGTGGTGAGGCTGCCAAAGGAGATAATTCTGCCAAGCGAAATGGCTTCCAGGCTGTGCACTTGTGTGTCAAAATGACATTAGTGTATTTTGACATAAGTGCTGTCTTTTATCAGGGATAAGCTTCAAAGCCACAGAGATGGAGAGATGGGAAACTGGAGGTTGACAGAAAAACATAAAGAGAATTTGTTAAAACAAACCCAGTGCTCCAAGAGCCAGCGATACCTTCAAGGATCAAATTTAGGGCAAATGATGTTTTATTGCTGTATGACCACGCAAGTTTAGGCATAGTAAATAAATTTTCTCTGCATAATACAGTGGAATTTAAAAAGCTTTTTGTTTGCTCTAATCTCTGGAGCTGCCTGCAACTACTAGATGGTGAAAGAAGCTTAAACCACACAGGGAGAGTGGACCTAGTTAAAAAAGATTATATCATTGTTCATATCTATTTTGCTATAAATTTTTAACTTAGATGCTTAGCTAAATAAAATTCAATGAGGAACTTTATAAAGCAGGGAAGCACTTTATTTTCATATCTTGAGGAATGCATGCTTCCAGAAATTAAATTATTTGCCAAGGTTTTCACACATTGCAGGCCACTGGTAATCATAAGACCTGAAGGAGGAATCCTCAGGCCTAACCTGGAGATGAATCCCACAGCTCAGTTCATCCTTCACCAATAAACTATTGTGGACTTCCAGTACTGTGGCTGAATACAGAAAGAAGAACAAAACTTGGTTTGCAGAAGCTGTCACTGAAGTTTCATACCTCTTTGCTTAAGAACACAGAATTACCATTAAATTCCACGAGCCAAAACCTTGCTGAATGAGGTTAAAGGTTTCTAACTTCTCCTCAGCAAAACTGCCTTCTGGAGTGATAGTTGTGTCCAACAAGGTAGGTCATTTCCCTCCTGTGTGTTTTCCTCCTCTTATCTCTGGTGGCTCCAAAAGCACATAGGATTCACAGAAGCTCACACTAAAACAACAACCTACATCCGGTCAATCAGATCAGCTCTGATCTTTCGGTCAGTCCCCTTTGACAACCACACAGTCAATAAAAATGCTCAAAGATGTGAGAAAATTTCATTTCCCCACTCCTTTCATAGGCTTGAAGCCTGCAGAAGACAAAATTATAAATTTCGAATTTGTAGGCAAATTTCTGCAATCAGAAAGTGCTGCCAATTCCAGAGGACAGCTGGATATTAGCATGACTGATGCCTGCTTGTCTCTGCTAGAGTCCAGAAGCTTCTGCAGGGCACACAAGAAGATCAAAGACTTCTATCTAAGTCCCCTACCTCAAAATATTTACTTGCTGTCATCTGGAGAGATAGAGAGAAGTCACGGCCTCAACATCTGACATCTCACTTGTGATGCTACGAATGTGTCCCATTTGCCATTTATGTCACCAGTGATATAAATAGGATATTGCAATGCCTGCATAACAGGAGTTTCCAGACAGAGATAGCTAGATCAAACCCAACCTGGCCAAAGAAAATGAAATACAGCCAGGAAGGAGGGTTTATTGGGAAAAGGGCAATTCATGGAAGTTTGTGTGCAGAGCATGAGACCCGAGGATCAATCAACTCAGAGACATTTTTGTCAGTTGTGGGACAATTCTGAAACAGTGTTTGTTTACAGTTGTGTATGCTGCTGCAAAGATTTTCACAAAATCTTTGAGTTAGTCCACAAAAGCATTTAGATATTTCAATCCCATTAAAATCCTGGGGTGAATTAACAGGAGTCCAGTGCTTGCTCCCAATCAGTGCATCTGAGCAACACATCCTCATCCTCACAGCTAGGCTGGTAATGAACAGTGAGGCCAGAGGCATTGCAGAGAGGGTGACGAATTTCAAGTCGATTTGGGGTTCCCTAATTTTATGTCTTAAAGAGCAGTCCTGTTTTTAGCTAAACACTATTTTGTTAATCTCTTTTCAAGACTGTACAGTCACGACCTGACAGTCATTTAACGTGAAGTCAAAAACACCAATCAAGACTACTAAACTGTGCCACTCTCTGCAGTATTTTAATTTTTTATATAAAATCAGGCATCATAAGCTGAGTTAGTCTTTTCTACACTTCCACTGACCATAATGTAACAGTCAATGGTTAAACTTGACATGTTGGATCTGGACATCTGGAAGTTTTATTGATTGGTCATAAAATTTTTGCTCTGGTTTTCCCCTGACCCAGGAAAAGCAGTGATATTTCAGGGAATCTGAAGGCAAGCTGGATTCCTATTCCCACAGTTAACTCACAGATTGTATAGCTAATTTTTTTAACTGCTCGTGGAATGGAAGTCAACCTGTCTGTTGCTCCCAGGACATTTTGCAGCACTTTGATTTCTGGACTTTTGCCTAAGTGTGGTATTGTTCAGATCTTTTGTCTTTGCCATTAATGTTCTTACTGTTACGGTTTTGTCTGTTGGGTCAATGAGATTAGATTTCATTAGCACAGCAAACTGGAAAAAAAATACAAGTTATTAGATAATCATTAAAGCACATCTGTTGCCTTTTTCAGAGTGCCAAAGTCTGAATTCCACTGAACTAGTGACATGGCACTTGACCAGCACTTAGTTCAGCTATGGTCAATGAGCTGCAAAAGGATTAAAATATTAGCAGCTCGTTGGTTCAACATAATCCCTGGCAGTTTTGTTTAGGTTGCAAAGCAAGGTGCCTGGAGCAAAAGAGAATGAAACAATTGCAGTAAGAAAATGCTAACATTTTTGAGTCCATTCCACAAATTGTGCTATACTGGCGCTCTGCTCTGGTGTTGTTCCAAAACATCAGTTCCTCCTGTACTCTAAATACACTTCCATCCTGAGTCTGTTCAAAAGTCCCTGAGAACTTCTCAGCCTGAAAGTCTGGCTGCTACAGAATGGCAACAAGAATTCACTCCATCACCCATACATCCACAGTGATCAGCAGGCAGGACTCTGAATGAATATCATGTGTCAAAAGTCAGCTGGTTTTCATTTTTTCAGAAACTCTTCTAAAACATCCAGTGGCAAATACTTTAAATCATAAGCTGGTTTAATATATCATTTTAGTTTATTTTTTAATGAAAACTTCTCTGTATTATTTATATATCTTCACAAAGTACTGGAAATCACATATTTACAGGCAATTAGTAGTATTTCCAAAGAATCCTTCATAGAAGGAAGCACCCAGTTACCATCAGATGTCCCTTGTGATTTAAACCTAAATTCCTATCATATAAGCACTGTACATGTGTAACCAGGCAGCTGCCTATGACTGATTCTACAGAATTATTTAAGGATCTGAAGAGAAAGAAAAGGAAAAACCTTTGATCCTAAAAAATGTACCACATATTAGTCCACAGACATTTAGGAGGTTTGCTTTTCTTAGTTAGCAGTCTGGATTACTGAAATCATTGTTTCTTTGGTGTGAGTTTCATTAGCTTGTTGAAGATTTGTGATGTTTTGTAATTTATTATAGGAGTCCTGATTTGCCTATCAAAGATTCAAGCTATTAAATTTGCACACAAAGGTGAAAAGGAAATTTTCAGATGGTTTTCTCTCTCATCTGATAACAGCAAAAATCCCCAGTCCTACCATCTAACCAACACAGACATTCACAGGTGCTGGGACCCAATCCCTAAAACACAGAAGACACTCAGCATTTTCTTCAGCTGCTAAATGTGTAAGTGTAAAGGAAGCTGAGAGTACTGCTGGAACTGCATTTCACCCCCCCAATGCCTGGGCTCACCAGGTAAATGTTGCCTTTTTCTAGAAGGCTTTTTCCAAGTAAGAGCTTAAAAGTTCCTCTTTTAGAAACGTGTGAGGAACAAGATGGATTTCCACTTTGTTGAGGTGCTGTTCCTCAAAGAGCATTCTTCTACCTAAAAACACCTGCAGAACCACACCACATTGGTGTTCTTTGGAAGATTCACTACCTGGTTACTATAAGGAGTTAAGAATTATTTTGCTAGCTATTAGTAGCTGGAAATTCTGCTGCACTGGGTTTGATTCTGGTTTTACAAAACATAAGAAACACACACTAAAGGGAGAGAGGGGTTAAAAGGCATGTCAAATTTAGCTAAATATGTGGATGTATGCTTACAAATGATCAATTTTTTATTTTTAACCAAATCATTGTTTCAGGTGTCCTCCTCTTCATACCTATTTTGAACACTGCTGCTACACTCCCATATAACTATTACGTTTCTTGCACTCATTAATCCAAATAAATGGTTGCTCAGACAGTTTCTCTGTATTGTACTTATGGAATATGCCCTCTCACATATTACTCACCTGTGATATTAGTAATAAAAAAGATAATTAGCAAAAGTTATCAAATCTGTAACAGGTGGTGAAAGGCAAATGGGAGATAAACCCTACAATTATAGGTTTATAATTGATGAATGGTCATTTTGCCAATGATTTTGTTTTCAGGAAATTCATTTTCTGTTACTGACTTACCTGTTGGAATTCCTCTTTTAATCAGCAGGAAGTTAGCAATATGACTATTACTTTTTAACAGGGAAAAAAAGCACAGTGACTGGGTTACTCATGTTTCAGCTAAAGCAATTAGGGAATATCAGCCATGTAACTCTGAACTCCTTACCTCCATAAGAGGTCATCTTTAGATTACTTTTCTTAGAGTAGTTTTTACCCTGTTTGCAGCCTTACAACATGCAGGGACAAGAAATATGTCTATGCATGTCTGCAATCAGCATCTAGAACATGAGAAATTTGTGTTTTCCACCAGTGGCCAGGGCATTTTAAATGGTGTCAGGCTAATGAAAAATAGACAAAGGAAGAAAAAGATTTCAGGGCTCTCCTTTGCTGTCTGCTTGCTAGAGAAAGCAGATGTACAAAAGCCCTCTCCCTGGTTTAGCAATTCTTGAAGGCTTTTCTGAAGAACGGAATCATAGAATCATGAAATTTTCAGGGTTGGAAGGGACATTTAAGATCATCTAGTTCCACCCCCCTGCCATGGGCAGGGACATCTCCTACCAGATCAGGTTGCTCAGAGCCCTGTCCAGCCTGGCCTTAAAAACTTCCAGGGATGGGGATTCCACCACCTCTCTGGGCAACCTGTGCCAGTGTCTCACCACCTGTCTCACCACCTCTCCAGCCTGTCAAGGTCCCTCTGTGTGACATCCCTTCCCTCCAGCCACACCAAACAGCTTGGTGTCGTGAGTGAACTTCCTGAGGGTGCACTCAATGCCCCTGTCCATGTCACCAACAAAGATGTTAAACAAGACTGGTCCCAACACTGATGCTTGAGGGACTCCTTTTGTGTTTTTTTCCCAAAGCAGGTCAGAGTACTTGTAAGTCTGTTTTCATTTGCAATGGGAGCCCATCTGTTCCCTCTCTTTCCATGCATCTCTCATTTCTTCCAAGAACCTGATATAATAAGAAGTCAAAACCCCAATTGTTCCTAGTGGTTTTATATTATACTTGGAGATCCTGGGATACTGAAAGGGTTATAAAGCACAGGAACAGGCTGCCCAGGGAAGTGGTGGAGTCCACCATCCCTGGAGGAATTTAAGAGACATGGTGTTTAGGAACACGGTTCAGTGATGGACTTGACAGAGTGGTAGGTTGAAGATTGGACTTGTCTAACTAAACCAATTCTATAATTTCTTACAAGGGGCTTTATCAGAACACACACCTAGAGCTGACAACCCCTGACTTTCACTCAGGTTTATTTCCCGTTTTTTGAAATAAAAATAAAAACAAGTAGTTCAGAGGTGACAAAAGTCTATTTCATGCCTTGTGTATGGATTTCTGGTAGAAGCTCAGCCTTAAATGCACGCAAACAAAAAGTAGCAGACTATGAGTTTGTGTTGGTGGCTCACCCCACTCACATAATTAACGAGGCACTTTGTGTCATATAATTAATTCTAAGAGTTAATGAAACAGTTCTACGTTTTAAAGTTCAACCAAGTAGTCCTCCTTCTTCCCCAAAGCCTAGAACTATTTTCAGCATTCAGGTCACTTAAGTTTTCCCAAGAAACTTACAGTTCCTGTGACTCATAACACTACCTTCTGGACAATTATGACCTAAAGATGACTAAAATGCTTTTAATCTGTGCATTGGTCTGTGTACACTGGTAATGTACTCGTATAAGTACCTGCTGTGGTTGCAATCTAACATTAGTTCCATCCAGTGATGTTATGATGAAGTATTTCGTAGTTTCAGTGAATAAATACCTGTCAAGGCCTAAAATAACTTCCTCTGTTGTGTTTTATGGCTGTGGAATATTTTCAGCACAGAGATTGGAAATAACAAGGTAATGATTCATTTCTGATATTTTAGAAGAGCAGCAGCCTGATGCTCTTTCACTTAAGCTCTGTCTTAGTATGTGATTTCATTCCCAACAGCAAAGACCATGGCAGTCATCAGGATGTACTTAGGAGAAAAATATGGCTTATTTTAGCTATTTCATCACAGACTCATCATAGAATTGTTTGGGTTGGAAGGGACCTTAAAGATCATCTACTTCCAACCCTTCTTCATGTATTTGTTTCAATCATATTATAAAAGCAGTGTTTTTATATTCAAGAATTGAAACTGAATGGGAATAAGGTGACTCATGGTTTGACCAGAAGTTACCTGTATTTTTTACTGATGTAAAAGATTTTCCTTCTTGGCAACACTCAGAATATTGCATTTATGGCAAAGAGTTATGTTTATTGCTTAGTATGAATAACATACTTCAGATAAAGACATGTAGTTCTTTTAATTCTAATACCTTTGGATGAGGACTGGGAATTAATTATGTTAACCTTAAGGCTAATTTTGACAGTTTCCAAGAAATCATAACTAGAACTTTAGAAAATTCAATAAAATACATCCTCCTCATCACTCTTTTATTGTCAATAAATAGAGTTGGTAGATCATAAGAATTCTGAAAGGTTTTTCTTTACAGATATTTGAAAAGGCATTTTAACATAAAAGAACTGTAGAATACTTTTCTTATCAGAAAAGCAATCAAGAGGAACAAATTAATGGAGTAGCTTCTGAGTATTTATTACTCACAGGGAGATATTGTACCAGACAGTCCATGGCTCCTAAAACAATTATCAAGCTTTATTATGTTATTACTACTATGTGGTAATCAGATCACATGGTTTAAGAAATAAACTCATGGAACAAGACAGAAATGTTGGATAATGTTAGAATTACATTGTGTACCCTAGGTCAAGTCTCATTCCATTTAGGTCAAAGACAAAAGATCCTGCTGATTTCAGTAGTCTTGGGACAGAGAAATATTTTGCCAAAGTCACTCTGCCTGATAAAGCTTCAGGTTTATTTTCAGCCATCCTGTGGTATCAGTGGTTAGAGCAAGGCAGGGGCAAGTTCTTGTTCTGATATTCCACACTCCATTCCCAGCAGCACACACTTGCCTGAGGAAACTGCCTAACTACAGAGAACCTGTTCTCAGAACATACATCTTTTTTCTTCAGCATGATTTTCCAGCCTCAGCTTTACAGCATTTCAGCATTGAGATATTGGGCATAAGTATTAATCACCTTCTGCCTCAGTAAGTCAAATTTGGAGGCTAATGATTTGTGTTAAATAAGGCAACACAACGAGGAGTTAGACATTAATATAGTCATATAAAATTAATGTGGCCATTGTTCATTTTTTGTTGGTGGGAACAGATGTTTTTTATAGATTTCTGTTTTTCTAACAGCAGCACTTATGAGCTCATCAAAGAAACAAGCCCACAGGAGGGGAAAACTCACCATCTTGAGTTAAATAGTTTTATTCTAACTCTAAATTTCTTAGTAGATGGGATTTTCGCTTTTCAAAGCGTTTACTTACCACAAGATGGCACTGTTTTGTATTTCTTTATTTTCAGCTAGCATTGTCCACGGTCCTCGTTTCACCATGTTCTCTGAAGAAAATAGATTTTCAGATCTCAACAACATTTTATTTCATATACCTGTTTATTTTGACCATCTGATTTCTTTACAGTAGATTTTTAAAGTGCCAGGTTGTGGCTTACAGTGTTTGCCAATTTCAGACATTATTTTCCTTTCAGACTGTAAAACGTTTCACAGCTCACCATTCCACTTTTGCATTTCCTGACTCAGACCAGCTCAGGCTTACTTTGGGACCACTAAATTTAAAAAATGCTTCAGATCTGAGGCTAATCCAGATATTGTCCTAAATATAATAATTTGGGTGGACAGGTTTTAAGTTTTGAATTAATAAAGAAATCAGGTGCCACAACACTTCCAGAAAGCATTTCATACACTTCTATTAAAATAATGCCTCTTTTATTGTTTATCAGCTAAAATTTCATAAGCCTATAAACAGAACATTTTTTAGTAGATACTACTAAAATTCCACACTAAGCTTGTACTGCCTGCAAGGACAGGGGGATTTGCAGATAACCATATTTATGTAAATAAAGAAACCTTCATTAGGTGAAATAGGAGATGCTGAAAACCCATTTTTAACTTAAGATGTATACAAAATGTTGCCAGTTGCTCTATTTACCTGAATTAATCAAGATGCTGTTATGCACAGGATACTCACAAATAAGGGTGTTATACCAGGACAATATTTCTGCATTATACAGACCTAAGAAAGTTAATTAGTAATTGCTACTGAGTGGGAAAAGTTGGTTTTGTGCTTCTTTTGAAAAATTGAACTAGTGAGTTACTGTAAGCAGTGAAGGCCCCTCCATCTCTAATGTCTCCAGAAAGTATCCAGTGTTTGCTTTCTCTCTTGTGAAGGAACATCTGTTGTGAGTGGTATGAGCTATCTTCTGGGTCTGACCCACCTCTAGTTACTCTTTTAATAACCCAAGTCAGTATGCACAGTAAGTAGGACATGCATGGGTCTCCTTTCCACATAATGGATAGGCAGCAGTAACCTTGCATCTGCTCTTGTGTTAGTCTGTCACTCACAATCAGGGGTTACTTGATGCCTAAAATAATTCCTCCCCTGACAACTAATTCATCTGGGAAGAAAAAGGACTCCATCCAGATGGTGGGAATCTCATAGGCTTCTATTTTTTTTAATGACAAAGTCTCTCCTTTTTTAATAGCCACTCTGTAAGTTATATAACATTCTTGGAGCTATCTCATGCTATTATAAGCCTTTAAATATATACTAGGCATTCAGAAAATAAAGCCTTCTCTGACCTGGGAGACTGTATCTCTAAAAATATGGGCTGCTAAAATCCTTTGCAGAAGAGAATATTAATACCAAATACTATATTTTACTCCAGATATAAAAATTATAACAGAGAAGGATGGTATGACAGGGAAGGGAATGGGACAAAGATTTTTAACTCCACAGTGTTGATTTACTGAGGCTGTTGGCAAGTGTCACCATCTGCAGACTGTTTGGTGGCCTGTAGAACAAGAATTTGTGATTTTAGTCCAGCGTTTAGTAGGTGTCTCAGTGATAAAATCTACCACTCTTGGAAATGCAAAATGATTTTGTATATTTGTGAAAGGAAGCCTAATTTCTCAAGGCTTCAGAAACTGGTCTTTAAGAAACATCTGCTATGTCTGTTGAGAGAGCTTACACGGTCTTACCCTGCAAGGCAGGGGGTGTCAGTGTAATTGTTTTTCTATTGTTCTGCTGTAAAATTAAAGGACATCATCTAACATGACACTTGCAATACTATTTTTCATAACTTAAGGTTTCCATCCTGGTGTGGTCAAATTCTCATAGGAAATTCAGCTCTGCCGACTTTCAAAAAGTGAGTTTCTTGACCAGGTGTTTAGGGAGAAAACCTTGAAAAGAGATTCGTGAAGGCTCTGATGTCAGAATGCAAATATAAAGGTTTCTACGTTTGCCATTGAAAAGCAATATTTGGAGAAAAAATTGTGTCAGTTGAATGTCTGAGGCTGGAGGTAGATATTATCTATCAGCCTGCTGCCTTTCATGGGAAGAAGCAGTGTACTAACAGTGGTGGCATTATACTCATCTGTTAATAGGAATAAGAAATACTCTGCTTTTGCTAGCAAAGTCAATGGAAGTTAACACTGTGAGGATCTGGATTCTTATTTTCATCCAGTCTTTTAGCCCAGGCCTCAGGAGCTGGTGTGGCTTCGTGCCTTTCTGTCACCTCCAGTGTCACTGCCAGGCACCTTGGAACTTTCCCTGTAGGAGAACAGCTCCAGACCTGACCCCATAGTGCCACCAGGTATCCCTTGAAGCTGCCTTGGGAGCAACTGGGTGCAGTGACAGACCTGACAAAAATCAACTGCCTCATGGTCAAATTAACTTACCAGACTGAGAGCACCATCCTCAGCTCTTCACAGAACTGCACAGCTCCTCTTCCATGGCCGACAACCTGAGGGGCTTTGGGAGAGCAGCTCCCTCTTTGCTGCCAGCCCCTCCGCGATGATCATGGCTGCCCCTCAGTCGTAATGGCTGCTCCTGGGGATACCTTTCTCACAGAATGTAAAAAACCCAAAAAAAACGTTGTTTGGGGTGTCTGCGGCAAGGTGCTGACAATGGGGGCTGCAGGGCACCTCTGTGAGGAGAACCCCGGGATGCCCTGTGAAGGGCACGGCCGGTTCTGACTGGTTCCAGCCGGTTCCCGCCGGTTCCGATAGCCCCTCAGCGCCGCGCAGCTGAGCCCCTCAGGCAGGCTCGTGGCGCCTCAGGGGGAGAGCGTTTAAGAAAGGGCAAAAAATACCCGAAAAGGCACAGGGAAGGGGGTAAAAAGACAGAAACTGCACCCAAATTAAAGAAAAAAGAGGAGGAGGGAGAGGTGGTGTGGGCACCAGAGCTGGGGATCCTCTGCAGCCCTCAGAGAGACCATGGTGGAGCCAAAGAAAAACATGAGGAGAAAAGAGCTGCTATTGACTGATGGCAGCTTCCATTCCCCAGCACAGGCATCAGGAATGAAGGAGTGGAGCTGAGCTTGGGAAAAAGTAAGCAATTTCCTTGTCTTTTTCCTCCAAGTTCCTCCCTTTGTCGTGTGTCCCAGAGGAGGGGATCCTGAGGGGAGTTGGGTGGGCAGCTGCCTTTCTGCCAGAGCCAACCCACCACACCTGGACGCACACCTGAGCCTCTTGCTCTGAAGAGCTTCCCCAAATAATAAAGATAGTGAAGGGAAGATGAACAGAAGGGAAAGACGTTTCATTTTAGCAATAATCTAGAAGATGAGGCACAGAAATGCTGCATGTGTTGTGGGGTTACACAAGGCATCTGCTGAGGGAGACCCAGCTCAGTGTTTGAGGATGGCCCCTGACCGCTTTTTCTCCCGTATCAGGCCTGAAGAATTTAATGAAAAGTGCTGTTTTGCTGGATTTTGACCATCTAGCTGGCACTTTATCTTCCAGGCGGTCTCAAGCAATGTGCATTGAGTTTGGTCTGAAAACATGCTGTGGTATTTCCATCTGTCAGTAACAGATTAAAAAAAGATTTTGTGGATTCTTTATAAACAACCCTAAACCTTCACCTAAGCTATTTATATCTAAACTGAAGAAACTCCAGTGATTGATGGCCGGACTCTTATGCTAAATTCTTGCCAGCTGACTGACAAAACACACTCAGGGAGACCTGTGTACCACTAAAGGGATCAAGAGCAAGACTGAATTTCCAGTCTTCATTGTTTTTAAACCTCACTAAAACCTGACTCCAAAATAATTAAATCTGCTTACTAATGACTCATGACCTGGGGAATGAATATTCATTTTGCAAGAACATTACTAAGTCTGTATGAAATGTTAGTTTATTCATATTTACAGCTTGCATTTTGTTTTAAACATTCTTGGGGTGGTTTTTTTCTGCTGACAGGCAGGAGAGGGAAAGAAAAGGAGAAATAAGAGAAATAGGAACTTGAAAATATTTCTAAAATAAATTTAAAAATTTTTTAAATGGTAACATGTAATTTTAAAAATAAAAATTATGTTTAGAATTGTGTTTAGCTTGGGACCTTGTTTGAAAATATATTTTATATTATTTAAAGATGTGTAGGCAAATTTTCTAGGAGAAATCACATTTTCCCTCTGCTTCTAATTTGAGAAAGTTTTGAATTTGCAAGTCCTTTTGGGTTTTGTCATGTGAAATTGTATAAGAGATGCATGTTTGTTCCTTCCTGCCCTAATCACTGCAGCAAAAAGTATCATTTTTTTCCCAACAATATACTTGACTGAATTCTAATTATTGTTGGTAATTGAACATGATATTTTTACCATCCCTTCTGCTGAGTTCAAGGCATGAGGGACCACAATGATGTGAATGTAAGTGGGAGAACTCAAACCTAATCTTTCTGGGTGATCATCTGTGCCCTCAAAAGCAGGAGCAGCCCTGGTTTCAGAGCCTCAGTGGTCCTAGAGAAACAGTGAATCAATAACTTAATGCACAGAGGTTTTTTAGGTGCTTAAAATTGATAAATTTCCTATACTAGATGTTTGATCCTGATGACGTCCTAAACCACATCACAAAGTAACCTTGAACTGTTCCAGCCTGGGAGAGGAAAGGAAAAGGAAGGGTATAGAACTCTTGGGATTGTCCTGGCCTTAGATAAAAATAAGAAAAATGAGCCCTGATCTTTTTGAATCCCCAAAGTCAGGTTCTGTAATTGGTGACCAGCAGTGTGGTGTTTTGTCAGCTTCTCTGGCAACAGTGAATTAATTCCACTGACCTTTTTGACAGAAGTGAAAACATTGGACTGGTTGCTGGGTGAGCTTCTTTAAACAAAGTTTGTGGCACTACTAAACTTTTTAATTTCTGTCTATTTGGTTAGTCTGGTACAACAAGTGGCTGATTCGAACTTCAGAAACTCCTCAGGGTCTGGGAAGTAAAGGAAGTTTGTCTTTCCCTCCCATTCCATGAATGAAGTCAGAACGTGAGATAATACCTCATAAATCTCAGATTCTGATCTGTAGTGATCAAAAGCCTATCAATTAAGTTTATTCCACTCAGATAATACATTTCTTTATCTAAAATTTCTATCAATATCCTATCTTGGTAAAGCAATGTCTTGTTCTTACAAAACATGTATTACAAAGTATTTAGAGTAACATTGTAACAGTTTTGGCAAACTGTTGGGGTTTATATTTAGTTTAGTTTCAAATTCTCACCTGATGCAGCTTGGTAGATGTGAGTAACTCATGAGTAATATACGGTAGGCAAACTCTGAAATAAATATGTAGAGACATGGAAAAACTTTCTGGTAAACAAAAAAGAGGAGTCTTTGTCACTTATTAAAGAAACAGCATTTTTTTTAAATGGGAAAATTATGAAGAACAAACACCAAACAAGATCATATCCAGTCATGTAAATTAACTTATCTTACTTGTTAATATAAAACCTGATAAAAGAAACTATTTTTATCAGTTTCCCTGATCCACCCTATTAGAGTATACTGTGAATTAGGACACCCTGCCTGATTCTAAAGGAGAGTGAAGTGTATTTGTAAACATGTTGTATTATTTTTGCTGTATTCTTCTTTCTGTGAGGCTTTTGAAGATTTCTAGTATTGCTTTTAAATTACCAGGTGGTATTTGGTTACAATATCTGTTTCCAGAAGTGCTTTACTTTTATACTGGTATAAATTATGGGTTGATTTCTCTTTACACTTTCTGTAAACGTCTTCTAAACAGTAACTAGAGTAGAGACAAGGAACTGATGAGGGAAAGCTAGGGTCAGTGTGTCAGATTCCTTCATGTAAGTTTTACAGGCAGGATCAAAATAGTGGTTATGGGTTGATTTATTTTTTATTTTGGCAGTAGCCCTGTAAGTGAGCCTTTGTGCTAGGATGCCTGTATAGAACTGCCCCTACATACCATTTGTTGCATCAAAGACCTTCTGTTTACAGCTATCTCATGGCACCTTGTGACTAGAAGGTTTGCAGTTCTCACTGAATGTCAATGAACTATAAAATAATTAGCTAAGAATCAGGCCATTTAACCTGAATCAATTTATGACACTGTGTTTTCTCAGTGCTGGCTCCATCACCTATGTCAGGTCTATGCAGGCAGTCCCATTTGTACCACCTTAAAATGGAATTGATCAAACATTATTTAGCAGTTATTCACACATTGCCCTGTGGAATAATTTCACAAAGAGCTGTATAACTGAGAAGATGAAAAGGAGTTGGATTTCACTGCTGGTTTAATATGTGCAGCTGTTTCACCCTGACATCCCTTTGCTAAATGTTCAGGAAACTCCATGCCCTAACACATCATTAAAAAACAAAAAAGAATTCCCTATTCTCCTGAGCATCTCAACTCAAGATAAAAGTGATAGCCTAAAATATATCATCTGTTTTAAGTCCCATATAGCTGCCACTTAAAAAGAAAACTTCGTAAAGCATTTCCAAAGGATATGAACTCTAAGGAAATTAAACTAGAGGTTTAGTTGAACAACAATAATAAAGTTACAGTAATTTAGGCTAGACTAACAGAGTCTGAGTCTGGAAGTTCAGCTGACCAGCAGTAAAGACATCCTTGCGAGGTCTGTACTCGATCATCAGAGCAGGGAGTTGGTGCTCTCTAGGTGAGGACTGGATTCTGTTCACCCTTTACAACTCCTGCTGCACACTGCAAGGACTAGGTCCAGCACTACATCACTCTCTCTTGGGCTAAGAGTTGTGGAAAACTATGCATTTTTAGAGCTTAGAGATTTTGAAGAATGGTCTGTGTTAAAAGGAAAAAAAAAAAAAGTAAAGGATCAGACAGAGGGAGAAATAATAGGAACTTGGAGAATCCATGTAATAGATGGACATGTTTTTCTGCTGACTTTAATTAGGAGTGCTAACCACACTACTCTATGGGCAATTTTTCTAAGGAGGAAGAGGACCTTGTTAGCTGAGTGCTTTTGTGTGCAAGAATATGCAAGATGTTTAGCAAGTTCCCACAAAACTGGGGAGAAAAACCAGTGCTTAGCAATGATGGAAGTATCATCAGCCAGAGCTGATGCTGCTGTGCAAATGCAAAGTCATTTTTTTGCCTCTGTTTCTTCATTTTGTCCAGGACATTCTCAGCTCCCCAAAAAGATATCAGCCATCTCATGGCCCCTGCCTTAGAATTAGTAGTGCTGATGGTGCATTATTACTGGGAAAGTGCTAAACTCATGGTTCTGAAAGAACTGATCATAGCACAGTATTTCCTTGTTGTTCAGAGTGTAAAAATGACCTGGCAGTTTTTATATGAGAGGAGACAGGGGAGCTTGCCTTGTTAGAGTATAAGTTCACCTCTTCATTCCAGATGCTGGCCCAAAGGCCAAATAATTCTTTATGTGCACAGATACATGCTTAGGTGAAAAATTAGACTCTGTTCTTTAGTCATCACTGAAATGCTGACCCAATCCTGACCCAGTTGTGTGCATGAATGAGCTGGTGCTGCTTCTCAGCCACTACTTCTGCCTGAGACATTTTGGTAAAAATGAGGACTCTTACCCATCCTTTTATATTGGTTAAGATTCCACTGTAAGTACTATGTTGTTTCTAATTTTCCTAAAGAAGTTTTTTTTCTTTTATTAGGTACCTAGTATTTAAATGCTATAGAGAACTACAGCATGTTATAGCCTAGTGAAGGAGGATGCTCTGAGAGCAGATGTTTGTAGTGGTCATAAAAATTGCCCACATGATCAAAATGTATAAAACCAGCTCATGAAGTAGTTGTAATTTTATATTTTTACTTGGTTTTAGTAAGTTTTTTTTTAGTACTTTACATAGTTTTATTTAAGGGCAAAAACACTGCCTCATGGCCTAATGTCTCATGAGACAGAGAACTGATAGAACAATACCTTTCTCAATAATTCTTCCCAGATACCCACCCATAAAGTTTATGGTGACATTAATCAAATCTAAAGGTGAGGAACAAAGAAATTCTACAGTGAGCATAAGGAAGAATTGGATAACAACTTGCAATGCAACCTAGGGAGTCTGGCTACTCAACCCCTGCTTGTTCTGGGAAGAATCACCTTTCAGTTCCTTTATGTTTAGATTGCAAAATATTATTTGGAAGTTTCATTCTGTGAAAATGAGGGATTGATTTCTCATGTTACTGTTAAAGAAGTAATAACCAAATGCCTCAAACTTTCTGACCTTCAGTCAGTCAAGATGCATTTTCAAGACAGCAGAAAGCTTCAACCTATTTTGATCATGGTATTATAGGATTTTCACACTAGTGTTTCTGTCATGGTTTAACACTGGCCCAAACCAGGACAATTTCACAGTTGAATCCTTGCCCTATTCTGTTTTAAAGAGATACTCTCTAGATCTGATGTTCCATCTTCAGCCCTTCTTAAATATGTGCCTGTGAAACATAACTCTGCTAAGCACATTTATTTCAGTACCTGCCAGAGGGGTAGATGGATGAGAGAATCTGCATTCTTCAGCTTTTGAAGCCAGGCCCTTGTCCTGTCTCTTGTAGTCCTTGTGGCTGGCAGGAAAAGTCTTAGAAGGATCTGAAAGGAAAGGAAAGTAATAAGAAGTTTTCAGGATCCATCTGAGTTGCAAAATAACATCAAGCAATATCTAAGTTAGTTAGGAAAAGAAAATCAAGAAGTAAAAAGCAATGCTTCTAATAGTATCAGCACAGAAATCAGCTGGCTATGGCTTCCTCCTGCAAGTGAACTGGCCTGAGACAGAGCCCAGTTCTTCTCCTGGTGTAAGGCAGGAGGAATTCTGCTGAAGCTGGGCCAAGGCAGACCTAGTGCAAGCAAGGCCAGACTCAGGACTGGTTCAAAGCCCTTGTGTTATAGATGAGGCTGACAGGCTGTCATAAATAAGTCTTTCCTCTAAGCATAAGTTGGTCAGTTTCTGAGGCAGCACTGAAGGGTATAAGGTTATAATAGTTAACATCCCCTTGAATGGCAGAACACCATGGGTCATTGGTAAAATGGAAGGCTTAGCAATGGATCAAATTGTATCTGCCAAGTATATTTATCTTTCTGCTTGCTAAGTGTTAAAGAGTCCTGGTGACACTGATAAGGGAACTGTTACTTATATTTGCAAAGCCTAAATACATCAGGTCATGACCCCGATTGGATAAGTGGTAGCTAAACCCTTATGCCTTTCTAACAATAGAAAAAAATTACAGCACTGGTAATTGGGCACCAGCTATGGAGGAAAACGTGAATGGCCATAAGTACAAAGGTGGATTATGACTTTCTGACTCCTTGGCATGCTTTAGTGAGTATATGGACCATGCCACTTTAGTCTGATCTTCACAAAGGAATTGTCTTTGAACAAGCCGAGACTGACAGCTTTTTTCTGACTCTGTGTGAGGTTAAAGTCTGGGACCCAGCACTCATGTCACTGGTGCATGACAAAAAGTAGAGAAGTAACACTTTAGAAACACAGTAGGCCTTCTGCTGCTTCTTTTGTTTACTGGACAGTCCAGTGTTCTTTCCTATCACAAAAATACAATAAAGGTGCTTGCCACCGATTTGGTCAAGGATGAAGCTGGCATAACAGACCTGCAATGGTGCAGAACTAATCTGCAGCCAGGCCTTTCCTGTGTGATAAGCCCACACCCAAGTAACCTAATCTGCAATGGGAAATCACACACACAAAAAAAGTGCCCAGCATTTAGTGATGGCCTGAATTTTTTCACAGTCATTTGAAGGTTTCCATTGGGGTCCTCGAGTCATTTGATGTGGCAATTAGCAAGAGGACTTTTGTACTCCACGGAGATGAAACAGCCCTCTTCAATAATTATTTTATGCCTTGAACAGAAACAAAAAAAACCTGGAGAGCAGATAACATTGTTACATCAAACAGCAAATGGGTTGTGTTTGTAGCTATTTTCTTTTATTAAAGCAAAGTGTTACTTTTCCCATGAGAATAGTCCTTGAAATTATAAACCCAAATTTCCCTGTATTTTCTCTAGACAACCTGTGTTTTTATCTAGATTCATAACCCAGCCTGTTTCCTTTGGTACAACTGCATTTTTAAATTATTTTCTTTTAAAGGTGTGTATGAAATGCAGCCCTGAAGGGGAGAAGTGTCAACACCATCTCCAAGCCCTTGTTTTTTGCCATCGGAGCCAATCATACTGAAAGATGAAGTACCACACTTCCTTAATATGCTTAAAAGCTCACTTTCCTTCCATCTATTCTTTTTTGCAAGGTACCTCTAAGTAGGAATAGTTTGATTCCTCCATAATCAGTGTAATCTGTGCTGGAAAGGCTACATATGGAATACAGTCACTTGCTTAATTCACACTACTGATAGACATCATAAATTCTTATGATCCCTTTGAAGTAAATGTATTTATCCCATGAAGTGGCAGTAACAGTTATCATCTCCAGTAAGATCATCTAAGTAGTGTAAAGAAAGGATAAAATAACCACTTCATCTCCATTGTGAGATCAGTCATATTTTATTATCAGTAAAATTTCCTAGAACTTCCCTTAGGTATAAGTAGGCAGTTTACAGTTAAGGAGGTGGAGAACTGAGGCTTGAAGAGAATTACAGAGTAAAGTGATGTCAGAAATGTCAGTTCCTAATTAGCTGCAGTATTTTCATTCTTTTAGTGGAACCAGTCAGACTTTTAACACTCTTAGGGGATTATTTTTCTTGTTGTTCATATGCTGCCTTTCTTTGTTGGTGAGCAAAGATTTAGTGAGCAGTAGATACAAGTAAAGATATTTTACAAAAAAGTATTAAAACCAGATATCTAAGTCTGTGTTTAGAAATTTAAACAGGTAATCTTTTATTGTATTCTTAAACTTATAGAGGGATCTGGTCATAGATCTGGAGACTGCTTCATTGGCCATGCAAGAATCAGGCTAGGGTACCTGCTGACTGCCCTGGGATCTGCCTTGGGATATGATTAGAGGTATTCTACTTCCTTTTGGATTTATTTCTCATTTGGTCAGAGTAACTGATGAAATTGCACTTATATTGCAACATTCCCTTGCACAGATGTGTTGTCTTCTGCTTCTCTGTAATTAGTTTGACTGAATGCTTTATCATGAATATTTTTATATGTCTACAAAATGTACTTAACTCAAAAAACAAAAACAAAACCAAAACCTAATATTCTTGGACATAAAAGGAAATCTTCAATAAGGCTGAGTAAAGGGATGAGAGTTTAGAAATGGCCTAAAATAATGGGCAAAGGAGGAAAGTAAATTCTGCTTGCAATTGCCCACCTCTCAGTCATGCACTAGGAAGGATGGTTTGAGTTCTGCTCTCCAGTCAGAGCCTTGCTCAATGCTCCTCTTCCCCATCCAACTCCACAGATCTTCTTTTCTAGGTCACAGCATCCCAGACCTGTGCTGACTTGTGTCCATGTATTGTAGATGTTCCCTATTAGATCCTAGAATAGGGCATTTTTCTTCCTTTGCTTCTTGTTCTTTCTCTCTCTCTCTTTCTCTCTCCCTTTTCTTCTTTTGGATTTCAGCCCTGGGGGTGACTCTGTATGCAACTATTTTTACAGGGCCACAGGAGAGGGAAAGCACTGAGGTAGAGCACCAGAGAAGCTGTAGGATGTGCTAGCAGACATCACACTTGGACACAGTCTTCTTCTCAGTTTGGAGGCACAGTCAGAGCTGAGCATGGTTTACAGAAGGGGACAAAGGCAGAAGCACAGCAGGGTTACATTTTTGCAGGCTCTCACCAGTAAAATGCCCACCCTACAAGCCCCTATTGCACGAACCCAGAGCTAATTATCTAAACATGGTTTAGCAGCATACCTGTAGTAGACCTTTCCATGCAGACATACAAAACACACCCACCTGGGAGTCAGGCAGAGCAATCTCCCAGGAGTTTGCCCATATCAGAGGGACAAGCATCTGATTTGTGAGGGAATGCATTTCTCCTCTTTGTGCAGTGGCCTCACTCCACAAGTCAGTGTAAAGAGCATTAGGCGTGAAGGCACTGCAAGCTCATCTGCATTTTGACAAACCCTGATGCTGTTTGGGGTGCCATTCCCTAAAAGAAGTAGAAAAATAAAAAAAAAAGTTACTCTATTCATCAGAGATTTTTCACTTCTGAACTGCAAAGGTCTTGCAGCAACACACATGCTATGTGCTTTGTATGAAAGATGGACCGTATTCAAAGCATCCATCATTTCCTGCTACTTTGAGTACAAATGATATTAAGTGTCTGAGCAAGAGGCCTGCAGTTGGGGAAAACACTTTGTCAGTGCTCTGTGGGAGAGCTGAGCTCCTCTCCTCTGGCATGAGAATTCCCAAACACCTAGCAATAGCTGACCTGCTGTCATGGGGAAGAGGTGCAAATCCCAAATGGGTTGCTGGGAGCAGCTGCTGTACTGCACTTGTTTTAAATACAAATCACATGAGCTTGTAGAAAGATAAGGACACAGCATAAACATAGGGATGAAGGTAGAAGAGAACATCGATTACCCAAATGAGTTTCAGAGTGATATAGAGGGAGTGAGGAGCACAAGAAGAAGAAGCTGAGATATGAAATCGTTTCTCTTGAGCTTAAGGAGTAGTAACAGAGGTAGGAACAACATATAAAAGACATAGGAACACAACTTTGGGGCTTGGGAGGATCTGGAGCAACCTATGTCAGATGGTCCCACACCTACCATGCAACATCCATCTGTCCTGCTGGAAAAAATAAGTGTAACTGTACTAGTTAGTGTGAATGAGGATGGCAGGGCAACACCTGGTAGTTATTTGAATATTTAAGCAGAGATGTTGGGTTTCATTGTCTAGCCTGAGCCCTGCATTAGTTTGGCTGTTGTTATGCTGGTACAAATGATTAAGACAGGTTAATGTGAAAGTATCTATGATTGGTCTCCATCTGCCAACAAGAAAGAATTAAAAATATTAGCTTGCCATGATCCTAAGATGACTTGTACTGAAGCACAGCTTTGCTCCTGAGAGCAGAAGAAAACCACTCATTCAAACCCCCTTCAGAGTGTGCCTTGCTGGCAGCATGCTTTCCTGTCTCATTGACTTCATTAGGATCCAGACTTCAGCTAAAGTGTTTGGCTGAGATACCTATCTTTAAAAACCTTTTTAAGGCCTAAATCACATGGGAAAGCTTCAGTGGTTTGACCTAGGATATGAATTTAATTGATTTAGGTAAATCAGTGCAAACTCTTGGGGGAATATATTCACTTAAGCATAAAAGAACAGCTATTAGTTTGTCTTAAATTAGCTTAGCTTTATATTAGAATAGAAGTGGTATTAATCTACTTACCTAGTTATTTAACTAAGCTTTAATAGCTTTGATTTAAAAACTGACTGAAGGTAAATCAGTGCTCTTTTCCTGTAGACACAAGAGTTTTGACCCCATTGCTTGAATTATGCAGTTTTCATTCTTGATTAAATTGTAGTCATCCCATAGAGTGAGTGTGGAGAGAAGCCAACAGTGTTACATGTGTTCCCTTGAGTCCCTTAACAATAAAAGCCAATTATTTTTGGTTGACCTATGAAACAGACATTTCCTTGTGTACTTCTGAAAGCATGTTTGTGTTCTGCTCCAGAGATATACATGTACATGTGTTCTTTTAACTGCCAGAGATGCTGTAAAAAACATCAGAGTTTAGGAAATGACAGAGTGAGTGGGTGGCAAGAAAAGATCATGTAATCCTGCAAGTCAGTCTTCTGTGTAGAGACTAATTTCAGGATGTGAATAGCAGCTGTGGGCTTTCACTGCTTTATAGTGCCTCAAAATTTTTACAGATCTTCAGATGGGACAACATGATTGAGAATCTGAAGGGGCTTTAATGCAGGCTTAGGATAGCAACCTCCCTGATGTCTCCTTGCCCTCCTCCTCACCACCTCGAGCCTTTAAGAAAAGGAATGGTTGAAGAAGTCTCACTCTTCACCTAATTGCCTTGTACATTACAGTTTTTTATGACAAAACCAGATTGTTTCCTTCGACCATGCTGCAAGCATCTCTTTCAAAGGATACTTGACAACATCTCATTGCTCAAACCAAAAGGATCTAGATTTTACTGGTAAGGGACCCAGTGTTGATGGAAGAAGTCATGGAACGTTTGTTATACACATTTGGCCAAGTAAAGGCCCAAAACTGAAAGTATTTATGAAATTTGAAAAAAAAGAGTGAAACAGCCAGCCCTCCTGAGTTTAAATGCTTCACACTGCCATATGGTTAAGACTCACCATCACCTGAGCTAACCACATGCATGGGGGCATGAGAAGAGGACAGGAACTCATCTAGTGATGGTGGTAGTGTCACTGATCTTCATACTGCTTGCCTTGCTGCTTTGTTTGGTCATTGGTGAAAGGGGGAGAAGTCCTGGATCCCATGACAGGCCTGTTACAGCAACACTTATCACAGGAGATTTCTTTAAGTATTATTAAGTATATGAAGAGCTATTCCACACACCAAGATATGTGCCACTGACATCCTTGTAATGCTTACTCAGGCTCTGGTGATCCCTTGCCTTCAAATACTACACCTGCTATTTCATCTGGGGTCCCACATTGTTCATATCTTGAATGTCCAGGTAAAAAATTAAAGGACTATGAACAGAGTCCCATATATAACAGAAGTTCAAACAAAACAAAAAATTCCAATTAAGATGCAATTGGGATTGCTCTAGTTCAAGTCTCTAATGCCAATTGTATTAATTGGGAGATTAAGATCCAAGATACTAAATACTGATATGACTCAATTACTCATGGTATAATAGGATGCCATTCAGTTCCTGGGCTATTTTGTTCCCTCCCTATGGGGTTGTCTTGTCTGCTCAGATCATAGATTCTTTGGGACTTGAGCTTGCTACTGCTCCACTGAGTGTCTGGCACAATAGTGGTCCTTTCACAGCTGGCCCCTTGGCAATCCAACAAGACTACACTTACTATTCCTATTGTTCATTGGGAATTTTTCCATTAACTTTAAACTGGAATTAGATAAGGCTCATAAACCCTTTGAAATACATTACTCATAATGTGGAAGTAGAGCTGTGCTTTGGTATATTGTTTCTTGGAATGTCAAAGGTCAGAAGCAGGAACAATCCCAGACATTGTTCCAGGTTCTAACTTTTGACATTTTGCAAAATAATCTTTTGGGCTGCTTTTCTTGGGCTTCATGACCATTTTCTGACAGAAGATGCAAGTGAAATTGGGCTGATGCCTCAGTTGATTTAAGGCAAAACTTGCTAGCAAGAGATCATAAATGTTACATAGAGAATACACTGGGCTTAAGTCTTCTTTGCCTTTGCCCTGTTCCCACATGAAATTATATTTTTTATTGTTATACATGCTTTGCACATATTTAATTTGATATGACAGAGGCTGAATGCAAACCCAAACATGTCTCAGTAGTTTTGAGTTCCTAAATGCTCTCAAAGCTTGGACAACACCGGCAAATGTAGCCCAGATGCATGTGTAAAATCTGTACTTTTATACCAAGGTTTTGCATATAATTGCAATGTAAAGCAATACCAGATAATTGCATTTAATTACTATGGGTTATCAACTATCCACTTGCAGTTTTATAGAGAAGTGAGACTGTGTCCCCAGTCCATTTGGCCTCAGCCACACAAGTCCTAGTGGGTATTAGAAAACTTCTTCCAGGTATGATACTGCATTACTGATCTAGAAACAGTTGTACCAGGCAGCATATAAGCCCCAAATCAAATCAAAATGTTTACATTAAAACATTTATTATTGAAATACAGCCTTTTCCCAGCATATAATATTTTTTTCCAATGTTATTAATTGGTTGGATATTTTATTTTTGTAATTGATTTTAAGTGAAGATTTTTATCAAAGTGCTTTGTTAGAAAAATTGAAACAAATTACACCCATTCACATGAGATTTTCTTACCCAAACCAAGCAGTGTTAAGCATGAAGAATATTCACAATATCTCAGAAGGTGTTAGGACAAATTTTTGAGATGAAAATATTGAGGGGAATCTTGTGAAATCTGGCTCACAGTCAAGTCAAGAGCAATCAAAGCATTGTGTAAAATTGCACATTTTGCAATATGATTTGTCTCAGAACTGAAAAGGACAGGCCATAGTCTTTGCACTCTGACAAAAATGGGAGAAAATAAGCATTCCCATGATTGCTTGAAAATCAAACAAGCAATGCAATACAGAAAGTCAGGCTTGGTAAACAGCAGCCTGTCTGCCACCAAAATCTCTAGAACACAACCTGGAGTGATGCAACCCAGCACTGCATGATCTCCAGCTGCAGGAGCACACTGGTCTCTAATTCAGATGCTAAGAGACTGAGAAAATGGAGAACAAAAGGACCATTTCATCTTCAAAAGTCACTGTACTGATAACCCAGCTCTGCAGATTAATAGTAGGTTACTCCCTAAAGAGGACTATTTGCTTCACTAAAAAGACAGAAAATTAAGATATTAGTTAGCCTAAGAAAATAGCTCTGATTATCATCTCTGCATATTAATTCTGAATTATTATTACTAGATCACAGAGATTATTTGTCACGAAACATTTTCAGGCATTTTGCTTGCTTATAATTTGTAAGCACTTGCTTTTGATGTTCTGTAGGAGATGAAAGACTGAGCTAATATTAAACCCAGATTTTTTTTTTAGTATCTCTAAAGGTGAAAGAAAACTCCCAAAGTGTTTCCCGAATAGGTACTGTGAGCTGGGAAATTGGTGGTTCAAATGTCATGGGGAAATAGCATGTCAGTGCAAGTTCTTTAGTGATCAATAAAGTATTCTGCATTCAGGCTTCACAAAAAGGTTTCTGAGAACCTTCTTAGACTCCCCTAGGGACAATCCTTTGACATATTCATTGACACCTACTGGGGTAGTTGTCTTTCTAGTTTTGCTATAAGACAGCAATTTGCCAGCTCATTATCAGTGTGATTGATGAGAACACCATCTGAAAATCTGTCACATGATGATTGTTGGTTTGACTCCTTCTCTAGATTGATCTCTTTAAAGACATACACTGATGTGCATGACAAAATGTTTTCTAGGGAAAGATGTCAATGACAGGTTTTTTGAAAGAAACTGCAGTTTCTGCAAAAGCAATTGACTCTTCCCTCCCTCCTCCCCAGCCCTCCAACACTCGCTTTTTTCCCCCTCTCTTTGATATTTCTGTTTTAAAAGTAGGACATTAGACAGCATTTGCTTTTAATGCCATTCCAGAGCTGGCTCTCTCTACTGGCAGATGTGGGGACTTTGGCACTGATGTGTGTGAGATAGCTGTGTATGTCTGAATTAAAAGTGCTTTGTAAATCAGGGATGGAAACAGTGCACAAATGCTAACCCTTACTTAGAGCCCCCTAAACTCTACATCACTGCAGTGCTTTTGAAAGTTTGCATCATTTCTCCCTCTCTAGTACTTGTTGCACTTCTATCCTCTTTCTGTCACCAGTCTTGTTTGTGTCATTGCTGACCTAATGCTACATTTAGGTGTTCTCATTCCCATAGTTGCCCCACTGGTGTCTGTGCTGTTTGGAGCTGGTCAAGGGCCTGATCCCTAATGAACACTGGATGTATTCTAATCCACAGTCCTGAAATGACTGCTATATAGACATATCCAACAGATTTTATAAAGATTTGGAGGTAAAGAGTGCCTTAAAGCTCTTTACAATGTGTTTTGTTGGATGATTATAGAAAAGCAATTTTTTGAAATATATGAGATGCAGTCTTTAAGAGCTTCCATCTCCAGCACAATTAAAAAATAAATTTGCTGGTTAGGGTTCTTTGACTACAGAAGAGGGTTCTGCTTCTCATGCCTTCTGCCATTGCATTTTTTCAATATTAACTGTTAGAAATATTAACCAGAGACATTGCCAGAGCCATTGCATTCACTAAAATGCAAACTGCTCTGAAGCTGAATGGAACAGTTCTGTGGAGCACATCCCAGTAACACTGCACAGCAGTGTGGTGCTGGGAGAGGAGACTATTTGAGGTGATTGACATTGTAGTGGGATTTTGAGTACAGACTTTGGTGAGCATTTGGAATTTAGTTAAAGCCTTAAGGAAGGCACCTTGGATAATGAATATAGGTAAAGACTCAGGGAAGCCCCTCAGCTGGTGTGTGCTGTCGCAGTCTTACTGATTTCCACCAAACCATAACAATTTGCTGGAGTTAGCTGTGAAATCCTATGTCACATGCTGAGGCTGACCATGTAGCACTTGCTGCCCCCCCAGGGGGATTTTTGTGTGTTCTGCATCCCAGCAGAGAGCAGCATCCCAGTGAGTTGGGCACCCAGGTACTCCTCTCCTTGGAGGCTGCATGAGAGGCAGGACCCAAACTTCTTGCAGTGCCTGAGAGGGGCTGCAAAAGGGAAGGAGGGAAGGGATGAAGAGAAAAGAGAGCTCGGGGAGGAGGGGGGGACTCTATCACAATGTGGAATGACTTCAGGCAACTAAAAGGAAAACGAATGAAATATCTGGCTGAATGCCAAAAAAAAGTGCCTTTTGCTTTTTTTTTTTTTTTTTTTCCCCCTTCTTCACTGCCAATAGTCCATGAAAATGGGAAGGTATGTGAGGAATTCCCCACTTTATATGCCAGCTCTCATCTATTGTATTTTAGCTATGCCAAAGCAACACTGTTATTCTCCCATGCAGCCTGGGAAGAGTCAGGCATCTTGTCCAACAAGACTGATGACAGGGCTGAGGCTGACTGAGCAGCAGCCTGGTTTATCAATGCAAGCTGAAGGAATCTGCTGATCAGATAGGGAAACAAGAGCACTGACTTCTCCAGTGAACCACCTTTTGGGGGGATCTCTTTTTGTTGCCTCGCTTTGATCTGTAGGAAAATAAACAGCCTTTGCTTTGTCATTCTGCTGGCAGCAGTAGGAGGTCAGTGGTAGCAGATCAGTACTGCTGCACATTAGAAAGCAGGGCTGTCCTACTTTTACTACACTCTGAGCCTCATAAAAACCTGTTCTTTGGTTTTTGTTGGAAAAAAAAAAATAAAAAATCCTCTCCCTGTTGGGAATAGAGGCAAAAATCCTAGAGATGCTGAGAGACTGGAATACAATTATAGATCAGACTTCCCAATTGAGTCTAGCAAACACCCTTGTGAAATAGACTACTATTAGTAGTAGGCACCTGCCAAATATTGTGGCTTTGTCAAAAGACAAAGAGTCCTCATCATAACAGAGAGCTCTGCAGAGCCCCCAAAACTCCTCTTTGCAGGTGCCCCTCTTTCCAGCCCTAGGACATGAAGAATCCAGCACACTACTGAGTAATAAGGCAGTGGGTTAAATATACACACATTTACCAACACTTTATCAGCTGCAATTTGTGTTTTTACTGATAAAGTACATATTTTCCTCTCCTAAGGGTTTTATACTTTCCGTATTTCAAGTAATACTTGTGAGCATAATTCTCATTGCGAGGCAGGCTGGAATTTTTGAGAATATTTCCATAAAATACTGTAGGATTCCTTTCCTCTCCTTTCCAAGGGTATTTTAAGACAGTGAGATTTCTAATAGGATATGACCTTGTTGAGACATTCCTTAAAGATATACTGAATATTTATGATTTATATGTATTAAGAAAAAAAAATAATTGTCCATTTCAAAATAACTTCAGTAAAAGTGAGTAAGTGTGAATAAACACTCAAATCTTGAAAATTTTATTTCTCTACTTAAGAAATGGTGAAAATATCTTTGAGTCTTAGCAAATATTTTTGAGTCTTACATCTGGCTGTTAACAGAGAGGCTGACTCCATTGCAGATTTAGCTTTACTTTGTATGCTGACTAAAGCACAAATTACAGCTATAGAAATAGCATGCCTAAAGTTAAACTGTCTGATATTAAAAACACAATGTCCACAATTATCTCTTCCAAGCTTGCTGTAGAAATACTACATAAGATACTTTTTGATAAAAATAGGCTCTGTTATCTGCAGAAAGCTTAGCTGAAAAATAGCCCCCCAGAAGTGAAATTTTTATTTTTCTCTTCCCCTTGATTTTACTTTTAGGATTCTCATTTCTATTAATTTTTTTCTGACCAGCTCTACTCAAATAATACCATCTTTCTCTCTCTCCCTTTCTCTCTGTCTACATTCAAATATGTATGCATGTAAATCCTCTTCATAACATTGTAGTGATTCTGGTAAAACCAAAAGACTTTGTTGCCAATACTCCAAAGAGGATGCACAAATACAGTTGTCTTCTAAACACCTTCAGGTTCTCATGCAGTTTCACACAAGAATGTGGGGTTTCTTGAGCAGGTCCCTGATTTAATGACTAACAGCTGCAGTGGAAGAGATTTCTGGCCTAGTTTTGGTTTGTGTGCATTCAGGGGGACACTTCAAACTTGTTTTCTATCACATTACATAGCAACAGAAGACAGAAAACTCCAGCACTTCTCTTTCTTAGCATGGACAGTTGAGAAGCAATAAGGATTAGAATTAATAACAAGGAAATAACAACTAACAAGTAATGACAGCACTGTGTGTAGTGATGGTGCCCTTAAATCATGCAGCAAATTCGATTTGAGGCCCATAAATTATTTATTTTGTTCATGTAATTGAGCACAGACTTTCCATTTCTCCAGTTCCCCTTCATGAAGGGTTCCTTGCTCAGGGAATGTTGTCCCACCTCACATGGCTGTGTCTGCAGACAAGAAAATTCACCACTTGTGTTGTCACTTCAAATAGCAATCCTTCTGACAGCCCTAGAGGGGAGCAGCCCAGGGCCAAATTCCCCTCACCTTACTTTGGTGCAGTGTCCGTGTCAGTAGAGATATTGATTGTGCTGGTAAACCAAAAAAGATCACCTGAAATAAGTGGATTTGTCTGGCTTTTGAAGAGCATGAAGGGGGGACATCTAGGTGGAGATTCTGGTGCTCAGAGCACTGGAGTATATTTACAACCCAATACTTCATGAGCTTCAAGACTGAAGTTGCCCATGATGATGTTTGCCACTGGGTCTTGGCCATCTCCTTCCTCAGCTCTACATGTGCTGTCATCCTGGACTTTGGGATGTTAATGAGCAGACGCAGAAATGTCAGCACTGGGACTTGTCCGACACATTTGCTTATCAGTTGTACCTTTTCTTGAAGTTCTGCTTATTGTAAATATATTGTTTCCTTATTTTACATTAAAATGTTTATTTAAAAAAAACACACATACCAGTGACCAAACTATTAAACCACTGTGCAAATAAATTCATAGAAGTGATTAAAACCAAAAAAAGATAAAATTAAAATAAACTTGAATTAATGATTATTCAGCAAAAACATGGAAAGGGAATAAGGTAAAAAGAAAGAATAGGAAGCTCTTGGAGGCAGCATCTTCTAAGATGTGATCTGATGGACAGTTCCCATAGAATCACAGAATCACAAAATGGTTTGGGTAGGAAGTCACCTTAAAGAAAATCTCTTTCCACCCCTCTGCCTGGGCATGGACACTTTCCACTAGACTGGGTTGTTCAAAGCCCCATACATCCACAAACCAAGAGATCTGCAGCCTAATTTCAAAATGTAAATGAGCAACTCCTCCAGCTTCACAACGTGCTCAGCACTGGTATCTTGACTGACATCTCCAGAGTTAGAGAGAAGCAGCCATCGTGGTTTTCCCATATTTCACAGCCATGTGAGGGGAAAGTACTAAGTTTTTTTAGTGTCTTTAGGCCTAGCTTTTCATACTCATGTTTCTGTTGGCAATTCTTGCTAAATTTGCAACTTTTCTTTGGGTCTGAAAAAGGACATACAAGCAGAACACAAGTAAAAGCAGAGATAAAATGTATCTTAAAAGGGAGATCATTCTGAAGTGTGGGGAGGGGAGAATGAGAAAGATTCTCCTGTCTTTTGTCCTACAGTTAAGAAAAATGTTGTAATCTTGGATTTAAATGGGATGAATAGAGTCATTATACTAAATGATGACATCGGGCACTGGCCCAACAGGCTCTTGACATTCTTTTTAACATTCCCAAAATAGACTTCGCCTAATTATAAAGTTGTTTATGTTCATTTTTAGTGTCAAATATTTTTGGAATGTTGCTTATTCTGAAAAGAAAGCTCTAAACAGTTAAATCATAGTTTTAAGCCATTAAAATTCAAAATCAATTGAAATTTCAGGTAATTGCTCAGAGTCTTATGGGCATATTACAGCAGCAGTGCCATCAGCAAGTGTCTGTTTGCAACTCCTACTCACTTGCAGTTTCTTGTGTGCTGAAGGTGCTTAAAAGCCCTGATTCTTCTGTCCTTTTCAGACTGAAGTATGCTACAAGCAAGGCTATGGCCTGGCATCACCAATGTCAGGTTTGAGCTGTGTTATCCAGGTCCCAGGGCTAATAAAAGCAGAGGTGATATGGCAGGGTGCACCCTGTCTTTTCATGGTCACAAGTTACCATGACAGTGCTGATATAATTCAAATAAATACAGCCTGTAGGGTACTGGAGATTAGATGACATCTAATTCAGTCAAGTTTCTCTGCTTCCACATATTCAGATTTACCCGTGTGCCTCGTGTGGTATGAATAAGTTTTATTTTCTGCAGAGATAAATACCAGATGAATCTGAAATGTGTCAGCTCAGAGAGTGTAGTAGCTGCACAAGAGGTCATCCTGAAATACTGCAGGAAGATGTGCAGCAGCACTCCCACTGAACACCAGGGGAGTATGCCCACAGACACACTTGCTGTTTATTTATTTATTTATTTAAAAGACTATTTTTAATTGGTAACCATACCTATTGATGAAAAATAAAGATGAGCCAACACATCTCCCAGAACACACTGTTTCTGAAAGCTGAGCCATAGTGGATCACACATGCAGGGATGCAGAGCTGCAGGGAACAGTACTCTGTAAGTATATAGAAGCTATTAGGGAAGAAATGGTTTGTTTCTCAAGCACAAAAAATCTCCCTCATCTGGATATATGAAACCATTTAAACGAGGATGCCTCTGTGTATTTTCTCCTGAACCTCTAACCCACTGAGGAGCAGTGGTGAATAGCAGTTCCTTCAATAGCAGGCATCAAAGTATGAATTACACATTGCTATTCTATTGGGGAGATTAATTTATCAAAGGTTTTCAGAAGCTGTAGTAAATAAAGGACAAACCCACATCAAAGACATGTCTAGGTTACTTTCTTAAAGGCAATTTACAAAACAAAAAAAGATTATGGAGCAGTTGAGGATTAGGGGTTATCAAGTCCACCTTAAAGTGTCAGGTTAAAAAAATGGTTTAGTTGTTAAAGAACCATAGTGGATGTCTGATTTGATAAGCATGTTCAAAAGAATATTTATTTTAAAAGATGTAGCAGATTCTTGATGAAAAAGAAAAGATTTGTCTTCAATTTCAAATCAAGTCCAGTCCAATCACAGAATGTATAAATAAAGTAAAAGGTATTTGCAAAGGCTTACACCTGTATCTTTGGAAACAAACCCAGCAGGTGCAGAACCTCTGTTGACAGCAATGAGAAACTTTAATGTTAGTTTCTAAAAGTTAGACCTGGGTGCTTGGATTTGGATTACCAGATCTTCAATTCTGTGTTTTCATTGAATAGGATTATATAGATTGAATCTCAGCTTGGTTTTGAGAAGAATTCCCAGGGTTAAATAGCTGAATACAAACAGGAATGCATTGCAGGAGCCTCACACCTTCACTAACAAAATGTACTGCTCAGAATGTACCCATGGAAAGGAGACAGTAGCTGTTTTCTTCTAAAAAAGTTAATTGTAAGGAAATAAACTTCTACAGGTCCACCAGTTGTGCATTCAAGGTGGAAATGTGTTCATTTTGTATTTGATATGCTCTTAGAAAATCAGTAATTCAAACTTATACATCATAAACCATGCAAGATTTCTGTACATTTATGCTTTTATGAATTTCTTTTGATTCTTGGGACCTTCCTACCTATTATACTGCAGTTTGGGTTGGATTTCTGGTTTTGTGTCCTCAGCCCATCAGGCTTTGGGTTGGGTATTGAAAACCTCAGGATAAAGTCTGATTCAATATGTGACATCCACCAAGTGGAAACTGGGATTTGGTTTGAATTCAGAACAAGTTGTAAACTTTGGCAAAGAACTTTTTGGACCAGGACTCATTGGATCACAGATCTGTGGAATACATGCTGAATGGTGTCACAGCATTGGCTTGTCTTCTCCTAAACATCCTTCCTGGGTTTGATGTGGTAGTCGCCTCTGCACTGTGAGGTTCTGAAAGCTTTGTCAAGTGCATCTCATACCTGATCCAAACACTTACAAAGGAAAAGATCTGAGGGAAATCCTTTTTCCCATTCCTTGTCCCTAGGAAAAAATATGTTGATTTTGGCCACTGCTTTCTAACCTTAGCATTTTTCCTGATTCTACCAGAGGAATGTTTCTTCTCCCCCTCCCTCTTCTTTGTGTTAGAATGACTAAGAATTAATCTTGTGAGCATTAAATAGCTCTGAATTAGGACAGTTTATATCTAGGTTACAGGACTCAAAATACTTTTTTCTGTTCTGCCCTTTGTTTAGCCTCTTTGATTTATTAACGGAGGCTTCTTTTTGATCTGGCTTTACCTTGTCAGTTCTTCATGTCCCACCCATGGACTTTTTATTTCTTTTTCATCCAGTGATGCAGTGATCTTTTAAAAAAAAAAAAAAAAGAAAAAAAAAAGAAACAGAGGGAGGGATTTGGGATTGTCATATAAAACCTGTGTTACTCAGTTTTCAATATCTCATTGAACTTCTCACAGCTTTGATATTTTAAGTAGGTATCACAACAAAGGGAAAAGAAGTGACTGGAAAGGTAATGCAGTGTATTAGGCTTGTTAATGGCCCTGAAAGTCCCAAGAAAACTTGCTGAAAGAAGGATCCTTTCCCATGAGTACTATTTAATTTCTCTGAGAGGGTTTTCCTGGTGAACTAAAACTCTAAAGAGCACATTTAAACAATGCAACTGCTATCTTAGCCTATGCTATGTGCACGTTGACATTCATTTTTATTTTTAAGATCCTTTTGTCAAAAAGTCTATAGTGGAGAGATTTCGGAGAACCTGTTTCTTCCTTTGCTCTGCAGCAACATAGTTGGGAATGTAGAAAACTAGAATAGAAACCCAAGCTTTTCCCACAAGGGTAGAGCAAGATCAAGTGATAAGGATATTTTACTAAATAATTCCTCTTATGAGTTGTGAGTAATAGCCTGCTCCAACACTTCAAATTATCAAGTGTGACAGTCCAAAGCAAGTTAAAAATCTATTTAGAAGAACTTCTCCCTGCAACATATGGGAGTTTAACAAGCAGAGGGAGTGACTGTCTTTTACATTGTCATTTGGGGCTGTGGGAGACCCCAAGTCTGAGCTGTGTTCTGCCATATGCTTCTTTGAGTAATATAGACAAGTCAATTAATATCTCAGTTCTCTATCTATAACCCAGTTGATATCATCCTGAATTCCCTTGCAGAAGCCAAGATTTCCTGAGTGTTAACAGATTCAAATATCTTTCCCCTGCCCAAGCTTTTGACTCCAGAATGGAGTGTTATATCTGAATTATTTGATTCATTTAATCACCAGTGAGTGGAAGAGTTTTATAGAAGTGAACTTTAAATTGTAGTAACCAAACCCAGAAAAATAGAGGATTCATTTTCACAAAGTGTAAAGGCAACATGGATCAGCTGCTGCTCATCCTTGAGCTGTGCCTTGGCTTTCCCCACTGTGGCCAACTGAGATCTCCTTTTCTGTGGCTGGTTTTTGAAAGTATATTTCATCAATTGCTTCTATCTCTTTATTTCAACATTTCTCAGATTAAAGATGCTTCAGAGCTCACCTGCACATTGAGTTGCTTCAATTAGATATGATCCCTGCCCTAAATTTGCAGAAGTTGCTCGGGTTTTGTGGGCAGGCTATGGAATTGGGGCACAAGAGAGGCTTTCCAGCAGTAACTGGAGAGCTGAGTCCTGCCAAAACTGGAGCCTCAGCTCCAGACTGGCCAAGCCACATCCCCAAAGGGGCTGACAAACACCTCTGCCATTATCCACCCCTGAAAGTGCCAGGCTAAAACACAATGCCCTGAAAAACTAATCCCAACAAAGCCCCCAAAGAAACCAGCTGCACTTCCCTCTGCCTGTGGCCTTCAGATAGGAGTTAAGGACTCTGAAAAAGTAATTTTTTAATTGTTCTAATGTTTTTTCTAAATGATCCTCTCATGTGAAAATGCCAAGGCTTGGTCCATATCATCAAATGTGAGAAAATCAGAATTTATTATTAAATTTTACATTAAACTTGGAGTTGGTATTTCTACAGAATTCATTTTCTGTTGTGTATTGTGATTCTGCTGGCTCTTATTTATTACCTGTAGGGAGGATTGGTAATATCTCTGAAGCCATCTTCCTCAGTTAAAAAATAAAACAAAACCACCCCAGAAGTTAGTGTTCTAATGGCTACAGGTTAAGTACTAGAATCTGCAACAAACTCCTGACAGAAGAGATGAGGTAGGAAGTTTCTTATTGATCTTCAAGGCTTACTAACTAAACTCCTCCACTCAAATATGCCACAGAGCACAAAAAGTGAATTTCTGGCACAGAGTCTAGCAACAATTAGAAGCCACGGTAGAACTTTACTAGATTTTTTTATGGTATTACACCTTTCAGCATTGATGATCAGAAATTTTTTGGACATTTTCTTTTATAGATGGACAGAAACCAAAAATTTAGCCTTTCAGGAAAAAAATGGAACATTTTTGTCACTACACAATTTTCTTTTAATTCAAAAGATTTAAAATTTTCAACTTTTTTTTTTTTTTTTCCCAAATAAAACATTAAGCTTATGTTAAATCAGAAATGTGTTGTCCTCCATGTAGTTTTTTTCCTTATAAAAATAGAAAATCTGTCTTCTGGTGGATTAAGAGGATTTTACCATTCTTTATAACACTCACAGACCCATTCTCCTTTTTCTGATGTTGTTTTTTTTTTTTTTAATGATCACATATGTTTTGTATTGAGCTGTAGGAAGGTGACGCATTGTAAGTGGGACAGTTTCTGTAAGGGATAGCTGCCAGAAAGGAAAATTTGATATGTGCAGGATGGCAGACTGGATAAAGTTCCAAGTCAAAACTTTGCCCTTCTGTTTCAGAATCTCTATTGACCTCCTGTTATGTGTCCTCATCCAACATTACAGTAAATATTATTTTTAAAAGCAAACAAGTTATTATGAAGTGTTACTTTTACCAGTGGAGCTCATATGCCAGTTTTCAGGTTTTCTAAGGCAGGTCCCTGTCCTTGTGTATATTCAATATTCTCATACTTCATGAAAACTGCATTTGATTTGCAAGTTATTTATAAAACCTCCACTGAGAACTATCAGTATTTGTAACTGCATTCTTAAAGATTAACTGGGTATGTATGTATGTATGTCAGGTATGTATTTTCTTGTCCTTACTAGGATTTCTTTCTTTTTTTACCCTGTTACACCTAGAAAATGTTTATGGCTCTTGATTTGAAGCTCAAGAATCTGGCAACATTTAATTATAATTTGCTGCTCTCAGATACTCTTGTTTTATTCAAACACAGTCATGGATAGCAAACTCTAACTGAATTCACTCAACTATGAAATAAGTATTTATGGATTTTTTACTGAAAAATATTTTGTGATGTTTTCCAAGTTGCAGCTGAAGCAGTATGCAAGGGTACATTTTTTTCCTGCCTAGTCTCCTAAATACAAAGGGGCACACTCATGTTCCTTGTTCAAGACAAACAGGGCTGTATTAAAAATAGAATTTCACAGGGAAGCACATTTGCAGGGATAGGCAGGGGTCCTGTGGCCATCTCAACCTGGGAATAATGGAGGAGAGCAATTGTGAATAGTTTAGCTGGTCCTTGAGGACCTCTCTCCTGTTACAGGTTGTAACAGCAGATTTATTTTGCTGCCTCTGTTAGGGAGTTGATCTTGTCTGCCTTCCACAATTGTTTATTCCCAAATAAGATATTTCAGTTCTGTGGTTTTCAGAGTGCCCATTGAAAGCACTAATTAGTGATCATTTAAAGTACTTAGGTAATGTTAACTCCAGCACACAAGGGATGCTCTTGAGTCTGACCCCTGCTCACTCCATTTCTTTTTGGAGCTTTGAAGACAATTGATTTTTGAAGACTGCAGCCTCCCCTTAAAATCGGGGACTAAAAGAGTGGGGACCTAATCTTGATTCAACCATTCATGCCATCTTTAAAGACATGTTTACTTTTTTCCCTCTGGATGTCAATTAATAGATTTTAAAGTCAGTGAATTAACCCAATGTGAAAGAGTTTAGAGCACAATTGCATGTGGGCAGAAAATGCTAATTATAAATAATCAGGCTTAAAAGAAAGAAAAATGAGTGCACCCTAAAGAGCTGATGGGAACAGGTGAAAAGGGGGGAAAAAAAGGAAAAATGTTTAAAGCTAACTTGAAAGTAGTAGTAGTAGCTGCATGGAGAAGAAGGCCAGTCAAAACAATTGATAAGAAAGGTGACATGGAGCTGATTTTTGCACACACTGGGCCAAATACAAGCTGTAGTTTCCCTCCATGAGAAAAAACAAAACAAAACAAAACAGAAAGACTCTGATATATATGGGCTGGAAAAAAAAAAATCTGCATAAAACTATCTGGAGACCAGAATAGTAAAGGAACTTCTCACTGACATCTTCTGGCAACATCTTGCAGTGGGTGCAGTTGTACCCAAAGTTGTTGGAGATGTCTTCACAGAACTTTACTGATGCTCTCTCCTAACTGTACCCACACCAGTGCAGTCGTGTTTGGGTCACCAGCAATGGAATTTCCCTGGATACCACTGCCAGTATTTTTATTAGGTCTAATCCTTCTCCAAACTAGTTGAGATGATCTGGCCCATCTGGACAAGGAGCCTCATGAAATTCCCTGAAAAATGATCCTGCTCCAAACTTTCTGATTTTTATTACAGGGACTTTCCTGTTAAAAACTCTGTCATTTAGGTTTAATTGCTGGACAACTATTGGGACAAAAGTATGTTTTACATAAATAGGAAAGGAGCCTCAAAGGTTTTCTTGAAGACTGAACTCAGGTCAGGAGCTACTGAGTATCTCCAAAGAAAAGGGTGGTCATGAAATGTCCTTGAAGTAGACCTGCAAGACAGAATTATGATTATTATGATTGTATTTGAACTTTATTAAGACATCAACAGAATGAACCAAAAGTGGAGATTTGGTAAGAGTATCCCTCTAGCATTTATAATAAGCTCTTAAACAGCTTCTTTCCTTTAAATTTCAGATAATATGTACTGTTAAGTCTTGCCTTATGGAGGAATTAGTGGAGTAGCACTTGAAAGAAAAACTTAAAACACTCTAAATCAAATAAAATTGCAGGGCTTTCTTGAAATTAATAGAACACTCATTATTTTTGTATTGGCTAAGTGTGGCAGGAAAAGAGAAGCTTTCAACTTTCAGCTATAAAATGTAATTTAATTTCTTTGGCACGGTGCAGTGTACCACTTTCTCATTAATATGTATGACTGGCAGCAAGTCAGAATGCACTTTCTCCTTTTCATCACTGGTATAGCTTTGTTTTCTCCTGAAGTCCATACTTATTCTTTCAATCATTTTAAACAGAAGAGAGGGATGTGCTAATTTTCCTTTCTCTGACTGCAAAATGTTTTGCCAGAGCATTTGAGGTTAAAATAAAGTTGGTGAGGTATTGGTATAAACCAGAGCATTGGGTAAACAAGACTGCTACTGGGGAAAGAGGGCAGGAGGCAGGGATGTGGTAAGGGCTGGGAGCAGATAGGTGGTAAACAGCTGAAATGCACCTACATCTCTGCTAATCTGAGTTCATCAAAGATGACAGGAAGTTTTGCCTTTAAAATAATAGCCAAAACATGACTCTGTGGGAGCAGGACCAGCCCAGCAGCTGCATTGTAACTGACCTAGCAAAGGATTCAATACCTTTCCTGTCCCAGAGTGAAATACAGAGATCTTGGTCATTGTCAACCATGAAATTACTTTAAAATTGCTACACAGTGCTTTTTCTAAACTCTATGTGAGGAGGAACTGTAAAATGGGAAAATAAACCAAAAAAAATAGTGAGGTTAAATTAGAAAGAAACTCACCTATGGCTAAGTTTGTATATTGGAAAGGATTCAGATAGCCCATTAAATACTCCAATGGTTATTTACAATAGGATTAATTTCATTCACATTGGAGAATACCTATTATGTTTCTTTAGTTTATGGTTAAGCAGCTGTCCAATTAAAAGGAATCGATCTTCTACAAAGCCTGTATCTGAACATAGCACTGCCCACTGTGCAATAACTCCTTTGTATTTGAGAGCTAATACACCATGCAATTATGATCTACAGAGGGCTGTTAGGTTTGGGGTTTTTTTTAATCCTCCAGTTCCTAAAGAAATTATCTTATCACTCCACCATAATCAAGCATTCCTTCCTGGTTCTACAGGTCAAAGAAAGGGTTAAAAATTCTCTATCTCTATCTTGATCTTTGCTGAAATGGTGTATGGGAATGAAATGGTTGCCAATTTGTTTGCAATGCATTCTGACTGTACGGGAGTTCTTTTTTGCCTGACAGGCAGGTGAGATCAAAGTGGTGCAGGACAAAAGGGGCTCAGCAGTGATTTGTCAGGGGACGAAAGGCAGTCCTGTCTGGGAAAGTGGCTGTAGCCCAGAACGAGCCTTCAGATCACTAACACACTAAAGAAATCATGGCATGAGAAAAAGTACAGCAGAAAAGGTTCAAAGGTCAGTTTTATTTGGTTTGGATTATTGGTGCCTCCTTTTAAACCAAAGAGCAAGAAGGGGAAAAAAGAACAGGCTAATAACCTTTGTTATTGTCCAGGAAAAAAACTCTTTTGTACACATTGCTTGGGGATTGTCTGTAATTAAAATGCTGTTGTTAGATCCAGGACCTGATCCTGCAAAGTTTTACTCGTGTGAGTAATTCTTCATTGCATGAATAGTCCTGTGGGGTTGCTCACGTGAATAAAGATTGATTTCATGACAAAGACTTTGCAGGTTCAGGCATTACATTTGGTATGGGGATGCAGGTGTGTTTGTGTGTGTCCCTGTGCCTGCTCAGAGGTGGGTGTTCCTCTTTCTAAGCAAAGAATAGATTTTAATGAGTGACCTGAAACAAATTATATATTTAAAAACTTAAAACTTAAAAAAAAATAAATCTATAACTGTTTGCAATCTGCTTCCAAAAAATTCAGGTGATTATGAAACTTGCTGTTCTCTTTTAATCCAAATATTTGTCTGACAATTACTTGCCCGATTTATGTCAGGAGAGTTCTGTGACCTGCCGTCCTCTGTAGATCACTCCCAGCAATTATTATCTTCCAAATATTATTGAGCAAATCATGTATTGGTTTAGGTTATACAAGGATGGTTCTACTCCTTAACTGGTGGAGGATGCTTTTGCCATAGGCAGCTTGTTTGGGAAAGAGCAAACTTCTCTAACTGAGGAGGAAGCCCCCATATGGCTCAGTGGAGAGGAGGACACTTGCTGTGACACTCTGCCAACAGGCAGTGCAGAAATGAGGAGGGAAAGGTGTGAGCTGACCAAGCACCCTGTTCTCAGAACAGCCCAGTGAGTCTGAGCTGGTAATGCAGAAGGAGAGGAGGTGCAAGCCTTGCTGGGCATCACTTTCATCCTTCCAAGTGACAGAAGGCAAGGGCACACCAGGAGCAGGGGAGGTTCTCTGTTACTTTTGTGTGCTGCCCTTGATTTTTGATCTCTTACCCAGGGAGGGGTGTATTTTGGATACTTAATAGTTAGGCTGGCTGGGATGGTAAGCTGAAAATGATCTGTGTGTTCTCACTTTGATGAGAGAAAGTGGTACAACTAGTGAATGAGCCTCTAAACTTCTCCACACTGAGATGATTTCCAGTGGAAAGCAGGAAAAGAACCAAATGGTTGGAGTCAAAAGAAAAGGGGGAATTTTTTTTGTGACCAGGTGCAAGATTTTGCAAGCACAGGGTAGGGTTTGTTGTCCCTGGATCAACTGTACAGGAAAGCCATGGTAGAGAGGATAGAGAAGTAGAAGGGAAACTGCTTCTTTTAGCAGTATCTATTGGAAGAAATGTCTTAGAAAAGTATTCCAGTACTCCTCCAGTGAGGTTTGACACAGAGACCAGTTTTTACTTCTTGAAGGATCTGCTTATGGTGGGTAGTTTTCAAATATTTCAGTAACATTTTCTGCTTTTCTGGAAAAAGAAGGACATGAGTCCTTCAGATGCAGAAATTCCTGATGTATTTTGCCTTTCTGCAGTTAAGTGGTAAAAGCAGAGGACAAGTATATTTCAGAGAAGAAAGTAAACTGAAGACTTTCCAGAGATCCATTGGGATTTTGGTACTCTTATTTAGATTTTCCTGCAGTGTTGGATTATGAAATGAACCCAGTTAGATCCTCACTGTAGTCTTAGAGCAAGAGCCATCAACCCAGAAAAGGAGGAGCTGGACTTAAAACATCCAAAAGAGAGACTGATTTTCTTCACTTTGCAGGTTGCATCTGTGGTCAAGTTAGAGGCTCAGAGGCCTCTGAGCCAAAGGCAAAAATTATAATGGCTGCAGGAGTTAATTTGGATTTGATTTTCTGTGCATGGTTTGTGAGAGATGAAACAGAAGTAGCTCTGGAAATTTTTATTTTTTGAGATAGATTCAGGCAAATTACTGGATTACCTGGGAGATATTCATGGCAGCAAGCAATACCCCTTGGAGAAGGCAGTCCTCAGGCCTCAGGATAGAAATAAGTACATACCCAGCCTGCTGTAATTCATTACAGAATGAATTCTGCACCATATATCAATACTTTTAAAGTGAGCCAAAGGAAAAATTATGATCTGTACATATCCACCTAGAAAAGGCCTCAGTAAAGATACCTAACATTCCACATCTATGGGATGCATCTGACCTATATTGTATTTAGATGAAAAAAAGCATCACCCTGCTTATTAGTCAGACATCCCAACTAGAGCAGAGAGAGAAGGTCACATTTCATTTCCAAGTGAGAAAAATCTCTGAAAGAACAAAATGAAGTGGGGTGAGATGTTGCAAAAGGGTTGGAGGTGGATAAAATAATCACTAATTTAAACCAGAGGCAGCAAGTAGTGAGCAAGGGCTAAGAATTCTTCCCCCTTGGTGACACCAGCTATATTCTCAGTCCATTTCTTGTCATCAATCACAAATTACATCTACATCTTCCTTCTAAGATTCTTCTCTAGCATCTTCTATCTCTTTTGGTTAACACAGTGCTAATTTGGATCATCCCTTATATGAAATTTACCTGAGGACAGAAGAAGTAGTAGAAGATGGTCTCAGATTAGAAGGTGCACTAAGATAACATACTATTAAATTATTAAACCTCCCTCTTTATGTTACAGGTGAAAAATATACCATCAGATCTAGCAGCTCTGACAGCCTTACCCACTTGTCAAATGGGGTTGAAACAGGAGAGCCAAATTGTCTTGATCTACCCAATACTTTCTCAGTTGCACTATCTTAGATATAGGATGTCTAGAACATGGTATTAATCACTTGATTCATAACCTAATTAATGACATTACTATGAAAAAAAATTGATTAAGAAGAAAACAAAGGTACCAGAGGAACTGAGGACAGGTCTGACGTGTGGGGTGACAGGACAGGACCCTGGTGCTGGAGCCCTCTGCCTTGCAGGAATGAAGAAGCTGAAGGGCAGAAAGTCACCAGGGCTGCAGGAGAAGCCAGCAAAGGGTTTGATTCCCAGACACCAAGCACCCCAGGGAGGGATGCTGAAACGTTATGCAACAGGGAACTCAGTGTGGTGGCATCTCAAATGACAGCTGGACTGCTGAGCCCAGCTGCTGCTCAGGAAAAATACTGCAAGCTCTGTGCAGAAATGTCAGCGTTAAAGTGACCGTGTAAAAAGCAGACGTTCCCCAAAGGAAGGCAGAGGAACACAGCAGTGAAAAGAGATTCATTCCTCCTTGTTTGCACTGCTGGTCAGAAGGATTTCAGTAGGATGACTTCTTTCACAAAATCGGGAAAAAAAAATGAAGAAATGTTTTATGTGCTTTTTCTCAGCAGATAATTTCCTCCAACAAGTTTCAGATTTAGCAGGAGAGAATAGGGAAGATTCAGTCCCTCCTCAGAGTGGCTGTAGGAAGGGTCTATACCCACAGAGCATCAAGCGGAGGCCACTTTGCTGCTAGCTTGAGCATAGCCCCAGAGCCTGGTCCCACATTCTCCTCAACCACAGACCTCCTGTGTGACCACCCCAGAGACCTGGAGGGGGGCAAAATGATGCTGGTTTCAGCCCATATCTGCCAGGACTCCTCAGGACAGCTCGGGATGATCCCTGTGTGGATCCTGAATGCCTTCCAGCTGCCTGCTACAGGCAGGACAGAGATGTTGTGGCCAGTGTCTGAAACTCTGTAACCGAAGAGGCTGTAGTGACGTTGGGTCTAGAGGTAAACTGATATATTTGCAACTGTACCTAAGAGTACCTCAGGAGTTATTTATTGCTCTGGGGCTTTCTTTTCCATCCAGACCCTGAAAGGTAGATGTGGGGAGTACTAGAAGGAAAAATCCTTTTAATTTGATCCTTCTTTGCATTGCCTGTTTTCCTCTCACCTTCACTGTGCATGTGTGTGCGAGGAATACAAATGGGATCATTCCTTTATGTGCTGATGGCAAACACCAGTTACTTAAACCTCTTCCCTTGAGGCAAAAGAAGGAATTCCATTTAATTCCATCGAAGGTACAAATTTTAATTTGTGTTTCTGTTTGTCCTTACATGATCTCTTTAGATTTGAAAGTTACATTATTTTCCTTCCCCTGCCTACTTGGCCCTCTCTCTTATCCCTTGATCTAGATGAAACTTTAAGACCACCTTAGGACAACATATACACATGAATGGGATTTTCTTGGAAGACTCCATCCGTATGATGCAAACCTTGATCTGAACTAGTCTTCCCTAAACCCAGAAAACTTTAAATGTGACAGTTACTAATCTCCAGTTCAGCTTGGATAATTGCTGGCACAAGGTTTATTCTTCCAGGGATGTGTGTTTGTGCACGTGGCATTCCCAGAGGCATCTACTGCCAGTATTTATCCTTGGTGCCTGGCCCAAGACCACAGACCTGGGCCTGACCCCTTTGCCTATCATCTGATTTTTTGCAAAGTGTTGATCCAACCACAGCTTGGAGAAAGAGAGATCTTTTATCTTCAGGTAACCCAATTCCCAAAGATTTTCAGGGCTGAGTCAGATTGTAACAAGCCTCTGATTGTGAAAGGAACCAGAGGATAAATTCTAAAAGTAGTAAGAGATTTATCTGAATAGCACAAAGTGCAATTACATCATGGATACGGGCCAGGTATTTCTCTCAGGTACACCACACTTCTCTGTAAATCTACAGAAAAGCTTTGTAGCCAATTTCAAAAACTCATGCAGAGTTACCAAAACAAAAGGAGTGATTTTTTTTTCCAAGAGCTCAGCCTATTAAGTGATGATTGAGTTATCAAAGGTGTGAAGCAGGTATGCAAATCTGGTCCCCAGGTTATCAGCACGTTACACTGCTATTGTTTTTACACTCCATCTCTCCTCCCCTGACAACCCCAGATCCCTTGTGTTTAGTTATCTTCATGGCTGCAGTTTACAGTTCTGTATTGATCAGAATCTCTCTGTTGTAGCAGGGTTTGAGACTGCCACAAATTTTCACAAGCCACATGACAGTCATCTAAAGTGCACCGTGGCACAGATTTTGGAAGTGTTACATTTCTTCTACTGTTTCCTTTGTTTCTTGTATTGAAAAGGAGTAAGCAACAGAGGGA